>OX376154.1:2468903-4900306 GCA_947363495.1 Euzophera pinguis
GTCGACGATAGTTGCCAGAGTCGTGTGAACCAGCTGCAGGAGACTGGCGGGCGCGCGAGGGTCGCCGGCGACAGCGATTAATAGTTGCTCGAGTGAAAACATTGTTGGTTCGCAACTGTCGCGTAGCTCCTGTTAATGATTCCTTTATTAAAACAAAGTGCCGACTAAATGAATCGGGTCTGACGCGGAATGTGCACTCGCCTGAAAATTTTAATCTAATTATTATTATTTTTTATACAATTAAGTAGGCAAACAGGCGTACGGCCCACCTGATGGTAAGTGGTTACCGTAGCCTATGAACGCCTGCAACACCGGAGATATCACGAGCGCTTTGCCGACTCGTGAAGGAAATTTTTCACGCCCTTTTTGAAGGCTCCCATGTTATAGTCACTAGGGAAAACCACGGCAAGGAGTTCATTCCATAATCGCAGTGTACGAGGGAGGAAATTCCGTTTGGGGATGAAATCCCTGACGACGGCGATAGGTGCGATGGTAAAAAGTGGCTGTTGGCATCATGTCAAACAATTTTTACTCATGCTTATATAAAATGCTCTCTAATAATGTTTTTCGCGAATGTTACACATAGTATTAAATACTATATAATACCTGATAGAATTATATACCTGCAAACATAAATACTGCAAAGTATTTGAAACGCTAATGTAAATATATGACAAACGCGATAAAACCGTATAACGACCTTAAGCGGCAGCGGCGGACTGTGGCGGGGTTTTTGAGCAGGGCTATGTGCAGGCCACTAAACGCTGTAGCTACGAGCGGCAGCGGCCGACGTGGGGACGTATTTTTGTCCAAAATGTCGATCATTTAAAGTGTTCGACATGAAAATGAAAATCTCTGTTTAACTCAAAGATTGACTGTTAGATAATGCTTTCAGCATTAAGTTCGCCTATTGTGCTATACAACTGTAAAGTTTAAATATATAAATAAAATATCGATCGTTTGTGGTGTTGGTCATGAAAATCTCGATCACTTCTGGAGTTCGTCATGAAACCAAAATTCTCGCCTTTGTTCCCGCCGCCACCCGATCCGCCCGTCGAACGAAAGCGGGCCGCTCGTGGTCAGCCTCTAACGACTTCATACTCTTGATCGCTTAGGCCGTCGCTGCCGCCCTAGGCCGTCGCTCACAGCTGCACGGTCGTACTTTTACGGTAAAATAGTTTCATTTAACAATTAAAATTCATTATGATTGGAACAACTTAATAGTTTCTACACTATTAAATTGTTATATTTAGGAAAACGTGGCATTTTAAGGGTAAATTTTCAAATGTGTACTAATTGTGCATACAAGGGAGGCCCAATACTCAACAGCCGTTATTGTGTATATAATAGGTACGCCATTTTATTTTTATGATGACGTCATATAGCTTGTGATATTCGGAAAAATGCAACAAATCAAAATACACCTCGTACGTCTGTATCTAATAAGCTGTTCAAGACTTATGGTAGAACTCCTAGAGTAGGGAAAGACACTCACATGGAACACGTGGTCCACACTCTTCAGCCAAGAGTGAGTCGCGAAGTAGACGCTCTCAGACACGGTGTAGCCCGTGCATATTGAGCTGGAGTACGCCTTCGGAAACACTATTATGTATTCCCCCGGTTTCTGTTCTACGCGGGTCAGGGACACCTAGGAAAATCATCAATCAGGATCAATTTATTATTTTTTTATAAAATTTAGGTATAAATTGTCAATAAAGAAACTAATAAATTTGTAGTGAAGCTCATTAGTAAAAAACACGTCGATAGCACTAAAACTAACAGAGATATGATTTAATAGTTCAATAGATAATTAATTTATTCTATCACTAGCCTATGTCACTCTCCAGGTCTCCAACTATCTCCACACAAAAAATCATATCAATCCGTTGCTCCGTTTTAATGTGAAAGAAGGACAAACAAACAAACACACTTTCACATTTATAATATTAGTATGGATTATAATTAAGAAGGGATGAGTATTTCCGACAGCTTTCACGACAGTTTTTAACTACTGCGGATGTCATCGTAAACCATGGAATATTGTAAAAAAAAATTGTTCTCAATAAAGATTTTATTTTTAAGTCGCCGTCACGAGAAGGTATAAATTTAGTAAAAAAACTAATCTCTACTAGCGACAATATTATGCGTTTACCAAATACAATCGACATAAATTACTATACGACTACGATCAATTCCAATTAGTCGGGCTATATTTTGCGATATGTCAATGAAGCATGGTACACTCTAGAACCTTCTGCTCATACCTTTTAAGGGCATGGGGAAACAGTATCGAGGCTACGGCCTCTTGACTGTGGTTTCAAACGCCAGTCGTAGATACGACTAGGTCCTGGGAGCGGGCACTGCCTCTGAAATAGTGGCTTGCCTAATTGCACGCACGGTTTGCGAGCTATGCTCAAGCCGTGTGAACTACGGCGAGCTAGCTCAGCAAACCGGACTGTGCATAAGCAAACCTATGTGTCAGAATCGATAGGGGTCAAAATGAGATTTCTGGCATACTGCTTACGGTCGGGAGGTCGTGCGTGGTACGGAGCCAGTTCCTGCACATGAGGCAGGGCCGATCCGTCTATACGCTCAAATAGCCTCCTCGTTAGATGCCTAACGAAGGCGTCCAGGCTCTCTAGCTTCAACCCTTTCCGGATCGTAGTGTTCCTCACGTAGCGAGGGGCTTTCACTAGGACTCTAAGTGATATAGATTGCTGAGAATCCAGCTGGTTCCTGCGCGACTGGTTAGTCAGTGCGTACCAAGCCGGGGCGGCGTACGTAAGGCGAGGCCGTATGTATGTTTTATATACACCTAGTTTCACCTTCAAGGGGAGCTGAGAGTCGAGCACTGGACGTAGTAGGGCTCGGGCAGCACGTAGAGTTGATGACGGACGTCACGTGGTCCTTCATCGTTAGTCGTCTATCAATTTGGACTCCTAGGTATTTCACCGGGGAGGTCTAAGCGATGTCCTGACCTAATAGACGAAGGGGGGGCGGTAGAGCTGTGTTGCTAACCACTATGGCTTGCGTCTTAGCTACATAGATGGCTAGCCTCCAACGGGACAACCAGTCTGGAAGGGCATCTAAAGTTTTTTGAACGGTCTTGACCGCGTGTAAGGCGCTCATTGAGGACGAATAGTACGCGGCGTCATCGGCGTATAAGGCCAAATGTGAGCCACTATCTAGAGGGATGTCATCAGTATATCTGGCGTAACAAATAGGAGAGAGACAGGAGCCTTGCGGCACACCCGCCTCTATCTTTCGTTCGCTAGAGGTAGCATTTTCGACCGTGACTCGGAATAGTCTGTCCGAGAGAAAGTCAGCCACAACCTTTACGATTCGCCTAGGAGTCGTAGAGGTGGACAGCTTAAAAATCAGACCAGGATGCCAAACGCGGTCGAACGCTCCCTCCATGTCGAGAAACACACCTACGGTTTTTTCCCCTTTGTTGAAGGCTGCCGTCATGTGGGAGAGTACCCGCGTGAGTTGGAGCGTTGTGGAGTGTTCGGCTCGAAAGCCATATTGCTCGTCTCTAGGAGTCAAATGAGGCGTAAGGTGGAGAAGCAAAAGTTTCTCAAACACCTTAGAAATGGTGGCAAGAAGCGTGATGGGACGATAGCTCCCTGGAAGCAGTATATTTTTATTAGGTTTGGGAAGCATAATGACCTTGCCAAATGGAAGGGTAATGGCCAGTGCGAAGGATGCCATTGTAGAGTCGCGTCAGTACCGCGATTGCTCGCGGTGCTAAGTGACGGAGGGCTTCATTAGGTATTCCATCGGAACCTGGGGCTTTGCGTAGCTTTGTTTTCCTAATCATAGAGGCCACTTGGCCCGGAGAGAAGACTATGGGGTCTTCTTCTGGGGAAATGGGACGGCTGAAATACTCGTCCAGGAGCTTCTCGACTTCATCAGCATGTTGCGAGTCAGTAGAGGGATTCGGTCTGAATCGCTTCTCTAGATCGTCCGCGAAGATTTCGGCTCTGTCTTCCGCTCTATAACGGGGGGTCCCGTCAGGAGCAGAGAGGGGGCGTATGGGCTGAGGCTTGTTAGAGACTTGCCTACAAAGTTTATGGATGGACGTCCAATCATCCCTCGCCGTCTCTATGGTCCGCAGCCATGTCTGAGAAGCCTCTGAATCCAAGGCCTCCGCAATTTTTGCAGATATAGAGTTCAGCTGAGTTTTGATAGACGGGCATCGGGTTCGTTGCCAGCGTTTTCGCAGAGCTCTCTTTTTGGCTATCATAACCAAGATGTAGGACGGGATAGGGACTCTCTTTGGGGTACTCACGGGGTCTGATGTAGCGTGTTTAATCGCATCCTGTAATTAATGTCTTACAGATGTGCGAGGCAACGGGGTGGTGATCGGACTCTAAATTGTCATCGAGCACTTCGGTGAGTATCTTGTTGGCTGGAAAGCCCTTGACTAGCGTAAGGTCGATTACGTCTGGCATTTGGGAGGCGGCACCGGGATAATGCGTCGGTACCTCTGCTCCTCTTACCTCGTAAGCATGGTACAGGCACATCTCGGACACTTTATACAACAGCGCCCATATTACTACTATATCATTCGGTTGTGTACGCATGCGCGTCACGTTTTACTCTCGATTTTTACCCTTAGTCTGATTGGCTCGGTGCGGTATCTGTTTCGGGTGGGAGGGTGCGAGTGTCAGTTCTGTACGTTAGTACTAATAATAATTATGTGCGGCGCCGCTTGTTCTCCACTTGCGCTTTGGAAGTGATAGTAAACTTAACACAAGTAAATTGACATCAATAAGTGATATTTATATCTTACTGGCTGTAGCCCGCAGCTCCGCCTGGGTCAAAAATGTTTGACCCCGGGTCTTCAACTATATTCACATATAACCAAATTTCATCAAAATCCGTTCAGCAGTTTGGCCGTGAAAGCGTAACACAGACAGACAGACTTTCGAATGTATAATATTAGTATGGATATTGAAAATAAACGATTTAATTTCATTTTACTCACATTGCTTGACAGCAAGAAGTTTGGCGGAATCATGGTGATGTCGGACGGCAGCCATATTGACTTGTTCTGGCAGGACGTCGGGCAGAGCAGTTCCACCGAGCTCCGGAAGGCGGCGCTTTGGTTGTCTGGAATGCCGTACCTAGGAAAAAAAAATATTTTTTATTTATTTATACAAATGCACATAATTAGATAGATAGATAAAAATGTATTGATACTAAAGGACATTTACAAAACAACATGTATAGTAGGCACATCTTAAATCTAGGCAATTTGTGTGCTACAGCATTGTAAGGCTCAGTATGGGAGATTGCCCGCAGGCAAACACTGATTTTCAGCTACCGCCAGTCAGTATAATTAATAATACTAACGTACAGAAGAGACATTTAAACCCTCCCATCCGAAACAGATACCGCACCTCATCGCGCAGATTGAGGGTATTAATCGAGAGCAAATAATTCAAGGATGAATATGACGCAGATACGATAAATAATCAACCCTACAACTCGTGTGACACACACATTGACGTGATGCGGCGTGCGCACGCGACCGAATCGTAGTAGTAGTAATCTCGGCGCTGTTATATGGAGTGTCCGCGGTGTGATATTATAGCGCGACCAGGAAAATAAAAACCCTGCATTAGCGTAGCTACTGATCGCCTTTAGGGGGCAACACGTTGTATGTGTCATGTCAACAACTAAATTGACAATGTCATTTAATGAAATAGAAATCAATCCTTCGTTTTTATTTGCGTCAAATATGATAACATCCATTTTTCTCTCATTGCTATGAATTATTATTGCCATTTTGATAAATATATCGTAGGAATATGCACAAAATACACAATACTTGTCTCTTTTTGGCAGATGACGGAATGTTAATGCGTAGTTGGTAGTAAAATAAATTAGTTCCAATATTTTTCCGCAATATGGCGAAGGTTGCTATTCCATTGGTCGGGCTATAACTATAAAATTTCCGTAACTAGGTATATTCAAAATACGTATGACAACTATACGAGAGTATTACACATACAATACAACCTCAAATACATACCATATCTTGGCGGGTCCACTGTGCATATACTCCATCCAGGGCAATCCATGGGGGTCGCGGTGCCAGCAGCTGGTCGAGAAGATCATGCCGAGGTGCAGCGTGGGCACCGTCACGCCCAGCACTGGGCCCAGCATGGACAGTACGTTGCCCGGGTTCTCTGATATCATCTGACAAACGTTTCAAACGTTCACTCAATATTTTGTGACGAAATCAAATGAATTCTGACAAACATTCCAATCAAACTGACCCGAATACCCCGAGAGTCGCCTATAGAAAAAAAGAATACGTAGGAGTGCCTTAAGCTCTAACTGACGCGAATCCTGCGCGACTTGCGGGACGCCCTCAGAAATAAGATTCGGTAAGTGTCATAGCGTGTGCCAAATTTAATTGGCCTGCTTAAGCCACTTCTACGTATTCTTATTTCTGTGAGTACCCGCGTCCTACGCGTGATTCGCGTCAGTTTGAATGGAGCTTTAAGCAGACAGAAAGACCGACAAAAAATGTAAAAAATGATATTTTCGTGCATGTACCGTATATATATTCATATGCATGTAGTACAAATTGGTTATTTCAATATTACAAACAGACACTCTAATTTTATTTATATGTATAGATATATATATATATATACCCAATACCCATACCCTCATACCCTGTTTAACTTTAGATTATAGATAAACATAGTTTTAAAGTAGCATTTTTTTGTATAAAGGTCTTCCTTTTTTGTAGTAAGATGGCAACGGTTAGGCTGTCTAGGTAAACACGTGTTGAACTAATGTGTAACTTTGTTTTTGTAGTAACACAGTATGATTATCGTACTTTAGGGTTCCAAGGGTATCGTCGATAGAGGTTCTGATTGTTCTTCGGGAAACCATAGCTCTCCTGTGCCTATGGACACCGTCTTCACACAGATGTCTTGTCTATAGTTATTATTGCTCTTGTGATTTGTGGATGGAATGAGTCTTGTCCCAGCGCAATTTATCAGTTGCGTCTTGAATTTACGCTATAGAAGCCTAGGATCCCCTGTACTGGTTATTACAATAGAGCGACTGCCGCCTTAACTTCGTAATTCTTTTCAGAGAAAAAACTAGACGGAATGGTTAATCATTTCGGGTCTAAAATTTTTTTCTATAGTCTAAAGTTAAAAAGGGTATAGACATGATTTTAAGTTTTGTTGAACAGTAGTTTAAGAGTACGTTAGATTATAAATAAACGTAATAGCATTTTTTAGACACATGTTAAATAGATGAATAGACATTTTTTTAGTAACGGTTGTTATGTTTTTCGTACCTTAGGGTTCCACGAGTGTCGTCCATAGAGGTCCTGCTTGTTCTTCGGGAAGCCGTAGCCCTCCTCTCCCGTGTCTATGGACGCTGTATTCACACAGATGTGCTCGGCTGCCAACAACACAATGCGCCAGTACTCGTCTTCTACGTCACGCGGCGATGGCTCGCTCGTTGGGAAATATTGTTCTTTGACTGCTTGCGCTGTCTGTTAGGATAAGATTGATTATTTCTTACGTGACAGCACCAGGAGGGGGGGTTATGTATTTATTTATTTAACTTTATTACATGACACGTAAATGGCGGACTTAAAGTCTTAAGTACGATTCACACTGGCGGAGCTCGGACTCTCGAGCATGCGCCGGCAGTCGGACGAAGCCGCCTGACGGCTATTTCCGAGCGCATCCTAGGGCACAATCTGAGTAGTACATATCGCACTCGCGACAACCTAAAGAACGATTCACACTCGGCGTAGTACCACACCACATCGCAGTCAGTCTGTTTCAGTGCCATCGTGTTGACGTTGCGTAATTTAATTATACATATATGATGAGTGAATGGGACGTGGTATTACTGGTTGTTGCATTGGAAGAACTAAATTGAATTAGCTAACCGGCGGCGATACCTAACACGGCAGTAGCCGCGAGCCGTGTCGAGCCGCCGACCGTGAACGCGAGCAGCCGAACGCGTGGTATAGCAGCCGACCGCGTGCTCGAGCATCCAACCGCTTGCTCGAGCAGCTGGTCGCGGAGTCCGAGCGCCGCCGGTCGGCTTTAAATTGCATGCTACTATGGCCCTTAACTACTTTGTGGATGTTTCTATTTCCTTTGGCAAATTGTAAAATGCGTTCCGACGCGCTACGTGACTCCGTCAGTGTGAATCGCACTTTAGGCTTTTTCTACCAGTCGACCAATCGAATACCAAGAGAATAAAAATAACAAAATAAATAGACTAAATAATTATACTACATAAATAATACGTAATTAAATACACTACATAAATATTGGTTATGTTTTTCGAGAGGATGTGTGTATAACCGTTTGGCTTGCTCTGCAGCATGAACGGCTCCGTGGATTTAAGCTTAAGAGGTGTCGTTAGATTCGTATTTACTGTGAGATTGACACTGGGTATATCAATAATAATAAAAAAAAAACAACAAGGCTGATATTTTTATTTTTTTTCCAACAACAATTACACAGATTAAATTACCCTCTTGTTTTGCTGCAGCCACACTTGATCGTGAAGATTCGTGTTCGCGTTTTCGCAATAAAACTTTCAAGTTCGATCTATAACGAAGTGCTTGGCCACATTATTCGCTACGTCCGGATAATTCATTTCGGGGAAAACATATTTTGACCCTTGGATACTGTGAGCCAATACTGCGTGAATCGAAATAGATTTCAATAAAATTATAAATGTTAACTTAGTCAGCCTGCGACCATGAACGCTGTAAAGTGTTTGAAACGTTGAA
Source organism: Euzophera pinguis (assembly GCA_947363495.1). NCBI lineage: Eukaryota > Metazoa > Arthropoda > Insecta > Lepidoptera > Pyralidae > Euzophera > Euzophera pinguis. The sequence continues at coordinate 2,477,698 of OX376154.1, forward strand.
CGTAAATAAATACTTATAGTAGTGGAGCCCAAGCGGGGATTTTGGAAGTTACTCAAGCGTGTCAGAAAATCATATGGGGAGAAACCTTGTACCTTATAAAGTACCCCCTACCAAATATGAGCCCTTAATATAGTGGGGTGCGTTGGGGGGAACCCGTCAGATTAGGGGGAAAAAATCGATCCTTCGGGAAACTCGAGCGCGTCAGATTAAGAGATGGTAAGTTAAATACATGAAGCAAAGTGTATATTTCAATATTCTGACAATTTGAGCGTGACATAAAGAAATAGGAGGGTTACAAATTTGTAAAAAAAAAATGTCACCTCGAAATACTCGACCGCGATGGACTTTTTTTTTTAATTTGAAAGGTAATTCTGTCAGAATGACGAAAGACCTATCATCTGACAGTTTACATGGGGCGATGCAGGTAAAATCGTCGAAAACACGTAAAGCCATGGAGTAATTACAAAGAGGAGATGCCGTTTGAAATGGCGCAGTAATATGATCATGGGCGGAGCTTGTCATTGCTCGTGCTCCATGTCGCACGTCTGCCTTCCGTCCCGTGTAGCTGAACAAACGCTTTCTTACAAAACGCTTATTACGACATCTCCTCTTTGTAATTACTCCATGGGTAAAGCGCACAGCTGCTAAGAGCTCACTTTCTTTCTCACTCTTTCTCTATCGCTCACTCTCTCGCACCGTCTAGTGATGAAGATTGACATGTTTTTTTGCTCACTCTGTCGCACCGTCGTGTTGAAGATTGACATGTTTTTTTAAATTTTTGTAACTACTTTTATAATAATAAATTATTCGATTTTTTATATATATATATATATATATGTGTGTATACATCGTTTATATTACATCCTGTAATAAAAACAAGGAACAAACAAAATTCTTTAACTTTCAAATGGCCAGATATCCCTCTATATAATTGTCAGATTATTCAGGAGGGCTCTGACATTAAGTTCATTCCCCTGCATAAAAATCTGACGCGCTCGAGTATCTCAAGGTCACTATTTTTTTTTTACGAGTTCTAAAATCAATCATGACCTTTGGTCACGTCCGAATCGTCAGACATTTGAATGGGAGACTTTTTAGAGGTTAATTGATATTCACTTTGAATATCTGACACGCTCGAATAACTTTTTCTTTTTTTGAACCTCTTATTACGGCCCTCCCCCTTGGATTAATTGTCAGATTAATATATATCGACGATCAGAAATATAATGCGCGTATAAACTATAAATGACTGACGCGCTTGAGTATTTTTATGTGACTGTTTCTTTTACATTTTTAAAAATGTTCACACGCTCTTCCCCCCACTAAAATGGAAAGCTTGACATAGACTTTTTTTTTAAACGTAATCTTTACTATCTAGTAAATCTCCATGACGCTTTAGTAACTGCAGATTTTGCATCCCGGGCTCCCCTGCTATTGTATATTTAAACGCGATAAAAACCATTTTTAAATTTATTGATCGCGAAAACAGAAGAAATCATAAATTTATTCTATTCTTTGTTGTTGTTGTTTTGAGTTTAGCCTTTATTTACGCACCTTAGAGAAATTAGCTAGAGTCATCCTACTGCCGGAGACGATGCAGTCTTCGGCCTCCGTCAATGCCATGGCGATGTCCGACTCGTCCTCCGAATCCGACGCCGAAGCGCCGCCTTCGCCGAGCAACTGTTTCTGTCGGTGAAGCGGGTTCAACGTCCTCTGGATGATCTTACCGTTCTTCTTGTGCCAGTACTTGTTCACTTCCGCTCTAATGTCATCACGTTCCTCTGTATAAATTAATCTTGTCAGTGGCAATGCTACGTAAAAACTTTATTGTACAGAATGATTGTTATCATCATCATTTTGGTTACATTGTCAACCGTCCATGTACACCCTGGTGTCAGAGTTGTTCGGCACCGCCCCTCGGCCTCTGACGTGGTTCTTTTAACGACCACCAGATAACAGCCGGGACCAACGGGTGCCTTCCAATCTCCGAATCGACTTTATTATCAGACAACCAGGGGGTCAACCACAAGCTTTTGTAAAACAATCTTATTTCAAGGAAGTTTTGTTTCAAGCTTATAATAACATTACTCGTTTTCGTACCATGACCTCTACCGCGTAATATTATTTTATTCCTGCTTAGTGTTGCGAAAGAACGAATGAATTGATAACATTGTCTATTCCCTGCTAAAGGATAAAAAGAAACAGCGCTATATCAAATATATAGCGCCATCTCTTTCAAAGGACGTTCCGTAACGTGATTTTTATCGGTAATCATTTATAATAATAGATATAAAAAAGTTAATGTAAATTAATTTAAAATGGTTTGTTTTTGGAAAATTAAGTATATTTATGTAACTTATTATGTAATATACACTAATAACTCAAAAATATGCTTAAAATTTAAGAAAATTTTGATGAATAAGTATGAAACCGAATCTACATTGTGACGTGAATCGTGAACGGAACTCACGCTGTCACAGGCGAAAAAAAATGAAATGTTATCTCAAGTGTTTATAACTTTAAAAGTTTGATTTATGTTAAGTTTTAAGTGGATAAAAAACACAATGTTGAGTGCCTTACCTATTTTAATCGTATGGCTCCAAAATCTAAGTACGGCTCATTCTCAAATTACGTCTCTTCAGCGTCACCATGGAAATGAAGTGAGTTTTGTTTAAAATTAGTGAATAAAACTTTAGTTTTTGTGGTTTGTTAAAGTTATGTAAATTTGTATTGTTACATATTTTTATAGCCGAAGAGTGAACCGTGTCTCTGTGCAACAACTGGAGATTCTCTGGGAGTTTTTAAATTCCCATCGAGACATCGCTACATCATATAATCGCTCTCTACAAGCGAAAGAGTATGCAAAGCGAATGTGGGGAGAGATTGGAGAGATATTGAATTCTCAGGGCGATGGAGCACATAAAGATTGGAAAGGCTGGTCCAAAGTAAGCATTTGTTTGTTTATTTAGTGTTAAATTATTTGCTCTTTTTATTCACACCAATATTTTCAATACCTACGCGATTGTAATATTTTTACCTTTTTTTCTTGCAGTATTGGGTCGATTATAAGGCCAAATTAAAATCAAGAGTCGCTGCTATTCGCTCTTCGCATGTACGAACTGGGGGAGGGCCGTCCACTGAAAAGCCTTTGACTGAAATAGAAAATAAATTCCTCCAAATACTGGGGGATGATTTCGGTCAGGGTTTACCAGGCGTCCGGGTGGAACCGTTTGGAGAAGTAAGGAATTTTTAAACATAACAAATATGTAGGTATGGTAGGTATGTTATATATTTAAATACAAAGAGACTTTTTTTTCAGCCTCCAGTGATTATTGACTCACAGCCAGCCTCAGATTCAATCCTTCTGAATGTCCCAGATCACCCAGCCCAACATACTCCAATTATTGAGCCAAATATAGAACCCAACTCAACTACACCCATGGTACAAGATCAAATGTTAGAACCTATTTCCGAAGATCCACCAGCTCTGTCTCCTACTCCCAATCCACCTATAAATCCTAGAGCTATATTACGCTCTCCACGGCGCCGGCGTCATAGACTTGAGCCTCCGATGACGCCAGAGGCTGCAAGACGTGCCCTAGTGTCATCCGCACAAATGCGAGCAGAGGCAGCTGTGAGGTCCGCGACAGCTATGGAGAAGATAGCTGAGAAAATGGCAGAGCTTCAAAATACTGCCTGCAAAATTGAAAGGTACAAAAGAAATACTAACACATTATTTCAATGTTATATTTATTTGCTATATTTAAACTATGATTCAAACATCCATACTATATCCATACTAATATTATAAAAAGATTTGTATTTTGTTTGTAACGAATAAACTCAAAACTACTGGACCGATTTTGATGAAATTTGGCACAGAGATAGACTAGACCTTAACATATATACGCTATCCTATTTAAAGTTTGAGAGTATGTGTATGTGTGTAGTAGTAGTATGGTTGTACAAAATAAATAACAATATTTAATTATTTTTTTTCAAGAATCTTTAGATATAATTTATTCATTAGTAACTAGTTTAATTCAATTAATTATAAGAAGTTTTAGTAAGGGGACATAATATTATTTCTTATTCTGTAGGTGGGATATAAATAAATAATAGCAGATACACAATTTTTTTTACAATAAACTTCTGTTTCAGGATCTTAAATGTCGCCTTTCCCACAACCGCTGGACAAGAGACTGTCGAGTAGCATAACCCTGCTGCAAATCAGGGTTGTTTCTGTGTGGCTGTGGCTGTTCAGCAGGGATGTGCTGTGGCTGTGACTCGGCCTCTTGAATCATGTCTTCGTCACTTAGTTGTTGCACTGGTATTTGAGCTTTATTGCAAATGTTGTGTAGTATAACACAAGCATTTACAATAGAGCCAGCAACTCGAGGCGAGTAATGAAGCACTCTGTGAACAAGTAGGCAACGAAAACGTGCTTTAAGAAGCCCTATAGTGCGCTCAATTATGTTTCTTGCACGAACATGTAAGTTAGTGTAGTGTGCTTCTGGTGAGTCTGGTTCTGCATTTAAAATTGGTGTCATCATGCTCTTTCTCAATGGGTATCCGGAATCACCTGTGAATATAAAATAATTATTATTAATTATCTAAAAGTACAATCATTATTAAATCAAATTTAAAATAAAATAATACATACCAAGAAACCAAGTATTCTCTGAGTTGCTGAGATTTTCCAAGTGTCTTTTCAATGGATGATTCGCCCAAATGAAAGAGTCATGAGTTGCACCACCATGACTTGCATCTACACTGATAATTTGCATGTCTGCATCACATATCTGAAAAAATAAGACTGGTATAAGTGCTATAATTTATTTAAACATTTAAGATAGAAATAATAAAGAATTTATATTTTTAATATATTGTTTTTTTTTCAATGGTGTCTGAATATATTTGTACTGACTTACCAACTCGACATTCAAGGAGTGGTAATGCTTGCGACAATAATAACGCTCTTCATGTTCTACTGGACGTATTATTGCCACATGGGTACAATCTATGCAACCTAGTACTCCGGGTATATGAAATTTGTTGTAAAATCTGAAAAAAAATTAATTCAATTAACAGCTAAACAATATGCAGAAAATAATGATTGGTAAACTGAATTTAGACAACTTGGAAACACTAACATTCACGTAATTGTTAAATTGTCTAAAACAAATTATTTATTGCAGTCAATTGAACATTAGAATTATATCAATAAATGAACAGAGAATGGACAACAACTAAGTTATTTGAATTACGAAATTAGTATACATACTCGGTTTTAATTCGGTTGCGGTCTTGTTCAGTCATAGGAAACTGTATATATTTTTGTCTCATCTGCGATGAATTTAAGCATGCAGTAACCTGTGCAATGGCTGAAGACACAGTCTGTTGTGCCACGAAATGACCCTCATTATTGCCTATTGGACGCTGGTATGATCCAGTTGCATAAAAAGATAATGCAATCAATACCTAGAAGAAATAAATTAGTATATATTTTTAAACAAGAAATAAATGACATCATTATCATTTTAAATCTTTGTTCAATTTGTTGCCGAACATTGTATTGAACAAATAAATATAAGGTCAACAAATAATTATGTTTTCTCTATATAAAACATTTATTATTATCGTAAGGTGCTTAAGCAACACACAAAATAGTAAAACTATAAAAGTTATTGTGTAAAAGTTATATGCAATATTAGTGATGCAATTAAGTAAACAGTAACTTACCTTAGTCTCCACAGACAAGTCTGAAGATCTTAAGGGTGTCTTCATGAGAGGCTTTAAGTCATCGCATAGGTTACGTGCTAAAACTTTTGTCAACCGATAACGTTTTCTAAATTCTTCTTCATCCAAGTCGAAGGGATCACACTCCTCACGAAAACGCATACGTCGCCTTTTTCGTGATCTACACTCTTCGGAGTTATCGGCTTCCAAGAACTCGAATATTTCCAAGTCCAAATCCATTTGGAATCAAATTAAATCAATTGCAGTCAGTCACTATAACGTTCACGTTCACTTTATATTTAATTATTTTTCGAAAATAAGTTGATTTACTTTACTTTTTTGAGCAATTAATAGTAAATAATGTTGTATCAGTTGCGAAAGAGGAACTTTTTTAAGATTGCTAAATTTGACATTAGAACAATAATGCTAGTGGCCAAAAGTCACGTCATGGTACGAATTGAATGAACGAAATAGAGGTGACGTCACCAAAACTGCTGAAAAAAGTAATATTGTTTCAAGCTTGTTTTAAACACCTTGTGGTACGAAAACTCGATGTAATATTAAAATAATACTGCTATAAGACGTTGTGGTTGACCCCCAGGTGGTTCAAGCCTGCAATGTCATATGTGACGTCGTGCCTTCTTCGCCAACGGCGGCCCTTCCCCTCACCGCATCACCCCGAGGGCCATATATAAGCCTGCGCGCGTCCACCAGAGGTCGTCACGCCACCGATAGGTTCTCAGTAGGCCCTTCAGGCACAATAGTGTCGGCCCTTATGGCATTGAGCGTTTGCTACCGCTCGCGAGTTTGCATCGCTCGCTTGATCAAAGGCAAAGCCCATGGCCGAGGTTCGTCCCAACTGGGAGCCCCTTGTGCATTTGCCGAAAAGGCTGAGTGGTTAATAGCCCTCGCCTGAAACTGTCCCGCTGTAAATTTAAAAGCTCACAGGAGCTAAAATTGTAGGTCATGTCAAAAAAAAAATAAATAAAAAAAACCACCAGAGGTCTCTCTCGGATCATCTCGTCATCTCCAAGTTAAGTGGCTGGCTATTTCATACCGGCTACCTGACTGGATCTCGTGCCTACTTCGATCTCACGGCCCCTATCTATATTTCTTATTAACGTGTATCCTTGGAGTCTAAATTTGTAAAGTAAAAATAATAAATATTGTACTATTCCCCGAAACCTGGATAAATCTTCTCTCCTCACACATGCCTTGAGTAGTAAACTTTCACTTCGTTATACCCAAACTAAACTGGAAACAACTAAACAAAGTATGCTTCCCGTGGGAATCGAAACTAACGACCGTGGTCCTCGGACCTCGTGAAAGTTGGGCTCGGAGATGTCCCGAGAGATGTGTGGAAGAAAGTAGGGGAGACTTTTGCCCACCAGTAAGTTATATCATATCATCATCGTGACGTCAGTATGCATACGTACGGGTCTCCACACACCTGTTTATGCCAAATTTTATCATTATTTTTATCAAGAAATATGATATTTGTCTAAGAGAATGCATAAATTATTTGTCTGTCATATTGTTGATGTGTAGACTCAGGCAATTCCTGTGATGCATAAAACTTTGTAAAAAAACACTCTTCGATGCCTATGTACTTTTTTTTCTTTGGTCTACGAGACTGGAAGACATCGCTATCAGAGATAAGTCCGCCTCTTGTTATGTTCTATTTTGCTATAACAATCTTTCTACTGGCTCCACGGTCCAGTGGTTACGATTGACCCAGAGGTCACGGGTTCGATTCCCACGGGAAACACACTTTATTTAATTATTGTTTCCAGTTTCGTTAGGACATTGCAGGCTTGAATCACCTGATTGTCTGAAAATAAAGTTGATACCGTGCTTCGAATGGTACGTTAAGCCGTTGGACCCGGCTGCCATCTGGTGGTCGTTAAAGGAACCAAGTCAGAGGCCGAGAGGCGATTCCGCACAACTCTGACACCAGGGTGTAACCTACACGAAATGATGATGATAATGATTATTATTATACAGTAAAGTTACTTACGTCGTGACAGTGTGTCGTAAGGCAGCAGGTACCTCACATAGATGTCGTCAAGTTTCTTCTCCAACTTGGGCCTCTTGGCGAACCTCATTTCCTCGGCGACTCGGCCCCACTTCTTCTTCTCAATGACCTGCTTTAAACCGCCCAAGTGCTGCACAGTGCGGTACAGTTTGGGCAAGTCCACTTCTACAGAGTCCAACTGTAATGACATTACTATTGTTACACGACTGCGATAGGAGGGTTATGTTTTTACCCGACTGCGCCTGAAGGAGGGTTATGTTTTTCGAGAGTATGTATGCAGGTATGTTTGTATGTATAACTGTTTGGCACGCTCTACAGCCTAAACGACTCGATGGATTTTAGGTTGAGAGGTGTCGTTAGATTCGTATTTACTGTGGGTATATGAAAATAAAAGAAAAACTAAAAGGTGGATTATTTTAGGTTTTTTATTTTCAAATTACACAAAAAAGCAGTGGGGTTTTTTTAGTTCTTTAAAGCAAGGGCACGCCCGGACACTAAATACAACAGCGGCGAGCCCGATACATGTCACTCCTACACCTATTCGGTCGCGTAGAGACCTCACCTCGTATAGAGACAAGCTACGTACTGATTTACCACTTTGGATCAATGGACATTTTACTAAAGAATAAGAAGGACTTACCACAGGGGCTCGGGTGAAAGGCACACTCTGTGACGCTAAATAGGCCTTAATAGCGCACATTTCCTTAGAGGCCGGACCCCACCTCGTATAGAGGCGGGCTACGTATTGGTTGACCACGTTGAACCGGATCTTGTCGTTTGTAATACACTTCGGCTTGAAAGACGGCGGCGCCACCACTTTGCAGATGCCGAATTTGCTTGCGTGCGGCATGATCTTTTCGAAATATGCTATTGGGTCCTAGAATTAAATGTTTTTTAAAAACTATGCACATGGAAACGTTTATTCTCACTAGTTCTACTCGTCAGTTCGATGATCGAACTAGTGAGAATTTATTTTCTCGTTTGTTCGACCGTCGAACTACTGAGATTTTTTTTTCTCATTTTCTACTGCTATAATTATTTTAATCGAGGAACAAATTAAATAATAAATACAATTTAAAAATGCTTCGTTATTAAATTCAATCGACAGAATCATGAAAAAAAAAAAATATGACATGCATAGCTAAACCATAAAACTAATGCTTCTATACTAATATTATAAAGAGGAAAACTGATGGTTTTTTTGTTTGCAATGGATAAACTCAAAAGCTACTAGGTCGATTTTGAAAATTCTTTCAACTATGGAGGCTACATCATCCGCTGGTGACATAGGCTATAATATACGCGGACGAAGTCGCGGGAAATCAGCTAGTGAGTTTTATAAAGACCAAATTTTAATCGATCAAATTTAGACTTCATTTGTATGAAATTTGTTTTTTGTTTTTTTTATACGTGATCAAATATATCGTTCTCAATAAATAGAAATCTCTTATTTAAAAATTACACAATTACAAATTGAGACATTTCGTATAATAATCAAATAAAAACTAATAAATTTCTCACTTAGTATTTTCTACTTTTGGAACTTTTGTTTTTGTTTTGTTTAAGTGGAAAGTCTCGGTTACAGTTTACAGCCCGCCGTAAAAAGTTATGCCATTTTTTTGCGTATATATCCCGGGGAAGAAGATGAATCTAATGACTCCTCATACTTTAAAATTTATCAAGCCGTTAGCTACAGGCAATGTATATCACGCGAGCAAACCGAGCGAGGTTTAAATTAAAACTGCGATAACATCAAACTAAAACCTCCTTTTTGAAAGTTTCAAAGTAATGACGGTATAAATTAAAAAGGTACGAATAAAAAAAGTCATGAGTTCGAACTTCGAATGATATGAACAAAAATTTATGAACAAAAAAATTATCCGACTTCGCAGAAATATGAGAATTCTTTGTCTCCTATTCAATGTCCTGTACATTCCCTCCTATCCTTCTTATCTAAAGGATCGTTTCTCCTTCTCCCGTCCGATTGATGCACCTTGCCGTTCCCACCTTAGAACCCTCCTCAATATTCCTTCCGATTCCTACACTCACTCCTTTTCAGTCCAAGCGGTAAGATTGTGGAATTCATTGCCAACTAGTTTATCTGTCCTTAGCACAGTAGATATTTATGTATGTATTTTATATGTAAGTTTATTATGTATGTATTATTTGTAATAGTATTGTGTATGTATGTTTATGTATGTTTACATTATAAGGATTTTATAAAAAAATTCCTAGGTAATTAGGTATACTTTTCCTTTCTTTTTTGTACACGCTAATTACCCTTTTCTTGTCTTTTCCTCTCTTGGGTCTGCTGGAAGAAATTTCTTTAGATATAAGCAGCTCCCTTGTACTTTCTTTTCCTCTTATGTATAATCCTTCACATTTTTATTGTGTTCATGAATAAAGTAAATAAATAAATAAAGAAAGAATGGTGATAATGAACACAAACCGGTATGATAAAAAAAAAAACAAAACCTAAGAGTAAAAATGGACTAATATTTAGAGCCGACTTCACCAACATCGTTCTTATCCGAGAGTTAATAATCTAAGCATAATAAATGGATGGCGGACAATTTTATTCTAGAGACCTTGTACCGGATATAAACATTGATTAACAGTATATTCCACCAGGACACACCAGGGCGCACAAGGTTTACAATGTAACTACACGAAATGATAATGAGTATATTCTAGGGTTAACTGCGTGGTGAAATGAAAACTCATTAAACAAGTAGCAAATTGGATCATTATTTTCATATACGTGACAATGAAACGACGGTTGAATGCAGACTGAGTAGTTATTTGGCCACCCGCATTACGCAGTGACATAAAGCTTTAAAACTAATACATAACAATTATCCTTGGAATAAAACTTATCAGACTTTGGTGAAATCGGTTACCTATTGTACAGATATAAGCTGTTGGCACACCCCGGACACTCCATACAACAACGCCGAGATTACAACTACTACAATTCGGTCGCGTTCGCACGCGCGTCAATGTGTGATGTGTGAGTGTCACTCGCAGGGTTGGTTATTTACTATATCTGCATCATAGTTAACCGTCGCGGCCGAGCGCCGAAATGTCATCCTTGTATTGTTTTGCTCTCGAATTTTACCCTTAATCTGTGCGGTATCTGTTTCGGGTGGGAGGGTGTGAGTGTCCGTTCTGTACGTTAATACTATTAATAATTGTGTGCTGTTGGTCTTCCTAATAATAAATAAATATAAACCAATATTGCGCTTTGTAAGTGGTAGTAAACTTAATATAAGTAAAATGACGTCAATAAGTGATATTTATATCTCACTAGCAGCCCGTCCCGACTTCGCACAGGCCTATAGCCTTCCTCGATAAATAGGCTATCCAACATTGAAAGATTTTTACAAATCGGACCAGTGGTTCGTGAGATTAGCGCGTTCAAACAAACACTTCAGCTTTATAACATTTTTAGTAATTAGTATACATATTGAAAATAATCAATTTCATTTCTTACTCACAGTGAACTCTTCCTCCGTTGGATAATAAATAGGCGCGTCTCTCACAACAGCTGTTGACTTCTCCTCGGAGTTTTGATTATGAGAAGCGCTGGCCACGGGCAGAGCTGCGTCTGGGACGGCCGAGCGGGGGCCACTTGCGCCGGTCGACGACGCAAGCGGTCGCGACGGACTGCACATCGCAGGCGTCGCGACCGCTTTACCAGCAATCCGACCGGGGTTCGAACCGCGACCCCTACTCGATTTAGGAACCTGAACCCGAAACGAAACGACATTTTACAAATCCATACTTAATATTATAAGTGCGAAAGTCTGTCTGTTACGCTTTCACGGACAAATCGGTGAACGGATTTTGATGAAATTTGGTATGAATATAGTTGAATAACCGGTCAAACATAGGCTACTTTTCGACGCAGGCAAAGCTGCGAGAAACAGCTAGTATAAATATATATATAAAAAACTGTGGAAGGAAAGAAGGGAGATTTATGCCCAAAATAAATTGCTTCGATAAATTTAATTTACCTTAGCAACCGCCGCCCGCCCACGCTTCGCAGACGCATAATTCCCGACGGTTTGAGCGACTCGCCGCGGTCGAGCGTTTCTTTTAGCATCCGTCGAGTTTTCACATTCAACAACCGGCGCCGGATCAGGTTCCGCACAACTCTCGGCCGGTCGCGATCCGATCTGCCGCTTCAAATAACGATAGTCGAGCGTTTCCAACAACTGCTCGAATAGGCCCTCTTGCTCGACAAGGTTCTCGTTCAGCGACGACGCCGCTGTCCTTGGCACAATGCTCGCTTGTACCATCGGTTTCCTCTGGTTCATAACTGACGTATACTTTATTTGTATGACGTGACTGCCCGGGCTGGGCAGCAAATCAAGGTAGTAGCAAGAATCCGGAATGGGGTCCTCGTTGTCCGGCCTCCTTCGCGAGCGAAACTCCTTTAAAAGATCCGTTTCGCCGTCGCGCTCGGCATCGAACTCGTATACATCAGCGCCTCTTCCTTTAGTCGTCGCTTGGACCACACGTGATAACTTCTCAACTTTGTCAGCTCGAGAGCAGTAATTGCAGTTCTTGCATCGCATGTCTCTCTCTTTGGCGGAGGCACTGACGACGTCACGGACGGTGACGTATCTCTCTGAAGGGCAGGTAGAGGGCGGTCGTTCGGAAGGCGCGGGTGAAATTGCACGCGGTTCCGTGACGTCATCGAGCCCGTTCGCGTGACACGGGCTGACAGATATGTGGGGATATCGAGATGGTTCCAAGTCTTGTGGCGGCCAGGGCACATCCTGAAACAAACAATCTTATAGAATACTAGCTTTTACACGCGGCTTCGACCACGTGCACCCGCGCAATAACGATTTTAAAATAAGTGTTTGTTTTCATAGTCCAAGACCCAAATAACCATAAAAACGTTACGTACAGTACCCGGCAATAAATATTGCACATCGACCTTTGGAAAGAGACAATCGGCTAATTTCGGCTTCGTAGAGCGTTATCTCTGTCGCACACTACCTATGTGACGTTTGTCAGTCGTTGTTCAAGTGCGATAAAGTGCGGTCGCGTCCAGTTCAAAATATATATTAAGAGTTGTTAACACCCCCAAATTTAAATAATTTAAAATTGCACAATGGCATCTTTAGGAAAAAGAGGGAAAACTTTACGAGGTCAGTCACGCGAAATTATCTACAATGTTTATAAATATTTTGTAACCGAAACTGACAGATTTAAAAAAAATGAAGATGAAAATGTAAGTTGTTATTTTAAGAAGGTTCAAGAGCGAGTTGCAAATGCCACTGGAATTTCAAGAAGAACTTTGAACAATATATTAAACGAAGTCAGTACTGAAACACATTCTACTGAAATAAAGTTCAGCACTCCAAAAAAAGGGAGACCAAAAAAGCAATTTCGTTTGCATATGGACGATTTTGATTATGATGTTGTTCGAAGAATGGTGTATGATTTTCACTTACGATTTAATGAACTGCCAACAATAAAATCATTAAAAGCTAAATTATCTGAAGCTATTAATTACAATGGGTCTGAAAAGACGTTGAGAAAAATACTTCACGAGATGGGATTTCGGTTCACTAAAATGGAAGATAATCGAAAACTTCTAATGGAAAAGCACGATGTAAGTCTCAAACGGATGGAATACCTGGATAAAATACGCAAATTTCGCGAATCAGGAAAAAATATCGTCTACATGGATGAGTCTTACATACATACATCCCACACTAAAGGGAAATCTTGGAGTGATGACAAGAAAAAAGGAGTAAAAAAGCCAATTTCAAAAGGTCAACGTTTGATAATAGTTCATGCGGGTAATGAAAAAGGCTTTGTACCCGGTGCCTTTTTAACGTATAAATCCACGGACATTACAGGTGACTATCACAATGAAATGAATAACGATAACTACGAAAAATGGCTGGTTAATCAATTAATACCAAATATACCCAGTGATTCTGTTCTAGTTATCGATAACGCACCCTATCACAACAAATATGTTGAAAGACCCCCCAACTCAAACACCATTAAACAGGAAATGATCCACTGGTTAAACAGACACGAAATTCCAGTAGATCCAAAATTAACAAAAACCCAGATTTACGCTATTATATGTCAGCACAAGGAGAGGCATACAGAGTTTTCCGTGGACAAAGTACTTGCCGAACATGGGCACACTGTGTTGCGATTGCCACCATATCATCCGAATTTTAATCCAATAGAAAATATATGGTCTCAACTGAAAGGCTATGTAGCCTCTAGAAATGTGGGTATGAATTTAACTACAGTAAAAACATTATTGACTGAAAAAGTAAACATGATCGGGGCTGAAGATTGGAAAAAGGTTTGCGATCATGCAATCAAATGTGAGAATGAATATAGAAGCATTCAACACGGTTTAGACAATTACACTGATGGACTAGTGATAAATACGGCTGACAGTGACAGTGATATTGATCTCTTTGAGAGCACAGATAGTGAAATGGAAGTAATTGAGAATTAGAATTATTATTATTTTTATTACAATGTCTCATTTTAACAATATGATTAATGTTGTTTATTATGTACACTACAGCTGTAATTTTCCAAAATAATTAAATACGAAAACATAATGGGAACATGTTTTTTTTTTATTTTATTTTACCCCAACCTAAAGCCATCACTATAGAAAAATTGGTGTATTTTATACAAATAATAATTATCAAAAGAAGCAAATCATAATTGTTTTAACAGCTCCTAATAGATACCGGACTGTTTGTATTTCGTGCGAGAGAGATAGCGCTCTACGAAGCCGAAATTAGCCGATTGTCTCTTTCCAAAGGTCGATGTGCAATATTTATTGCCGGGTACTGTATATCCATTTTAAGACGTACTAGTCACTCGGTTTTCCCCTTTCAGAGGTTGATTTTTAAAGATCATGAAAATATCATCATCATGAATTTAAAAAAAATCTTTCTCACTACACCACTGGACCACAAAAGGAGTCCACGTGCCAATATTAGAACCAAACGACTTAGCAGAGGTTAGTCACTTAAAAGAGTCTCCTTTTAAATAGATAGATAACACTGTGATTTAATGAGGCTGTGTATGAGTTCGAATATGAGCAGCTTCTTAGCTTAGGGCTCTTGCCCTAGTATCATATATGCCATAGAAGAATGGATGAAAGCTAAAATAAAATTATCTCTCTAAGGGTTGATTCGTTCCAATCCAAGAGTAAGAAATAATTACATCAAGATATGAAATAATTATATCCTTGTACCTGAATTATTCATTTATATATTTAACACTACTTTGCACACAGTAAAATAAAAATTTGGTGTGTTACATAAAATATGAACACAGTATGTAGGTATACAAAATCTCCTTATCGCTCAAGCAATCTCTTCCAGGCAACCTTAGGGTAGCTTAAAATATAAAAGAAAGGAGAGATACGGATATGGTGCATAAAGAACAGATATTCTCAGGCTACATGTGTTGTGAAATGTAAACTTCATTATACGAGAGTAAAATGCGTCATTATCCTTAGAACAAACATTATCCGACTTTGGTGAATTCAACTCTAAGCGATTTTGAAAATCAGTCATTAACGACTCGGAGTGCGGTGAATACTCACGGAGTCGTGTATAACAACAGTGGTGTTTCGATCCCTGGCCGCGACCGTCGCTTCCTCGTTCCAGTCGCCGGTGCTAATGCTGGCTACCGACTTCGTCTCCTCTTTCGGGTAAACCTTGGCAACACTGCCGGACTTCGTTCGAATCTCCTTGGGCGGTAAGGGCACCTATAATTATATCATAAAAGTGTTAACTATGTCGATTTTAAGACATACGTAGTGAAATAATTATTAATTTTCCATCGAGGGTGGTTTGTTTAAGATCCACAAAGTGGACGAAAAAGTGACCGAGTGTTAATAAATATTTGCTTAGTGTTCCCCTTGCTATATAAATTAAAAATTTCATGTGTGTCACTTATGCTCGCCGTTGTTGTGTGCAATCCGAAGCACAAAATCATCATTATTATTAGACAATCAGGTGATTCAAGTCGCTTCTCGTGGGAATCAAACCCACGACCTCCGAGTCTAAAGCAAATGCCTCACAGCTCGATTAAAGATTAGGACAGCCCTTCTCCTATTAGAAAAAATACTTATAGGACTTATTAAATATTTATTTTTATGACAGTGTATCCACAACTTAACATGAGTGATCACATGTCATACGAATAACGGGAGTACAGATAAGGTAAAATGTTTGAACATATTGTGTAACTGGCCTACTAAATAAACTTCCATTTTGTTTTCCGTTATGTACAGATACAGAATGTATATATTAATCGGGGAAAAAGTATTTTCGCATATAGTATGTATGAACTTGTAATAAAATCTCTTTGGCTATTTATTATAGCTCTTTGACTATTTATATTTGTATCTGGCTGGTTTTGGTATCATTAAAAGTTTAAAGTTTATAGAAGATAATTCCAAATTCAAATTAAGAAAATGTGTGATTTTCATTTGTTTTTCTTACTGTCAAGATGAGTGAATCTAATGAAGAAATTCAATACATTTTACAATTTTACTACAAAAAAGGTAAATATGCAACGCAAGCCGTGAAAAAAAATTGCAATGTTTATGGACTTAGTGCAGTGTCTGTGAGAGTAGCACAAATTTGGTTTTAGCCTTTTTAATCCGGAAATTTTCATGTCAAAGATGCATACGTCGCTCCGGTCGCCCTGTGCCATTTTAAAAAAAGAGGAGCAAGATCGGCATAATAGTAGTTACGACGAAGCTGAAGAACTGGGAATTGACGACAAAACAGTTTTGGCGCATTTGACTGTGTGACACTCCATACAACAACGGCGAGCGCGATAACTATAATATTACGGCTGCTACGATTCGGTCGTGTACGCATACGCGTCAATGAGTGTGTGGCTCTTGCTCCCGCCGTATCTCTAAACTGGTGATCCCGTAAGTTTGGTTATTTACCGTATCGCAGCGGCCGGGCGACTGAAGCGTCATCCTTGCAGTGTTTTGCTCTCGATATTTATACTAAACCTGCTTGGCTCGGTGCGGTATCTGTTTCGGATGGGAGGGTGTGAGTGTCCGTTCTTTACGTTAGTTATTCCGTGCCTCAGGCTAAAACGAGAACCTCTGGCACTCTCATTCTTGTGATGCGTACTTGTGAGAACATGTTTAAACATTTTTTTAAAATTTTACTCTGTTTCTACCTGTGGAGACTTGTAATTAGCATTTTGATATACATTGAAACAACCATTGTTAATATGAATAGGTGTAAGTATTCCTAAGATATATAAAGATCGATTCAAATTGACACGAATCCCGCGCGACATGCGGGCCGTCCACCGAAATAAGAATCGGCAGCAGTATCGTGTGCCAAAGTTAACTGGCCCGTTAATGACACATATATATATTTTTTATTTCTGTGGGCGTCCCGCCAGTCGGGCGGGATTCAAGTCAGTGTGAACAGAGCTTAAAGAACTTCCTAAAACGACACAAAAAAGACAAATTCCGATGATTGCCGTACCTTGAACTGTCCCGTAGATTCGGCCGCAGCGTGGATCCAGCGTTCGATGTTATCCGCGCTGTAAAACGACGCAGATTCCGACGACACATTTTCCGTCGGCTGTTCTCTCTCTGCATTCAAATTATTTATATGAGGCGGATTTAAATTAAATACAAATACTTTCAGGGCTAAATAATTAAATCATGTAAAACAGATTTATGTTGGGTTCATAAATTTCTACACGCTAGTTTTTGAACTTTTACGTTTTGCTAAATATTTATAATTAAAACATCCTGTAGTGGTTTTCCTTTTTTGTTTTACTTCTATTTTGCTGGCAATAGTGGCAGAAGTTGTAAAACTCATTTTGTCTGTGTCTATCACAAACGGAATGAGGAAAATAGCAAAAAAATTTAATTCAAACGTAATTTGGGGAGAGAGTAATGATATATAATTACAGTAATAATAAAAAAAATTAACGTTGTCGTCAACATAATTGCTTATATCATACCTGGGCTTTTGGATGGTTCTCTAGCATCCGGGACATTTGAAGTGGTCGGTTCTGAAACAACATAACTGTTTAGACACCAGCCAACGACAAAGACATCCCTCTTCATACAATTTAGGTCCAAAAGTGAAAAGTGCCGGCTAGAAAAATAAGTGGGTTAATCTGATAGATCTTGTCTGATTTATCGTTAACACTCACACATTGGCACACACAGGTGATCCCATTACCAAAAACTAATAATCCCAATAGTGTGACTGATCTCAGACCCATTTCTATCTTACCTTATCTATCTAAAATTCAGGAGTTAATTGTTCATAAGCAATTCTCCACTTTTTTATACTCCAATAACATTATTAGCAAGTTTCAGTCTGGTTTTAGACCAGGTCATGGAACTGTCACTGCATTACTTAAGGTAACTGAGGACATCCGCTATGCCATTGACAATAAATCTTTAACCTTAATTGTTCTTCTTGACTTTAGTAGTGCTTTCAATTCTGTCGATTTCGATATCCTTCTTGGTATACTTCATTCCATTAATGTCTCATCACCCGCTTTAAAGTGGTTTGATTCTTATCTTCGCGGTCGTTCGCAGTGTGTTCGCCTCGGTGAGACACTTTCAGATTGGTGTGATCTCAGGACGGGTGTTCCTCAGGGTGGTGTTCTTTCTCCATTATTATTTTCTACCTTCATTAATGCAATAACTAATATTCTTACCTGTCATTTTCATTTATATGCCGATGACTTACAGCTGTATCGCCATTTCCCTCTATCTGATCTCCATGTAGCCATTGACGCCATGAATAATGACCTCAAAACAGTCAGCGAGTGGGCTATATCATTTGGTCTTAAGATTAATCCCAAAAAATCCCAGGCTTTGCTCGTGGGCAGTACATACATGGGTAGAATGATTGATCTTTCCTCACTTCCTCCTCTAATTATCGATAATTATCCTATTGCTTATACAGAAACAGCCAAGAACTTAGGGATAATTATGGATTCGTCATTGAGTTGGACTGCACATGTATCTGATATTAGTCGTAAAATATTTTACTCTCTTCATTCTCTAAAATGTCTTCAATATTTCTTACCTTTTCAAACTAAAATTTCACTCTGTCACTCTCTTTTATTACCTTTGCTAGACTATGCAGACGTGTGTTATCTTGATGCCACTGAGGAGCAGCTTAATAAACTGGAAAGACTGCAAAACCTCTGTATCCGCTTCATCTTCGGTCTTAGGAAATATGACCACGTCTCTGAGTTCCGCAAACAACTCGGTTGGCTCCCAATCCGATATCGTCGGAATACTAGAATCCTCTGTCTTCTTTTTAATGTTCTCTTCAATCCCTTATACCCTTCCTATCTTCATGAGCGTTTTTCCTTTTTTCGTCCTGCAGGAGAACTTTGTAGATCGCACCGTAAATTTATCCTTACTTTTCCTCCTCATAGCACTGCCTCATATTCTCATTCTTTTTCTGTTCAAGCAGTCAGGTTATGGAATACTTTACCACCTAGCGTTCAAGAGTCCCAAACTCTGTCCACATTTAAGAAGCGAGTAAGAGATCATTATTTCTCCTTAAACTCATAAATCGTATTATATATATATATATTATTTATATATATTAGTAGGTATATTTATTATATTTATTATTTAGTTTATTATACATATAGTATTATAAAATAGGTTTAAATTGTGCTTATTATTTTTGTATTTTTTTTTTTATTTTTTTTTTATTGTACGCCACTTTGCCTCTTTCTTTCGTAGTTCCTGTCGCGGGTCTGCTGGAAGAAATTTCTTTAGAAATAAGTAGAACCCTTGTACACAGTTTTCCTAATTTTAAGTTTCCAATGTATATTTACAGCGTGTACATGAAATAAATAAATAAATAAATAAATAAATTGGCGGGCATTTTAGAGCTTCACTGTTGTTTCGGTGACAATCTGTCTGTTTGTATTTTAAGGCCTATGTGTAAAATGTATTGCTGGTATTATTTTTTTGTTTCTTTTGTTTATTTGTACTGGTATAACTACCAGCAAGCTACATACTGATATTATGATTACACTATAGTTATAGCATGATTGCATATAATCAAGTACAATGCTGATATTCACCTTTGGTGCCATAATAAATGATTAGGTATGTGGCGACACTGTCGCACAGCAAGTTATTACTACACGACTTAACAGATGGCGCTAAAAGCAAATAATCTCAAGTCCCATACAAGAACCAGAATTACTATGGAAGACGCGCTATCGAAGTTTCTACGGGTCGGAGCATAAATAACACCTCCGACAGAACATTGTCGGAGCCGCGGTTCCCTAGGCATAACTGGCGGGAAGTAATTCCCTTTGCGGCAGTTGAGCATATTTCCCCATCGCTTCCGCCGTACTTCAAAGGTAGAAAACATCTATTAGAATAACCCACATTTTACTGGCCGACACTTTTTGGACCAAAATGTCCTGTAACAGTGTGTTTAGTTATTTGGCTTGTGTTTAATAATTCAATCTGAATATAATAAATGTGATGGGTTGTTTTAACGTCAAAATAATTTTACATTTCAATGCACAATGGACATATTCAAAAACATATATTGCATAAGATAACAACTGCTTCTGTGGTCTAGTCGCTAAATCAGTAGTTGACATTTCCTCATTTTTACGAACCCAAGGGTACAATAAATTCTGAAAATTCTTACCTGGGCTTTTCGTCCGACTTCTAGTGGCCAAGTGGGCTGGAGAAGTGGCAGGAGGAGTCGGCGCTGCAATAATTTATTATTATTAAAAAATAGCGAAATTATCAACCTGTAGGTTACAGCTAGTGATGTGCCTCTGGCTATATTCCTCATTTTCGAACATTGCCGGCAATTTTGTCATGTGGCCCAAAAATTAGCCGGCAGCATTAAAAATTACAAATAGTCACTCATTACGGCCATTATAATGGTATTTTTAGGATCAGTCTTGCTCGGATAAAATAAAATAAATTTATCAACAAATCACACAGATGAGTTAGCCTAAAAGTAAGTTTGAGACTTGTGTTATGGGATACTAACTCAACGATACTATATTTTACCACAAATACATATATAGATAAACATCCAAGACCCAGGCCAATCAGAAAAAGATCATTTTCCATCTTGACCGCACCGGAAACTCTGAATAGTAAGCAAGCATGTTAAGCACGCCACAGAGTTCGTCATTCAAAATTCATGTAGGATTACTCCAATGTTCAATCTATATTTTACACCCTGATTCAGAGGGGCCAATAGTCTCTGTTTGCCTTATATTAAACGCACAAGCATGTTACCCATTAGCGATGTTTATCTCCCTAGTGCATGAACCTCTTGGGATTAGAGTATCAAAGTCGTAAGTCTGTTTTTGTTTTGTCGAGACAAAAATCTACTTGAAAAATGTACATAACAATAATTTTCCGATATAATGCTACACGCAACTGTTCAATAACAAGCGTGAGTGTTGGGAAGTGATACAGTGTTTGATTTATGTGATTTTTATGCTTGTTGCCATTTTTCTACCACTTCATTCAGCCTGATTCTTCTGACTAGACTTGACTACCGACTAGACTTTTAGACTTGACTAGGACTTCGCGAAACCACACTGTAGGACTGACGAAGATTGAAAAATTAAGAAGGGCTATAAAGGACTTGTATCCATGGCCGTAAAAAAAATTAATAACTAAAATATAGGGAATTTTTGCCGGGCTCTAATTTTGGTGATCCCTCTGAATGAATAAAGAAAACCTCTCTTACCTGGGCTTTTAGTTCGAGTTCTGGTGACCGGGCGGGCGGCCGGGGGAGGTGCTATAACAAACCAATTAATAAATAGGCATGATGAATAATTTTCGATTTCATATTTAAATGAAAGACCTTAATTTAAAAGGCATATTTGTAAAAAAACACGTCGATAAAACTTAAACTAACTGAGATATGACGAAGTTAACTAACGTGCACTTTGGACGATACCAAACGAAAACGTCACCGCTAGGTATTCATACTAATGGATACCTAGCAGTGACGTCACGCCTAGGTAATTTAAAAGGGATGAGACTCGACAACTGCCTTAAATATTGCATTTATGTAAATAGTTCCTAAATGAAAGTTTCTTAATTTTTTATGTGTTCATCGATTATAATATAAGTTTTTAGTAATTTTATATTTTTAAAATATACTTTCCCATCCATTTTTAAATTGTTGTAAAAAATCTCCTGTGCATAAATTCTAAGTTGTAATTTTATTAATGAATTAAATACATGTATGCTATCATGAAATATCATTACTTTTTGAATTTTTGAACCTTGTCGTCATCCCAATTAAAAAAAAAAAAACTTTTTTCAACACATTTGCTCATGAAGTGTCTTTTATTTCATAGTAATTAGGCCATTAATGGCGGTATAAACAACACGTTGTTTTTATTATTATAATCGCTAGTAATACACTAGTAAAGTAATGGTTTCCATGGTTACGGTACATTTTTTTGTCATGAACATCCAAAAGGATTTTAAGTCTTAAACCAATTCATTGTTTTTGCAAAAAAAAATAAACTATTTTAGCTTCCAAATGATAAATCAATACTAAATTTAATATTTATATTTATTTTACTGAGCATTAGCCTAATTGGACTACAAATATAAATTTTTGTAGAGGGCTATACAGGACTTGTATCCATGGCCGTAAAACCCATCGTTAAAAAAATACTATCAGGGTCTGCTCAGTCTGTATCAGTGGCGACATTTTTAAATCTGTTTTTGAATTCAATTTACTATTAATAACAAATGTTGATTTGTTTGTTGAGGGAAGAATACCTAAAATTGACTCCGCCATATATACCAATCCAGGCGAAAATCGAATGTGATAACGGACTAAGTAGGCTGACTATAGCTACTTAACTTAAATCTTCAAAGGAAGAAATATGGACTAAGCGTGGACGAAGCTTTAAAACAGAATCAAGAACTAGGTACTTATATATTATTATGTATTTGGAGATACCTTGCAAATTTTTGACGCAGACCGAGCTGCGGGAAACAGCTCGCAAGCCCGCTAGCTCTACCTACGTTAAAAAGTAGCCAATATTTGACCCCGGGTCTTCATCTATATTCACACCATATTCTACCAAAATCTGTTCAGCGGTTTGGCCGTGAAAGCGTAACAGACAGATAGACAGACTTTCAGAGAGAATAGATAAATATAGTAGAAAATATAGTGTGTACGTAAATGTACAAAGGTTAAATTACCTGGTTTCCGTAGTTTCTTGGACTTTGCGAGGAACTGTAAAGGAGTGTCATCCTCCGTGTCGGTATCGTCCTTGCAGCAGTGCATCTTCCGTTTGCTGGCCACCCTGCTAGCCCGCAAGTTCCGAGTAGTTCTCCTCTTGCCGACGACGGCTTTCTTCAACATCAGCCGTTTGGATACGAGACCTCTAGACCTACATTCATATTTATTCATTAATATGTTACGGATAATGACCGAAGTACGGCTACGCTTAAGGTTAGGCTAGACTTAAAATTAGGTGTTGCCGATGTGCAAGATTATTGTTAACGTATAATTACTATTTATTCAAATTCAAATCATTTATTTCGGACTTACACCTATATTAGTTAGTAGTTATTAAAACAATATTACTTATTAGCTAATGTTAGTAAACAAGACAGACAATACAACATTTATATGATATGTGCTGCGTTTCGGGAGAACATGCAGCCCGTTCAGGTGTTCAAAATATGAGTCATGCGTTAGTTCTGCAATCACACTCAGCAGCCCGTTGCTACTGCCACGCAGCCTGCACAGCAACGACGCCACCCTCTTTCACATTATGGCGTCAAAGCCACCTGTCCGTCAGCAAACATTTGTGATGCTCTACAGAAGCGCGGCAATCTTAAGAGCATTCGATATATGTTATTGTATAGAACTCTGATGGAGTCGAGTGCTTTCTGAGTGTAATTGGTCCAAAGGCTGCAAGTGTAGAATGATTGGCAATATGGTTTGAAAAGCATTATTTTCACTTTATTTGTACACCTTGCAAACCTACGAGCCAGCATATTCCCCCTCACCGTTAACGCTCTTCTCTCTCGCTCTAAGTCTGTGTCATCCTCTAAAGTTTCTGTGAGCCAGTGGCCTAGGTACTTAAACTTATTTACCCTTTTAAGAGGAGTACCACCTAAACTAATACTAGGTACATTATTGCATTGTATGTTACCCGGCTTAAAAACCAACAATTCACTTTTGGCCACATTGTATTGAAGGCCATGAGCCGCTGCATAGCGCTCACATATCTGTACCAACTTTCTCATTGCAGCTATGGACGGACTAAGCTACTGCTTAGTGCTGCATGGTGCTCCATGTCATCAGCGTAACTAATGTTGTAGAACATAGTGCCGTGTACAGAGCATCCGACATTGGTGCTACTCAATTCATCGATCAGACCGTTCATGTATAATTGTTTTTTGATTAACCTCCTTTCGAAGTAGATAGTATTACCTGCCTCTGTGGTCCAGTGGTTAAGGCGTTTGCCTTCGACTCGGCGGTAGTGGGTTCGCCATTCCCACGGGAAGCATACTTTAGTTGTTACCAGTTTGGTTAGGATATTGCAGGCTTCAATCACCTGATTGTCTGATAATAATGATGATACCGAGTTTCTGAAGTCACGTTAAGCCGTTGGTCTCGGCTGCCATTAGGTGGTCGTTAAGGAACCACTTCAGAGGACGAAAGGCGATTCCAAAAATCTCTGATACCAGAGTACACAGGGTCGATTGACAATGTCTACTCGATATTAACGAGTGAGTAGACAGGATCTTGGTAGTCTATAAACATTAAATGTAACAGTCTGAACACGGGGCAATTCGCAACGGCGAATTCCGCCGCGACGCCACCGGCGACTAAAAGAAGTACCTACACACCCCGTGGCCAGGCAGTATCACCAACTTTACAGGTAATAATCACAATTAAACATTGTTTTGAGCTTAAAAATTGAAACAGATACCTGTTCTTAGACCGAAGCTTCGACGAGATATATATGAGTGGTATGTTTGAAGATACCGAATCTGTGCAGAACGAACTACGTAGAGCTTGCGATCTGTACGGTCTGAGGTTTGGTCTTTGTGGCTGGGTCCGCTTGTCTGGCAATGGCCGTAGTCTGGCTTGCTGGACTCGGGGCCTGTGCGGTTGAACCCGAGATCTCTCTGGCTGGACCTGAGCCTTTTCTGGCGGCGTTCGAGGCAGCCTCTCCAGACGCACTACCGGCTGCATTTTTCTCTCATGGAAATGTATGTCTAGAAGTTTATTAAAAGTAATATATTTTTGGATATTGTCCTGTCGGTTCCGATTTTCTCTTAGAAAATACCGGAAACATAGAAGATATAAGCAAATAGATAAGGCAAGCAAATTACGTTTACAAAATAAAATCTATGAGATTTATTAAAATTTTGAATTCTTCTTATTATTAGGTTTTTCAGAAAACTTAAAACTTAGACTGGTCATTTAATAGACAAACAGTTAAAATTTTCCGGATTGAAAAATGAGTAAGACAATGGGCTTACTTTGAAAGGCAACTTTATCGAGCAATTCCATCGCTGACATATTCTGCAAGATGGCGGGAGGGGGCGCAGGCTTCTCATGGCCTTCGCCGCGTCGCTCGATCGTGTTGTTGTTGTTGTGCGCATGCGGCGGGATGTACGCGCCTTGCGCAAACTTGCGCTGCGCTTGCACTTTGCTGTAAAATATATTCATTTTAAATGCAATCTGTGGTCCAGTGGTTAATACATCTGCCTTTGACCCAGAGGTCACGGTTTTGATTCCCACTAGAAGCATACTTTGTTTAGTTGATATCGGTTTGGTAAGGACATCGCAGGCTTGGATCACCTGATTGTCTGATAATTAAGATGATTCCGTGCTTCCGAATGCACGTTAAGCTGTTGGTCCCTTCTACCATTCAGTGTTCGTTAAAGAACATCATGATCCTATTGGTCTGGTTCCCCTGGTACCAGGTACTGCCAAATCTAGGATATGGGTTAAAGCGTACCCTGGGCTCCTAAGCGTAAACGACGCAACTAGGAATACACGCTAGGATAAAAAAGATATTCAATTTTAAACGACCAGATACAACGAGGAAACAATGTGACAGAATATGCCAAAAACCTTCCAACTCACGATGGACTGGATTACACCAAACAAGACCTGCGGCTCAAATCTCGTCGCCCCTTTGGACTCCTATTGTTACCTTTGTACAATAGGATGTTAGAATCCCTAAGGAATAGTGGCTGGATAGGTGGATCAACTCTGACGTGCCCAATGGGAATCGTATCTCCGCCTCTAATTGCCTGTCCCTAGTTCCGATCTTCCGCGACAATACTGGACTCAAATAAACAGGTGCCGAATTTCGCAAGGAAGGTCTTTGTGGGGGCATTCAAAGCATGCTGCACCTCACTAATCACTGCTCATTGTATTTCATAGATGGTGGCATTCTAAAGATCCATGAAGCCGATAATGAGGTTGTCAAATGGATTGACATCCTCCCGTTTTGTATTTGACTTTGCTTCAATACACCATTCGCAAACTTCTAGCTGCTGGCAGCCCACTTTAAATAGCCTCCCTAAGGACAATTTTCAGAATGACTGGCCTACATAAGATGCCTTGCCTGCAACCATCTTCAGGTTGTCGTGACTATCTGGTTGTTTGGGTGTCCAAAGCTGCACTTGCCTTCTTTCCCCAGTCCAATTCAAAAATTGACAAGATTACTGAGAGAGAAAAGGATTTTCTTAAAAGAGGGCAATGACAATACTATAGTATACTATAATCTATACTAATTATATTATAAAGCTAAAGAGTTTGTTTGTTTGAAAGCGCTAATTTAGGGAACCACTAATCCTATTTGAAAAATCTCTCAATGTTGCATAGCCTATTTATCGAGGAAGGCTAGGAAGTCGAGACGTGCAAACAAACAGATAAGCGCTACATTTACAACCCACTTTGACCCAGGGTCTTTAACTACATTCATACCAAATTTCTTCTTCATCAAAATTCTACAAACTTATACAAGCAAAAATAATAACTATATACAAGCAAAAATAATACACAAACAAAAGACTTAACAGGAGACAATGAAGTACCATACATTATGCCTGCAGAAATCGACAAAGCTATAAAATCTCTATGGAAAGATAAATCTTCTGGATCTGACTGCATAAGTAATGAATTAATTCACAAAAGGAAATAATACCTAATTTATGGACAACATCAATTATAAAACTTTTCCACAAAAATCCACAAATCCACAAAATCAATATAAACAATTTTAAACCCATAACTTTGTCCTCAAATATATATAAAATATTTGCTAAGATAATGCTTAACAGAATTAAAAAGACATTAGAGGAAAATCAACAAAGAGAGCAAGCCCCACTTCAGACCATGTTACAAACATTACATGTTATTAAACAATTATTTGAGAAGGGAAAAGAATATAACATTACCTTCTGCTGTTTTGTTGATTACAGCGAGGCCTTTGACAAAATAGGGTATCTGGCAAGCACTTTTAAGAAGTTGAAAATAAATATATCAGAGTAATAAAAACCATTTTTGATAAAAGTAAAACAATAATCAAATTGGAAACGGAAGGTAAATACATCAAATTAGAAAGAGGAGTGCGCCAGGGCGATCCAGTGTCGCCAAAACTCTTTACAGCAGTTCTGGTGGAAGTCTTTTGGCAACTGGATCTGACCATAGTTAAAGGGGAAAAGTTGTCACACTTGAGATTTACCAACGAATTGATAATTCTCTCAACAACAAGTGAAGGATTGGAAGCGATGTTGAATGACATTGATATGATGGGAAAGACAGAATGTAGGGCTAGTCATAAATACTAAAAAGACAAAATTTATGACCAACACACAGCAAAGGCCCTTAAAGATCATTAACAAATTAGTTGACTATGTTAACGAATATGTCTACCTTGGCCTGATTATTTAGAAATTCATAGACATATTGGGAATGCCTGGAAACAATATTGGAGCCTTAAGGAAGTTGTGAAAAATGAAGAAACTAGTATGAGCATCAAGCGAAAACTCTGACACCCGTATACTACCTGTACTCACTTATGGCTGCCTAACCTGGGCGATCACTACAGCACAATGTTTGAAAAAGAGGAACTTGCCAAAACTTTATGGAAAGAAAGAAGTATAATGGGTAAGAAGCTATCAGATAGGATAAGAACTACAACCATAAAGAAACACACAAAAACGATTTTTTTTTAAATCAATCAAATTGTTATAATTGAAGTGGACAGGACACACTATTAGAGGAGAGGAAAGGAAAAGTGGTCAAAATTAATAATGAACGGGTATACAAGTCACAACAAGAGAAAAAGAGGCAGGAGGCCCTCCGAGAAGGCACATGGACAGGATTGTTGATAAACAAAAATAAAATAAATGTATTTGTATATATTTAAATCTGTCTAAAAATAAAGGCTTATATTATTATTCATTTATTTATCTTCAGTCTCTTTTTTACATTCATAAATATTATTTGTTCAAAAAAAAAAGATTTAAAAAATATACATAAACAGGGCACCCATTGGCAGTGGAGTTAGACGCAAGCTGCCGCCGGTGGTCACGGCTTCAGAGAGGAATCTCCTCACAATGGGGGCTGTGTCCAGAAGTACTGTCTTCTGCATCTGTGTCTTGTCCCAACTGCCATGCGAGAGTCTCTTGAGATGATGGTCGAGACTCTTTGCTATTATTCCTTTCTCACTAACAACACTTGAAATAATTATTGTAGAGTCAACATGCCACAAGGCGGTAACCTCGTGGGCCAAGTCCAAGTACTTAGAATGTTTTTCTTTCTCGGCTTTCACAAGGTACTCGCCATGGGGGTTGGTAATGTCAACAAAAATTACACGGCGTGTCTCCCGGTCTACTACCACAATGTCAGGTCTATATTATTATTATCTCCACTTGGGATTCACGAGTTGCCCTGGTCCTGTGAGAGGCTTGCGCGGGGATATTGACCCAACTGTAAAAGCCCTTTGGAGAAGTTGATGTCATGTGTTGCTCCTGCTAAAACCCTTCAGTTATATCAATAGATGACATGTCCATGAACAGGTCTTGGCAGGAGTAGGAACTATTACTAAAGTATGAAAAGGATATATGGGATATAATCATGAAGTTTGGGTGGAGATAAAACTGAGTTATTGTAATAGAGATAGGGACACCTGCCATAATCATGATTACTGACTATTAGTGGCAGGCGGTGACTTGCCACTTTATTATACCAAATTTCATCAAAATTCATTCAGTGGTTTGGCCTTGAAAGAGTAACAGACAGATACATACTTTCGCACTTAGGGTTGCCAGGTCGCCAAACCTAATAGCCGGACAGACCAGCCAGTTTGGCCGTACATTTGGCTAAAACGGCCGGACACCCTACATTATTGAGGATTTTGTGTCTCTGTATTTAAGCTTTTCTGATTATTACCAGAAATCTTGTAAAAATTACATAAAATGTAACAAGACACAGCCTAACAAAAGCCGGACAAGCTGGACACCGTTTATTTTGGCCGGACACGCAATCAAAAAGCTTAACTATGTCTGGCTTTATCCGAATGCCTGGCAACGCTATTCACACTTATAATTATTAAGTATGAATTTCTTTATCTTTCGTAAGCATTCAAATTTAAATAGCAATCGCACCTACTACTTAGTTTTTTCAAAATGTTACTGTAGGAGATATTATACTACAGATATATACAATTATGCATGTAAACCTAATTGGAAACAACGTCTAGATAAATTTGATGCCACACCTGTTGTGCGACATAAAAGCGAGGGTAGTGTACGAATTTGTCACCGATGATATGCTGAGCAAATAATTTATTAGTAAAGAATGTGAAAGGATACCAAACTACCTCCTACTTGTAAATAGGTTGGCATGATTAAAATCCATGACGTTTTCGGCAACCGGCTGTCGCTTGAGCCGTGAGGCGGTGATATATAAATTCATTCAAGAATAATTCCTTATAACCTTCATAAAACAGTTACAAGGAAAATAACGCGAAGCTAAAAAGATTGGAACAAATAAAAGTAAATGTGTACCTACAGCTTTCGAAGACAATTCAATACATCGAAAAATAGTCTATAAAATAGATATCGTGCACTAAACACAAATTTATTGTTGTGTTCTTTAAAATAAAAAAATGATATAGTCTCATTTATGAAGTTGCAATTTATTTTAGATCTAGGTACTCACCGGAATTTTGTCGACATGTTTTTATTTTACTTTCTTGTAAATACTAGTTGTATTGTTATGGTGGTTGTTATTGTCGTGTTGCTACTTGCAAGTAGGTAGACGGACGCAGAAGCGCTCCGCGCTCGTGCCGCTAACCAAAGATGCTAAAATGAATTGAAATTGAAAGGTGGATGAAAGCGTGAATAGTGTTGCCGCTCGATAGAAGACTATCGAAAAGCTATCGATAGTCGGGAAAAGACAATAGTATCGATAAACGATCGATAGTATCAATATTTGTGATTACCAATAGTAAGCTATAGTAAGAAACAATATTGTCGATACTATCGATAGTATTATTCTATAAATCAATATGTTCAGCAACGCTATAAGAGACTGTGCCAAGTTAAGAATCGTGAGGCT
This sequence comes from Euzophera pinguis, assembly GCA_947363495.1. Taxonomy (NCBI): domain Eukaryota; kingdom Metazoa; phylum Arthropoda; class Insecta; order Lepidoptera; family Pyralidae; genus Euzophera; species Euzophera pinguis. The sequence goes on from OX376154.1 coordinate 2,508,136, forward strand.
CAACTGTAGCGCACAGGTGCCTCCGGTCTTGAAAGAGTATATATAGTTTGAGAAAATACCTATAATAGGTATTCATACTTGGGCAATATTTGCATACGAGATAATATGTATACTTAAAAGTTACCGATTCCGAGAGATAAAAATATTTGATAAGTTATTAATGCTAAAAATAAATTGAGTGGACGACTCTATTGTATGAATAGTTATCAATACTATCGATTCATGTTTCAGTGCAATACGTTAGAACAATACTGTAGTATTTCTTCTATTGAATTAACTCTAGATTGTGCAAAACTATCGAAAGTTATTAAAACCCTATAGCATTCTCATGACAAGAGACCGCACACACGGTCATCGAGATCGTGTTCATATATAAATGGCATCACACAAGGTGATTCTTATGCAGAATCTTACCTTCATACAACGTGCTACGAATGGTACACTTATCACTAACAAAGCGCGCCCGTCACACTGGCCACACACGGGCTGGTCAAGTACGAAGCGAAACCGGATTTAGCCGGCCCCGCTCTGGTGGCCGAAGCGGTATGCGCGCGATCCGCACGCGTGTAATTACAATATATCCGTGATTCGTATTCGTGAATAACGTACAATTTAATGAGTAAAATTGGATGTGTAGTAATATTTAAGTATTATACACGAAATATGGTTATCTGCACTATGTGTATAAATAGTGAAAAAACAAAACTAGAAATAGTATTTTGCTTATCCAAAAGAAAGAAGCCACCAGTTACGCATAAAATAAGACACCAGTTCGACTCACGCAAAATCGGTGTATTAGTTTTTCTCTTGACTGTACTGTTGTATATTGAGCACCTACAGGATTATACAACAGAAAACATTGTATTTAGTAAAATCCCTTTTTTCACGGCGTATTATAAATGAAAAACGGTTAAGTATTTTCAATTAAATTTTATTGAATACCAAACTACAAATATACGAGTCAATATTTACCGAGTCAATATTTACATAATTCCAATAGTTCTTGAGTTATTGCGCGGCCAATATATCACCAAAAGCTATAATATGTGGTACATAAAAATTAAAAATATCAGTTAATTTGTTTCGACGTCGTATCAAATAACAGTCGCCGAAAAACGCTCAATAATTAAATAAATTATTTATTACAGATATACAAATTTCCACCATGTTTAATTCAACAATAGGTATTTATTTTATCTATTACACATATACAGTCAAAAATATCTTACAATCGCAAAGAAAATACAAATTTTTACAAGTATTAGTAGTATCTATAGAAATTGATCTAAGGGATAAGGATTTTTAACTTATATCCATGCAAATATAATTTTAATGAATAATTTTAATATTTCTTAGAAATAACTTTGACGCAGATTATTATCTGCCTTAGGAAATATTTTATTGCAGTTCTTAATAAAATAATTATTAGCCTGAACTAGTTATAACATTTAAAAAACATGTGAAGTGAAATTGCTCTATGGTAGTGATGTTTATTCTAGAACCTCATCCACACAATAGACAAAATTTGACAGTAGTAGTACTAATGGTACCTACCTATAGTACCTATACAACTTATGTTATTTTTCATAATGCAATAAAGGGTTTGTATTGTATTGTACTATTCGTAGTGGGACAAAAATGTCCAGAAGCTTCATTATGGGCCGATTTCATCAACATCGTTCCTACCTATCCAAGAGTAACTAATCTAAGCATAATAACACAATTTATTTTAAGCATATTTTTATTCTAGATACAGAGTCCTTGTACCGGAATTATACGTGGATTAACAATTTATTCTCGGGTTAACTGTGTGGTGAAATTTAAACTTTCTTTATACGAGAGTAAATTGCGTTATTGTCCTTGGAAAAAGAATATTTGTCATAAACTAATCTAGTTATGTAATTTTTTAGTGTCATCTTTATCTAGCATACGTCTTTTAAATGAGATAACTAGTCTGCCATTTGCTTTTCTCATTTGAATGCACATGGTCTTCATAGTTAGGGCACGTCCATTACAGGTATGGTATCTTAGCCAATAAATTATGGCGCCAAAAACTGACGTTTCGTTATACATTGGCGCCTCTACCGGCAAAATTGCGAAACTGACAGCGTGTGGATGAGTTAATATTATTAATTGGTAGATTTTTGAAGAATACAATATCACGACTTTTCACGATTAACACACATAAACTAACACGACAAAATAGTGCAAAAAGGCAGAGATGTGCAAAAAGGCAGAGATATGCAAATTATATTGTTTTTGTTTAGCTTTAAAACTAATCTTAATAAACTAACAAGGCATTTAAGATATTTTGGTACTATAAAGTAGCATATACTTCTAAATTTTAATGTTCTATTGCGTGTTATGTCATAGGCTAGTTTCATAAAAAAATATAATTAGTCCGTTAGTTAGATAATCAAAAAATATATATACGTATTATTTCTTTTGAAAATTAAACAAAAATGGTAAAGATATGGCGTGTTAAAGTTCCGTGCAAGATGTGACGTCACGAGCCCCACTCCTAAACTTTGATGCGTTATAACTTTATAATTTATCGCTTAATTGGCAAAAGAAAAAATACGTTACTAATATATTTTGATTCCCTAAATGACGTACTAATTTTAATGTTAGTCTTTTGACCCTGGAAACTAGCCCATTGTTGCTAACATTTAGGAGCCCGATGGTCGATATAACTTTACCACTAGTCGCCATGGCTACGGTAAATATATGTATACTGGACTCGTACCCAGTCTTATTGTTGAAATGTACAATGAAAGTCGTTCGACTCACCCATTATGACGATTTTGCGTCAGTCATACTTTCCAAAAATAAGGCTCTAGATTGATGCCGAAAACAAAGTACGAACCGGAAATTTCCCTATTGCTACGCTATAGATGAAAATTCCAAAAACACTTGACTTTTGGAATTGTTTTATTTCGTTCAGCCTGGGGGTGCTACTGGAAACAAATCTTAATACATATGAGCTACTCATTGTATATAACATATAAAAAATAATTTTATACAATGCAACAAATTACCTACATGCTACTTACATGCAAAGTACAGGGGGCCACGAAAAATATTCTACCTCACTTTTACACTTTAAGATAATAATGATGATTCCGTGCTTCAGAAGGCACGTTAAGCCGTCGGTTTTGGCTACCGTTATAGGAAATATGTCAGAAGCAGTAGTGTCTATTTACCATGTTTATTGCAAATAAAGTTTCATTCATTCGTTCATTCACTGGATGACCATAATAAAAAAAGATTGGTTCTTCCATTTTTTTTTCGGTAGGTCTGTGGAAAATCTAATTTTAATAGAAATGCTGATGTGCAAACCTAGCCTTTATTGCATTTAAATGATAATATTAGAAGCACAGATCTACCTTAAGATACTGTGTTCATTTTGAATTGTAGATTATGATTATGGTTATTATCAGAAATTCAATTTTATTATTAGTATTATGTCGTATCAATTATTTCTAAATTTCTGTTTTCGTTTATTCGGCTTGGAATAATTTATTAAAGCCAAAAAGGTATTCATAAATTTTAGGACTTGCTTTTGATTTGTTTCAAATTAATTATGACCTGGATATCAATTCTCTAATTTTACATAACTTAACACCAGGGTGTACAGGGTCAATTGACTATAAACCAAGATATGAATTAATGAATTTAAAGATAGTGTACTTTTTGTGGCCAACTATACATACATGGCATATATATTGCTTAAAATATAATTTAGCTACCGTGTGACAAACTCACAGGTAAATGAGAGGAACGCTTGGATTTTGTAAGAAAGCTGCATAACATAGATGCCTAGATTGTTAAAACTAACAAAAAATAAAATTAAAGTGCCAATAGAAATTGTTTTTTGATAATATATGAGAAAAATACAAATACATTTACAATTTTATTACAATAAAAAAATTAATTATCCAATTGACTAAAATTGGTTGAAATTTTATTTTACAGGAAGTGATGAGCCTGTTTATGGCGAGTTGCTTCAAAAAAATCGCTTAAAATGACATTTTGGCAATCACAGCGACTCGTCTTGTTAGAACTTATAGCCCGACCAGGAAAAAAACAGCCTTGGACATATTGCGGAAAAATATTAGAACTAATTTCTTTTTCTGGCAACTAGGTATTCAAGTAACATTCCGTCATCTCAATGTCATCTGCCAAAAAGAGACAGGAGTGGACGTAGTGTTGTGATTATCAAATAAAAATATTTATCATAATGGTAAAAATAATAAATGATAATGAATGGTAATGAGATAAAAGTGATATAAAAGATGTTATCATATTTGATGCGAATTAAAAAACGAAGGATTGGTTTCTATTTTATTAAATGACATTGTCAATTTTGTTGTTGACATGACACATATATGTTGCCAACTAAAGGCGATCAGTAGCGACGCCAATGCAGGGTTTTTATTTCCTGGCCGGACTATAAATGATATTTGGCTATAAAACAAACCGAGACTTACACCCGTATTTTTAAACATAACCTTAAGAACGACCTTCACTCAAACTCATTGGAGGATGCCTCAAGGAAGTCCTCGAACTTTCCTTGAAAACGATATTCTTAGTTGGTTGCTTGAGCAAACTCCAATGAGAAACATCACAGGTTATAATAACAAATCTAAGCACAAAAATTAAAAATTACAAAAGAATAGAGTAAAAAATAAAGTAATAGATACCTCGGTCAAAAGTGGCAAAAAATCGATTTATATTCACTTTATTTCATTTCAAGGAAGTCACAAGGTACCTCTCGACTAACCTTATATTTGACAGTTCGATACTCACCTCTTATGAGGAATCTCCTTAAGTCAAGGAAGCTAGTAACGTCTAATCATAGTTGGAGTAAGGTTGAGTCGAGTTTGAGCAAATGTTTGAGAATACGGGGGTTAGTCTTAACCTCAGAAGAATGTATAAATGATGACGGCATTTTGTCATATTTGAATCTTAACTAGACTGTTTATATTTTATGGTTTCTTTGTCTGATATACGCCCTTAAAGGTACGACCCACAATCATGCATTTCCACTGACCATAGACAAGTGAGCCGAGATTGATAATCGCTGCACATTTGTCTAGGGTCAGCGTAAATTTCTCTATTACTACGTTATTGAATCATGCCGCACGACCTTGTGGTACCCTTAAAAAGAGATAACTACGCCATTTGTTTTTCCCAACGGATGGCATGTTGTTTTCTCGGTTAGGGCTTAGGGTACTTCCATGTAGTTCCTCATGAGGTCTAATCTGAGCCTAAAGGTGTGATTCCAAATCGGACCGCAGACTTCAGGGGGACTTGATGCGTTGCCGACCTTGAAGGATTCTTTTCCCGCCCTTTTTGAAGGCGACTACAATGCGGTCTGCGGTCTTTGGAATGACATCTTAAAGCAACCCTACTCAACGGCCACCCAGCTAGTTAAGCATGGTGTGCCTGTCGTAAATATTGCGGCGTTGTTCTCGCACTTGCCTCTTCCACTTGTCTTGCTGATGCGTGACGCGGTTCAGTACGTTACCACGTGCCCCCATTTGCTGCGAGGGACCGCTTATTGTGCTCTCGTCCTGGCATGGTAAAGTATAATTACTATTGAGAAGGTCGAAAGCCTAGGTTTTTAGTACTGTATTGTCTAATTCCATACAAACGCGAGTAATTAAGCGAGATGTCGCTTTATAAGCTGTATTGCGCCATCCATGGAGCAAATACGAAGAGACGGCGTATCAACTGGTGCACCGTTACCGTCATCGGCGCAGTGACATCGGAAGCTCTTATGTTTTTCATATTTTTCTACTTTACGTTTCGTTTCAGCTTAGAATATTTTGTAAAATAATTTATACTATTTAGTTTTAAATGTTTCAACGCTGTACTGTTATAGGATCACAATAGCCGTAAGTAAATACCTAATATACTTATTATCGAATTTATTTGATTGATTTAGTGTTACACAAAATATATGTCTGTTTTTAATGTTCAAAATATGTAAAACATAAATATATATTTTTTTATGTTGAAATCTTCGATTTGCTAGCGACATCTATTGGTAAGTAGAGGGGATCGTCAATAGAACGGAGCCAGGGCTAAGCCGAGCTCCCCGCACATCTGCCTTCCGCCCCGCATACCTCACGCAATTTTTGTAATGAAACTCTCGATATGCCATCTCCTCTTTGTTATTACTTCCTGGCGCCATCACGCTTACTTATTCGCATTTGGATAGAATTAAGAGATTTAGGTGGGCATTTTTAGGAAGTTGTCATTCTCAGGTAACCACGTGAGAGGCCGAAAAGCGGTTCCGAAAAACTCTAACACAATGTACAAGGTCGATTGATTCTCTTCTTACCCGTGGTACTTACTACCTGTGGCTACCATCGGGATAAACCACTTGACATACATGAATGAATGTAGAATCATCTATTTTTCTATTTTTTAAAAGAAGACTTTAAGTAACTGACACATCAGGGTGCAGCCCAAACAGCTGGGTCGTTTGGTTTTAAAAATTCACACATGGGTTCCCTTTGTGGTCTAAGGGGGTTAAATGGGGGCGTTAATTTTGTATGGAGAAACGAGATTAATTAGCCAAATTTCGTTGAAACTTCTCTAAAAATGTACCTGTTTGGGATTTTCCAAAAATTAACCCCTAAAAGAGGGAAACCGGGTGACTGTGTCTTAAAATCGACACGGACATAGTTTTCATGACTATTCGGGTCGCTGATTACGCGGGCGGAGACGCGGGTTAAAACTAGTCAATACTAATATTATAAATGCAAAAATATGTCTGTCTGTTATGCTTTCACGGGCAAACCACTGAATGGATTTTGATGAAATTTGGTATGAATATAGTTGGAGACCCGGGGTCAAACATAGGCTACTTTATGACGCAGGCGGAGCTGCGGGAACATCTAGTTTTGTATAAAATTACTCACGTCCTCATTGGTGTGTTCCTGGTAGGAAGCCTTGGCTCTCTTGTTGATGAGCGGATCCAGGCAGATCAGGAAACCCATGTAGACTACCAGCAGCATTATCACCCAGATCACAATTATTACTACCACCTAAACATAAATAAGTTTAATTTATTTATTTTTTTAGCTTTATATCATTATATTAAAAAATAACCTTACTTAAAAACTAAGAACAGATAATAAATAAGTTTAGATAAAAATTTATCACCATGATTAAAAATAATAATAAAAGCCTTTATTTTGGACACAATTTTCAAAATTACACTTTAAGCAGTAAAAACAAATGTGTGGAGATAATTAAATAACAAATATGCGGGTATTCACACCTGTTGGAGTGCCCAGTGTGTCCTGCTATGGGTAGTAGAAGTACACCCCAGACACTCCATACAACAAGAACGTTCTGTATGTTAGTACTGTTATTAATTATTCAGTGGTGTGTGTGACCTAGACCCACTCTTCTGTGTCTTACTCCAAGTCGTTTACGGTACAGGCTGTTCGCCTGTGGAATGCTTTGCCTGTTAATGTACGCATGGCTCAAACTATCACTAGTTTTAAGAGCCAGGTTAAGAAGCACTATCTGTCCCTTCAAGGTGTGTAGAATATATATTATATGTATTTCTTATTTGTCCCTTGTTCCCAAATTATCTATGTCTGTGTTGATTTATCTATGCAGTAGACATTATTTTTATTTTTAATTCTACTGAACCCACCCTTAGATTATGTTATCTTATTGTACAAAGGTTGGCTAGAAGAGATTGCTTAGCAATAAGTCCGCCTTTGCTCCATATTGTTAACAATGTTATAATTTTAGTTTTGTGATTTCCCAGATATGGGTAATAAAGTTATATTGTACTGTATTAATAAAGTTGTATTGTACCTTATGGCAGCAACAACAGATGGGACCATGGTGGCAGCGTTTTAGGCAAAAAAAATTTGGGAGTTGTTGACACGACAAAGAAGAAATGACTACTAACCTTTATTATGGTAGTGTTTCGGTTCTCATACTTGCACTCACACATTGGACAGAATTCTTGCTCATGCCCTCGTATGTCGTCACCTACCCGAGGCAGGATGACCACCTCGCAATTGCTGTAACCGTGTAGAAACCAAAGTGAGTGAAAAGAGAAGTGAAAGTATTGTGGTGAGAGTATGGGGGCCACGTCTATCTGCCCCCAAATGTACAACAGATCATTTCATTTTTGACGCTTCATTGTACCTCCTAAGAAATGTGTCTTTTTAAATAAATGACTCTATTAGATTATTAGAATATAGAGATGGGCCGAGTACTTGGTTGTTACTCGGCACTTTTTTCAGTACTCATACTAGGTCGAATAACTGCAGAGTATTGGTGCCGAGTATGTTAACCTTTTCAATGGCATATCTGATTTAAATGACATCATGTTAGATGTACTAATGACGTCTGATATTTGCGTTGAAAGGGTTCATACGAAAGTAATAAAAACATCTTTAATAGTAGAAGCCAGTTCTTCGTAGCAGCTCCAAAAAGGAACATGGTCGTCTCATCTTGAAATGTTCACATTCGCATTCGGTTCATTTTCGTCTTTTCGGTTCATTTACTAAACCGAGTTACTTGACCTAGTACTCAGTTTTATGAAGGCGAACCCGAATAATACTCGGTATTCGGTTACTCGGTAAATGTAGTACTCGTCCATCTATACTATTAAAGAAAAATTGACAAAAAGATTTTTTTTTTAATCTCTTTTTTTTGTGAGGCTTCAGTCACACATTGTGACTATGCCAGCCACATGGGGAAAGTCAAAGGTGAAGCAAGCTTATCTTTTAGCCATGGCCGCTCTCCAGAAAGCGTAAATGGACTTGGCTCCACCCGACAAAGGCGAACTCAATGTAACATTGAGACCGCCATTTTCAAGAGGAACACCATCCAGAATGACAAAAAGATATCAAATAATAATTAGGTATTTGACTTGCAGATTTTTCTTGAGTCACACGAAAAATAGCACTCGTGAACATTATGCTTTGTCACACACACTATATTTTTATGCATATGTAATCTTTTAAATAAATCGTGGATCATATGTTAGAGCTAGGATGCCACAGACAGACAGACACATTTAACATTGGGGTCAAAATTATAACTCATATTATAAGGTCAGGGCTTAAAGTGGTAAAACTAAATGCTATAAATCATTGTGTGCCAGTTTACTAGCGACAGAAGATAAAGATATGTTGTCTCTGTTACAGACAACATATCTTTATATGTAATGATCTGGTGCAATAAAGTGTTTTTACTTACTTTACCTTCAAGACATTAGATTCAGCTTTTTTATAATTGTCCACATGATGTAGTATGTCGTATGGATGCCATGCCTAAAGTATCATGGAAAGTATCAAGTTACTTACCATACATACAAACTTACATACAAGGTACTTACCATCTATCTGGTTGGACATTGGCTATATAGAGCCTCCGATCAGAGCCTGCTGTATTGTTGAGCACTGCAGAGGGGCTCGGGCAGACACATTTACATCTTTTGTCTTCATATGACTGGCCCTGAAAATACATATATTTACATAAAGTTCTACAGGGTGGGGGGAGGCACAGAGACTCAATGGGGGCCCTGCAGCACAAAGCGGGTGGTATTAAAGTGGTGGAACTTTGATATAGGTAGTACTTGTTTAAACACACATTTTTATACATCAGAATCAATTATATAACTTTTATAGATAAACTTTTTATAAGGACAGTATTGGAAAGTTCATCCATAAAAGTTCAATCAGCACAATATATGAGAATGTAACCATGCCCATATAATTATGATATTAAGCATATCTAGTTCCAGTTAGCATATAACTACAACTAATACTGAACAGATACAATTTGGTACTCTTTGGTGGCTACAATATTTTGTATATTGAATTTTGTGAAGTGCCAAATAAACAATATTTTTTCTGCATTGGAACCCAATGGTTTGGTTCGGGATGATGGTAAGAGCTGATTGGCCGTGAAAGCGTTACAGACCGACAGACAGACTTTTGCATTTATATTACTATTTTTTTTAGTATGGATGATAACATTAAGCTAATAAAAAGTAGGTCACTAAACTATATTCTAGAAGAAAATATTGCATTATCTTCGTGACCTCTAGTCTAATAGGTTTGCAAGGTGCCTCCCTATCAAAGGTGGCTTCCTTCCCTAATTTTGATATCATAGTTGATTCAAGATTAATGTTACTAGATTTCACACACTAGACGATTAACGTTTAACTACGGAAACAGTGTAGGTACGGAAGACTGATAGCTAATTAAATTCCAATAAACAATGTAATTATTTTTACACGTACCGATACAAAGAGAACACATGTCGCCGCAAAACATAATAGCACGAATTTGTAGTACATTTTTGCTTAATGTATCATAAAGCAGAGGTAATTAAAACTACATGAAACACAGTTGTTTATATTAAAAATCACGCGATACGAATATTTTTTTGTCAACACAGCAAAGTAGACATTTTGAACAGTGTTGCAATTGCAACTTCAATTTGATTGTCAGTGGGTTGGGTTGGTGTTACCAATGAAAAATTGCAGCTCATCTTGTTGAGCATGACCAAAAATTTTACAAAGACTCTAACAGATGGCGCTGCAATTTATTTTCGTTCCACCAATTCGTCAATAGATGTCTCACCATGTTTGATGCTGAAAGAATTTTATAAATCCACTCAAGGGGGTCCATAGATTTAGAATTTTTGGTCAGATACTGTGGGAAGGGATTTCCATCGTGTTCATGAGAGTTTCAGTATAGATTCTGTAATCTATAGAACCCACTATCGATACTTTTCTTAAGTAGTCTTTTACAAAAAAAACACGGTATATACGTCACTAAAAAAAGGAGTTTTTTTAGTTTTTCCTATGTCGAAAACCACTATTACTGTCATGATGAGTCATATTCATCATCATTTCAACCGCAGGCATTCCAGTGTTGTATAAAGGGCTATACCAAAAACCTGCAACCTCCAGACCGCTCAATGTTAAGTGTTTTTTTTTCTCTCATTGTATTTTAAAATAACTTTTCTGTTTTTCCTAATGGTTGACTGGGAGAGAATGCTTTTAGCATTAAGTCCGCCAATTGTAAACTTGTGGTACAATAAAGATTTATTAATGTCGGTATATGTCCAACGCTGCGCTTGCCTTGAATCTTCGAGTAGCCCTATTATTAAAATGTATGACATATATGTCGAATAAAAATCATTTGATATCGAACAAAAATGATTCGTCTCGCCGATTTTGCATGACTCCTACATTTCAAAAATAGCACTCCTGTCCCATCAGCTATCGTTAAAAGTATGTTGAAAAGGCAGGTAGACGCACTAGCTTACTCATTGAAATGGTATACTTAATGGACACATATGTTAAGTAATGCAACACTACACAATCAGTAAAATAGGCTTTATGACCTCGACGGAAGATTTACGAATTATAATAATATTTTCGATATCATAACAGAAGCGGCCTAGGGGTCCGTACCCCATTTTTACAAGTTATTAATGTATTTACGAAAATAATGCGTGTGTGTTAAGGGTGCCTCAAGTGCGGGGTAATGAGATGTTTAATCTGTTTTTGGAGTTTGTTGCAATTACATCTGGTTAGTGCAACGACCAAGAGTTTTTGCACACTTGAGTGACTTAAAATGTTATACTTTTTTTTTTCTTCTTTTTTGTGACTTCTGTTATGAAAACTAACAATTATACGGAATAAGTACCTACTAACCTATTCCGTTGAGTTCAACGATACTATCTTCTTCATTCTAGCGTGTATTCCTTCCTAGTTACGTCGTCAGCTACTTGATGGCTATAAGTCATGGTCCCAGATTTGGCGGCACTTCGACCTTCGGTACCTTTTTACAGGGAAACCAGACCAACAGGAACATGACCCGAGGTGTGTTAGTGGCCAACACCAATGATTTTCATTCGTCATAATCGGTGAGTCGAACGATTTCCATTCGACATTCATTGATTTCAAAAATCACAATCTTATTTAGTTTTCCAAAGAGTACAAACAAACATCTAGTCACAGATACTGAAATATTTAAGTAGAAGTGGCATGAGAGCGTTTCCTGTGTGCCAAAGTTAAGCTTTGTGATATAAACTTAAGACTCTAGATAGATAGATAAGAGAAATACTTTTAGAAAATTGAGTACAAAGGCGGACTTATCGCTATTGCAATTGTCGAGAGGCATAACTAGCCGACACATGGCACTTCTATCTAATCTAAATTCTGTGGTGACAGACCACGCGTTTCCCTCCAACACGGACAAAATGGCGTCTTCTACAAATGGTGTTCATTATGAGAACGCGGTCTTGTATTAAAACAATCGTGCGGTTAACTAACTCATTATTGTTCTAACGAGGTAATTTTGCTTAATACTAGCTCGTCTTGGTAACTGGTAACTGAGGATAGGGGGAACGGTTTGTTTCTGAATAAGTTGGAAAATTGTGCAATAAATACAAACGGATTGAGAACCTACTTTTAGGAAGTTGTGTTATGTAGAGATGGGCAACGGGAAAAAATTCAAGAGGGAAAAAATGAAATGCAAGGGGAAGAAGAAAAGGGAAAACATAATTAATTCACATTTATTCCCATGTCTAGAAGTGAGAAGGTAAAGGTACCCATGTCTAGTTAGAATTGATTAATTTACATCATAATTATGTGCATACCAGTTGGTCCATGAGGAAAACGTGCTACTTACAAAAGAGCTTACCTAATTCGACTCGGTGCGAAATAAACACGATTTCTAGCGGTTTTGATCGAATACCATGGGTCCTATTTTCAAACTGTATGACTCACCCAAAACGATTTACCGATTAACGAAAATCGTTTCACTCACCAGTTTTGCGTGTGTTTTCAAAAAATAGGGCTATTACTTTTTTTACCGATATGAATTTATTCGCTGCGCATCACTCCAAAGTCTACTTCCTTATAAGATAGATAGATATACACTTTATTGTACCAAACACAAAATTAAAATTAAAAGTAATACCTTTAGAAAATTGAGTACAAAGGCGGACTTATCGCTATTGCAACCTTAGGGTAGATAGGATAAAAAGTGAAAACAAACAAAAGGCGGTACAGTAATAAAATATTAAAACTATCAGTCAATAAATACCTACAATCAAGTAATACATACTGTACATATCATATACCTACATACAACGTACAATAATAAAAATAAAAGAAGAGAAAAAAGTGACTAACGATGATCAAGACCGTATGAAATAATGTAATTTTCATACAGTTTTATTATTTTGCATAAAACTGGCACAGGACTACTAAAATAATTCTGGCTAAGAATCTTTTGAGGTTTTTTTTATAAAGTTTCGAAAAATATTGCCTGCTTGACTTTAATAAAAGTTTTCTTTAAGCCTGTTTACACTACATAACTTCGGTATAATATACGGAACACTGCTGGATATGCCATTTGTACTTTAAAATTGTACTTAGTAGGTTTATATGTGGGTATATTCGTATTATATTCTACTTGCACCATAATTGGAAAACATCTATGTTGAATTATATTTAATTTAACATGCAAAAATTAATGTTTCATATTACTGGCAACACTAAACCTTTAGTATAAATAAAATGGTCAGCCCCACTCGTATTCAGTAGACAGTTTACCAGGTACCAGAATGTACCAGGGCGCTTCACGCCACCGATAGGTTCTCAGTAGGCCCTTCAGGCACAATAGTGTCGGCCCTTATAGCATTGAGCGTTTGCTACCGCTCGCGAGTTTGCATCGCTCGCTTGATCAAAGGCAAAGCCCATGGCCGAGGTTCGTCCCAACTGGGAGCCCCTTGTGCATTTGCCGAAAAGGCTAATAGCCCTCGCCTCAAACTGTCCCGCTGTAAATTTAAAAGCTAACAGGAGCTAAAATTGTAGGTCATTTCAAAAAAAAAAAAAAAAAAAACCACTCGTATTCTCTTCTTTCCGATTCACACTGTGTTAGGAGACAGACGTTATACCATCCTTATCAATATTTGAATATACCTACGTTCTAACGTATTTATTTAAAACCTATTTGTTTTCTTTCGCCATTATCCAATTATCCAACAATCTATTTATTCACTTTAGCATTCTTCAGGAATGCTATTTTTGAAAAGCGTGACCCACGCAAAATCGGCCAGTCGAATAATTTTTGTTCGATTTCACATGATTTTCGTTCATTATCGAACGATTTTCATTCGACAAAATATACATATATTTCAAAAATAGCTAAACATTTTCTTTTCTCGTCAACTTTCGGAATACCTACCTATAGTTGGTCCATCATCTACACATAAATTATAAAGAGAAAAGATTTGTATTTTTGTGTGTATGTTTGTAATAAATAAACTCAAAAACTACTGTGCTGATTTCAAAAATTCTTTCACCATTGGAAAGCTACATTCACCCTGAGTAACATATACCGCTGGCGGAGCTGCGGGAAACAGCTAGTCTATTATACCTATAGATCATTCTGATTTAAAGTATGATTGGAATGGAACTAGTATTGTATTACAACATAAGATTACAGTTTTAAGCGCGTTTAATATCTTTATACTTCCGACGTCTCAACCGTGTTCCAACGGCTGTGGTCACGAAACGACTAATCCTTAACACGGTTGAAACGTCGCAAGCTTGATTAATAATTGGCCTCGCGCGCGCTCGACCTGATACTGCGCTATGAAGACAAATCAGTTTCCAGAATACAAACAAACAAAACAAACGAAACGAGAAAGAGTTCTTTCTTGTACTATTATTCTTACATAGTTTGAATACGCAAACTAGCATTTTGCTTCCGTTTTTAAACTAAAATTTTAAATTTATCGCGAAGTCCAACTCACTTAACGGTTGCGGCGTGAATGACGCGGATATGCCGCAAGTACGCCGAATTCGCGTAGTTTTAGTTACCGCATTTGTCTAGTACGCCGACGGTATCTAGTCAAGCGCGCGATCTATGGTCGCAAGTATAAATGTACCTATTACACGCACTTAATCCAGTAATTCGAAATTTTAAGCGTTATTTTAAAAGTTCATTAGGTATTAATATTTTTTAAGAGTTCCATTAAAATATCAAACCTCTGAGGCTACTGAGTAAAAAAATCTGATGATTAATGCAGAGGGTTCTCTCAAGTTCACGACACAAACAGGGCGTGAAAAAATTCCTTCAGGGTCGGCAACGCGCTTGTGACATCTGTATCGCAGGCGTTCATAGGCGGTAACCACTTACCATCAAGTAGGCCGTACGCCTGTTTGCCTATTTAGTTGTATAAAAAAAAAAAGAAACGGAAAGAGATGAAGTCTATCCAAAGGGAATGTCTCATCTATATAAAATAAATCGATGTTATTTATTTACTATTTATGTAAAGTAAACATCCTACAAAGAGGTGGTCACAGGGCGACTGCTATTCAAACTTGGGCTTGGAAATATGACAATGGTTTGCTGTACGCCAATGCGAACTTACCTTAAGGTCCCGTGGGTTGTAAAATGGCGCTAAATTTAGCTGCATTGGAACAGAGTTAATAAAAATGTTATGGGCGGGATGCACCCGTTTAGTTTATGGTTTCGTGGTGGGTTGAGATTTGATCTGCTTGCTTAAAATGCATATACTGCCTTTCCCTTTCATGTATTATGATATGGAATTTTAGAAAATATAGGCCTTTACATAAAAAGCTATATCAAAATGTAGTGTAGTAAAGTGATATCCATTCAACATATTATCAGACTATTTATAGGTATGTCGCGGCCAGAAAAACTTTATCTATCGAGTAAAGAATAAACGGACTACTAAAAGAGTTAAATATTCAATAACGTTCCGTCCCGACATTAAATTAACCAAAATCACAATTAAAAAATGATTATTATTATTTTCGTTTGACATGTGCTTATCCATACTAATATTATAAATGCGAAAGTCTATCTGTCTGTCTGTAATGTTTTCACGGCCAAACCGCTGAACGGATTTTGATGAAATTTTGCATGAATATAGTTGAAGACCCGGGGTTAAACATAGGCTACTTATTGAAAAAGCTAGTATGATATATTTTCATATCAAAATTAGGGTTTCTGGGGCTCCGAATAAATCCGCTAAGGATGCAACCGGCAAGCGCAAGCTTGAAGTCGAGAATATAAAACGTACAATTTCGAATTCGTCAAGTAAAACTGTCGTCGAGATATGAAACTGAAAATTTACAAAAGAAAACTTAGAAACAGTTACAAGTCAAGCAGCATTTTAGCTGCGATACCAACCGTTATTGTTCCCAGCGGGCAAGCGTGAATTCAACAAAGAGTACCTACCTACACCTCCAAAGTTTATTGCGCTCAAATTGTATGCATTATTTATTTAATTTAAAAGCGAAGAATGGTGAAGATCCGACACGATCATACCGCTCCGCGCCGAAATGAGAACGAAAGAATGCAAAGTGTAAATAAGTCCTGCGCTAGATTCTAAAGCTGAGTACATACTATTTTTATGGGGAATATATGGAGTTATGGAGGTATAAAATTAGCCGGAATGAGTGGCATAAGCTAACATCTAGAAATAAAAGCATAGGAAGTCTTAGTTTTTAAACTAATATTATAAATGCGGAAGTCTGTCTGTCTGTATGTCTGTAACGCTTTCACAGCCAAACCGCTGAACTGATTTTGATGAAATTTGGTATGAATGTAGTTGAAGACCCCTGGTCCAACATAGGCTATTTTTTAAGCTAATATGTCATACATTTCAAAAATAGGGGCTCTGAACCTCCCAGAAATTTCGCCTAAAAATGTTCTCGAGTCTTTGTGTTCGAAGCTTTAGCCCGTGAAGGTAGGTATCCCATATTATAGATACAGAGACGATTCGCCGAGTACTCGAGTTTAAGTACAGTTTCTTGTGGCCCAAAATGGTGGAAAATGTAGCCATTACGAGTAAAAATCACATATTCAAATTGTTAGTGGCTGTGTAACGGCACGGCGAAATGTATAAAACATTTTTAATGACGGCTAGGGAGAGTTTTTATAGTATTTATTTGGTTTTTAATTTTAATTTTTCACTGGATAATTTTCTCTAAACTTCTGTCAGGAGAGTAAGTAGGCTAGATTAATCGAATATTTTTTCTCGCTCTTTTTTTTATTAAGTTTAGTTTCACGTACTAAATACACAGTAATAATTTAGTGTGTGTAGAACAAAAACTTGCAAAGAATTAAAAAAATATACAGTGGAATGTAGGACGTCCTTCCTTGAATTAATATAAATATGTATATGTATACAATAAATATGTATTGTTTATCCCGCAGCTCCGCCTGCGTCAAACAGTAGCCTATGTTTGACCCCGGGTCTTCAACTATATCCATACCAAATTTCAATAAAATCCGTTCAGCGGTTTGGCCGTGAAAGCGTATTAGACAGACAGACAGACAGACAAACAGACAGACTTTTGCGTTAATAATATTAGTATATATAAGTATGGATGGATGTATCTTTGTATCAATTATTCGTTAGTAACTATACGTTTTAGTTGCAATTAAATTGAGATTCAAAAATGGTGTTAGCGGAATATCAATATTGAGCATATCAAAAATGCATAGTAATTGAGTCGTAATTGAATATCAGTTGGATGGTCTTTTAAAGTTAATAGCGGATTGATCCCCAGATGGTTAGATGACCTGAAAGAGGTCGCAGGCAAACGATAGACGCAGGCCTCATACAACCGGTCATTTTGGAAATTATTAGGAGAGGCCTATATCCAGCAGTGGACTGACTGCGGCTGAAATGATGATAATGATGAAAGTTAAATTCATCTAAGCGGTTGTCCGGTTACATCGGTGGCAGAGCATCAAAACCGCAAACGTTCCTATCTCATAGTAAGTTCTAAATTTAAAAAAATGTATGAATCAATGTCGAATGAAAATCATTGGACTCACGGATTTTTCATGAGTCATTCATTCATTTCAGAAATAGCACTCCATTGTCCGGAGACAGTTTTTAGCAGATCAAGATAAATACCCATGTAACTTCCAAGTATACATTATAAAAGTTATGTCACGTAAATTTATGTGCGCATAAAAACATTTTCCCTCCAAAAAGTATCGATATGCACGGGGCATGGTGACTACTGTGTTTTATGCTACATTCTGTCATCTGGCCAACCCTATACGTGACCAGACTATGTTATGTCAAAGACGTGTTTAAAAGACAGATGGTATATGTATTGTATACCTATATAGCCTTGCATGGATGGTAAGAATACTAAGAATACATATGTATTTTTCTATTTTTGTGTCGATTAGCTCAAACTCAGACATTGTTTTTCCAGAAAAATTAATTACTTAGTCAGTACCTGATGCAAATCTTGTCCTAACATTAAACTAAATAGTGTCCTGTGTTTCTACCGTTTGATATGAATTTCAACTCATTTGTAGTGTGTTCTCATTTAAATGTATTTATAGTTTTGTCAAGCGCTAAAGCTAAATATGTTGTGCGCGCTAATCTTAGTTTTCCAAGTAGCCTATGAACTTATTTAATATTTATTATGTTATGTTGTAAAACTGTATGGTGTGCCAATAAATAAAATAAGAAACATACCACCTCTAGGTTTACCCCTTTCCATGGCCGACTTTAGATCTCGTTTTGTGCAGGTATCGGGGCAAGAGGGGCATAATTATATATACTTTTCATTGTAAATGCGAAAGTCTATCTGTTTTCCTGTTACGCTTTCACGGCTTAATCCTGTACCGATTTTAATGTATATAAAATTTTGCATGGATATAGATGAACATCCGGGATCAAACGTAGGCTACTTTTTGACGCAGACAGAGCCGCGAGAATCTGCCAGGTAAACGTGTTTAAAGACCAATAGTGTATATCTTGTACATTTGTACAGTCGTACATATAAAACCTTACATGGATAGTAAGAGTCCTGTAGACTCCGGTTTGAGAATAGAAAACTTTTTAATAAAAGCAGTTATTTATTATCCAAAAATATAGAAGTACTTATATGAATAAACGGCCGCACATTATTGCTTAGGAGCATTTTCTAAAGAATGCCTATACGGGTTCCTAAGTACCTACTTGTAGCAGTTGTAGCCCTATGACCCAGCCCAGACCTAGAGTTATGGTTGCCAGCTCGCCAAACCTAATAGCCGGACAGACCAGCCAGTTTGGCCGGACATCTGGCTAAAACGGCCGGACATCCTACATTATTGAGGATTTTGTGTCTCAGTATTTAAAGCTTTTCTGATTATAACCATAAATCTTGTTAAATTTAATAAAATGTAAAAAGCCTAACAAAAGCCGGACAAGCTGGACACCGTTTATTTTGGCCGGACACGCAATCATAAAGCCTAACTATGTGCGGCTTTATCCGGACGCCTGGCAACGCTACCAAGAGTCTATTGTTGAAGTTTTCTTTGTTTTCCATTTTTTACTTTAAAGCTACATTTCAAGCCATATTTCCAACAAGTCACAGAAGAAACTAAAAAGTGAATCGTATACGTCAAATCAAATAATGAACGAACCCTTCTCCCATCATAAACAAAAACATTTTCAAATATTAATCATCATCACACATTGTGCAAACCCACAAAATTAGGAACAAAACAACATTACTTCTATTAATTCCCTCCGCAGCATATTAACCAGGGGCACTTCTCTATTAAAATGATAAATGATTGCAATCATCGTTTTCTTCTTGCCCTCTAAAAGTTGACCTCCCACCCCCTTTAAAACTCCATACAAACATGATAAAGGGGGGCTCGAGCTAACATTTTCAAGGGTCTAAAGAACCTGGTTGGTTTTACCCTGTTTCCAGCTTGTGTTAACTTTTACAAATTACAGGAGCAATGAGAGAGAACTGCTTTTGTTTTGTCTCAGTTTCTAAAGAAGATGGATCGTTGTTTGGACCCCTTTGGAACCCTTTTTTGCGAAATTATCGCCATTTAAACTTTTCAGGTGCGCGGTCGCGGCGGTGCTAAATTGAAATGAAATGAATTTCGTTTTCAATTTTTCTGAGTTGCAGCACGATTTGAGTTTTACGTTGAATTAAAAATTGGTCGTATATTTTTTTTTGTAGGTTTGTGTGTAGGTATAAAATTAACAAACATGGTGTAAGCATAAAATTAACACGACTAAGATTAAGTACTTATTCTTCTTCATCCTAGCTTGTATTTCTAGTTGCGTAATCAGTTTACGGTGCCCAGGGTACGCTTTAATCATGGCCCTAGATTTATGAGACTGACTATATTGACTTAGATTGATTATTTATTACATTGGAGCGACTGCCGTTTGACCTCTGTAACCCTTTTTAGTAGGGAAACCAGACCAATAGGTTCATGATTTTCTTTAACGACCACTACATGGCAGTCAGGACCAACTGCCTAAAGTGCCTTCCGAAGCACGGAATCATCTATTAAATATATAAATAAGCAAATACAAGATGTCATATATTTTTATAGTAATGGGTTTTACGGCCTACACCTATGGATACAAGTCCTTTAAGCCCTTCTTATTTTTTCTATCTTCATCGGTCCTACAGTGTGGTTTCGTCAAGTTCTAATCAAAAAGTCTAAAAGTCTAGTCTAAAAGTCTAGTCGGTAGTCAAGTCTAGTCAGAAGAATCAGGCGAAGTGAAGTGGTAGAAAAACTGCACTTAGCGATTACTAGGAGCTTTTGGCAAAAAACAAGAAAATCACATAAATCAAACACTGTATCACTTCCCAACACTCACGCTTGTTATCGAACACTTTGCGAATAATAATCCACCATTATTATGCTCAAACACTCAAAAAACACAAATATTGGAAAATAAAATACTGCGCCGATACTGCTCTTCACAGCTTCCCGCCAAAAATTCCATACAAGATGTCGATCCCGAAGCATAGACTAGGAGTATTCTAGTAACTCGGAGAGATGTCAAGAAAAATCCGCCGAAACTTTGACGACCTCGAAATCTACTTTGGGGCTTGATCGATCTATGTATAAAAAATATATGATCTCTGGCATTTTGGTCTCATTGTATGATTGGGAATGCAACAGGAAAGTTGAGATCATGATAAAATAATAAATAAATATATAAGGTGGATTTAAATTAAATACGAATACTTTCAGGGCTAAATTATTTAGTCATATGAAACAGATTTATATTGGTTTCATAAATTTCTACACGCTAGTTTCAGAGAAAATTGAACTTTTATATTTTACTGAATAAATAAGACATTGTGTAGTGGTTTTCCTTTTTTGTTTTACTTCTATTTTGCTGGCGATACTGGCAGAAGTTGTAAAACTCATTTTATTTCTGTCTATCACAAACGGAATGAGGAAAATAGCAATTAAATTCCATTCAAATGTAGTTTGGGGAGGGAGCATTGATAGTTTTATACGATGAATAAGTTTTGTAGTACACGTTCAGTTTCATTCATCTAAAAAAAAAAAAATTACTGTGTTAGGAAATAATAATTTTTTGCTCTTAGTACTTTTCTTTGGCCCTAATAAGTCACCCCTCCAAATATTTGCACTTAATAAAAATCCTCCTTATATAGGGAATCGCACATATTGAGTTTGGTTTGAGCCCTAAAGTTAAGTTCGAGACTTGTGTTATGGGAAACTAACTCAACGATACTATATTTTATAATCATAAACAAGTAACATAAAAAAATAAACGTTCACGATCCAAGCCAGTCAGAAAAAGATAATTTTCTGTCTTGACCTGACCGGGGATCAAACTCGGGATCTCCTAAGTAACGGGCATGTCTGTTAACAACTATGTTACAGTGATCTACCCTCCACAAAAACCGACTAGAAGTTAAATCCTAATTATAGCCTAACAGAAAACCTTTAAAACGGAAATTCAAAAGTTGCTTCCCCAAAGGGTTGCCATTATTAAAATAGAAATTAGATTATGTTTCTGGTTGCTTAGCGGTGGGTAATTATGTAGCAAGATGATTCAGTGAACAATATAATTCGATAGCTACTCAAAAATTTATAAGCGATCTCAGCAAAACAGTTTTTGTATGTTTTTGATTGCAGTTAAGCCTCTATGATAATTACTTTTGGGATGGGGTTTGTTAGGGTGGTATACAGGAGGTTTCATTCCTTTTTTCCACTTCGTCTAAGCGTGTTCTCCTAGTTGCGTCCTCAGCTTACGCTTCGGAACGTAGGGTACGAAAAGATGGCGGTTATTACAATTGAAATACAATAAAAATTAAAAAATTACAATGGAGCGACTGCTTTTTTTACAAGGATACCAGACCAACAGGCACATGACTCAAGGTTAGAGGGCAACTGTCAGATTTTTCCATGCTGCCTAATGGCATCTGACACAGCCTGGCCACGGGGCAATCAGCCGCAGCTAATTTCGCCGCGATGCCACCGGCGATTAAAAGAAATACCTAGCAAATGCACTAAAACGCCATGGGAACTGGTGACTGGCAAGGCGAAATGAGGAGTAACGATAAGTGCACTGAAACAAATGCATTTGTATGTATTTCTTTTAATTCACCGACCGGATAGCCCCGTGGCCAGGCTGTATCGACTGCCATCGATCAATAACAACCGGGAACAATGGCTTAACGTCCCTTTCCAAGCACGGAAGAGCTCGAGATAAAATATGTCACTAAATGGTGACCAAGCTAATGCCACCATGGAGTTCCTCAAATTCATTTCTTTTTTCCTCTCTTACCCTATTAATTAAACAAATCCATAAATGGTAACGTTTGTTTCCTAAATCACTCTATGAAGAAGATTTATGTACTTACAGCTTTTAAAGCATTGCAAGCTTACCTGTGGGTTCGCACTCTGACTTAAATCACACGGGTATACGAGAATAGTACCCACTGTACTATTTCCGGGACGAAATGTACCGTATATTCTTCTTGGTACTTCTAACTGTGTACATGTGAAGTTTTAAGTAAATTAGTTCAGTTGATGAAGGTAAATACAATTTTTAAAGACCTATGGAATTATACCTATTTATATTACATACAAATGTTTTACTGGGCGAGTAAAAAAACATGTTGAGGTCGCTAACCAAAACATTTACAAGTCTTTTTTTAAATATTTAATACTAGCTGTTTCCCGCAGCTCCGCCTGCGTCAAAATGGAACCTATGTTTGGCCCCGGGTCTTCAACTATATCCATACCAAATTTCATCAAAATACATTCAGAGGCTTGGCCGTGAAAGCGTAACAGACAGATAGACAGACAGAAAGACAGACAGACTTTCGCATTTATAATATTAGTATGGATTATAAATACTAATAAGTATGGATTAATTCAAATCTCTTATTTTGCCAAAACATTTGGCGCGTCCATTTCTTTAGGACACAATGTGACGCATACAAAAGTGTTCGAAGGCTGTATCTGTAATATTTTCCTAAAAAAAGCCCTATTTTTGAAACTCATATGTCGAATGAAAATTATTCGATATCGAACAAAAATCATTTGATTCGCAATTTTGCTAGTCACATTTTTCAAAAATAGCCTTCCTCGTTTAAAATGTTACAATTTAAAACCAAAGAGCATCGAACAAACAAACTTTTCTCTCTCAATGTTTGAAACGAATGAAACCAAAAGTAGCACTTGGCACTTTAAATATTGTTAGCCCTTAACAACACCCTGTACAACCCTTTATTGTTATTGTGATTAAGGGCAGGCGACGCGAGCATTGTGACAGTTTCGTATACATTAATAATGATATTACTTATAACTTGCGCCTCTTGCCAGTTAACAGGTACGAAGGGTTATAGCAAATTAGAACGGTTCAAAAGAGACCGGAGGATATTAGTTCAGGCTTAGATTAAAGGTTGTAGAAATGCTATTTTCTGAAAAGTATGAATCACGGAAAATCTAATAATTTTCCTTCGATTTCGTACGATTTTCATTCGACATGTATGTCATACATTTCAAAAATAGTAGTCCAGATTAATAAGCCGGCCTAACTTCAGTTTTGTCATGAGTCAGATGAAAGCTACTTATACAAGGGGTTACCTATCATAAAGTCGATTTTTTCTTTTTAGATTTTCATTTTACCAAGAACTTTCAACCGTTTTCGTTTTTTTTTACTTCGTGCAAATATCATTTGTCACCATATCAGTTGATCTATCATCAATTCTTTTTTTTTCGTCACTCCAACATGACATTGCATCGCAAAACTTTTTGGCGTAGTGATGCTTGGCTGAATAACTTTTGTATATATATAACAAAATCTTTTACTAAATTATATTATCTTATATAATTAAATTATTTATAGTATAAGATAATAGAGATATATACAATTCAATATATTGATATAGATAAGTACATGAATCGTTAACAAGGAATTTTTGTTCGATATTGAACGATTTTCATTCGACATTATATGTCACACATTTCAAAAATAGCACTCCAGATATAAGAGCTGCCCTAACTTCTGCTTTGTCATAAGTGAGATGAAAGTTATACAGGGTTATTTTGAAACTATTGGCCAAATTTGTACAGTGTACAATAAAAAAAAAATTCTTAGCCGTAAGTCTGCTGGGCAAAAGCTTTCCTTTTTTCTTCCACGAATCTTTATCCTTCGCTAGTTCCTTCCAATCCTTGTCGAACATGTTTAGGTCCGTTTGCCATCTGGCTGGTCGTTAAACAAACCACGGCAGAGGCCTAGAGGCGGTTCCGAAGAACTCTGACACCAGGGCGTACATGGTCGCAGGTATCCCGCAGCTCCGCCTGCGTCAAAAAGTAGCCTATGTTTGATCCCAGGTCTTCAACTAAGTATATTCATAACAAATTTCATCAAAATCCGTTCATCGGTTTGGCCGTGAAAGCCTAACAGATAGACAGAAAAACAGACAGATAGACTTTTGCATTTATAATATTAGTATGGATTATATCGAATGATAATCGTTCGACTCTTTTTTTTACATCTTCTTTTACACAATTTAATAGGCGAGGAATGCTTCCCACTTGATTTTTGTGACCATATATTTCATAATTATCCTGGTTTATATCCTTTATTCGTTCTTATACTTACTTTAATTACACGTTACTTCTAAGAGCGCCAAACAAATCCGGGTATAAAGGCTAGTCTTTCTTTGATAGGATCAGTGACCCGTGAGGATTTAAAAGGGGAAAGTATTATAAGTATTAGTAGCAGATTGTGTAAATTTTGCGAACAGCCTGGAGCTCTAGTTTTGAAAAGTATAACTCACCAAAAAATAGTCGCTCCATTTTAATTCATATAACACTACTGGTACTCACTGGTTATTATATATTCTTAGTGAAATCATTATCATTATTTTTACCGATTCCGTGCCTATAATGTCAAAATGACTCAAATATTTGTTAAAATCGTGTAGCTAATAAAAAAGTACTTAAGTACTTCATAAAAGTCTACCCCACAACTTTGCACACAAATTAGCAATTCTCTACGCACACAAGTGTACAAAACATCCTAATTTTCTCCGCGAACATTTTTTAATTTTCCTGTCCTTCTAATTTCTATTTACGACGCCGTGTATTTTTTTACTTTCTTGAGTCCGCCCCCGAATTTACGGGGAAATTATAAAATTAAATTACCTCGATCCGGACCCCACACTAGCGCCATCTAATCGGCATTCTATGGTCTCTAGAAATCACATTAGGGCTCAGTATACACGCCTCGGGGTATCCCATGAGGACTTGGATCAAGTTTGACTAGATGTGTTAAGGCCGAATTTTTTACTTCTTCTGTAACTATGTAAAAAAATTTTAGATACCTACATAGTATTCAAGAACCTGTTTTTGATAAGACACGACGTTAATTTTCTCCTTTATTTGCTTCATGTACTCGTAGCTATGGGAGGAACTCCAACGACAAGAGCCCAGCGCTTAAAAGACACTGTTGAAAATAATAAGATTACCATTATTGCATTTATTGGAGTGTAAATATGCATAATTAAAAAGTACCAATTAATTAGTATTGATAATTATTTACGTATCTTATAAACAGTCAAACAGTGTTGCCATATGATTTTTTTTAGAAATAGGTTTTACCGCCTTGGATACAAGACCTTTATAGCCCTTCTTAATTTCTCTATTTGCTTCAGTTCTACAGTGTGGTTTCGTCAAGTCCTAGTCAATTCTAAACGTCCAGTCGGTAGTGAAGTCAAATATTGGAAAATAAAATACAGCTCCGATACAGCTCTTCACAACTTCCTGCCAAAAGTCCCTGCCATTTAATTAAATCATATTAACATGTAACTTTATTTTTTTTATTTTTGGAAGGAGTTTTTAATTATTTTGATGCAGAATATAATAATATATAGCTCCATTATCTATAGGTAACATTCGTATTTTTATAATATTACACAATATACATATTGCAATTATAAAAAATGCTTACATGTAATATTATATATAGACAGTTACAGACGATAATGGTTTTTTCGGTAATGGCGACATTTTACAACTTCATTCCGGCTGTCAGTCAGTGGCGTGCGTTTTTGACATTGACACTTCTTACTTGTGTTGAAAATACAAAGCAGACTTAATACAAGAAAAGTATATACTCGTATGGTGTTTAATTTATATGATGCAAATGTAAGTGCTAGAGAATCAATAAAATAATATTATTTCACCTGCATTGTGTTCCAAAAGACAGGTTGCTGTGATCACATAATGAGTGTAATATGGTACTTGAGTTGGGCAAGGAATGTCAAATGCCGTTCCTTTCTCAATGAACACATGCCGCATGTCAGATAACCAAAAATGAACCATAAACGAATTTTCTATTGATCCGTTCCATAAACTCTACATCCACACCCCCGCCGTCTGCGTACGTTTTGCAGATTAAAAATGTAATTAATTTTTTATTGCGCCCTCTATTGGCCGACGCCGATCCCGTTATTTTCGGCCAGTACTCACCCCGGGCTACCCTCAGATTGTTTACAATCACTAAACCTACATTTACTCTGTCTTAGAACCCCTGATTACCAATAATATTGGTAGTATCTTGCTCTCGTAATCTAACCATACCAATTGCGTTTCCATTAAGAATATATGTAACTTTGTATACCTTTTTCTCTGATTGATCAACGCTGTTGTGCTATTTAAGTTCAGATCAAGAATAGACAACGTTTTTCTTTTCGTGGGTAAGAAACTAATGGAATAGAGATCTTTAACACAAGAACATAAATTTTAAGAAGAATTGACGTCGATTTAGAAGGAATGCGGCCGGTCGTAAAAATGATGAGTAATGTTTTAATGACATTATAAGTATGCATTATTTTAACGACCGTGAAAAGATTATAAATTTTCATACATCTTAATAATTCAAAATCGTTGACGAGAATAAGAGATATAATGGTTGGGAAGTGAAACAGTGTTCGATGAAATATACGAGTTAAATATTCATAGGAATGAATATAAGAGAATATAAGACAGAAATACTATTGTAAGTAAAAATGATAAGATTTATGCATTGACATTTAGATGTATGCATCAGTTTAGCTAAAATGAAAAGGTGCTTTGTTAGCAAGTAAAATAACATTGTAAATTCAAAAATTAATACGTTTCCAGCGAAAATGAATCTAAAAAAGAGCTGAAAGATTTCTATTCAAAGAAATAGTTACATAAATGACACCGAATGATAATAAAAGCTTATCAATTCCAGATGTCAATCAAATTCGCATTGATTACAATGAAACCTGTAACCCGTTTAAAATACAAAGTCACCGCAGCAAAGGGCATAATGCTGTAACTAACAATGAAAAATCGGATAGTGCGCCGAACTTAATCAGATGGAGGGAACAAGTGGAAATTGAATTTGGGAAGACTTGACCCACTGGAGACGAAATCCTAAATCATCACAATCAAAATGAACCCTAAAACAAAGTCGTTAGAGATGCTAATGCAGAAAATATCAAATAAATAGTTGTAGATGATGTTGATACAGGAATCGGAACTTTAAGTGTATTGGTTGAGAGTTTGGAATTCGTTGTAGATGATAATTTTGGGGTGACCAGTAACATCATGCTTGTTTGTTACTAATAGCAAAAAAAAACTAACAGATGCAGGCATTTCACGGGTATAATAATGTACTTATCCGGATTTAAATGCCCCTTTTGATGTTGCACTCTCGCGGGCTTTTCATAGTCAGGTGTCACATTTTATTAGACCCCTAGAATTGGCTTATAATTTTTGTCAACGGTTTCGAAGTGACGTAATGGTGTTTAAGGGATAAATTGTTGGGATTGAGATAATTTTAAGCTAGTTAGCTTAAGTAGAGAATATCGGTAGATCAGTTCAATTTAGGTTTTAATTGTAGATTAGATAATGTAGAGTTTGAGAAAATCACAAATGATCATTCCCCACACACTTCTCTATACATTCTAATATTACAAAAAGTGCATGTTACGCCTTCACGGCTAAACCAATGAAGGATTTTGATGAAATTTCGTATGGATGTAGATAAAGAGCTAGGATCAAACATAGGCTACTTTTTGACGCAGGCGGAGCCGCGGGAAACGGCTAGTTATAAATAAAGCATACTATGTTAAGATTTTTTTGATTTCTGGGCATTGAGATTATCCGTTTTAAAAAACTCCATTTAAATTACATTGTAGCAAAACTTAAAGTAATGTTATTAATATGGTCACGAATCTCCATAACATAATGCAATTTACTTGCCTGCATTCAGACGATTTTTTGTTCATAATTCATGATTTAATAATGAGATAAAAATACTTTATTTAATTTTAGTAATGGTAATAAACAATAGGTATCAAAGTGAATTTAAATGTAAGTTTTTAATGTTCATTGTTTTATTCCTACTTTGATTAAAAATATCACGTAAAAGATGGCGAGATGACCTGGATGACGTCAGTGGATGATACCAAGAGGTACTTGAATTGCCGGGATGCATGGAAGGCTTAAGGAGAGGCCTTTGCCTAACAATGGCACAAATAGGGCTTTTAAAAAAATATGTAAGATTTGTAAAGAATCTATGTTTGTAACACAAACAATTGTAACTTTTCTATTCTTATTTGAATAAACATCGAAGCTAACTGAACCATGTTTAGTCAACTAGCAAAAATGAATTCTATCAAACAATACTCAACAATAGTACTAATCCAATGCACACTTATAATCCCATGCGATATAACATAACATCATCGATTGCACTGCACACCCCTTAAATTCTACAGGATATCATTTCGCTTGCCAAGTTTTCATAATTCCTCTTATTGCATTAAATTTAAGATTCAATTTCCCATGTTCCAATCTTAGTTAGTTGCGAATTAGGGTTGACAATTTTGAGGCTGACTAAACACTTAAACATAACAGTTGCGAAATTAGCAGTCTCACTTCAAGCTTTTGATTTAGGGTCTATTATCGCTTGGATATTTTTGTACGACTGCAAAACAAAATTGTCGATTAAGAACATTTCGATTTAGCAAAGTGCATAGAATATAATTTTAGAAATTTTACTTGTTACTTAACGCTATGAATTTACGGTTTGATTTCGCGTGATGTGTTCATCTTGCGGAATAGGGTTGTCGATATGGAAGATTTCGTGTGGGGTAAGTGCATGGGCGTAATATTGTTGGTAAAGACTAATTTTATAGTTATTTCGGATCCATTTGGCAACCCCGCAGGTTGGGGCATTTTTTGCTAATCATTATTTTGTTGTTGATGTATAGTGTGAGTTGATTATTGATTGTTTCGTTGGCCTTTTCAACGGGGGACAGCAGGCCAAAATGGGGTTGTGACGTTTTCTGAATGGAAGTAACAGGGCTGTTAATGTGTTTTTTATTTTTTAAATTATAGATCGTAACCGCGTAACGTTCAGTTGCGAAGCGTTAAAAAGTCACATAAGTTTGATTTTTACTTTTTCGAAATTAAATAGCAATAATGATTTTTCATGTATATTACACATGAAAAATCATTATTGCTACTTAATTTCATTTGTTTAATTTAAAAGTATAAATAATTTACATAGAAAACTCCCAGACATTTACGACTCATCATAAAATTTGTTAATTTTAATTACCAGTTTAGAGATTCAGTGCTTCAGGCTGGTCCCGTCCACCATTTGGTGGTATAAGTCCCATACAAGACGCAAAAATTAATATGGCAGACTAAATTGAACTTTTTGAGAATTGGAGCAATATATACAACCTCCGACAGAACATCGTTGGAGGCGAGGTTGCCGAGGCATGCCACCTCGCCTGGCGGGAAGATCTCCCTTTGCGGCGGTCGAGCGTAACACCATCGCTCGCGCCGTATCTCCAAATAAGGAATCACGGCAGAGACCGAAAGGCGGTTTCGAAAATTTGACAACAGAGGATCGGTTGACAATGTAACCTTCTTTATATGAATGAAGAAGTGTTGCACTTGAATCTAGGGATTTACTTACGAAACCCAAAATAACAATATTCTTTATTCTGTGGCTGGATAGTGGATACTATATTATCCAGCATTTAAGCATTATTGCAGTCCGTGCCTTGCCAGAGTTCCGAGGCAGGACAGTGACTTGAACTAAATGTCCGGTAAACGCCCGAGATGTGAGCGGACTTGTGAGCATAGAAAATGGCGGATTAGTTATTTGAACTGGTCAAGAGCCAATCGGTTAAGAAAAGAGGAGGAAAAAAAGAGTAAAAAAAACATTATAAAACCCTAAACCATCGTCATCTTTTTCCGTTTTCATTACTTTTACGTATGTTTATATATGTATAGTTATGAATACTGTATGTAAATCTATGTATGTTTATTTAGCAGTAATTGTTTTTTTTTTCTCATTGTATTTTTAAGATAATTCGCGCTGCACATAACTTTTCTGTTTTTCCTAATGGTTGACTGGGAATGAATGCTTTTAGCATTAAATCCGCCAATTGTAAAAGTATTTTTTTTTACTTGTGGTACAATAAAGATTCATAAATAAATTATCGAGATTTTAATATTTAATGAAATACATATGGTGTGAAAAATACCTAATCTGCAATCTCTATAAACTCGCGAGGTCTACAGCTCACATAGCTACTACTATAAAATTTATTTTTTAATTTGGTCAAGAGCCAATCTATACTAGTTGTACAATGAACCCAATGTAGTAAAGATGACCTGACCTGTGGTCCAAATTAACTTAGAAAAAAATTAATAGTCATTTTGACTCTAAGAAGAAGTAAACACCTGCTATGGGCTTAGGTGAAGATTTTATATGGAATTTCTTAGTTACCTTAGTATCCACCAGGGGCGCTGTACAGATGTGCCATACAAAATTGTTTACGCAGTCGCTACGAGAATTAATAAATTGAGAGAAATGGCAGTCATTAGGCTGTGTCAAATACCTTTATGCCTAGATAAAATCTGACAGTATTGGCCACTAACACAGCTCGGGTAATATTCCTGTTGGTCTGGTTTCCCTGCAAAAAGGGTTACGGAGATCAGACGCCAGACATGCCATTGTAATAATCCAGTGCCGTCAAATCTAGGACCACGGCTTGTAAGACGAGGCTGTACCTTAGGCTCCGAAGTGTAAGCTGAGGATGCAACTAGGAAAGGCACACTTGGACGAACAATTCCTCGATCTGTAGCATAGAAATCTTCATAAACATACTTCTAAAAACAGCCAGCAACATTTTGTATCGCTCCCGCATTCATTTGTACCACCGGATCCCAGGAAAGGCTCCTAGAAAATTTTGTCTCATGCCCAGATGGATGTTGAAATATAAAAGCTGAATTCTCTGAAATTTAAATAACACCATTTTGTGAATTGTACACTTCAGGAAGACAAGATGGATGACTTGTCCGGTCATGACAGTTGATTTGTAAAATGTGTTCCGGGAATCCTGAAGGAATCAACATAATGATCTCGAATGAAAGTGGTTGGGTAGGTACTAATTGATTTGGGTTATTAACTTTATCACTTTTCTTATTATGATAGCTTAGAGGGGCTTGAGTGATTGTAGCGATCTTGCGCATCAAGCGATGACGAGCGACTAATTTGGATTGTTCGCCATTGACGCTAGTCTGGACTGTTATCGATTTGCCGTTGACTGTGTCAGATGCCTTTAGACAGCAAGCAATCAGACAGAAGCCTGCCACCTGCGAGGAAACCATATTTGGTTCTTAACAATGGAATTTTTGGAACCGATCATTTTGGAAACCATTGGGAGAGGCCTATGTCCAGCAGTGGACTGACTGCGGCTGAAATGATGATGATGATGAATGGAATTTTTATTGTTATTTCGTTTTCAGCAAGCGAACTTCGAGTCATGTTCCTGTTGGTCTGGTTTTACAGTATAAATGGTAAGGGAGATTAGACGGTAGTCGCTGCATAAAATTGAGAGCACCAACCTGCCATTACCTTTTTTTTTATATACAACTAAGTAGGCAAATAGGCGTACGGCCCGATGGTAAGTGGTTACCGTAGCCTATGAACGCCTGCAACACCGGAGATGTCTCGAGCGCGTTGCCGACCTGTCCGCTTGAGCCTGGCGACCCTACTCACCAGCAGGAACACAAAACTGCATCCCAGTTTTATTTGGCTGCGGTATTCTGTAGGGTGTAGGATTTTCTCCTTTATTTGCTTCTACTGCGCCGTGGTCTACCTATTTTTATCTCACGTTTATCACAAGAAAAGTATACAATAAAAAACTGACGCAAACTCGCAGACAGTATTAACCAATCAAATATTCTTTCGCGAATTCCTTCGCTGAGCCAGCTGTAAATATATTGTTCAATTTCAGCGTGAAGTTTAGCTCACCCTCCGTGATTTTGTTCTAATAATTTATTTACGGCATTAAGCCGTGCCGTCGCCTCGTTAGAAGACTCTGTCGTCCGTCACTTCGCCTTGGTAGCGGCTCCCAAGTGTACGACTATCTTCTTTGTGATATACTTGATGTTGTTTGTGGGTTTGCTTGCGTGAAACATTACTTATTATTTAAATGTCGTATCAAAACCTAAAGGATATTGCTTTTTTTTTTCTTTTTTTTTTAAATATAATTGTGAAGACTGGAAGAAGCTCAACCGACAAGAGCCCAGCTCTTAAATTTTTGATGATGCCACCAACCAAACCGTACATATAAAAATCATCTTAGACACGAGTGTATGAAAACCCCAAAAAGGCTGATGATTCACTATGCTATTTTTGAAAAGTGTGAATCGCGCAAAATCTGCGAGTCGAATGATTTTCGTTCGATATCGAATGATTTCCATTTGTTATATGTCCATTCCATTAGTCATACATTTCAAAAATAAGACTCCTGGTTGGTTATTTTTGGCCTAAACGTGCTTTCTAGTTGCGTCTTTAGCTTACGTTTAAGAACTCAGAGTGCGTTTAAATCATGGTCCTAGATTTAGAGGTACTGGTTATTACATATGACTACCGCCTTCTGACTTCTGTCACGTTTTTTACACGGATAACTACCAAACCAAAGTCACCAGAAGGGAGTCGGTAACGTCCCAAGCACGTAATCATCTTTAATAACAGAAAATTAGGTAATTTACGCCTGCAATACATAACTAATCAAAGTATGCATTACCCTGATAAATCGAATCTACAACCTCAGGATCTGTTGACTATAACCACTGGAAAATAAATAATTGCTATTTTTGAAAAGTGTGTGTATTATTTCATGTATACACGCTGTAAATATACATTGAAAACTTAAAATTAGGAAAACTGTGTACAAGGGTTTCTAAAGAAATTATTATTATTCGATATCGAAGGATTTTTAATCGATATCGATCGATTTTCATTCGACATAATATGTCATACATTTCAAAAATAGCACTCCAGTTAGATTATAATAGTTTTTTGTGACAATAGTCTACCATTTACAACGCCAACCGCAAACCATATTAAAGGACTTATTTTCATGAGGATATGTCCGTACCTTACAACCCCCGTTTTTTCACCTCCCCAAGGCTGTTCATGAATAATTCTCCGCCCACGAAGACATAATTAAACCCTAAGGAAAACAATTCGGTTTTACCTGGTGCCTGCCATTCTTTATGCCCTTTTTAGTAAAATTTCACCTACTTATTCATACCGTTTATGTCATCGTTAACTATTTTTATGTTCTTAGTTTCAATGTTGCTAATAAACCCTTTGGATGACTAAATTAAAGGATGTTATGTGATTGCTAAAAGGATGGAATGGGGGTTTGTAAGCTTAGAACATATTGGAGTTCGAATATTTAATTATTCATCTAGAGGAAGTAACAGAAGAACCCGTAATTACGCGGCAGTCACGTTATAGAGTGAAGACAACAAAATCAAACTTAGTTTATTTGTACATGATATTTAAACACAAAAGTGATATGCATTATTAAAATCGTCTTCTAATCCATCTTTATTTTAATATCTTGATTGCGTATATAATCAGTCAGCCGTTTTGTTTTTATAATGACGTCACCAAGCATATATTATTTAGATAATGCAAGAAATCTAAAGACACCTAACACGCCCCCGTAGTCTCAATGTGATAAGCTATTCAAAACTTATGGTGGAATAAAGAATCTGGCACGAACTCTGAAAACTAGTACTCCTTTTTGGTCATCATCATCATCAGCTTTCCATAATCCACTGTTGGGCATACCTGGCATAAGCCTCCCTTTTTTTTTTTTTTTTTTTTTTTTTTTTGCGTGTGGAAAAGGCCCTCGCCTACCACCCAGCCAGAATGGGAAGGTGGGTGGTTATGTGGGACTCGAACCCACTAAAAACCACACGGTGTCAAACCGCCTACCGCTTGTTGCTGGGACCATGTGCTTCCTGATGCTCCACAGCCCCAGCGCGGCGGCCGCTACCACGGCGGCCTCGGCTCAGCCGCTCACCTCGGAGCGGCCTGCGGGTGGGCCCGCTACCCTTCACTACCCGCGAGGGTAAAGGCGCACTTGACACTGGCGCGCCTTTCAACCCAAGGCCGTTCAGGTCGGGCAGCGGAATCCCGTTTGTTCCGCCGCCCGACCGGCCTTATTGTGGGGGCTGCAGGTGCAGGCCATAAGCCCGCCGTCTGCGCCCCGTGCGTCTGCGGCGGATGGGATGGTCGGTACTTTCCTCCCTTTCCCTTTCCGCCGCTTCTTTGCGGAGCATGACGCACTCCGCAAAGGCCTGCACCGCATTCCACGACGTCCCACTGTCGACCATGGCTTTCACGACGGTCGGCAGCGAGAGATCGTCCCCCACTATCGCGCGCATTTCCGCACGATCTGTTTCCCAGGCTGGGCAGTCCTCTAGCGTATGCTGGGCGTCCTCGTCATGGCACACATCGCAATGATGGCAAACAGCAGACGGCTCCCGACCCGCTATTCGACACAAATACCCTCCGAAACAACCGTGTCCGGTGAGTATTTGCGTCAAGCGGAATGTCAGTAAGCCGTGCTGCCTTACCAACCATTGTCTCATGACTGGACGAATAGCTTCGACGGTCCGACGCCCAGCAGTGGGCTGCTCCAGCCTCCGAGCCCATTCCGTGTTAGCGAGTTGACTCAACTCTTCACGGCGTCCCGCTAACTCTCTTGGTGCCAGCCGGTGACCCCGGGCCTGTGCTTCCTCGCGCCAGTCAAATAAGGACGCGAGGACTTTGGCTTCCAAGTCCCAGGGCAAGGCATAAGCCTCCCTAAGCCAACCATCTCTGTCCTGAGCCATCGCAATCCAGTTGTTACCAGCAATTTACCTAATATCGTCGACCCACCTAGCAGCTGGATGTCCGTTTTGGTCAATCGAGTAAAAATTAAAAAGTAGCGTCTACCTCCATCGTTTATAAGCTCCCTAACCTCAACTTATTGTACAGAATTATTGGAACGCGAACAGCCAATTACATACAATGTGTACTATATGCGTTGACCAAGAACGAGGAGTTCGATAGCGCGTGTCAAGCGACGGCGAAACGTAGCTCGTATTGGATTGTTCGTACAGTTATCAATAGATGGCAGTTGTTAGGCTGTGTCAGATGCATTTAGGCAGCCTGAGATATCTGACACTGTTGGCCACTAACACACCTCGGGTCATGTTCCAGGGCTAGTTTCACTGTTATATAAAAGACTATGGCACATTGTTTGTCTTGCCCTGAGCGCCCAAATACCTGCACTCTTAAAGACCTTTACAAAGCCAGTGACAATGCCTAGTCAGTGGCAGAATATGGGTTTTCTCAAAAATATAATTAGGTAGAGTCGACTCCCAAAGAATAAGCATCCAAAAAGAACCAAACACTTCTGCTTTATTTTATTAGCATATAAGTAGATAGTGTAGATTTCAGATATAGAATTTGCTACACGCACACACATGCAAATTTACATATGCCTATCATGCAAATCTTCAAAACAATTCTAAATCTATGATGCAAATCATATAAGTAGACAGAACTATAAGCGCGTCCATTGCGTCAGAATAAAATGTCAGAAATTGCATTGTACCTACCTACATAGATTAACGCAGTATAAAAAAACGAATAAATCTATATATGACTAGCTGTTTCCCTTAGCTCCGCCTGCGTCAAAAAGTAGCCTATGTTAGACCACGGGTCTTCAACTATATTCTTAGCTTTCATCAAAATCCGTTAAGCGGTTTGGCCGTGAAAGCGTAACAGACAGATAGTCAGACATTCGCATTTATAATATTAGAATGGAAGTATGTAGGTATATTATAAAAAAAATATTTACTAAATTTTCATGCTTTTCGCCCCTTTATTTAGTTCCTACAAACAATCTTATACCTATTTCTGCTCAATCGACAACACTTAACGAATTACAGAAACACTTGTACAAAACTGTACACGTCCAAAAATACTCAAAAAAGTTATAATAACATTAAACCGGCCGATGTAATACTCAGTCAAACCTTCTAAAGGGGAGGTCTTCAGATCATAGAGTTTCTAACAAAGATTTAAAATGTAGATAGGTCCACAAGTTTCAAACAAAAAAAAAAAAACTAAATTATTTCTTATAGAATCTAACTTATCTTTTTTTTGTCCTATAAGTTTAGCATGAATTGCGTTTTGAGCCTAAATTACATACTATACTACGTACTATTCACTAAAAATAAATTAATCGTTTACATAATTAATTGTTTTCCTTTACTAAACTAAACGGTGTTGCTTTCGATTAATGGCAATATTAAAAAAAAAAAAATGGTTTTTTTTTTTTTCAAAATGCTGTGTGTGTACTGTACTATGTTTGGTTTGTTAGTTGTACTATTCTAGTTGTATCTGTGAGGACCTTTAATTGGCTTCTAAATTGCTAAGTTTTTTACCTATTATATAGATATAAGCTGTTGGTCTTCCTTATAATAAATAAATAAATAAATAAAAAAACTACCAATGTTAGTAAGTATATAATGTTGTTAATATTAACTCTTTTTAGGTAATTTAGTTATTGACAGTTTATTTATAGATTCTCTTTTGGAACACTCATTATTAGTTTAAACAAGCAGTGATAGATTGTATCGCTAGGGCCCTAAAACGATCATTTTAGGGGACCGAAACACGGTGCCATTTCGTCAGGCCGCGTCCTTACACTAAGACTAGTATATCAAGGGCTTTGAAATATGCCTCGTGTTAAGCACGTGCCTCTGAGGAAATGCCCTTTTTGTCCTATTGCCCCAAGTCTCCATCACAATTAATGTCAAAGTGCTAATTGTTGACGGTCGACTCCAACTTAATACATTTCGGCCTGTCAATTCGTAGATTACATCTTGACATTCAAATTATTAACTTGACAGATTTACCTGGCTTTGGTTCAAGAATTTAATATGTATATTAAATTGGGATCAAAACAATATTAATATTATGACATGAGTACTTAATATGCTAAATATTTTTTGAAAGATCAACATCCCAATGGGGAGAATTAGCGATAGGCAAAACAAAAGCGATAAGTCCATAAATCCTTCCCGTGCGTCGTTGGTTTTCCAAACGTCCTTGCCGATCGGCCGTCCCAGATATTGCTAGATTGACGAGGAGCCGAGGGATCTGCGCAAGCTGCACGCCGATGACTGGCAGGAGGTGACGCAGAATAGATCAAAGTGGAAATCCTTAATAACGGAGGCCAAGACTTACTTTGGGTCGCTGCACCATCTCAGTAAGTAAATATTAGGTTGGAGAAAA
The DNA here is from genome assembly GCA_947363495.1 of Euzophera pinguis. Classification (NCBI taxonomy): domain Eukaryota; kingdom Metazoa; phylum Arthropoda; class Insecta; order Lepidoptera; family Pyralidae; genus Euzophera; species Euzophera pinguis. The sequence continues at coordinate 2,546,158 of OX376154.1, forward strand.
AGTCTTTTTGCATATAGTACGTATGAACTTGTAATAAAATCCGAGTGTGTTACTCGGTTTCTCAGCTTAGGGAGCTCGTGACGTCACGTGTTGCGAAAAAGTTTCAACGACGAGGTCTTTCGTCGAATCCGACTCGGCTGGGCTGCGTTCAATAAGCTCCGTAGCGTCTTCTCGTCCAAGATAACTCAGTTCTTTGAAACTAAGGCTGTGACTAAGGTCTTTGATCAGTGAGTCACTTGATCACTTACTGATGACATATGGGTCCAAAACGTGGTTCTGACTATGGACCACATAAGACATAAGAAACTATTGCTAATATTGTTTTTGTGTCTATATATTTTGTGCCCTCGCACCAGTTAGAATGCAAATGCTCTAACACATTCTACCAGGTTATGCAGACTATGCAGAGTCGATAGATTTTGTCCAATTGATAAAAATACTGGGCTATCGATCTCCGTGGTCCTCGAAAACGGTCAATAAATAGAAATGCAATATTTTCTCCCAAACGACCCGACCGGGACAGTGGGTCCTTTGGGTCTACATCAAACGGACGAATGACGGGACCCCTAGGGGCCCGTGACGCGAGTACATTAGATTAAGCATTTTGATCCATGCGTATTGAATTACTGTCCAACTCTTTAGAATTTTGTAGATAGAAAAAATATGCTATAGATACTCTTTATTGTTCAAGGCTAATGGTATTAATCAACAGTAGTGTAACCGCCGCACTCAGAGTTGCGGCCATTAAAGCAAATTTTTGAAACTATAAAAATCTCCCTGTTTGGGACACTAATTTATAGATTACTTAAGCAACTTCAGCAAAGCAAAATCTCTATGGGAGATTTTTTTATTTGAGTTTGAAGAATTTGCTTTAAGAGTTGTAAACTTTGTTTTGCATCGATAGGTGACGCTTATTTGCTGTAATCGATAGTATCGGTCACGTTAAGTCACCCAGGTTCGATACTATCGATAAGTAGTATTGTTTGTAATCAATAGTATTGCTTGAAAACAGCTATAGTTATATCGATAGCTGTTTTCAAGTGGCTCTTCTGTGTGGTGTTCTGTGGCCTACAGATAGTATGACATTTTTCAATTTAAACTATCAATAGTTCTGATCAATAGTATTATTTGAAAACTATATGATATGGTATTTTCCTAACCATCGATAGTTTGACGAAAGGTGGTCCAAAAACCCAGACACCAGGGCGTGCAAGGTTTGACCACGTGTCCCACTCGATGAATTAAAGATAGCAACGCCACCCACTACAAATTGGTGCAAAGTGAATTAGATATGGGATCAATGTTACACTAAAATAATGTACAATGCACGTGTCCGACACGCGCCCAGCAATCATTGAAATGGGCCACGGACGCTTGAACCTGTCCTAAATATAATTATAATACTTGGGGCATGTCGGAATTAATGTATTTTATTGCTGTCAAAAATTACCGAACGCTGAACGTTGGAAGGTATTTTGATTGTAAATAGGTTTTTCCGAAGACCGACTAAAATTACCAGGAGGATTTAGGTATGACTTTCCTTCGTTAACGAATAAAATCATTAGATACTCGTATCGAACAAAAATTATTCGAAACGCCGACTTTGCGTAAGTCACGCTTTCAAAAATAGCATTCCATGAGCTCTATTTTTGTAATGAATGACTCGTATAGTCGTATGTCGAGTAAAAATCATTCGATAACCATGGAGTAATTACAAAGAGGATATGCCTTAATAAGCGTTTTGTAAGAAAGCGTTTGTGAGGCTACACGGGGCGGAAGGCAGACGTGCGGGGTGCTTGGTTTCAGCCGTGGCTCCAATCATGGAGCACGAGCAATGACAAGCTCCGCCCACTTTTGTGTCGGCGAGGCGCCAATGATCACATCACTGCGTCATTTCGAACGGCAACAAAAAATATTCGAAATGCCGATTTTGAGCGAACCACCCTTTTTAAAAATAGCACTCCATGTAGCTTAGACGATGCTCATTATATTTATATTAATGAATGACGAATGACGGTTAACATCAAATCTTAACCGGAAACAGTCACCCTTGGACAATTTTGACAATTTGCGGTCGGCGCACGCGTTGGATGTGAATCGCATCCGGCTCGTGTCCACACCGGAAGTTCTAATTTAATGGGGTTGTATCAATATTGTCATCGATTTGATATAACTTGTATTTCGATAAACTTTTTAGATCTCCTAGGATTTATGATTTTGTGTTCTGTTTGTGATGCATTTTTAGTATACTTAGTTGTAGTTTATGTATTTATGAATCTAATCCATACTAATATTATAAATGCGAAAATCTGTCTGTCTGTCTGTCTGTTACGCTTTCACGGCCAAACCGCTGAACGGATTTTGATGAAATTTAGTATGAATATAGTTGAAGACCCGGGGTCAAACGCAGGCGGCGCTGCGGGAATCAGCTAGTTTATAATAAGTAAAGTACAGAATACAACAAAGAACAAGGGTGTTGTTTAATTTTATTATTTACGTTACATTAAAGTTTTATCAAAAATTAAAAGTAAAAAAAGTAGGAAAATTTTCTAGAAAATAGTTAATAATTTTTTATTAAATTAAATTTAAATGGTGAAATCTGTCGCCCCGTTAAGATGAGAAGTTCTAATTAATGACCAGGAGCTGTATTTTGGAAATGTATGATTCAAATGACAGATTATGACGGATGAAAATCGATATTGAACAAAAATCATTCGACTCACCGATTTTGCGTGAGTCACACATTTCAACAATAGCAGCCCTGGCTAGTTTTAAAAGCCGACTGTGAGAAGTAGCTCAGAAGATCAGTATCAGAGGTCAACATTTAACTATAACGTGCCATCCGAAGCACGGATGAATTTTCAGGCTGCCCCAAGGCATCTGGCACAGCCTAACGACTGCTATCTATCGACAACAACTGGGACCAACGACTTAACGTGCCTACCGAAGCACGGAGGAGCTCAAGATAGAAAATGCCACTAAATGGCGACCAATCTAATACGGGTCGCGTCTAGCCGCCGTTCAACATTTGCTACGTATACGCGCGTCGCGCTCTCCTTTCGAGCCTCTCAACCATTCTCACTAATGCTCATACTAATACAAAAGGGGACAAAATTTTGTACGTAAATAATCGTAATCGTACCAAATATCGCATCCTACAAAATGCGGTCTCGTTATCCCCAGACACCCGATATTCGCATAATTAGCAGAGATCATAACCCGGCTAACGGGGCATGTCAAAACAAGCCCTTGTAATTACCACTCGGGCCGGCAGATGGCGCGTTTTTTAATTTTTCGATTTCGGACTACCGTGCATTATGCATGACGCTTTTATCGCTCGCTGTGGTTCCTTCGGGACTAGGGGCGACTGTTTAAGACATAGGAGGTAGCGGGAGATTAGATTTATTTTTCACATTTGTTACGTGCGTATATTTTCTATTTTATATTAACCCCTATTATTTCTCTGCTGGGCAAAGATTTTCCCAATCTCTTTCCAAAGTTCTCTCTGTTCCGTGTGTTGTGCTGGCATTTTAGATGTCTGTTTTCACTCAATGCTAATTGCTTATTAATAAAAATTTGTAAAAATATATTAATGATTAAATAAATAAATAGAGATTAAAATTGTACAAATTATTCGTCATAAAAACTTACATGAAAGTTTTATACAAACGTTCTAATACTACAAAACAAAGCATTCGAAAAGAATAAAAGTGCTTATGTATTTCCGGAACTCTGTCCAAATAAATAAAAATAAACAAATTATTATATATTATTTTTGCTTTTAAAAAGTACAATTAAATATAATAAAATATTATGATAAAATATAAGGTTTGTTCAATGTTAATTGTTTCATATTAGCAACCACGCAAGAGCGACAGCGTTTTAGCTAAATTAAGTTACCTGCTTGCAACTGATGCCTTGGGTTACAAACGATCATCCGTACCCTTTTTAGGGCCCTCAGTTGAGCGTGGAACCACGGCTGGGCGCAGGCAGCGTACATTATACTACATGCATCACTCCATTTACAAAAATCTCTATTTCGTTCGTTAATCGACTGTTTCCCTGCTGGTGTTAATAAATAAATATATAGATAACTAATAGCTTATGCTTGACCCCGGCTTTTCGACTATATTCATAACAAACAACAAAATCCGTTGGGCTGTGAAAGAGTAACATACTTATAATATTTGTATGGATTCACACAGATAGAGTTAGCCCCAAAGTAAGTACTAGACTTGTATTCTTCTTAGCCCCTCAGCTTACGCTTCTCCCCTCAAGCGTACATTGTCTGAAAGTTCTGGAGCATCATCCTAATGTCTTTTTAGCATTTTAAATGTTTAAATTAATGTTATCTGAAACTTTTTTCTATTTTATATTTATTTATAATTATTTTATTTCTATTATCTATCTGAAAATAACCCACTGACAAATTAGCACAATAATTAAAGATTAAGTTAAAAATTTAAGATAAAGTGGGACACACGATTGAATACAAAATAATTTAAATTCTAAAAGTGTGTATGGATCGATATTTTTTCTTCAATGAGTCAAGGTAGGATAGAACAGGGCCCTACTTTTTACAGCAATAAATATACAGAGCAAACCAAAGGCAACAACGAATTTAAAAAAAAAATCAATAAAATACATTTACGGCTTTGCCAAATGTATTCAATATTGTAAATCCATCCATTTAGATTAAAAAATTGGTGTGAAATTCTCACTAAATGCGGCTGGGATCACAGACTAAAAATGTTTTTTTTTTTTTTTTTAATAGTAAAATATTATTAAATTTTTTGTATGTTTGATTGTTGAAAGACCTTGAAGACTTCAGGATTTTATAATAATAGAACACATTATTAGAACGATATTTGATGTATTTATTTTGACGAAAACATAATGAGTTTGGATCTTTATTTTCACCACAGATTAAAAAAGAAATACAGACTCGTCATCATCCTAGCGTGTATTCCTAGTTGCGTCGCCAGCTTACGCTTCGGAGTCTAGGGTACGCTGTAAGTCATGGTCAAAATCTCGAATTCGACTCTTCTCTCAAGGCGCGAGAATCGCATCCCAGACCTTCAGGAGCCCTATTTTTGAAATGTATGACATACATGTCGAACAAAAATCCCTCATTAACGAACGAATCACATTTTTTTTAAATAAAGCTTCTGTTTTCCTTGCAATACACAAAGTATGTCTGAATCTAAAATGTTACAAAAATGATAACGCTTGGTTTTATTTCGAAAAAATATATCCAATCAAAAAGTGATTAACAGGCTTCCGATTTATTTTCCAAGATTAGTCATGGGGCGAAAATATAGGTACAATTTTATAAAAAAAAAATCAACAATATAAAGTTCCGTTCAAATCTAAAGATTGCACTCAACAGAGATAGGTAGTAAAATAAATATTATTCGTATTCAAATGCAATGTTTATTTTTACAGGAACAAAATTTCAAAATTTAAATTTTTCCAGCATGTAAATAAAATAAACCATTCGGGGTAGGTACCTGAAATAAAAGGGTTTTCGTCTGACGTGTCCCTATGTTGGAAGTTGGAAAATAGAAGAACGAGTATGTAGAACTAACCCGTTTCAGTATACACATTATCCAACTATACTTCCATACTCCATACACTTAATATAATATAATATTATAAGTGCGAAAGTCTGTCTATCTGTCTGTCTGTTACGCTTTCACGGCCAAACCGCTAAACGGATTTTGATGAAATTTGGTGTGAATATAGTTGAAGACCCGGACCCGGAGGAACTCGTTAGTCGAGCGCGACCCGCGTATTCGTAGTGAATGCGCGTGTCAAGCGAGGGCGTGACGCGACCACTTTTGGATTGGTCGCCATTTAATGGGATTTTCTATTTAGAGCTTCTCCGTGCTTCGAAAGGCACGTTAAGCCGTTGGTCCCGGTTGTTGTCTTCCGTCAGATGCCTTGGGCAGCCTGAAAAATTCTGACAGTGTTGGCCCCTAACACATCTCGGGTCATGTTCCAGTTGGTCTGGTTTTCCTGTAAAAAGGGTAACGGAGGTCAGGAGCAGACCATGACTTACAGGTTACAGCGTACCCTAGGCTCCGAAGCGTAAGCTGACGACGCAACTAGGAATACACGCTAGGACGATGATGATACTCGAAGATGAAGACCCGGGGTCAAACATAGGTTACTTATTGACGCAGATGAAGCTGCGGGAAACTGCTAATTAGCAATAATTCCGCTTTTGCTCCATATGTTTAGGTTTTTGTGATTGTGCAATTGTTTGTTTCTTCTGTATGTGGGCAATAAATATGTGTTATATTGTATTATTTGTGCGTATAATTTGAAACAACAAATTGAATGTACTAAAATGACGTAGCCACCATTTTTTTTTTCCTAACCATAGTTTATAAAAATCTCTACTTTCGTTTATTCATATCAGAGTGGGTTACATGGTCAATCGACCCTGTACAGTCTGTAGTCGGTGTTTCAAGAAATTCCGTAACGAAAATAAACCCTAACACCTCCCACTCCACCTACCACGTAGGCTTACAAGCAAATTTGCATAAGTTGATAAAAAATGCTATGCAATAGCTTTACCGCCGCAGTCCCCGAGTGCCACACGTTTTATTAATTAACCGGGATCAACGGCTTAACATGCCTTCCGAAGCACGAAATAAATTTTAGACAATCAGGTGATTCAAGCCTGCTGTGACCTAAACAAACTGGAAACTGCTAAACAAACTATGCTTGCAAAGGAATCGAACCCATGACCTCAAAGACCGAATGGCGGATCCGTTTAATACTTTTACCAAGTCCTTATATACTGGGTCGTTTGACCATGCAGCCCACTCGATATGAATTTACGTACAATATTTTCTATTCATTTTATGCAAATAAATATTTGATTGATTGATTGATATAAAAACAATAAAGGCTACAAATAAATACCTATTTAGAAAATAAAAAAATAATTAATGTTATTTATAAAAAAAATAAGCAGATAAAAGTACAAATTTCACTCTGAATTGGGTAATGGTTGTCCTATTCATTCGCCATTTTGTTTTCAGAGGAAGACAATATCAGCAGCTTCCGCCGGATGTGGGCTCGTCCCGCCTTCCCTTCCTGTCAGACTGCCAGGAAAATAGGCTTTATACTTTCGTGCTTTTACTTTACATAAATAGAACTTAACCCTTAATAGTCTTCGTAAGTAGAGGGGCTATATTTTGTACGTGTATTAAAATTTCCAGTCATTAAATATAGATGTATAATGTTAACAATATACGAGTGAGTAACATGGTCAATTGACCATTGCAACCTGATCACAGAGAATTTCGGAACAGCCTTTCTGTCTCTGACGTGGTTCCTTTAACAAATATCAAATATAAGCCGGGACCGACGGCATAACGTACCTTCCATTATTATCAAACAATCAGGTGATTCAAGCCTGCAGTGTCCTAACCAAACTGGAAACAACTAAACAAAGTATGCTTCCTCTGGGAATCGAACGCGACCGGCTATTGCTTTAAGACCCGGAGGGGAGAAAAAACCTTAACCACTCCGACCAAGGAGGAAGTTAGAAAAATATAAAGATTAAATAAAACTGACAGTTGACATGCCGAAAATGCGAATTCGTTTGATTTTTATTGACGAAAAAATAATAATAATGAAACATTGCGTTAGTATTTTTTTTATTATAAGAATCGGATATGATTCACCGCCTGTCTGTTCATGTGCTAATTTCCTTTAAACTGACCAATTGTAATGCAGTCATCTTCATTAACACCAGGACAAGGGATTCCGAACCTGGTAAATAATTTCCACGCCTATGAGGTTTTATATACTTAATTTGAATTTATGTGAACGAGGCGGAACGCTATTTCTTTGTATAAAAAAGTCGGAAAAGTCTTTAAATTAACGATCATTTTAAATACATCACAGAGATTCTCAAAAGGGCAGACAGTACAAAATTACCCCGGCACGTGTAACAAAGGCCTAATTTACCTCCAGAAACTTGTGAATTTGTACCCTGTATCGATTTGGGCATAATTAGTGTGTGCCAATCGCGCAGCAGCCTATCCGTCAACCTTTTTGGATCACCTCGCGCGAAAAGGTAACATCGGGAGTGAATGGACTAATTAAATAATTCAGTAATTCGTAGAGTCGGTATAGTCCGACGACGGCGACGTAAACATGCGTGAGACGACTCAGGGGAGGGTCAGGGGGTGGTTCGATGGAGGGGCGAGGGCGTGGCCCGTGACGTCACGCTGCGATCGCCTCAGTCGGTCATCATCCGGCGACTAAAGCGGCCGCCGCGGCGCGTCGCCTTTTTAAACCGATAGTACGAAACAAAACGCCAAGATTTTTGACCGGCAGTACCACTCACCTTCCAAGGTGTTGAAATTGGAAGACGACCCTTGGGGGTCGTGCGCCATGTACTCCCCGGATAAGATGAAATCCGGTGGGGGGCTCATGGCGCCGCCGGGGTGCTTCCCTGGCCGGTACAGCCCGACGTACCGGAGCTCGGACCCACGGCGGTGCGTGCCCAATCCTTCAGTGAGTACACAGCCTTATATTTATTTACTTTTGTAACGAGTGACTATATAGCCTTATTTACTTGTGAATCGAGTGAGTAAACAACCTTATTTACGTGTAAACTGAGTGAGTACATAACCTTATATTTATTTACTAACTTATTACATCTTTAAAAGTGAATTATAAACGTCAATAATAAACATATTGGTATTTACATTAAAACAAAATATTAAAATAATGTTATTATTTACTAACAAATCACAGATATTAATAAAATACATGAACCTAATCTAAAATAATACCATAAACAAGCCTTTTCAGGGATATATATTCTGTGCTCAGCGAATTATTTTTTTATGTGCTGGCGATGGCTTTGCGATTTAAATGGAGCTCCATTAACCTGTACTAATCCTTTCTTTTTCAGGTCATATAAAAAAATAATAGGTTTCAGTAAAATTTTTTAAAAGATATTATCGTTTTTTTTTTATTTATTAATATTAATCATACTGTTAAATCAAAATTAATAATGTCGTTAGTGTTAGAAACGTAATTAAATAAACGTAAACAAAACATAATAAATACATAAATATTTATTAATAATTCAGTTGGTAGTAATTAGAACAAGCCATTCATAAAATGATAAAAGTAAAAAAAAACACAGTTTTATTACGAATTTGACAATTTTTTCAATTGTTAAGCCTTACTTTTAGAACTTTAATCTTTACTTTTGCACAGTCAAAATTCAATGAAATCATACCATCAAAAAAATTAATAAAATAGTTTTTAAATGTATGTCTTTTTAAAACGACATCCACCACTTTATTAATATAGATTAATATAGATATGTTATAAGTAAAATAATAAAATCTATCTGTTTATCCTTAAAATTAAAAAAAAAAGCTAGAAATAAATACAATCAAAATCCTAAAATATTATTTTATAATACAAAACTAATCAAAAACATACATACCTATTTAAAAACCGATCTGCTACGCCGCCGCTGCTACGCCGACGCTACGCCTCCTGTATCGGCTACGCCGCAGGTGGCGCTCCGACGGGATTTGATTGCTGTTAAATTGTTTCATGAGTAATGATCTACCTTTTTATAAATTGTTAAACCTCTGGGGCGGGTTTTAAATTGGTCATTATTATTATTATGAGGTCGGATCTTAATTCAATATCTAAGACATTAAATAAAGAGGGTTTTTTGTTAGAATTTTTGGTACTAACTCTTCGGATTTGACAAATTATTATTTGCAGTTATTTTATAGATAGATTTTAGAGATTTTCCTACAATTTATTGGGGTTGATAAATTAAGTGAATGTAAATGCAAAGTACAATTAGTATCTTTATCTTAGTATTAACTAATTGCATATGTAGGTTATATTAAGATTTATTTAATTTTTAGTCTCTCATTGTTATTCTAACAAAGAACTAAATCATGGTTTACAATTTAGAACTTAACGTTTATCTTTACAGTTTTTAGATTTTAGGTTAAAACTTACTGAGTTCTTTCGTTGTCTGCTTTCTGTTTAAAATAACGGTTTAACTATTTATGAGTAATATAACAGAAGTTTAATAGTTCCGTATTCTACGAGACGAAATTAGAGTTACATAAAACTAATAAATAATCTAAATCACAAAATTAGCAAAACGGACCTGCATTAAATTTTGCACGGAGAAAGATGGCAAGTACTGAAATATTGTATACTGCTCTCAGGCCTTCTTTATACTTGCCTGAAAACTTCTTCAAGAAAAATCTGACAATCTCTTAAACAGCAACTTTCAAAGCAAATCACATACATTTCCAAGTTGCAGTCGAACAGACTTTAGGAAAGCAACTTGTAGAAGTTCAGAGTATCACGCGAGCGAAGTAGCGGTCTACATGTACGAGTAGTTTACATTTACTATAAATTCGAAAATAAAATAAATAATTAGATAATTAACTAGAGGGTTAGTTCCAATAAATTGATAAGCATTGTGCTCTCTTCTGAATTTCTGATTCTGTCAAAGTTTCGACGTGATTGAGTAACAAACATCCATCCATATTTGTATGTAAAACTATTTTTTTTTTTCATTTTTTGGTCAATTAAAAGTACAAATAATTTAACAGTATATTAATTTAGTAGGGTAATGTGATTAAAGTTTGTTTTACATAAGAAGATCTTCAGAAATATGCTGCCGCTTGCAAAGCATGAAGGCTATTTTTTTTTCAAAATAATACGAAAAGGAAGCCTCCGGCGGCAGTTAATAATGACTTGAAAATGCTACAAACCGTAGGCGTCGCCGACGGGCGGCGAAGCATCATGGCGTCGGTTCGTAGCGAGGCGTAGCACGCCTACGCGCGCTCGTAGACTGTAGTAACGTCGTAGGCATTTTCATAATATTGGTTTTTGTAAGAGGTTTAGGTAAATTGAACTTTTTTTTTAACTTGAGGCGCATAAATAAGGTCGTTTGTATTGTATTTATTTATGAAATATGAAAATATTAATTGAAGAACTCAGAAAAACTCCGTGCGAGGTCTCTAGTAACTACCACATCCATGCTAATCCATACTTCCATACTAATATTATAAATGCGAAAGTCTGTCTGTCTGTTACGCTTTCACAGCCAAACCACAGAACGGATTTTGATGAAATTTGGTATGAATATAGTTGAAGACCCCGGGTCAAACATAGGCTACTTTAGACGCAGGCAGAGCTGCGGGAAACAGCTAGTCAATAATAAAACTGTAACTGCAGTCAATTGTTACTTTATCTAAAATATAGTATTTAAGCGTTTGTCAGTTGACTGTTTTGATTAAAAAACGGACGGCCATTAAGTAAAAATTCGAGAAAATTCATAATAAAGAAAAGTCATAAGTAAAATATTTTACACTCAAAATAACTTCTTTGTCCAAGCGTGATTTAACTAACTAATACTTATTATAATTAATTTGGCAATTACGAAATTTGAGTATTATAAATAACTAGCTGTTTCCCGCAGCTCCGCCTGCTTCAAAAAGTAGCCTATGTTTCACCCCGGGTCTTCAAGTATATTCATACCAAATTTGATCAAAATCAGTTCAGCGGTTTGGACGTGAAATCATAACAGACAGACAGACAGACATTTTTAATATTAGTATAGATATACAATAACAATAAGGTAATAATCGCAGACATATTAAAAAAGGGAGATGTCAGGAGTACCCGTAATCGACGAGCGTGTATGACGACAGTGATGAGCGTAGAAGAAGCGAGGGAAGTCTGTAAGAGTCGTAGCAAATGGAACTCCGTAGTCTCTGTCTACCCATACAGGAAAAAGGCATGAATGTATGTATGTATAAAATAAGGTCTATTTTTAGAATAGTTTGGTTAAAGTAGCTCTCCTGTTTATATAATTTTCATACATACCTACTCACTCACTAAAACCGGCGGAGTCATAACATAACAAATTTCAAATACTTAGGTAATAATTAAATATTTTTAAATAAATCGGATGACAATTAACTGAAATAATTGAATAATTTGAAATAAAAAACATGCAATTTTTTTTAATTTTACTTATTTTAATAAAATCTCTCGGTCAGAGATTTTAGTTAGAAACTCTTTATTGTACATAAGTGTAACATTTAAATTATAGAAAAGGAAAAGAAAGTGTGCACAAAGGCGGACTTAAGGATTTATGTGTCTCAATAAACAAAATATATTCATTATCAACATCTGAGCTGAAACAATGAATGAGCTCGTAACATCTCCGGTGTTTCAGGCGTTCATAGGCTATGGTAACCACTTACCATCAGGTGGGCCGTACGCCTGTTTGCCTACTTAGTTGTATAAAAAAAAATACAAAAATATACACTACTACAGATGCAGTCTCGCATATAACACCAAAGAGAGGTAGGACATTTTTTAAGGAGTAGTCCGTCTGGGGAAGTACCTCCACCCTACAGAAGACCGCAGCCAAATAACACTGTTATGCAGTGTAGTGTTCCTGCTGGTGAGTAGGGTCGCCAGGCTCCAGAGGGGACGCCGTGTTGATAGCGGACAAGTCGGCAACAAGCTCGTGACATCTCCGGTGTTGCAGGCGTTCATAGGCTACGGTAGCCACTTACTATCAGATGGGCCGTACGCCTGTTTGCCTATTTAGTTGTGTAAAAAAAAGAAAAAAAATCTAGTCTCTGAACGTTTCGTCTGTCACATACAAGTTTTACTCGTACAAATACACCAACTCTGTGACAGCTACACCAATCGCCATTACGCATCGTGGTGACACACACAAAGGCGACTATTTTCGAACTTCACTGTTTATGCAACGACGATCTGTCATAGTTAAAAATTCTGACAGAACGTCTGTGATTGTTTTATGAAAGTTAAATATAAAATATGATAATATTTTGGCTCGACCCGTGTCTTTTTTATTTTTGTGGTAGATACTTTTATTGCAATCGATTTATATTAATACTAGCAGCCCGTCTCGACTTAGTCCTAGCCTATAGCCTTCCTCGATAAATAGACTATCCAACGGAAATGTTTTCAAACCGGACCAGTAGTGGTTCGTGAAGTTAGCACGTTCAAACAAACAAACAAGCTTTATAATCTATATATATATATATAAAAATCAATGCCACTTTTCGTTGCAATTTTATAACTCAAGACCGGGCTCATCTATCCAAACCAAATGTTTAGGCTTTGTTTGGACTATTTAGTAGATGGTTTATGTGAAGTTTGAACAAAATCGGTCGAGCGGTTCTTTATTTATCACTTTATACGTAGCGAAGCACGTACCGAGCCGCTAGTATTAGTTTAGATTACTTGTGTCAGTTTTCATGGCCATGCATTAAAATATGAAAATTGTAAAATAAGTGGTGAAGTGCGTGTCGGGCCACGTCACGCGCAAGGTATAGGGTTCCGTAGTAGCCCAAATAATAAAGAAGCCTAAAAATCTTCAGCAGGAATGCCGCTTTGGTTAACACGAATGTATGGAAACCCGAAACCGAACCGAATCCGGGATACTAGAATCCGGAAGGCACGTTATGCTGTTGGTCCTGGTTGTTATAATTGATAGCAGTTGCAGCCACCAGATGGCAGCCTTCAAATCTGACAGTGTTGGCCACTAGCACACTTCGGGCCATATCTGTGTAGGTCTATTGTTCCTGTAAAATAGGTTACGGAGATCAGACGGCAGTCGCTCCAGTGTAATAACTAGCACCACCAAACCTATGATTAACAGCGTACCGTATTCGCTAAAGCGAGTATCTAATAGAAAACACGCAGGGTCAAAGAAGAATTTCACAATGAATAACTACAGTATTTTTTTTGGTCAAGCTGGACTAAATATTATAGCTGCTGCAAGCTTTGACAATTACAGAATGAAAAACGACTATATTTTTCATAATTTAAGGTTACAGTTCGCTCCGCGTAAGTGATATACATAGGCATAACAAACTTTAGCTTTCTAGGTCTAATAGTCCCTGAGAAAAACGTAGGACAGACAGGCGGACAGACATGACGAAACTATAAGGGTTCCTTGTGTTTACTACGGAACCCTAAAAAAGCATAGAAAATAAAGTATCTAGAAGTAGTCCTCTGGTATAAAACTTATACAGAAACTACTCTGTCTCGGACTGCTATTTTTAAAAAGGATGATGATAATGATTGTGAAGGATCTGTGAGTCGAACTATTATTTTCATCCGACATATTTATTTATTAGGAAGACCAATCGCTTCTATTGTATAAAAGTAGTAAGGTAATAATTATATAAAGCAAGTGAGCCACTACAGGTCCTCACAGATAGATCCAAAATAGCTTAACAAACACACGCCACAGTTGTGAGACAACTACATAACAAGTATGAGATGGAGATCTAACAAAATATACATATGAGACATACAATTCTTTATTTATTCTTTGCATAATTAAAGTAAATAAATAAATAAAAATAGGGCGCCCGGTGTAGTTACCAATAGTATTACTTTAATATTGTATCTTGCTGACAAAAATAATCCAATATGCTTTCCTGTGTATTTAAAAAACATGTTGGGATCACTTTTCACAAAACACAGTCTTTTTAATTGAACAATTAAATATAATTTAGTTCTCTTATTTTGACTTAAAATTTGACACGTTAACTTTTTAGGACACAATGTGATGCATACAAAAGTGTTCGATAACTCTATATGTAGTAATTTATTAAACTGTGGCCATCGGTTCTCCGCGCTATGTTTTTTTTTTTCGAATCCCAAAGCGCTAAGTTCTGTCCGGATCGCACATACATCTGCATAGCTCGACCAGGAAAATTAAAAGCCTGCATTGGCGTCGCTACTGATCGCCTTTATAGGTGGCAACATGTTGTATGTGTCATGTCAACAACAAAATTGACAATGTCATTTAATGAAATAGAAATCAATCCTTCGTTTTCATTCGCATGAAATATGATAACATCTTATAAACCTATCACTTTTCTCCCATTACTATTTATTTTTTTTACCATTTTGATCAATATTTTTATTTGATAATCACAAAATCTTTTTGGTAGATGACATTGAGATTTTTTTTTTTTCTTTTCAATTTGGCTCTTACTTTCGTATTTAGCCAGTAACAAGTAACAGTTTTTTAATAAAGTTGTTTAATTATACAAATATAAAGTCAAGTCAGTAGTTAAGTCTAGTCATAATCAAGTCGAGTCAGAAGAGTCGGGCTAAGTGAAGTGGTAGAAAAACTGCACTTAGCGATTTCTAGGAGCTTTTGGCAACAAGCAAGGAAATCACATAAATCGAACACTGTATCACTTCCCAACACTCACGCTTGTTCTTGAACACTTTGCAAATAATAATCCACCATTATTATGCACAAACACTCAAAAAAAACACAAATTTTGGAAAATAAAATACAGCTACGATACTGCCTTTCACAGCTTCCCGCCAAAAACCCGACATTGAGATTACGGAATGTAAGTTGAATACCTAGTTGCCAGTAAAAAAAATTAGTTCTAATATTTTTTCGCAATATGGCCAAGGCTGCTATTTTTCTGGTCGGGCTATAATCAATCATATTTTTTTTTTCTTTTCAATTTGGCTCTCACTTACGTATTTAGCCAGTAACAAGTAACAGTTTTTTAATAAAGTTGTTTAATTATACAAATATAAAGTCAAGTCAGTAATTAAGTCAAGTCAAGTCAAGTCATAATCAGAGTCGGGCTAAGTGAAGTGGTAGAAAAACTGCACTTAGCGATTTCTAGGAGCTTTTGGTAACAAGCAAGGAAATCACATAAATCGAGCACTGTATCACTTCCCAACATTCACGCTTGTTCTTGAACACTTTGCGAATAATAATCCACCATTATTATGCACAAACACTCAAAAAAACACAAATTTTGGAAAATAAAATACAGCGCCGATACTGCTTTTCACAGTTTCCCGCCAAAAACTCTCAATCAATCATATTATTAATATGTAATAACTAGCTAGCTGACATGTAATAATACAGTTATTAAAAAAAAGTAAAAAGCAACCACAGAGACGTTATCATTTAATCCATACTAATATTATAAATGCAACTGTGTGTTACACTTTCATGGCCAAACGGATAACCAGATTTTGATGAAATTTTGGTATTAATATAGTTGAAGATCCGGGGTCAAACATAGGCAAATTATTTTGTTCAGGCGGAGCTGCGGGAACTAGTATTCAATAATAAGACAAGACTTGGTCCGCAATACGTACACCTCACGAGCTTACTGCCGAAACAGTTTGCTATTCATTTATTCATTCATTACTCTACCAAATATATTTATATATATTCATTCATTACCAGGGTATGCATGGTAGATTGACAATGTAACCTGCACGAAATGATGATGATTCAGTATTCTGTCCGCTTTTACACGCAGAATACTGTGTTCTATTTATTAGTCAGTCCAATTATCTGTGATAGAATAGAATAGAATATAATATATTATTTTGCCAGAATACATGTGTTAAAAAAGGTTTGGTCAATGTATTCAATCTGCTAACAGACGTGCAAAATTTACTTACAATATAATATAAAGGCCACAATTTTCTTTAAGACTATTATTATTATTATCATCATGTGAGTGAACTACTTTATATTTTTTCATGCTCATGCTTATTGATTAGGAGTTATGTATGAGTCATTTACAAAAGTTTCTTAAAAGTCACAAATGAATTTAAAAAAAAAAATGCATACCGTGGCATATTAGCAGTTCTTTATCACAGCCTGACGTAAATGCCAGATATGACATATATATATATAGTGCTGTCATGCCGATTTCCAACTAAATATCCCCTGTCTTAGTCTACGTCAGGGGGAGTATGGAAGGGTTGGTACAATTTGAAATGACGTTAGGTATTTAAGAAAATAAAATGCTCAATATTATTAAAGTTATATATTTTTTGTTAAAAGATATATACATAAATAGATAAATACTTTGGGCTAATAAGTTTAAATTCGTATAAAGACGATGAAAAAATATTTATTTATTCAGTTTATTTTTATTTCAAATTAAATAAGATGCTAAGGTAAATAAGTACTACTAGACTACTACTCATCTTAGCGCCTTCCCGGTTGCATCCTCGGCCGGTTGCCTAGAAGCCCAGGGTCCGCTTTCCAACTTTTTCTCCTTCATTTCCCCCGGTCTGCGGCATCCTTGGTTGTAAGTCCATTAACACGCATATCTTCCTTAAATAAGTTCTACTAGACTATAAGTATATAAATTACTAGCTGTTTCCCGCAGCTCCTCCTGCGTCAAAAAGTAGCCTTTGTTTGACCCCTGGTCTTCAACCATATTCATACCTAATTTCATCAAAATCCATTCAGCGGTTTGGCCGTGAAAGGGTAACAGACAGACAAACAGACGGACAGACAGACACAGATTTTCGCATTTATAATATTATAGTATGGATATCTATTGATGAAGGTATTCATATCCAAAAAGATACTGACACCAGGCTATACAGAGACGATTGACCATGTATTCCCACTCGATATAAATGAATTAAATGATACAGTTATGAAAAATCGTTTTAAAAGTAGGTACCTACTAAGATCGGTTGACCAAAAATTGCAATAGCTATAACAATTTTTTTTTAAACTCTACCTTCATGACCCTTGTGTACAAACTAAGTACCAATATTTTTTTTTTAAACACGATGACTGATATTACCTTCGCCTTTTCATTCCAATCGAACAATTAAAACCGAAGCGCTTCCGGTAGTCCGTTATCGCTTTATCAATATTTTAGTTAAGAAGCACCCTCAACCCCCTAAGGATAACTCCTAGCACGACCACCAAAAACAAACATGACCTTACTAAATCCACCAACGAACCACCAATTTTTTAACCAACATCTCCAAATGAAATAAGCAACATCATTATCCAAAATTAAACGAAAATTAACACGTGCGCCGACGAGTTTAAACAAATAAAACGGTATAGCATGGATTTACTATAAGCGGCTCTATGTATGTGGCTCGTTTTATTGCATTTCTGTTGTGAATAGCGCTTTCTCTTTTCTCCTCGTCGGTTGCAATAATGGTGCGAGCGCGATAGATAGCGGCTGCCAATGCTATCTTATTTTATTCATCGTGGCCGGAGTGAGGAGAGACGGATAATGTTTGTCGAGTGGTGTTGTAGAGTGCGGAGGTGGGACGGAGAATACCTCTTAAGACCGTCTTTGAGTAAATCGGAGTATAGGGTGAGTGTCCAACAATTGTTCGACTTATGTAGTAACGTCTGCGTTCATAAAAGGAATGATAATAATAATAAAAGAAGTATGCGTCTACTGAAACGTAACCTTTGAAGATACGAGTATGTAAACAAGTTGAGAGCATAGTTTTGACTTCTTAAAATGTTTAATGAAGACATATGCGTCACAAATTAGAGGTGGAGAGTATTATGAATTGCTCCTTGGAAAATTAGCAAAAAATATGAATTGTACACACAAGTTGTACAAGTTATACAAAACTTAACTAGGGGTTTATTTTTATATGTCATTATGGACCGATTTCACCAAAGTCGGATAAGTTTTATTCCAAGGATTATGACTCAATTTACTCTCGTAGAATGAAGTTTACTTTTCACCACACAGTTAACTCTGTTTATCCACGTACAATTCCGGTATATGGAATCTGTCTCTAGAACAAAAATGTCTGCCATCCAATTTTTATGCTTAGATTAGTAAATCTTGGATTAGGAACGTTTTAGGTGAAATCGGCCCTAAATAATATAAAGAGGTTAACGTCACACTCATACGACCATATTTTTTTTTTCGGAACGATTTCTAGGTCTCTGACAAACAGATGGCAGTCGGGATCATAAAAAAATTCGAATTTATATTTATTTGAGCAACCTTTTTTGTTACACGTGTAAGTTTTATGTAAAAGCATTACCTATACAAAATTTGCGCAAATAAGAGGTACAAACTTAAATTGAAGTGAAACTTGGACACTATTTTTAGATAAGTCTCGATGATAATTAATATTATGCATAAGTATGTATTATTATTTATATTTATTTATTGTTATGTATTATAAGATAAGATATAAATATTTACTGTTTTATCACTGAAACATTTTTTGGTTACCTATAGGTATGTCTATTTTCCTATCTTTCTTAAGGTTGACTGGAAGGAATTCCAATACCTAGAGATAGTCCGCCTTTGTAAACAATTGTTTAAATTCTCCATACACACTACACAGACAGTATAAAAACTGAAATATATTTTTAACTAATATACAAAATAAGTTCTTTGTGGTTTTTTATATCCATTTTAATTTTTTAATTTGTTATTTGTTCAACAAAGTCTCTTCCCATCTCGTTTTTACACGGAACCCTAAAACATCTCACTGGGCTATGGTAAAAGGATCGTGGTTCAAAAAGCTTTTACGAGTAGTTTTTACAACGCTTTTTACTTGTATTTCCATGTTGTGTATTCACATAGAAAAAATTGTCCATCCATGCGACACGCCGCCATGTTTGATTGGTCGCCGAAATAAGTTCAGAGGCTCAGTTTTTAACTTGCGGGCCAATGAAAAATGCTTTTCATTTTTAAAATGCATACGAGTGGCCAAACTCACTCGAACGACGGTCATTTACGCCGAAAACACAGGGTAGATTGACCATGTAACCCACTCGATATGAATGATTGTCAAAAACACTACCTAAATAATTGAAACTATGTCGCACAAGAGCAAGAAGAAAACCGAAAAAACATTTTCTATGCAATCGTGTAATATCAGAGTGGAACAGACTCTGAGAGTGTCGCCAGCGCACCCTCAGTCAACACTTTTAAAAACAGATTGGACAATTTTATAAACTCTCCAAACTTCAAGATGCACACGCATCAGCTTATATAAGCTGCTAGAGTGTTCAAAAATATAAATAAATAAATAAATATTGCTTTTCCAAGTAGTTTCGACCAAATCAGTATTCTAAGTTACAAAGTTAAGTTATGTAGTGCGCAATGCTTAAAATTCAAGACAATCAACTCTATACATAATACCTACGAAACAGATTTCAGTCTGAGCAAATAATCTTACTTGCACGAACAAATACAGACCTAATTACATTAAACACAGATATCAAATTGCCCTACCAGAAACTAAGGAACGGCAAACAAAAGAGGCTTTGTACTCCACACTATTGTCTTACGATAAAGGCGAGTATCCTTTGTCGTGAGCCAGCAGAAAATAAGCGTTTTTAGTACGTATTCCGAAAGGAGCTCACGCTGTTTTGAACTTTGTAGACTTATGTAGTAGCTTGGCGTTATGACAAGGAAGAATAAAAATATTTTTATGAAAGACAAGGATCATAAATAATTCACAAGTTTAGTTTTGTTTGTGAGAGGAAAATTCGGTTAAGCTTCGAATGTCTTGTGTTTTCTTTTTTACATAGATCTCAGTGTCTCATAACATACGATGCAGACGGATTTGTATTTAAGAAGCTAAAATCAATTTAAGTACGTTTTGAACGGGGGAATTAATCAATTATTCTATATATGCTTTTGACTATACTAGATCATTGTAAAACTATTTTAACAACAAAAGTACTTCGGGCTCGTAGTAATTCTAACACTAGATTGGCATTGGGAAAAAAAGTTCCAGAAACAGACAGAATATTTCGGTAAGCCATTCCACCTGGCAGGTGAAAGGAGGTTTCACTTCTTCTCAGCCAGGTCTACTGTTCTATATTATAGAAGGATTCATAAGAAAGGCTTTTAAGATATTATCCAGTTAGGTACAATAAGTGGAAATTGACGACCAAATAAAGGTTGTTGTGATGATGATTCAATCATTTATTGTTATTGCTCTAAAGTAGTTGATTTTATTTGAGTTCAAATATTGTATTTTTCAAAATTTTTCGAATATAAATATATACATATTTATATTTATATTCGAAATGTTTGAAACAAACACATATTTATAATATAGGTATACACATATTTATATTTATATTCGAAAATGTTTGAAACAAACACATATTTATAATATAGGTATATACATATTTATATTTATATTCGAAAATGTTTGAAACAAACACATATTTATAATATAGGTATATACATATTTATATTTATATTCGAAAATGTTTGAAACAAAAACATATTTATAATATAGGTATATACATATTTATATTTATATTCGAAAATGTTTGAAACAAACACATACTTATAATATAGGTATATACATATTTATAAGCTGATACAGCTTTGATGGTATAAAAGGAAATGATTAGGTAAACAACATCTATCAGAATAACCCATTTTTTTTCTGACTGGCACATTTCACTTTTTGGACCTAAATTGTATGAAGAGCGAATGACGTCTTTTGCCTCAAATACCTAAATGTCTTACCGCCAAAATACCTAACAGTACCTCTGCTATGAGTAAGGTAACTAAGAAATAGCGTCTACGTCAGTAAAATTCCATGGTATCTAGGTAAAACTAAACTAAACAGTGAAAATTCGCCTAATTTATTCGCCATAAATATAGCTTTACCAACTTTCTTCCTCGGAACACTTAGGAAAACCTATTAATCTGAGATGTTGGCATTTTAATAACTGAGTGCAAGCTTGTACTTGGTAAACTTGAAATTAACTTGGGGCCCGTGGGAACCGTTCTCTGGCATGAATAGCCCGCTATTGTTGTTTGAACCGCGGTCTAGCTAGATTTATATTCAGTTTTGTCGTCTAAGCTCTTTTGGTTAGGTATAGGTATATTTACTAGGATTTATAGAGAAAGATTGTGTTATGTTGGAAAAGTTGAGTTAAATCTGTGGCTATAAAAATAAACCCAAACCGACTTAGACCATCATGGTCATGGGTTCAATCTCCCTTGTTTGATTCGGTAGGATAATTTACTAGGATTTATAAAGAAAGATTGTGTAAGGTTAGAAAAATAGAGCTGAAACTAAAGCTAAATACAGTAATGAAGCTCTCAGCTTAGACCCAGCGGTCGTGGTTTCAATTCTTACAGAATCATACTATGTTGTTTTTAGTTTGGTTAGGACATTGCAGGCGTGAATCACCTGATTGTGTGATAAATAATAAAGATTCTGAAATTGAAATACGTTACCGAAAAACTGTGACACCAAGGTGTAAAGGGGCAAATGACCCACTCGATTCGAATGAATGACAGCCTCTCTTAACCATGCAATCGTTGCTGTTGGCGGCAGAAATATTTTGTAGGCACAAAAGTCTACTTCAGCTGTAATTTATTTATTGAAAAGATCGACAAAACGAATTGTGACCAATTATTTCAAACAATGCTTAAGTAAAAGAGGTAGTTAGACTAGGTCACAAATCAAAACATGTGCGTACATTAAATCTAGAGCAAAAAATGTATACTTGTGACAATTTAAATTTGACATTCAATGTTGTATTATTAAAAATTTAATTTAATTGTACCTAATTAGTCAATGTTATAATTTTAACACTCATTCTCTCAGAGACTTCGGAACACCCGGTCTGGGTACATGTACTTACAAAAATTGTCCTATCTCCATCTATTCATATATTGTACATGTAAGCGAGAAATAAAATAAATAAATAAATAAAAATCTAGCTACAAAGAAAAAGTCCTCTTACCTGCATCAATCCTTCATATCAACATGTCAATAACCTGTTGCTAGCAATGAAATCTTAAATGAAACCGAGATTTCATCCTCCGTACAGTCAAATGTATAAAACCATACATAATTCACACTGGGCGGGCGGATTATGATGTATATTTTTACGAGTGGCCTTATGTACGATCATTTTTACGAGTTCAGATATCCGGAAACGGTCCGGGATCGGATTCAACTCATATTTGTTTATAAAACCGGATTTAACTCACTTTCCCGTAATGAATGTTTCATTACGAATGTTTTTTTTGAGAGAAATGTGATCTTTTTGGTTTTTGAATTGTTTACAGTTCATCATCATTGTCGTAACTTTTAGTTCGATTTTGAAGGTTTTTTTTGGCTTATTCGGTGAGTGCAACCATTTTCATTTGAATTGCCGGATATGAGTCTTTCTGAAAAATTTTTTAGCCTGCCTTAAAGCCTCTGACACAGCCTAACAACTGCCATCTATCGATTGCAACCGGGACCAACGGTTTAACATGCCCTCCGAAGCAATCTCAAACTCCTCCAGTTTGACATAGAAAAAGCCACTAATGGTGACCAATCCAACAACGGCCACGTTTCGCCGTCGCTTGACGCTTGCAATCGTTATGGATACGTATACTCGGTTGAGCTCTTTCAACTGAAATATCATGGACAGATAAAGCTTATTGTTTTCTCGTTTATAACTAAGGCTACATATATGATACTAGCTTTTTCCCGCAGCTCCGCCTGCGTCAAAAAGTAGCCTATGTTAGACCCCGGGTCTTCAACTATATTCATACCAAATTTTATCAAAATCCGTTCAGCGGTTTGGCCGTGAAAGCGTAACAGACAGACAGACAGACAGATAGAGAGACTTTCTCATTTATAATATTAATATGAATATTAGTATGGATATACCCGGAAGTAATTCTGAAACTAGTCACAATATTAAACACATAATTGACGTGTGTCATACATACGCAAATGACTTCTAAGTCAGACCTAATAACACTCAGCCGCGTCAGACGTCAGACGTCACTATCGTACAAGAGGGGTAGTGACGTCACCCTCCGGCTGAAGTCTGACGCGATTGAGCTATTTCCCAGTTAGAAATGTATAGCTTCTCATTAATTATGGATTTAGTGTCTCTGGCAATTCAAAATGCCGTTAAATAATACGTTTCTCTCAAAAAGGAACAAATCCGATCAAAAATATTCTCAACACTTTATCACAGAACTAATTTTTCTTTTCGAGTCGAAATCGTGTAAATAAAGGCATATTATAGGTATAGATATCAATTTTATCAAGGCTTGAATACACATCATTCCCCACATGTATCTGTAGTCACAATCAGCTACGTCCACCCTTCTAATTAACCAAAATGGGCATATATTATTTACTACGCCAGCTTAACAAAGACTGATCATGGAACTCGTCCAAGTGACAGTGTCTGCTAAACAGTTTTGCTATCGACACGCCCTGTCGAATAAAACTACTTACACCTATCTACTAGTATGCTTTATAGATTTCTTGTACTACCCCCACTTATTTTCCCTCCCGATCTTTTTGACCAACATTATTTCCAGTAATTAATTCTTTATAATTATTTTTATTTTGATTTAATAAACGCACAATTCAATCCCAAAAATTAATTCATTTAATGAAACTAAGAAACAAAATATGATAAAAACTGGGTGTGAACATTAGCTAAGTTAGCATGCCAGAGTTTAAGTGGCTGCTGATCGAAAACATAAAATATGGAGAGATTAGAAGTCGAGTTCCGAAGTATTTATGTAATATCTGTACATCTTTTTAAAATCACTATTTCCCGCAGCTCCGCCGGCGTCAAAAAGTATCCTATGTTTGACTCTGGGTCTTCAACTACATTCAAACCAATTTTCATTAAAATCTGTTCAGCGGTGTAGCCGTAAAAGCGTAACAGACAGACGGACAGACAAACAGACTTTCTCATTTATAATATTTGTTGTGAATGGATGTGCAAATATGTGTGTGTAAGTGGACTGTATTAAGGAAACTAAGAATAAATGAGGAATTTGTAGATGAAATGAAAGGTAACATGGTGAATTTGGTAGTTTCTCTATTATGCTGATATCACTTGAATCTTACAAGAACACTGACAAAAATCACACTTGTTTTTTACAAATGTCAAATCAGAATAGAAAAATAAATAGGTAATTAAACTAAGGAGTTTGCAACAATATTAGTATGGATAAATAGTATGGATACTAACTTGCATCGTGATACTAAATCCAAAATTCCTAAATAAACACATTTTGGATAATAAATTATGTTAAAAACGTAATAGAGAGAGATAAAGACCGACTTAAGAAGCTTAGCGGGTCCGAGTTATGGCTAATTTTTTATAAAATAATGTAAGGTAGGTCTTAAAGATCGCAAAAGTTGATGGTACCAGCACATCCGGATCATATTGTTCTGTTTCAGTCTGAGATGAAAATTAAAGCATACATCTTGGACTGTGAAGTACATGATGAAGATAACGTATCCAGAAACATTAGTTCGGACTAATAAACTAAATAATTTTCCATATCTGTGCACTCGTGAATGTGTGATCTAAGCCAAGGACCGTCGTTGTTGCTCGGTCGCTTCGTCACTTGGAATAATTAATGGTTGGTGTGTTCCAACTACCAGACACAAAGACATTGTTTTTAGACTCAAAAATCTAAATAATAGGTACAATTTGCTAAAATTCCGCACATAAATCTAGGATTATTTGATAGATTTTACACCAGTCATCAAAATTTCATCTAAACATCCTGTCCAGGTATCTTTACCTATCTAAAACTAGCTGTTTCCCGCAGCTCCGCCTGCTTAAAAAGTAGCCTATGTTTGACCCCAGGTCTTTGACTATATTCATACCAAATTCGCCGTGAAAGCGTAACAGACAGACAGACAGACATACAGACTTTCGCATTTATAATATCAGTATGCAAGTATGGATGTTTGCTTCTAAGCTCCAGTAGTTTTTGGAGCTTTCTGCAACTTTCTGAGTACCTAAGTGAAAAATTCCACCAAATCACTATTCTTGCGGTTTCCGCTAATAGATAGAGTCGTTTTGACCAGTCTGTGGCCATCTTAAAGTAACGTTCATACTGACGCGAAACCCGTTCCTGGCGGGACGCCCACAGAAATAAGAATATACAGCAGTGTCATTAGCAGGCCAGTTAACTTTTTCATAAGCTACAGCACGTCTACCGATTCTTATTTCCATGGGCGTCCGCTCGGGATTCGCGTCAGTTTGAACGGTCCTTGACTACTCTTACTCTTTTTTTTTACTCTGTCGTCAGCCTCTTCCAAATCTGCAACCGTGCTCCTGCAATCTCCAGTCCCCTGACTGGGCCATGGAGCATTTCAATAGGTGAGCTATAGAATGGACAGCTCCGCAGTCGCACAGGGAATTATACTCGAAAAGCCCCTTACTCTGTTCACGTGGCATCTGCAGGCTCCAGCCATGAGTCTATTAAAAGACCTCTAAATTGGCGAGGGGAGATCTGCACTTCGGTAGATAGTGTTTACTCTTCCAACTGGTTACTTCAGATTTTGGATTCTGCTTGAAGGCGAACCTTAGGCTCCGAAGTTCGATCATTGATATTCAAAAGGTCATTTTACATGTAAATCTACTTAACTTTCTTTGACATTTATTATCTTTAAATAAAAAATAATCTAATAAAGTACTCACCTAACAATAATTGCATATCGCATTGATTTGATTTATGTTTTTCCTAAATATTGACTAGTAGAGAATGCTTTAGCATTAAGTCCACCCATTGTACCATGTTAGGTATTAAAGTTTAAAATAAAAATAAAAATAAAACTTAATACAAAAATTCTGCAGCATCATGGCGTAGACTTTGGCAGCATTATCTCGTTGGATAGCCAAACTAATATTGAAGTATTAACAAAAAAAGAGATTTTTTGTTCGATATAAAAGTTAATAGGCTTCTTAAGTCTAGTAATTACAAACGCGACTAAAAAACTTTACTACCTTATCCCTGTAACATAAGTTGTTCGCCCAAACTACAGGGTATAGAAGAGGTGCGTGAGTGGATATAGGAATAGAGAGAAACTTAGAATATTAAGAAAATTGATTGTTTGACTAATGGCCGATTTCACCAACATCGCTCCTATCCAAGAGTAATCCAACCTAATCTAAGGATAAAAATGGATGGCAGACATTTTTATTCTAGAGACAGAGTCATTGTACTTGGATCAACAGTATATTCTCGGGTTAACTAAGTGGTGAAATGTAAACTTTATTATACGAAAGCAAATTGCTTCATTGTCCTTAAAATAAAACCTATTTTGAAGCAGGCGAAGGGTTTCCGACTTTGATGAAATCGACCCTAAAAGTAACAAATGGTATTTGTTGCGGCGTCCAGCCTCCTTATTGACATGACTCTATGACTTGA
Organism: Euzophera pinguis; assembly: GCA_947363495.1. Taxonomy (NCBI): domain Eukaryota; kingdom Metazoa; phylum Arthropoda; class Insecta; order Lepidoptera; family Pyralidae; genus Euzophera; species Euzophera pinguis. The sequence goes on from OX376154.1 coordinate 2,573,208, forward strand.
CGACTATAAAAAACAAAGACGGACTGACAGCGAGAAAAGAAGAGACTTGACTTGACTTTTGGACTGACGACGAGACGAAGATATTTAAATTAATCCAAGGTTTTTTATTATCAACGAAAACCCTGACATAACGACAAAAAACCTTGAACGAGCCCGTTCAGTATTATTATATGTAGGCTATTTCAGAGGTCAAGCGTGAATCGGACGCGCGAGATTCCGTAATTTTTTTTTTTGTGAATATCGAGCAAACATAGCAAATTATTCTATTTTTAGCATATATTGTTCTTCTAGTCTGTGAAAATTTTAACTGTCTAGCAGGCATGGGTCGTGAGATACCGCCTGGTCACAGAGACAGATAGGCGGAAAATGGTCTTATAGTAACAGGCACGGAATCCTAAAATTGGTAATGATTTAGCCTTAAATGAACAAATGAGTCGGTTTGTATCATCCCTTTCCATTTCTTCCCGCTGCCATTCTGTCCTGTTACTTACTCATGTGGACGAGGTGCGTGACCAATCGTGGGAGCCGACAGATGCCCGTGAAACAACATTGTAACAACCGAATAACTGCCATTTGCAGGTTCTCAATCGATAATAAAGAGCTGTGGCGTTATATGATAAGGAATAAGTGCATATAGAGTGACCTATGTTATTTTGATTACGTTTAGCTAATCTATACTTCATATTATAAATGCAAAAGTCTGTCTGTTACGCTTTCACGGCCAAATCGCTAAACGGATTTTGATGAAATTTAGTATGAATATAGTTGAAAACCCGGGGTCAAACATAGGCTTCTTTTTGACGCAGGCGGAGCTGCGGGAAAAAGCTAGTGAGTACATTGAAAAATTTGGCTCCTCGCCCCCAATAGCAGCATTAACGCCAAGCTTAAACCAGACTCGTCCATCAGTGTACCAACATTTGAAATTTGTAGTCCATTTTAAAATTCAAGAGCGGTCGGATTTTCATCTTAACATGGTCTTTTGGTGCCTTACTTTTGGAATTATTTATTTTATTTATTCATTCATTAACACACAAAACAGATTACAATCGAAATATTAAATAAACATGATAGTAGGTACTGATCTAAATTGAAATCCACAAGATGTGTGCCTAACAGGTTCAATAAATACAGACATCAAACAAATACAAGAGAGCGCTGGTGTAACATCGTGATCATAGTGCTGTACTCAGACTATAATTATTAATTAATTAAAAAAAATATATATTGTTACTTGTATGTCGAATAAAACAGCTTTCCTAGCCAACAGATGCTGAGCGCGCTCATATGATTTTAGGGCTCTTCCGCCAGCGCGCGTTAATTTAAATTCGAGGAAAAAGATGTTTATTTGAATTTCCTCCCGGGAGCCGGGAGATAAAAATTTTCAGTGCAGAATTCTTGGAGACTCCCGGAGTTACGTGAGAGGTGGGAACAACACAAAATTCATATTTCAAATTGACAGTAAAGCGAGTCGTAATGTGCGAAGTTCATTATTCACTATTTTATTATTTAAAACAAATTATGTACGTGATAAAAACGATTCAATAAAGTATTGTAGGTTTTTACATGTATAACTTTATACCATTTATGTTATAAATAATTCAGTAACATCCGCGAGGTGCAATAGTACTATTTGTGAATTTAATAATTTAAATTAAGTATATGTCATTGGAGTAACCCAACTGGCAAAAGAATGTAAGTAAAACTTCATGAAATTAGCGATTCGTTGAAATTAAATATTTGATAATAGCTGGCTGTTTTTCGCAGCTCCGCCTGCGTCAAAAAGTCTATGTTTGACTTCGGGGTCTTCAACTATATTCATACCAAATTTCATCAAAATCCGTTCAGCGATTTGGCCGTGAAAGCGTAACAGACAGATAGACAGACTTTCGCATTTTTAATAATATATTATGTATTGATGGATCACTGAGAAAGGACGAAATGACGTTCCTTTTTCAATGCGATGGATGGATCCTATGGAAGTATGGAAGTATTTAAGTGTTTTAAATGTAAGTGGTAAATAGTATCAGTTGAAAGGGTATGAAATTACAAAAAACAAAAAATATATATAGGTATCTCGTTCATTCTACCTTCCAGTAAACGTTTTCCAAATCGTTGAATAAATAATGGTTTCTTTACAATTACCAAAGATGTCACCGTGGGAACTTCTTGCACATGCTGCAGTGTTTTATATCGTGCCTTAGAAACCATATAAATACTTATAGCAATTGCCATACTGGAAATTTACTTATATGTGTACTTTTAGGGATCCTCAATGCCACAAAGTTCGTAAAGTTTATGTTGCACATCGGTAATTATCGCACAAGCGAATGTATAGATAGGTGCGACAATGATAGCGCTCCACGAAGCTGAAAGTCAGTTTATCGGTCAAAAAATGCAATATAGTGGAGTCTGTCCTGACGCCACTATATTGAATTTGCATTTGCATTGCAACGATGTACCTGCTATCCTGCCCCAGCTGCCCTGTAGCATGTACGTGGGCTGATTTGGCTAAGGCCACCGACTCGGCCGTGGATGTTGCGTCTTCCTGAGCCAAATTAGTGTAGTTTTGTGCTATTGACATAAAAGAAGTCAAAAAGTTCTTGAATCTATGGTCTATGCAATATTTTTCATCGGAACTGAAATAGTGGATTTTAGTAGGATACGTCAGAATGCGTTTCTCCTGACACGGAGCTGGCGGCGCAGCAGAGAGGAGCAGACTTCATTTATATCGAGTGGGTTACATGGTCAATCGACCCTATACATGGTGGCAGAGTTTTTACGGAATCGCCTTTAGACCGTGTTTATGGTTCTTGTGACCATCACCAAATCACACGAAACAGACAGTCTTTGGTCCTTTACCAAAAGCCTAACGTGCCTTCCGAAGCACGAAATTATCATTATCATCAGATACTTTTTCTACCACTTCACTTAGCCTGATATTTCTTAGTAGATTTGGCTAGATTTAACTACCGACTTGACCTGGGCTAAATAAGTAGAACCAAAGAGCATCGAAACCCCTACAAATGCTCCTTTCTCAATGAGTAGAACTGAAGAAGACCATAAAGGACTTGTATCCAAGGCCGTAAAACACATTATAAAAAGATCAATCTAAATATTGGACTATTGACACTCGTTTTGTCAATTAAGTGAGTGCTAAATCTTTGAGCAACTTTATTTTTACCCGATCACAAACAGAAATAGATGCACTTTGGACCAGCTCGCTAAATTTAAAATGGCTGTAAATGTTTGTGTTTACCTGTGTAACTTGACTTATCGAACGGAGGTAAATATAACGTGATTTATCTGGCCTTGCAGCATTAGTTTTAGTAGTGTAGGTATATGTACTTATTTAAGTCTCCATTGTCATAAACAAGTTATTTTTCATCATAATCATTCAGCTTTTTCGTACGGCTTTCATTAATAGATACTGTACTTTTCGGGAATGATTTATGTAAATAAAACATTGTACTTTTACATAGAGTAGATAAAATATGAAAAATTTATTTGAATAAGTCAAGACATTTCGGACCTCGACTACTAAACCACTGCTTAGCAGCGAAGGGACGCTATATTGAAAAAAATAAGCACAAATAAAATCGTATGGGTTCTCTGTTACATAATCAAACAAATATTTTTATACAAAGCTTCTAGTAGCTTTAGAAGCTGTTTGTACAGAACCCTTGGTCTGTCAGCTCGATTCGTATTTAACAGAGTTTGTTTTTTATTTTTCATTAGTCAATAAATAAAAAATCAGACTCATGGTCACTAGACGATGTGTGAATAAGACTTGGTAAATGTTTTCCCGCTATTTAGATAAAGTTACTGTGAGGAGCTCGTTGGTCGAGCGCGACCCGCGTATTCGTATCGAATGCGCGTGTCAAGCGACGACGTGACGCGACCACAATTGGATTGGTCGCCATTTTAGTGGCCTTTTCTATCTTGAGCTCCTCCGTGCTTCGAAAGGCACGTTAAGCCGTTGTTCCCGGTTTTTATCGATAGATAGCAGTCGTAAAGCTGTGTAAGCCTTAGGGCAGCCTGAAAAATTCTGACAGTGTTGGCCACTAACACACCTCAGGTCATGTTCCTGTGGGTCTGGTTTTCCTGTAAAAAAGGTTAAGCGGCAGTCGCTCCATTGTAATTACTAGTTCCGCCAAATCTAGGACCAACACTTACAGTGTACCCTAGGCTCCGAAGCGTAAGCTGACGACGCAACTAGGAATACACGCTAGGATGATAATGAGCTAAACTGCAAAAAAAGCAGTCTTTTTAATTTAATTTAATTTTTATTATGCCAACATACAGTTTTGTACTTACATTCTACACTAATGTTAACACTTAAATTATAAATTTTGAGTGCGTATATTAGATACATTTACTAACTAAAGGGTTAGCAAGATTGCAAAAATTAGACTTATAGTGTAAATACAATTAAAAAGTAGTAAACCAATGAAATATATGCAATTAAACATTTTGAAAACATAAGATAACAATGCACATCAGATGACATCGCGATTGGGACAATTTGAACCCTTTTTTTTAAAAGTATTCATGAAAAAATGTTGTTTTTTTGTTGTATGTAGTTTTAAAATAATATTATTTGAACACCGTCCATACATTTAATTATTTTGATGATCCCTTTGTAATAATAGGTAATCAATAAGTGATTTCTTGAATTTTATATGTTATTGTCAAATATATTTAAATTGTAATCAGTCGAACATCGTCTAAAGAATTAATTAGCTGCAAATTTAGTTCTTGCGCTTGTAATCCATACTAATATTATAAATGCGAAAGTCTGTCTGTCTGTTACGCTTCCACGGCCAAACTGCTAAACGGATTGTGATGAAATTTGGTATGAATATAGTTGAAGACCCGGGGTCAAACATAGGCTACTTTTTGACGCAGGCGGAGCTGCGGGAAACAGCTAGTAGCAAATAAGTTATTCGTTCTGCGAACACTTTTTTATTTATTTTTTGTACAATAAAGATATTACAAACAAACAAACTTTTAGTCGGAATTCTAAGATTTATGTTATGTATTAAGTTAGGAGTATCGATATATCCACTAATAATTTTAATTTTGTAATTAAAAGTGGCCAATTACAATGATTTTATGTTTTTTATTTTTTTTGAATCAATTTTTTTAGTAATGTATTAATGACCAACAGGCAGCCGGGGCCATCAAAGGCGGGGCAACCAATAGAGTCGGATTTCCATGTAAAACTACACCCGAATTTCCCAGTAAATATGATTACAAAAGCCTACAACCATTATTAAAGCGTACCCTGCCCATACAACCATTCTGGTCGCAGTGTAGAAACTGTTACCAGTATAGTAATATTAATAGGCAACACTTTTTAAACTGCGACCAAAATGGTTGTATGGGTGAAGATGCAACTGGGAAACGCGCTCGGATGAAGAGGCTAGGGTTCGGACACTTGGGACTCAGGTGGTAGGTAATTAGGGGCGCGTGGTGACCACTTGCAATGATTTGGGGATACCACTTCCGGTGGTACGTCACGCGATGCAGCAGGAGTGGCCAACATTTTTTATCGTTAAAAAAAGAAATGGAGGTATTGAACGTAATGACAAAAGTTTAAAATGGAATTACATTTTTTTCTAATTAATAACAAGTTCGTCAACAATTGGTGTCTATATAAATAATTAGCCTTTGTTACTCAGGGTGAATGTAGCTTTCCAGTGGTGAAAGAATTTTTGAAATCGGCACAGTATTTTTTGAGTTTATTGATTACAAACATACACACAAAAATACAAATCTTTCCTCTTTATAATATTAGTGTAGATGTAGATGTCTAACTTAAGCACATAATACTTACTTTAAGTCCACTGGCTAAAGATCCAGTTGATTTTGATTCCCACGGGAAGCATACTTTATTTTTTCCTTTTATTGCACTCTTGAATCACCAGATCGTCTAATAATTAAGACGATTCCATGATTCGGAAGGCACGTTAAGCCATTGGTCCCAAGTGTCCCAACTGCTACCTGATTGAAGATAAAGGAACGGCCACGGTAATTCGGTCAAATTGGTCAATCGAATCCACACGATAGAATCGAATTAGGTAGTTTTTTAATGGAGTAAAAACTGCATCATTGTGTTTAAAGTGAGGCCAGAACTTTTACCAATGAGGCGTGTACCAATCCAAACAACTATTCTCCTAATCAACCACCAACAATCAGCAACGATCTCGCTAAACAAAACATCCTAATTTATTCATGTGCCTTCGGCAATTCCCAACAAAACTGAACCCGAGACCAACTTACGACAGCCTGTCAATATAGCCAATAAACTCTTGAAACTTTGTTAAGTAGCGAGCACAATTTATCGATTTTATACGACCTTTGCCCCCCTATATGTCACTTTTCACTGGATATTGATAGTCGCTGACGGAAATCCCTGTGACGTCCCCTACGACATCCTTACCAACATAAAATGCGACCGAAAAATATATCTTTAAACGGAATTCAACCTTAGATGTAAGCGTTAAGGGCTCTATCAATTTTCGGATGAGAAAAAGAGAGTATTGCATGGCGACAAGTAAGAAAATATTTTCCGTGTACCGCATTGAGTTTTCCGGGTAAGCTTGTGGATTTGCTCTCAAATGCGACCTTTTCATAACCTGGATCGATCCGGTCAAGAGATTTTCAGCTAAATCCGGTTCATCCGGCACCCATTTCTTGGGTGAAAGTGAGTGTAGGGTTTTACACAAATCTTATTCTCGAGTATTAGTATTTGTTTTTTTATTTAACCGGATTGCTTTTTATACCTGGTATTGTCATTTTGAGGATTTTCTATCGCAGTTTATCCAATGTGATATCTTATTCATAAGTTTGTGAGTATGTGTGGATGGATGGATATTTGTTTATATTTCACGGCTGAACCTCTAAACTGATTTTAATGAAATTTGGTATGGACGTAGTTGAAGACCCGGAGCCAAAGATAGGCTACTTTTGTTCGCAGGCAGAGCCGCGGGAAACAGCTAGTTTTAGATATATGCCTTTGATGGGAATTAAATATTTTTTTTTAAAAGAACTTTTATTCTCTATCTTATTGAATATATTTCATACGTTATTTCTAACAATTTGTCAATTATATTTGTATGCTGTGGCTTCCAGCAAAAACATAGTGATTCTTAATTGTTGCTAGAACACCTTTATGTACTACTAGCTGTTCCCCGCAGCTCCGCCTGCATCAAAAAGTAGCCTATTTTTTACCCCGGGTCTTCAACTATATTCACACCAAATTTCATCAAAACCCGTGGATATCTGTTTTTACAAAGAAATAATTTGATTGATTGATTGATTGATACGTCACATTGGTAAAATCTTGCTAAAAGTCGGTAAGCAAACAACCTTACATTTATTTTGGTAGTTTAACACTATTATTGTACGAGCTTACCTCGATTCGCCGGCACGCGGCCGCATACATGCAGGTCGCGTGTCAGCTGTTTTTACTTTTCATTTTAAATCAATTATCAACACAATTTGAGATACTATCGAGCAGCCGTCGAGAAAGGACCCGTCACACCCAAGTATCAAGATGTGACATTTATCTAGAACAATAAACCAGTTTACTATGTGACGTGGTCTTGTATCTCCACACCATCATCAATTTATCATCAGTATCACTTTATGTATGGTGTTATGGCTAACACAAAATTTTAGTTTTCACTCGATTTAAAGCATTACTCACAAATCTATAGAAAATGCTTGCAAATGAAATGCTTCAAACCATAGATTCTTATAAAATTATACAATGTTTGATGTAGGGAGATGTAGTCGTTCAATTAAAAAAAAGTTATTGAAGTAAGTACATACAATTACTTACTAATAAATAATTAATTGCTACGTTTTTGTAGCGCATCAGGGATGTTTGCAGACGCCCACACTGATGATTATCATGCTGTGATGCGTAAAAAGGTGCACTCTCTGATGGGCAGGATGCGTGGCAGCGGCAATAGCATTCTGAGAGCGCTGTCAGAGAGATGGGGCGGGCATATGCAGTGCCACTGGGACGCTGTACTAAAATCCCAATTTAGTTATGTAAGGATGTAAGTGCGTGTATTACTAACAGATATGGACTACGGTCTGAAATAAAAGATTTTTATTTTTTATTTTTATTTATTTTTTCATTAACACCTCAAATCAAAAGTGTAAGTTTTGCGCCCAATAGGAATAAAAAGACAACTAAAGGACCGTTTACACTGACGCGAAATCCGCTCGCGTGGCGGACGCCCACAGAAACAAGAAACGGTAGAGGTGCCGTAGCGTGTGCCAAAGTTAACTGGCCCGCTAATGGTACTTCTTCTGTATGTTCTTATTTCTACGGGTGTTCCGCCATTCGCGCGGGACTCGCGTCAGTTTGAACGGTCCTTTAAAGTCTCGAAAACTATTTATTTTCCCCAATTGTTTACCACCGCTGTGTTCCACTCGACCGGAAGTAGTGCAAGATGGCGGCGGTCACGTGACCGGCGGGATTCACCCCGGTTTCCTGTACTCTTCAAACATGTCAGGTGTAAGAGTTAATGTTCGATGTATAGTGTGCGCTTAGAAATGTGCTTATAAATGCATGGAAAATAATCAGAACATTTTAATACATAGTGGTGTTATTTTCGTGCAACTTTTAGTACTTAACTGTACACAATGGACCATTGTTGCTTGAAATAAATAGATTTTTCTATTTATAATCCTCTTATATATATAAAAAAAAAATAAGAAATCCGTTCTTACTCTTCTTTTCTTTTTGTGTCAATGCCAATTTTTTAAATTGATTAGCCAAGAGAAATAGGCCACTTGGATAGTGAAACTTTAGTCCAAAATTAAAAATATTTTATGTATTATTATATTTAATAATTATATTATTAGATTTGTAATTGTTTCATAATTTATTCATAAAAATTACTGTATGTATAATTAAGCTGCAAATAGTTTAATTTTACACATAGATCGTGTTTTTGGGGAAACATAATTTTCAAATTATTTGTTTTATTTTTAGTACACAAATAACGTGCTGTAACTAATCGCTAAAACTAAACTGCTAAAACGTAGAATTCATTTTTGTAAATACAGCCTTAAATATACTTAAGTAGCTTAACATTCATAATAATATACTTATTACTTTAAAAAATTATGGCCTACTTGTCGGACCAATGATTCAGAAGGGGAAAAACTCCTTATTCGTGAAATTTTCACACGTGAGATTGGTAAAGCGCGCTCTAATAAATAAAGTGTGATCCTTACTCTATATGTCAAGTGCATTGCGGGTAGTTTGATAATTATCTCTAATGTTATAATAGTCAGTGTCACCCCTCCATTTTATAGTGAGCATCTGTTATGATTTCGCAGTTGTTAAAATATGATTTATATATAGCGGGTTATTTAATAACAAAATTACCATGACGATAATAATAAATACGATGAAACTTTAGAAAGTTCTAGATACGTAAAGTACTTATTACCCCAATAGGAATATGTCAGTCTTTAATCAAAATACTATGTGACATGAATGATGATAACACAAAATTGATTATTTGTAACACTTTGACATCCTATTTATAATATAAATTTTATTTTCAATTTGACTAGAATGATGTTATTAATGACTAAAGTATGGCAAAACATAGCGTTCCCTATTATCTGTAACAACTGCATGGTCATGTATACCTGTGTTGCACAAATATATTATTTTGATTTGATTTGATTTTCGATTATCAACTAAGCGAATGCGTGAGTCATTTACGTCTGAGTCACGCAAAGTCGGCGAGTCGAATAATTTTTGTTAGATATCGAACAATTTTCATTCGACATATAAGTCACGCTTTTCAAAAATATCACTCCTGGGCTTTTTAAATCAATTCAATAAAAGCTAATCGAGGGTTCTATACCTTTAGTCTCTTGGAAGTAGAGTCAGTTAAATCGATTTTCGAATACCTAAACAGCCAACATACCAATAGTTAATTTTTAACTTAATTTTTTAGTACCTACCTAAGTAAGTACTTATATGTTACCAGCTGTTTCCCGCCGCTTCGTCTATGCCCAAAACTCCGGGTTTTCAACTATATTGCACCATCAAAATCGGTTCAACGGAACTGTTAAGCTTTCAGCCTTGAAAGCGTAACAGAAAGACAGACATACTTTATTTGCAATATTTATTTATTAGTATTTATAATGTTAGTATGGAAATATGGATACCTATTATGAAAGTATGGAAGTATGGATAGTATGAAAGTATGGGTAGTATGGATTGTATGGATTATTCCAACGTTAAAAAGTAGCCTATATTTGACTCCGGGTTTTCAACTATATCCATACCTATATAACATTTTATTATTATTTTATTTATTTAAATAATACAAACAAACATCTTATTTAACATTATATATACGTAACAGAACACTATAAACTTAATTTAAGCCGGGAAAACCCGGCACTGATTATTCATCTTATTCTATGTGGGAGATTACAACAACTCATATATAAGTCTTAATAAAGTAACGCTTAATTATATTGTATATAAAGCCACTTTGTATAAAATAAAAAATATAAAACATAAATAAACGAAAATAGAGAAAATTCTCGATAAAATGCTGTCATCATGATTATAAAAAGTACGTCACTGTAAAAATTTGGTCGGTGTTTAAAAAGTCACCCTTTATATAACAAACACACATTGAAGACTCAACACAATCTATAATATTAATATAAAACATCTTTAACTAATGGTAAAATATCTAAAATGAACCACTGTCTATGCACAATTAGCACGCTAAGACTGGGAGCACACTGTTTCATAATATTTTTGTTATTATTTCTGAAGAAATTTCTTCCAGCAGACCCGCGACAGGAACTAAGAAAGGAAGAGGCGAAGGCTTCATTCCTAATGCGATCTAGAGAAACGTCTAGCATAATATCATTTTAATTCGACCTGAAAGTGATTGGTGTACGCGGAAAGTAAATAAGGACCGTTCAAAAGAATTAAGAACATGTAGAAATGTCATTTCAGCGGGCCAATTAACTATGGCGTACGCTACGGCACTTCTACCGATTCTTATTTCTGTGGGCGTCTCGCCAGGCGCGCGAAATTCGCGTCAGTTTGAACGGTCCTTTAACCTACAAAAATAAATAGAATTTCCCGCCGAAATTGACAGCCATCTTTAATCTTGCCGTTGTTGAGCTAGAAACCGAATTTGCCACCGTTTAGTCGCGACAACATCACTTTATTTTTCATAGCGACCTAATTTCGTAAAGGCTAGTCCAAATAGTATACTTTTATTTAAATATATTTTTAACTCTACGAATAAAAATTGCATTATTTTTCGTACTTTCATTTAAGCCCATTTGGATTAAATACGGCATTATTGTTCATACTTTATAGTTTTCTAAACAATTCTATAAGCAGATAAAAATATATCTCCAAAAGGAAAGATAAAACCAGTCAAGTGCGAATCGGATTCGTTTACCAAGGATTCCGTACCATTATCTATAAAAATATTAAAAAAAAATTGTATGGGATATTTTTTTATTTTGTTTTTTTTTTTTTTTGTATTTGTTGTGAATAAAAATATATATTATATGTTTAAGAGAGGCAGGACATTTTGTAAGGAGTCGTCCGTCTGGGGAAGTACCTCCACCCTACAGAAGACCGCAACCAAATAACACTGTGATGCAGTGTTGTGTTCCTGCTGGTGAGTAGGGTCGCCAGGCTCCAAAGGGGTCGCTGTGCTGACAGCGGACAGGTCGACAACGCGCTCGTGACATCTCCGTTGTTGCAGGCGTTCATAGGCTGCGCTAACCACTTACTCGGGTGGGCCGTACGCCTGTTTGCCTACTTAGTTGTAAAAAATATAAATAAATAATCTTTGAAAATTTCAACTGTCTAGCTAAAATGGTTTATAAGATACAGTCTGGTGACAGACTGAATTACAGACAGCGGAGTCTGAAAACGATGAGGCACAAATGCGACCTTGATTCCCTTACTATCATGGCCCAAACGAAAAACCTCACACCTCTTTATTTCGTAGTGGGTTAAAAATAACAGGAAACAGTGTGCTCCCAGTCTTAGCGTCCTAATTGAGCATAGACAGTGGTTCATTTTAGATATTTTACCATTAGTTTTAGATGTTTTATATTAATATTATAGTTGAGTCTTCAATGTGTGTTTGTTATATAAAGGATGACTTTTTAAACACCGACCAAATTTTTACAGTGACGGCATTTTTATAATCATGATGACAGTATTTTATCGATTTTCTTTTTCTATTTTCGTTTATTTATCTTTTATATTTTTTTATTTTATACAAAGTGGCTTTATATATTATATAAATAAGCGTTACTTTATTAAGACTTATATATGAGTTGTTGTAATCTCCTACATAGAATGAGATGAATAATCAGTGCCGGGTTTTCCCGGCTTAAATTAAGTTTATAGTGTTCTGTTACGTATATATAATATTAAATAAGATGTTTGTTTGTATTATTTAAATAAATAAAATAATAATAAAATGTTATATAGGTATGGATATAGTTGAAAACCCGGAGTCAAATATAGGCTACTTTTTAACGTTGGAATAACCGCGGCAATCAACTCATATCCATAATTCCATCCATACAATCCATACTTCTATACTACCCATACTTTCATACTATCCATACTTCCATACTAACATTACAAGTGCGAAAGTTTGTCTGTCTTTTACTTTGATCTGTTGATTTTGATGAAATTTGGTATGAATGCAGACCCGGGGTCAAACATAGGCTACTTTTTGACGCAGGCGAAGCTGCGGGAAACAGCTAGTGTAATATAGATAAGTTACGATTCTGTGAATTGTACAATGTTCTAGACAGACCAGTCATAAGCGTCTTAACTAGAAGCTTGTCGCTGCTTTAACCGGATTTACAAATTGATTGGTAAGTTTAAATAGGAATCTTTTTCATTAGAAATTATTTTTTTTTTTTTTCTTTACAAACTATAACTTTATTGTAATACACTTTGACGAATAAATAAATCTGTACATACTCGTATCATACGGTTTTTATGAGCTAGATTGACAGTCAGATATGATTTTTAGCGCCTTTGAAACATTTGCTTACATTTTGCGACTGCTGTTAATTACTCTCTTCCCTTCATCCCACTTTGATAACTAAATTGGTCACTCCACATAACTAGTCACAAAAATAATCTTTCGTTGGTTGACACTGTTCTTCTACGGTTATTCTCCGCGTACGCAGCGTCACTATTTACTTACCAATAGGTTATTGAGGGTGGGGGGTAGGTACTTGACAGATAGTTAACAGTGCGTTGATTCGTTGTGTTGTGTGTCTAAAATTCTATTCGAACTTAACACTTGACACTTAACACTGTGTCAGTTCACTTGTTTTTACTATTTACTTTCTTACACCTGCACTGTTTATTTTTGGAGTTAACGAAAAGTGGTTTAGCCTTAAAAAGGTTTATAAATTTCATGCATGGTATGAGCATGTGACATCTATCTATATATATGACTGACTAATATATGTTACAGAACTTTGGTGCCAAAATATATAAAGTCAATCATTTTAGTAGAAATCATATTTATACAAAATTGTATAATTGCCTGAAAATGTAATTTATTAATATAATATATTAGTTCAGTTAATAATATTTATTATCATAGATTGAAAACTCTTTAAAATAATCTGTAAAATCAACATTAAAATTAAAGTCCTAATTAATAAGGAATAATTTTATTATTGTTACTGTATTTTTTTTATACAACTAAGTAGGCAAACAGGCGTACGAACCACCTGATGGTAAGTGGTTACCGTAGCCTGCAACACCGGAGATGTCACGAGCGCGTTGTCGACCTGTCCGCTGTCAGCACAGCGACCCCACTGGAGCCTGGCGACCCTATTCACCAGCAGGAACACAACACTGCATTACAGTGTTATTTGGCTGCGGTCTTTTGCAGGGTGGAGGTACTTCCTCAGACGGACTACCCCTTACAAAATGTCCTACCTCTCTTAAAATGTATTTATAAATTGCGTTATAATTGGTTATAAAATACTTAGATAGTATTCTTCAATAATCACAAATAAACAAAAAAACATATAATATATCCTTTTGCTCGTTTGAAGATACCCACTACATATCACTCCAACTTTAGAAAAGTAGATAGGTAGTAAGTACCTTCATCTAAATACATGATCGATTCAATTAATATTGTTTAAAAACCTTAAACATCCAAACTAAATATTATTTCTTACTTGCAATCTTGTATCTGAAATTATGTAAGCAGCTCTATCAAAAACTATTAACTTTGTAATCCGCAATTTCCAAATAATTTCCCATTTAATTATTTTATATTCTAATGGCCTTCTATTCGATTACAGAGCAAATATATTTTTTATCAAAAACGCGGGAAATGTATTTTTTAATTAATATTGACAGTCAATAAAAGTTCTTATTTTTTTTATTTGCCCTCTTACTGGCCAGCATTATTTTGGCACCTGAAAATTCTCTAATCCACTGTCAACTATAGAGGTAGAAATGAAATCAGCGTGCATCCTAAGGGCACAATAAAAACGCGAGCGGGCCCCTGTGTCCGCCGGTGTCAATCAATTACGGAGCGCAGCTTAGTACGCAGCGTCAATGTAGGCCCCGCCTTATATCGATCCGCCACGCCTCCTAGCGGGCATTTTAGACCTGTCTGTAAAACAGAGTGCGCGAGAATTGAGGGTAGTTTCAGTTTAGCCAATGTTAGCCTTAAACGTTCCATCATATTTTGGGTAGAACTGCGGATTTGGAGTTAGTGGAAATTAAATGTATTGTTGTGGTTTGTTAGGTTATTTATTTTGTATTTTTGTTATAAAGCTTTTTGTTTCTGTTCAGTAAAAAAAGGAAGGTTTTAATCTACTTTCGATGATATTCGCTAGGCGTTTTAAAAATTCGGGAAAATCTGACTATTCGCGACTCTATGGCGGTTTCTAGCCAAAAACGAATGTAAAGTAATCCGGATCTTGCTACATCGCACGCTTTACATTTTCTGAAAGAGAATTTGTAGGATCAGTTTGGTGTCAGACTTTTATCATACTTTTAGTTGTTTTTAAAAATTTCATGTGTTTTATTATTTATTTTAATAATTCCCCTATCTTATTTTATTAGAACGAATTAAAAATAATTCATTTCAATTGAAGGACCCTATAGAAATTTATTATAAATAATTTTCAGCTTAAAATAAAGTAAAATGTAAAGAAATGTATTACAAAAGCACTTAGCACTAATTTATATAAACAATAGAGCCCAAATCCTTATCATAGTTTGTGGTACCCAAAAGGCTGGCGGCATTTCCCCTTTAGTTAGGCTAATCCGTTGACGGAAATACGCGCCAGCCGCTTGAGTCCCTGGAAATATCGACAAGTAATCCATACCTACTTCGATGAAATTTGGTATGCATATAGTTAAAGACCCGGGGTCAAACATAGGCTACTTTTTCACGCAGGCGGAGCTGCGGGAAACAACTAGTATCAAATAAATTTATAGGAACAAATCATATGATATATATATATGATTTGTTCCTATCTTGATCTTGCATATATATGCAAGATCCAAGCCAATGATGATAGATTTATGATAGATTATTTAATTACCAATTTTTAAAGGATTAGGATCCTAAGAGCTAAATTCTTTGTTGCTGATTAGTTCAGAATTGCGGTAAACAAATTCCGTTAAAACGAATAAATTTATAAAATAGACTCACAATAAAATACAATTTTAACAAATATATTTATTAAATGTTTATTCTTCCACAAGGTAATTATTTTTTTAATAAAATTGGAGTACTTCATGCTAAAAGCATTTACTACCAGTCGACCGAAGAAAGGCGGGAAATCACGGGGCGTGTGAAGTTGATCAGGGAAAGAAAAATAAAAGCTGCTTAAAACTATATTTAGTTAGATGTTAACAGATATCTAAAGTCTCCTCTAAGATATCGTGCAAGCATGTTTTATTAGTTGCGTCCACAGCTTACGTCATGGTCCTAGATTTGGCGGAACTGGTAATCACAATGGAGCGAGTGCCATCTGATCTCCGTTCCCTTTTTACAGGAAAACCAGACCAACAGGAACATGACTCGTGGTATGTTAGCTCTTGGATTATTTTTGCTTAAAAGGTATCTGATACAGCCTAACGAATGCCATCTAGCGACAGCAGGGACCTTGATCTTAACGTGTCACGAAAGAGCTTGAGATATAAAATGCAACTAATGGCAACCAATCCTACACAGGTCGTGTTTCGCCGCCGCTTGACACGGACAATCTAGCTTATAATTAGCAAAGTGCAAGTACGGTACGTAATATAAAACTTCGAATGAAGTTATTAAGTAAACTAAGCACTAAAACCAGTACAGTTAAGCAGCGCGGTTAGTAGCCCTCTGACGATAACAATTAACGTAACGTTAACGGTTACTGTTAGTGTTGCCAGCTAATGCAACGCGTTATTTGCCCGGTAAGGCGGCTCTAATGTAAATGATTAGATTACCCGGGTAAAGTGCAATGTGCCCGGGTAATGTTTGCTTGGGTGATTTTCGTGGTTCACCCGAGTGTTATATATATTATGTTTATATTATTTTTATTTACTTGAAAATGATAAATTTCCGCAAGTTTATTTTTGAATAGCTTTTTCTGCAGCTCCGCCTGCGTCAAAAAGTAACCTATAGCTGACAAATTGTAAAAAATCTGAAAGTGGAGGGACGAATAACATGGCATTAGAACAGCTAAACACTGATCATCATCACTTCGTGTAGGTTACATTGTCTATCGACATGTACACTCCGGTGTCAAGAGTTGTTCGGAGTCGCCTCTCGGCCTCTGACGTAGTTCCTTTAACGACTACCAAATGGCAGCCGGGACCAATGGCTTAACGTGCCTTCCGAAGCACGGAATCATCTTTATTATCAGACAATCAGGTGACTCAAGCCTGCAATGTCCTAACCAAACTGGAAACAACTAAACAAAGTATGCTTCCGGTGGAAATCAAACCCACCACCCCCGGATCGAAGGCGAACGCCTTAACCACCGGACCGCGAAAGCAGTTATATACCTTATACCTCACTCAAAATCTGTGAGTCGAATGATTTTCGATGGTCGAGATAAAGATCAGCCGATATCAGAACAGTTTCATTAAAATGTCTTCTGTCGGGCTCGTGCTAGTCAAATGATATTTTATCGAACAAATGAGACGTCAGACATATTTTATTCGAAATAAGAACTAATTGTAAAATAACACAGTCGAAATACTCAATGATGTCACGTTGCAATATAATATCCAAATTCCTAATTGATTTAAATGTGATGACTCCGTGGTACATATGACCACACAGTTCCGTGCATTTCCAAATATTTGACCAAAATACAGTCTGCTTAAACATTCAGGAGTCCGTATCGGGTCGTTTGGTCCGCATATATTATAATTTGCCAATAATTAGCTTCGCCATTTGAAGTACGAGTATGATTCGGTTACGGAATCCCTGTTTGTAATTGATTTAAGTTTATTTATACAAGTTAAACAGTTAGCTGCTGTATCCTGGCAACAGAATTTGTTCCATTTTCGAAAAAAAAAAATCGACTTATCATTTGCTCGATATAATATTATTCGAAGAGCATAACTCCGACAGAATACATCTTGCAAACTCTCACTTTTCTAGAACAGTATTTCTTCAAAACAGTTGTATGTATTTATGTCTGTAAAAACTTTATTGTATAGAAAAAACATTGTTACAACTAAATAGAACACAACAATAGGCGGACTTATCCCTGATAGAAGATCCTTCACACAGAATAGATCACTTCCAGTCAACCCGACAGTTTTTGATGCACTTGTTCGGCAGATCTTTACTTGGAAGTAGCAATCCTTCTATCGTGATAACAATCTATATATAAATATATTTAAATATATATATATATTTAAATATATATATAGAGAAGAGTCCGAGTGACTGACATATCATGCTGCAGCCCAAACTGCTGGGTCGTTTGGTTCCAAAATTGGCACGTGGGTTTGGTGTACTAGGTGCAACCCTAAGAAGGATTTTTTTCAAAATTCATCCTCTAAGGTAGGTAATGGGGGTTAAAACGTTGTATGGAGAAACGAGATTAGTTAGACCAATTTTGTGGACTTCTCAAGAGCATTGATAAATGAGTAAATACCTGTTTTAGGATTTTCCAAAAATCAACCCCTAAAAGAGGAAAACTATGTTTTAAATCAACACGGATATAGTTTTCATGGTTTTTGGAGTCAAAGACTATCAAAACACACATTTTAAAATCCTTATTGCGCGGATGCACGCGGGCGAAGCCGCGTTTAAAAGCTAGTTACTTCATATTTTATCTTGTTTTGATGGAGAGCAGTTTGGTACGATCCACATATTCGTCTAGTTTTTATGGTATTTAAAAGTAGGTAGGTACTCGTAGTTTTAAGATTTTTGGATCAAAATGATACGCGTAAGACTTAAATACTAAGATTCAGCTATCTATCGACATATGGGATTGAACAAATTTTATTGCTCATTTTATAATATTAGTAGGTTAGGTATAAACAACATCGGTCTTCAAAAGCTTTGCAAAATAAACCTTCCATTCACCGTAACGATATGCACAGACATTTCAGTCAAAGTGCACCTAATTATCAATTCCCTAAAATACGGCCCCTTCCCTTCCTTACATTAAATACAATATCTTTAAATTGTTCCTAAGTACAGCCCTCCCTCATTGCGTATTTTTATCGTCATTATCATAATCTTCTATTAACTGTCTCCCTCTATCGCCGCCTGTTTTATATATCTGTCCTTGTCTACGGAAGTTACGACGACAGTGAATGTAAGAGACATTCTCGTATGATTTAGTTAAAGATTGTTCGCGACTCTTAGGCACTTTGTGTGCGATTAACTCAGTGTAATTGTCGGATTCCATTTTGAGTAATTTTTTACGGCTTTAACTTTTTTTGTGAGGGGAAGAGCCTATGCCTGGTAATTTACGAACTTAGAGCCACCAGGCGTTTCTTTATTTATTCATTTATGGAAACACCATATGCACTGACAATATTTAAAGCATCTGCTTGTTAGTTATTACTTTACATAAATTACACACTTCATGAATGTGTGTCATGTCTTAAATTTGTTTTTATTAAATCCCTCTAACTATGAAATTTCTGATATAGAAACAACACGAGTCGACTTAGGTATGTAGTACTAATTAGACAATGTTTCTTTCAATTATTCATTTTAATTAAATCATTCTTTTTTCACTAATCTATCAATGTAAAAATTAATTTACTGTATTTTTTTTCAGGAAGCCAGTTTCATTTTTTTAGATTTATTTATAGAAACTCCGCCTGCGTCAAAAAGTAGCCTATGTCTCGGGTCTTCAACTATATTTATACCGAATTTAATCAAAATCCCTTCAGCGGTTTGGTCGTGAAAGCGTAACAGACAAAAAAACAGAAAGACAGACAGACTTTCGCATTTATAATATTAGTATGGATATTTTTATGTCGCCAGGAAGGGTATCTCTACCAATCTTTAAAAACGAGAAAGTTGCAAAACTTAATTTTTTTTTTATTCAGTATCTTATACAAACAGTCATTTATACTTAAAAGTAGTTACAATATGAAATAATAATACAAAATTAACAGACCAAATAGTGCCGTAACATAATATACAGGCAGGAGTCATGGCAAGAGTTAATTTACGAGATATATTTATCTACTACTTTATATTGGCTACGGAACCCTAAAAAGATCCCTTGCAATCAGGACGTAGCAGTTCGGCCAACGTGACTCTGACCGAATTCCGATTACTCCTGCTATATATAAATTGTTAATCTATTTTCATATATCTTCTCTGCATGCCCACACCGTCTTAAAAATAGACTATTTAGTACATCATTGTGTTAACCTGGTTGTCACTTTCTGTCCTAGGAGCTCGGTAGACGAGCGCGGCGTGTGTATTTGTAGCGAATGAGCAGGTCAAGCGACAAGGCGTGTTGGATTAGTTCGCCATTAAGTGGCTGTTTCTATCTCAAGCTTCTCCGTGCTTTGGAAGGCACGGAAAGCCGTTGGTCTCATTTGCTATCGATAGACGGCAGTTGTTAAGCTGTCAATTAGATGGGTTTTGGTAGCCTGGAAAAATTTGGCAGTGTTGGCCACACATCTCGGTCCATGTTCCTGTTAATCTGGTTTCAAGTTTCGAGGATAATGACTCACAGCGTACCCCTAGACTTCGAAGCGTAAGCTGAGGACGCAACTAGGAATCACGCTTGGACGAAGATCTTCCAAATCAATTACTACCTCAATTTTTCTTTCTTTTTGACGTATTTCTTGTAGATATTTTTTTATCGATTGCCTCAAACCAGTTAATTTTTTATCTCCAGAAACTTGAAGTTTCCTGCTTAAAATTTTTATTGTTTTTTTTTTTAATGATAGAATGTCCAGTCCAGCTATTGACCACGATCCAACCTGATATTAAGTGCAGATGTGGTCTACAAGGTACCTAAAATTTTGTAGGATTTGGTAATATTTGTATGACCCCAAGGAAGTTAACGTCAGGGAAGCGGTGCGTTATTGGATTAGACCTAGAAATTTCACAAACACTGTTAGGACCCACAGACATATCAGACGTAAACAGATGGAAGATATGCTATTATTTAGCGTAGCAAAAACACACACATGCAAAACTATGCAAGCCAGGGCTGTATCTAGGCCAGGGTAAGCTGTTTACGATCATGCTCCCCATGGTTTCAAGAAATGTATAAATGTTGTGTGTGGTGGCATGATCTGATCATTTATAGGGTATTCTACTCTATTATTTTTAGTATTCACCGATTCAACAATGCAGCTTACATAATGGCGTCACGGCCAAAAATTGCCACGCTTCGCATAAATGTCTATGAGTGAGTGAATGTTGCTACAGGTGTAAAAAAGAGATATCGTCATATAGATCAGAATACGTGTGAAAAGGATAACAACAATTACTTGCTACATAAGTATAACTAGTATCTTATGTTCCACTGTTTTTACGAAATTTAAAGTAATAGTTTCTATCTTTTCTTTTTTATAATAATAATTATAAAATGAAACTGTCCATTCAAAAATAAACTTAACGACTTAAGCGACCGCTTCGCTTGGTTTTTCTTCCGGTATCAAAACAATTAAAATAATTCATATTTCACAATATTTTTTTTTAATCAAATATTTTCTTTACTTTAATAATGTATAAATAAAACTTTATTAAAATTTATTTTATTACTAAAAAATAAGCTCGGCCGTCACTGGCACTGAAACCACTCAAAATTATGTCAAAACAAATGTTCGGAAACTTTGTATTTGGGGGAGGGCAGAGGGTGTCTCCCTTATTTAGTCGCGCTATTTAACAACATGGCTAAAAGGGCTAAGAATTAATTATTCATGAGAAAGGAAGATGACGAGGCTAGGTACCTTTCAGGGCTGTTTTTCGGCCGTTCTTGTTTTTCCGCGTACCTTCATAAGTTTAACAAATCCTGTATAGTTTTGCGGATTTTGTCATTTAATGGAAATTTTGGTCGGTTTTAAACAAACGCTTCGTTACATTTTCAGTAAGTTGATGATTTCGCTAATACTAACCTATTTTTTTGAAGAAAATATTATCTGTATTTTGTTGAACTTTCGTTTGGAAAAGAAAATGAAGAATCTATTTTTATATTATATTGTGTTGCATTAATTATTACATGTGCCTATTTTGAGTCAGGGCTTGAATTTTGACTGATTTCAGGGTATCTTGAGAAGCTTCTTTTCATTTATAATGATAATATAATGATTAAAATAAATCACGACTTTACGCAAATGCAGTCCTTTTCTTAAAATATATGGGACTTGTTTACGACTAACATGATGATGACGATAATCGTGTTTTAAGAAAAAAATAATTCCAAGAAATAATATCCAGGCACTGGCAATTGAATTATGACAAAGAGATGAAAAGAGTGGGGACGCTTTTGCCCAGCAGTGTGACCTGAACAGAATTATAGCTCTTTTCTGAGCTTATGCCCAATTTCGTCGTATCATTGGACATAGTTATAATAAAAAGAGATGAGGGTGATAGGCGTAGCTGTTAACAAGTGGAAATCTTAAGTCCCAACCTCCGTGGGAAACAGGCGAGACGTTATGTACATAAATAGAATTCAACCATTAAAAATTCCACAACGACATTACAATACTTCAATGTCCGCGTAAAAGGGAACTAAGTGGTTAAGAAAATTAGCATTTATGTCGTGGGGCATTGTACTGTTAATCCAGTGGCTCATCCTTATGAAAACACAATGAGGGCAATTTTATCGATTGGTGTTTGAAAAGAAAATTGTCCGATCAAAATTAGTCGAGCATCGAGAATAGGCATTTTTAACTTTCAGTCTGAGTCTAAGTAAACATCGATTCAATTAATGTAATTTTGCGAGTAAACAGTTTGATGTGTGTCATGCTTTGTGACATTGAGTCTATGGTACACGGTAATTGATCGTTTTTTTTTAATGTTTATACCGGTTTAACGCGGAAATTGATGTAAAATAATGTCTACGTTGTTTGGTATCGTTTTTATCGTATATAAATGTTAACTACTTAAAAACACATATAAAAAATTGCGTGATTGTCTTAAAAAAATTGGCACGCCAAATTTTAAGGTTATATAAAGAGATTTTTAATTAAATATTCGATAACAAAGATTAGTTAGTATTTTAGTTATGTGTAAATGATTTAACTAGACACACAGATTAAAGAAATTACTACAGAGTCAACGAACAATTTTGCATCAAATTAAGATACTTGATTTAAAATTAATCATTAAATATAGAGACTAGTGCATGTTTTGATTATCGTGATCCCAACATGTTTTTGACTGAGTTAAGGTTTTAGTAAAAGGCTTAGGTCATTCGCATTATAGTGTTTCGTGGATACGTGCATTCGTTGTTATGTGATTCGTACAAAACTTACCGCTATATGGTATTCTTAGTTACACTTTCGGAACTTAGGTAACGCACTCGTGTTTACCTTTCACTTATAAAAAAGTAAGCCGAAAGGTAAGGTAATAAATAACAGTAACATAGCCAATAATGTGTGGAACAAGTGCAAATATTTACCCAATACTATTAGGGGTCACTTATAGTCACATTAGAGAATATAAATGACCGGGTGGAGAGGCGTGGCTGGTGCATTCTGTTAATTTGTGGTAGCCATAGCCAAGTCGATTAATCAAAACTAGCTACGTCGAAGTTTTGAGAATACGTAGGACTAGGTCAAAACAATTTTTTTTTTAAATGGCATTTTTATTTTTTCAATACTGGTTGTTGTATTAACTAGAAATTTCCTCTCTGTATGATTGCTTTATCATCATTTGGTGATATTGTATAGGTGTAAAGGTCATCCGAATTGTTGCCTTGATAGTAAATCCAATCCTTAGTTTATTTATTATTTATTGAAACTTTATTGTTCCACAAAGTACACATATACTTACAACAATTGGCGGACTTAATGCTAAGAGCATTCTCTACCAGTCAACCATTGGGAGAAACGGAAAGATAGTTTGGCGCAAAAAAGTTAAGGGGGAAAAAATGTATATTAAGTTCATACACTACATAAACATACATAAAACATACACGAATACTGTTTCATTTTAAATATATATACCTACATAACTATACCAATGATGAAGTCAGGTCACATTGAGAAGTTTTCATTAACTGAGCGAGTTCAAAATTTGCGCACGAGCCCGCTTTTTAAATAAAAAATTGTTAGAAATTTCATTAATATCAGCAGGCAAAGCATTCCAAAGTCGAGTAGATTGTGAAGTGAAGGAATTAGCCATAAAACTGGTGGGAAATAGAGGAGTACTTAATATTTAGAAGAACGAAGTTGACGGTCATGTATGTTTCTAAATAAATAAATAAAATCCTTTTGTGGGTTTAATAACCATCTACGGTCATGTCTTCTTATACACGTGTATATGTTTACCTTCCTTAAGCAATATCCTCTCAGCTAATCACTATCCTTTTTATTGAAAGTAACTTAATTTCACGTACCAAACACTGTAAAAATTATAGTACCAGCTGTTTCTCGCAGCTCTGACTGTGTCAAAGAGTAGCCTTTGTTTGACCCCGCGTCTTCAAGTATATCCATACCAAATTTCATCAAAATCTGTTCAGTGGTTTTGCCGTGAAAGCGTAACAGACAGCAATGGAATCATTTCCATACCTATAAAATGGCAAAAAGTAATCGAGCAAAATGGCACCTACATACTTTAGTTAAATGTACTAAATGATGTAATGTTTTGAATTTTCTTAAAAAATGCAAAGAAACTTTTTTCTCCGGCCTATTATTATACAATTGGGTATTCTACTGAATTTATTCATATGAAACATTTCATTATCAGAAAATGAAAACAGAAAGATTTTTTTTAAATCCGTTCATAGATAAGTCAATTATAGCCTTTGAAATTCGGTGGAAGGGGAAACTGTCAAAAAACAAGAAAAGGATGCAATGTGTGTGCAGTGATGTCACTTCCACTCGGTTTCGTGCGTACAAAAGAGATAGCAAGACGTCCCCACCACGCTCCCACATTACTTCTTGAAAAACCTTTAAAATCCAATTACTGCCATAATTAACAACCAATCTTGTTGATGTTTTCAGAATCGGTTACTTTTTAGTGTACATATTGTATCGTATGCAAATATTGCCCAAGTATGAATATAGTCAAGTAGCATATAGGCGAAATGCATGCAAGCTGTACGATACTTTAAAAACCCAGGTTTTTCTTTTCAGAGTCGAATATTGGAGGATGCATCGCTGATGTGCAACTCTTGGTCACCAAGGCATAACGTGAGTATCAAAAACTACCCGCTATTTAATATATATTTGCAACTTCTAAAAAATTAAGGTAAAGAGAAATTGCAATGAGGGCAAAAATGCTTTTCTAAATGGCAACACATGGCGGGTTCAATACGTTGCGATTGGTTGATTATTTGACAGTTCCAATTTTAAAATTCAACGGATTTATATTTCTCCATGTTTACCCAGTCTTTGGACTCTAAGTACGTTAGTTCTGTTAATTATTCTGTGCCCTAAGCATATATTGTCTTTTGGAAAAGCGAAAAATCTTATTGCGTCACTCTATAATGGCGCGACCTCACATGGCGATATTTGCCCAAATATTTGTCATTGCATTTTTCCCCAAAATAGATACAAATATGTACGAAATAAGTTTTATTTTGGCAAAACAAGTAAGCACAAATATTTGGGCAAATACGCGATGGGTGGTCGCGCCATAAGGTTTACGACTTTATCGTTTAACGGCTTCAAATAATATTTTTTTCTATTACACTGAGTAAAGCTATTTTTGATTTTGAATAATTTTCTTTTTAATTTTGCGCACTTTCGTATGTATTTATTATATAATTGTACAGCTTGGATCGTCTAGAGCTGAGACCGCCGCGATACCCACTCTTCCACAGAGCGTCGGACACTAACGAAAATGTTAGAATTTTAATTTTTCGTTCACGTTTATAGATTTGCTCTGCGAATTGCTAGCGATAATCTTTGGCCAAAGATGACTTTCAGGTATTTGTCCATCTATAGCTAAGCGATGTTTTTATTAAGTGTTTTTCAGCATCACAGGTTTTTCCACATATAGGTAAGTAAATATTGATTTTAATGATTTCAGAATTATGAATGTTAAGTTTTTTTGTGTGTCGGATTATTAAATCTCTATTGCCATCAAAAGTACTTATATGAAACAAACATTAAATATAAAAAAAATCTTCCAACGAACCCTATCGAGGCAAAGTACCCAGTATGCTGGCACCATTACTCGCTGTACCGCTAAACTGATGCGTTGGACGAAAAAGCTGCCAGATCTGGGATCTCCAGGAGCCTCGATGAGGCGAGTTGATAGGTCCTTAAAGAACAACTTGGCTTCTGAGCCGAATGGACCCAAAGTTTCCACTGAGAAAGGTATATAAAAAATTAAGTTATGAAAAAGAAATTGTACTTTGCGTGGGGCTGATTGGGTAGGAGCACTGGAATCGACTGACATTAATCGGTTGTAATCTGTGTGATTTGTTATATATATTTATTTATAATTATTAATAATAAATAAATAACACCTCAATAAACCTTCCATGCTTACTTTATTTGGATTATTCATGGATTATTCACTTATTCGTTATGTAGGTGCCTTCATTATCAATATTTTAATGCTGGCCGGAAAATTTTATACATTGTGTTGTTTAATTAAAATTATTTCCGTTTCAAGCTATGAGAATCGTTAGGGTGTATTTCCACTTGGGATTTTACATTATATTCAATTGATATTTTCTGCTTATGTTTGTAGATCATTAAGTATGATATTTTAGTAAGCACATTTTTAATTATCCTTTTTTTTAACGAATTTGTCTGGATGTTCATCAAAACTATAATCCCAATAATATTACAAGTGCGAAAGTCTGTCTGTCTGTTACGCTTTCACGGCCAAACCGCTATACGGATTTTGATGAAATTTGCTATGAATATAGTTGAAGACCCGGTGCCAACCTACCTTCAGACTCAGCTGCGGAGCTGTGGAGAAGCTTGATAGTCGAGCGCGACCCGCGTATTTGTAGCGAATGCGCGTGTCAAGCGACGGCTAGACGCTAGCACTACTTATAGGATTGGTAGCAATTTAGTGGCATTTTCTATCTCGAGCTCTTCCGTGCTTCGGAAGGCACGTTAAGCCGTTGGTTGCGGTTGTTATCGAAAGATAGCAGTCGTGAGGCTGTTTCAGATGCCTTTAGGCAGCCTGAAAAATTCTGACAGTGTTGGTCATATTCCTGTTGGTCTGATTTCCCTGTGAAATGGGTTACGGAGTTCAGACAGCAGTCGCTTCATTGTAAAAACCAGTGCCGCTAAATCTAGGACCATGACTTACAGCGTGCCCTAGGCACTGAAGTGTAAGTTGACGACGTAACTAGGAATATACACAAACAGCTAGTTCTGTATAAGATAATAGCGTTTCCAAAAGATAAACAAGTGACCATGCTCATATGAAGTGGGCATGCTGAATATCACAACGGCAACAGAATCCCAATTGGGCTTAATCTCAGAATGGAAAATTTTATATAATTTGCAGTATTTACTCATACCCAGTAACAGGAAAAATAATAAACAGCCAAGTGAAATATATAATTCCTTCATTAAAAAATTATGTATAAATGCCAATTTTGGGCACCAAAACAGCAGTGAATTTTAACACAATATGAAGTTTATCACTTGTATTTTAGTTTAGTTAAAAAAATTACATACATATATATAATCCTGCCTTTTTCCCGTAGGGGTAGGCAGAGACTACGGATTTCCGTTTCTTACGGTCCTTACAGACTTCCCTCGCATCGGCATAAAGTTATCGGTCATCTCTCTCGTCATACACGGTCCTCGATTACGGGTACTCCTGACATCTCCCTTTTTTAATATGTCTGCGATTTGGTCGCAGTATGTTCTCCGAGGCCTTACCGACCTTTCGTAAGTCTCATTACATCCATCCTTTCTACATGCCCAAACCATCTTAACATCCCTTTTTCTAACTTTGTCACTACATCCTCATTCACACCACACCTTTTACTTATCTCCCTATTTCTAATTTTATCGCTCAGACATACGCCACACATACTCCGTAAAGCTCTCATTTCAACTGCATTCACTCTGCTTTAATTATTTTTATACCAGACCCAACTTTCACTACCATACGTAGGACTTGGCATTAACACTGTTCTATAAACAGCCACACGTGCATTTTTAGATACAACTCTACTGCTCATAAAGGAATGCAATGCCCCATTTACCCGATTACCTGCAGCCGCTCTTTTTTCAGTATTACCTTCATGCTTTCTATTTCTCATAAACAACAAACCAAATTTAGTGTATTTGATTTTCATTCACTTGTTCAACATTCTTTCCGTTTATACTTACATTGAAAACTGTTCTACTTTTATCTCTTTCAAACACCATTACTTTCGTCTTACTTGCATTTATTTTCATACCTCTACCTACAAGAGCATTAAATACAATTGTAAATAATCTGATAGCTTATTTAATGACAATTATCCCCTAGCCTGCTTACGGGCTCGATCGAGCCCGTAAGCAATTTATGCTTTTAATATAACCTTCATACAAAATTTCTTGGAAATCTTATTTTTAATGAGAGACAGGAAGTAGCCCCCCCAAAAAAAAAAATAGATCCGACAGATGCGCCATTTTATGTAAAATGGCCGCGACAGATGAAGGGATAAAGAAGGCATTTGACCCATTCATTTTTAAACCCCAATTCGAATCTTTCATATCTTTCAGACTGCTGTCCATGAATAGGTTAAACAGCCATGGCGACGCTACACATCCCTGTCTAACACCTTTTTCGATCTCAAACCAGTCTGTATAGCTCCCATTTATTCTGACACAAGCGCTGGAATCCTTGTAAAGAGATTTCATCGCCCGTGTCAGTTGGCTGTTCACCCCATACATACAGTACAGACAGTTTAGACCACAATTCATTCCTGTTCACTCTATCATAGGTCTTTTCCAGATTCACGAAAGTACAAAATACTTTTTGGCTTACTAATTTAAAAAAAAGAAACTACGAGTTTATTTTTCACTAGCTGTTTCTCGCAGCTCCGCCTGCGTCAAAAAGTAGCTTATTCTTACCAAATTTCGTCAAAATCCGTTTGGCGGTTTGGCCATGAAATCGTAACAGACAGACAGACAGACTTTCGCACTTATAATATTAAGTACGGATAGGCTGCGGTAACGTCTTAACATCAGGTGGGCCGCTACTAAATTGAATAAAAACATATTATGCGTATTATTCTCGGCAATTTCGAGCATTACTTATCATAATTAATGGAAATGAGATGATCCCTCAATAAGAGCATCTATTAACCAATTTGTCAAATCACACATTTTACACCAATTCCGCAAAACACAGATAAATATTTTTTAAGTTTTTATTTTATTAGTAGTCCTGAATGCCATTTGGTGGTCACTAAAAGCTCTGACATCAGGTTGTTACAAAGTTGATCTACTAGGTAACCCACTCGATGTGAATGTATGAAGTATTGTCGTGTTAACCTAGCATTTGATTACAGTTAACATTTAGCACTTGTATGATCTGGTTTATATATAAAGATGTAACTTTTATTAATACTCTTATTCTGAGTATGACGGAGTTAAAGTCGAGGTTACCAAATTTCAATCATGTTGAGGATTTTTTTTGAAGTTTAATTTAGTTTAGTAATTTTATTTTATCATCGTCATGCTTTTTCCAATAACAATTTTAAAGGCATTTTTATTTTCTCTGTGTCAGAGGTTTCTTATGGGAGGTTGAAAAATATTAGTTCATTTTCATCTCTTTTATTGAAAGTAGTTTAGTTTCATTTACTAAACATACATTCATACATACATACCATCACGCCTTTTTCCCGTAGGGGTAGGCAGAGACTACGGATTTCCATTTGCTACGATCCTTACAGACTTCCCTCGCTTCTTCTACGCTCATCACTCTCGTCATACACGCTCGTCGATTACGGGTACTTCTTTATTTAACACACTATAAAAATTTGGCTTTTGTAAATAATACTGTATATAGTATAATCCATACTAGTTTTATAAGTGTGAAAAATGCGTTTAAAGGATTTTAATGAAATTTGGTATGAATATAGTTGAAAACCCGAGGTCGAACATAGGCTTTTTGACGCAGGCGGACCTGCAGGAAACGGCTAGTATTAAATATTTTTTTGGGGTTTTACTATCCATACTTCCATACTAATATTATAAATGCGAAAATCTGTCTGTCTGTCTTTCTGTCTGTCTATTTGTTGCGCTTTCACGGCCAAACCGCTGAACAGATTTTGATGACATTTGGTATGAATATAGTTGAAGACCCGGGGTCAAACATAGGCTACTTTTTGACGCAGGCAGAGCTGCGGGAAATAGCTAGTTTTTTATAAACGAGAGTTTTTATAAACTGTGTCATTCATTCATTTCAGTTATACATAGATATACTTATATATATATATATATACATATATTCCGCAAGTGTGTACGTGGCTTTGGCGCGGCGAGTGGTCGTACCTAATGGGCCTATTACTTTCAACGCGAAAAATTTAATTGCATTTATAACCATCACATTATGAAACGAGTTAATTAAACGAGTATTTATTTGTGTTTCGCGCCAAAGTTTATGTAACTTTAGTATATGTTTGGTTTATTTTACTTACCAGTTCTGTTTATTTACGTATTTCCTATTGTATCACATGCAAATTTTGATCGCATGTATAACCTCCCTAAGTTTTTGTCCAGATCAAACCAACCAAACCAGACCAACTTGATTTGAGGTGTGTTAGTGGCCACACTGTCAGATTTTTCAGGCTCCGTATTTTGACACAGCCTAAAGACTGTCGTAAGTATACGTGGGGCGCACTATAAGTTTCCGGAATGAATATGAAAAAATACTATTAAAGGTACAAAATTAATTTATTGTTTTTCAAAATAATCTCCCTTGGCGTCTATGCACTTTTTCATTCGATGAAACCAAATTTGAAAACTTTTGTGCCACTCCTCTGTGGTGACCTCTGAAACGTGTTTTTCATACTCCTCGACAGCCTCTTCTGGTGATGAAAATCGTTGACCGCGTAATTGGTTCTTAATTTTTGGGAACAGAAAAAAGTCACAAGGTGTCAGGTCGGGACTGTATGCAGGATGACTCATGAGTTCTACATTTTTCGCCTTCAAAAAGTCGTTTGTCTGTCTGGCCGTGTGAGAACTAGCATTGTCGTGGTGCAGGATGATACGGCGTTTACGGTTATTTTTACGGAGTTCGTCAATAACTTCCGGCAAACAAATGGTCGTGTACCAGTCACTATTCACTGTACGACGATTCTCTAAAGCAACAGTAGCCACGTGTCCAGTTTTATTAAAAAAAGAAGCAATCATCCGCTTAGATGCACTTTTCACGCGCGCCACTTTGGTTGGTTTCGGCTCATCTTGAAAGACCCATACTCTCGATTGCTGCTTTGTTTTGGGATCGTAGCAATAAATCCATGTTTCGTCACCTGTTACTATGTCCCACACCAAATTTGACGCACCTTCGTTGAATCTGGTAAGCATGGCACTGCACCAAGTGACGCGGTCCGTTTTTTGAGCCTCAGTCAAGTTGTGTGGGATCCACCGCGAGCACAGCTTTATCACACCCAAATGTTTGTGTAGGATTAATTGTATTTGACTCATGCCTATTTCTAAGGATGCGCGAATTTCATGGTAGGTCACATGCCTGTCTGTTTCAATCATACGGCGCACAGCATTGATGTTTTTGTTGGTCACAGCGGTGGACGGCCGACCATCGCGAGATTCGTCACTGAGATTGATACGACCACGCTTGAATTCTGCAAACCAGCTATAAACAGTTGTCTTGCATGGTGCTTCATTGCCAAAAGCTGTTTCAAGCCGAGCGATGCTCTGTTGAGCTGTCAAATTACACTTAAAATCGTAGAAAATCATACTACGAAAATTTTCCCGAGTTAAATCCATGTTGATGCAGACACACAATTTTTTAAATGGCGCCACAAGGTAAAAACAAAAGACAGTCAGATGAAACAAACTGCATTCTACAGCCAAAGAGTTCTATTTTCAAATGTTGCAATAAATTTTTAAATATTGTTTATGTAAGTGGCCAGTTCCGGATACTTACAGTGCGCCCTATGTATACCTATAGATAATTCACTCACGTGATAGGCTATTTTCCAGGGTCAAAAGACCATCATTATAATTATTCCGTTATTTAGGGAATCAAAATATATTAGTGGCGTATTTTTTCTTTTGTCAATTGAGCGATAAACTATAAAGATATAACGCATCAAAGTTTAGGAGTGGGGGCTCGTGACGTCACATATTGCGAAAAAGTGTAGCACACTGTGACGTCACACGGAACTTAACGCGCCATATCTTTACCATTCTTTGTTTAATTTTCAAAAGAAAAAATACGTCTGCAAAATTTTTTGATTATCTAACTGACGGACTAATTAGGTATATTTTTTTAAGGAAACTAGCCTATTAACACTAAATCTCTGAAACTACTAGAACTACAAAGCTGAAATTAGGCAGAAAGTTAGTTTATAATTAGAGGATGTCATCTATGAATGGATTTTCTGAAATTCCGAGCGGATCAACGGACGATCGGTGGTTTTTAACACATTACATCATTTTCAGAACTACATGCGTGTGGCCCGAAATGCCATAGTGCAACCAGTTCGCGTTCGAAATATATCGATAAAAGTTGCACGAAGGTGCCCGAACTAAATCCTGAAAGTTAATTAAGAGGATATCGTGATATGTCAGCGATTTCGTAGCGGCCGGCGTACAATTGGAAAGGCGGCCATTATTATTTTTGTTTCTTTTTAGTTTTTGGATTTCCAATTTTATTTTGTGTATATAGTTGTGTGTGTACTAGTGCCTTTGTATGCGAGTAGGAGCAAGTTATTTATCAGCGGTAAAATGATAAATTTAAATAGTGAAACTTCAACCTATGATGACAATGTTGAAAGTTTTTTTCAAATTCTTATAATAATGGACACAGTAGTAAAAAATATTATTTATAGTAAAGCTGAAACGTAAGGCGATGATACTAAAAAAATCATTTGCATATAAGTTTCATACTTACAGCTATCGGCCAGCCGTCATCTCAATAATTATCCTACATTTTAATTCAATTTGTAAGTGACATCTGTGGTGACCATAAGTCAGTCATCATCTCAACCTTTCTGATAAAGACCCCTATGAAGATAATTATATAATCACTGTACATAAATTTTAATTACTTGCTTGTTGGCTATATCTTTCATCTGACAGTAATGTGGATTAAAATGCATTTTCCGTGTTCGGTATCTTGTCTATGTCTTTGAAATGTTTTATTGAAAACTACTGTAATTATTTCGCGTTTACACAAATATTACACACTTATTGTATGTTATTTTATGTTTTTCATTAAACTTGTACTCTTAAATCATTAATAGGTACCAATATCTAAGTTCTAACTTAAAAGTAAGTTACTTTATTAATTTAATAATTAATTAATTAATTACTTTACTTTATTGTACTGTACACTCTTTGATGCCCTTGTACTCTTTTTTTGCTATGGTTTTCGGGTTTACTGGAAGAGATATCAGGGATAAGTCCGCCTTTTGTTGTATTCGATTTTGTTGTAACAATGTTCTTTCTGTACAATAAAGTTTTTACATACATACGTTTCTTATAAATCTATACTTCTATTAAATATTATAAGTGTGAAAATCTTGTCTGTCTGTTACGCTTTCACGGCTAAACCGCTAAACGGACTTTGATGAAATTTGGTATGAATATAGTTAAGACTCGGGGTAAAAAAAAGTTACTTTTAGACGCAGGCGGAGCTGCGAAAAACAGCTAGTAAGTAATAAACGCGATACAAACTTAATTAAAATAGTTTAATTTCGTGTTTAACTTACAATACATAATAATCTCTGTTTTTTTTTCATATGTAACGAAAAATGTTTTATTAAACGACATCGACAAAACCTTTGGCGTGTTTTCAAACGATGGCAATCACTAGTTGTCTGAAGCGGGAAACCCAGCCCAGACGCCAGTCAAATGTCAATTTCCTTTACGTTCGAAATTTGAATAATTTAAACTTTTCATAGCCTCCTTTGCAAGTGTTGTATTTTTTCCTTTGTTGTTTGTAAGTGGCAAACAGTTTTGCGTATAAAATCCAACATAAATTTAAAAGGAGAACGTTGCCATGAAAAGCGTGTCAAAACCATAGTAAAAATAAGTACATATACTGATATAACGCCAAAACCATCCAAAACGCAACATGGAATTTATAAGTATACCTAGATCAGATAGTTTCAACATAACTTCAACTAGCTGGTAGAATTGACTTATCAATAAACTCTTTTTAAAACTTTCTTTAATATTCGCCGTCTGACTGAAAGTCGTCTAAAAAAGTTTCAATATAGGGTCATCAATTAACAATACAGAACATTTAAAAACGGCGATCTTTTGCCTTTTTCACACCACCATACTGAATATCATTGTGTTATTTTTCCAGTTCTCTTTCCTCTGTACTCTGTTTCTCTTCATCTTTCGTTAGCGCAGTCGCAATTTGAATTGGCTATTAATTAAAAAAAAAATAGGAACTTTTATTCTCCCTTAGTCTGAGGAGATCTATCTCTGAGATGTAACAGTCATAATACTTTATCTTAAACTAGCAGCCCGTCCCGACTTCGCCCAGGTAGCCTTCGTCGATAAGGCTATCCAACACTGAAATATTTTTTCAAATCGGACCAGTAGTTTCTGAGATAAGCGATAACTTTCCCCAAGATACATGGGTCGAATTAAGGAGTAAATTTTTGGACCTTCCATATAAAATGTCTCATCACGTGACCTAACTTACTATGGGAAGTCCAAATTTGTTTTTCATGTTTCGAACTATGCTCCTTGGGGAAATTAGTTCAGTTGCATGAATGGAGTCACTGGACGATGGGTCCAAAACGACTAAAATTTCACGGTGTAGATTAATATGAAACCAGAGTCAATAGACCTATTCCATATTTTTGTTTCGCTTCAATTATATACTTACCCCTGTTTTACGACTGGCGAAATTCGCGTATAAATTTATCCCCTGTACTTCCGACACATAATCGTAACAGCTAAGTGGGTGCGTAATCCTGGGTACACTCGCGCTGGAAAGTGTTTTCCATTTTTGTGGAATCTTTTTAGACCAAAAACGCCCGACGCTTCAATCATCGTAGGTTCATTAATATTGATTGATTGCATGGTCTATCGATCCTTTATAACCTGATGTCAGAGTTTTTCCGAACATCGTGTGTTAACTAGGTGTTATGAATAAATGAAAATAAATTGTACTTAAATTTTCCTCTACTTTCTTTGTCTTTATTTTATGTGACGAAATAAAAAAGAAATAATAAGTTTTGCATTTTAAAAAGAATGAGGAGCCACTATTGGATTGGTCGCCATTTAGTAGCATTTTCTATATTGAGCTCCTCCGTGCTTCGGGAGGCACGTTAAGCCGTTGCCCCCGGTTATGGTCGATAGATAATAGCAATCGTTAGGCTGTGTCAGATGCCTTGTGCAGCCTGAAAAATTCTGACAGTGTTGGCCACTGACACCCTTCGGGTCATGTTCCTGTTGGTCTGGTTTCCCTGTAACACACACAACTTTTCTGTTTTTCCTAATGGTTGACTGGGAGAGAATGCTTTTAGCATTAAGTCCACCAATTGTAAACTTGTGGTACAATAAAGATTTATAAATAAATAAATAAATAATAAAAGGGAGGTTAGACGGCAGTCGCTCCATTGTATTGTAATAACCAGTTTCGCCAAATCTAGGACCATGACTTACAGCGTACCCTAGGCTCCGAAGCGTAAGCTGACGACGCAACTAGGAATACACGCTAGGATGATGATGCATTTTAGAAAGATTGCTTACTTTAAACTTTGAACAAAATAGGTAAACATAACAAA
Organism: Euzophera pinguis; assembly: GCA_947363495.1. Classification (NCBI taxonomy): domain Eukaryota; kingdom Metazoa; phylum Arthropoda; class Insecta; order Lepidoptera; family Pyralidae; genus Euzophera; species Euzophera pinguis. Next base: position 2,608,812 of record OX376154.1, read on the forward strand.
AATACGACCCTGGAGCGCTATTTTTGAAATGTATGCAACCATAAACAGAATTAAATTCGTTCGACTCATTGATGGCATGACAAATGACGGCATTGTACCGAAGACGTATCAAATAAGCTTACTCTTCGGCCGAAGAACGCCGCGCGATCCGCTCGGCAATATCTTGTTTGAAGCTGTTTTAAGTATGTTTCCAATCCAATAAAAATAAATGCTTAGAATTTTTCGAAGAGCTTAGACTTTCATAAGTATCATTGGAACCTCACGTTTGTTATTATAATATTATTTTGTAAAGCGCAAATTATTTTTTTAAATTATACGTACAGGTTTATTTGGAAACTACTGGCCAATTTTTCATATGACATTCTAGACGACATGCTCAACATTTTCGAAGGTTTACTTATTTACATTATGAACCTTTAGAATTTTAAAAGCTTTATCTTTATAAATAATACCAAAACTTACGCCAAACATGTAGTGCACGTAATGTAGAAACAGACGCGGTGCGCGGTGCAGGGGCGCGCGGTGGGTTTGATCATCGTGCATACGACCGAATAAGGTGACCACTTTATATTTGGTGGGATTATAATAAAAACATTTTTTTACTTTATTTTAATTTACCTCCATTTCTGCTTCCCACTTGTGTGCGTGACCGTACCCGTCACAATTTAAACGCCGGGTCTCTGTGTCATTTGATACGTCGTCAGCTAAGCAGTAATTTAGTAATGGATTATTGTTGTGCACCTACCTTTGTAGGCTTAACCCCTGCCACTAGATTTATCTCGAATATTAGCTGCTCATCTACTTATAATGATAAAAGCGAACCTACTTTAGTCAGGACGCCATAATGTGGTCTCTGGTTTAAGAATAGACTACTCTCTCTTCCCGTGGGGGTTCTGAGTGATGTAGGGAATCGTAAAATAAAAAAATTAAAAGTAAATCCGAAATCTTACTTTAACTAGGAGTTGTATGTACAGTCGATTTTTCATGGAACAAAATAACAACTTGCAATACAAAGGATAAGTAAAGATTTCAGTTTTTGATCATAAAAATAAATTTCTTCAAATCCTGTTAGTTTCCTTCAGGCGATTTAAATAAAATCTGACATGATGCCTTAAAGTAATAAGAACAGTAAATTACGTTACAGCGATTCACAAACATCTCGTTTGCTATCGCGAAAGCTTATTAGTGCAATGCCGCTGAATCGCGATGCACAATTATCGATAAGGTTCGACACTGAAAATAATTACTTATTTTGTGATTCTCAAATAACATGAATTGTAAAACTGACATTCAATAATAGCTGATTTGACAAATATGGCATTACAGAATTTCATATCGTTGGCACAGCCCGTCGGTAAAAAAAATATAGATGTAATTGTTCACATATAATTATAATCAAGCTATAATAAATATAGTAGGTATACTCGCGTTTATAAAAAAAACTTGGTGTTTAACCCCCTTGGTCTGAAAAGCATAGGATACAACCTGAAAAACGTCTAGATGAGAGCTCTTAACGGCAAGAGAAATAAAGCTATTGACGACTAATTTCTCTGCTATTGTAAATTGATAAGTAACTCAATAAGTTGCCTATGCAGAGGATGTTCTCAATTGTTATTAGCCAATTGAATTGAAACATCCCGTATAATTGAAAAGCAATGCGTCATTTAATGCGATATGACGGGACCGCTTTGTATGGGGTGTGTTTGGGTTTTACTCGAGAAGCGAAAAAGAGGGTTATTGTTTTTATTTTATGCTATTAACGTGAATATTTGCTAGGATCGTCGTATGAGAATCGAACCCGGAACCTACTCACACACACAACACACACACGTCACTGAGTTTTCTTTTTTGGAAATAACAACAATCAAATTTTTTTTAGGATCCACAAAAAAAATCCAGGACAAATTAAAAAAAGAGGAGTTCTTCTAACCTTCAATCCAATTCATTACTTTTTGAAAATATCGGACCATCATGAAATAAAAAAAAAAAAAATTTGTAACTCAAAGACTCATGTTAAAAAAATACGGAAATGTATTATTGTTGTCTTAAAGTACTTAGATGTTAGTCTTCCTGATACTATCCATACATACATCCATATTCATACATACATCCATATCCATACTTCCATATTATATATTATTTATTATATATTTATTATTATATCTCCTTTTGGAATTCACGGGTTACCCAGGTCCTTTGATAGGCTTGCGAGGGGATATTGATCCAACGCGTAGATGCCCTTTGGAGAAGTTGATGTCATGTGGTGCTCCTGCCAAAACCCGTTCTCGGCCATATCAATAGTTGACATTTCCATGAACAGGTCTCGGCAGGAGGAGGAACTATTTCTAATGAGTGAAAAGAATAAATGGGTTATGGTGATGAAGTTTGGGTGGATTAAATCTGGGTGGGTTACTATATATTATTATTATAATATTATAAATGCGAAAGTCTGTCTGTCTGTCTTTCTGTCTGTCTGTCTGTCTGTTACGTTTTCACGGCCGAACGCTGAACGGATTTTCATGAAATTTGGTATGAATATACTTTTTGACGTAGGCGGAGCTGCGGGAAACAGCTAGTAAACTAAATAAAACTAGAACCATGATAACTTGGGACTAAAAAAGTCCAAAATTAAATAAAAAACTGAGAGGCACGTTTGGAAGACGACAGAACATTAAAAAATATCGCTACATTAACAATTACAAGGCCCCCTAGCTTGTGCTTACAAATTTTTGTACAATTAAAATTGAAGGGTACTGTCATGGGTCAGATGGGGTGACAGTAACTGTAATGCAGATGATATGATGTCACAGATAAAGAAGCGCCTTTTTTATTTTATTTTTATGTCCAGTGACTGTTCATGATCCCAGTGCCAATGTAGCCTAAGATCCAACTATCCATACTTCCATACTATTCATACTTATATTATAAATGCGATAGTCTATCTGTCTTTCTGTCTGTCTGTTACGCTTTCACGGCCAAACCGCTGAACGGATTTTGATGAAATTTGGTATAAATATAGTTGAAGACACGGGGTCATACATAGGCTACTTTTTGACGCAGGCAGAGCTGCGGTAAACAGCTAGTTATTAATAGAAGTGCGAAAGTCTGTCTGTCTGTTACGTTTTCACGGGCAATCCGCTGAAAGCATTTTGATGAAATTTGATACGAATATAGACGAAGACACGGGGTCATACATAGGCTTCTTTTTGACGCAGGGGGAGCTGCGGGTAACAGCTAGTATTTTATAAAATCGATCAGATAGCAGTCGCTCCATTGTAATAACCAGTACCGTCAAATCTAGGACCATGACTTACAGCGTACCCTAGGCTCCGAAGCATAACCTGACGAAGCCACGAAGTATACTTAGTTAACAGTCGCTCCAATAATTTGTATTTAAAGATGCATACTGTAGTACGTATTTGCTCCGTACTTTGAAATAATACATTGCGCCTAGTCTATCACTTGTCCCCCCCAGTAGCGCGGTGGTAATGAGGCAGTGTGCCGGGTTCGATTTCCTTCCCACGCTCGATTGCTCCTCATTTTTTACCCCCAGGGATTAGTGAGATTGACAGTAATTTACACTTAGCTCCTCATTGTGAGGAGATCAAGTTTCTCATTTGCAATGAGAGTAAAAGAAAGTGTTTCCAATTGAATTGAGATCGTTTTAATAGATTATTATTTTCAATTTATATTTTGTTTTTACAGTTCTGCCTTTTGCCAAAGTGCTCTTATTGTTCAAAGTCAACTTCCGTTTAAAACATCTACAGTATCCTTCTTTCCTTTAGTCTACGTTTGATAGATATCTTGGTTTAGCTATCTGCTGTTAGCTATCTACTGTAACAATAAAGTATAAAATAAAAAATTGTTATACAAACGAACAAAATAATAAACTATTTACTCAGTATTCTTACAATGCAATGTTCATCGACAGTTGTGTAAGGAACCAACAACTAGCAAAACAGTAGTTACAGTTACACTACTCACTTATTAGGCTACTTGACTGTATTCATACTTGGGAAATATTTGCATACAAAACAATATCCGACTCCGAGAACGACAAAGAAATTGGTTGTTAATTAAGGCAGTAATTGGATTTTAAAGTTTTCTCAAGAAGAAAAGTGGGAGCGTGGTGGGGACGTCTGGCTATCTCCTTTGTATGCACGAAACCAAGTGGCAGTGACGTCAGTCTGTCTGTTACGCTTTAACGGTTAATCCGTTGAAAGAGTTTTTATAAAATTTGGTATGAATATAGTTGAAGACCCGGGATCAAACATAGGCTACTTTTTGAGGCAGGCGAAGCTGCGCGAAACAGCTAGTCATATAAATATGACATCATTACCTCCTCCTACATTTAATGTTTTATTTATTGTGTGAAAATGCACGTGAGTTTGACTTCGTCATATCTCAGTTAGTTTTGTTTTATCGACGTGTTTATTTTACCAATGTGCCTATTAGAGTGAGGTCTTTCATTTAAACATGAAATCGAAAATTATTCGTCATGCCTATTGTACGTTTTAAAATTAAATGCTATACATCTCGTCCTCGTTACTTAAACAGTCGAAGAGCCCCTACAATTTCATTTTATTCATTCCGTATCTCTACATAGGCTAAAACAATCCAGTGAAAAAGGAAGCCCTCAACTTTTACTCACTTTTTACGTCGTTCACAAAGTGTTTGCAAGCTTGGTCACAAATCAATTTGGATGCAAACCGTAAGGGGACGTAAAACAGGTAGGCCGATCCTACCAAAACTATCAGGTTGGAAGTGGTACGTGCTATAAACTTGTTACTTGAGAGTCTGAGCGCGCGCGGAACATCTGTCGGGCTTGTACGGAACATGGATAGGACAGAAGTAGTCTTGTCATTGACGTGTTTGGGTTTGTATGTTTTTCAAAAATATTCTTGACTATTTATATATTAAACTTCATTAAAAATCGTGTAATGGCGGACTTAAAGCCAATTATTAATTTATACATCAAATCTATTTTATGTAACGAACATATGTAAAAAAGTATTCCATCGAAGCAACGAACCCAGTTTAGGTACTGGCAGCATTTCCCCGCTGAATCGCTAAATTTATGCGTTGGGCGAAAAAGCTGCTATTGATTATTATTACTTTATTACTGACATACTTGATTTAATATAAAATTAAAGAATTAAGCGCTTGCAATTTTTTAAATTTAGGTTATTTCAGTTTATACTTAGGACTATTTGGGAAGGAGATATATAGAATGTTGTTGTGGAATCTAACTTTTGTAAATTACAATTATGTAAAATTTTTATAAATTTAGTAATAAATAAACCTTCATTTAGCGTTTTCTGAGTTATATTGATTAAGAAAATTTCCTATTTTGTAGTTTTCTTTATACTTATATACCTTAACTTCATCTTTAAATATCTTTCAGTAACCATGTTTACTAACAAATAACTATTTTAAATTTGTATTCGAATAATTCACATTGTTTTTTAATTCAATTATTTTCTGTTATTATCTATTGCAGTGCTGATATGTCTCAATAAATTATTCACTTTGTAAACGCAGTATTGTTCTTCAAAGTGTCCTTTTTCTCTATAGTATCGATGTTTCGCGATCGTAGCCAGCGGGTCAGAATTACTCATAAATAATTTAAAGTAATCCAAGAAAAACCTTGTCGGTTACAGCTAGGTTCCACGCTATTATATTACATTTATAAAGAGTTTGAAAGATGTTGAATAGAATATACCTATTACTATTTGTACCTTCAGTTTCATCCGTAATTGGCATACAACTGAAAAGAGTATAAAATATTTTTTGTTATAATACTCAGAAAATATACAAAAATTTAATTTAAAGAAGGTCTCCCTGGTATTGTATATAACCGCCGCACTTAATGCAAATCCTTCAAACTCAAATAAAAAAATCTCCCTTAGATTGAGTTTTTAAATCTGTTTTATATGGAGTTGCTTCGGTAAATCCATACTTATAAATGCGAAAGTCTGTCTGTTTGCCTGTCTGTTACTCTTTCACGGCCTAACCGCTGAACGGATTTTGATGAAGTTTGGTATGAATATAGTTAAAGACCCGGGGTCAAACATAGGCTACTTTTTGAGTAGTGATAGGTCATTTCATTTTTTATTTAAGTATATTACTGAATTTTTTTTGTCCTAAAATTATCGGAATCCCCAGGCAACGCTTGCGTCAAGATGAATTTATTATAATACTAGCTGTTTCCCGCAGCTCCGCCTGCGTCAAAAAGTAGCCTATGTTTGACCCCGGGTCTTCAACTATATTCATACCAAATTTCATCAAAATCCGTTCAGCGGTTTGGCCGTGAAAGCGTAACAGACAGACAGACTTTCGCATTTATAATATTAGTATGGATTTAATTTTATGCTTAAATTAAATCCATACATTAATTTAAATGATTATAGTTTCTCAATAACTTCAAAATCTAATTTTTTTGTTGTTGTTTTGTTGGTGTTTTTTGTACATGACTTTTTGTAAATTATATTGTTTCTGTTCTCGAAAACCTTTACGTGGCTTCCTGTTTCTTGTGTTAATATTTTTCTTGTGATTAAGCCCTGGCTTTTCAAAATAAATAAATAAATAAAATAATGTGAAATTTAGCGTCACTGCCGAAATTCCAAACAATTCTCAATACGGTTCCTATAAACACATTTAAATATTAACAAAATAAGGGCATTTTAAGTGACCCACGTTAAGAGGCAACGTGGACATCATAAATAATTCAACTATTGGAAAAACGAGTGTCTATGAATTATTAAGAGGATATTTGATAGTACATAAAGACTATTTGCCTAATTTTTCTTTATTTTTTATCTTTTAAATATTTTTTTCAATTACTATTTCGATTTGAGAAAAATAAGAACGGAAATCCAATGAGGAAAGATCCGATTTCGAAATCTCTACTAGACTTTATTTAAATAAAAATAATTTTATCAACTAATTTCCCTCAGACCCTACTACTGCTACTAGTAAGCACCTTCAATGCTTGCTTAGCAAATTGCACGTTCTCAGACGCCTGGAAACAAGCAACAGTAATAGGCATTCCCAAACCAGGCAAAGACCTGAAGAACCCGTCCTCTTATCAACCAATCAGTCTCTTAAGGTAAGATATACGAGAGAATCATTTCAGTCAGGCTCAAGGATTACATTAATCCATGAAACTGATTTCCGACGAACAAATGGGCTTTCGCGCAAAACACTCTTGCGTGAACCAGTTGCACCGCCTAACTGAACACATCCTAGGCAACCGCCGTCGCGGAAAACCCACAGGAGCACTCTTCTTCGATGTAGCTAAAGCTTTCGACAAAGTCTGGCATGTTGGCTTGGTAGCCAAGCTGGCCATCATGGGCCTGCCGGACAGTCTCGTGCGCATCATACGAGACTTCTTGTCGAACAGATCTTTCCGTTACAAACTTGAGGGTACGCTCTCTAGTCCCAGACTCCTCAGAGTCGGAGTCCCGCAAAGCTCCATGCTCTCCCCGACCCTTTACTTGTTGTACACTAACGATGTACCCCGCAACCCGCACGTGGAGTTGGCTCTATTCGCTGACGACACTGCGCTGTACACGTCCAGTTATGGAAAGGATATCATTTCCAAACGATTTCAACAAGCTTTCGATGCACTCGGCGCTTGGTTCAGGAAGTGGCGCGTCGAGGTCAATCCGGAAAAGAGCGCAGCAGTGTTCTTTTTCAAAAATTCACGCGGTGCAACACTTCCACCAGCATGGAGTACATTCTCACTCTTAGAACGATATCTATGTTTGGTAAACCCATTCCATGGGTGAACCAGACAAAGTATATGGGCATTATATTCATACGGCAAAAAGTCCTCTACGGCACAGACCCCCGAGGAATGTTCTCTTGGATTCTGACGATCCCATTACGGTGGCGACCTTTCCCTTCGAAAACCCCTCGAATCGCCGAAACGTTCTGAATCACCGAAGTCCGGTCTTTTCAATAGGAACATATAACACTCGCCGGCGAGTGTGACGTAGTAGGAACAGTAGACAGTTTACCTGGTACCGCAATGTACCAGGGTGCTTTATGCCACCGATAGGTTCTTAGTAGGCCCTTTAGGAATAGTGTCGGCCCTTATGGCATTGAGCGGTTGCTTCGCGAGTTTGCATTGCTCGCTTAATCAAAGGCAAAGCCCATGGCCGAGGTTCGTCCCAACTGGGAGCCCCCTGTGCATTTGCCGAAAAGGCTGAGTGGTGAATAGCCGTCGCCTCAAACTGTCTCGCTGTAAATTTGAAAGTTCACAGGAGCCAAAATTTTAGGTCCTTTCAAAAAAAAAAAAAAGCTAATTCTGAAAGCTGAAGCGAAATCTCTGATATTTGCATACGAATTAAAACTATGTTAAAGTACACAAAAAGTAAGTTTTTGTACGATTATGCAAATGCAAAATACCGTAAAAACAAACAAAAATATTGGACAATCTGAAGACATTTTATATAAGGATATTTCAGAATTTTTTGCAAAACATTTGGCAGTTATTTCACCTTGCAAAAAGCCGTCGTGGTACGCCAAACTGGTGATGCTGCCAATTTTCTTGATACCTGGTCTTGAACGAATAAATATAACATATTATTATTACAATATATTACATGCTAGTTGACCGGACGAGACGTCACCAGTCTTAGCTGCGTTTTTTCTGACATTTTTCTGACAACAATAAACACAAAAAAAAAACAATTAGCAAAATTGTTTCATTCGGTCAAGCGTAATGCGATGACTAAGGGAACTAGAGAAATAGAGATCCATTTTTATATAATAGAAGAGAAGATATAAAACCTCTACATATTATATACCAAACCTTCCCAAACATTAACTCTTTTATTTGTGAAAACCGCAAGAAAATACGTTAGTATAGCGCGACCAGACCAAAGAGTATCGAAACTTCTTTCTCAATGGAACAGACAGACAGACAGACGCTGGCGAGTTCATTTTATGTATAGAATTTTAAATTCCTTTCAACAGTACGAACTCTAAATTAGGTATAGACAAACTCGAGTAATAAAAATCAACTTATAAAACTATATTTTACTTCAACTCTTTAATTTCAATTCTTTTTCGACAGGGCGACCTCTTCAGCGGCCTGAACGATGGTCTCCTCAGTCGGGCGGAGGCTCTCGCGGCGGTGGACATCAGCAAGCACCAATCAGGTCCGCAGCCGGGTCCCCCACTCCCGCAGCTCAAGCATGACATGGTCTACCACCACTCAGTCGGAGGCCCCCCACCTCATAACGCGAGGCCGCATCAGGTACATTTGTGACGGTATAGAGAACCGCTAGATCTTTTGATTCCATAAATTCCACATGGTTCCTTTTGTGGTCTAGAAAAGCACTAAGAAAGCATTTTGCCGAATTCATCCCCTAAGGGGTTCAATCGGGGGCCTAAACTTTGTATGGACACGAGATTAGTTAGACCTATTTCTTTGAAACTTCATAAGCATTGATAAATGAGTAGACACCTGTTTTATAATATTTCAAAATCAACCTCGAAAAGGGGGAAACCGGGTGACCCATTTCGATTTAGCTACGCGTTGTGTAGCATTAGCAAAAAAAACTCGTAGCTTAGCTACAAGGTTCGTAGCATTTCGTAGCTTTGCTACAAAATATGTAGCATTTCGTAGCCCTGCAAAAACATTTGTACATAGTTTAATCTCTTTTTCCCAAAAGTCCAAAACTTACCAAACTTGAAGATATTCTGAATCAGTGTGATTCATATACCAGGATGGCAGGTTCAGTTGACTTTCTAGCCTAACGATTAAGGGTTCAGGATAAACTGTTACAAAAACAGTGAGATAGTTTTTAAACAATGATAAACGGGCAAACAGAGTTGATAGACCCCTCTGATGTCAGGTCGATTGACCTACAAGGTCAATGCCATACTAATATATATGAAATAATAACTTTGCTACGAATTGCTGCACTAGAATTTCATTTACTCTAAAAATTCGTTCGTGTCTATCGGATGACACAGAAATAAGATAGAAGTGCATGGCGTCAGCTGCGTGCCACAGTTAAGCCTCCCCATATTAAGTTAAGACTCGAGAGGCTAAACTGGTCAAGACATGGCACTTCTACCTAATCTTTTTTCTTTTAATTATAAAAACCATCAGATCAGATTAATTACAAAGTACTTTTAACCAGTGTTAAATAGAAGATGATGGATAATAGCTGGACAGGGTTAACCACCACCTACGACTTTGAAACTAACCTATCAATTTAAACCCCATTTTTACTTCAATGTGTAGGCTATTATTAAACTGTAAAGAAAGAAAGAAAAGTAATTTAGTTTTCAAACACACACAAAAAAAGAAATCATCATTGATGAAGGATGCATGTTTCCAAAAAAGGTCCCAACTCAGCATTTTGCCGTCTGATATAGTTGACAGCGCTGATCTTCCGTTAGGACCTCGGTTGACGACACGGCATACTTACTTAGGCTTTAGACACAGGAATGAGATCAGACAGAAATGCCATATTAAGTTGAGACTGAAGTGGCTTAGCTGGCCGATACATTGCACCTCTACCCATCTAAATAAACCTTAGACTATAAGAATAGTCTACTCCCTCAAAGACTAGGTAAAAGAAACGAGAATTCGCTAGAATGATGATGAAATAGCTTTTTCTCTAATTGGTATCTCAGGATTTTTAGACATTTACTATTTATGTCTGTAGTCAGTAACTTAAAGGCGGTTCTGTAAAGCACTGAGACTAGGGAGTACAGGGTTGATTGACTATCTAGCCTACACTATATGAATTAATTAATTTATAAATTACTTAGAATAATAAAATAAATTAATTCCGGAAAAATGTTTTCCATTTTATAAAGTTTGAAAAACATCTATCCATCTATTAGATGCCAACAACCCTTATTTTAAAACTACCAACGAAAATAAAATTTAAAACGAATAAAAACACAAAATCGGCAACATTCAGATGATACGAATCGAATAGAAGTCTCATAAAATTTAAGTGTTCACATAAAAATGTTCCTAAATTGGTACATTCGGCGCCTTGCAAAACATAAATATAATAATATTATATGAATGGAAATCTTCCCGGGTATCGAAGGGGTAGTCTCCTGAGGGAGTAAGCCTAGGGGAGGAGACGTATACGCGCCTTACTGTAATTTTATGCACTATGTTATATAATGTAATGCAGTGTTTTAAAACCGTGGAGTTTGAATATGTTATTGCTTTTTGATGGTAGGTAAAAAAATATTTTTTCATTTACTTGCAGCCCGTATCGACTTCGTCCTAGACTATGGCTTTCCTCGATAAATAGACTATCCAACACTGAAATATTTTTTTAAATCGGACCAGTGGTTTCTGGAATTAGTGCGTTCAAACAAACAAACTCTTCAGTTTTATAATATTATTAGTTTTCCTGATGGTTACTCTATTCTTTTTTTACGAGAGACAAAAGGTAAATCCATGTCCACTTGTTATAAGTGCAATAATCTGTCTCTCTTTACGGCCAAACAGCTGAACGGATTTGGATCGAATATCAGTACACTGTAAACTTAAATTAAGTTTTTTCTGGCTCTGAGTATTCATCCTAATTTATGTGGGAGCTGGAACGCCTTGCCTTTTTATTAGGAAATACTCTGTCTAATATATATTTTTTTTTTGTTGGTTGTTATAGAAACAATTAATAAACAGTTATATCAAGAACTCAAAAAATATCTACGTGTTTTATTTTCCAGCCTTAATATTAGTCCACAAAATATTAGTTTTCTACATTTTTTAAATAAAACTAATTTGATACGGTTTTTATCAACAATCAATCAATACAATCGCGAAAAATATAATTTTGAAAATCATATATGACATTGTCGAATAAAACTCTCGCCGATTTTGCGTGAGTTACACTTTACAAGAATAAAACTCAGGCTATAATCCAATTTGTTTAGTTTCTCTGCCAAAAGATTTATTTATTTCAAACTTTAATACCTAATATGGTACAATGGGTGGACTTAATACTAAAGAATTCTCTACCAGTTGACCTTAGGCTTAGAGCGGGCAACTAAATAAATTGCAGATGGCAGTTGATTCACTGTATGAGCTATAACCTCCCCATCTAGGACCATGATTAAAGATTGGCACCTGAAATCAACAGAAGCACAAACTTAGTTTGGCAATTTTACCATAATCAAAGCACATTCAACCATTTTTTCAGTAAAAACTATTCTTAAAATTGCAAATTGTAAACAGAAGGAAAACCAATGAAACAAGTAGAAATCGCTAACCGACCCTACGCCCTCGCAATAAAAACAATATTATGTAGAGAAAAAAACTTCGAAATTCCCCAATTTCCCCCGACCGTTACCCCGAATCTTCTTAGATCGAACCGCGTAATGCCAGCTTTATAGCCACGGAACCTGAGTATAGTAGTTTTGGGGGTCCGTACGGGTCGCTAATCCGTTAATATAGTGGGGTCCCGAATGATTCGATTATATTTTATACAGTTGTAGACAGTCGTGTCGCGTTGGTATAATAAATATTATGACTCGGGCCCCCCCTATCATATTTGTCTGGTAAAATAAGTGTAATGAAGTTTTGTTTTCTTTTAATAGACTTAGCTACACTCAGAGTCGTTAATGACTATTTAAGCAAGTTCTTAAAACTGAAATTCTGCGTTATTGGGAGATTATACAATTTATGCTCATTAGTTTAGATTAACTTATGTAGTTTCTTAAATTGAGTCGTGGTCCAGTGGTTAAGATCTCTGCCTTAGTCCCAGAAGTCGCGGGTTCGACGTTAAGCATACTTTGTTTAGATTTTTTCAGTTTCGTTGGGAAATTGTAAGTTTGAGTAATCCTATTATATCTAATAATAATGATGATTCCGTGCTTAGGAAGGCACGTTAGGCCATTTGGTGGTCGATAAAGGAACCAAGTCAGAAACCGAAAGGCGGTGCCGAAAAACTCTGACACCACACAGCACATGGTCGATAGACCATGTAACCCACTCGATATGAACGAACGAATGTACTAGTCATTACCGACTTTGAGTGCGGTGGTTTATGTCAATATTACGATCAAAACTTTTGAAAAAATAAGTCTTTCAATGCCGTTGACCTGACAAAACAATCGATTTTCTTTTGTTTTGTCGCGTAATCAGCTTTCAATGTGTCAGACTATTTGATCAAATTTCAACTTTCTTAAATTAACGTTTGTCAAACCTATTTTAAACTAAGAGATGATTTTTTTACGAAAATTCTAAAGGTCTAAACATTATAGTTATTCTAGGCTTAAAAGCGTTTGTTAACTTTTACGAATTTAATGTGCATTCCGAAGCGTCGAATTATCAGGCAATTAGGTACACCTGCAATAACCCAACCAAACTGGAAACAACTAAACAAAGTATTCTTCCGGATTCGAACCCACAACCTCCGAGTCTTAGTACGTTTGCTTTAACCACTGGACCACGGAGACAGTTGAATTACGAGTAAGAAACATGAATCTAGCCGTATCTTTCGAAAAAAATAACCCTAAAATTATGCGCTCCAAACGTCCCCACACACTAACACGGTTGATTTTTAAACAATATCCTAGTGATAAACTCTAGTGTCCCCAGTGACCACCGCGACAATTGCCGCATGCCTCCGTACGCCCCAAACGTCCCAATGTTGCCCCTTTCCACTTTGAGTTTTGTTTAAGTTTCAATGTTTACTCTTTTTTATTTCTGTAGGGCTGTGACGTATTGACGGACACTTGAAAGGAGTTTTATGCTATTGTTACGCAAATCCTGTAGTGTTTTTTGTGTAAATATAAGTAAAGTTAGTTTAGTTTTGGAAGGCGGTCTAGGCTGGCGGTAGATGGCAGATATTATATTAAATCAGAGAGTGAAAAATCTTGCTTTGTTCAGCAATAACTAAACTTCTTCTTCTCGACTCGAAATGGCTGCCTCGTCAGATTCGGTCAAACTAATACACTATAAAATTGTAATGCTATTAGCACATTAAACAAAAGATTTAATCAAGAAACATTATGTGGAAACAAATTCGTCTATAAAGCGTTTTTCCAAATGATTCCACTATTTACTTTTATTGTTTTATGTTAAAAAATTTACTCGCAATCTCTAAAACATAAAGTATAATTATTTTGACAACTAACTTTCAGCTTTGTTGATGAAGTTTACTCCTACATTATTACTAGATATGTACTTATGAAGCCACTAGAAGATGATAATAATACTTCAAAATGTCTCTGTCTATACGATTAGTAATGCAGCTACTGTAAGGGTGGGGGTGCGTAAAACCGACACTAAAACTGTAGCCATCATGTCGAAATGACAATCATATAGCGTTCATATTGGAACCATCAAATTGCAGTAGGTAATGTAACCCTATGTTGTGCTTGTAGGGGACAGTTGGGGCCTTGAAACCATAAGCGGATAGTGGAAGAGCGATATCGCTACACCTAGCGATTTGACGTATCATAATCATACCATTATTATTTATTTCGTCATATAACACAGGTGATAATAGATGTTATTAGAACTTGGAGTTCAATTTTTAAAAATATCTTTAGACTGTAATTTTTCTTTATAATGAAATTTAAAAATGGTTACTTTTTAAATTACAACTTTTTATAAAAATTAGTCGTTTATTAGTAGTTCAGAAAACATGAATTTTATTCCAATTATGGCTTATATTTTACTCCATACACAATTTTGATGAAATTGTTGGCAGTACGTGCAGTTGTATAACATTTAGAACTGTAATAAATATTAAGTCGTGTCTTTTTTTCGGTACGGTTAATGTAAACCCACATTGAATTTATTTTCTCTATCAATTATGATATTACATAATACATTAGCATACTTAATTAGAAAACTACAACACCTTGCATTACTTTATACCTACCTATCTGTACTAATATTATAAAGAGGAAAGATTTGCATTTTTGTGTGTATGTTTGTAATGAATAAACTCAAAAACTACTGTGCCGATTTCAAAAATTCTTTCACCATTGGAAAGCTACATTCACCCTGAGTAACATAGGCTATATACCGTAGGTGGAGCTGCGGGGAACAGCTAGTTATTTATAAGTTCATGATTAAAATGTATATTCAATTTACATTTTAATTAAATTTTCTCCGCTTTCTCCTTAGAAAAGCCTAAGTAAGAAACGCTAGTTTCTTGGCCCATTTAGTTCTCACACCCCGTATAAATTCAGCCACTTGTCCAAATCATAACGTTGCGATACAAATCACTATTAACGGAATATAATTTATTTAATATCCACTTGCAATCCCATAGGCCCCAACGTTAGAGATGGGAAGTGCAGATATTTGACAATTTTAAAAATATTTATCGGTAAATAGATGAAATCCAGTTAATTTATGTTTTAAATGTGAAATAATATTTTTATTATTATAGTTCATGAATGAATAATTATGGCAATATACTCGTATTACAGGGCCTGAAATAAAGATATTAAATTTATTTTTTAAATAGACTAAAAAACTAAATCTAAAATTATAATTTAACACCATATTGACCACTTATTCTAATGTGACTGTAACATTGTTTTGTTTATATACTTAATATACCTACATATTTTTGAGAAAACCAACAGCAGCTTTAATAAATTAGAATTGATTCCATGTGATCATAATATATTATTTATTTGACATTATAGTAAACATATAAAACCCTTTACAGCTTATTTGCACTTAAAAATAAAATAAATTGTAATCTTCATTATGTTCCTAAAAATTTCCCTGTTCCATGAGAAAATCAACTTTTAATTAAAACAATACTGTAAATATAACTATTGTTGTAGGTAATTTATAGACATTAAACTTAAATAAATAATACAAATCCATATATAATAATATTATAAATGCGAAAGTCTGTCTGTCTGTCTGTCTGTCTTTCTGTCTGTCTTTCTGTCTGTCTTTCTGTCTGTCTGTCTGTTACGCTTTCACGGCCAAACCGCTGAACGGATTTAGATGAAATTTGGTATGAATATAGTTGAAGACCCGGGGTCAAACATAGGCTACTTCTTGACGCAGGCGGAGCTGCGGGAAAATGCTAGTCATAAATATTTCAGAAATCATTCATCGATATCGGTTGATGCGTGGATACGTACACACACCACTACTCTGAAATGACATAGGGTGGCTCCCTTATTACGTATACACTGACATACGCATGCTAGGGATGTTTGTCTGTATGTTACAAATTGTGGGGACTGGCAGGAGGGCCGTGCACCTGTGCGGTTTGAAGGCCCAATTAGGCTAGTAAAAGTATGATTTAATTTTTGAGAAATCTGTCCATTTTGTCTGTGTGTTATTTTTAACTATTTACTTGTATTATACAAAGTAAATCATGGAAAGCGGGGCTTAGAAATCACGTATATCAAATACATTTCTTTCCACACACCTTATTTATAGAAATACAAATCGTACAACGTAACTGTAGATCAACGCGTTACACAATTTAAACTAGAACACAATAGACAATCCCTTTCACAAAATAATATAAAATTTGTAATAAACTGCTCAAAACTGTAAACATAATCGTTGAGTTCCAACCAGAACATCATGGACCCTGGCAAGGCACTACTATTTTATGTTCTTATGACGTCAATGTTACTTTAAAATTATTAAGAGCATGCAAAAAATTTCGTGTACCACAGGAATTATTATTAGAGCATGCATGTCAATAAAATTGATCAGGAAATTACAAATGTCAATATTTGAATCATCGATTACAATTAATGTCAGTATTTAATTTATCATTTTCACATTTTGTATTGTCAAAAGTATAGGCACACTCGCTAATAGGCTAAAAGCATTATTATAATGTCACTCAAATCATACATTAAACAATCTATAAAATAAATAAAATGTCAAAAGTTAATTTTTATCAATCAGTTTCCGCAAAAAAATCTTCTAGGTTATAATAACATTTGTCAAGCAGATATTCCTTTAATTTATTTACAAAAATCTTGTATTTTTCTTCTGACTTTATCTCAGCAGGTATTTATAATCTAATCTATCAGGTATCAGGAAGGCAGGTATCTAATTCGTGATTCGTCAAAAAAAATTTTTGTTGTTTTTTTATACAATAAAGATATTACAAACAAACAAACACAAAAAAAATATATATTAATAGGACAAAAGTAAAGAAACGCGCAAACTGTGCACGAACATGTGACTTTACGTGCCGCACGCTTTGTAATTGTGATATAGCGATCCCAGGAGAGGGCGGTGTGCACGCTGCCTTACACAAACGACTGTGAAAGACTTATGGCCCGTTACTATTGAGATATATGGCCGTGCTGATTGTTTTTGTTTTGTTTTATTGACGTATCACTAGGATGTGAACGAATAGGAGGGTTTTCGCCTTCCAAATTTAAAATAACGTTCTGCTAATTAAAAAACATTAAACAATGCAGTGAGAAAATTTATCTACGCAAATAAAGTTCCAAAGAAGAAAAAAATTAAGTAACTTGAAGTTTTTCGTTTATGTAAGATATTTATTTGTGTTTGAGTCTACCATGTAAAACTTCGTAATATATGATATCTTTCTCAAATGTGTATTTAAACAGGATTACATAACTAAGTGGGTAATCTGTAGATACCTATGTTAGATTGAAAGAGAAAAGTCACCTATAATAGGGGAAAAACTGATTGGCATATTATTGATGGGTACAACAGTAAATCGAAATTTTGACTAAGTATCTATCTCCCAGTTGACATTCTCCGTCAATACATTGTGTTATAAGTAGTCGCCGGCGCATATGGCCTCGCTTCCCAAGCACTCGAAACATCCATTTGGCCGACAATGCCTCTCCACTACTAAGCATATTGGTAAAACACTCGCGCCCGATCGAAACACAATAGACCCCACGAAAAATTAAGTGTTTGCTCTCATAAAGAATGACTGCAAATCTGGACAAACATTGTTTATGTTCCGATATACCCCACCTATTGTCCCGCCCTTCTGTTTGCAATGAAACGTCCGATTTAACTCGAATACCCGAGTTAATTCGGCGAAAAATAATAATCATAACTCCCTAGATAATCCTCTTTGTCGTATAGAATTGGACAGTAAGATAAAACGAATTACAAATAGCCTTTCTTTTCACAGATGGGCCACCACGGCATGGAGGGGCTGGACATGCTGGATCCTCTGACGTCGTCGTCCATGACTACCTTAGCGCCGATGGGCGAAGCGGCGCCCCCGCACCATCAGCTACACGGCTACGGCGCCATGAATCACGTCATGAACCACCACCACCACGCCGGAGGACTGACACACGCTCCCCCCGCACACCTCGGACACCCTGCTGCCGCTCTTCATCCAGACACAGACACTGATCCCCGCGAGCTGGAAGCGTTCGCAGAGCGGTTCAAACAGCGACGAATCAAACTGGGCGTCACGCAAGCCGACGTCGGCAAGGCGCTGGCGAACCTCAAGCTGCCCGGCGTCGGCGCACTCTCACAGAGCACCATCTGCAGGTTCGAGAGCCTCACGCTGAGCCACAACAACATGATAGCGCTCAAACCCATTCTCCAGGCGTGGCTGGAAGAGGCAGAGGCGCAGGCGAAAAACAAAAGACGGGACCCTGACGCGCCCAGCGTGTTACCGGCTGGGGAGAAGAAACGTAAGAGAACCTCCATAGCGGCCCCTGAGAAAAGAAGTCTGGAAGCGTACTTCGCGGTGCAGCCGAGACCTTCGGGCGAGAAGATAACGGCGATCGCGGAGAAGCTGGACCTGAAGAAGAACGTGGTCCGAGTGTGGTTCTGCAACCAGCGGCAGAAACAGAAGCGCATGAAGTTCGCGGCGCAGCACTGACCGGCGGGCGGCGGCGCGGCTCTGCTGTACCCGGGCTCCGGGTATGGCTACTGAGTCCCCAGCCGCCCGGCCCGGCTCCAACGCCGGACATCTCTTATGAGCAATAACCCCCTCGATCTCATCCCCCTCACTTCTCGAGTCGACTCGCAAGTAGCCCCTTGTGTAGATATTGTATATGACCGATTTGTGTTTCCTTTTACACTTTTACATGACTTCTTATATATTTTTCGAGACACAGGGTATATAATTGATTATATACATATCAATACAATAATAGAAGTCGCTTCACCACAATGTTATGTTCTATGCGCCGTGTTTTGATGTTTTCTGAGCATCGATTTGTACATGAAAAAATTGAAATTCAGGATTTTTAAGAGAATGTGCCTTGCAAATAATCAATATTCTGTGTTTAATGTTAGTAACTTGATCGCTGCGTGTCGCAGGACTACTGCACGCCGCCGGCGTTGCTCGTGCGAGCACAGGTTGAGTGGGTGACATGCGAGTGGACACTACTCCTCCTCATGATAATGGCAGCACCCCCTCGACACTCGTGTGCGCTCACTGATCTGTGCAGTCTAATATTATTGTATTTTATTGATATTTGTTACGTGTTTCTGTTCTCGTATTATTATTGAAATTGTACAAAATAATTATAAGAATTCTTTCTCGTTTTAAGTTGTAGATAGTATTCGGTAGAGTAACCAAGACTTGTTTACATTCCGTTCGTTCTGTTGTTTTCGGTATTTATACAAACATTTCACAAAAATGGCACAATCTTAGTGTAAGAAGTTATTAGTGACATTTAGCCAAAATAGTATTAAAATTCATTTGTAAATAGACCACATTTCGAATTACATCTAGGCATTAGTTTAAATACATTATAGTTACTAAATTGAAAGGAATTAGTACAAGGCATATGGGTTCATGCATTATGTACATATAAGGAGATAGGAATAACCTCACTACTACTGAGCCGGCTCGCTTTACTCAGTAGGATATAGATAGATCCGCAACATGCACTTCGTAGAAACAATTATTCAACAACCTCTTTTGAAACAAAACACCTACCTTTTTCATATCTCCAATAATTGATTCTTTGTTTGGTGTTGCCAAATTAGCTCGGTAAACTAAATTCTAATTCCGGGAGCCAACATTCCATAAAAATACATTTAAAAAATTGAAATCAATTTTGCTGTCAATTTGCATGAATCCAAAAAGGCGAGAATGCGCCACGGCTTAAGAAAACAAAAATAAAAAAGTTTGCGAATTATAAATAATATTTTTAAATGATATTTTGTAAATATAGTGTTAAATGAATTAATAAATAAAAACGTGCAATCTAGACCTCGGTAATAATTAATTAAATTAACTGCTAGGAATTTATTAACTTACGAAGGAACAAAACTACGATTTCAAATAGGATGTGACAAGCGGATTTTTTATCTGTATCGTTTTGAATTTGTATTCGTAGTGAAAATCTATGTGTATTATATGCCAGTATTGCCAGTGACGAAAAATAAAATTGTGTGCGTGAACAGAACGCCAATATTATTTAAACCAGCGAAATAATAAAATAAATGAAGTTTTAGTCACCGCTATTCTCATCTTATTTGAAAGGTGGCATGGCATACCAAAAAACAATGATTTACTCAAAATAATTTTCTAGTCATTGTATTTTTTAAGCTAATTTAAGTTATTTATTTTAAAAACAAAACTACATTGTTTTCGAAACAATCGCATAACATCAAAAAAATTTCGAGTAATGATTTTAAAATTATGTTTCGTTTTGTTTCTAGGTTATTATAACCATCTTTATCTACTTTTTATCTTATCTGATCTCATGAAAATAATTACTGAAAACTCTATTATTTTACCTGAACGTTAATATTTTTTCAGTAACACATAAACTTTTTCTTACCGAAGTAAATAGGTTCAAAAACAACTTTGACTGTTTGGGGCCTTTGACTTTATCTTTTTTTAAAATTAAGTTTGTTTAAATTTTTATAATTATCAGCAAGTTTAAATTTCGAATGTTATAAAATTATTTCTGGTAAACTAGAATTTACATTTGGACTAATTTGTTTTTCTTAAAATTTAATTATAAAAATGGCGCTCTGACGTATGCCATTATGTTTTTTTTTTTTGTAAATAAAAGGAGATAATTCTAATAATAGACCAAACGTAACAATTAATACAATTAGTTCACAAACTGAGTGACGTATCTGTTAACGAGTCATTTTTTTATTATTGTTAATTATTATTTTACTCATATTTTTTGGGAAGAAATTGTCTGTCAAGTATTGGATAGTTTAATAATAATGTATAATGGGACAGAGAGCCAAATTCAAATTGTTTATGTCTAAAATCTACCTTTGTATTCAATTATTTGAAAAAATAAATATACATAAACGGAATTAATGGTTTTGATATTTTCAAAAACTAGTTCCTAACATATTTTCGAGTTGTGAGGTGAAAATTATAATAAATAATTATTATTTCATTATTAAGTACTTGATTCAATAACAGACGCTCAGTTAGTCAAATAATAAGTTATAAGTAGACATTAGAAGTTTATCTTGCAATTATTAATTCATAATTATTATTATTAATAATGAAAGGAGACAAACTTATTTCGAAAAACAATAAACAATAAATTGAAAATAGAAATATTAGTAAATATGTGTTTTATTGATCTCTATCAAAATGTTGGTACAACTGTATATTTTGTGGATCCATTTCATTCATATCCAGTGGGACTAAGTAGGTCAATCGACCCTGTGCTCCCTGGTGTCAGAGTTTTTCGGAACAGGCTTCCGGCTTTTTACTTAGGAACTACGTTGGAGACTACCTGATGGTACCAACGACTTAACGTGCCTTCCGAACCACGGAATCATCATTATTACCAGGTGATTGTGGTTTTTTTTTAGTAATTGGTTTTACGGCTATGGATACAAGTCCTTTATAGCCCTTCTTAATTTTTCAATCTTCAGTCCTACGGTGCGGTTTCGTCAAGTGTAAAAGTCTAGTCAGAAGAAGAATCAGGCTAAGTGAAGTGGTAGAAAAACTGCACTTAGCGATTTCTAGGAGCTTTTGGCAACAAGCATGAAAATCACATAAATCAAACACTGTATCACTTCCCAACACTCATGCTTTGTTATCGAACACTTTGCGAATAATAATCCACCCTTATTATGCACAAACACTCAAAAAAAACAAATTTTGGAAAATAAAATACAGCGTCGATACTGCTCTTCACAGCTTCCCGCCAAAAGTCCAGGCGATTTAGCCAGCCATGTCATAACCAAACTGGAAAAGATTAAATCAAGTATGATTCCCGTCGGAATAGAACGACGACCGGTTGAAGGCGAACGCCATAACCACTACGGAAGCAGTTGGACCCCGTAGTGTGGTGGTACATACTAAACTATGAACCTCACGGTGCCGGACACGATTCTTGATTAGCAGACTCTTTTTTGTATTTTCTGGGTCTTGAATGGGTAATATAAATAGATAATTTCGTGGGGTAATGTAATACGCTAATCAGTTACTTATGAGGTTCTGGGTTCGAATCATATAGTCAGAGGCTTACTATGACCTCTTAATTTCTCCCAAATACGCGTGAGTAAACAAGATATCGCATCAAGAGATGATTGTAAGCTCATCACAACATGAAAAAATAGCATTTTCGAACAGACATTGTTCTCCTCTTCGAATGGAAGTACCTGTGAATATAAAACTACAAAAGTAATGAAAAGTATGATAATCTATGTCTAGAGATTTATGTAATGAAAGTAGACGAAAATGTAGTGGTCGTACCCGTGTTCGTAAAATTCGTAGGTCATAGGTGTCTATGGAGTGTTCCTATGTAGATATTCTTATTTTTTTAGAGCATTATTCACTAATTCAAATGGGTATCCATATACTATATTATAAATGCGAAAGTCTGTCTGTATGTTACGCTTTCACGCCCAAACCGCTGAACGGATTTTAATGAAATTTGGTATGGTTATAGTTGAAGACTCGGGGTCAAACATAGGCTACCTATTGACGCAAGCGGAGCTGCGGGAAACTGCTAGTAGAAACATAAACGAAAACCAGAAAATAATGAAGGAAAAATTGGTAGAAGTGAACGGTGCAGTCGACGATGAAGCCAGCATTTTCTTTTATGGTTTCTTACAGTATTTAGCCATTTGAACATTTTGAAATTAAAATAAAACCTTTACTGCAGAATTCACAAGAATATACTGTAGTTGGTAAATACTATATCGGCTTACTAAGTCAATCTAGAGATTTTTTAGACGCAGTTGCTGGCGACTGTTAACAATTTAGTATGGAATATCTCGGCGGATATCGGCGGCGAAATTTCATATTTTTAACGCGGTCGTTAGCGTCTGTGGTAGAGTACCTACTCAACCCTCCAAATAATAAAAAAAAACAGCGGTTAATCAAATGGTGTTTTTAAAATTAAAACGCAATTGAAGTGCCTGCGGCGATTAGCATGTGCCTTGTTTAGTTGAATCTAATTTAGTGGGGGCGGCTTATTGGTTAACAAGATTGCATCCGATTGTTGGTTTATTGGTTGGTAGTTAACAAGGGACTTTTAGGGCTATAGTAAACTTATGTTATGGAGCCTGTAATTTTGAATATGTATGCTGTAAGAAAATTCATGCGAAAACATGTTAATAGTAGTGTCATAGTGTTAACTAAAATTTTAAATTGCTTTTACGTAAAGCATTTAGCAAAATAAACCATAAAATTTAAATTTTAAAACTATAGAACTAAAACTAACCTTAACTAAATAAATCTAAACTATGTTAGTAAAAGAATACCCCGTCGAGGCATTCCCCCTGTGGCATGGTGCCCAGAACGCTGGCACTAATACGTTGTGCGAGTTAACTCAGATCATCCGAGTCATGGATCAAACTACATACTATTTTTAAATGAAAGCTCTGTATTATTAAAAGAAAGTGTCAGTAGCTTTGCGAGAAGAGTCATCAAAGCGTATTTCCTAGTTACAATATCCTTAAACTAATCTTAATTTATTGCAAACGAGTGATTATCGTCATAATTGTCGAACGATTTTAATTCGACTCGCCGAGTTTGGGTTACAAAAAAGGCGGCATCATATGACCTTGTAAGCCAATCGGTATGAATGAATGAAACCGAGTTTGAGTGAGTCAGATACTTTTTAAAAATAGGGCTCCATAGTCCCAAGTCAAGTCGTTTAGCTTATTAGGCACTTAAAATTCGGCGCTCAGTGGGGACCTAAGTGACGCTCACCGGCGAAGGCTGGACACTGAGTTAGTGCGGCGCGGGGCCATACGTCAGCCGCCCGGGGGTCCCGCGGCACGGACACCGCCTGTACGATGTAACCAACTGCATTTCAGGTAATATAAACTCTTATTTGGCGGCGGCCATTTTGTTTTTCTGTGACAAATTGGTAAGTAAAAATTCAAGCAATATATTACCAAGTTTAATTAGGTTCCGTATAAAACAGGATACTAAGACTCCGCTGTTGTCCCTCCGCCGCCAGGCTTTATTACATGAACAGTGATGGTTAGACAGTTAAAATTTTCACTGTAATGCATTTCTATTGCCGCTATAACAACAAATACTAGAAAACGGAATAAAATATAAATCCGAAGCCAAGTCGTTTAGCATAAAAGGCCCTTAAAATTCGGCGCTCAGTGGGAGCGAAGTGGACGGCCACCGGCGAAGGCTGGACACTGAGTGCGGCGCGGAGCTTTATTTCAGCCGCTTGGGGTCCCACGGCACGGACACCGTCTGTACGATGTAATGGCTGGTTTACACACGATCTAGTGCTTTAACGGATACACACATACAAACAATTATTTAAATGTGTGAGTGAATTGTTTGCGTGTGTTGGGTGGATTTTGTGTCCATGAAAGCACTGGATCGTGTGTAAACCAGCCTTAACTACAGTCACAGGCAACATTTCTCTATAAACAGGCAATGTAAGTCCAGTAATTATTACCAAAGCACGACCGCGAGAGCTATTTTTCAAATCCAAATTTATAATTTTGAGGAAGTAAAATCGGTGAGCCGATTGAAACTCATTCGAATTCGACTCGCCGGTAATTACCCTAAGGTTGCCTGGTAGAGATAGCTTATGCGATAAGGCCGCCTTTTTATATACAAACTGTTCAATCTGTTCATACTTTCCGTTACATAATATGTTTTGTTGTGTAATTAATATGTTATGTTAATAAATAAATAATTACGTTAAAGTGATTTGTAATTCGCGCGATTGGCCTGCCGATGATGTTCTAAATTTGAAATAAGATTTTAAAAATCTTATAATAGTATAGTTATTAATAGTATATTATATATTATAATTACTTAGTAATAAGATTAGAAAGTTATAAGGCATAATCCGAAACGTGTGCAGTTACATCCTACAGGTCAGCGTTCGCAATACACCAACTATACATTTTATTGTCGGCGAGCGAATTAAATTATACAACCATCTATCCTGTTTGGACCCTACGGCTGAAGGTAAGTAAACTAGGACCCTCCCGGCCCCGTTCGGGTCCATTCCGGAAATCTGTAATGTAATACATCTACTACTAATATTGTTTATTTTGATGACGTCCTTGGCGCTTATGGTGAAGACGATATGCTATTGTGGAGGTTTTCATGATACTATATTTTATAGTAAATACTTAAATAAATATCCAAGAGTGAACGCTAAAAGTTTAGTTTTATCGAAATTAGCTTTAAAATTTGAACTTGCTATTCAAAATTAACGTTTATAACTATAGAATAGAATAGAATATTGACCCCATAGCCCTTAAAACATAAAACTCAGTGGCGTATCTATTAATTTACCATGGGGCCAGATGATCAGATCGTTATGGGCATTTTCCCAATAAAATTAATGGTAAAGTGACTATGCATTTTTTGATTTAGAGTGTATGTGCATCTTCGATTGGAGTATTTGCATCTAAAACTGTACTAACTGCTCCAGAGTTACCTTTGTCTCTTGAGAGGAAGTGGTGTATGCAGGTATGTATGTATATTATGTAAGGTACCTATTAAGTACACATAAACTAAGGCCAATAAATATAGTTGTCTCGGCACTCAGTACGAGTTCACAGCCTTTGGTGTCGAGACACTAGGCCCATAGGGCGCCGGTGTGCGGGGTCTTCACAGGGAGATCAGTAGACGCCTAAAAGAGGCAACGGGTGACCCTCGCGCGGGCAGCTTTCTCGCTCAGCGAATAGCTATAGCTATTCAACGCGGAAATGCTGCCTGCGTGATGGGAACTCTGCCCAGGGGAGCCATTTTAGATTACATTTAGTTATTATTATTATTTTTTGTATTTATTATTTAAAGATAGGATAGTTCGTTTTAATTATTATATGTTTACTTGTGATATGCCTACAATTAAAAAAAAACTAAGTACATCTTCTACGTAGTACATAAAATATCCAGCAAACTTTGACACCAAGGTACAGGTCATGCGTTGTTACCTAAGTCGCCTTTTACAACATCATGCGAGAAGGTGGCCTATTCATAACTCTGTGACGATGCGCATAGATCGTTACTCATTTCAAACATACTTTTCATTTCATGTTTCGTATATTTCATCTTCTTTTTTATCCAATTTTCACGTCGTCTCATCACTCCTGATACTCATTTCATAAAAGCCAGAGCTCTCTGTATTTTTATATTTAAATCTTACTTCAATTTTATCCCTATGTACGCAGTGGTAACTGTTGTAAAAACGATATAAAGGTAATATAAATAAAGTGAGGTCTCGAACATTTGTGTATTAAAAACCACTACATAACCACACCCCGGACACTCCATACAACAGCGCCGAGATTACTACTACTACAATTCGGTAGTGTACGCACGCACGTCACGTCGATTTGTGTGTCACTCAAGTCAAGGGTTGGTTTGGTTATTTACCGTGTCTGCGTCATATTTGACCGTCGCGGCTGCACGCCGAAGTGTCAACCTTGCATTGTTTTACTCTTGATTTTTACCCTTAATCTGCGCGGCTGGGTGTGGTATCTATTTCGGATGGGAGGGTGTGAGTGTCCGTTCTGTACGTTAATACTATTAATAATTCTGTGACAACTCCATATACTACTTCGTGTGACAGGGCTCCTAATATTGTCTCATGCTGGGACTGCCGAGCTGGTGAGCCCTCACAACTCGAAGATCATAAAGATAAGGTATATTTTTGTATTGCCCCTAAACTAAGCACTTATTTAGCCCGCTCTCAACCATAGCTACGCCCCTATACAAATCACATCACAAATATCCAGCTACCTAAAGTCAACACAGCCCTTGAGCAA
This sequence comes from Euzophera pinguis, assembly GCA_947363495.1. Lineage (NCBI taxonomy): Eukaryota > Metazoa > Arthropoda > Insecta > Lepidoptera > Pyralidae > Euzophera > Euzophera pinguis. The sequence continues at coordinate 2,635,966 of OX376154.1, forward strand.
ACACCAAAATTATATTAAATTTTCTTAAATCGATAGGGTCGGCCTTACCCGGGGGCTATTCTGTGCTATTTCGAATTAGGGTTAATACGAAATGTATGGTACATGCTGAGTACAAACAATTTGCTAATCCCATTGTTTGTATAGTGTTCTAATTGGTGGCCGAATCGATTGCTTTGTTCGATTGTTGTGTGCTACTCGATATATCTCAGCAATCAGATATAATTAATTCAAATAGTTTGCTCTACAGAGAAACCACAGTGACTAAGTAGCAATGTTTTTTAAAGAGTTTTTTTGAATACGTTTGTTCCATCATCTCTCCTAATGATTTCCAAAATGATCGGTTGGAAGCGCCATGTGTTCATAGTTTGCCTGACCTTTCCAGGTCATAATTATGACCATTTAGTCGATTGATGTTCAACGCTTCGCTTGCCGGTTCGTGGTCGCCACTAAGTAGGTAAACAGGCGTACGGCCCACCTAGTGGTATGGATGGTAAGTGGTTACCTTAGCCTATGAACGCCTGCAACACCGGAGATGTCACGAGCGCGTTCCGACCCTGATGGAATTTTTTCACGCCCTTTTTGAATTCTCCCATGTTATAGTCACTAGGGAAAACCATGGCATGGGAGTTCATTCCATATTCGCAGTGCAGCCATAGGTTTGTTTAAATGAAAACAATTGACAATTTAATCTCAACACCATCAATTAAAGAAAGTTGGAATAGGTACCTCGATCACGTAACGAGGAAGAGCAAATATAGGAATAACTGACCATATACGGAAAAATCCCACCTATATATAAGAAGCGTTGGGAAAAGACGCCACTCCTAGTTGAAAAACCAGTGATTGGTTTTGTTGGATCCGAAAATCTGGCAGTTTTATCTAAAATAATAAGTACAACCTTCTATAGGAGATGAATATATATAAAAGAAGCGTTGAGTGAGGTGGCATAGAATAGCTCGAAGTAGAAATCCTTATTATCGGAGGGCAACACTTTGGGTCGCTGGGCCGTCATAGTAAGTGAACAACGCAACAGAATCTTTCAAATTTACGAGTACATATTTTTACCGTTAAACGATGAATAGTAAAATAATTATTTTTGTGGCCTGCCGTGTAGATTTTGGTGACGCTCATTTTGGCACATAACATAACAAACGAAGAAATTGTAGGTGGGACCGATACCAATCGGAAATAGGTACTCACACGAAAATTAAGAGATCTATTTACGGGATAGCCAAAACAAATGAACTGCATACGAAACAAATGGGCACAGTAGCCATATAAATCACATTTCGGTAAGCTCATTACCCATTCATTTAACAATAAAGTGGTAACAAGGGCACTGTTTACACAATTGTAACTAATTGTTAGTATAAATCATTAGTTGCCTTTTGTAAGCAGCAATTTATTGAGGGAAGGAGATCTACATAAAGTTATTTAATGCAAAGGACTAAGTAATAAACATGTTTCGGGTGTAAAAAAATAATTGCTAAATTGGATTACGGTGATCACAACGAGAAAAAACATTTTTTAAGAAAGTGAACTGATTTTTCAACTAATTTTGGCATTTATTATATCAATATTATGTATTTAAGGGGATAAAGGCTGTTGCAGAAAACAGTATCTACATAAAGGACAAACCTAACACGTGAAAGGGTAAAAAAATTGTGCAAATAGTGATATACCTTTCAAGTTTAATGTAAATCTATCTTTTGGAATCTTTGTCAAAACAAAGGTAATTAACGTGTTTTGAACTTTGATTGATTATGATGATAATAGATAGTGTTAATGTTAATCATCGAGTCTTGGTTCTATTATGGAGATGTTGTGATGGGTGAAATAATACATACTTCCAAAGACCACAGTCTTATGGATTATACTATAAAGTACACTTTTTTTAACAGTTTCATTAAATTTTTATTTCAGTGACAATAATAATAAATATAAATTAACCTAAAAACATAAAAAACCTATACCTACTAACAATGAATAAAACTTTTATTAAAACCTTAGGAATGAAGGCTTTTTGGTTTTGTAAATTTTTAAAGCTGCGGAAAAAGTTAGTTATTTTTGATGTTTAATATTTAAATAAGGGGGAAGCCTTTGCCCAGCAGTGGCACTCATCATCTAAAAGCTAAGAAAAAAAATCAGAACATAAAATATTTACTTTTATTTACCTATAATATTGTAAACAATGGAGTTGATTCAAATAAAAATAAAAATTGTACAAAACCAGGGAAATTGAGCAAAACCTCGGGAGATAGAAGAATAAGCCGAATCAAATCACTTTCAGTCTAAGTGGTATACCAGGTACGGAACCCGGGCTATAAATAAATCAATTCCATTCGAGTGGGTGTCCGCGCCGCCTGGGGATCCCTAAATTTGTAGAGCTGAGATAAATCATTGTTATTACCAATTTGGTAACTGGCGAAATGTGTTGCACTTTTATTTTTATTAAATAGGTATTTATTTAATATATTGATATTTTATTGATTACAAGCTATCTCCCGCAGCTCCACCTGCGATAAAAAGTAACCTGTTTAACCACGGCTCTTCAACTATACTCATACCAAATTTCATCAAAATACGTTTTGCCCGTAAATGCGTGAGACAGACAGGCAGACAGAATTTTGCACTTATATTATTAGTACGGAATACATATTATGGATAGAGAACGAATTATCATTGGTACAAATAGAAATTTAAAACATACTAGGTTTTTATAAACTAAGCTACTTCTAAAATATAAACATTTTTAAATAAATTAATACTTTATGAACACTAAAAACGTTTGGTTGTGATGCAAGAGAGCTTTTAGTTAAAGTTTGCAAACATAATGCATTCGTGTTAGCTTTTGCATTAGGGAATGCAACCGCTTTATACATTCTTGGCATCGAGTAAGTTATTTGAACGCATAAATAAATTTCTTGGTTGAATTTTTATCATCATCATCATCATTTCGTGTAGGTTGCATTGTCTATCGACCATGTACACCCTGGTGTCGGAGTTGTTCAGAATCGCCTCTCGAAAGAATCACATGAATACATTACTTATCTACTTTTATCTCACACTAAAATTGAATTGCCAAAGTTATTGCGACATTAAGGTCATGTCCCACACCATGAAGCTATTCGAGCGTATAGTGGATTCTTGAATCCGACAGGAGAGTGTAGTTTTGGAGTGTCAATATGGATTTCGCCTTGGTCACGGAACAATGGGTCCTGTTTTTGCCCTAAGGACCGTCATGGAGAGGTACAGAAGGAAGAATACGCCTCTTCATTTCTTGTCCTTAGACATGGAAAAGGCCTTTGACTGTATTCCTCGGTCAATGATCTGGTGGGCACTGAGGTTCAAAGGGGTACCAGAGATCTATATTGAGATTATCCGAAATATGTACCGCGATTCCTATTCAACGGTTAAGACCGCTGTTGGTGACACCAAACCATTTCCCGTCACTATTAGGGTTCATCAAGGCTCGGTTCTCAGCCTTTACCTGTTCAGTGTGATATTAGACGAAGTGTTAGCATTATTAATACACATGAGCAGCCTCCGTGGCTACTCATGTATGCTGATGATATCGTACTGGTGGACGCAAACAGGGGTAGACTGACAAGATGGGCACACAAATGGAAGGAGGCACTAGAGAACGGCGGTCTGAAACTAAACGTGGCAAAAACAGAGTACATGGCCTGCAACACCACAGACGCCCAACCTGTACACATAGGCGATGACTTGGTCGAGCGTAAGGACCAACTCAAATACTTGACTTGGTCGGTACTCGACGTGTCCGGGGACAGCGACGTTAAGTCACAGTCGATGCCCCCGGAAGGTAAAGTGGCTTGAGATGACTGGTGTCACTTTTGACTTAAGGCTTATGGGGCAGGTGTATAAATCTATCATTAGGCCTGCCCTTCTACACGACAGCGAGGCGTGGCCCGTGCTTGAGCAGCACAAACAAGAGCTATGCGTGTCACGGAAATGAAGATGCTGCATTGGCTGTGCGGAGTGTCGCTGAAGGACCACATAATTAACTCCCGCATTCGGGGTAGTCTTCATGTCCGTGACATAGCAGATAAGCTTCAGAAAAGTCGCCTGAGATGGTACGGTCACGGTGGCTTGTCGTCGCAAAGCAGGATATTCGTGCTAACGGACTAGCTGTTTGGGATGCCGAAGACCGGGCTAAGTGGAAAAGTAAAAGTAGGAAAGCGGGCCCTGGGCTCTGCAACAAACAGCTGATAATGTAACCGGGAAGGCGCTAAAATGATGAAGATGATGATCTCGCACTAAAATTGAGATATAAATATTTATATATTTATTTATTTTCAAAAGCATGTTAGAAACAACAATGTCTTTATATCCATCCACATTTATTTACTAACCATCCATACTTCCGTACTAATCCATAATAATATTATGAATGCGAAGGTCTATCTGTTGTGCTATCACGGCCTAACCGATAAACCGATTTTGATGAAAGGATCACAGCAAAAAAATATTTGGCTAACTTATAACCGTCTAGAAATGTTATAATAGTTACTTAGTTTCAACATAATTTTATGCAATTTTACCAAATAAAAACTATTTTAATAAAAGTTTCAGAAAAATAATGCAAAAGAAAGGAATTTGTTCTGACTGCGAAGACCACGGGCGACGCTTCTTTGTAATACGTTGTACGCAACTCAAGTTGCATCGCAGTCGCATCGCAGTCGCGTCGCTATCGCGTCTTTCGAATCGCAAAGCGCTGTATGCGAATTGCCATACGGTTGTATATGCAATTTATCAATGTCATGTCACAGTTGTCATTTGTTACAAATATTTTCTACCGGTCATTTTGCTCTTTCCTCAAAAATCTCGAAAAGTTAAACATATTTTATTTTTTCTCGGTTTGCTAAGACAAAATGTCTTTATTGTGTTTATTCAGAAATAAACGCTTATCATTTTAAGATATTTTATATAGGTAGACGCTCCCGATTTGAGCCAACTATTTTTATGTGTGGGCGGGCGTCTGTCGTGATCCAAAGGATAAATTTAAAGAGCGGATTTCAAACTTAAGCTAATATTTCTTTAAACCAACCCTTAATCTCTTCACGAGGGGTGAAGAGATGAGTCGCATAAAACATACTCATTATCGTGGGCAGAGCCACAAGAAATAGCTAGTATAAAATAATACAATTTTCAAACCAAAGAAAACAAACTACCTATCTGTTGTCTAATTTTAGATTTTGAAACTTTTCAATACTTAGCAAAGGTGGCCTATAAAATTACATATTTATATACCTATATAGCAGCTAGGTACTTAGTTGCTTCAAAGAAAACTGATGCTTTGATGTTTCAACTGAAGAAATGTACAGTTGTAAATGTATTGTACATGTACACCCTGAACACTAGCTTTGAAATTATGTCCGTTTAATAACTATTCCAATTAGATAATTACAAAAGGGGCTTCGCGGATTTCCTCCTATTCAAACGCACATTATATTCGTAGGTAAGTACTTTCTAAACGTTTTATATAAGTGTGCCGTTATACCGCATATTGTAGGTATACAAAAGTGAAAGTAGGGCGGGCCATCTGAAAAAAATGCAAGACCATATAGCTTGAAAATTTAGACTTGATTTCTATCGTCACAATTTGAAACAATAGTTTAATGTTTTAATGTAATCATTGCAATCAAAAAAACAAAAAATATGAGGTCAAAGTTTTTCGGAATCGTTGGTCTCTCGGATTTTTATACGGAACAATAGACACATTAAAAAGAAGCAGATTCCAAAAACAATTTACTTATGCAGAAAAGTGGGAACGTGGTGGGGACATCTTGCTATCTCTTTTGTTTGTACGCACGAAACCATGTGGCAGTGGCGTCACTCCACCCCGACGTGCGTCTTTTTCTTCTTTTTTGACAGTTTCCCCTTCCACCGAATTCCAAAGGCTTACAACTTATTTAATTTTGAACGTATTGAAAAAAACATTCGTGTTTTAGGTTTCTGATACTGACCGATATTAATGATTAAAATAAATTGAGTAGAACAGTATATTGGAATAATGCAACTATTCCAATATAGGTACTGTTCTACTCAATTTATTTTATTATCTAAGTATTCATTATCTAAGTAGATGATGAATCAGTGTATAAAATTGAAAATAAAAATATGCGACGATTTAATACACAAATTATGCATTCAACAACAAAAGAATTGCTTAGCATCATTATCCTTAAATTTCAACTTAACTTCGCCAACGTGGAAAATCAGTGGTGAATGTACTGAAGTATTCACGCGAAAAAACGGATAATGAGGGGCGCTGATCAAAGTTTCATATGAGTAGTGATGGGACGTGTCGATTTGGATTTATCGATATCTAAAGGTCTCGTTTAAGACTAAAGGAATAATCGCGGCCTCAATTTGTTTGTACATAGGATATACATTGTTACATAGGATTGGTGACATATATAAGTTTGTCATTTAATTACCTATTAGTGCTGATTCTTATGAATTTCTTATGTACTTAGCTGAAAATATGGATATATGAGGCATCGCATCTTAACTTAAAGGACCTCTGGTTAAAACTTGAATTTTTATCCTCCACCAATTTTTTTTAAGGTATCGCAATGTACATTTTTTTACGTATATTTGTAATAACCTATAATTTCTTGTAAATTTCTTGTTAATTATAGGTTGTTACGAAATTTTGTGTGAATTCTTGGTTAAGTGAAATTATATTTTCAAAATGATAGATATCTAAGGTTCTCAATTATTTTAAACCTCAAAAATATAACGTACTCTTGCTTGCTAAACTTAAACAATGAAGAACGTATAGATTCAAATGCTTAATAATAATAATTACTTAAATACATCCGTACCGTAAGTACCTATTCAGTGAAAGATCTAAAAGTAGTTGAATCAAAATAAGTTTAATTTTTATGCGATCAAACAGTTTTTCGATACTTATCGATATATTTTTGTGAGCACGCATCCCATCACTAATCAACTCTTGACTGTACATGTGGGTGGGCTATTTTATCAACTTAGTTGACGTATAGCATTTCACTGTACTTAGATATTATGCTATATAGAATAAGTTTATTATACCTAAGTATTATAAACTGTTGAATTTTTTATTTATTTATTTAAACTTTATTGTACATAATACAATTGTATAGCACAATAGGCGAACTTAATGCTAAAAGCATTATCTAACAGTCAACCTTTTGGTTTAACAGATATCGTCATTTGGGTATTAAAAATATATAGCTATAAATGTATTGGAATGATAATAAACTTACTTATGGTACTTACATAATATACTTACATATATACGATAAAATAATAATCAAAATACAGTTAATTTTAAGAGTATTTTTAGTATTTTTTTATAATCTTTCCATTCGCCATAAAATTACATAATGTAATAATATCTAATGGTGGACGATTGTACAAAGATCTTAGTTAATTTTGTACTCAATCAGAAGTGCTTAGTTTTGATTATTTACAAATAAAAATTTTAGTTATTTTTTTTTTAAACATAAAATATAGGATTAAGTGCGTATAAAATCTTTATACTTCCGACGTTTCAACCGTGTTCTTGGCCGTGGTCACGGAATGACTGGCTCAGAATCTCTACAGCTCCGTACTTTCAGCGGAATCGTCTTCCACCGGCATATTTTGATTTCCCCAGGTACCGTCACAAAACATACTAACGGTGTCCTTATCCTGGCAACGTCTGAGTGCAAATACACGATTTAACGAACGGTATTTGGGGACTGTGGCTGCATACCCATTTTGCGAATGCCGTATACATGAGATCCAATAGATATTTTGTTTGATCCAAATGTGTATCTACACATAAAAATTTTATCATCTCTGGTGATATAAGCTTTTCTTGCTGTCTCACAAGTATCAAAAAACACATACCTTTTTAATAACAGGTTGTCAGGCAGGAGCCTTTATGGATTTCTACTTGTCTAAGCTTTTTCGCCATGTCGCATCTGTCTGTACACTATCAAACATTATTAATAAACTTTTGAACTTATTAACAAATATTAACATAAGAAACGTTCACGCTCAAATTTCAAAATATTATAAATATTTCCACTTATAACCACGTCCAAAAAAGTAACCGGCACTTTGCGTTACGAGTACGTTAATCCAAAAATTTCATTTTTACGACAACTCAAAACTTGAGTGTTCCCCTCTTGCGCACTTTTATTACGACGAAATTGACTAATTAATTTTTTTTTTTTCGAGTACAAATTAAGCAACGGAGCGAGACACCGGCCTGAAATTTACGCCTTATTTCATTACTTGGGGCTTTTTAATCACTTTTCTTTCGAGTGATCTTTTTTTTCCGTCGGCCATACTTTTTTTCTTAATTCAAATTAATTCTGTTATAATTTCTTTTTGAATTTCGCCCTGGGGTGTTGGACGCTGCATCGAATTTTCAACTCCGTGTTTATATTTAAAAGTTTAAAAAGGAATACTTACCTAGTATTCTTATTTTAATATTTATATCTGCAGTCAATCAGAAAGCAAATAGTCTAGAAATACGTCATGAATGCAAGTTGCAGTTCAATGCATAGTTAAGCTGCGTTTTGATTGTTCGATTTCATTTGTTTTTTGTTACTTTAAAAAAAGTTCGGCTGTATATTTGAGTGTATAAATAGGCTGAAGAAAATACCACTTGTTCTGTGGATGGTTACGAAGAAATGTTTGCTTTTGAGACTGTTCTTATGTTTAAATATTTCTGGCTTCGAATCAATACATTTTTTACCCATGCGAAGTTTGGGCGATTGGTACTTCTAATCAACAGCCATGATATTGAATTTAGCGAACAAAGAATACCAGCGACACTAACATGAATTATACAAAAGTTGTTTTACCTCAAACATGTTACACATTTTTAATCCTATCCCGCAACTTTACCCATCTCAGCTATCCGGATGAAAGGCAATTTTTCAAAAAACCATCTGCCATCAACTATTCCATTAAGTGAGATTTTTGTAAGCCCGCAAGCCGACCGGCCGCTTCATAATCTGTACAGGATTCACCCAATTCCACTCTCTCTTAATTCGTTTTGGGAGTTACTTTCCAGCTGATGTAATTAAGAAAACTTTTTGGATTAACCGCCTTGTTTTTCCACTTGTAAGCACCAACTTTTCCTGAACCCCGTCCCCTCTCTTCCTGCTTAATGAGATCGGCATATTTCGCGGGGTTTTCTCACAAATTAAAGCTCTGCCTGATTGGACGCCCGTGCGCCATTTTTCGACCACTTATTTAGTTTTGCTGTGCCACAATTTGGCTACACCCCTAGACAGTGAATTATTCGTTAATTTCGTGTTGTAAATTTGTTTTCTTTCGACGACTATTTGTTAAGTAGGTGGTGAATAGTTTTGTTTTAAGGTGATAAATTACTGGAGTGCTATCTAAGAGATCTAGGACTCACTTAAAATAGCTGAGTGGAAAATTTTTTATTCGACAGTGAGTTTAATTTCACATGACTTATTAATATGAATACAAGCAGAACTCCTGTTCTTTCTCGTAGGAAATCTAGGTTTTATTGACATTTGACTAAATTAGTGTTAAGTATTTATTCTTTTGAAGAAACATCATTGAATTCTTGAAGAAATGAACTGAGAGATTTTCAAAAGCGGTCGTTGGATAGACCGGTGGAGACCGATGGAAAGTAACAACTGTGCCCAGTTGTGGGACGAAAAATGCTAAAAAGCATCTTCGATACATTAAAGTATAATGGTAGCGTTTCACGCGGTGAGTTTTCGAAGGGAATCTGCTATGTCAGACAGAGTATTAAAAAAAAAATGAGAATTAAAAAAAAAAAACAATGTTGAGAAACAGTAAATTTTAAATAAAAAAATAAAAGTCGTTGATCCTGGCTGCTACCGCTAAACAGCATTTAAATGTTTAGGCAGCGCAAAAAAGTATATATCAGCTGTGTAACTTACTTATCTAACTCTATACAAAAGAGTTTCCAAGCCTTCTTACGTAATAACAGTACAAACAATAACATGCATTATTTCAATGAACAAACATATCATGACTACAATCCTATGGGTCTGCATCCCTAGAGAGATATATTCATATAAACATAACCTATACTAAAGTTTTATATGTAACGCGTGTTCAAGAAGCGGTGTCTGAAAAAAAAACAAAAGAAAATTCCGTGGAATGCGCCACATAAATTTGTGCTACTCTAGGGAGTACTACAGTTTGCATACGGTTGTAGTATGTGGTCCATGATTTTTGTATAAAACGGGATAAATTAAATACTTACTTTACTAAACATACTCGAGAACTAGCCAAATTTTTACAGTATGTTGAGTACCAGAAACTGAAGCCCTTTTATTAAAAAATATAAAATTTTATCAAGAGATCACTAGATTTGAATAAAAAAAAATTGTTACAGGCTCTACATTTTGTTCTCTTTTGTGCGCGTGTGTGTGTGTTTAATGTGTTATTCATATCCGTATAGAAAATCATTTTTATATGAGTGTGTATTTAGGCGTAGTCATCGTAATGGGCTGCTGCGATTGTGCGATAGAACTATGTGTTACCGTCGTGCGGCTTTCGTTCGGTAATTATCATACGACGCTCTGAAGAAATAAATTAAGTGCTCATAATTAAAACTTCTTGTAGGATGAGTATAGTTATATGCGATATAGTCTGGACGAAAAAAGTATGGCCGAAACACGAGCAACCCGTAGTCTGTCTAATAAAAAAATACATAGATCTCTGAAGTTTTAAACTTTGCCTTCATGTTCCAGCTCCATGGTCGCCCTATTCTATTCTACGCACACACTGGCAAATTTGTGCACACACACACCGACACAACTAGGGTCGTGTATACTCCGCGCTCGGTTATTGCAGCTGGCCCTGATTTCCCGCGTGGTACAACCCTAGTGCAGCACTTTGACTTTATCATTTCAAGTTATCTACATACATTTTCTTAAGACCTTTGTCATTCGATACTGCAACCCTCATTTTTTGATTGTATATAAGTAGGTATTTTTGATTGCGTGTAGTTTTTTTTGTTACGTACAATTTTGCGTGCAACTTTGTCTATCTTCAGTATCCTCCTCAACGTAGGTACTTTTCTTTCTAAGCTCTGGGTACGTTTGGAATTTTCTTTTTAATTTACAATAGAGCGACGGCCATCTGATCTGACCTACGTAACTCTCTTTACAAGAAAACCGACAGAATCATAGTCCAGGGTGTGTTAGTGACCAACACTATCCGTGTTGACCACAGACACACTCCATCACACGTAAACCCTGCGTCTGAAGCAGAAAATGAAACAATAATTGTACAATCATGAATTTTATTACAAATAAATAATAACCTTCCATTTATATTACTCACAAAATTTAGGTTCTAGGAACGAAATAATTATGTATTAATTTAAAATACGTGTCTCTACATCTTTGGCGAAATTAAAACATCTTTTTCAAATCGAGAATTGTCGTACTTGATTTATTTTATGTATTTAAAAATTAAAAATATGCTGATCATTGTGCATTTTATTAAAATATTTTAATTAAAGACAGATTATCAAACAAAATTAAGACGTAGTACGAATTAAAAAAAAATCTATGATGCTTATTTTACATGTACTTACGAATCAAACTACAATTAAGTTATCTTCAGAAGAAGTTGAAATAAAATACGTAAATGTACCAAACACAGTATCTACAAATACGTGTTAAATCATCCTTATTTTTTTTCTTACACTACAATTATTTTTAATTCCTTATAATTATTTATTCATGGGAAAAAACAAAGAGATAGGTTCAAAAAAGTTATTTGGTGACTTAAAAAAAAATACCAATTGATTTACGATTTAATTATACATAAGCAAATACTTAGTAGCTACTACACTAAAACGGACACAACAGGTCAAGATAAGTATTAATTATTCGTACTATTTTTAATTATTTATTTTTATATCATTGTCATACATAACTAAGTTAGATTGTATGTTAAGATTACATGAATTTTTGTCACTACGGTTAACTGAGTAATGAGTACTTAAGTAATTCACATTCAAGTTTATGTTTCAAATGTTTTGAAGTTACTTAATTATCATTTTTCTTAATTTATCATCTGTGATTACTTACTCAATACTTAATATTTAGTTAGGTATTAAGCTAAAAAATATTACAATAAGATTTTTTTCGGAAGATTTCAATTGGACCTCTTATTAAAAAAATGCAATTATTATATTTAGGTATTATTAATTTTAATTTATATTTTTATGAATGGCTATTATAAGACAAAAATTGTAGTTCAGAAATCTACCGGAAGTCGATATAATAATCAAAGTTCTAAAAATCTTCAGGTAAATACACTATTTTATTCTCATTTCTTGAAAAAGCAATCATTGGACAACTTCGCTTTTAACAATGCAATAGATATTAATTTTACTGAAAATCATTCTAACGACCTGCATTCTTCAAATATTGGTCTTAAAATTGTCTATTATTATGTTTATGTTGTAATATTGATATGATTTAGATAATATGTCGATATATTATTTTCTTAAATTGAGTATTAATTATATGCCTTTTGTATGAAGTATTAGTAGATACATTATTTTCAATACCAATATCAATCATATAAATTTAAAGTTTCATAATTTACTGATAGGTACATCCATACTTCCATACTTAATATTATAAATGCTAAAATCTGTCTGTCTGTTACGCTTTCACGGCCAAACCGCTGAACGGATTTTGGTGAAACTTAACATTTTGACGCAAGCGAAGCAGCGGGGAAAAACTAGTTTTCTATATGTAAAACTTAATAGTTAGTAGCTACTAGTCTTTCAAATCAATTTAATATATTTTTATAACAGTTATTAATTGATACATATATTTGCATTTCAAATAATTATACATACATAGTATTATCTAAATTTGTATTTGAAAATATGTGTGTGAACTGGGCTAGAACCACAAATTTTTCAAATTGTTATATTTACATGAAATAGACGATTACTAACTTATGGCACTATTTTATTATTCACGTTAATCTAGTTTCATTTCAATATACATAATTATTTACCAAAATGCCAAAATTTTTAAGAGTTACCAATTTTGACTGACAATATTATTATTTTTAATTGAGAATTGTAAATAACATTATCGTTTCAACAGGAAAACATGTATTCTTGTTTTTATAATTGATTATATATAATACAACAATCATTTCAAGTTCAATAATTAAGAACTACATAATTGACTGCATTAAAATAAGTAGTTCTTATGGATCTGTTATTTAAATATCGTATTTAATAGGACACAACGACACTGATCTATCTATATAATATTAATTACTTAATTAAAACTTAAATTTAAATTATTACAACGATAAATTTAAAAATGCGATTAGTAAATTCTATTTGTACCTTCAAGTACATTATTTTGTAACTATCTATTGGCGCTCATGTTGTACAACAGAATTTCTTTTTTTATATATTATTATTTTATTTGATAATTAAAGATTATTACATTAAGAGCATTTTGACTGAAAAAGGAATTTATTTAAATCTGTTATTGAAAAAATGAAATAAACGTATTAAATTAAATACCGGTGTTTCCATATCAGTGCAGAATAAATAAATGTGAGTTAAATATATTGAAAAATAAACAAAAACTCCTCCTTTTTTAAAGTCGTTTGAAAATAAAAGCCATTAACACGTGTTGGGAGCAAATGTGATTGGAACTTAATTTAGGATTATTTCATGTAGGTAGGTACTCTTTAAAAAGGGGAATCGGAATGGGATTCTTCTTGGACTCTATATAACCTGGACTTATTATGTATTATGAAGTACATATTACATTATAATGATACTATATTTTATTACATGCATACATATTTAGAAGTTCATATTTATTTATATTACTCACTATAACATTGTTATAAAAATTTATGAAATATATTATTTCTTATTATCAAGAAATTTTAACTCTAGTCATTTAATTAGATACTCCAAAGAAAACGTTTAAATTATGAATTGAACTTTTAAATACATTATGTATCTATATAATATTTTATACAATCAAAATGAAAATTTTAGAAATATCAATTACAAAAATAAATATAATTAATTGCTTCAACAAAATTCAACAGATTTAACATTTTCGAAATATTGTCAGATAATTTATAAATATAGGTAATATTAAATTAAGTATAAGTTATGTATTGATTACAATTTAAAGTAAATATAATATTATTCCATTGACAATTACACAGACAGTACCTACCTATAGTGAATCATATTATTATTATTATATTCAATTATTGTCATTATAACTATAATAATGAAATAATAACAAAAAAAACATTAATGAGGTTTGGTAAGATACAATTTTAGATCTGTCTTGTAGTCGTTTTATGGAAACCTATTTATTAATTAACATCGAGTAAGTTACATGGTCAAACGATCTTATACACCGTGGTATCAGAGTTTTTTGGAACTGCCTTTCGGGTCTCTGAAACCTGTGCAAGTACTTTAAGCGTATTATAGTCTATATAAAAATAAACTTCACCTATTATCTTCGGTTATTCTAAAATTTTAGATAAATATGTACCTACAAACTTTATGATCATAAAAAAAACAATGAACTATTTCAAGGTAAAAATATATTTGATATAAAGGCACTATTTAAGTAATATTAGCTCTGAATACCTAAATGATAAAGTCATTAATGAAAATATATAAAGTGAATAATGTAATAACAATTTTACTGAATGTGTTTTGGTTATTTTAAATATCGTAGATGGCGACATGGACGACATTTCACAGATATAGAAATAACAAACCATCTTAATTGTTTGATTAGATATTTTGTTAACAAGAGACTTACCTTCTATAAATATGGTAAATTCATTACTGTATAAGTAAGTAGTCTGTACTATAAAAATGTTTTTCGAAATGTTCACAAAAGGAGTTTCATAATTTTAAGTGCTATCATTTTTAGTTAGTCGATCCATATCACACAGTCACGAATTCTAATTATCTTCGGCGTAATGCGCGGTGAATGCCTTCGAAATTTTTCGAATGATTGTTTTTATGTACTAATTATGCTATATATTAGTGTTGAGAGTCCGGCTGGGGCCTTCTGTAGGTTCTAATTCTATTCGCTTGAAACAACCATTAGGCAGTTGATCAAGGATATCTTTTACGTTGTCTACCTCAAGTCGCAAGTGGTCGTGCTCATCCTGATATTGCTTCATCCATCTGAAATTTTAAAAAATACTAAGTATGCTACCTTGGGGCACTCCAAAATGTGAATTCATTTGTTAGATACTTGTTAATAGATATCCTTAAATTATATATGCGAAAGTCTGTCTATCTGTAGGTCTGTCTGTCCGTTACGCTTTCTCGATCAAACCGTTGAACCTGTTTTGATGAAATTTGGTATGAAAACTCTGATTCTGACAGGTTATTTAAAGAAAAATAACCAGTGTTGTTAATACGTATATAATAGTTGTTTTGGTTGTTGAAAGTTTGTATGAAAGATGCATAAGATGTAAGCAGCTAGTTTAATTCTATAAAACAGGTAAGTGGACAATTACCTTTGATGATTATTCTTAGCTTCTGTTAGCGACTTGATCTTGCCCTCGAGGTCTTCAGCCATCAAAGCGGCCTCAGCTTTATCTAAACTTTCCTCTGTAAAACATAATTGATAGTTAATAAAACCTAGACACTAATCATCCAATCACATACATTTACATTCGCAATTTTGCAATACATATAGGAACATCAGTTTGGCGAAAAATGTTGCTATTGTTCTTTATTTATTTTTAAAATACTCACTACCGTTAATACTAACTTAATAAAAAGTTAAAATTAATTATTTACCTTAATAAAATCTATACTAAAGAGTTGCTCATGTAAATCTATACTAATGAGCACGTAAAATAATTTTTTTAAAGAATTTTGTATATGTAATCATTAACGTATCTGAGTGCAGCTATTAGTGCATAGAAGATTACTATCAAACTGGGATCAATTTTGTTCTTTAATATTTCTCCCTAATATTAGATATCTAAGCGAGAACCCAAGTGGTTAAACAAAATCTAAAATTATTCTTAATTATAAAAAAAAACCTATTATTTAAATGAGGAAAGAAAATGCTTTATTTTTTTTTTATGTGTGACCACAAATCTTTAATAGTATCATAAATATTTATAGTAGGTATGCTATCTACTTATTTATTTACAAAAGTCAAAAGTAAATGTGACTTACCTAGTTATAGTCCATGCTGGCGACATGTGCTATTAAAATAAATTCTAAAAAGCAACATGCAAGATGAGAAATCTATTTTACAAAATTTTATTCTAAGCACGAAGCATAAAGGAATATGCATGCACGTATTTTTTTATTATAACTTTAGCTCACGATATACATACAATACAACACAATCGTAGAACTTAATTTTAAATATAAGTTTTTACACAAACCATCAAATCATCAATCATGAGGTTAAAAGCAAATTTTAATAAATTTGAAAACATATTTGTGCTTATGCTACCAGATATTTTTTTATCAAACTAAGTAGTTCATAGTTTTTACGTTTTAAGTATCTAGCTAAAAATTCGTTGGAATCCATTAAAAATATAATGTTAAATTATGCTATAGATTTTTATATAAAACTTATTGCTTTTAATTTATTTTGCAACGAATAATCCACACGAAACATGCATATTCCCTGTTTTAAGCTACTAATTAATAGTATGATAAGTTAGAATTTTTACGCTTTACCCTGAACTTACTAATTATAAAAGATTTTTAAAAATTTTATGAATTAATTTTATTTTTAAGCTATATTTTTAGTTTTTATTTATAAGTTTTTTTAATCATTATTTTTAAAATTAATTTAGTATAACATATTGTGATTTTATTACATTTATTATTATTCAAAGCTTTATTATTATACCACTATTCTATTTTTTTATTAGACATGAAAACTTTTCTACATCACAGTGTACAAAAAATGTACTAACGTACACATTCATTTATTTACATTTTAATTTATTCATGAAGATTATTACGCGGCATATTATCAATAACCTTAAAAATTGTGTAATTTACACGTCTAATGACATTACTAGTTACCTAAATTAGGGATGTTCGCACTGTATCGATATGGATACAAATTTAAAGTTTTAAATCTATTTGACAAATACTACCATGGATCGGATTGTTTACACACTAACAAATTTCATAATTCTAACAAAGCATTATTTTCTACGTGTTTGCTAATAAAATCATATTTAATAATAAGTATTGTAATTTTTTTGATTTAATATTCACCAAATATGGGAATTATTGGTTTTATTTCATTTTACATATTAGAAATTGTAATCTGCTTAAAACCGAAAGTTATATTGTGTAATCTATATCATTTTTGTTTGGCATTTGCAAGAATGTATAATTTCATTGGTTATTTTTTTATATTTTATGCTTTAATTTTATAATGTAAATTAATATATTGTTCTAAATACTTTATTGAATCGATCGTATGGATTCTTGCGAAACGCTATACGAATCGATGCAAGGAGATACGATATCGATAAAAATTACCAGCACCAAGCTTCTCCTTCCCATCCCTAGCCTAATTTTATGATTCTAAATACAGTGCTACCCGTATGCCATATTTCAAGTCATCGGAAAGTCTACCTCTGGTAAATATATACTCATTTACATTTATTTTCAATTCAGAATAATATATATTTATTCAGAATAAATATTGTATGTACTGACTTATAACCTAAAAGATCCAGGTCGACTGTCGAATCTATAAATTATATTAGATTTAACAGATTAGAATTAGATTTGTATGAAAATTTAAGTGAATAACAACGTAGAATGACTAAACCCTATTTTAGAAGAATTTTATTTCAATCAATCAATAAGCAAAAATATATTTTACGAAAGGATCTTATTTTCTTAGTCAACCATTTCGAATATTTGCACCGAAGAAGTATCAACACAGTGTTAATAAAATTTGACAGATACTAATACCTAGACTTTGAAAACGGAACTGTACAATTGTCAAATTGTTTTTTTTTTAACAATAGTTACGTCTTCTTCTTTCACTATGATAATTGATGGGGTCCTTTAAGTTTTATTTCCTCTACGTATACTTATGCAAGTGAGTTTTGTCAATTAAAGGTATTGTAAATTTATAAGTTTTTTTAGCAAAATTCATGAAAATTTAAGTAAAATATAGATATAAAAGAGAAACTTAAGTTAATATTAACAGATTAAAATGAAAACAGTGATACATAATAATAAATGAAACAAAATTACTCAATGACAATATCGACCACATCGTGCGACAAATGCGAAAAGAAATAGAAAGCATTCTCTCCTCTCCTGTGAGAAGAGAAGGAAATATTAATTATGGTTAATAAATAAGAAACTAAATTGGTCACATTGTACTCGTCCAAGCAATTAATTAGATCCACTCAGTTGCCAGTTAGATAAAATAATGATTTATATGTTGTTGTTATTTTTTTCTTATAAATTTAACAAATAATTTAAGAACAGTAGTAATAAAAATATTAAAAACCAGTGGAGAGACTTTTTCCTTGGTCGACCACAAATGAATAGGCTAGTTTCCTAAAAAAATATAATTAGTCCGTCAGTTATAGATAATCAGTTATTAGAAATTCAAAAAATATTGGAGACGTATATTTTTTTTGGAAATTATACAAATAATGGTAAAGATATGGCTCGTTAAAGTTTCGTGTGACGTCACAGTGTGCTACACTTTTTTGCAATATGTGATGTTACGAGCCTCCATTCCTAAACGTTGATGCAATAAATCTTTATAATTTATCGCTCAATTGCCAAAAGAAAAAATACGTCACTAATATATTTTGATTCCCTAAATGACGGACTAATTTTAATGATAGTCTTTTGCCCCTGGAAACTATCCTATTATATCTAAGCATAATTAATGAAGCAAATCTCTAGAAATTATTTTCTGATTGAGGCTTATTTTAACAGGTTTTATCAAAAATCATTTCTAAATGCATGAAGTATTAAATGATGTTCTGCACTTTACATACTACTAGCAATTAAAATAGTTATTACCATCGGCATATTTTACGTGGCACAAACATTTTGAGAGGTGGTTTATTTAGGCTGAAGAAAAGTACTAAGAGCAAAATTTAAGAATCTACACGCAATTTTTTTGCATTTTCCTAAAAAAATATATTTTGTTCTCTTGAGCGCACTGGAAAACTCATTCATCGTAAAAATCTATTAAAATTCCCTCTTCCCAAACTACGTACGAATGGAATTTATGTGCTATCTTCTTCATTCCGTTTGTGAAAGATAGAGACAAAATTAGTTTTACAACTTCTGTCAGTTTTGCCTTCAAAATGGAAGTAATAAAAGGAATAGCACTACTTTTTACTATTCAGTAAAACATAAAAGCTCCGATTCTCGAAAACTAGCATGTAGAAAATTATGAAAACAACATCAGTCTGTTTTATATCACTTATTTAATTAGCCATTGTTAATTAAAAATTAAATTAAAGTATTTGTATTTAATTTAAATCCACCTTATATACTAATATGGTAGCGCCATAGTTGTCTAATGACTGCAAAGCTGAATGGCTGTCATTAAATTTTTTTGTGACTTACTAGTCAAGACATTTTTGGGACACTAATAAATTACTCACAGATTTAGATTTTTTTTTAATTCACTACCGTAAAAGACTAAAAAAATATTAAAATTACAAAATATAGATGTAAATTATTTGCTTCTTTGGAGAATTTATTGGAATAATTTACTAACGCGTCCATCCAGATGATGAAATCCAATGATTTCACTGAATGATTAAACAATGTTTATTACACTTTATGGCCATTTCTAACAAATATTAAAGTAGGTACACTATTCTGAAGGACAAGGACCAGATATAGTTAGTTATTTATGAGAAATATTTGGCAGAGTTAATTTAAAAAATCTAATATAGAAATTACATTTATTTATTTAAACATTGTTGCACAAAATAGATTAATATAATAATATTTATATATCAACAAAAAATGTACTATATATTTTGTACATATACAGTTCTGTTGTAATAGAATCTAAAATTTAAATTCAATTATACCTATAACCAACTTTTGCATTTTACTAAAGTGCAATAAAGTTTTAATAAATAAATAAGATCCAACAAGACAGCAGTGTTAATAAAAGAGCATTAGTGTGGTGAAAAATAGCTGGAAATATCCCAAATTTATGGGAATATTGCCGTTATTGTCATCAATTTTCCAATAATATTTTCAATTTTATGGAAACGTGTAATAAATTGCGTAATTTGAATATTTCTAGAAACATACGGAAAATCACTAAAAGATCTTAGCAGTTATATATTAAAAGTAATACTCACTAAGTCTATCCAAAGCATCGTCGTCCAAGGTCGGGAGGTTGTTCAGCTCATCCATTATGACCTTCAAGTCTTCCAAGCCCTTGGATACTTGTTTTTCGGCTTCTCTTGCATCCGTGTTTGCTTGCCCAACCTGTTTTTTAAAAGCCGTATTTAAAAAAAAAAAAAATCTTATTGGTTTTACCACTACAAAGTTTAGTGGAGAGAGAAAATTATATTTATATGGGCAGAGAATGAGTATTTTACCTTTGTTTTGGCGTCATGAGTAAGCTTCATGTTCTCAGCTGCGTCGTTCTCCAGATTCTTCAACTGCTGCTCTGTGCCTTGTACACGGGCTAAAAAAAACAATAAAAAGATGTCTAGTTATGTAAAACTCGACATTTAAAGCCAACCCATTTGGGAATCGATACGTTTCTCAAATCACGCCATGTACTTATATTTGCCGTACGTAACCATTTTCGTAGAATATTTTACATGATAACTAAAAGATTTTTCTTTGAGACTTAGAATAAAGAATAATAATAATATAACTCTTTATTGCACCAAGAAATTAAAATTATAAAATTACATAAGAGATTTGCAATGTACAATGGCGGCCTTATCGCTATAGCAATTTCTTACAGGCAACGAACGGGTAAGATTTAATAAAATAAGAAGTATATTGAAATGCCATAATCAACTTAACCGCATGCCATCCTGTGGTCAAAAATGTCGGATGGGAGGTCTCTTTCTAAGGACATAATATTAGACAAGGACAACACTATTAAAAGTATACTTTACTAGATACCATACTACTACTAGATACAACATACCAATACCAATTACGTCCTGCCCCTATTATTCTTTTTTATTTAACTTCATCACAATAATGTAAAGGGCGGACTTAAAGCCAAAGGCTTTTTCTACCAGTCTACTACCGACTAAGTGGTGGTTTGAAGAGAATATATATAATGTTTTCTTATGTTTTCGTGATTGTTATTCATTAAATTAAACTATTTTAATACGGTTTATCGCGTTTATTACTTATTTATTTACACCTGACGTTTCAAACACTTTACAGCGTTCATGGTCGCAGGCAGACTGCCTGCCATGCCATGCCATGAACGAATGAATTTAAAGAATATATATATTTTTTAATTCTTACCTATATAGTTTTAATATCAATTATGAAAACAATGAGTACTTTTACCACAGTCACCATAATTCGTTAAATTGAAATTAAACCCAAACATCCATTCTGGTCGCAGTGTAGAAACTGTTACCATTGTAGAAATATAAATAGGTAAAAGTTTCTACACTGCGACCAGAATTGTTGTATGGGAATGGACTACTTACTGGATAACTTATCAGCTTCGTCTCTCAACCGCACTGCATCCACTCTGGCAAGAGACGCTTTCTTCTTGATTTCATGAGCCGCCTGTAAATAAATACACATGTCATAAATTACTATAATTATTTGCGTATGGTGCATCGAATTTGAATAGTGAAAGGGAGGCAGTCAATCCACTAGTCACTTCTTTGTCCGCTTTCCACAGTCCTCGATGGAAAAAAGGGGACAAAAATCATTGTGTTTCATAATCTACGTTTCTCCACAGAGGCATAGCGGAAGTCTCAAAAATAATGAAGGTAGGTACGTAGAATTTCACCTAATGTCCATTTAAAGACACTCATGCCTAACGAATTTTGCATTAAATTAAAATAGGACAAAGGCAAGAAAATGTACGCCTAAAAGAGCGATAATAAGACGAATATTTTTTGAGATACAAGTTGGGAAAGAAGAAAAGCATCCAATAAAGAAAATATTAGGTACTCATTCTTCTCTTTTACTCATAAGCTACCGTTACAAAGTAGAACTTCATCGCTTAATAGGATTTATTAATTATCCAAGCCTAAACCTAAATCTACCCTTAATCTACGCGGTGAGGTGCGGTATCTGTTTCGGGTGGGAGGGTGTGAGTGTCCGTTCTGTACGTTAGTACTAATAATAATTCTGCGGCAGAAGAAGTAAGTTAGGCAGGTACCTCTGAAGCCTTATCAGCGTATTTTTTCTGCGCCTCCTGCGCTAAATCCCTGGCCTCTTTGGCTTTTTCTCCAGCAGTGTACAACTCCTCGGTGATGAAGTTGATACTCTCCTCGGCCGCTGCCAGCTTCTCCTGGATAGAAGGCACGTCCTGGACGGCTTGGGCTGCCTTCTGTCGGGACTGCTCTACTTGGTCTGTGAATTCTGGAAATCAAAAAAGGGAGGGTATTTTGAAAATGCTATTGAATGTAAAAATCATAGATAGATTCGTCAAAAATTACGAGCATTCAGTAGCAAGTTAACTAAAATATGTTTCGTCTCGTTCTTTCACGTCAAATTTAGCTAAGGCAGAAAAAGAAAAGCATAGTTAGTTAATTTAGGCTTAACGAACGTTCGCAAATTTTTATGAATAAGGGGGTGAGGCTTTATCTACCAGTCAACCAAATGGGCGATGCTGAGAAAGTTAAGCCGTAAGAGAATGTAAAATAACAAGCTATTCTGTGCTTTAATTATGATTTCGGTGTCTAAGTAATGTCTGCCATCTAGCGTAAAGGTTTAGAACTAACCGTTGTACGTATGCTCCCTTGCGCCCTCGTCTACTTTCCAAACTGTATTTTCACCGTATTTTGGGGTAGATGTTTCATTTTCAAAAATTACGTAAGAGGGCGTTGGTGTCACATATTTCGTAAAATAGCATTGAAAAAGAAATTTATTTCGATGCTTTTTGATCTTATTTTGTGTAGAAGTAAATACTTTCCCTTTAAATATTTGGTGTTACTACGTTGTCCATACGAACGATTTAAAAAAAAATAATTATACTAAGTCCATAGAAATAGAAATTGCAACTTTTGAGGTGTAAGTTATTCGACACACAAAACTTTGCCTTACTCTATAATACACGATAATGTGTTATTTACTAAAAACCACACGTTGACTGCTATTTTTGTAAATGCAAAAAGGATGAGCCGAATGATTTGCGTTCGATTTGGAATTAATTTCTATTAACCTATTAAAGTTACCAAGTCTCATAAATCTCATTGGCTTCCTTCAACGTGGTATTCGTCAGCTCAACGTCATGTTTAGCTTGGGCATGCTGTTCGTCAAGCTTGGCCAGCAGGTCGTAATTACTTATTATTGGTATTACGACAGAAAAGCACAATAAAAACAGTAGTTAGTTAAATTTTAGGTATTATAACACAAAAAGGACAATGACTCCTCGTGAATTTGTTAAATCGTGTCAACCAATTGGTTTAGCAACAATTTCATTATACCTTTCAAAGTCTTGTAAATCTCATTAGCTTCCTTCAAGGTGGCATTCGTCAGCTCAACGTCATGTTTAGCTTGGGCATGCTGTTCGTCAAGTTTGGCCAACAAGTCGTTCAACTCGTCTTGCCGGTCGTGACCGTGGTCTAACAGTTCTTTGCCTCGGCGCACGGCGTCTTCTAAGTTCTTGAGGACATCTTCATTGCTTGACACGAGGCGGTTCAAATCGGCTGTTTTTTCTTCAATCTGTTAAATAAATCTTTGTTGTGTACCAATATTTACTAATATTATAAAGCTGAAGAGTTTGTTTGTTTGAACGTGCGAATCTTAAGAACTACTGATCCGATTTTAAAAATTATTTCAATGTTGTGTGCCTATTTATCTAGGAAGGCTATGGGCGAAGTCGAGACAAACTGCTAGTAATATATAGTACAATTCAATGTAAGCCCTGTCTCCTAAACTAAGATAACCTGTATGTCAGAAAAGAGTTCTTTCGAATTTCACTTTACATTTAGTACATAACAGTGTAAAGTGTAAGTGAAAAAAAATAGGCTAAGGTTTTCAAAGATATCCTTATTAAATGTATGTAGTATCCTTATAAATGTATAGTATGTGTAAGTGTGTGTTTGTATTAGAAACGATAAAGATATTTGATGGTTTAAAAGTTACTAGATAAGAAAGATCAAATTCATCAAAAACACGATTGGACGAAGGAAATAACTACTCACAGTTTTATTCATAGCGCTAGCTTCGAGCTTCAGTTTCTCAATGTTGATATCCGGCAGCATCGTGGTATTGACTTCAGCGTAAAGCCCTAGGGCTTCGTCGTACACGTCCTTAGCCCTGGACAGGGCCTGGTCAGCCAGTTCCACCATGCTGTTTAGTTTCCCCGAAGCTGCGTTCAGCTCAGTCGACAGAATTTGAATTTCGTTGCTGAGGAATTATTGTGATTAGTATTATATACGTAGACCTTATCCTCTTTGAGAAAGGAACGTTTGACCGTTTTTGGTTTCGATGCTCTTTGCTTATTCTACAGACTTTATGGTAGTTAACTGCCACACTTATAGTGAGAATTTAAAAAGGAATATTTTTTTTTTATTTTACTTTATTGTCTACTTTTTTTTATTTATATCGAAGAATTTGCTTTAATGGTCATTAACCTTTAAGATTTTGAGTGAACTGTAAATGCTCATCATTAACTATTATCTCTATTTTTCATCTGAGTTTTTTATAACTTACTCATTGAGCTCGAAATACGTCAAAAACATATATCGTTATAAGCTATTAAAGCGAAAACAAGATAACCATTCTGGAAAATTTTCCAAAACATTATGAGATATAGATAAAGCCTCCTGACGAACGAAAGAATGGAAATGATTGAAGTCAAGTAACTGAAGGACTTAGCAACTTTGAGAGGGTCTCAAAATCAAACGAACAGGCTTGGAATCCTTACCTAATATTAGCCTGCTTGTTGATACCATCCTTGGCGATCTTATTAGCCGATATAGAGGTATTGAATGCCTTCTCAGCTATTTCCCTAATATTCTTGGCTTCTCCTTCCAGCTTCTCAGCCAGCAGACGGGACTCCTTGGCCAGGTTCGACATCTCACCGGATTGTTTGCCAAACTGGTCGGATCGGTCTCGAGCCTTGTTCAAAGCCGCTGCACCTTCGCCTTCCAAGTATTCTAGAGCGCTCTGTTGAAAAATAAAAAATTAAATGCCAGAAAATTATGGTCCTAGGTAACAAAGTATGAAGTATGTTAATTCATTGACCTAGAATCTCCCAAAAGATCGACTGCATTGAGAAAGCAACGTTTAGATACGTGTGCGGTTTCGATGGTCTTTGGCCGACTGGCATGAAGAGAAGCAAAATATGGAAAAGTTGTAAACATTTGTGTCTGAGACCAAGATCGAATTTGGGTCGTAGAGCTACCAAAGTAAGTGCATACATACATACATACCATTACGCCTTTTTCCATTTGCTACGATCCTTACAGACTTCCCTCGCTTCTTCTATGCTCATCACTCTCGTCATACACGCTCGTCGATTACGGATACTCCTGACATCTCCCTTTTTTAATATGTCTGCGATTTGGTCGCAGTATGTTCTTCGAGGCCGGCCCTTACCAACTTTTCCTGTCACCTTCGATTTGTAAATACCTTTCGTAAGTCTCCTTTCATCGATCCTTTCTACATGCCCAAACCATCTTAACATAGTTTTTCTATCTTTGTCACTACATCCTCACACCACACCTTTTCCTTACCTAACTATTTCTAATTTTATCGCTCAGACGTACTCCACATATACTCCGTAAAGCTCTCATTTCAACTGCAAAGTAAGTACTTAACTAAAAGTATCAACTTAAAAAACTATGTTAAATTTGACATAATTTAGGCTTACTTATAGACTACAAGCCCATGGAAAAAAATTAACCTGTGAAATGAACCAACGAGAATAACGCTTAGAAGGTTGTTACTATATCAGAAAATAACTCTGAGCACTATGCCGTCATTTCTGAGTGGTACAGGTGAGTACGTGAGTAAATGGAATTTCCCAGGTAAAAGTGAGGAATTACGACTAATTATGAATGTACGGCTTTTTTATAGTTTTTATATGAAAAATAAATGTCGAAAAACCTAGTGCCGTACTAAAGCGGTGGTGACGGTAGTCAGTGCAAATTTTTAATTCACCGATAATTGTAGAAGCAATATTCCGGTCATTTATTACTGTACGGCATTTGTGTAATTCCTTTTGTATACATATACAGATACTTTACTTATGAACGCCGCACATATTTCCAGCGCTGGGGTCGAAAGCCAAGGGTCGCAACCCTTATCTCTTGTTGCAAGTTGCAACGAAATATCATAGAAATATGAACACGAAGATGAAATAAAATCTTTATCTAGCAACACCAACAATCACTCAACTTACATTAATTTCTTTCCCAGCAGCTTCTATGGTATCTTCTGCTTTGGACAGACTAGCTTTGCTCTCTTCAACTGCCTCCTTGCCATCGTAACTCTCATCTTCAATCTTCCGAAGCATATTCCTGAAAAATATCGCATTATTAATAAACTTACGGAGACTATTATTATTCGTATCATAATGGTCACAATCAAAAATGATTTCAAACAGGCCCAACTCAAACATTTTGAAATCGTCTACAAACTAACAGTTTTTCTATTTAAGTTTTCTGGGTTTGATCCCTAGTTTGGTCAAGTTTGAAAATTATCCTTTTTAAATGCGTTTTCCTTCACCTTTATTTACACTTACTTGACATCAGCAAGTCTATTGGCCAGTTCGTTTAAAGTGTCAGTCAAATTTTCTCCAGAACCTTCGCCAGCTTCTGATTGGGCGTCTTTGGACAATGCATCGATTTCAGCTCGGACGCGGGCTAGTTCGTTGTCGAAGTCTGCGTTTTCCACCACCGTTGGGGCTTTAGAGATCTTTGAAAGAATCTGAAAGACGGAATAGACATTAAATCATCAAAGTAGTATAGTCATTTGAATTTAAGTGTACTTCAATAATTTCTTAAATTCGAATCAGCAAATACAGAATGAGTCGATAAAGATTTACCAGTAAACGTTGTTGGATGTCTTTATTTGAATCTTTAATATTTTTCTTCGAATTAATTCAAGTGAGACTGACAATACAAATACTGATATCAAAATTGATGTGGAGTTTCTTTAATTAATGTCTCTCATTATGTCACTTTACTTCGAGTTACATATATAAACACTCTTCAAAGTTGATAGATTCATTTTCTCAGAAAAATCATTAGGACTTTAAGAATTAAAAGTAAGAGTACTATTAAAACTTACATCGTCCAATTCTTTGAGCTCCTTCCTGTGTTGGTTGACAGCATCTTGTACCAAGTTGTAACAAGCAGGGCAGTCTTCACAGCCGAAGCCATCGCCTCGTCGACGTTTATTTTCCATACACCTAATTAATTAAAAGTTTTTCATAAAACGGGTGTGAAGGTGGGACGTTGACGGAGTGGAAAATCTTCCGAAAGACCCTGATACTGACCGACATATTATAAAACAAAGATGTGGCTTGGAGATGGTAGTAGAAGATCGGATGTCGAAACTAATATTTATAGGCGAGATGAAAAGGGGTCTGAATTTTTTGATCCAGTGGCAGAGTTTGAGAACAGTCTATTTTACTATCGTAAGTTCGAGCTCAATGTGTGTGTCGTGTTTTAGAATTTTCATCCTTACACTTGAGGCAATCATCATAGCAAGTACGTATGTGTATGTAAGTTCCTGCTACGGGGACTGTAATTCGAACACTTTTTCACTGACGTTCCTTCGTGACTGTGTATCTAGTTGTTATTCTATATCGATGGTAATAAAGTAAATAAACTTGCCTATCACACCGACGTCCCTCAACATTTTCCTGGCAGGAGCACTGTCCAGACATGTCGCACTGGTAGGTGTTGGAGCCCCAGTCGTCGCAGTCGCAGTCCTTACAGCCTTCAGAGGAGAACCCGTAGTGGTACTGCTTGCAGCGGTCGCAGTGAATGCTGTGTTCAAAAAAGTTTTTACATTATGGTCGTTTGTTTGTAAGTGTAGTATTGGATGACTTATATCTGTTATATACTTATATTCTGAGGATTGACGATCGCCGAAGTTTGACTATAACAGATTAACCCATTAGAGATGATCGGCGCTCATCAATTCTTAGGTAGGCTCAAAAACTCAAAAAAAAGAAGTTTTTCGGCGTTTGACTAAACTAGGCGTGTGAGCGAGCGAGCAACTCAAGCCCAGAGCGAAAATATCAAAAAGACAAAACAACTTTGTCTTATGTTGTGTCGATCTAACAAACAGTCTTTTTAATACTAAATTGAAGTTTGACTGGCAACCACGATTTCATTAAATTGAGTTTCGACGTCTGCCTGACCAAATTAGGTTCTCGTAGGTTTGACGAAAATTCTTCAGTCAGAGGCCGTATAATCTTAATTTGATTGTGGGCTTTGCCAAAGACTTCATGTCAGACCTGAGGTTTGACTAGTCAAAAGTCCTACCGTCGTCTATCCGTTAGCATCAATACAACTTAAGGAGTTTATTGCAAAGTTTTAAGAGAAATTATAATGATGTTGGAATACAAACGTATAAGATCAACATGAGACCATTTTATATGTATCGTACATATGCTTTTCTCATAAAACATGTAATAAGATCGGTACTTACCCATCGATTCCAGGTTTACAATAGCACTGCCCAGTGAGAGAATGGCAAGAAGAGTTGAAGGATCCTTCCAGGTTGCAGTCGCAGGCCTTGCAGCCTTCTCCAGAGAATATGTTGTAGTAGCCATCCTGTGTGAGTAGAAAATCAATATAAACACTTAGGATACCAGAAATGTCTCATCAATTAATATTCCTTTGCCATTAAGACGGATTCATACCAAGACTGTCGAAGGGCTAAGTAATATGGATCACTTTTTGTTAGAACATCAAAAGATCATGATTTGAAGACTCTTATCTTGGGAATCTAGTGTTTTACGAATGAGGTATTTTGAGAGAGTGAGTGCTAGATAATTTACGGAGAAGTATTCTTATTTTTATCTACTTCCCTTCTTCTTTAGTGGTTAGTACTCCTCGTACATTTGCCCTGGATCCATTTTGGGTTGTCAGTATTTTCATTTTGGAAAAAAATTAAAAGGGATTCAATACCAACCTCGCATTTATCACAGTTCCTTCCGATGACATGAGGGCGACAGGAGCAGTGTTCTGTGAGACCGTCGTATTGAGGAGGATCTTTAGGACTCTCCATTATCTTCAAATTGGTATGGCTGGTAGCCACTAGTAAGGAGTACCAACCTCGCATTTATCACAGTTCCTTCCGATGACATGAGGGCGAAAGGAGCAGTGTTCTGTGAGACCGTCGCATTGAGAAGGACCTTCAGGACTCTCCATATTTTTAAGTTGGCATGGCTGGTAGCCACCAGTAAGGAGTACCAACCTCGCATTTATCACAGTTCCTTCCGATGACATGAGGCCGACAGGAGCAGTATCCTGTAAGACCGTCGCATTGAGGAGGACCTTCAGAACTCTCCACAGTTCCAGCTTCGAGGCACTGGCATGGCTTGCAGTCACCCTTTTTCTTAGGGTCCAAGGCGTCTCCGAAGAAGCCTAAATATAAAAAAGTTACATTATCTTGTCCTACTTTGAATCCTCTCGAAGATTGGTTTCCAATATCTAATAGTAGTTGACATCTAAACTCTATTTTTTTTATTCCTACGGTAAAGTTTGGTTAGGACATGTCATGGTTGAATTTTTTGATTGTCTGATTATAATAATGATTTGGTGCTTCAGAAAGCATATTAAATCGTTTGTACCGGCTGTCATTTCGTGGTCATTAAAGGAACCACGCCAAAGCCTGAAAGGCGGTTCTGAAAATCTCTAACACCAGGATGTACGATTGATCATGTACAAGGTAACACCATTAATTAATGAGTGAATTAGTTCAGAATGCCTTGACCCTTGCAATACACCATATAATGGCCATCTTCTTCGTCCAAGCGTGTTTTTCTAGTTGCGTCCTAAGCTAACGCTTCGGAACATAGGGTACGCTGTAACTGTAAGTCCTAGATTTGCCACCATTTAAAGGCAATGACCAGGGTGTACATGGTCGACTGATAATGTAGCCTACACGAAATGATGATGATAATGGCAATCATGGTAATACGGCTATCGCCCGTAGATTAATTGAGGTTATGACCAGAGGGCTGGCCTCTACCTCGCCCAAAGGATTAGCATTGCCATTTAATGTGGCAATGCTGCCAGCCTTTTGGACACGCTACCTCGGAGTAACGATCTGTCGGGGCTTGCCTTTTTATAAACTTTTAGCTATTTAATGATTTGTTTATTTTTCTTTCACTCTTTTTCTTATTTTATTAGGATTAATTTAATTGTAAATCACTTATGTTTTCACAATAAAAATACCTGGTATCAATATGGTGAAACGCGAAATAAACTTACCGCTCAAGCATTTGTCGCAATGTTCCCCAGCCGTATTGTAAATGCACTTGAGACACTCGCCAGTGGTCCTGTTGCAGTTGCCAACTGCGTTGGGGTCCACATTGCCGTTGCATTGGCACTCGGTACATTTGGTCTCGAGACCGAACTGCCCCGTGGGGTCACCGAAATGCCCGTCCGCACAGACCTCGCATCTTGGACCTGTTGGGTTTAAAAACTATTATTTATTTATTTATTTAAATATTATTTATTTTATTTATTAGTAAAAAACGCATCTTCGTTGAATCAATATCATCAGATATTGTTTCCAAGTTACATCGCCAGCATACGCTTCAGAGCCCGGAGGCCAATCGCGCTAAATGCAAATTTCATTAACGTATTTACCATATTTGAGTATGTAAAATCGGCGAGTCGATCGAAAATAACTCAACTCATCTATGTCGAAATAAAATCATTCAAAATCGAACGAAAATCATTCGAAAATCCGAATTTTATTCTCAAAAATAGCCGTCGCGGTCATAGTTAGATGTTGTTAAATAAATTAATGTGTTCTGCAGTCTTCGCAATCGGCCTCTAGAGTATACTTTGATATTTACCCGTTCTTGTTTCTTTGCAAATGCTCTTACTTCATGACAAGAACTATCCTCAGCTTTACCAAGATACGTTTTTACCTTAGGGTTCACTGTTTTAGAACAACAAATGATAGCAATACTGCAATTGTCAACAAATTGACATGGTGTAAAATCCAAAGGAGTTCCAACAAGATCCTACCAGCATAACATAACCAACTGGGCAGTACTGATACACACGATGGTGTCCATAGATTCCAGTAAAGGCATTCGCGTGCTTGGCGCATAGACCGGAATTCTTACGGGTGCTATATGCATATGACAAAAGATGAATTACGAATGCCCACTTCGCTGTTTCCCGGTGAAATGTCGGAACTTCACAAACTTAAACCCGCCGCTGAAAGCTGTTTAAAAAGCCTAGACGTAGATTTGATCCATGCAGAATTAATGCCATACGAAACGATGATGATCACAAGATAAAAAGAAGCGACACCATACCCTACCCTTACTAAGGTACTTCAAACCAACGTTGTTTGACAAAGTCATCATGTGAGATCTGGGGATTGACTAGTCAAACCTAGGTGCGCTGGTGCTTCGAGGTTTGACAGGGCCTAACGTCCTGAAAAGTCCCACCAAGTTCTTACCAGCATAGCCAACTGGGCAGTCAGTACACACGATGCTGTTGTCCATCAGCTGGATACAGCCGCTGTCTTCTGGACAAGGACAGGGTTTGCAGTCGTCAGGGGTGCCAGCGATGGCATTCCCGTAGAAACCCTTGGCGCAAAGCTCACAATTACTGCCGGTAGTGTTGTGTTTGCAGATACAGAAACCTGGAAGAAAATAGAGGGTTAGTCTATTATGACATAAGAAGTAGAAGAGGAAATAAATAAGAAATAAATATTGTTGTGTGTGTTTTCCAACAATTTCGAGATTCATTAGTTGTCCCTACTTCTCGTTAATTTGGATGCCGATGCATACTTTTTATGACCATCTGTCCACATTTTATCAATGCTCTTTACAGGTGCAATTTTGACGTTAACATGTTACGCAGTTCCAGCGTCAGCTTTATTTAATTCTTAGTAGCTACGGTAAATTATTTGGTAAACCAATGATGATTTTTTTTATAATTCAGTTGCAAATAAACAAAATTAAATAATTACCATAGATTAACAATTTTTAATAAACACTCACCAGTAGCAGTATCACATATATGAGCATGCCCGTTGCAGTCACAAGGAATGCAAGTGGAATAAGGCCCTCCATTGGCAGGCTCGTGTTTGTATCCAGGGGCACATTCTTCGCAGTAGTCACCCACGTAGGCACTGGGGCAGGTACACTTCTCAACCCAGTTCGCTGGCGCTGATCCTCGCTCCCTTCCAACCTTCGCTGTCTCCAACTTAAAGTTCATCAAATATCCTATTCCACCTTTATTGTAAGTGCCTCTGACTTTAATAGCGGTAAGGTTTTGAAGGATCGACATAAACTCGAAGTTGGATAACGTTGGTGTCCATCCATATTTAGGATCTTCATGAAGTCTGAAGGTGTATTGTTGAGCCTGTAACAAATTGTTAGTTCTAAAATGGATATCAAGTGAATATCATTGGCTTATGGGACAGTCGCATTGCATCAGTCGCTGAGCAAAACACTGATCTGAACAGATCTTACCTGATCTGAGGGTTCAGGGTTATTTTGGCCGTAGATATTCATGGAGACAGATGTACGGGCTCCTTCAAGGATGATGTCTTGAGAAGATGGGTAACCTCTAGCCTCGCCGAGTCGCAGGGTGAACTTCAGGTCATGGTTATATGAAGGTCTTTGGTCTCCGAGGAAATTGTTGGACGCAACGAAGTATATCACTTCTTGGCCTCGAGCCTGGACAGCTGTTATAAAAAATAATAGTATTAGGTAGGCAGTTAATGTTAAGATTATTTATTACTAAATAGACAGAGAAGGTATATCACCAGCTAAAGGTAAGAGATATCAGTTCATTATCTTACCAATATTCTGTGTATTAGCGTTGAATTTCAGCTCAGCAGGACTTTCGTTCTCATCCTCCGCCGTCCACTTTTCAGCATCTCTAATGTAGTGCGCGCTGATCTCGTGGGCTTGGTACTTTGGAGCTGAGCTGCATTGAGAGGAGTGCCCGAAGCAGAAGCATGGAGTGCACCCGAACTCATTATCTAAGTCCAGGTTGAAGAAACCAGGCTTGCATCTGGAAGATTTAGAACATTTATCAGTGTTGAAAACAAATCTTCGATGCTCTTACATCAAATACCATTGGGCAAAAATTTTGTAGATATATCAATATTTGAATTCAATTTAATTGTTAATAAATCTACCATTTTATGTAACTACCCCTTCACCTGCTTCGGGCCCCCGCTACCGCTACGCTACTGTGCTTACAACGCGCCCGCGCGCGCGCGCGTTACAAGCGTTTTAGATAAAGCGTTGTTTACAACTCGAGTGTACGGTTACAATAACACGTAAAATTTATGTTTGTTCACAGATAATCGACCTTATCGACAAAACTGTTTGGATAACGATATCATAAGTGGTTCTTTTGTAGTAACGGGTGGAAGGAAAATATTTCTTTTTTGTCCCCGTAATTTTGTACTATAATGATTTTTTAAATAAAAGTTGTACCATATATATGCCTTATTTTTTTATAATCTAACAGTATCTATCTAGTTCTGTAATTAAAACAAAGAATACTATCCTGCTACAGTAAACTTTTGAATGAAAAATAAATTACAATTTGGAAATTCGCGGGTTTTTGTACGAAAAAATGATATATTTTGCATCAAGACTTTGTTTTACAAATTTCGTTAAAAGCAATGAATACACATATTTTATTGAAGCCTAGCTATCTTAGAATAGATAACAAGCATTAATAAGTTCTCAGAATGTTCAAATTGTGAAAAAACTGACAAACAATGGACCTCCGTCGTTTTTTATGGTCGGCTCGACCGATCTTTACCCAAGGTCAGTATAAAAACTACTACACGAATCCAAAAAAAAAAAGTTCAGTATTGCTTGGAAAGGAACGTACTGTCGAAAAAAAATACAAACCAAATTTAAAATAAATGTGGACTGCTCCCATAAAATCCGTTTGTGGCGCATTTTTTGCGCGCCCGCTGTCCCATACTAAGATGCTACGTTAGACAAGGACGCGATCCTCCACTCGCGCGTTCTTTTTTTGAAATCATGAAAGATCGCTTGAGTTAGCGTGGTTTCTTGTTATTTTTTATTGCTTATTATTAAATTAGTAATATAAATAGAAAAAGTTGCACAGAAAATAATGAATTTTATAATTTATGAAAAAATGTTTTTTGCGTGGTCAGCCATTTTGTTCCCAACTTTTTCGATAAAAAGTGGAAATATCACATGAAAACATAAAGTGATCAATTATGTTTGTATTTTATATTAAAATAGACTTATTTAAGCATTTTCTCAAAAAATTTCATTAGTTATAATAAAGAATAACCTCCCTAGCCAGGCATTTTCCCGTACCGTGATCCTAGAAAAAAATGAGACCCGTCAAGCTCAACTTCAAATTCGTATTTAAAAATTTTTTCGGCCCTGGATGGCAATGGAATTATTTTTAATCGATAGTGGCAGGATCGTAGTTAGCCGAGAAAAAGCCATAGACACATAGAGTTACTCAGTGTTGTGTAACTAAAAAAAGATGCAAGCGAAAACAGTTGGGGCTGATCGAGCCCAGAAGCACAGTAGCGCAGCACGTTTTGGGCTCGATCGAGCCCGTAAGCAGGCTAGGGGGACTATCGCATTATGGTAACTTCTAAAGATAGAGCAAGTTTTGTTCAATAAATAAATAAAAAAAATTATAGCAAAGTTGACGAGACTTCCTGCTCTGTTCTTGCTTTTTAATATTATTCTATTTGGTATATGTTTACGGATCTGTATATGTTCAATCTTCTGGGAATGGTGATCATACCAAGATACATGGTCACTCGAGTTTAAAGAATCGAAGATAATTTTGTTCTGGTTGTAAACGAATTTTATTTATTAATTCTAAAAAAAAAAGAACTATCCGAGTACATACTCTATGAATTTATTTCAGGAAGCGGTTTTGATGCTCTTTGACCGTGAAGAGACGTTTCTTCGTTCCTTGCATATTGAAAAAAGATCTGCATGTGTTCCATTTGTCACAGGCTCTACACTTCACCATTTATTACCGTTTGATAGTTACAATAGCTCAGAAACCAAGCGAATTCCTTTAGAGTCCTGGACCCTTACGAATTCTTATCAGTCTACTCTATTCAATAACAAAATATTCAGATCTAAAACTACTTACTCTCTACACCGCTTGCCCTCAACATTCTGCTTGCACACGCAGACTCCTGTAACAGGATGACACTGAGGCGAGTTGTTGTGCGACCCTGGTTCATAACAGTCACACGGCTTGCAGCCCTGGGTGGTGAAGTCGTAGTGGTTGGCTGCGCAGACGTCGCACTTGTCGCCTGTCACTCCAGGCTTGCAAGGGCATCGGCCTTCGGCGTTGCATTGGAGACTGCGAGAACCTGGAAAGAATGGTTCCTTAAATTATAACAAAGCATTTCCAATTGTTTACAACGCACGTGTGCGTTTTCGGGACTGAAAGTGTTAGGTAATAGACAAGGGTCGTTTAAGAAGTAAAAAAATATATTTTCAGTCACTGCTGCACCTGCCTTCATAGTTAAGTGGTTAAGGCTTTGCTTCAGACCCGGAGGTTGTGAGTTTGATTCACTAAATATACTTTACTTTGTTGTTTTCAGTTTGATTACGACATTGTAGACTTGAGTCTCCTGATTGTCTGATACGAGTAATAAAGATGGTGCCGTGCTATGGAAGACATGTTAAGCCGTACTGGCTGTCAACTGGTGGTCGTTAAAGGGACATCAGAGGTGGAGAGACTCTGCCTTTGATAGTAGTTCCGCCGGTATCTCTCGCATTTCGGTCCATCTCTGTTCTCAGCGCAGCCGATGCAGTGTCCGCCATGACCTGACTGCTCATATAACATACATAAAAGGAATAAAATCAAATTCTTACCAACAGTATTGCAGTTACAAGGCAAGCAGATGTCTCTCTCCCCTTGGTAGTAGTTTTCCCTGCATCTCTCGCAGTTTGGCCCATCTCTGTTCTCAGCACATTCGATGCAGTGTCCGCCATGACCTGACTGCTCGTATAGCTCTTGGTCGAAGTAGCATTTGTCCGAGAACCCGTTGCAGTTGCAAGCTGTTGACAAAATTTCATGTGAAGACAGATACCGAGTTGCTCGGTATATAAATTAATAACAAATTCATGCAAATAAATCGATTTGATACGTATCAATCTTAGAACAGATTCAGAGAGTTTTAAGTCGTAATAGGGAATAGTTTTTGGCATTCCTTGACCTAAAGATAAACTTCTTTATTCGTAAAAATATCATTAGCTAAAATATGTTTAGTTCCTTTCTCTCTTATCGACAAGTTGGCGTAAATAAACATATTTTAGTTAAAATGGGTTTAATAGACGTTTGGATTATTTATAAATTAGAGGGAAAGAATGTAAAATTATTGAGTTATCTTTGAAACTGAGCACGCAAGAATAGTTAAATGCTTATATATAATATACTCGTAGGTAGGTCGTAAAAATGAATGGCTGCCAAAAAATATAGTACGGCAGTATCTTTTTATTTCCGCTTTGAATTCGCGGGAATACTGCTGTACTCACAGATAAATGCCAAAGTTAGTTTGTTGCTCTTTGCTACACTTCATACACTATTAACCAATTTTACTAAAATTTCGCATACAAACAGTTAGGAGTACAGAGGAGTAAGGTACCCATTTACCAAATGTACAAAAAGGACAAGACTCAAAATTTAACTACGCATGCGAAGCCGCTAAAGCTAGTTTATCATAACTGGCAAATAGCTGTAATTTTTAAAGATGTTTATACATAAACTGTGTGTTTCTTTTTTTTGAGAAAACAAACCATAGACACGGAATTATTAATGGCCATAGACTCGACTTACGACAATGAAAAAAATCTAATAATTGTGTCTCAAAGGAAAGTTTTTCAAAAAGTGAGTCTAGGGTTTTATAACATTATGGTACTTATTTTACGATATTTTAACAGCATAAAAAGAAAGCATGACATTTACAATGTGCTGTTTAGCTTGGCATTAAAAAAGTTATGGGCTCTTAAGTAAAATATCAATGACTAACATAATATTATACAAGTTCTTAATATTTAACAGTCACTCAATATTATCAACACTTTTAAAGCCTAGCGGGGTATGTATGTTCGTAACAATAGTGCTTGACAGCTATCTTAGCTTTATTGGAATGGATCGCCTACTCTTTAGAATCACAGGAGTAACTACAAGCTATAACTTCTACTAGATGGCAGTCGTTAGGATGTGTCAGATGCAGTCTTTTCGATTCCCATGGAAAGCATACTTTGTATCATCATCATCACCATTTCAGCCGCAGTCAGTCCACTGTTGGACATAGGCCTCTCCCAATGATTTCCAAAATGATCGGTTGGCAGCAGCCTGCATCCAGCGTTTGCCTGCGACCTTTTTCAGGTCATCTGACCATCTGGTTAGTGGATGTCCAACGCTGCGTTTACCGTATAGTTCTTTCTAATTTGATTAGAACATCGCAAGTTTGAACCACCTGATTGCCTGATAACAATGACGGTTCCGTGCTTCGGAAAGCAAATTAAGCCATTTGTCCAGATTGCCGGCTGGTGGTCGTTAAAGGAACTACGTCAGAGGCTGACACCAGGGCGTACTTTGACCACGAAACCCACTCGATATGAATGAATCATGTTAATGCTAGAACAACCCGCATGTTTCTTGAAGTATTTTTCATTTAAATGATTTTTTAATTCTACGACATACTACGTACTTATTTCGTATAAGAGATTCGGCACGTTCAATGAGAATTATCAATACGGTATAATTGCTTAGAGATGAAACAATATGATGTGCACACATTCAGAGCAAAGATAATTAGCTGACGACCTTGCCAAATATGAACAAATCTAACGCTTTAGGGGTCATTAGATAAGAGGTTCATTTGATAAAAGTATTAGACTACACGGGTATCAACGTGCCCTACTGAGCTCTCTAATGAGAATGTTAAATTTGATTTTTTATTATTTGAGAAGTTAAAGGTATCATCTATCTACCTTTAAGAAACGATTCTTTTTTTCTTAGAACCTTCTTCTCTTTTACCTTGTTCCAATTTGTTATGTGGGTTCGGACAATATGTTAGTTCCTTCCACTTTCCTAGCCGTTCCCTTCTCAACGCCCTTCCTACTCAAGTTCTTCTTGTTACAACCATAATTTTTTCCTCATATTTTTTTATCATTATCTTTAAGAATAAATGCTGTAACATAATTGATTTCAACTAGGAAAACGTGCTGTAAGAGTAAAATCCATACTAATATTATAAGTGCGAAAGTCTGTCTGTTACGCTTTCACGGCCAAACCGCTGAACGGATTTTGATGAAATCTGGTATGATATAGTCCGGGGACAAACATAGGTTACTTTATGATGCAGACGGAGCTGCGGAAAACAGCTAGTGAAATATAAATACCTTCACTTAGAAAGGATAGTAAACTTAGTATTTTATTGAAGTTGGATTCGATAAGAATAGGCATGACGAATAATTTTCGATTTCATGTTTAAATGAAAGACCTCTAATAGGCACAATGATAGAAAGGAGTCGATAAAACTTAAATTAACTAAGATGTGACGAAGTTAAACTCACGTGCATTTAGGGCGATACCAAACGCTCCATACTAATGGATACCTAGCGGTGACGTCACGCCTAGGTAATATACAAGAGTGAGACTAAAATTTGTTCGACAACTACCTTAAATATTGCGTTTATGTAAATAGTTCCTAAATGAAAGTTTCTTTATTTTTTGTGTGTTCATCGATAAAACAGAATTATTTAGTAATTTTATATTTTCAAAATGGACTTTCCCAACGATTTTTAAATTGTTATATAAAATCGCCTGTGCAAAATTTTAAAGTGAAAATTTCAACAATGAGCTTAAATACATGTATGCTATCACGTGATCACATTACTTTTTTAAATATTTTAACCTTGTCGTCTACACAATTATTAAAGAAAAAGATTAGTTTATTAATCGCTTTGAAAAATTAACGATTCGCTTTGCATATTTCGCATTCTATCTAAAATAAGTTTCACTACAGAGCAAATACATAAAAACATATGAATATTAGATACTTGTCAGTAACAACTGCCTATTCATATATCATATATCTTTGTAGAACAAATAAATTATTTGATTTAATCAACTACAAAAGTACCGACTAATATATAAATGTAAGGAGTTTATTGCAGTACAATCTGTACAGAGTAGAAATGAGCCGCTTCAATGAGCAAGTTTTTTGTCCTAGATCCTAACTCTGAGTATGAAATCGAAATGTATCCATAATAGGCTAGTTTCGTAAACAAATATAATTAGTCAGTCAGTTAGATAATCAAAATATATTGGAGACGTATTTTTTTCTTTTGAAAATTAAACAAATAGGAAGATATGGCACGTTAAAGTTCCGTGTGACGTCACAGTGTGCTACACTTTTTCGCAATATGTGACGTCACGAGCCCCCCCACTCATAAACTTTGATGCGTTATATCTTTATAATTTATCGTTCAATTGACAAAAAATAAAATACGTCCCTAACATATTTCGTTTCCCTAAATGACGGACTAATTTTAATGATAGTCTTTTGACCCTGGAAACTAGCCTATTACCTTAGTACTAATTCTGTGCCATAAGTCTAGTTTTACACGTATATGTGCTAATTCAATTATCATTAACATACCACTACTATGTGCGTACGTAGTCGCATACTTTAAAAAAGGTTGAAAACACATTAAAATAAACTTAAATTTGTTACAATAGTTGTAAATAGAGACACAGATGAGTTAGCCTCAAAGTAAGTTCGAGACTCGTGTTATGAGTACTAACTCAACGCTAATATATTTTATCCGTGTCTTAAATAAAGTATAGTTGATTACAAATATCGTAAATGACTAATACATTACTCTTTTGATTGGCCAATAACCCAAAAAATTACCCTAACAATAATTCATTTGCTTACTTATTATAAAACAACGATAATAAAATACGTAACTAACAGATATAGAGTTTTCTCAGTGTTTTAGAACAGAATAGAATTGAATTTATTTAAACGTTTATCAATTTACAGAAAATGATTTGCAAACTTAAGAAAAAGTACAATATATGCATGACAGACGTCTCAATAGGTGGCTCAGTATTACGTTAGACATACAAGCATAGCAGTGGTTTTCAGTCCTCACCTTCTGAGGAGTCACGATGCCCCAACATTTTTTACAACGAACTCGCCTGTTCCGAGGCATTCGTCATCAGAATGGTGGATTACAATAAAGATAAAAATATTCAAGAATCTAGTTTGGACTCTAGCTGTGAATAAGTGAAGGGCTTAAGGGTTATTTCATGGACAAAGATATGGAGAAAGGTTTTTACTTAACAAATTTTGCACCTCTGCCAGCAGACTGATTACAGTAAACTGTAACACCTTTTCTGTATAAGTATTCTTGCAAAATAAATGATTCTGAAACTTTTAAAAAGTCTTTCGCAATTGTTTTAGGGTTCCGCAGCAAACACGAGGAACCCGTAAAGTTATTAAACATCTCGCATAGCCAATAAAATTAGTATAATAAAATTGACACGAACCTTTGCACTCGTGGACGTTGGAGGACGAGGCGCGGCCCCATGGCGCGTCGTTGTAGAAGTCGAGGCACTTCTCACACTCCCTGCCGGCTGTGTTGTGTTCGCACCTGTAATGCAAACAGTAGATGTAAATAGTTCCTTTTTACGTGTCATTGTGACGCGGCCCTTTTAAAGAAGCAGAGCGTTAGAGGTAACATTATACGCAGAACTTGCTGGGAGAGCAAGCAGGTGCGACTAGACAGAGCATCGAGTATAAATACAGCATAATGTCATCGACATGAAGAAGAAGGGCACAGCGCACTCTTCAGATACTCGGCTCGTTCAACTCCAGGGTTAGTTGAGCCATGAGAGGTGGAGAATTAAGTTATTTTTACAAATCTATTTAAGTAAAGAAATAGAACCTCTAGGTATTACTAAAACTCTACTATCCGAAGTCTCTTTGACTTAATTTTTTTACAGATTGCATCCTAAAATAAATATGGTCTCCATACAACAAACATGTATTCTTTCAAGTAGCAAATTTCTTCCCACAGGTTTCTGATACGGAACCTTTGCTCTAAAATTCCGACTCTCACTTAGCCTGCTTTTATTCAAATTTGTGTATTGAATCGCAAGGAAAGATAGTCACAATCTTGTAAAGGCACAATATCTAGCAGAGAAATAAATAAATAGAAAGTTGTTAAAGATATACAATCTCTACTGAAGTCTACTGCCACATTGCTATGGTGATTGTATTGCTTATATTTTTGGTTGTCATTCTTTCAATAAATAAAAACTTGGATTCTCTAAATATTTTTTATATTCACTTTTTCTCTTCAATAAAAGTTTTGGCGAAACTCCAGATAGATTAACTTCATTTTTTCACAGAATAGATTAATACAAAATTCTAAGTATTACAAAAGTGCGGAGACGTGTTACACTAATTTTATTTAGCAATTTCATGATGTTTTCAAGTGGCTGTAGAATTAAGCTACTAATCGGCTTACAATAACAGGTATTTCTTTAAGTAGATTTTTATAACGAGAATTGCATAAATACATTGTATCGTACGAATTATAAACAAATAAAATACAATTTCTTAAAAAGATATTCGTACAAAGACTTCAAATTAGAATAAAAAGAAAAATACAAGCTTATATTTTTCCAAATGATTTGAAGTTTACGTTTTTGTATTCGACCTATACTCAGTAGACGTCGATAGAGCAATAAAAAAGTGATATATTATTGTAGCAAGATTAAATACAGAAAGGGAACCTGTCAATCCATTCTACAACCTCATGGTCGACTTCAGAATGCCGCCATCTATGAAATTCAGTGGGCAGTGATCAGTGAGGTGTAGCATGCTTTGAAAATCCCCGCAGGGACACGGAGACTTTCTAAAAAGTTCTACCTGTACAGCGCAGTAGATAATAGATATTTATTAAATAAAACTTGTAAAAAATACTTATATGAATTGGCAGACTTAATACTGAGAACATTCTATAACAGTAAACCATTGGGAGAAACGTAAAGACAGCGCGAAACTTATCCGATCTTTATTACACTGAACAAATTTTATGAAAAGGGTAAATTTATACGCAACACTCTTAAACATATATAAATACATACTCATATGCCTACATATCCACCAATGATGAAGTCACCTTGAGAAATCATTCATTGAGCTAGTCCAAAATGTAGAAGGATTTTTCCTTGTTCTATATTCGAGTCATCATCAACATTTCGAGTAAGTTTCATTCGCCTGATGGTACTTTGAAGCACGGCGGGAGCGATGGTGTTATGCTCGACCGCCGCAAAGGGAATTACTTCCCGCCAGGCGAGGTAACCGCGGCTCCGACGATGTTCTGTTTTATTTTTTTTTTTTTGATAATGCCCTACAATTTTATCTCCTCGGAGTTTCAAAATTTACAGCGGGACAGTTTGAGGCGAGGGCTATTAACCCTCAGCCTTTTCGGCAAATGCACAAGGGGCTCCCAGTTGGGACGAACCTCGGCCATGGGCTTTGCCTTTATCAAGCGAGCAATGCAAACTCGACGATGTTCTGTCGGAGGTTGTATATATGCTCCAATTCTCAGAAACTCTAATTGCGCGATTTAGTCTTTTTAGCGCCATCTGTTGCGTTGTGTTTATTTATTTATTTATTTATTGGTACAACTGAAATAAAGGGAAGTATTGGGATAAGAACCACAGAAAATATAAGATTAAGTAGAAATGGCGGCCAGTTAAGCCTCACGAGTTTTATCTTATTATGGCAAGTCTTAACTTAGGCACACCGGAAACGTCCACATGACACGTCTATCTAATCGTATTTCTGTGGTCAGAACATTGAGATACAATACATAACGTTTGACGTAGTTGGGTATGGCCTTAGAGGTATGGCAGAAGCTGTAACAAATATAAAAAAAACATTCACTGTAACTTTGACGTAGTCTAATTTAAAATTGTAAAAAGTCTACTAATCTATGTAACAAACTAGGAATACATATAACACTTAAATAACATTAACATCTATATACTTACACTTACATATAATAAACTTGTAACAGATCGATGTCTGTACATTGAAGATTTTTAAGAAAAAACAATATGAGTGCTCATTATTGGACTCGCAGAAGGCAAAACAAACATTTTTAGAATTTTTGTCTGTCTGTCTTTCTGTCTGTATGTTCGTTATCTCATCACGCTAAAACTACTGCATATAATTTAATGCAGTTTTCACAGTTGTGTTACTAGAGGTCTAACTTATAAATTAGGCTACAATTTTTCCGAAATTTAAACTGTTCCCGAGGAAGACCAACCAACCTAAATTGACGCCTAAAATATATAGCGTGTGTACAATATGAGAGGTCAAACCAAACTGGACGGTTACCAAATACAGGGTTAGTTTCTTTTACTAAAGTATTTTTTTGCTATGCTTTGTAATTTATCTGTATGTTTATCGTTATGTAGTGTTGAATATGGGTTATGTAATAGTTATATTATTTTTAATTAGGTAATTGGTAATTATGGTTTTTTCAGTCATTTGTATCGAGTGGGACCCTGCACACCCTGGTGACAGAGTTTTTTTCAGAACCATCTCTCGGCTTCTAACCTACCACCGGAAATCATACTTTGTTTAGTTGTTTCCAGTTTGGTTAGGACATTGCAGTCTTGAATCACCAGGTTTTTGGTGTGTGACATGCTTATCAAAAATAGCACTCCAAACGGAGAATGATCATAGACAAATCAGGACTGTCTGACTTTTTCTTCCCTGCGAAACAGGATTTTGTCGCAATATTTTACATAATGAGATCCTGGAAATGATCGAACATTACGCGGACGGAGTCGCGGGCACAGCTAGTAGAACAATTAAATTGAACATAAAACTAATAATATAAATATATTGTATTTATCAATTTATACAGAATCAAATTAAACATAATAAAAGAAGAAAGAGGGAGAAGGAAGTATAAATTAATGATTAAAAATAAATGTTTAAATTAAATTAAATATTGAGCCCTGATCGCAGATTTAACTACACTGTCGCATTAGGGTACCTAAATAAAGAGTAAGTTTTGTTTTATAATTAAATAAAAATAAATAACATAAAGTTACCACCAACCTGCAAGACCTGCTTCTCGTTCCATCAGACAGTTCCATAGTATCGCAGACTGACGCGTGTCCATTACACTTGCACCTGGCTCCGACGGCCACGTCAGCGATGGCGTACCAGTACGACTGGAGAACTTGAGCGTCGTCGAAGATCTCGTCCCCGAATGTGTTGAGACGCTCCAGGGAAATGCGTAGGTCGGTTGCTGTTACCCATTCCTGGTTGGGAAAATTTTGTTTATTGCCACACAATTACAAGTTTTTTAAAATTACCATTAAATAAACGTATA
This sequence comes from Euzophera pinguis, assembly GCA_947363495.1. Lineage (NCBI taxonomy): Eukaryota > Metazoa > Arthropoda > Insecta > Lepidoptera > Pyralidae > Euzophera > Euzophera pinguis. Next base: position 2,680,836 of record OX376154.1, read on the forward strand.
AAAGAATACACATATACATACATAATTTCAACTTGATCGGTCAGATAGATTGGGAGAAAATCGACTTTGACAGATGGATAGACAAACGACATAAGTAATTCTATAAGGGTTCCTTTTTGAACCCTAAAAACAAAGAAAAGAAGAAAAAAAAAAATATAAAACATGTAGCAAAGTAATGCTTTCTTTTTTGTTTAGCATTACTAATATAAGAATTCAGTAAAACAATCTATGAAAGATAAATGTTGTTTTCAAGCCTTTCTAATTAGTAATTTCAGCTGTGATTGTCTATTGGAGCTTTTGGAAATATAAGCTGTTGTGAAAAATACCTTTTGTAGCACCAGTGGTGCAAGTCACCGGTGTTAAGGGTACAAAAGGTTTTTTGAGCATATTTTCACGACTTTTGCTTATTTCATACTTAATTTCACTATCACTATATGTGTCTTCTCCTATCATTTTTAATTGTTAAACTTATTTTTAAATTGCAATGTAATGTAACTGTACTTATATGTATGTATAACTTATCTTGAAATATTTTAATGGTCTCACCTAAATTCTAAAATTAAGAATAACGCTATAAAAATATTGATTAAATAAAGTTCCTTAATAAATTTTTATTTTGATGCAACAAAGAGTATTTGTATTGTATTATTCCTTAATTCCATTCTGACCTGCAACTCCGGGCTGCTGTCGAAGGTGTAAGCCGAAGGTCTTCCTTCCAGGGTGGAGAACAGCACATTCCCGCCTGACAATGGAGATATGTCCGAGTACTCGCTGGTGCAAAGCGGCCTCGTCTCGTCGTTGATTTCAGCTGACCGCTGTTCATTCACACCGTACGTATCACGGCAGGAAGCACTGTTCAAATCATTATAATTATATCCTAGCATAATTTTCCATGTAATTTTTTTAGGTTTTACGGTCATGGATATGGTCATGGTCTTTTATAGCCCTTCTTAATTGTTCTAACTTCTTCAGTCATACAGTGTGGTTTCGTCAAGTTCTAGTCAAGTCTAAAAGTCTAGTCAGTAGTTGACTACTGTCTAGTCTAGTGAGAAGAATCAGAAGTGGTAGAAAGATTACTAGGAGCTTTTGGCAACAAGCATGAAAATCACATAAATCAAATACTGTATCACTTCCTAACACTTTACATGTTATTGCTATCTAAGCCCGTCAAAGGCTTATTTTAAAGACGAAAATTTTAATCTTAAATTAACTGCCACGTTTAGAGTCGTTAATGACTACTTCTTCATAATAGAGAAATTTTATTTTGATTTTAACAATTTGCTTAACGACTCTACTAAGTGCGGCTGTAAGTTATCAAATTATGATATAAGTATTATAATTTCATGCTTTCTATGGCGAAAAAGTGATACACTTATCAGCGCACTACATGTGGAGATTTCTTAGTAATTATGATATTGAACTAGTATGTTAATACACCGTGAAATTTTAGTCGTTTTGGACCCATCGTCCAGTGACTCCATTCATGCAACCGAACAAATTTCCCCAAGGAACATATAGCTCGAAACATGAAAAACAAATTTGGACTTCCCATAGTCAGTAAGGTCACGTGATGAGACATTTTGTATGGGAGGTCCAAAAATTTACTCCATATTTTGACCCATGTATCTTGGGGAAAGTTGTTCAGTTGCATAAACAGAGTCACTGGACGATGGGTCCAAAACGACTAAAATTTCACGGTGTATAGTTTATTTTTAAACTGAGTAGGCTTTTAAGCCTGCTGCCCAGATAGACAAAAGGCTACCGCAGCCTATTATTTAGTACTATTACTACAACATAAAATTTCGGCCAGTAGGTAGAAATGTTAAAAGTATAAGTGTATAAAAGAATATTTATCTAATCTACACTAGTATTATAAAGAGGAAAGATTTGTATTTTTGTGTGTATGTTTCTAATGAATAAACTCAAAAACTACTGTGCCGATTTCAAAATTCTTTCACCATTGGAAAGCTACATTAACCCTGAGTAATATAGGCTATATACCGCAGGTGAAGCTGCGGGAAACAGCTAGTCTATAATTAAAATTAAAAACAAAGAAAATAAATTATCTTAAACCTGCATTTAATTTTGGTTCGAAGCCCATAGTGAAAGTGTTAATTACCTAAAATATTGAAAAGGTTCCCAGTCTTGGTCTTCGCTAGTCTTCTTGTAGATGGCGAAACTTTGTGGTCGCGGCGAATAGAACACTATCCTCACGTATGTGATATCGTAGGCCTTTCCTGCACGCAAAACAGAACTATTATAAGAAAACATTTCTTTATTGTTAACTAGCTGTTTCCCGCAGCTCCGCCTGCTACAAAAAGTAGCCTATGTTTGACTTCGGGTCTTTAACTATATTCATACCAAATTTCATAAAATACTGTTCAGCGGTTTGGCCGTGAAAGCGTGACAGTCAGACAGACTTTCGCATTTATAATATTAGTATGGATAGTATGTAAGTATATGGAAGTATGGATTGTAGTAGATGTGGTTGTCACCACAACCACTTTGTAAACACCCTACCAATTTCTTAGTCAGAAAATGTTTATGTCGTATGCGGTTCCAATACGGTCCAATTAAACTCCTTTACTACAGCCTGCTTGGTGGAGACAACTCAGTGCAAAAATTTAATTTTGAAAAATTAAACCTCCCCCATCCATACAGCATCCCCGAAACATAGCACCCTTAGATCAAGGGTTAGCCATAAGGCTAACCCTTATATTGGGCAGGACGAGGTTATCTAAAATCTCAAAATTGGAGAGTAAAATCAAAGAGCCCCAAATTTTTGGGCAACGATTCTATTGCTATTTTAGACTAAGATTGCTATTTTTAATATCTATGACTCATTAAAAACAGGAGGGTCGAATGATTTTCATTCCATTCCGAATGATTTCACTTCGACTCTCCGGTATGAATTTTTAATCTCAAAAATAGAGCTCCTGAATCCAGAAAAAGGGGGAAAAATACCTAAATGCAAAGTGAGGTTGACTTGATATGGGTGATGCTGTCGGTTTTCCATCATGGTCTCTGACTGCCACCAGGTCTGGTTATTCTGCTCGTGATGAAGGTCAGTGAGGAAGTAGCTGGAGAACTGGCCGGGTTGACAGTAGTCACACGACCTGCAGACAAAATAATATTTTTTACACTTTATATACCAAAAAAAAAAAAAACTATTGTCTGGGTTATGTTTCTGGCATGCACCCTGAAAGATGGGCTATTGCGGCGACCGCTTGGTCGCAGAAAACCAGGCCATAAGCGCTGGAGCAACGACCTGAAGGGCTTTCAACAGCAGTGGTTAAAGTTGACCTTGGACTAACATGTTTGAAGAAACATGAGGGAGATCGTTGCCCAACAGTGAGACGAAATAGATTATTAAAAAGAAAATATCTGTCTGTACTGTAATGTCTCAACCGAATTGGAAACAAGTATAACAAAGATCCGTGGGAATCAAACCCACGACCGCCGAGTCTAAAGCAAACATCTTAGCCAATAACCACGAAGGCTGTTAAAATTTCTGGTGGGTCTGCTGGTGCTGAACCTATAGTGCGTAAATACGACTTGTGAATAACATGTAGTAATTTAAGGTTTACGTACCGAGTTGAGGTGCCAGCTGAAGTTTGGATGCAGTACATTTTAGGGCCATTTTCACCGCAAGTGTTAGTAGCTTCCATTTGAACCATGAACGCAGCATTTTCGAATTCCGGGATACATCGCTGTGGACAAAAAAGGACATTAAAATTTGCTATTTTATATTTATTCTATTATTTTTCCTTCAGCTATTGAAATTATAGAATCCTTATCATAAGCGGCCGTCGTATGGTCAGTGAATGAATCGTTTCGGTAAGAAAATAAATGCAAAATGTTATTTCAGGAAATGAATCTTACAAAATTTTGTTAATAGACACAGGCAAAAATTTTTTAAAAACAAGCGTTATAAAATAATTTTACAGAAAGACAATGAAACCATAGTCCATCAACAGGAAGTTGCCGACCTTTTATGTAACCACTTTACTGCAGAACTAAAGGGTAGAGAATAATATGAAATGGAAAATAATCATAAATAAAATGCAATTAAGTCCTTTGAATCTAAAAAGTCATGCGGATATGATACCAATGGATGTTATCAAACAAAATATTGACATTCTTGTTTTACCATTGATATATTTTTTTAATTTATGTGTTGATGAACAGACTTTCCCTATCCAAATCAAAATTGCGCGGATAGTATCGATAAATTAAAAAAAAAGGTTCTAAAAAGGACCCTAAATATTTTAGGCCAATCTAGGTATTATCTATTTTGTCAAGAATATTTGAAATGCTTACATAAACCCGTTTGCTTGAACATCTTTATACTAAACTTTAACTAAAATTCTCATTAGTAGTCAATATGGCTATAGAAAAGAAATTGGAACTGCAGATGCGATAGATGCACTCTTGGGTGAAATTATTCAGAAACTTAGTGATAAATCTAGAGTCGCTAGTCTGATTTTTGATCTTACTTCCGCGTTTGATTTGGTTGACAATGACATTTTATTGAATATTAATGTACCACTTGCTCTTGTTATCTAAATCATACTTAAAAACCCGAAAGCAGTTTGTCGAGCTTAAAACGGTTGACGGAATTAACGAAATCATAATCAAATCGCAATCAAAATCAGTAAACAGAGGAGTACCGCAAGGGTCCATATCGGGACCTATTCTATTTCTTATTTTTACAAATGATCTGGTGAAATATGTTTTAGGCGTACATCACGATATAAAAATAATTCTGTTTGCGGATGACATAAATGCTGTTGTATCTGATTCCAATATCAAGGGTCTCAATCTCAAACTGAAACAACTTGAAACTTAATACTAAGAAAACAAAAGCAATTCTTTTTAAGTCTACTTGTAGTAATTCTAATACACTGGACATTGCAATAGATAGAAATCAAGTGGATATTGTAAAAGTCAACAAAGGTTTTGGGTATTCACATTGACGAACTCCTTAATTTGAAGAAGGAAATGGAGCTAGAGATATAGAAAGAAAGAAAGAAAGAAATAGTTTATTTGCAATGAAAGTGGTACAGTCTGGTGTAACATAACAATATGGCCGCACAATCAACCTTATTAGGTATGCAAAGAAAATTAAAACAAATGAATCTACATTACATACACATTAACATTTAAATTAATTCAATTCACAATAAAATAATTCTTAAAATATTATTAAACCAGTCAAATATTATCATTATATCTAAATATTTATTTTGAGAGCATTATTTGCGCTATGCCAATTTTACTGTCTAAGAATGCTTTAAGACTATAAAAACATTTCCCGTTACGTAGTTTAAAGAGAATATTTTTAAAAGGTACGAGTATTAGGTCCATCTCTTTAATTTGTTCTGGTAACTTAGTCATAGTCTTATGCAGCTAAAATAACAATTTCTATGACAATATTTTGTTTTTATGCTTGGCAAAAGGAGTTTATTGGGATACCTTGAGGGTTTTCCATGTGCCCTGAAATCATCTTTTAATTTAAATAACTTAGGATAGGTTTTCACAAAAACACAACATTCAAAAATATAAATGGATGGAACTGTTAATAAGTTCAGTTTCCTAAACAATGGTCTAAAAGAGGTCAGTGGCGGAAAAAAACAGCTTTACGCGACATGTTGGGCATTCCACCTTGGGAATCTTGTAGCCTTAGATTAATTAAGAATTCGGCAGTCACGCCGCAACTGATTAGTGAGTTGGACGTCTAGATAAATTTAAAATTCTATGTAAAAGCAGAAGCAAAACAGCAGTTTGCTGATTTAAACTGAGAAGAATAATACTAAAAGAAAAAAGAAAGATACTAGTTTTACATACAAGCAGTAAGTATTGTATAATTTCGAAATATGGGCTATTACTCAAGAAAATAATAAAACCCTAAAATATGGCGCGAAGTACCGCTTAGTGCTCAATGTTGTGTATAAAAAAAAACCCAAGTACCCCGAGGTTTCGACTATTATCATTTGGATATTTTGGAAAAATAAATAGTTATTTTACGAATTTGGAAAAAATATATTTGAGAAGGCCACAAGAAGCCCTTCATATATCACACGGTACAGATTAATAAACTTTTTTATTAAATTTACCATTTAACCCCCCAAAAATGACCTCCCTTTCATAAAACGTACTTCTTATTATTTTTCCTGTAAATTTCAGGGCAGGTGCATATTCTGTAATTTAAAAAAAAATAAGTTCAGCAACTTCGGAGATAAGCTATGGGGAACGGGTATTTCGTGTCTTCTTTTATTAATAGCTTAAAATCTGTTTATTTCACGAATCTAAACAAAATATATTTGAGATGGCCACATGAAGCCATTTCTATTGGTATATCACAAGGTACATATAAATAAACTTTTTCTTAAATTTACCCCCCTATTTCATAGGACGTGCTTGTCATTGTTTTACTTGTAAAGTTCAAGGCAAGATCTATTTTCTGTAATTAACGCAAAATTTTTAGTCCAGTAACTTCAAAGATAAGTTATGGGGAACGGGTATTTCTCGTCTTATTTGATAATTATCTCGAAAAATACCGACCTAAAAATACTGAAAAAAATATCATGAATATGTTCAGTAACTACACAGTTCATAAACTTTTTTTTTAATCGAATACTTACCCCCCTAAACAGATCCCCATTATCAAAAATAATTATTTTTATTATCAGCCTACCTTCGAGTAACAGATGAACCAAATTTCAACTTGATCAGTAAGGTAGAGTCGGAGAAAATCGTCTGAGACGGACAGTCAGACGACATCAGTGAGACTATAAGGGTTGCTTTTTTACCTTTTGAGGTACGGAATCCTAAAAAACATCGAAACCTTAAGACAAAGAGAAAAAATCCTTTCTCAATGTTTAGAATTAATTAACGTGATACTCAGTTTATATTCGCAAACCCCTAAAAATTTAAAGAATTGTTACACAACAAGGAACTCTCGAAAAGCTGATATACTTCAAAATAATTAGCTAAAACACGTGGATCGACATAATGGAGGCCGAACTAATTGGGACATTGCGTAGCCGAAATTAAGGAGAAAAACTTGAGATTTGCTCTTTATGTAAGTCTTATTTCCTATTCCAAAGAAAAGATTTGATTATCGCGAATTGTGATTACGTGAACATAACAAATTAGTAGGTTATATTTTTGTATTGTTTATTGAAAAGCATATTACTCAGAGAATGCTTAATTTGAAAGTTGCGGGAGCAAGACATAGGGAGTAGCCAAAAAAGAGATGACTGGATTGTAAAAGGGAGAACATGAGTAGGAAGGGTGTTGAGAAGGAAATGGCTAAAGAGAGAGGAAAGTGGAAGAAAATAACATACTGTGCCAACCCCACATAACAAAATGGGACAAGTTAAAGGAGAAGACAAAGATTTCTGGGGCCTTACTATCACCGCTAAAAGCAGGACAGAAATGAGTGAGTAAACGAGATGGCGCAATACAAGGTGTAAGGCAACATCTCGCTTGCTCACTCGTTTCTGCCCTGCTATTAGACGTGATAGTGAGGCCGCTGAATTGTTTATATTATGCTAGTTTACGGAGGTTGGTCCTCACGAGTCAGTACTCCGAAGGTCGTATAACTAACTAAGATGGCGCAACCAAAGTGAGTTTGACCTCCGATTTTATGGATGCCCACTTCGATTTACCCTCCGTCACCTCTAGCCAGTCATCAGCGTGCGAGCTTCACGCAGAAACTTAAGGGTAACTTTATGGGTACTTTTAATTTTTCTGGAGCTGAATGACTAAGAATAAACTGCTCTTCTCCCACGGAACAAATTTTTTTTATTAACCTTTTTCTTGCACAGATAGACTTGTATGAGCTAGGGCGTATGATTACAAGGTCAAATTGACCCTGCATGAGCTGGTGCTAGCGTGTGACGTGGTTTCTTTAACGACCACATCATGATATATATCCAGTTTGTTTATGACAAAGTAAGTTTGAATCCCCTGAATAATAGAGATGATTCCGTGGTGGTGATTAAGGAAACAATGTTTGGGACCAAGAGCTGATTTCGACACCAGGGTGTCCAGGTTCAATCGACATCTGAAGCCCCATACCATGAGTATGGTCGGGTTTCATCGATATCTACAGTTGAGACATTAGTTATAAAAACTAAAACAGTACATTTTCATAATTATAGTACTAAAAATTTGCCAATTAAAACATAGACCATTTAAGACAAAATCGCATTCTGTCGTCGCACGCGCAGTCGTCGAGTGAACGTCCTGAGCATAGCTAAATATAGTGACTACTATTTCTGAACATCACCATCTGGGCGCTATAAAAACGCCTTCCGTATAACCACAGACTACAAGAGTGATGTCATAGCATCATACTGTTAATAAACAAACTTCTGTTAATAGTCAATGACTATATAAAACATAATCGGCATATCGACAGCGCGTGACATCTTCAAAGATTCAAGAACGTCCATGGATGTGTCTAGACGATTCTGAGCTCTGCAGATATTCAAGCTAATTTGAAAAAATATTGACCCCCACCCCCACAGATAATACAGGTACCTAGTCTAGTATTAGTAGAATTCGCACCATAATATATCTCTAGTCTATGATTCGCACCACAGACAAAAGAGCAGGAGCCCTGTTTTTGAAATGAAACTCATATGTCGGACTTTTGGCGGGAAGCTGTGAAAAGCAGTATAGGCGCTGTATTTTATTTTCCAAAATTTGTGTTTTTTTGAGTGTTTGTGCATAATAATGGTGGATTATTATTCGAAAAGTGTTCAAGAACAAGCGTGAGTGTTGGGAAGTGATACAGAGTTCGATTTATGTGATTTCCTCGCTTGTTGCCAAAAGCTCCTGGAAATCGCTAAGTGCAGTTTTTCTACCACTTCACTTAGCCTGACTCTTTTGACTCGACTTGATTATGACTTGACTTGACATAACTACTGACTTGACTTTATACTTGTTTAATTAAACAACTTTATAAAAAATATTTTACTTGTTACTGGCTAAATACGAAAGTAAGAGCCAAAATGAAAAAATTAACTCATATGTCGAATGAAAATTACACACACCGATTATGACGACAGGAAAGTCATTCGATAACGAACGAAAATCAGTCGACAGTTTCAAAAATAGCACCACAGATGTTGATATCTACAAGAGTACTATGCTAATCAATTTGCACGTCAATTCAGCTAGAGATTGTTCTGTTGTATTCCGATTCAATCGGCTGTAGGAGCGGCCGGTTGACCTAAAAGGTATCTATGTACTCTAAATTACTCAAACGTACGGCCCTAACTATACAATACTCTTTTAGTTTATTACTAACTAGTAGTCATTAAATTAAACATTTTAATACACTTTATTTACTTATTTACACTTAACCTAACGTCATAGTACTAACGTCTGTCTATTTAAACTGATTTACTTATTAACTTTTAAACTCACGCAGGCATAGCCGTGAGCATCACCTTGTTTAGTATACACATTTTCCATAGTGTTGCTTATCGATAGTCCAATATTGATTATCGATACTGGACTATCGGTAGGCAATTAAATGTTTGAATCGTTGATAGTTAAGACAACACTGAATATATCGATAGTCATTATATCGCGTATCGATACTATCGATATTCAGTTATATTCGATCGATTTTACGTCTGATTCAATATTATATATATTTATACGAAATTACAATATACTATCGGTAGGCTGGTGTTAGGAGTTACCGAGAGAACAAAGATTAAGTGGGGGTTTTTGGCTGACAGCCTTTGTGAGTGCGGGGATGATCAGTCATGGCGCATCTGTTGGTGTGTCCAAAATGCCCGGACCCCTGCACGTATGAGGATCTTTTAGCGGCCAACGATAGAGCGGTGACCGTGGCCACTTATTGGTCCAAACTAAGCTGAAGAGTCAGACATCGTGACTAGAGAAGAAGTAGAAGTATTAGATGTAAAACTATCGATAGTATTGGCATTATTCATAGTAATGTTCAAAAATGATATCGTTATTTACACGTAGAAGTAACTATCTATAGTGAAACTATTATTGTTCGGCGACACTACTTTATGCTACTTGAATTCAAAATGCAATCACAACACTGATGACGAGACCTATTTCTTAAATAGACCTTGTTCATACAATCTTAAGGCTCAAATTAAGTAGAATTTCGTTTTGTCGTGCAACGATGCATAGCCCATATCTCGTGAATGTATGAGTCAGCTTCCTGGGAACAATTTTAAACACAGAACATGTTATTCTAACTAATAGAAGTATGGACATGAAGGTGTTGGCCCCCTACTGCATTATGAAATCTGAAAATGTAGGTTTGATTTTAATTTTCATTCAAATTTTAGATTTTAAATTTATATTTAGCTACTATTTTATGTGTTCCTGGTTTCGGATGGTCCGATATCGACGCCGTACATTGGACACGCATGTTTATTTATTTACTTTACACGTTAACACGACCAAGAGTAGTAGTTTACTTAGAAAGTTTACGCGGCAAAAATTGAAATTATAAAAATTGAGTATTTGTTTTGGTTCCAATTATTCAAATCAGTTCCAGTCCGTTTTACGAAAAAATGTTTTAAATCACAAAGGAATAAATTTTATTATTTAGTGATTAATTATGTTATATGAATTACAGAAGAACAAAAACCCAACTGCGTTGAAAAGGAACTATGTAATTTCTAATTAAATCTATTTCTGTTGGCTGTGATTTTAATTGCCTACTTATGTGTATATTTAAAATTTTTAATAGATACTTAGTTACAATAGGTATCTGAATGCAAATTCATGAGTAAAATGGAAGAATTTTTCTTTTTTCTTAGTAACTGTGTAAATGTTAATATTTTTACTTAAGTAAGTATTTCTTTAACTTCCGCAAAGTAACGCCTGAATCAATTAAGTATTTTTTTGTAAAAATATAGCATCTTCGAATTAGAACATAACCCAAGTATAGAACTTACTTTGGGTAAGTACATCAGAACTTTATTCTCTGTGTTTTTGGGTCTAACACAACTAACAAAAGCGAGTTGTATAAATATTACGGGCAACTTGAGAAGTCTGGTCCCTATGAATAGTGATCGGCCTGTATACATAATGCCCATGTCACATGGGCAATTTGATTAAAATTTCACCTAATCACTTTTCCCAAAATACTTTAAATAAAACCGTAGCTTAGTTCGGTTAGGTTGGGTTAGGCTTGTGACCACTTGGGGTGCAGGGCAGGAAACCTCCTCGAGTGCCCAGTCCTTTGAAAGCTTTGCATTCTCACTTGATCCCAAGGATCCAGTGAGAGGGCGGGCTGACAAGGGATGCGGGACGGTGCACCCTGGGTGACAGTTAATAACTCCCTGGACTACCAGGGGTCTTGTTGACTGTCGGCCAATTTCTGCCAACAGCCCACTCCATCGCCGTCTATGATGAGACGGCGAATGGATGTGGGTCTGGGGGACGGGCGTGGTCCATTTATGTGCCACTGCCCGATTTGGGGGGGGGGGGGGGGGCGAAAGGCCAACAGAGGGGGCCGAAAGGCCATGGCTGGAGGGCGTCGTGGTAGAATGCTAACGCGACCCCATGGCGCCCTCAACAGCCGGTGCGGAAACGCCGGAGGGGTTTTAGTGGGTAGTCCAGGCACTCTGCCTGGGAGTCCCACACTCAGTGCGTAAATGCATTTCCACTCCGTTAACAAAAAAAAAAAAACACTTGTGGGGTGCAAGGCAGAGAACCTCCTCGAGTGCCCGGTCCTTTGAAAGCTTTGCATTCTCACTTGATCCCAAGGATCCGGTGAGAGGGCGGGCTGACAAGGGATTCGGGACGGTGCACCCTGGGTGACAGTTAATAACTCCCTGATAGTGGTAGTCGGGGTCTTGTTGACTGTCGGCCAATTTCTGCCAACAGCCCACTCCACCGCCGTCTATGATGAGACGGCGAATGGATGTGGCGAAGGCTTGTGACCACCTATAGCGGTGCGAGCGAAGCTAAATTCTAAAATTAATTAAATAGCCCGATGCTCTTGGGAACTATTCATAATACTCGGCCCATGATAATACGGCCCTATTAATCACGTTGTCCGTAACATAAAGAATATTTTACATGATTGCTAAATGTACTTCCAATTATGATTTACTAATAATATCACAAAACCAAACTGAAATAAACAAGTTCTCTGAATAATGGAGTCTGAATTGGGAGGGAACGGAATGGTTAACAAACAATTTTTTCTTACGAATTACCACAGATTACAGAATATCTATATATATAAAAATCAATGCCTTTTTTCGTTGTAATTTTATAACTCAAGAACGGGCTCACCTATCCAAACCATTTTGTTCGAACTATTTAGTAGATGGTTTATGTGAAGTTTGTACAAAATCGGTCGAGCGGTTCTTCATTTATCACTTTATACGTAGCGAAGCACGTACCGAGCCGCTAGTATGTTATACAGATGTTCACCGAAGAGGGAATCGCGCCAACCCTTGGGCACTCTCATACAAAATAATTGTTACGCTATTTATCGAAGGCATGAGACATTGTCTTTCTTATATTATAATTTATAAAATAAAGTGCTAAATATAAGTTAATACAGCTGACAGAATTTTGTATAGGTTAAAGAAAAAAAAATGTAATTTGAATTTTTGTTGTACAATTGAAATAAAAAGTAATGTTCTAGATTCATGTACCGTAACACTTTTACCAATAGTTTCACAATAACCCTATCTATAATATTTTCATTACATTTTCTATAATATTTACATACAAAATCAATAAGTAATAATCAATAAACGCGGCGACTATCCACCCAAACTTCATCACCATATCCCATATATACTTTTTATACATTAGAAATAGTTCCCACTCCTGCCAAGACCTGTTCATGGACATGTCATCTATTGATATAGCCGAGAACGGGTTTTGGCAGGAGCACCACATGACATCAACTTCTCCAAAGGGCCTCTACGCGTTGGATCCATATCCCCGCGCAAGCCTCTCTCTCACAAAGGGCAACCTGTGAATCCCAAGCGGAGATACTATTATAACGCTATTGTCAAAAATAAAGTGACGATCATTACATAACTTGAAATCTCATAACAAATTTAGTTAATTTTTAGATTCCACGAAAATTCCTACAGGGGACTACTTATTGTTAATTAAGTACATGTATGGAATTTTCATGGAAAGCATAAGCCTGCATCCGTTAGTGCATTTTTTATTTGAGATTCGTTGCACGCTCTTATCTCACCCCTTTCTATTAATAGACTAAGAGACTGACTTCAAAAATGTAATTAAATTAAAAACTTATAAATTAGTATTAAAATATTTAATTCACAAATTAGGCTTACCCCAGAGAAAGTAGTTTTAAATCGTGAGCCATACAAATAATGTAGGTAACGTATCAATAACCGCCAAATTGTTAAATGTCATTCTTAATTTTTCGTTTTTCAATCAATTCGAGCCTTAGACTATGTCAAAACAATTCTAAATCTATGATTCGAGCAAATTATCTCTTTATTTATGACAAGCTTTAGTTTTTTTACAAAAAAAAAAAAACTATAGCTTGTCATAAATATAAATGATAATTTTTTGTGGTTTTTAGATTGCAGTGTTTATAATTGTGTTTTATTATTTTTTAATAAATTAAAAAAATATTTATTACTTTTTTGCTTTGGAGCCAAAAGTCCAATTTTCGTCAATTGTGATTTCCATTATGTCTTTTATCTTCTACTTTTGCTGGTATTCTGTTTGTGTACCCATTGGTAAAAAATAAAATAAAATGGCGACCAATCCATTCTAGGCGTCAGCTCCCGGACTATAATGCACTCGGATCGATGCGACGCGACGGCCGCCATTCCCAAAATTCAGGCTACATCTGCGCCTTGCCTATAGGCTTGTAAGGGGCAACATTTCCAAATTTTTGCGACTCAGAACTGGAGTGCTATTTTTGAATCGATATTAATGATTTCCGTTCGACATATATGTCATACATAGCACTCCTTAGGTGTTCAAAATAATTATTATATAATAATATTTTTAATAAATAATAATTATTATATAATAATATTTTAATAAATAATAATTATTATATAATAATTATTTGATAAAAATATTAAATAGTGACTAGGCCATCCATCTCCTTAGTTACCTCATATTGTGAAGTCTTCACGGATAGATTGTGTTGTATCAAATAAACAGAAAAATATAAAAAACAGGAAAGAATATATGACATACATACATATATATCTACTTGACCCTAAGGTTGGCTGTTAGATAATGCTTATAGCATAAGTTAAGTCTACATACTGTGATATAAAATTGAATATTTGTACAAAAAAGTCTAAATAATAAATATCTCCAATTGTCCACCCATTAGCTCCCAATGTGGAATAGGATTTAGGGGCAGGGCTAGTGTAAACATAGCTTTGGGAATAAGAGTTATGACGCGTCGAATCGATTGAATGCAGTCTGGCATAGCCAATATACCATCGATATGGCCTTTTTGCTTTGTCTTCCATTCCAGCTCCCTTTGTTAATTTATCGATACAGTATAGCTAGACTAGCTTTCCGCACTGTATTCAAGTTGTCGATTCGATCCAAAAATAAACCTACTCCTTTTCTGAAGTCGGTTAAAATCAAATTTTATAAATCGGGCACCTTCCACATTGCGGGAATTACTTCTTTACGTAAGATATGTACTTACAAAAAAATATTATAAAAAGGCAAAGTCTTCTTAGTGACATACGAGGTTTAGCACCAATTCGAATAAAACTGTATAGTCCATGGTATATCCATACTTCCTTACTATCCATACTTATCTATATCCATACTTCCATATCAATTCGTACTATCTGTACCTACATAAAAGGAAATTTTCTCACTGACTTTATAGACGCACGCACAGCCGATGAATGAAACGTATTTTTTATAGGTAGGAATGTGAAAGTTACACTGTCTGCCTACATGATACCTTTACAAACGACTGGACAGAAATTTAATTGGCATTAATTTCACGCCATCATGTCCAAGATATAGCCCATGTCTGTCTATACATGGGCTACTTCTGGTCACGAAAACCGAAATTCACGCGGGCGAAGCCGCGAGCGATAAGCTAGTATATATAAGTGCGAAAGTCTGTCTGTTTGTTATGCTTTCACGGCTAAACACCTAAATGAGTTTTGATGAAATTTGGAACGAGTATAGTTTAAAACCCGGGGTCAAACATACGTTAATTTTTGACGCGATATAGTATAGAATACATAGGGCGCACTGTAAGTTTCCGGAACTGGCCACTTACATAAACAATATTTAAAAATTTATTGCAACATTTGAAAATATAACTCTTTGGCTGTAGAATGCAGTTTGTTTCATCTGACTGTCTTTTGTTTTTACCTTGTGGCGCCATTTAAAAAATTGTGTGTCTGCATCAACATGGATTTAACTCGGGAAAATTTTCGTAGTATGATTTTCTACGATTTTAAGTGTAATTTGACAGCTCAACAGAGCATCGCTCGGCTTGAAACAGCTTTTGGCAATGAAGCACCATGCAAGACAACTGTTTATAGCTGGTTTGCAGAATTCAAGCGTGGTCGTATCAATCTCAGTGACGAATCTCGCGATGGTCGGCCGTCCTCCGCTGTGACCAACAAAAACATCAATGCTGTGCGCCGTATGATTGAAACAGACAGGCATGTGACCTACCATGAAATTCGCGCATCCTTAGAAATAGGCATAAGTCAAATACAATTAATCCTACACAAACATTTGGGTGTGAGAAAGCTGTGCTCGCGGTGGATCCCACACAACTTGACCGAGGCTCAAAAAACGGACCGCGTCACTTGGTGCAGTGCCATGCTTACCAGATTCAACGAAGGTGCGTCAAATTTGGTGTGGGACATAGTAACAGGTGACGAAACATTGATTTATTGCTACGATCCCAAAACAAAGCAGCAATCGAGCGTATGGGTCTTTCAAGATGAGCCGAAACCAACCAAAGTGGCGCGCGTGAAAAGTGCATCTAAGCGGATGATTGCTTCTTGTTTTAATAAAACTGGACACGTGGCTACTGTTGCTTTAGAGAATCATCGTACAGTGAATAGTGACTGGTACACGACCATTTGTTTGCCGGAAGTTATTGACGAACTCCGTAAAAATAACCGTAAACGCCGTATCATCCTGCACCACGACAATGCTAGTTCTCACACGGCCAGACAGACAAACGACTTTTTGAAGGCGAAAAATGTAGAACTCATGAGTCATCCTGCATACAGTCCCGACCTGGCACCTTGTGACTTTTTTCTGTTCCCAAAAATTAAGAACCAAATTAAGAACGCGGTCAACGATTTTCATCACCAGAAGAGGCTGTCGAGGAGAATGAAAAACACGTTTCAGAGGTCACCACAGAGGAGTGGCACAAAAGTTTTCAAAACTGGTTTCATCGAATGAAAAAGTGCATAGACGCCAAGGGAGATTATTTTGAAAAACAATAAATTAATTTTGTACCTTTAATAGTATTTTTTCATATTCATTCCGGAAACTTATAGTGCGCCCCACGTACATCAGTCGAATTGTTGGATTATTTCGCCCGTATACAAACAGCGTTGTCGATTTACAAATGCAATTTGTCACACAATAAGGAATTTTTTTTTTAATCACAAAACCGTGCGACTTTCACGGTGTTATCCAGAAAATGTGAGTAACGCCAAAATGGTGTTTTTTAGTACGTTTTGCCCGACTGCGGAGAATAAGAGTTGTCTTTAGTTACCGTTCATCTACGAAGTGTCGAAAAAATTTTTGTACCCAACCCATGAATTCTTGGTATTCTACTCTTTTTGATTTAAAAAAAATATTTTGACATATATTAACAAGGTTACCTTTGTTAGAATCCAGTTCTTCAACTATAATATACATACCAAATTTCATCAAAATCGGTTTCATATGTTTAGCCGTGAATGACAACAGACAGACAAGCTTTTAGATTTAAAATATTAGCAATAATATTATTAAATAATTAACTTTTAAACTAACGCACTGCATATTTATGTAATACATTAAATTACAAGATTAAGTGCGTATAACCTTTATACTTCCGACGTTTCAAACGTGTTACAACGGCCGTGGTCATGGGATTACTAACTCGGGAATTTCCAATTATTCCCATTAGTTCCAGTACGTACTTATTTGTCCCATGAAAGAATTTTTATTCTTAATAGTACCATTGGTCTTTTTCTACAGCTCCATATGATACTTTCAGCGGAATCGTCTTCCACCGGTATATTTAGTAACACGTTTTAAACGTCAAAAGTGCAAAGGTATTATATATATTTTAGTAATTTTATGTATTAAGTATAATAAGTATTGGTATGACCAGGAAAATTCCGAATAATATAATTTATCAAACAACCGAAGCCGCGGACTACAGCCAATAAGCCAATGAAAGCACGGAGGCGTGACAAAGGGCAAAATGGCGGGCTTACCACAGCTTATGGAAAATCAAATTCCATTATTTATACTGTGATTACATCCAGTGGCTATTTACATTGAAACTACTGTTTGTCCGTGTTTAAAGTTTTGGTTCCGTGCTCAATTCGGGATTAATATCTCCTTATTTAATCCAGATTTCATAAAAGGTAGATGAAAATTTCAAATAAACGTGATACTCGTAAATTTTTTATTGTTTTAAAGGTTCAATTTTCGCGTTAAAAAATATCATATTTGAATCAGCTAATTAATATCAGCGAATCGGCTGAATTAAGTTTACCTGTACCTAAGTCATAGGTTGAGAGGCGATTCGGAATAACTCCGACACCAGGGTGTACATAATCGATTGACAATGTAACCAACACGAAATGATGACGGTAATGATGACCTGTACCTTGTGATAACGATATAATTGAAACTCAAAACTTAACTTTGCATAAAACTTTTAATCAAACAACATTTAATGATGTTCTCGAATAAAGACAGTACTTCACAACACTTCACTATAATGTAAAGATTAATTAAATACGGATGCCTATTTACAAGAAATGTATTTTGTTATGGCTTCGACCTGTCTCGTTTTTGACAAGAGCAAATAATTTTGTTGACAAGCAAACATAATGGCCACAGATTCCTTTTTACTGGAAAACAAAGTGAAATAACGAGCCCCAAAGATATTTTTATATTAAATCTATGTCGAGCCCTATTTGTACATAAAACGTCTCTATGGAAGTAATAAGTACCTTCGGTATTCTCGAATACGGAAAGGCTGACAGACAAAGCTGGCAGATTTGAAATTCGAATTATTTATTTTTCGTAACTTCTTGTTGTGTTGGGAGGGGATTATTACATTTTTAGCCAGTTACCTACTACCTATTAAATAGACCATACACAAATAATGTATAAACCTCGGGTTTGAGATACTTGAACCTCTATGTGTATAATGTTTTCAATTAGGTACTTTGTTTCACAATATTTAAAATACATTCCTAGAACTATAAAAAACAATTAAAGAGGATATCAATACAACAAAAAACAATAACATTGACAGATAAATGGAACTTTAACTAATTTAATAATAAAATTATTTTATGTTGTTTAAGGATGATAGTTTTAGTATTTTATTACTGTACCGCCTTTGTTTGTTTTCACTTTTTATCCTATCTACCCTAAGGTTGGCTGGAAGAAATTGCAATAGCGATAAGTCCGCCTTTGTACTCAATATTCTAAATGTATTACTTTTAATTTTAATTTTGTGATTGGTACAATAAAGTGTATATCTATCTATCTATGTTCTTGTATGGTGCCAATACTGCATTCCCGCGCTCGCTTTAGTCATTTCTAATTTATAAGTATATACATGAACACCTGTTCATGTATAGTACCTACTTAGGTATAATTCTTTGCAATGTCTATTTTGAGAACATGGTCTATCCCTTGATTGAATACCCGTTCTGTATTTCTGTTGCCGCTTTAGAAGCTAATAAATAAAGCAAAAAAAATAAATGTGACATATGTACATAACAACTTTTTTTCTTTTTAACAATTATTTTTTATTAAATATTTTTAGTATTCTAGGCTGCTGGAACGAAACCCTGTTTGCGCGCATTTGACTTAGACTTTTTTTTTATGCAAATAAATGATTTGATTTGATTTGATTTGATTCAGCATACATTATAAATAGACGTTTAAATTTAATAATTTAAATAAATAACAGTTATTGTCATTACTACTTTTGTAGTGAATATCTTTGTAGAGCTATAATATAGTTTGAACAAATCCATTTATAGTTTGATCCATAATTCTAGGATTTTTAAATAGAATTAATACTAACATAGTTTAGATAAGTTTAACTGCATTGTAAAACACAGTGCACACAGGTAAGGCATCCTGTTTTCGGAACCCGAATGTTTATTTTATGGAGAAGCTCTAAGCGATAACAGAATCTGTACGCATAAGTGCCGGGTAATACTGCGTCTGCGCAGACAGAGCATAAAGGTACAGGTGCACATGCTTTTATATTTGATGGCAAGAAAGCATGATATTTTAGAACGTGGTAATTTAAAATTCATGATTTGTATTTCTCTACAATCGTAAATTTGTTGTCTCTGCCTACCCCTACGGGGAAAAAGCGTGATGGTATGTAGGTATATGTTACGGGCAACTTGGCCTGTATACATAATGCCCATGTCACATGGGCAATTTCATTAAAATTTCACCTAATCACGTTTCCCAAAATACTTTAAATAAAACCGTAGCTTAGTTCTGTTAGGTAGGCTTGTGGTCACAAACCACACATAGCGGAGCGAGCGAAGCGAGCGGAGCTTCAAACTGCTGCTCTATAAAAAATACTAAAATTTATCAAATAGCCCGATGCTCTTGGGAACTATTTATAATACTCGGCCCTTATTAATACGGCCCTGTTAATCACGTTGCCCGTAACATATATATGAGACAGATCACCAGCCACATGGTGTGAACAAATAAGAGTATAATTAACGTAATTATTATTTACTTATCACTACTACTATATTTGGTTTATATATTTTACATTTACAATGATAATTTAATTGAGAGTTGTATTTTTAGAAAAGGCGGAATAAAGTTAAGCGTGCCTAATCAAAATCTCGCTTGCAAGTCATCATGATCATCATCATCATCATCAGTGAATTATTAAGGAGCATGTATCGTACTTTACTAACGTAATGCATTTATTCGATTTAACAATGTGTTTCTTTTGTTTGTAAATGGTGCAATAATGTGTTCATTTATTCATTCATGATTACCATTTAACAAAACTGGCTATATTGTAAGAAAGTTTGCCCGTAAATTTACTGTCAGCTAATTGTCTATCATCCTTACTAATTCCAATAGTAAGTAAAACACAATACTCACTATCAAAGAAGTTTTTAATAGCTTTAAGTGTCCCACTGCAGGGCAAAGGCATCCCCTTTAGCTTTCCACGTATTAAAGAAGTCTTTGCTCGAAAATATTTTCTCGTATCACTTAGCAAGCTGTACTGTAGCAAGCATTCTTTTTATCATGCTATCAATGAAGATGTGTGCCGGTGCCCTAATGGCGCGAGAGTTGAATAGACACACACACATTGCCATGTCAGCCTATTTCGTGGTGCAATGGTGACACATCGACCATCTTTCTTAGAATGCATTTTTATTGTATATGTACTTACTTACACTTTTATGTACAGTTACGCAAAATAATTTTGGGCATGGATAAGGAATTTTAAAATGAACAATAAGTGTCTGTTTATATTTTGGTGTGGATAATTAGCCAAGACTTGGTAATTTTTGTGTTAAAATGTAAATTTTGGCTAAACATAAGACAAAATCATTTTATTTATTTCTTTATTAGTAGAAATGGGTGAAATTTTGTAAGCTGGAAGAGTACCTATGCATTTGTTTTTGGTTCGTTTCCCTACAGATTTTGCTTCAATAGAAATTTTATTTATTAGTAGAAATGGGTGAAATTTTGTAAGCTGGAAGAGTACCTATGCATTTGTTTTTGGTTCGTTTCCCTACAGATTTTGCTTCAATAGAAATTTCGTCATATAAAGTGCATTACCCATTAGGACAAACAGCATACATAGAAAATATGCCAAGCCCACCCACCTTATAGAAAGTAGTGACCGTAGCCTTACAATAACAAAGAACACACGTGCGCTTTGCCGAAAAAAAGTATTTCACGTTCTTTTCAGAGGGCCACATGTGAATTTCATGTTTGACATTTTGCAATAATTACAAGCAAAAAAAGATACTTATAAAATTTAAATTTTACATCAATGAAACCAACGGACGAACAAAGTCTATTGAAATATCAGACAACGGATGTTCTGATAAGTGCGTTCCGTTCATTTCTGATAACAATACATTACAAGCAGAGAGTAAACGAACCCATTTACTGACTTACACAACCGACGATAACCTCTGATCCACCAAATAGTTACTAACCATTTTTGAATACTCACTCGCCGATAAAATAGGTCATTGAGCTAGAAATCGCATTTCGAAAAGTAAATATTATGAAATTAAAACATTTAACTTAAGTACGTAGGCAATAAAACTTTTCTTTATCGAACTACGCTAACTTACTCTATGGCAAAGCCATAAACAGAGAGGCATTATCGAAAGTCTTCAAAAGTTTTATTTCGCTTACCTGTGGTCTGCCGTCGCTCGCGTAACACGAAGCGAGTTTTTGGGAGCCTATTCTAGGTGTGTGGTAGTAGTCCTGCGCGTACGCGAATTGTAGTAAAGTTTGTAAGGATAGTAACCTTAGTAATGAGGCCATTTTGTCCGAGCGCGCGGTAAACGTCATCGCGCTTGCTTGCCGGGCAAGCACTGACGGCCGACGGAACCCGTTCCGCCAAAGATTAGCTGCGCAGGCAGGCCACGCAGAATGTTTTGCTTCGAAGAGGATTTTATTTGCTTTTTCAGAATTTTGGACGATTAAAAATACTGGACATATAAGTTTTGTGGAGACAGGTCTGAAGATAAAAGTGTATTATTATTTTAGAATGGGTTTTAGAGTTAATCGATTTTGTAGAGTCCTGAAACGCCTTTTTAATTATTTATCTAACTGTTAAATTTTAATAAATTTATATTCTAAGCAAGTAAACATATTTGTAATGATTGAAAAATTTACATAAAAACTGTTTAGTATCATTTAAGTATTAAGTTTGAAATAGACTTCTAGTTTGATTTTGTTCGATCATCATCATCCTAGCGTATTTTCCTAGTTACGTCGTCAGCTTACGCTTCGGAGCCTAGGGTACGCTGTAAGTCATGGTCCTAGATTTGGCGGTACTGCTTATTACAATGGAGCGACTGCCGTCTGACTTCCATAACCCTATTTACAGGGAAACCAGATCAACAGGAACATGACCCGAGGTGTGTTAGTGGCCAACATTGTCAGAATTTTTCAGGCTGCCCTAAGGCATCTGACACAGCCTCACGACTGCTATCTATCGATAACAACCGGGACCAACGGCTTAACGTGCCTTCCGAAGCACGGAGGAGCTCAAGATAAAAAATGCCACTAAAAGGCGACCAATCCAATAGTGGTCGCGTCACGCAGTCCCATGACACGCGCATTCGCTACGGATATGCGGGTCGCGCTCGACTAACAAGCTCCTCAATCCTTTGTTCTATATCCAATAGAATTTCATATATTGTTTATTTTATTTTACCTAACTTATTAGAATCAAAAACAACGATAAGTATGTCTTTGTTCCGTTAAAGTTAAAATTAAAAAGAGTTTACAGAATAAAGTGTTAGTGCTTAGCGAGAAATAAAAATCGTTCTTAGAGCCTTTCGATCTAAAATTATTTCTAACCTATCTGACTCACTGTGGCTTATTCGTGTACAAATTTTATCCTTCAACTCTCATTTTAAAACTTAAATACGAGTACAATTAAAAATTTCAATTATCTAAAAACACAATCTTTAATTAATATTTTTGTTTAATAAAGAGAAAAACAATCCACCTGCAAAGAACAAAAAGGGCAGTAGCGCCAAAAAACAAGAAAAAGAAAAGCTCTACCTAAGCACGAAAAGGAATACCTGTAGAGTCATTTTTGAAAACTGTGACTAACAAACGATTTGAATTCGATATATAATGACATACATTCAAAAACAGGGTTCTTGCTGCCTAAGCATTTTGGGCGACTCTACAAAATTTCTTTGAACATGTGTTGATCTTTGTCCGTCGTGCAAGCCACGAGAGTATGCCTCTAGTGGGCCCTTTTTTGTTAGTGAACCTTAAAAGGCCAGCCTTTGTTTTGGACACGACGGCCGGCATGCCCGCGTTGTTATTGCCTTTCGCACAAAAAGTCAGTGGGCCATTATAAAGCCAGGTAGTTTAGACAAATATTTTGGAAAATTAGTAATTTTTAATAAAAGGATTAAATTTGATCAATTTATGATATAATTGACTGTTACTGTTAACGTACTTCTTTAAAAAATCTAGGAAGGTGTTTTGGTTCTCAGAAGTATTAGATAAGTCTTTTATCTGTAAGATCTATACATGTATTCTTGGTGCAAAAAAGAGATATTATTATTATTATTATTTTGTTTTATTTTCTTTTTCTCAGCCGAGGTTGGTATTTAATTGACAGACACGGGCCGTGGCCGTGGCCAAGTGGCTATCAATCTAGAAAGGTTGTTTGTTAGTTATACGTCTGTATGTCTGTCAGTTACATTATTTATGTTAAAGTTATCATTATCGGTAGCATCCATGAACTTTCTAACAATGCGGCAGGTGTTAAGAATAGCAGCTTTCTGTATATTGATGGTTTAAGATCGAGCAACTTAAGATAATTATGTAGATGTTTAGGTATTACGCCTGTTGTGGATAGAACTATGGGTACTGTATAAACTTTATCCTGCTTCCAAATCCTGCTTACTTCTTCTTTTGGATCGGTATATATATGTATTTATTCAGTTATCGTTTTTGTAATGTTATGAGTATTTAATGCTGCATCATCATCCTAGCTTGTATTCCTAGTTGCGTCGTCAGCTTACGCTTCGGAGCCTAGGGTACGCTGTAATTCATGGTCCTTGATTTGGCGGAACTGGTAATTACAATGGAGCGACTGCCGTCTGACCTCCGTAACCCTTTTTACAGGGAAATCAGACCAACAGAACATGACTAGAGGTGTGTTAGTGGCCATTGGTGTATGATGTTTGCTATTTAATTATGTCTGTATGTGTAATAGGTTTGTATGAGATGTGGCATGCTCCCGTTTTGTGCTGAATTGTTTCAGAGTGTACATGGCATTTGCGGCACTTATCATCTCTAACATTTGGGTCTTTTATGATATGTTTTTATAGTTTTTGGTGTTTATCACTTGATCCTCTATAGCTAAAGCAAATTGTTCGGTTTCAGAAAATAAGCTTCTGAGTCTATATGCGGTTGCTGGAGATCGTTTGGGTGCCGGCCATGGTTGACTTTTCTTTTCCAGTCTTCTATTTTCTTCCATCCTTTCTTTTATTAATCTCCCTTTTTTTGGGTGGAGGTTTTTATGTTTTATGAAGATGGTTCTAGTTAAGCGTTCTATCGTAGCAATCTTGCCTGTGTGTGTTAATTAGCTTTAATCATATTTTTGCCTGTTAACTGACTTTTAGCTATTTTATAGACACGTCTTATTATTATTATTTATTTTTTTATTTAACTTTAATTCTTTTTCTTCACATTTTTAAATATTACTTATGATCGGTATAAAAAACAATATTTAACAATATACAAAAAAGGGCACCCATCAACAGCGGAGTTCAACTCAACCTGTAGGTGGTCAGGGCTCCAGAGAGAGAAATCTTCTCACAATGCAGGCCGTGTCCAGAAGGACTGCGTTCTGCATCTGTGTCTTATATTAACCCAACTGCCAAGCGAGAGTCTCTCTAGGTGACGGTCGAGACTTTGCTATGACATACTTTACTCCTCGTGGGCCAAGTCTAAGTACATTATTATTGATATAACTGCCAGAGTCGACTCGCAAAGAAGTGTACCTACTTCTATTTTTATCAAATATGCTCTGCTTTTGATACCAGACGAAAAATAAGGATCGTTGTATCCCGGAGCCCTATTTTTGAAAAGACATATCATGTCGAATGAAAATCGATCGATATCGAACGAATTTCTTTGATATGTTTACATACACTGTTGTTTTTCAGTCCTGAAACCCTATTTTTGAAAAGACACATACAAAAGTCAACGAAATAAATTGAAGAAGTCACAAAATTTCCAGCCGTTTGAAAGCATCCTTGTTGATACCTATAATGCTGGAGCAGGTTGCTAATATTATCGGGGGGGGGGGGGGGGTGCAGGGCAGGGAACCTCCTCGAGTGCCCGGTCCTTTGAAAGCTTTGCATTCTCACTTGATCCCAAGGATCCGGTGAGAGGGCGGGCTGACAAGGGATTCGGGACGGTGCACCCTGGGTGACAGTTAATAACTCCCTGGTAGTGGTAGTCGGGGTCTTGTTGACTGTCGGCCAATTTCTGCCAACAGCCCACTCCACCGCCGTCTATGATAAGACGGCGAATGGATGTGGCTCTGGGGAACGGGCGTGGTCCATGTATGGGCCACTGCCCGATTTGGGGTGGGGGGCGAAAGGCCAATTGAGGGGGCCGAAAGGCATGGCTGGAGGGCGTCGTGGTAGAATGCTAACGCGACCCCATGGCATGGAAACGCCGGAGGGGTTTTAGTGGGTAGTCCAGGCACTCTGCCTGGGAGTCCCACACTTTGTGCGTAAATGCATTTCCCCTTCGTTAACAAAAAAAAAAAAAAAGGTTGCTAATATTATAATAAAATTATGTACTAGTAGTTCTGTGAATAGTAGTAGTTCATCATTGAATTTTTTTTACGCCACATAAGTCGGGAATTCTATATTTACCACAATAGCTCCTCCAAACACGTTCATAAATAACGCTACAGCAATGCCCCCTTTGCTCATTTTCTACGCCAATAAAAAAGCTCCCGTCGAAAAAAATCTTAAAAAATCAAGGGATACGTGTGCCAAGTTTCTTAAGGATTCGTTCAGAATTGAGCCGGGAAACAAACACAAACTTCCCACAGAAGCAAAATTGGCCAGTCTCGAAATGGAGCCTCTTTTTCGCTTAGTCATTAAGTATTTATCGACCATACAATATCAAAACATAAAATATCATGGTTAAGTGCGAATAATATACCTTTATACGTCAGAAGTTTCAACCGAGTTACAACGTATATGCTAACATATACATAGACTCTAAGTGTTTCCAAGAACACGATAGTAAAGAAGTATAAAAACGCACTTCTTTTACTATCTTTCTTACTACAGACTTATATTAAACCCTGTAATTTTATGTTTTAAATAAGCAGTGCGCTAGTTTAGAAGTTAATTCTTACAATTTCTTTCTAAATTCTTTTTCATCGACTTCAAACAAAGAGCCTCAAAAGTCCTTTCTGAATGACTACAAAAGTAAATAGATTATATCGTCCAGCTATTTTCCTCTCATTTATTTCTTATAGGATATGAGTACATTATACTCAACGCTCGAACCCGAATATACGATATATATACTTGGAATCTTTTCAGTTTTGGCATCAATAGGCACATTTATATTGTTGAATTAAGTATTTCTGATACAAATTCTAATTAAGTACACTTGATTGAATAGGATTGAATATCAACAAGGTAATATACAATACTATAAGAAGGCAACCAAATGAACAGTGATCGGTGGTTGATGTAAATATTATAATGATAAATAAAACATATTTACGTCTTTTGTATAAATTGCTAAGACGGAATTCGCTAAAACCGAATGTTTTGTTTTTTTCTTCCTTTCTGAAACAAATAACATTATTGAGATTGGGCATTACTTTCATATAATTTTAATATTTTTCGCTTCATTATTTTTAAACTCACCTTTTTCAATAACATGCAGATCCATAAGTTTAGAAACTACGTACCGGGTTGTTGCGGTTTTCACTAATAGGTAGAGAATCCTTTGGGAAGGTTTTGATATAACACATTGAGGTTTCTTTCAAAATGATTGATGACAATATTATGAGTTTGCCAAAAACAATTGACTCAAATTACTATACGGGTAATATGAAACTAACTACCAATATTTTGAGGTTATATTTTGACGATATGTCAGTCAATGGCCAAAATTTGGCCCGCCATTTTATTTTGGTGACGGTTTATCGTTTCACTTTTGAAACAAATAAATGGATGAAAAATAATACAATTATGAAATACACGCGGGTGGTTGCGGCGGTCAACAGAATCATCTAAAACCATTCTTAAATTTAAATTCTCTCTAAACAATAAAATATGTCACAAAAATACAATTTTTTCTTTCATTGAAATGTTGCGAACCCCTGAGCATTTGTTTACATAATTTATATTCTCTGTGAAAGCCAAGAAAAAAATCGACCCCCCCATACGTACATCCAAATCCTGTCAGTTGATCACTAGGTTTGTACATAAAGGAGGTTCAATTTTTTTTCTAAAATTTTACTTTTTTTTTTGTAATTTTACTTTGGTCTAGTTTCATGTACCTAATTGTAAAAATTTTGGGCAATAGTTTCAAAATACGAGTACCCCATCTTGAAGGAGGCCTGGTGTTCAGTGATATAAAGTTCAGTCTTAACGTGTACTTTTGAACTGTATTCTGTGACCATGGGTACCTGAAGTGAATTTTTGAAAAGTGTGACTTGCGAGTCGAATAATTATTGTTCGATATCAAATGCTTCTATAAAATTGAATCCACAAGAATGGCAATGTTTGTAATTTGTTACCACTTAATAAATATTGTAGCAGTCTATTCCATTCTCAACACCTGTAATTGTGTAAATTGAGGAGTTCGTTATTTGAGCGCGACCCGCGTATCCGCAGAGAATACGCGTGTCAAGCGACGACGTGACGCGACCACTATTGGATTGGTCGCCATTTTAGTGGCATTTTCTATCTTGAGCTCCTCCGTGCTTCGGGAGGCACGTTAAGCCGTTGGTCCCGGTGGTTATCGATAGATAGCAGTCGTGAGGATGTGTCAGATGCCTTATGGCAGCCTGTAAAATTCTGGCAGTGTTGGTAAAAAAAACCAATCCATGCATTTCAAAAATAGCCCTCCAGGAGTGCTATTTTAGAAAAATGCGTTTTACGCAAAATCGGTGAGTCGAGGAAATTTTGTTCGATGTAGAACGAATTTCATTCGACATCTAAGTCACGTTTTAAAAATAGGGTGCCTGGACTATTGTATGTATAGCTAACATTAATTAAGCTACTATGTTTTTTTTTTTTTTTTTATTTATTAAGGACCATAAACAGGTTTACAATATATGAATCTAAAAGCTATTGTACAGAAGTTATTACCATTGTGAACCCAACAACAATGGTTACAAATAATATTTAAATAATTTGTTCATGTGCGAGACCTACTCGTAATATCGCTAAATTGCAAAAAAATGTTTTCGAGTACCTATGTAAAGCTTAAACACAAAGCCGAAACTTATTCATATTTAATCAAAGTTTTGAGCATTCAGACCAGTCACACTCTTATACAAACTATGATTGTAAACTGTTATTAAGTGTGCCTAAATAAATATATAGATTGATTAATGTTTGTAACCCATTCTAACTGAATACGTTTCAGCCGCAATCAGTCCACTGCTGGACTTAGGCCTCCCCCGAATATTTTACTTCCGACGCTGCTGCCCATCGGAAGTTTTCTTAAACTAGGGAAGGGTGGGATGTGGTTGCGTTTGGGGAAAGGATGAGGAACTAGGATGCTACTGACTCGGTGGACATGGATTGACTCAGTAGCAGCTCGGGTAAGTCGGGCTCGCGTACCCGGGTGTGGTGGGTGATGTATCAAAGCCATCGGACAGATGCTTGGAAACAACACCCCTGACTGATTAAATCTAACTGAATAAGTGAAGGGAAAGGGAATGTTTCTTCGTAGATATATTTGCTTACTATGGCTTTGCAAATAATTAAAGCTAACGTCCAAGCTTATTATTGTAGACTGCTAAGCTTGTTACCCCAGCTTTTTGAAGCTTATCTGAAAGCGAGGCCAGCAGGGATTACAACATTTGTGTTAATTCTGAGCTTATCCTAGTCAAGTTTAAGCTATACTCCCAAAGCATACTAAGCTAGATCAGTTTAGCAACTCAGTTAATTAAAATAAGCTTATATGTGGATTCGTTTTGGCGGTCTATACATCCATACAAACTTTTCACAGAGAGTTAAATTAATAATTAGACATACTACTACTATTTACAGTGTGTTTATTACATGAAAGTAGACTACTTTCAATATAAATACCTTAGTCAGTTTTACTGAAATGTAATCATTGAAAAGCTAGAAAATATTTTTTTTTTATTTAATTCTGATTAAATTTCGGATAAAAATGTTTTGATTGAGAACCAACTCTATTAAAATTAAGTTTTTATTCAAACTAAAATCTGAAAATTAAACAATACAAAATACGCTGAGGCTGCGGAAGACGCCAAGTGGCGCTAATATGAGTAGTGACTCATGAATGGCTTGTGCTATTCTATTTTTGAATTGCAATGTTTTTTTTTTTTTCAAAATCCTGGCCCTCAAACTTTCGACAAGAGGAGGATCATTTTTCGCGCAGAGGATAACGATCGCCATCCAGTGCGGAAATGCTGCTGGGGTTCTTGGCACCATGCTGCAAGGACAAACGTTAGGTTTTAATTCGTTTTAATTTAGTTTTTTTCATATTAGGTTTTAGTTTTAATTTGTATTAATTGAGTATGATAAACAATCAATACTTTCTTGTTGATAAAAAAAAACTATACAATTAAATGAAAAATAAACAAAGAAAAAAAAAACAAAAGAAAAATGCATATTTGTTTTAATTATATTTGACTTGGTTAATAAATCTTTTGCCATATATATTCTAGTATTTATTTATACAATTGTTGGTTACATTTGTTGGTTTCTACAGTTTGGTGCAATAAAGAGTTATTTATTATTTATTATTATCACAATGTAAGTTATTTTTTCATATTGTAAAAATTCACTTCGAAAACAAATTCATATACCTACTTTTGTAATTAAATAAAAAACATATCCCAACTTCAATATAAAAGTTCGCATGCCACTGGTTTACAAAACTACTCATCAACTCAAAGTGTTCATAGTTTTAAAACATTTTTAACAAACCTTTTAAAGCACTGTTAAAGTACTGAAACAGCGCTCACCCATTGCATTCGAAACGAAATAAAACAAAGCTCATACACTCGTAATAAACTCATGAAAGAATTTCACAGATGCATACTTTTTTTTTTACAATTTTTTGTTGAGTTTTCTAGTAGCAATGTATAGATGCTTCGTGGAGGGCTATTTTTAAAATGTTTGACAAACAATATTCGACTTATTTAGTTCTATAGCTAAGCTAAGCTAGCTTTTTCCCGCAGCTCCGCCTGCGTCAATAAATAATAATAAAACTCTCTATTGCACCAAGAAATTAAAATTACAAAATTACATAAGAGATTTGCAATGTACAATGGCGGCCTTATCGCTATAGCAATTTCTTACAGGCAACCAACGGGTAGGATTTAATAAGGCGCAGACATAATAAACAGACACAAAAATAAAGAATATATAAGTTAATTTACACTTAAAAAAGTAATTTAAAAGTTAATCCATACTCAACAATTATGCGTTCTATATACATTCAAAGTACATATGTAGACACAAGTATTGCACAATACTTATTGCAAACAAGACACAGGTATATCAAGCGGTTCCAATGCTGAGGTAAATAAGTTGTTAACATAATCATATAGATAGGAAATGGGCTTTAACAAGTGACTTAAAAACGGGAAGAGTTTGAGCGCGTCGAATGGCAACCGGAAGAGAATTCCATAAACGGATTGCTTTGACAGTAAACGAGCGGGAAAAAAATTCAGTAAAGTGGACAGGTGTTACTAACCGTAGGTTACACGAGCTGCGTGTTCTATTTTGTTCTTCACTACAGAACACAAAACGATCTTTTAGATATTGAGGAAAAGAGGGATTAAAAAGAATAGAGTAAAGCAATGAAAGGGTATGCCAGTCGCGGCGACGGTTAACGTGCCTTCCGAAGCACGGAACCATCTTTATTATCAGACAATCAGGTGATTCAAGCCTGCAATGTCCTAACCAAACTGAAAGCAACTAAACAAAGTATGCTTCCCGTGGGAATCGAACCCACGACCCCCGGGTCGAAGGCGAACGCCTTAACCACTGGACCACGGAGGCAGTTCTCAGTTCAGAGGTACTAGTGCTATGAGCCTATAAACTGTGCACTACAGGAGAACTTTGTTACTTGGGGCTTTACCGCTTTAGGGATCTGCTCAGTACCGGTCTAAACCATGTATCAGTATCTTAAAATCTAAAAAAATCTTATTAAATATTATGTTTCTTCTTACTCTTGTTGACACCTACCGCGTACAATCTTTAATATTTTTACTCAATTTTCCGTAAGGTTGCCTGGAAGAAATTGCTATTGCGATAAGGCCGCCTTTGCGCAAGGTTATTTTTCTTGTAATTACTTGTATTTAACAATGTATCCTTGTTGTGCAATAAAGAGTTTATGTATTGTATTGTATTGTTTTATTTTTTTGTCCTAATAATATTGAGAGGTAGGACATTATGTAAAGACGGACTACCGTCTGGGGAAGTACCTCCACCCTACAGAAGACTGCAGCCAAATAACACTGTGATACAGTGTTGTGTTCCTGCTCGTGAGTAGGTTCGCCAGGCTCCAGAGTGGTCGCTGTGCTGATAGCGGACAGGTCGGCAACGCGCTCGTGACATCTCCGGTGTTGCAGGCGTTCATAGGCTACGGTAACCACTCACCATCAGGTGGGCCGTATGCCTGTTTGCCTACTTAGTTGTATAAAAAAAATATGTACAGTACAATTTCGTTAGGGTCAAATAACCTCATTTTCTAAAATTAGTTAAAAATAATTTTATTTGAAGCACTAGCTGAAACGGAAGCTGGTTTTGAAACCTGATAACAGAGGTCATCAACCCGTGCCATGTGATATCATGACTTATTTTTAATCTCCGCTTAGTGGGGCAATGTACCTACCTCTTATATATCTATTCTAAGACTTTATCCCCTAACCTGAAGATAAGTGCAGTGGAATATAGTAACTAGAGTTTAAAATGTAGAGCCCGTTGTAAAAATCGTTGTAGTGAGATTGTAAACTACCGATTACTACCCCTCATTTCACTTAAATCCATCCCAACGATTCACCAGCGGATCGTAGAATACTTTTATCTCATCCTCTCCTGTTGGTCTGGTTTCCCTGTAGAAAGGTTAGACGGCAATCGTTCCATTGCAATAACCTTGAGCCCTTGTATGACTTATATGTCGAATGAATATCGTTCGATATCAAACAAAAATCAGTCGATATCACACTTTTCAGAAATAGCACTCCAGCACCGCCTAATCTAGGATCATTAACAGAACACCCTATGCTCTGATGCATAAGCTGAGAACGCAACTGGGATACACGCTTGAAACATGAAGATCTCATTATACTTGTCAAACTCTTCTTAAACACGAGGAAACCATTCAGGTAACTGAAGAGTAATGCGAACTTAGTAGTTTCTGCTCTGCAAACAAATCCAAGCCCATCTCAGTACTAACTGTTTACATATCCCGGTTATTCGGTTTATTTTGACAAGAAATAAATCCAACATGAACGCAAAAGTATTACTGACACTATTGTTTAAGCCCGCTACTCCATAGCTAAGCTATATATGTTGTAAGCCTAGATTGAAATGAGTTCATATTAATTAAATAAGAAGTAGAAGTAAACTTTAAACGTACCTGCTGTAGGTATAGTACTCTGTAAAGATAATTGAGAAAGAAACGTTTTTCCGTGTGCGGTTTCGATGCTCTTTGGTATAGATATGCATACCAATATCACGACATTCGTAAAGATTTTTATGACCGGTCGCCTTCCTGAAATTAATGCTCTCTGAGATAGTCTCATACTGTTAGACTTCATTTTTGGCTCTAAAAAAAGCTTAATAAAAGAAAAAGAAAATACTTACAGTAACGTTTCCTTTTAGCACAAGAAAATTTGTCAATATTTCACAAAAGAAGTGAAGAAAGTTTTTTATTTTTTTTGAGAATAATTGGTCATTTTCCAAATGCTTGGCTCGTATGGATCTTTAGAGCTGTGACTGTGATCCGTCTTTTAAATTGTAGGTAATTTAACACAATCTAGAAGTGTAGACAACAAGTAAGCTTATCACAAAATGCTTAGTTTTGGCCGTGGAAAGATGCCGACCCTGTAAGTACATGATACTTTGCGATTTTTTTATATCCTTTGCGTATAAATCGTAAAACCTCAGTATAGCTTTAGCAAGTCTTGATGACGAATATCTTATAGGTAGGTATTCGCCATCAAGACTTCATACCTAAACGGTTCTTCTACAGTATCCTTGAGGAAAAAGTGTGTATACTAATAATATAGCGTATCTAACCGCAGCAGTATTGGAAGAGGGCCTTTATACAAGCAATTGTGTACTTATTCGCTTTGCAGAATGCGAAACCCGACCAGGTTGCCTGACTATGCTTTGAGAAAATATTTATCTCGATGTGATCAGACACTCAGAGGCTGTAATGTTGTTTACTGTACAAGCATCTAGATTGAAGTAGGAAAGTATTTTTGATGTATGTACTGACTTTGCATGGTGCAGTTAAACGTCAAACGCATTCGCTAGACATATATTAGGTTGGGGAAAAAGTCTTTTCGCAGTATGTATGAACTTGTAACAAAATCTCTTTGACTATGCTATTTATTTGTATCTGGCTGGTTTTGGTATCATTAAAAGTTTAAATTTTATAAAGATAATTTCAAATTCAAATTAGGAAAATGTGTGATTTTCATTTGTTTTTCTTACTGTCAAGATGAGTGATCTAATAAAGAAATTCGATACATTTTCAAATTTTACTACAAAAAAGGTAAATATGCAATGCAAGCAGCGAAAAACATTGGCGATGTTTATGGACCTAGTGCAGTGTCTGTGAGAGTAGCACAAATTTGTGCGTAGCACAAATTTGGTTTAAGCGTTTTCAATCCGGAAAGTTTGATGTTAAAGATGCACGTCAAAAAAATGGATGCCATTTTTTTTAAAGTGGACCAAGATCGACGTATCGATCGAGCTCACTGAAAGAAACCTACTTAACCGTATACTCATTTGTGATTCTTTATTACGACAAATGAAACCGAACCATTTTTGAAGAAGCTGTGGTGATGAAAAGTTGATCACGTACGACAAGAACGTGCGAAAAAGGTCATGGTCAAAGGCCGGTCAGGTTTCACAGACTGTGGCGAAACCCGGGTTAACTCGCAACAAGGTGATGCTGTGTGTATGGTGGGATTAGAAGGGCATTATTCATTATCAGCTGTTACCACCACTCAGGACCATAGATTCTTAACTTTACTGCGAAGAACTGATGAGATTAAAGCAAGAAGTTGAAAGAAAGCGGCCGGAATTAATCAACAGAAAGGGTGTGGTTTTTCATCATGATAAACGCGTTTTTCATCAACGCTAGACCTCACACATCTTTAGCCACTCTGCAAAAATTAAGAGAGTTTGGCTGGGAGGTGTTAATACATCCGCCGTATAGTCCTGGCCTTGCACCTTTAGATTACCACCTGTTTCAGACTCTTCAGAATTCTTTAGGCATTGTCAGGTTAACATCACGAGATGACTGCCAAAACCACTTGTCGCGGTATTTTGATCAGAAGCCTCAAAATTTTTATAGCAATGGGATCATGTCGGTAGCTACAACTATATTAAAAAATGGTTTGAATTTTATAAAAAAAATGCGAAGAATCTTTTTCCCCAACCTATTATTTTTCAAAAATTTTCAAGAACCAGTTTCGATTCATAACATCTAATTATTTATAAGTCAATATTTAGGTCTTTTAATTTTAATCTCTTTTTTTTACACGATTATGATTTATTAAACTTGAAAATTATTGTTATCTCCATTAATATTTATGGAAACGAATTTTTTTTAAATAAATAATTAAAAACACTTACTTAGGTAAAATTAAAAATTAATCTACTTGGTAGGTATCTAAAACTGAACTGCTTATTCTGCAAATCACTAGGTAGGTACGAGTATGTATGTAAAACATAAAAAAATGGGCCTTTTAGCATTGAGGAAATCACATAAATAAGCAGTAGGGGTTGTAGAAAATGAGTAAACGTTGTCTGTTACAAAATACTTTCAGGATTTGTGCTTTCTTTCCAGTCAGGGGTTTTGTTTTCAAAGCATCTGTCCGATGGCTTGGATACATAACACACGGGTACGCGAGCCCGACTTACCCGAGCTGCTGAGTCAACCCATGTCCAGCCGAGTCAGTAGGATCCTAGTACCTCATCCTTTTCCCAAACCCAACCACATCCCACCCTTAGCTAGCTATCGAAAACTTCCGAAGGGCAGCAGCGTCGGAAATAAAATAAGCCGTTGAAACTGCGCTCGCTAATCCGCCTGCCAAACGTGGCGAGTATGGCAACAACCCCTCAATTTGGGGGAGGCCTAAGTCCAGCAGTGGACTGATTGAGGCTGAAACGGCTATTTGTGCTTCACAATTTTGCGAAAGTGCCGGTGCGGTGTCCATTGATCATGTAACCCACTTGATGTGAAGGAATGAAGATAAAATAAATAAAGCAGTATCACCCTACACAGGACCATGACTAAAGCACACCCTGGGCTTTGAAACTAAGCTGAGTAACTAGGAAGTACGGTACACATATTGAATTTCTCCCTTCAGGAGATGAGTTTATATACCTGCATGTGCAGCAAGGTAAACAATTTCCATTCATCTCTCTATAACTAGTCTGGGTGCCTCTGGCTAGATGGGGATTGCAGGATCAAGTCTACGATTGAAACAACTCGACTATTAACACTGGAATGGACCCCATGCATTAGATTTGAGAGTAGCTTTTCAGGGCTTCATTCATTTGGTAAATGCGGGTGCTACTCATTCAGAAATATATGAAAGTGAAAAGCTCAAAATCGGTGAGTTTAATTATTTAAAACTAGTTTTATATAATTAAACTGTTTTTAAACTTTTTCCCGCTGCTCTGTCTGCGTCAAAAAGTAGCCCATGTTTTAACCCCGGGTCTTCGACTATATTACGTTACGCTTTCACGGCCAAACCGCTGAACTGATTTTATGAAATTTGGTATGAATATAGTTGAAGAACCGGGATCAAATATAGGCTTTTTTTGACGCAGGCGAAGCTGCGGGAAATGGCTAGTCCTTAATATAAGCATAATAAAGCCTTTGTGATTTGAACAATTTTTATTTTTAATTCTTCTGTATCTACCAGCTTGGCATTCAAGAGAAGCCTTGCTCAACAGTAAGCTGTTTTAATTATTATTTTTAACCAAAATATGATTTTCTCTCTGAGAGAAATATTGTTCATTACATATTTGTAGATGTGTAGAACTGATTTTCATTGTTAAATAAAATGTATGCGAGTTCCCTAAAGTTGCACATCTAGTAACTTATGTTTGTTACTTCGATGTAATTATACACGTGTGCGTCCCTAGACAAATAATCAGGGCCAGGGCATGAGGGGTGGTCTGCTGCTACCGAAATCAATTTTCACTAATATTTCCACCAGACCAGAAGAGCTTGTTACTAAAACCCCTCGAGTATGTAGGTTTAGTTGATAATTTCATATTAAACGATTTTGGGGAAGAAGTATTGTTATTCTATTTCTGTTTTATTTATTAAACTTCTGTGAGATCTATCACAATATGGTCAACTTTCGTACATGTTTATACACGTGGTGTTTAGCAAGGTCAAGCGCCCACTCCACGCGCTTCACAATATACCTCAACCTTATGTTGGTATTCTTCCGTAATTACGGCTTGCTAGTTCTCAAAAACATTAATATTAACTACAGTAAATAGTTATTGGGTGGCACTTTAGTACACATTAACCTAATTTACATTTGCACAATAAATATCAAAGTTAACTTTACCATAGCGATTAACTATTCAAAAAAATCTAGTTTTGGCGTTCGCCTCAGTTAATTTTACTGAATACAAATACACGTCTGCACTGCATGACGTTCCCAATGTTCCATCTCAAAGCGAAGCGAAGCTAAGCGAAGCGAAGCGGAACGAAAGAGAGAAAGTTATATTGATACTACCATTATACACCCATCAAATAGGAGGGGGTAGTGGTGATATACCTGTTCTGTCACTTTACCTGCCGCTAAAATCTATTGGATTAGTCATAAAACATTAAAATAAATAATCGTCGCTAACATTTCATTACAAAACATGCAAATGGCGGACTTAAAGCCATAGGCCATAACCATTTTTTTACCAGGCAACCAACAGGTGACGTTGAGAAATTAGTTCACGTGAGTATCTATGTGCAACATAATTATACAAACACAAATAGGTATATATATCCAAATGTTGGTTCCGTACAACTCCGACACCAGGGTATACATGTGCGATTGACAATGTATCCTATATGATATGATGATAATGTTGTATATCTATATTAAATAAATATTGTGAGCCAATATACGTGAATTGGGAAAGGCTCTAGTTTCCAGTAAAATTATGGCGGTAGTTTTGTACTCTTATGACATCACAGGGAAATGTTAACTTCTATTTGCGACCTACTATGTAGTGTTTGAAAGATTTTAAGTTAATAATAAAAGTAGAAAAAAAAATCTTTAATAGTTAGACAGATGATTATTCAAGTAACTATTACAGTCGCCGCTCTATCAACAAATACAACAACAAAAACAGAATAGAATAAGTAATAGTACAACAGATTTTTTCTGCGTTTTTATAGATAATGGTACGGAGCCCTTAGAGATAAAGATGAATCGTACTTGACCGGCTTTTTATTTTGCAGTTGCACGTGTTCTTTGATCACGAGCATATGTAATGTTCCTTAAGTTAAGATCTTATCATAAATTTTATTTTAAATTTCTATTAATTTGTAGTTAATATTGCAAACATTGTGAAACAAAGCTTATTATCATATTAATTAGAGTATTGAAAACCCATTATTAATTTTATAAATGCGGAAGTCTGTCTGTTACGCTTCCACGGCCAAACCGCTGAACGGATTTTGATGTAATTTGCTATGAATATATTTGATGACCCGGGGTCAAACATAGGCTACTTTTTGACGCAGGCGGAGCTGCGGGAAACACCTAGTTGCGAAATGAAGATATTAATAACAAACAAAGCTTATTATTACATTAATTAGAGTATTGAAAATATCGTAATATAAGGAGTTCATATTGATCCTGTGCAATCACCTGTTGCACCTTTTGTCCTGTCAAATGATTGAGTAAACATCCAATAGACTTCCATAATTCCATATTCATAATAATCCATACTAATATTATAAGCGCGAAAGTCTGTCTGTCTATCTGTCGGTCTGTCTGTCAGTTACGCTTTCACGGCCAAACCTTTTAACGGATGTTGATGAAATTTGGTATGAATATTGTTGGAGACCGGGGCTACTTTTTGACACAGGCAGAGCTGCGGGAAACAGCAAGTGTTACATATTTTTATTTAATCATAAAACAGCTTTAATTTCATCCTAATGGATGGTGTGTAAACCGACCTGCACTTTCACCCCTTTTAACAACCCACCTTTGCTTTCCACTCACTAATTACTGAGCGCTGAAAGGTAAAACCACATAACCGCAAAATAGGGCATTTTACTCAATTAATTTTTATTATTCATATCATATAATTTTAGTATACTCGTACCAGAAAGCGAAAACAGAAATATATTTTTTTATCTGTTTAAAAGAGGTATCAAGATGTCCCCAACAAGCTCCTACGTTTCTTCAATAGAAAATTTTAAATTCTAAGTAACTGCTTTATTTAATAACCAATTTCTTTGTTTTGTTTTTTGTTTCAGGCAGGGTGGTCTTATGGTTACACGAATTTGTGCCACGTGGCTCTACCGGCCAGGCCAAATTTGTTGACATTTAATGTACCCAACGATGAAACAATGCGTTGTTTCTTAATTTATGTACCCTTATAGTAGTAGCATAAGGTACTTTTGTTTAAGAACTTCAAAATGAAAAATGCTAAGCATATATTCCTCAATGCCGCTAAGGTTGTATCATAATGATTATCACGAAACCCAAATATAACAACTGAAAAAACCCCTACTGAACTGTTATTACAGCATAGCCATACACCATGTATAAAACCTTAATCATCATAAAAGCATGGAGGTGAAAAATTTGAATAATCTGAAATTGTGTATAATTGGAGTTGTGTCATTTCCCCCGGCGACCTGTCATCAACCACGCAAGCGGTTAGCTGGAGTCGACTTCAGTTAGCCATACGGTGACGTCCTCATCATGGATAAAGTAAGTTCTTTCTTGTATTATTGCCCACTAGTTAATAGTTAATGACATAGAAAAACCTCGTTACATCTAGCCCATATCGAATATTTTTTATGTATCTAAGTTGTAACATTTAAATAAAAAAAAAAAAAAATGTAATAGCGTGCGAAAATGCACATTTCAACCCCCGCAAGAAACGACAGAATTTGTTTTAACGACGGATGTAAGTGAAGACGTCTCCTCTCCTACTACGCAAAAAGTTTGTTTTAATTATTACTTACGAGTATTATAAGTTATTACGAGACACGATTACAGATATTTTACTTGCACATGTAGGTTAAGAACAGAAAAGCTAAAAAAATATTCACTTCGGTTACTATTATCATAATATACAGCAACACGCGCATGCAAACTCATGTGTCGGTATTACTTTGTTACTATTAGATATTTATTTTATACGCCCTAATATTTGATACTCGTATTAATCATAGGAGGTGTAAATGTATTGTAAGTAGGTACTGACATTTTGTTGATTGTACAAAGTTTTATTTCTGGCATTGATTGCGCCGACAGATGGCAGTTTTCACTGAACTGACGTTTTCTGTTTCAGGTCAAAGAAAGGGGTATTTTGAAGCTGGAGCCAAGGACCAGAGTGTCTATTGACACCAGATGCGAACTGACCCCACAGGTTGGTAGTTTATATATATTGAAAAAAAATAAGGAAATACTTTACCTATTTAAGAAACTCAATAAAAATACAAATTCCATTTTCACATTCGTCCGCACTTTGTTTTTGGGTTTTCTTCGGAGTGCTATTTTTGAGAAATGCGATTCACGAATAATCGTCGAGTCGAAATATTTTCGTTCGAAATCGAAGGATCTTTGCTCGATAACGAACGATTTTCATTCGATAATATCATAAATTTCAAAAATAGGGGTGGGTACGATCACATGAAGCGTGACAACTGGACCGAGTCAGACTCGCGTTTGGTCGTTTTTTACTCCTTTGCATTACCTATTCTATTTCTCTGTAAAAAGAGCAACAGAATTCAGACAGCGGTCACTCCATTATTATAATCAGTACCGTATTAAAAAATACCCGGGTATGTTTAGATCATATGATTAACGCTCGGATGAAGATGTACCAGAAAGTAGATAGTATTAGTACATACCTACACAGTGAAATTTCAGTCGTTTTGGACCCATCGTCCAGTGACTCCATTCATGCAACCGAACAAATTTCCCCCAAGAAACATGAAAAACAAAGGACTTCCCATAGTAAGTTAGGTCACGTGATGAGACATTTTGTATGGGAGGTCCAAAAATTTACTCCATATTTCGACCCATGTGTCTTGGGGAAAGTTGTTCAGTTGCATTAATGGAGTCACTAGACGTTGGGTACAAAACGACTAAAATTTCACGGTGTATATTTTATTTAACAAATCTTATTTTTTTTCTCAGTAATTAATTTTATGTTAAAGCAAGATTAATACATATAAACTAACCTAAAAATTAAAAACTATACTATGAATAAAGTAAAACTTTAAAAAAAAGTAAGACAAAGAAATTAAAGAACTAAAAATTTAAATCCAAACAATATTTTATGATTAAAGTCGACATTTCACAAACAAATAGTTAATCTTTAAATGATAGACCGTAGTGCCTACGGTCTTGTAAAATTAATAAATATGTTTCAC
This sequence comes from Euzophera pinguis, assembly GCA_947363495.1. Classification (NCBI taxonomy): domain Eukaryota; kingdom Metazoa; phylum Arthropoda; class Insecta; order Lepidoptera; family Pyralidae; genus Euzophera; species Euzophera pinguis. The sequence goes on from OX376154.1 coordinate 2,721,906, forward strand.
AAGTCACACAGACCCATACAACCATTTTGGCAGTGTAGAAACCTCTTGTTACCAGTGTAGTTATATTAATGAGTAACGGTTTCTACACTGCAACCAGAATGGTTGTATGGGGATTGAGTAAGGGCGCCTATTATAGTCCTAGTCGAAATCGGGTCTAATTACGGACCTATCACATAAGTCTGTTAATATATTACTATATTTTGATACGAGCTTTCGCCCGGGGGTTGAAACCGTGTATTTTTTTCATTCGTGTACAAATTACAGCCGATTTTGTTCCGTCTAAATTTTTAATGGTGTTTCTAAACCGACTTTGTTTTATGATTTTAGATAGATAAAAATTGTAAGCGTAAGTTTTTTAATCAGCAAAAGAAGCTCGTCTTTTATTTAGAATTAAGTATTACTTTGATGGAATTTTGCGAAGAGAATTGCTAATATTTATACAATTTTTTTTTAATTCAAGGTACAAAGGTGGCCATTATTAATTAAGGAACTATTACTAAAATAAGGAACACGAAATTGAAATATTTTTTATTTATTTTTCATTTGTACTCAAACAATTAATTGCAAAAAATTAATTATTTCGTTGTCTGAGTGTGAATCCTAGTTGCAACTGTTCAATCATTCCTTTTTTTAAATGAAATTTAATATTAAAAAAAATCATAAAATTTTAGTAAAATTGAATGAATCCCGTGTATTAGTTTTAGAAATAATCCGTCTATTTATAATTGTGGAGAACACTTAGAACGATACAATTGGTATAATATGAAGCATGCAAGAACTTAATGTTGCCTACCCTGCGGAAAATGTCTGTGCACGTCACTGCGTCCACCGAGCAGAAGATCAGATCAGTTGGACACGCGCACTGAGGGTTGACAAAGAAGTTTGATTTTGTTACAGCTTAAAGGTATTATAGACCTGAGTATTTTATATGAATTTCAATTTAATACTTCTACGCGTTCACGAGGAAAGGGGTAGTAAATTTAAAATTCTTTTTATTTTATGATGTAACTAAAAATTTACGGTTCTCGCATTCTTCCTTTACCTGTGCTATAAGACGTTACTTCGTACCAAATTTAAAGATTCTGAGTTCACGGGAAGTACCTTGTAGGTTTTAAATCCCTTGCGAGTGTCAAAAAATTTGCGGAAATTTGAGGCATAAACGCATACGCGTGTGTATCTTTTGATTGCGTTGGCTTAGAATTTTGATTTTTTCACAGCTCCAAGGGATAGTAGACCTCAGTATTTGATATGAATTCCAGCTTGATACCTCCACGCTTTCCTGAGAACGTGAGAGTGAGGGTCTAGATAGACGGACGGACGGACGGACGGACAACAAAGTTATCCTATAAGGGTTCCGTTTTTTCCTTTCGAGGTACGGAACCCTGAAAACCAGGCAGATGCTGGATGCAGGATGCTGTCAACTAGTCATTTTGATAATCATTAGGAGAGGCCAATGTCCAGCAGTGGACTGACTGCGGCTGAAATAATAATGATGAAAGTACTTCCCATATAGATAAATATAAGTATGATATCTAAGTATGAATTCGAAAGCTCCTTCCGCAATGAAGTGTGACAAGTGACTTTTTAAACATTAGTATTTGTACAGTGTATGTAACGTGAAACTAGACTACTTTCGTTGGGGCAAAGTCTATTGTACTGTACAATATTGGGGTCGAGTATCTAAAAAATACTTATTAATTTTTTAAGACGGCTATCGAGACTTCTGCCTCAATTATATCAGATAGCCATATGTCCAGCAGTGGCCTCAAGACGAAAAAAGATTTTAGTTCTATTCATTCATATCGTGTTACATGGTCAATCGATCTTGAACACTCTGGCGTCAGTTTTTCGGAACCGCCTTTGGCCTCTGACATGGTTCATTTAATGGCCACCAGGCGGCAGCCGGCACCAACGGCTTTACTTGCCTTCCTTATGATTGCCTTATGATCATATAGTTCGGTGATTCAAACTGAAACCAACTATACAACGTATACTTCCCATGGGAATCAAATCCATGAACTCCGGGTCTAATGCAAATGGATTAACCACAAAACTACAGCAGTTATTTTCGACAAATCAAATAAATAATTTGACGACAACGAAACCGTGAGCTACAACTAGTGGTATCCTAAATTTCCCCGCAAACGCGTATCGATTACCTTAGTTCAAAAATCACTTCCTAATTATAATGTGGAGTGATACAAACGGCGGGGGGCGGGGGGTGGGGGGAGGTGTTAATGGAATGAGTGCACAGGGTTGCCACTTTAATGTTTGCTTCTCATTATTTTGGTGCCTAGTTCTGGTTACTCCTCATTAAACACTGTTAGTCATCGGGAACGCTTACATTATTATGTGTCATATTTAAACAACATTGACCCCTTTTTTATAATAATTATGAAACGTTCGTTTAGCATGCATTTACTAAAATTTATTGCGTCTCGTTCTTTCGAAATAAATTAAAAATAGATAAGACAGAAAGGAATAAACATTTTTAGTTAAAGTCGGCTTAACAAACGTTCGTTTTTTTGTGAATAAGGAGGCGAATGTTTTGAATGAATTGTGGACTTCATTACACCATTTACATAGTACTTAAAAATATACAGCACTGAATCCAATTGATATTAAAAAAAATGAGTAAAGTGACAAAGGCGAATTTATCTGGGGAATAAGTATCTCTGGCTTGACAGTAACGTATTATTATTGGATAGTAGCTGTTACCCGCGACTGCGTTTGTGCCAAAAAGTAGGCCATGTTTATCCCGGGGTCTTGAAGTACATATATCCAATTTTCATAAAAATCTAAATCTGGCTACACAGTTGAGGTACACCTAGGTAAACATAAATGAAGTGCCTGAATTTGTTCTGCAATATATACATAAGTTAAAAATCAGTAATCTTTGTTCCGCACCCTTTTTCCATAATATATTAAAACTAGTCAAAACACTATGCTGGTATCATTTTCCACCAAGAAAACAAATTATGTGTAAACAAATATGATTTAACTTCTATCACACATAAAATTACACATAAAAATAAAAAATAAATTATTGTGATGTAACATGATACAATTGTAGTTTTTTATTTTTAATAAAAAATCTATTCAATATTTGACTATATTTTATTTACTAAATTATTTTTACAGTTATTTTATAATTACCACAAATCAGATTTTGAAAATCTACCATACAAAACGAACAGGAATTTTTTGAAACTTTGAATTCGATTATCTCAAAACTACGCTTTTCGAGTTACAGCAGTTTTCACAGAATATACAGATATTTGGTTATACGTTAATGTTGCCAAAATTATTCCTATTCCCTAGTCTAAAGCATTTAATAACAATTCTATCTACACAGTCAACCCGAAATTCAAACAGTAGCAGAATCCTGATCTCTATTTTTTAAATGTGTGAATCATGTAGATTTCAAAAAGAGGGCTTCAAGTCAACATTTATGGCCAAACAAAAGACAGACATCTCTACGTACGTAGCATAGGGCGCTGGCTCCAAAGAAAGGGCATACGACGCGGACGGTGTGCAGACTAGCCACGAACGTTGCGTCGCTCGCCGCGACATTTAAGAACAGAAGGACATGACACGAATTTGGATGTTTGGACACAGAATAAATTACCTACAGAAGTTACCTACAGAAGCGTAGTTTCATACAACGCTAACCGTGATCGCCAAACTCATACAAGCTAAGCGCGCGCTTTTCACTGACAAGAGACATCTAGTGAAGCCCGTATAAACACGCCCGCTAGTTTACACAGAATGCACGCGCTACGATTTTTATTTATTTAACCTTTAATGCAATTATTAAAAGAAATACAAAAGTTGGACTTAATGTCTTTAGACATTCTCTGTCAGTCAAACCTTAGACAAAAAAGAGAGGGAAATAAAGATTTTGAAGAAGAGAGCGCTCCGAGGAAAACTCGCGCCCGTGCCATGACATGCCGCTCCCGTTCTGTGTGTTCTACCATCGGGCGCAGATGAGTAAACGTAGTGACGGCGAATGTCGTTTCTGTGTGCTCCTCATGTCATCGTTTCTATACATTTTGTATAAACTGACACGAACATGACATTATGTCTGCGCACCGTCCGCGTCATACGTCCTTTCTGTGGCTTACGATGGTCATTGCCTCTACCACGAGATTTAAAAGACGCGAAGCTAGCGACAGCGTTGACAAATTTGGAAAGGTAATTATGTAACTTCATACAAAATCTTAACGTAGCGTCTGCTTCTCACGGTAGAGACACAGTTCTTCTTATTTTATATTTTCAATTAACGAAAACTAAAAATTAGTAAACAAAACTGAAACATAGCAAAGGACAAACTTCATAATTGTAGTATCACACACTAAATACGACAATAAGTTTAACATCTGGTCAACAGATGCATGTGATCGACTGTTAAGAAACTATGAATCTGTTTGGGATCTTTTATGAAGGTCATGTCGTACTTCTACTTAAACAACATTATGACAAAAAAAACAACAAAACATAAAAAACTAAACTTATAAAGTACATTACAGATTTAAGTAAACACGCTAATTCTGTCCATGATAGGTTCGAATAGATGAACAAAAATTAATTCCGTTACTGCCTTTCTTTTTTTGCCGATATAGGATTACAATGATATGTATCTTATCTTTGCGGACCCTGGGCTTCGAAGCAAACCGCAAAGGACGCGAGGAAGAACGTTACGATGAAGAAGACCTTACCGTTGCTATATATATATATATATATATATAAATTGTGGACCCTTAAAATTACTCGCATATGTACTTACCAGTGGCTAAAACCAACGCTTTTGTGCTTTAGCAAGTTCATACTATTTCATACCTTATCAAAAGGACAATTCGCCAATATAAAATGTTTTGAAGTCAAAATGAATGCACAGTCCACGTTGAAAGTGCTGATAATCCGCAGGGCATGGTACAATTTCCTATGAAACACACACATTCAGACGCAATATCCTACATGCCATGGCAAAGCATCGGATATTTGCGAAAACCGAAATAGCTCAGGAATCCGTGTGTCAGGTGTTTCGCCCCTGTGTTACAATGAATTTTCACATACTTTTATTTGTTTCGGTTCTATAGAAAATTGAATGGATGCACTGAAGACGAGTCTTTTCCATACATTTCTGGACAATAAGCTAAGCACTGTTTACAAAAAATTTCATTACAGCAAATTAATTCTTATTCTTTTTTTTTTTAATAACTATTCATTTATTGATACATCGTCGTACTGGCCACAACTGCCAGTAATATACTCTTTTTATTATTTTTTATCGTCACTTGATACTTGGAAGATATTTTTTTTGGCACCCCTGTTCATAATAACTAATCAGCTTACGATTGGCGCTCATTGCCGCCGAAGACGGACTGCTAACTGTCACGGATGGTCAGGGCGTGGCGGTGAACTAAAATGAGTAAGAATCCTATAATTACTCTCTAATATCGTCTTGTGAGTCTTGTGACCGAGGCTCGGCTGATCTGGCACTCTGAGACACTAATTGTCATGAATACATAGAAAGATAGGAAAGAGTAATAGGCACACTATAATCCATATCCATACTTCCTAATTCTAATATCCTAATTCCTAATATTCCTAATTCCTAATAATATTCTATTAAATAAGTTGTTTGTTTTCTCGACCTCCGTGAGATCGGTATTGAGCTGCAATCCCGCCCTGAGACCTTCAGGGAGAGGGACTTTCAGCATTCCCGTTAATGACTATTGAATTTCCTAAAACCTTTGCAAAGATATTTGTTGTGTGTATTGCGGTTTGTTTCTGCATAATTGTTATATCTATTTGAGGGCAAATCACAATACCGTCGAAGACTTTTGGCGACTACACCGGTTACCCCTATTACTATTGGGACGATTATTGATTTAGTGTTCCATAACTGGGCTATTTCTGTTTTGAGTAGGTGGTACTTGGTTAGTTTTTCCTATTATATAATATTACTAGCTGTGCCCGCGACTTCGTCCGCGTGGAATAGTTATTTTGGGAATCATAGACGAGCGCTCATCATGCGGCGTGTGTGAATTTTGTTTCAGAGTTATTTTAAAATTGTATTATCTTAATAAGGTGATGTCTAAGACAATTTTGTTCACAGTTAAATACTCTTAATCAATAACACATTTATTTGGATAAAGATTAATATTATTATGTTGATACAACTCTGAGAAATAATTTGTAATAATGCATTAATTTCGACCAAATTTGATTATCATAAAAACGGTTATTGTGAGTTAATCTTAAAAGATGGACAAATACTGTCGCGGACATTTTTTTAGATAATTTAAAGAGGAATAATTCTTTCATACATATTTTCTGGGTATCTCGAACGGGTTTCGCAGCGCACGCAACGGAAGCCCTCAAAGATCAATAATTTTCCCCGTTTTTTCCACATTTTCGACTGTTTTTTCGCTCTTATTAGTCGCAACGTGATGTTATATAGCCTAAAGCCTTCCTCGATAAATGATCTATCCAACACAAAAAGAATTTTTCAATTCGAACCAGTAGTTCCTGAGATTAGCGCGTTCAAACAAACAAACAAACTCTTCAGCATTATAATATTAGTATAGATATTAGTTGTTTGTTTTCTCGACCTCCGTGAGATCGGTATTGAGCTGCAATCCCGCCCTGAGACCTTCAGGGAGAGGGACTTTCAGCATTCCCGTTAATGACTATTGAATTTCCTAAAACCTTTGCAAGGATATTTGTTGTATGTATTGCGGTTTGTTTCTGCATAATTGTTATATCTATTTGAGGTTCCAGTAAATCACAATACCGTCGAAGACTTTTGGCGACTACACCGGTTACCCCTTTTACTATTGGGACTATTATTGATTTAGTGTTCCATAACTGGGCTATTTCTGTTTTGAGTAGGTGGTACTTGGTTAGTTTTTCCTGTTATATAATATTATATTCGTTGTTTGTTTTCTCGACCTCCGTGAGATAGGTATTGAGCTGCAATCCCGCCCTGAGACCTTCAGGGAGCATTACTTTCAGCATTCCCGTTAATGACTATTGAACCACTAACCAGGCCATGGTACTCTTTGGCGCCTTGATTGCTTATTTGCCAAACGTAGATATATTTTATGATAAGTTGAAATCCTTTGTTCATTCGTGTATAATGTATGAGTCTCATAAACCTGTGTAATATGTCCTGTCCTAACTGACAGCACGCATTGGGAAACTGTAAGTGCTGTCAGTGTTTGTATAAAATAAATAAATAAAACCTTTGCAAGGATATTTGTTGTGTGTATTGCGGTTTGTTTCTGCATAATTGTTATATCTATTTGAGGTTCCAGTAAATCACAATACCGTCGAAGACTTTTGGCGACTACACCGGTTACCCCTTTTACTATTGGGACTATTATTGATTTAGTGTTCCATAACTGGGCTATTTCTGTTTTGAGTAGGTGGTACTTGGTTAGTTTTTCCTGTTATATAATATTATATTCGTTGTTTGTTTTCTCGACCTCCGTGAGATAGGTATTGAGCTGCAATCCCGCCCTGAGACCTTCAGGGAGCATTACTTTCAGCATTCCCGTTAATGACTATTGAACCACTAACCAGGCCATGGTACTCTTTGGCGCCTTGATTGCTTATTTGCCAAACGTAGATATATTTTATGATAAGTTGAAATCCTTTGTTCATTCGTGTATAATGTACGAGTCTCATAAACCTGTGTAATATGTCCTGTCCTAACTGACAGCACGCATTGGGAAACTGTAAGTGCTGTCAGTGTTTGTATAAAATAAATAAATAAATAAAACCTTTGCAAGGATATTTGTTGTGTGTATTGCGGTTTGTTTCTGCATAATTGTTATATCTATTTGAGGGCAAATCACAATACCGTTGAAGACTTTTGGCGACTACACCGGTTGCTCCTTACTATTGGGACTATTATTGATTTAGTGTTCCATAACCGGGCTATTTCTGTTTTGAGTAGGTGGTACTTGGTGAGTTTTTCTATTTCTTTAGGACCTATATTATAGTCCGACGGTATTGTGATGTCTTGGTATGTTACATTATTTATTTTATCTGTGTATATTATATCCGGCCTATATTATTATATTTTATTATATTAAATATTTATTATATCCATACTTCCATACTAATATTATAAATGCGAAAGTCTGTCTGTCTGTCTGTCTGTTACGCTTTCACGGCCGAACCGCTGAATGGATTTTGATGAAATTTGCTATGAATATAGTTGAAGACCCGGGGTCAAACATAGGCTTCTTTTTGACGCAGGCGGAGCTGCGGGAAACAGCTAGTATACAATATAGGCAATTATAATTCTAAATTCTTTACAAATTATTATGAAACAGACAAACTGTAAACATATAGAATACTAGTTGTTTCCCGCAGCTCCGCCCTCCGCCTGTGTCAGAAAGTAGCCTATGTTTGACGACGGGTCTTCAACTTTAGTCATACCTTTCATCAAAATCCGTTCAGCGGTTTGGTCATGAAAGCGTAACGGACAGAGAGACTTTCACACTTATAATAAGTATTAGTATCGATAGTATAGAAGTATGGATTAATAATTATAGTCCTTAATTAAATTTCCCTAATTATAGGTAATTAAGGAAAGTTTGTTTCTTATTTGTGAATTGACGTTTTGAAGAAAATGCTGCAGTGGAGTTTGTGGCGCCGCTTCTTCTCCACTTGCGCTTTGGAAGTGGTGGTAAACTTAATATAAGTAAATTGACGTCAATAAGTGATATTTATATCCTATATTGAAAATAAACAATTTCATTTCATTTCAATTTACTAATAAAAGTCTGTCTGTCTGTCTTTCTGTCTGTCTGTCTGTCTGTCTATCTGTTACGCTTTCACGGCCGAACCGCTGAACGGATTTTGATGAAATTTGGTATGAATCTAGTTGAAGACCCGGGGTCAAACATAGGCTACTTTTTGACGCAGGCGGAGCTGCGGGAAACAGCTAGTACTTTATAAATGAGCCAGCACAATATATTCTCCACTTTCTTTCACTTGCCATTGAATTATCCTACAAATACTTATACTTATATTTTATTTGCACACGTCAAAAATAAACATAAAATACGGTAAGATTTCAATCTGAAAAGCAAAGATTTTTGCGCGAATAACTCCTTTTATTGATATTTTCTACAACTTATTTTTTTCTGAAAGTAATTGAAAATGCATAAAAGTGAATGAAGTCGCCTCAACGGGCTTCACAGCTGGGCTGTAATGAATTTTATATAAACGTACAATCGTTAACAAAAGCGTAACCAGTTTAAAAACAGGACACTCCCTTTGTTCTAGTTCTTTTCACAAATATATAGGGACAAATGGACTGGAATCGAGGCGACTGAACAAATTTTTATAGATACCAAATCTTTTGTCATAATACAAAGAAGACAAAAAGACATCAGGACAGCCGGAATCAGGCTAAGATCACACTAATTATCATTCATCTACAAAAAAGGTGCAATAAATGAATTAAAATATTTTTAAAAATACTTAATTTAATTATTAAAATGTTAACTATCTATTTAAATATCCCGATTTCTATTTCAAAAATATTTTTCCAAAGTGTATGCAATTAATTTTTAAATCAAAAGCAAAAAAATAATAATTTAATAGGTATTTTTAACTTTTGTGAACGACTGTACTTCAGTCTTTTCACCGCGCCTTGTAATAATGGTGTCTATATCAATTTATTATTAAGTATATATATGGCTTCCTTGCCTAAGTCTATACGTACAAAAATAACGCCAAAAATACACGTGTGAAAGAGTACATTAATTTTTATCTCTACTATATTCGATTTAATAGAAAAAAAAATGTATTAATTAGTTAGGCATCATATTAAAAAGGTATAACTACATTAAGATTTATGATATTAGCACCAACCAACTACTTGTACTCTCGTATCTCGGGCATCAGGTGCCACAATGAAAGAAATCAAAACTTATTAAATTAAACTATTTTAATACGGTTTTATCGCGTTTATTACTTATTTATTTACACCTGACGTTTCAAACACTTTACAGCGTTCATGGTCGCAGTCTGCCTGCGACCATGAACGCTGTAAAGTGTAATTTAATGAATAACAATCGCGAAAACATAAGAAATCATTAAATCAAAACTTAATTAAAAAGAAAAAAAAAAGAACTGTCTACACGTACTTTTCCAAACTAAGTAGATTCCATAAGAATTCGGAACTCGGCATTTAACGTGGCATAAACACTGAATCCCTGTGTGGCATACCGTAGCACAGCCTTATGATGGCCTTTCCACTACGCAAATCACCTCTATACGCAATAAATCGCTTAATTTATTGCCCCATGCGCGGCGTTTCTTTTGAGCTCGCCTCCTGCCACAGTCTAGCTACTGATCTACAAGTTACAACACCCTGATCAGAGACAAATAAAAAAAATACATCAAGTTACAAATAGGTGCGTTCCAATTTAAATTTCAAACAAAAAAGTGCATTGAAAAATTCGAATGTTTTTGGCGCCTTCCAATTTCAAAACAAAATTCGCACAGAAAAATGGTGTCCACAAATTGGTTAATTAAAATTAGTGATTTTAATTCTGCAAAAAGCCACAGTTGAAATTAAAATCTGACATGACATGAATGTGTTATGGTAAATTGAAAATAATTACAGCTGGTGACTGTTTTAGTAATGGAAATGGAATTAAAGTTAACTACCTATTCGTCTGATTAAAAGGCCGAGTTTTCGTCGCGGGTTGCAATTCCCAAATTAACTGAATAGCAATGCAAGTAAATTGAGTGGCATTCATAATTTGCGAGCGCTTGAGTCATTGGAAATATATTTTATGAAGTTTATTGATTAAGCCTGTTTTTTGAGTATTTAATCACAGTTATTTTTATTAATTAAGTAGTTGTGTATATTGTAGTACATACTATATATAAAGGCGTGAAAATGTTTCTTTATTATCTATTTTATTGGGCCGTATAGAAAAATTAATCTCTATTTCCCTTGGTCATCGCATCATGGAATAATTTCGCTAATTATTTTTTGTTGTGTTTATAATTAGGAGGAGAAAGTTATTTTGAAAGAAAAAACATAGTTCAGGCAGGACGTCTGTTGGGGTACACTAAAAACTTAAAATATCTCTCGCTAAGTCGAAATACTTAAACTTAGCGAAGAACACGGAGGCACAGGATAGATAATAATAGTGCTAAAGTAACGGAGGTCTAAATATTCTCGAAAGTAAGTACCTCTTTCAAGTATAACAGCATTTAAGGGAGTCTGAAAAATACTTAAATCACAATTTGACTAAAAATGCAATCGAGAAAAAGCTTGATGACGTTAAATTGATCTGTTGATCATTAGGTCCTCAACGAATAAATACGATGGTGAAAAATAGTGCTATTTTAACGACCTGTGCGGCCATATTTTCAACCCCGATTAATTCATTGATTTCTAGCAGTATAAATGATCAATCAACCCTTTACGTATATGTACACCTTGGTGTCGAGTTTTTTTTTAACCCCGATTATAGCGCATCAACTGAGGATGTAAAATAGACTTTTTGAGAACGGGAAAACTCGCTCGGAAGAAGATAATGAAATCCAAGTTAGTTTTTGACACACAGGGGTTTTTGAGATCTCACCACATATCCGTACCACCGATCCGTTTGCCAAGCGTGGTGAGTAGGTGAGTATGGCAAAACTCCCGCATTAATTCTTGGGGTATGCTTATGTTCAGCAGTGGCCTTCTTACGGCCGTGATAATGATTATATTTTTGGTAATTTATTTATTTATTTGTCAGGGTTCCTACGACCACGGGCCAGTCTCGCCGCAGCCGTCCGTGGACCGCCTGTCGGTGACCTGGGCGGACCCTGGGAGCATGGCCTCGTCGGGGGTCAACGAAGTCAAGTTCTCACCTTCTGCTGGTGGTAAGTTAATCTGTTCCTTCGTTCCAAAACACAGACTCGTATTGTTTTTAAAAGTCTCACTTAAAGAAATGGTATTTTAAGAAATGTTATTTAAGTCTTATAGAAATGGTATTTCTTTTTAAGTCTCTGATTAAACATTGTTATGAGTAGGCAAAGTTTTTGGAATTTCACTGTTTTTTTGTTTTTGTTTTTGGTGTGTTTTTCACGGGAAGCGTACTTCGTTTAGTTGTTTACAGTCATTGAAGACTAGAGTCACCTGATCGTCTGAATAATACAATACAATATAATATAACTTTATTGCCCACATCTGGGAAATCACAAACCTGAAATTATAACATTGTTAACAATATGGAGAAAAGGCGGACTTATTGCTAAGCAATCTCTTCCAGCCAACCTTTGTACAATAAGAGAACATGATGTAAGGGTGGGCCCAGTAGAATTAAAAATAATGTCTACTGTATAGATAAATAAACACGGGACAAGGGACAGTCCCTAATAATAAATACATAATGACGATTCCGTGCTTCTAAAGCCACGTTAAACCGTTTTAATTCCGGCTTCCATTTGGTGGTCGTGAAAGAAATCACGTCAGAGGCCGAAAGGCGGTTCCTTTGACCACGAAACCTACTCGATAGAAATGAATGAATGAGTGTTAGATATTTATGAACAGTGTACATAGTGTATGATCTCCATATAGTTGACTGGTAGAGAATGCTTTTCGCATTAAGTCGGCCTATTGTATGAGTATGTTAACTTGAGGTAAAATAAAGTTAAAAAAATATATATATACTTACTAATAGTGTAGTTAAAATTAGTGCAATACCACAAGCGGTATAAAAAAAATCTAATTTAAGTGTGGAGTTGTTGCCTTGCGAATATCACCGTCGTTAACTCTAAGCTCAGCGAATAGAATGAATTGAAAGCGAATGATTTTTTAATCTGTCTTCCACATTTCAAGATTCAAGATACTTTACTTGTAGAGCATACGAGTATTATAGTAACATAAAAATACATGCAGTTTTGATGTTAAAAAATTAATAGCAGACAGATATTTACTAATTTGACTGCAATTTTCTTATTGATTCTGTAAGTTAATTTAATTGAAAAATAAATGAGACTGGGAGAAGAATAGAAAAAGGAAAATAAAACTAAAAACGGAGATTCATAAATAAGCTATTTAATTATAGTTTGACTAAAAAACTAATAGCTTAAAAAAATTAAAGTTTATTAAAAAATATAAGCCGAAATACAAAAATATTATTCAATTTTCTGAATTTATTATATAGGTTACATTGCCCTATGGTCGTTTTTCGACAAATCTCTCTTCAAATCTATCCTAATATCCACATCCATATGGAGGAATTTTAACCTATTTTTAAAATATGATTTCTTATTTGTTTTAGCCTTAAACGCTTGGCGACCGAGATGGCGAACTAGCGAATATATTTAAGAGCATAGTGACGGTCACCTGTTTTGACTTAGGTCATCAACTCATCCAACTGATCATAAAATTTGAATAAACCGTACTCCTTTGCCCTACCGCAATCGAGCTACCTTTTATTGCCTGGGGAACCAGGCAATAATTTAGAGATGGGCTGCCAATCAGGTTCCTTTTACCTGAAACGGGTTATCCGACCGCAAATTGTTTTTGGCAATCGACCAAATTTTGATTGAAATTGATTTTCGGTCAGTCGAGAAGGAAAATGAATTAAAACTAAAATACTTTCTTTGAACAACGTCACCCGGTCGAAGTTTATTAAATTTATTTTTGTACGTAACGGAGCTGATATGGGCTGTGGTTAGGTTATTCAAGGAATCTTCAAAGAAATTCACGGGAGCCCTTTTACACTTGTGAATTACCTTGTAGCATAAGATATCTTGCCACAGTGCCCCAAAATTTGACTACCTCTCTTCCCCAGAGAACATTCAAACTTGTTGAAATTGCCATATTTTTCTTACCATTTTTATTTTGGTCGAAGCGACACTACTTGGCAAATCTGATGTCTTTGCTTTGAAATGAGAATGCCTAATGTTAGCAGTCTGCCATGTAAAGGTTTTTATTGTACCCTCATGTAGCTAAAGGATTAAGATGTTCAATGTGGAGTACTTTGTAAACTTGAATTTTTGATCACACAGAGTGTTCTGACGACGAAGATTACTCGGCGAGTTTGAGCGCAGTGTTGAGGCAGCGACGTGCCAGCGTACGACGGTCTCGAAAGGGCAGGTCTCGAAGACCTTCGTCTCCATTCCTCGCTGAGGAAGTTCGGAGGAGGTCCTCTGTGTTCACCACCAGCTCCGGAGAGTAAGTGTGCCTTGTGTATTAAGAGTGTGATGTCGCAGAGAAGATGTGCCAACGTGCGACGGTGTCCCAAGACCCCTAAGGGTCGTTCTTGTAGACCTGCATCTGCATTCCTAGCTAAGGAAGTTCAGAGGAGTTCCTCTGTGTTCACCACCAGCTTAGGAGAGTGAGTATGCCTTGTGTCTTCAGCAATATTCTCCGAATGTGATGTCGCAGCGACGATGTGCCAGCGTGCGACTCTCGAAGACCTTTATCTCAACTTTATGCTAAAGAAGTTCGGAGTTTACTCAGTGTTTACTACCAGATCTAAAGAGTGAGTATATTCTAAAAAAATGTAGCCTGTTCTTAATAAGAAAAGCGTTATGTGATGTGTCAGTGTCGATCTAACCTTGAGCACCACCCAAAGAAAAAATTTAGAATAATTCTTGAAAAAGTTAAGAGGCTCTTGTATGAGAATTTTACCACACACCTAAAAGTGACTATAAAAAAATTAAATCACAACCAAGCCTCGGCCGTGAAATGGTTTGTTTATCTTTAGTACAATGTGTACAATAAATTACTTAGAAATAAAAACTTAGCAGCAACATCATAAATCCATTAAATCTCAAAAATCCAGTCGTATTTACTCAAATAGATCTTAAATGATGGTGTCTGTAATAGTTATAACGGGGTTTCTAAGTAGTGTTTGTTTAAATAGGAGATTTAGTCGAACATTTCACCAATGCCACATTACGACGGCGTATCTTATGTATATAGCTGAAGTCATTTACAGTCTTCTCTACGAGGTGTTATTCAGACCTAAGAGGGGTTATTTCCCTTAGCAGAGTTCCGTAAGTTATGTAGTGAGGTTCTTACTCATTTGAGCATGACGTCAACAGGCTAGCCAGCATGAGAAGGAGCAGCGAAGCCAGAAGGTCTTCATCGCCGTTTCCTGAACAACTGCGAAGGGAATCTTCTGTCTTCACTTATTCAGGGGAGTAAGTATCTTAGAGAGAGTCACGACATATGATATCTCTGCAAATAAATCTACGTAAAAATGATTTTATCAACATAGTTGGTGTCAAAGGCGATTGACGAGGGCGTATTTTTGTGAGTATCAATTTATACCACTAATTAAGCAGTTGATATTTGTGCAGTCATACGAAATAAGTAGGACAAAGAACAGATGACAAGCATAACCTTCTGCTGTTGAGAGAATAAGTATCTTCATTAGGCATATGACACAAGGTACTCACTCTTTGAAGCTGGTGGTAAACACGGAGAACCTTCTCCGAGCTTCCTCGGCGAAACATGGAGATTCATGAAGGTCTTCGAAACCTGCACATGTCGCTGCTTAGCGGAAATCGTCTTTGCCGTCAGAACACCCTGTTGTATCCAAATTGGCTAGTCAACTAAAAATGAATTGTGTATTTTTTATTTTATTGATAGAATAAACTATTTCGGAAATACAATTTGAACGAAAAAATTCAAAATTCAATTTTAAAGATTTTATAGTGATAGATCATCTTGAACTAAAAGCCGAAAAGCAAAAATTACTAAGGCATTAAAAAATTTATGTCAGTGTCAAATGTCAAAGTTAGGATGGACCGCGAGCAGCGAGTTGGTCTCTTGTTTGTTTACAATAGCAAAATATCTAGGTACCCCATTTCTCGTATCTATATATCTATTGCATATTAGCCTGTTTATTAGACTTTACTGCCGTCTCTTCATCCGTTGACATCTAATTTTTTCATCAATTAGACACTGATTCTTCATAATACTGTGTGAATGAATCACTCGAACTCCCTAATTAGCGCTACCAAATAAAGAATATTTATTTACTACTGCTTCTATCCTAAAATAACATTAAATTTTTACGATAACCTTGCTAATGAAAAAAAAAAGGTCATTGGGTTTTCTGCGTTTTTATAAATACTTGCCTAACTAAAGATCTGACTAATGTAATCTGTTCCTTAAGCCAATGTTCCTCGAAAAGGTTTACGAAATTAGACATTTTCGTGAAAAAGTTGACTAGCCAAATCATTATAACTCCTAAAATATCGTCAATAATCAGCTCCTATCCCTATCAACTACCAAGTGATTGACTGATAAAGTTGTAAATACTTTGTCCCCAGTACCGCTATATCAATGGAGGAGATTCAATCAGCCGTGGTCACTCAAGAGCAGATATTCGAAAACATCCACGTTCACAAGGAAGTCCTGAGCTCCGTCAAACAAGAACCCATTGAAATGAGAAGGAAGCTCAAAATTGTCCACCAGGTAAGATACATTTTCCTTGTTCGCACTTTCTTCGTGAGACTGAGGAAATGCTACATGAATAGACAGGCTACATGACTATTTTACTTACAGTATGGCTAAATGCTCATGATAATTTAGGTCATAGTTTTCGACAGGACAGCATTCGAACTATCATACCATCAATACAACATCTATAGACACTTGCAATCTCTAGAAATCTGTCGATTATCTTTGTGCAAAGGCCTAATAGAACCTCTTTCGGAAATAGATTCTTCTCCTGGTCGAGTCGAAATGGCTGACTTTGAAAGATTCGTCTATACGTGTTCGTGTATATGTGTAGCCAAAAAGATCCCCATACGTACAAGATTCCAGGCATGACATGTTTTTCTAGAGGCCCATTTGGTCCTAAAAACTGGTAGTGATGATATTTATGTCTTACAGGCTAAAGCTTACATAAAAAGACACGAAGGCCAGCTGAAGCAAAGACTAGAACAATCCAAAAGCACGAAGGATATTTACGCGCGATTCAACATATTACTGACTTCGGTAAGTTTTATATTAGATCATAACCTACCACCTATTAGTATAGAGAAGAGTTTTAGTGAACTAAAAAAATCAAGAGAGGAAAATTAGTGGTCAGATCTTTTATAAAACAGTACGTAGGGTAAATGAATTACACTTTTCTTTTGAATATATAACTGACGACTACGGTTCCTACGTCTATGGTTAATATGTTGTCTTTCTCTTTTCTTACTTTGGATTATGTGTGTGTATGTGTGCGTGGTATGCTATTGTCGTCTTCTTTACTTACTTCAAATCAATAGGATCTTCATTAAGGACCGAAACAGCGAACGTTCCTTTCTCAATATTAAAAACGCTTTCCTGCAGAAATGGCAACAACTAAAACGCGAAGCAGCCAATACCTCTAATCTGCTAATCCCGTGGGAACTCAGGATTAAAGAAATCGAATCCCACTTCGGTTCCGTCGTGGCTTCGTACTTCACTTTCCTGCGGTGGCTGTTCTGGGTCAACCTGGTTATTGGTTTCATTTTATTGGTCTTCGTTATCGTTCCTGAGGTACGTCGTTTCTTAAACATATTTTTTATTTTCTCATTCATCTTTTTCTTTCGTGCTATTACTTTCTTGTATTTTTTCTTTTTTATTATGAATCATATTTTATTTTGAGAGCATTAGAGTCATTAGATGTTTCTCAACTGTGTATTAAACTGAACTCAATTTTTCATAAGTACTCCATAACATTTATTTAACCTTCATTGTACAAATTACAATTTGTAAAGCACAATAGGCGGACTTAATGCTAAGTCAACCTTTGGGTAAAGCATTGAGTACATTTATCATTATAAATTTTGTTTAAATACAATACTTAAGTAATTCCTAATTTGGCTTGTATCACATACTAGACGACTTTCGTTGAGCTTATTTAGACTTAAGGCAGTTAGAAAATTCTCAATTTCATTAACACGATAAAAAGAAAGAAGTTGATACTTAGCTTATTAAAAAAGTTACATGTATCAAAACTAAGAATTTGATGAATATATTGCAGTATTTAACAGCCGATCCTAAGCAAGATGGTCAAAGGAAGATCATAGAAGATACAGAAAATGCCACCAACTTGCTAACTCTGTGGGAGTTTGAGGGTATCCTTAAATATTCACCAATTTTCTACGGTTACTACAGCAATATAGCTCGACCCCAGTACGCTATGCCATTGGCTTACTTCCTGACTGGACTGGTAGTCTACATTTACAGCTTCGTCGCTATATTGAGAAAGTAAGTAAAGTTTTAAACGTTCACCATTCACGTTTTAATAAACTTCCTGATTTTTGTCATAAATTTACTACTTCATCCAGCTACTATACATTGAAACAGAGGCTGTTCTGAAACGGCGTTTGGGTTGTTACCCACTAGATCTGAATGAATCTATAAAACATTGAATAGAGGCAAACAAGAAAGCCATTAAAAGGACTCTCCTTAATTTTTGTAAAATCAGCCATCACACAGACACAGATGCAAGAAATTAGACTTTAGTTTGTTACTCTGTTTACCATATCTACGAAATGTAGTAGTATAGTGTGTAAATAATCGATTGTTGCTTTTAGGATGGCAGAAAATTCTAGAATGTCAAAATTATCGGAGAAGGAAGACGAATGCATTTTTTCTTGGAAGCTTTTCACCGGCTGGGACTTTATGATCGGTAACGCTGAGACAGCCCATAATAGGATCGCTTCGGTTATTCTCGGGTTCAAGGAGGCATTGCTTGAGGAAGCCGAGAAGAAGAAGAATTTAAGAAAGTGAGATTTTTTATTCCCAGTGATAGCAGTACATCCATTGTTTACATTGAGTAGAAGGGTATAGAATAAATATTTATTGAGTCATGATGACAATCACACACAAAGTTAAAACATACATCACTATAACCATATCATGAGCGTGATCCGACCACGTCTCAAAAGTTGACGATTCAGCGCTACTCTAAGTATAGGCGACGATCCGTTCATAATCTAACTAGCTGCTTCAACAGTTTTGCCTGCATCAAAATTGCCTATTTTTGATCTTCGAATCTTCAACTATATTCATACTTAATTTCAACAAAATGTGTTCAGGGGTTTGGCCGTAAAAGCGTAACAAACAGACTTATAGATAGACAGACTTTGGCACTTATAATATTACTAGCTGTGCTCGCGACTTCGTCCGCGTGGAATATTTATTTTGGGAATCATGGGCGAGCGCTCATCACGCGGCGCGTGTGAATTTTGTTTCAGAGTAATTTTAAATTATCTTATAAGATGTTTATTGAAATTAGGTGATGTCAAAGACAATTTTGTTCACAGTTAAATACTCTTAATCAATAACATATTTATTTGGATAAAGAATAATATTATTATGTTGATACAACTCTGACAAATAATTTGTAATAATGCATTAATTTCGACCAAATTTGATTATCATAAAAACGATTATTGTGAGTTAATCTTAAAAGATAGACATATACTGTCGCGGACATTTTTTTAGATAATTTAAAGAGGAATAATTCTTTCATACATATTTTTTTGGGTATCTCGAACGGTTTTCGCAGCGCACGCAACGGAAGCCCTCAAAGATGAATAATATTCCCCGTATTTTCCACATTTTCGAGTGTTTCTTCGCTCCTATTAGTCGCAACGTGATGTTATATAGCTTAAAGCCTTCCTCGATAAATGATCTATCCAACACAAACATAATTTTTCAATTCGAACCAGTAGTTCCTGAGATTAGCGCGTTCAAACAAACAAACAAACTCTTCAGCTTTATAATATTAGTATAGATATTAGTATAGATATAAGAATTAGTGAACCCTAAGTAGTTATTGTGTAAAAATTGCAGTTGGCGGATCATTTCTCTTCGTGGGGTGGTGAATATATGCGTGATCATACTCTTAGCTGTATCAGCATACGCTGTAGTGACGGTGGTGTCTCGCTCAGATGATAGTCCCAAAGCCAGGAGTTGGTGGCGCGAGAACGAGACGACTATAGTTGTCACGCTCATCTCTATCACTTTTCCTGTCTTGTTTGAGCTGCTTGGGCTCTTCGAACATTATCATCCTAGAAAACAGCTCAGATTACAATTAGCAAGGTAATGTTGATTTTTTAACCACCTTTATAGTCAAAAAAATCTCCCTTTTACTTCTTTTATATTCGTTATCATGAACATTTTTTGTTGCTTATTTTTTGTTACATTCATAATTATAGATATTAATTGTATGCTCTTTCTAAAAGAAGTTAGTTGTATTTATGTACGTTTTGCAAGATTCAGGATTGAAATCATTTTCAAATGTATTTTCACGTTCATAAACAAATTAAATGTTTGACATCTTTATCATCTTTTTGGCAATACATTCCCATGATTGTAAACCTTAATCTTCACTACATTAATATTATATAAGCACATGCTTTTTTTTTCAGGATTATGTTATTGAATTTGCTCAATTTGTATTCTTTGATATTTGCTCTTTTCACGAAGATCGGAGGAATGAGTATTGATTTGAACGCATTGAAACCAATAAACGATAGTATGGAATCTAACATTACTTTTAACATAATAGAGCTACATTTTCCAATATCATGTTACGAGGAAATGATAGCATGTGAAATTTGTGAAGATATGTTTAGTATAAGTATGACGACATCAGTAATCGAGGACATCGCAGAATCTAATACTATGGTAACTTTGCATCCATATGAAAACAAATCTGGTAATATTACATTTACACAAATGCCAATTACTACTACAAATTTGAAAAATGATTCAAGTTCAAGGGTTATGAATTACCAACCTAAAGCAGAAAATTTAATTCAGACTACACGGCGATCACTTATGCAAGAACAATTAGAAAGATTAAGAAATATTGGTGGAATAACAAACACAACTCAAGAATCCGACGATCCTACTTTAGAAGTATACGACGACGAATATTTTGCTTTTGAAAATATAAATAACACTTTATCAACTGATGAAATAAGTGTAAATAGTTTTAGAGATTATGTATATAACCCTACTTTTACAGATAATAAGGAAGACAATAATATAGATACTACACAAGAAAATATTAATTTGACAGACAGCTATTTCACAAGTGTTACAGAGACTTTTATCAAAACATCTTTTGAAAACCAAACTGGATACGAATGGACAAGAAGCAGTAAAGTAACAAGTGAATGGACCACTAATGATGTGACACAATATGACGAGACGACGATTAGTAAATCATTTAGTGATTCCTCGACTACAGAATTTGATGCAGGAACTACAACTTATAAACCATATACAGAATTTGATATTACGAAGTTAACTGACTATTCATCTAAAGGATTAGGTGTGGAGAACACGACTTCAGAGGAATTTATCTTTTCTACGTCAGATATGCCAAATCCAGATAGGGAAAAAGAAACAGAAACGTCTACATCAGGCTATGAGTTTAGCACAAGTTTGGTATCGTCCACCTTGGCCACTGCATCGATTTGCCCAAATTTTCTAAATTGCTCGTTAAGTTGTGACGGGCATAACATAACGCAAGTTTTTATTATTGATAACTGTAAGATAGTAGCAAAAATTTGTTACAAAACTACTTGTAGGCATATTCAACCTCACGAGAATAAAACATTAGAAATCAAAGACATTGTATATCTTGATGAGCACAACCGAAAAATGTACAATTTGACATTCGAAACCAAGAAAAAATTAGAAAAGTTATGTTGGGAAACTCTGTTTGGTCAGGAATTGGTGAAGCTGACTATGATGGATTTGGTAAGGGTCTTAAGTCGGTAGAGAATATGTCTGATTTTTTATTCTCATAAATAATATGTAATCTATTTCAGGTATTCGTATTATTGGGTACATTATTTATGGATTTTTTTCGAGCGCTTTTTGTAAGATATATGAACCGCTGCTGGTGTTGGGATTTAGAAAAGAAATTTCCTGAGTATGGTGATTTTAAAATTGCGGAAAATATTCTTCATCTTATCAATAATCAGGGAATGGTTTGGATGGGGATGTTTTTCTCCCCTGGATTAGTAGTACTCAATGTGGTCAAGCTGATGGTCATGATGTACTTGAGGTCGTGGGCTGTGATGACCTGTAATGTTCCCCACGAAGTTGTTTTTAGAGTATCCAAGAGTAACAACTTTTATTTAGCACTTTTACTCACTATGTTATTTCTATGTGTGCTACCTGTTGGCTACGCTATTGTTTGGGTTACACCATCATGGCATTGTGGGCCCTTCTCAGAACATAAGAAGATTTATCACATACTTACAAATAATATCTACAAGATCCTACCAAAGAGCTTGAATTTTCCTCTGGAATATATCACCTCACCAGCAATTGTGATACCGTTATTAGTATTACTAATATTAATTATATATTACTTGATATCGTTAACAAATTCGTTGAGAGAAGCAAACAATGATCTAAAGGTCAGTTTATATATTTATATTTATTTATTTCATTATTATTATTATTTGAATACCTTTAGACAAATGAGGTATGCGGTTGTTCATCTTTAAGCCTCACAGTGAACGTACACATATTTTATCCATAATGAACTTGATAATGAGCCGATTTCTCGATCTTATACATACATACATACTCCAACTGTTATAGGCTCAACTGCGGCGCGAAAGAACTGAAGAAAGGAGAAAAATGTTTAAACTTGCTGACACGAGAGTACGAGCTGGATCTGCTGGAATGGATAGTACACCATTTTCTCGATGGAAAAAAGCCTTGCCATCACTGCCTCTCAGGTCTATAGATTCGGATGAAAACAAGACTGTCGCTGGTGATGGAATGACAGAGCCACAAAAAATCGTTAAGAAAAAAGGTAATTTATTAGGCCTATTGGTCTACGTACTTACTTTATTATTATTCATAAAAGTCTATTTTAATACGTTAAGATAAATTTTTGGTTGAGCTGTAATAAACTAATTTATTGCATGACAAATACATAGTAAGCTAAAAATTTCGATTGATATAACATACATTTTTATAAAAATTTCAGGCGGAATATTTGCAAAAATTGTGGGAATGGCGGTTGACAAAAAATCCGATGTAGAAATAACAACTGGTTTTGATAACAAAAATGAATCAACTTCTCCAAGAAATATAAACGATGATTCTGATACGGATTTTCATGAATCTCTACCGAAAGAAGTACTAACTATCAAAGATATCGTATTTAAAAGTACACCAATCAAGAAAA
The DNA here is from genome assembly GCA_947363495.1 of Euzophera pinguis. Lineage (NCBI taxonomy): Eukaryota > Metazoa > Arthropoda > Insecta > Lepidoptera > Pyralidae > Euzophera > Euzophera pinguis. The sequence goes on from OX376154.1 coordinate 2,745,110, forward strand.
AGAATAGTGTTGAATTTAAAACTGATGATATTGAAAAAGCTAAGTTCAAAATAGAAAATAAAGGGCTCAAAGTAAAATTAGAGACTATAGACGATCGAACAGAAAAGAAAGCAATTTTAGAAAAGCAAAGAGAGAAACAAATTATAGATGAACAACAGTTAAACCCAAAATCTACTACACCGCCATCCGAAATATTTTCTTTTGAATATGGATCAAAGATTGATAAAAAATTAAGCAGAAAACAAACGTCAGAATCAAGTAATCAATCCAGACAGTCGGATTCTATTGGATCAGTAATACCGGTTATTACTATCAGTACTACTGAAAGCGACGAAGATCTGCTACAGTCTAAAAAAGATTCAAAAGAAAAACCCAGTAAAGATAAAGATGCAGACACTATTTCTGACTGTTTAAAAAGGATAAAAAAAAATAGTTCAGATTTAAAGTCTTTGCGCAGACAAAGTAGTGTGGAAAGTATTAACGAACAAAAACTTCCAAAAGAAAAGAAACCGGAAGATGGACATAAATATCAATATTCTTTGTAGCTTTCATTCCATTTTATTGAATTAGGATAAATATTAGTGATTCTTCTGAAGTGATTTTCATATTAGATAATTTAAGTTATGTACACTTCATAGTTTATTATACTAGCCATGCTAGCAATGATCTCTACTTTGTATATAGAAAATATTATACGATTTTAATTAATCTAGCCTTTCATTTTTAATGTAGTGAAAAGTTACAGCTCCTTTTTACGTATAGTTAAAAAAACTCACTAACATTAAAAAATAATAAAATAAATGTAATAGAATGATATGTAATTTACCGATAAAGAAATAAGGTAAGCTGAAATAATATTATACTTGTCATATAATTCATAACTCCGATTACACATTGGTGAAGGGCACACGCATACGTGCAATCTGGAGAACATGGACACATGCCGACTGAATGGAACTAAAGCTGCTTGAGGACTGGAAGTGCATCCTTTCTTAATCTTTTTAAGCGTATATTCCAGTGTTTGATACCTGAACGATACGTAATTCATACCTTTTGTGGGTGGCCACGTCCTGCAACCTCTTTCATTATATGTCGTGGCAACGTCCAAAAATCTTTTGAAACAGCCACCAACATAAGTAGGCATTGTACAGGCGCTTTTATATTTATCGGTAATTCTGGTATGGTTATTATTCCCCTCTTTAAATACATCGTGGCATTTGTCGCTAGATAATTCTTTCTCATCTAATCCACAAACATAACATTTCGACCTTGGCTTTGGTTTTACTTCTGAATAGCTATCTATTTTATCATCGATCAGAGACACATTTTTCCAGCGATTTCTATACAAAATGTTTCTTTTTTCCTTTTTTGATACACTTTTGCTGTTATCACTTCCTTTTGGATCATCTGTATTTTTATTTATCGAAGTTTTCCCTATGTATTTTGATTTTACAAGCTCATATGCGTCGCTAAATATACTCACGTCGATCACTGAATTAATTTTATTATTGTTTGTATTATTTGAATTTGACCAAATAGGTAGTGGAAAAGTGCTAGATATAAATTTAATTATTTCAGAAAAATCTGGTAAGACTGAAAGAGTAGGTCTACTAACATCGGATTTGTATGGAGCTGTAGAGACAGTTTCCGCTAGCTTAATTTGTTTTACGTTGTTAGTTAACGTATAGTATTCTGTCTCAATTCTAGTTAATTTCGTCGAACATTCTGATAAAAGGTCTTCAACGTCACTTTCTTTGTTGGCAAATACATATTGATTTGGTTTGATCTTTGGGTTCCTTAAAATTTCAGGATTTGTGATCTTCAAAAAGACACGAATAGGTGTACTTACTTTTACATCAATATCATTCTCATCTATACAATCATCGTAGTCAGCTCTTTTTGGAATCGTATGAGTAGGACGAAATGCTTCAATATCGTCAGTATCATTAAAAGATTCATTTTGAGTAGACGTTATTGACATGGCTTTAGTGGCTCTTTCTTTAACATCTATAAATAATTCGGTATGAACAATTACCGCCTTGGTAGGTCTCTCCTTAAAATCACTTAATAATTGGGATGTAGTAAACTTGGCTTTTGACGCTCTTATTGATAATGTTGGTATATATTTGTCCTGAATATCCCGTATTGATGACCATATAGAAAAATTGAAGTTAAGAACGTCACTTTCGTTACTTTTATATGGTCTTATAAAAAATGTTGGTAGTCCTTCCTCTATTTCGGTGCCACTTTTTGAATGTACAAACTGGTATCTATCGGTAACAATTGTTTTTATCAAATACTGTAAAATACCTGACTTTAATTTACCTGGAGCATTCTCATTTAATGTCGTCAAATCGTCGTCAAGCATATTAATGGGAGCAACAAGACGTTCTTTGATGGAAGTTGCATCATTAGATATATCATAATTACTTTTATAACTTTGTGTATTAGACTCTGTATGACGAGTGTTTTTTGACGGAGGATGTGTAATTTGTATCCACTCGGCCTTATTTTTAATGTCATCTCGAAAGTTGATATCGTCAGTAAAGTATATAATTTTCTGATTTTGTATTGGAGTCAACAGCTTCATATCGTCTTCATATACTTCTGGCGGCAGTGTGGTCTCTTTTGGTATTTTGTAATGGTAGAGATTACGTCTTCGAGAAATCAAAGAAGGTAAAGCTAAAATGCGAAAACTTGCAAGAATGTAAAAGTAAAAATATATCATAATAAAAATGCATAAAATATGAACTCTAAAATGTAAACATAAACGTGACAGAACCATATCAAATACAAGATAATTATAAATATGACAACAACAATGTCTGTCAAATTTTTGTTTCTAAGGCCAAAGGTCAAAAAATAAAGGGTTTAAAGAGAAATTGATCGTATCATAGAGTAACGAAGATCACAGAACAATTTCCGACTTATAAACAATGCGTACGAAACAAAATATTTACTTTTAGCATTAGCCAAAAGCATTAAGCATCTTGTGTAATCATTCTTGCCCTCGATAGAAAAGAAAAGTAGGTATAGTCGTATAGTTTACACATCTCTCGGCTGGCTGGCTGACTCCTCCACTAACAACTTCAACAAAAGTTGACGTCAGGCTCGCTGCCGATCGATTCGATCTATAAAATAGTCAGTATGATTCTTGATAATCATACTTATATTTTTATAATACCACCATACAATGCGCTGATTTGGCTGAATAAGTATCCTAATACTTTTATAAGTAATATACTTCTAATAATCATATGTACGATATAATTTTCGAGCTTTCCATGACATTTTCGAATTATCCATACTTCCATACTTTCATACTTAAATCTATACTTCCATCCATATCCATAACCATACTTCCATACTAATATTATAAATGCGAATGTATGTCTGTCTTTCTGTCTGTCTGTTACGCTTTCACGGCCAAACCGCTGAACGGATTTTGATGAAATTAGGTATGAATATAGTTGAAGACCCGGGGTCAAACAAAGGCTACTTTTTGACGCAGGCGGAGCTGGGGGAAACAGCTAGTACCTAATAAATTCAGCAAGTTACCATATTGTGCAGAAATGATCCAGATGATACTGTACCTATTCAATTTCCATCTACGCATCATCCACCAAATGCACCATTCATTGCAACGCTACGATTCCAGCAAAAAATGTTATCTCCTCGACTCAATGGCCCTGTCTCCCCGGGATGTCACCCCGCACCCCGACATCCCCACACTCGTATCACCATTCCGCGGCGAACCGGCGCAGGCGCAACATGGCGCTGCGCGCGTTTCTTCCAATTTTATACTTCACAATAGCCAACGCTCAAATTTTAACGCCGCCGTACTTTAACTTAGCTCAAGGGAAGAAAATCACAGCAACAGCGACATGCGGAGACGAAGGGCAGGAGTTGTATTGCAAGTTGGGAGGAGCTAATACCGGCGAAGACGAACACGTGATACAAGGACAGGTGATTTTTTTTTCCGTTATGGTATCTGCGAATTGGGGTATGTGGGACGTGACTTCTTTTCTGTTGATGTTTTTTTAGTTGACTTTTCTATTGTGATTTAACTAAGGTGTTTTAATGTTTTAAAACTCTGCTGCTGGTCTAATGTAATTTCTGGAAGTTCTGAGGTTCGATTCCCAGGGCGGGATACCATTTGTAAACAAATTAGGTATGCGTGTGAAAATACACAGATAGGTTTGCTAGTTTTACGAGAAGCATTTCAATTTTTATTAAATACCTATAATAATTTAATAATATTTCGGTTTTGTCTTCATAAAGCAATACAGTAACTATTCTGTTCACAGAAGAGTGTACGCAATTTGAAATATGTGTATTTTTAAGGAAGTGATGTGAAGAAAATAAGTAGAGCAACGCGCTCTTCCTATCTTCTTACCTATCTACCATTTTGAACTTCCAGATGGAAACACTACCAATTGTTTGATTTTTCTCTTATGACCCTTGACCCTCTTATGACAATCCATATTCTCTTACAAGTTAGCTTTTATTTTAATCATTTTGTGGGCAAAAAGGCATACAGATCGGCTGATTGAAACTTTACCACACAGCCTATATACGTCTACACAACACCAAGATTGCGCATTAATTTTAACCACCCAAGGAAAAACATAATGTTAAATTTGACAGTCGTGTTCTTAAAGAATACGATGCAATACAAAATATGTTTATTGCCCACATACAGAAACAATAAAGTAGGTATCGTCATAGTAAAAATTATAATAGCAACCATACAAACATTAACAAATCATACCAAAGGTCGTCTGCTTGAAAACCTTACTCTTACGTCTATTTCTGTCGCCAATCAGCAGTGCTTGAATAGTTGTATTTCAACTGAGAATAGGTGACTGGGACCACTTATTGGTCTACAGGAACCTGAAGAGTCAGCCATTTCGATTCGACAAGAAGAAGTTGTGTTCCGAGTTGAAGGGTGAGAGAGGCAGTCACATTACTGGGTACAATGGCGTAACATCCTAGGGCACAATTTAGCAGCGCGTTAGTGATGCCCTCACAAGTTTAAATAGGATACTGTAACCGCGAGTCAGAATAACGAAGTATGTAATCATTCCCGCGTATCTTCCAGTGAGAAAATGAAGTGGCGGATGGGAAATCTCTTTCTAAGGTCATATATCAGACAAGGCAACACTTTAAAAAAAAATAAGTACCTTTTCGAATGACAACATACTCTCCACATTATTTTTACCCCCATAGAGCCCCACGGATGCCCCATAGAGCAATCTCTATGATATATCCCATATTTCACGGCCCAAGAGCCTTATTTTTGGAGTGTACTCGCACAAATCCGGTAAGTCGAATGATTTTCGCTCGACATATTACGAGTACATTCAAAAATAGCACTCCATTTGTTCAACTGCTAAAGTATTCGTATGAACAAACGAAACTCTATTTTTTAAAGATTTTTATTCGAAACACTTTAATACAAATCTACAATCATACAAGTGCGCCAGACCACGAAAACCTCTTAGGGTTTAGTTGGGTTAGATATCTATAGGGTTAACAATTGCCAGCTACTGTTTGAAAATTAGTTAATTAAGCACGAGTTTTCGTAACGGGCATTGCACGCTTATCTCACAGGATGGTGATAGCTTATCACTCCGTTATCAGGTCGGGAGCGAGATGACTCTGATCGTCAACCGAATTCTAGTTTTATAATTACCATTCTCAGTTAGAAACATAAGTATGTAGCGTCCACTAACGAATATATTCCTAATGGCATAACCACACATGGTTATTCGCCTCCTTGTAATATGATTGCATGTTTTGCTAAGATAGAAACAATAGTTACGTAAAAAGTGATATTTTAGCAAACCCTTCACCCATGGCAGCAGTTCTTTGACAAAGATAAACAAATAGGCAAATACAAATAGACAAGTTTGGAGTAACCATAAGGATTTTTGATGTCGGGCGGTCAGCCATTCATAAAATGCCGATTAATGAATGTCTTTCTAGTACCTACTTATACTCGTACTGCTATATCTAGGATTATGATAAAACGTCTAAGACAATGCTCCCATCATTCATAGGTCCACCCACAATGCTCTTTGCATTTTTGCACAATAAAGTTTACAGCTGGGAAGCACGCTTAGATGTAAATGAATGTTTTAAGAAGTGCCAGTGATGAAACAACCGGGGTGCTATTTTTGAAAAGGGTGACTCGTGTAAAACCGGTGAGTCAAATTAATTTCATTCGTCATAATCGAATGATTTTTGTTCGACTTTTTTGACCCTTCATCACATCATGTTCTATTCTTGTACAAAGGTTGGCTAAAAGAGATTGCTTAGCAATAATTCCGCCTTTGCTCCACATGTTATAATTTCAGTTTTGTGTTTTCCCAGATGTGGGCAATAAAGTTATATTGTATTGTATTGTACTTTGGGTGAAAATAGGGCTTCAGGATAGCTATTTTCAAAAGTTTTAGGGAGTAAATAAACGAAATATACTTTCGGTCGGTCGGTAAGTCTAATTCGGAATTCGATTGTAAGCTCAACCATTCCGTTTCAAAGTCGGTTAATGGGTAATAATAAACTAAGATAATTATAAAAGGTCGTCAACTTGTTCCAATAGTAGCTTGAATGGCTTCTTATCAGCAGTAGTAATAAGCATGGACCAATTTGTCTGACCCCACTATCAAATGACTGGTCCAATTCTTAATTTCTGTTACTGGAATTCGACATTAAATATTTCCTGTCCTAATAAAATGTTTGCTGTGGATTTTTTTAATTGTGTTGATATTTTTTTCTTCTAATATCGAATCGTTAATTTTTCAAATATAAGTATGATTACATTGAGAAAGGAACGGGGTCCGACGCTCTTTTTTATACAACTAAGTAGGCAAACAGGCGTACGGCCCACCTGATGGTAAGTGGTTACCGTAGCCTATGAACGCCTGCAACACCGGAGATGTCACGAGCGCTTTGCCGACCTGCCCGCTATCAGCACAGCGACCCCTCAGGAGCCTGGCGACCCTACTCACCATCAGGAACACAACAGCTCTTTGACGAATCATAAACATCTAAGCCATCGGAATTTAAAAAAAAGTATTATTTGATGTAAACGTTATCTTAGTTCCATTCAAGATATAGTTTTCGAGCGAAATCTAAAAAGGGCTTCTCCTTTTTGTTCGCAAGATTCGGCATTATCCTTGTTGGTAATCAGTATTGGGTCCAGTCCCTAGAAGAATTCAGCTCCATAAAATTCAGATCTCTCTTATCCGCCTCTTACTAAAACTTATGTGCAACGTTTAATAGTCAGAATAAATATATATATTCCATTCATTCATTATCAAAAGCATTCCAGGACTTTAGGAAGTTTTTAGATTTCCTGGCAAGATTTAACCAAAACAAATGCGTTTGCCAAAGAAGACTGTCAAAGAATGCCCTTAGCTTTAAGTCCTTTCTTTCTTGTAAAACAATTAAGTTTGTATCTAAAATTTATTCCAATAGACATTGCCACTCTACTATATAGGTATATTTACGGCCGAAACAAATTTTTTTGGTTTTATCTAAGTTGTTTCGAGAACATAGTTCGTGAGTAATCGTCATTCTTCGGCCAAATTCGTCCGATGCGCAGACACATGGCCACCAAATGCAAATCTTCTTTTGTCTTGGAGACTGTTTTTTTTTTTTGTTTTTGCCAAACTTGCTCGAACATGAATGGCTTTGAAAGGCCGCTTCCTTTGGTCCCCGTGGTTTTATCTCTTTAATCTGTATTTTAATAATTTGATTTTGATTCGTTTTAACATCTCTACATATTTTATTTATCTTACAAAAATCTAGATCTGTCTTACAAATACATATATCTATCAAGGCTGATGGTTATAACTTCCATGGATGTACTTCTATTTTTTTAGAGAGTAATATTATCATGAATGTTCTTCGATGGTTTCATTGAACGACACAACACACACACACACAGCTTAATATGAGTGTTATTTTTTAAATTAGCTGTTTATTTCCCACTGCTGGGCAAATGTTTTCCCCTTTGTTTCCATGAAGAGATTTATAGAGGATCTTAAAGATTTTATTGAGAGTGACATCATTGAATCGAGAGGTATGGTTGTCAAATATATAAAAAATAAACTTCGTCAATGCTAAAACCGCTTCCTGCGGCTGTTTCTCTATGGCCTTATAAGATATTTTCTGAACTATGAAGAAAAATAGCATCCTCATTAATAAGCACATTTCTCAATAGGTACTTTATTTGTACGCTTAATGATGTGGTCTTATAATTGTAACAATTGGTCCTTTTCGGAAGCAGCTTACTTACTTACTTACTTGTCTGTGGTCTTTAAACATTCAACATGCCAATTGCTTTCACTTACTTAAAACAATTTAATTACCAGTAAATATTTTAAACAGCAACATTTAAAAAATGTATTTTGAATAATATTAAAAGACATAATCCATTCGGATCCGGTGAGAAAAAATGCGGGTTATTTTCATGACCATCGTCATTTAAGTTCAAAAATTATATTTTATTATATAGTGTTTTAATAAAAATAATTTTATAACAAAAATATGTAAATGAGTTATAATGTCTACCCTCAGATTTGTGACATCTGCGATGCGTCGAGTGACACGAAGAAGCACCCTCCAGAGTACGCCGTGGACGGCATGGAGACCTGGTGGCAGAGCCCGCCGCTCTCCCGAGGGATGAAGTACAACGAGATCAACCTTACCATAGACTTGGGACAGGTGAGTACCTAGAAGCCCACATTAACTAAATTATATTTCGTCTCGTTCTTTCACGTCAAATATAAATAAGAGAGAAAGGGACTTATAGCATTTTAGTTAATGTAGGCTTATAGAGCATAGTTTATTACTATTAATAAGAGGGTAAGCCATCTTCCACAATAATTTTAAGGAAAAGAGCTCCACCATTTAAAGTTATATAATTTCCTTGAGGTATGAAAGAAAAAATACAATTTTTTTAATGAAGTAAGTCATAATTTCATTCCGAGTGGGCTCCATGGTCAGTTGACCCTGTACACCCTGGTTTCACAGTTACTCGTGCCTCACAGAATCATCGTTATTATCAGGCGATCAGGTGATTAAAGCCTGCAATGTCCTAACCAAACTGGAAACAACTGAACACTTCCTATGGAAACCGAACTGTGTGTCTAAGTCAAACGCCTTAACGATTGGACACGGAAGAAGTTACAGAGGAAAGTTGTGCAAGATGGTGAACTCATCATCAACTTAAAGCAGATAAGAGTCGGTTACTTGACAGCCTCAATGACTGTTGTAAAATACTATCGCATCTTCCTCGAGAATTTTGATAAAAGAATTATTTTACTTTCAATGAGGCAGACAATATTGATAAGGGACCACTTTAGGTTATATTTAGTATTTAAGTTTTCTTTTTGTTTTAGATATAGGCGTTTTATATTATTTTATTACTTTTGTCTATTTCAATAAATTAAAATAAAATATTGTTATGTAGACAAGATGATAACACGTTCTACATATTATGACGTCATGCAATTCTCAGAGTAAGTGTATGTTTATTTAACTCAACTGCATTAGTTGTTTATCCTGCAGCAGAAATGCACACTCATATTGAAGTGCCCAGTTGATACATTCATATCGCGTAGGTTACAAAGTCAATTGACCCTACATACCCTGGTGTCAACTTAACCGTTTTATTTGAATTGATCAAATTGAACGGAGTGAAAATACTAAATCTGTAAGTGCGGTCCTAGTTTATTTCAGTATTAGTTCCCTGGTGAAAGTTGTTCAACATTATTGAGTCAATAATTCAAGTTTTCCCGGAAATATTAACATTACCTGTTATTAAAATTTGTCACAATAAATGGTGTTCTCAGTCAACGGCTGTAAATCTAATCATAGACTTATTGTCCATGTAGCATAATAGCACTGCATATACACATAGCACGGTGCATTCGGGACATGTCCCAAAATAGCAGTTATGGCATGGAAGGGTCGTTGACCTGCGTTACTTCACCGACGCCGTCTTAGGGACATAAAATTAATTATAGACCGAGTTTGGAGATTGTACTGTATTTTCAGACGGCTTCCTTTGATGTCGGTTTCCAATTTTCGAGGATGCAACCTCAAATGCTTTTTTCTGAGCCCAAGGTCCAAAAAATTTCTAAATTTGCTGTAATCTGTGCTAGATGGCAATAAATAAAACAAAAATATGTCTGTTTGAACGGACATGGTTTTTTAACGATAAATATTTTTTGTTAGAACCAATTTTCATGGCAGTAAATGACGCTCATGACCATGGTGTAACAGTCCAAAACGTTGTTTGCTAATTTTATGTTTTATCATAGCAATGCGCGGTAAAAGATAATTGAAAGGACAAACACTGGACCGGATATTTTTCTTCGAAGCATTTCTCAGTAAGTGTCCGAGCTATGCAATGTAGACATAATAACATCTATTATATGCAATGCGAAATATGATTCCTTTAGTTATGCTTGTGCGAATTCTAATCTCGAATTTCGATGCAATTTGCTTTGCGAATTATATTTACTTTGGTGTTCTCTTTTCTAAAGATGTTCGACATTTGAAACACAACAGGTGAATTAAAATGTCATTGGTCAGGTGAACAATAACGAAAGACAGGGAAAACGCTATGATGAGAGGGGATTTTATACTTGGAAAATCAATACGCTTACGCGTAAGTTAGCTATACTATACCTAAAGAGCATAGAAACCGAATACGTAAAAGGTTTCTTTCTCAACGTTTATCCGCCTATAATAACGCCTATTACAACATCTCTATTTTGTTTACTTCTATTTGCTACAGTATTTATTTATTTTTATTAGTAATCGAGTTTTCGTAAGAGGCGACTGCTCCTAAAAAATATGCTGAAACTCAATTTTTGGTCTAAAATAAAAAGCCACAATTCTAGAATGCAACTGGGATAAAGAAAGCATGAAGACTACAAGTCTACAACACAAGTTTTTGTCTAATATTGTAGTGCGAAAAAAATAAAAAATAAAAAAAATATATAATGGGTTGTCCCTAGACAGAGTACCTAGAGAGGTCTATTCTTAAGTCTACATTTTAAATAGCTATTGCGAATTACATTAATTATTATTTGATAACACTAGATTTTTTATTTGATTTAGTTAGACCTTTCTAAAACTAGCTTCTTAGTGAACAACGATGAGACTGTAAATTACTTCTGTGAAAAAATCTTATATACATTACCAAATGTAAGTCTTATTTAAAAAAAATCTAATAAATTTAATGTTATGTATCTAAATAAAATTGTACCTACTGGTTCTCATACCCTATAAATCTGAGGCGAGCTTCACTTTGATAAAATCAGGCTTCATTTTGTCAAAGCTATAAAAATCCTCTATTTCGTTGACTACATGCACTTTCGGTGCAGGATAAAAAAGTGTAAAAAGAAGAGCTGAATTAAAAAAAAATAGAACCGATGCAATCAACCCGGAACCTATGTTTTTCATTTACACTAGGAGACTCAGTATGTTATTCCACTAGACTCAATACACACCTTCATTTTTGTTTTTGAATTTTGATTGTATTTATCACTTGTATAACTCAATAAACAGTAAGTTAGTCATTGAGTTAAATAACCAAGAAGTAACTAGAAGTACTCATTTACTATGAGCTACATGTTGGTACGTACGGAAACATCAGATTTGAATTTTTGATTAGATTATAATTGAAATATGGCTAATATAAATATTTTATATGCGCTATTCTATTATCAGATATATCTATTATCAGATAGAATGACTAATTTAATAATTTCATAAAACTGCAATAATCAGAACACAAACGAAAAGTACCCAGACCATCTATGTATACTATCCAATACTTTCGATTTTTTATTGACACATTTATAGAATACTAGCTGTTTTCCGCGGCTCCGCCTGCGTCAAAAAGTAGCCTATGTTTGACCCCGGGTCTTCAACTATATTCATACCAAATTTCATCAAAATCCGTTCAGCGGTTTGGCCGTGAAAGCGTAACAGACAGACAGACAGACAGAAAGGCAGACAGACAGACAGACTTTCGCATTTATAATATTAGTATGGATAGTATGGATATTAGAGCTGAATCTATAAAATTTGAAATTCTGTAGTTCACCAGTAATCAGCAAAACAGTGATAATATCATCAATGTACCGCGTGTGTAGGCACTGTCCACACCGGACGCCGTGGGCGGTAGCAGCAAAGATAATAAAAAGTTTATGTGCCAAAGGGCGAGGTCGCTACGATACCTATTTATTGGGAATAGATTTATGTGTAATAAAATGTATGTAGTTTTGGGTATTCGTGTAAACATATGTAATGATAGTAGAGCCAAATTAAAAAAAAAAAACTTTTTTTTTATAGTATTAGGTCAGGCCTATGGCTGTGGCTTACTTGATGGAGATCGTTTGCAATGATTTAGGCGTATGAAAAAGCAGGAAGAACTTATCTTAATCTACAAGCTTTTGCGAAAACCCTGAATTCTTACTGAAATCTCGTTCATTGTAATGTGATTAATTTCAGTTTAAAATACTATAATTTTCTTACAATTCCGGTCATGCTGTCTTAAGAGGCAGTGAGGCGGCTCTGAAAACCTCTGACACCAGGGTATACAGAGCCGGTTGACAATATAAATCTACTCGATATAAATGAATGAATCAACTGATCAGTAGACAAGTGATGGTTGCTAAAATCACACCAAAATGTGTAGAACAGGGCCTATGAATATTAAGCTTCATAAAGTAAAAAGCAAAAAAAAAAGAAAAATGAATATTGTAACTATATTTTTTGTATTTCAACAGGAATTTCACGTAGCATATGTGTTCGTAAGGATGGGCATCTCTCCACGACCTGGTCTCTGGGCACTGGAGAAGTCTACTGACTACGGAAAGACCTTTAAGCCATGGCAATATTTTTCTGACTCCCAATAGTAAGTTTACTCTCTCAATATTTGGTCCCAGAGCTTAGTTCGATGGATTGGCATAATTAAACTTTTTTCCTTATATCCGATTTATCAGATAAAGCAGGAACTAAGAATTCTTTTAAAAAATTTTTTTGCTATTTAGCGATATTTGGTCTCGCACATAAACAAATTATTTAAATATTATTTGTGACCATTGTTGTTGGGTTCACAATTGTAATAACTCTGTACAATAGCTTTAAGATTAATATATTGTAAACCTGTTTATGGTCCTTAATAAGTAAATAAAAAAAAACACCTTTGCTTTTGAATTTAGATACTTTATTTACTTAGGTAGTTGTTTCCAGTGTGGTTGGGAAATTAGGGCTTGAATCACCTTATTGTCTGATAATAAAGAAGAAGTGAAGTAAAGAAGGTAAGTTAAGCAGTTGGTCCCAGTTGCCATCTGGCGCTGGAAGGAACCACGTCAGAGGCGTAAGGAGGTTCTGATATACTCTTACCCCAGGATATTCTCGGTTGATTGACCATGTAACCGACTTGAAATGAATGAGAAAGTCTGATTTCGGTGACATCGACCATGTCAGTCGGAAAATTTCCAAAGTTATCGTCAGAATCCAAAAGACACTTCACTTTGGACCACGACAACCATGAGAAGGGACCATGTAGAACATAATTCATTCAAATAGGTCATGTCGAAGGTTCCTTTCCTAATTATGTAGGTTTGAAGCAACAAATATCTTCGTACACGTTACTGGTCGAAGTGAGTTCTTTAGAAAGTTATTCTGTTTTTTCCTGTTTGTACTCTTATCCCAGTTTATCTGAGGTCTCCTCGTACATTTGCGCCTCAGTATATATTACTAGCAGCCAGTCCCAACTTCGCCCGGGCCTATAGCCTTCCTCGATAATTAAGCTATCCAACACTGAAATAATTTTTCAAATCAGACCAGCAGATATAAAATGGCCACTTTGAGCAATTCATCAAAATGAATCATTTCGTGAATTGCGAAGCTTAGCAATTCTGCAAATTAATTCAATTCATTTCGTGATTCATTTCTTGAATCACCTCTCGTGTGAGTATTGCCATAGTAATAAAATAAAAAATAGATTTTAAAAATTTAAAGAGTTATTGATATTTATATTTTTACAGTAAATTAATGATAGTAAATCAACATTATTGGTTAGAAAAACTTAGTTAGCTAAAAAAATCGTAAAAGTACACACGCTATCTAAAAATAAAGATTATTTTTATGCCTGGCAATAAGGTAAAGCAATAAACAATTCACAAAAAGCAAGCTATTTTGCGACTTTCCGTCAAACAGCAGAATTGCCATGAAATGATTCATTTCATGAACTGCCAAAATGTGGCTATTTTAAGATTTGCAATGATAAATAATGTGATCATATTGTAATTCGTGCAAAGTGGCCATTTTAGACCCACAGTAATTCCAAAAAAATAAACTCTCCAGCTTTATAATATAATATTATATTATAGTATAAATTATTTTTAAGGCTTTTTTTTTCAAATATAAAATTTTTTCAGTGACTGCAAACTATACTTCGGTGAGGAGAGCCTGCAGCCTATTACAAGAGATGACTCAGTTATTTGCAGCACAGAATACTCTAGGATTGTACCTCTGGAAGGTGGAGAGGTACTGCTTAATTTTTAAAAAGAATCTTGAATTTCATTTATTTAAATATTTATTTATCGCCTCGCTGCCTTAGTCTCCCCCGTTATATTTAATTCGTGAAAGATCTTTAAGCCCTCCAAAGAGCCGACTGGCTGGAGGTTGCTCTGGACAGGGAACTCTCCAAGCCAAGATACTCTTTGGGTCGCTGAGCCATCGCAGTAAGTGAGTAAGTTTTATCAGATTCCTTAATCTATAACCTTTTTAACGTGATCTGATTGGTCTAGCCATGTATGACATCGTAGCCATTTCTTCTCCAGAAGAAGAACGTGATCTGATGAATAAATACCTCATATCTACTATACTGGTCTCGGAAGTGTATGGAACACGTATGCAACATCACAATTTGTCAAAATATTTTCAGATTTCCGATGCAATATTCAGATAGCTTTGACCATTTCGTTTCATCTGATCACAAGATCCGATTGAATTTTTTCCATCCTGGTTCAAATACTAACGGATCACATTAATAATTCAATAAAAATGTAACACCTATGTATATTCACATTTAAGCAAATAAAGTTTATGATTATGATCAGATTCACTGTTCAAAAAGTTGACACTGCGACAGGCTGTTATCAAAATCTGACTGTACCTTTTCAGATCCCCATATCACTCCTCAACTCCAGACCTTCAGCGAACAAGTACTTCAACTCATCAGTATTACAAGAATGGACCCGGGCGACCAACGTGAGGCTGCGTCTGATGAGGACCAAGAACATGTTGGGGCATCTCATGTCTGTGGCAAGGCAGGATCCCACTGTTACACGGAGGGTGAGTAATGGGTCTCTTATCGATAAAGTCACTTAATCTATGAAAAATAATCATCCCAGTTGCTTATGAATCCAGATTAGGACCTGGAATGCTATTTTTAAAATCTTACGCATAATCCGAGTCTTTCATTCGAACATATGAGTTATACATTTCAAAAATAAGGACCCTGGGTGCATTTAGGCGACGATTCTCTCAGAGTATCTTTGTATTGAATCAAAAGGGAGTTTCCGATGAGCGCTCTAGAATTTTACGTCAAAATGAATAAGGAGCGAGCGAGTTGTATAAGTATTATTAAAGCCGGAACTATCTGTACTTAATTTCAAAATGAGAACTTCTTAGTAAGTGACTACGGCTTTATGGCAATGTCACAGAATTATTAACAGTTCTAACGTAGCAATGTCAGTGTCTTTATACAATAGGCTAGTTTCCAGGGTCAAAAGAATCACATTAAAATTAGTCCGTCTTTTAGGGAATCAAAATATATTAGTGACGTATTTTTTCTTTTGTCAATTATGCGATAAATTATAAAGATATAACGCATCAAAGTTTAGGAGTGCGGGCACGTGACGTCACATATTGCAAAAAAGTGTAGCACACTGTGACTTCACAATCTTGTTTAATTTTCAAAAGAATAAATACGTCTCCAATATTTTGTGATTACCTAACTGACGGACTAATCATATTTTTTTAGTCAACTAGCCTATCCCCTAATAGCGTAATCTCAAAAAAAGAGATATACAATAATTTTAAAACTAAAGTCAACTCTTATTTCCAGTATTTCTACAGTATCAAGGACATCAGTATCGGAGGTCGTTGCATGTGTAACGGTCATGCTGACACCTGCGATCCGGAAAACCCGCCGACAGAGAGCAATATCCTGGTCTGCAGATGTCAGCATAACACCTGTGGACCTCAATGTGCCCAGTGCTGCCCAGGGTTTGAGCAGAAGAAGTGGAGGATCTCGCAGAATTGGGACAGATTTGAATGTGAACGTGAGTGTGTGGTTGTTTGTGTAATAACTTTATTGCACAGTAAAATGCATTAAAAATAAAAAAAAATGCGACGGCGAACTTGTTATGAGTATTTCTTGTGTGTACTCTCGTCATTTTATAGACGTCTTGTGTTGGGCACATTGAGCAATACATATGATAGGGTCATAGACAAATTTTTTTGCTTAGATTCAATTTTAGATTAATAATTGGTCCAGTCCAATTATTGAATTTAAACCATAGAATTAAAAACAAAAAACAATATTGAATTTTAAATTAATCACCATATAGTCATCATACCTAGGTATTTTATAAACTACAGCACAATATTTTTTAATCCTCAATTTCAGTTCTATTTAGTACTGGCCACTTTCAATGTAAATTTAAAAACAAAATTTAAAAATTCCTGTCTATTTCTTTTCATTCAATTCCCGCTCTTAAAATAAATAATATGATAATTATGTAAATACAAGATATTTTGTAAATCTTAATTATTTTTTGCTCTTATAAAAAGTGTTAAATAGATGTCATTTTTTCATGTAAGTATTTGTGTTTTTGCTGTAAAAGAAAATGTTTCGAAGCTTGTTAATGAACAGATATATATCTACGTAATATCTTTCCAAGTAAAAGCCGTGACATGATAAAAGTTGCGGTAGGTCTATTATTGTTCTTTCTTCTTATGAAAGTTATTGATATTTTACCAACTTTCTTTTAACTACGATAGATTGATGGCAACTCTTATTAGAGCTGTGTCGTTAATCACACTAAACTTCCATTCCTTTTATAACAGAAGCAAGGTCCTTTGAATTCCTAGAAATAAGTGTTTCTTTCATTTCTGTTTCAAAATATCACGCATAAACATAAATAAATCCATACTAATCCATCTTACTTAATATTATAAATGCGAAAGTCTGTCTGTCTGTCTGTTACGCTTTCACGGCCAAACCGCTGAACGGATTTTGATGAAATTTGATATGAATATAGTTGAAGACCCGGGGTCAAACATAGGCTACATTTTGACGCAGGCGGAGCTGCGGGAAAAAGCTTAACTATTAATTTGACTACAAAGGTGTATCTTTCCCCAGCTTGCAACTGCCACAACCATACAACGGAATGCGTGTACGACCCCGAAATCGACGTGAAGCGGCTCTCCCTGGACATCCACGGGAGGTACGAAGGTGGCGGGGTCTGCAAGAACTGCCAGCACAACACTGAGGGCATCAACTGCAACCAATGTCGGCCGACGTACTTCAGACCCTATGGGAAGAAATGGGGAGAGATCGATGTTTGTCAACGTGAGTTAATTTATCTATTCAATCTATTGTATTTTATTTTTCATTAAAATATACAATAACATTACTTGAACCATTTCATAAAAATAGAATAAGAGAAAAAAAACTGAAGTACCAACATATTGCCAAAATGCAAGACTTGACAGAAAATAGCGCGCGATAGGTTGGCAGCATGCTAAATCTTTGAGCAAACTAGAGGCTAACCCTCTAGTCACGGGTATTTAGGTTGAATAACAATCTATTAAGATTTCTTTATCATCATCTCGTATCCGTGGTTCTTAGTTTCCTCTTCAACGTAGGTCAAAGTACGCTTTAACCGTGGTCCTAGATTTCGCATTATTTATCTACTTAAATTAATGGCGTACTTAAAGCCGTGGGCTTTTTCTTATAGTCCACCAACAGTTGGTTTACAACGATTGGTTATTGCAATGGAGCAATCGCCTGAACACGGTTAGCCTTTTTACAACATAACTTGATCAATATAACCCCTTCATCTTCGTCTTCATCATCCAAGCATTTTCATGGTTGCCTGTTTAATAAATATCTAAGTACTTACCAAGTATGTTTCAATTTAAATGTAAAGTAACTCGCCAAAGGAAAAGAGGATTATTTATTTGAAGAACTGAAGTGCTTCTTAAATCTAGACTTGTAAACAGCTTACGTATTGAAGAGCTCCGTTAGTGAATAACATTTTTATTGAATTTGCTTCTAATGTCTAGACGTTTATTTTGTACAGACGCACAAAATTAGCAAAACATCAACTTCCTTACGATTATTTTTCGTTTCCCGCTCTAAAAATATATTTTTTAACCATATAAATAATTTATTCATTCATATCAAGTGGGTTGCGTAATTAATCGACCCTGTAAACCCTGGTGATAAATGTAAGCTATTGAAAATACAGTAACCTATTTATAAGTAACTGGCAAACTGTAAATTTTTTCATTCGCTTTTATTTGGAGGGCCTTAAAGCGAAAGAGCCTAAATCGTCTGAAAACCTCTATGCGGGATAGATAGCTAGTTCTTTTAACGTACAAGCGGTACTCCTTTGAAATGCCCTGCCTGTTGAAATCCGTAAAGCGCAAACCCGGATGGCTTTTAAGTATAAAGTACGTGATCATTTTCTCCACAGTTTAAGACCCTTATTATTATGTTTTACAAGCAACTACCAAATTATTTGCGTGCGTCCATCACTGGTGGCGGAAGCACGCAAAATTTGGTTAAGTGCTTGTAACTTTAACTTCAGCAAACTAACGCCTGAATCAATTAAATTATATTTAATTATTTTCTTAGCATGCCAGTGCGACCTCCACTACTCAACGGGTAATTGTGCGGAGGAGACTGGCCAGTGCGAGTGTCGGAAGGAGTTCCAGCCTCCGAACTGCGACTCCTGTGCATATGGCTACTTCGACTATCCGGACTGCAAGCCTTGCACGTGTAATTTGAATGGCACTGAGGGCAACAACTGCACGCCTGTTGGGGGTTTGGTGAGTTTTATATTATCTACTTATTTACTTCTTGTTTGCCCAATCTGCGCAAGTATTAAAGATTTTTCGCCTTTCAAAAAACCATTACTTTGGTAATGTTTGACAACAACCACAGATTCAATTTTATTATATCTAGACTATCTAGATGATCCATTATAATCTAACAAACCTATATTGACGAGTGAAAATTGGCGCGACTACACTTTGTTTATCAATTATGAGTACAAAACTATATCAAGAAATATTGTATTTTAGTAAAATAGGTTGTTAATGTAAAATGTGGTAGTCTATGATTTGACTATTGAGGAATTCCACCCGATTCAACGAGCGATAGGGTGACGAGTGTAGGGTAGGATTGCTGGGTGGCCTAATAGGAGTGTCGCACAAGCAAGCGCTCTCTTCTCGCTTGGCTGTCGGTCATAGAACACAATAAGTATCATTTGTTGCTATTAATATTGTAATAAATTTGTCTTAACTATTGAATTGTTTATATCAATCCATTATTCTCGATTAAAATTAAATGTAAAACTTGTAACGTAAACAAAATGCTCAAATGAATAACAGCGGTTTCTCTTTTTTCTTCTTCTTCTCTTTCTTCACAGTTCTTCTCCGTTGAAATCTACCATTCGAACGAGTCTTAAACAGATTTCAGGTTAGGACTATAGAAATTAGCCAATATGAATAAATCATTTTAGAAAGAGTTGCCTGACTACTTAATTTAACATCCTCATCTAGAATACCAATCAAATGATGTAGTCATAATTATAAACCGTAAACCTAGTTTTAGGCACAGAATAAATAAGGGTTTTCCCGCAGTCGATGTTGTAACAAAAATTTCTTTGCAGTGCCCCTGCAAATTTAACTACGCTGGCACGTCGTGTGAAATATGCGCCGATGGTTACTACTCGCCAGAGTGCAAAAGTGAGTAAAATTCACTATTGATATTTCAGTGTAGCTGTGATGAAAATGAGAATTTTGTCCGTCAAAGGTGTTAGATTTACAAGGCCAACAAAAAAGCGACCTAATAGATTGACAGCCAGCAACCCAGAAATTAAGCTGCAGTATTAATTTTTAGGGTTCCGTACTACAAAAGGTAAAAAAGGAATCTTTGTAGTCTCACTCATGTTGTCTGTCTGTCGGTCTGTCACAGTCGATTTAACCAGGCTCATCAAGTTGAAATTTGGTACACACATGTGTGTCTTTAACCCGAAGGGAGGCTAATTGAAAAAACTGATTATTTTAAATTAGTTAAAACTAGTTTTTAGGGGTTACATAGTCCATTAATGAATATAGATTTTCGAACTGTACCTTGAGATATATCTAACGAAAGGGCTCAGTTCCACGATATTAATGATATTTTTTTAGTATCTTTTAGGTCGGTGTTTTTTGAGTTATTTAGAAAAGAAGATAAAAAATAAGTGTAGCCTATGTCCGAGTTTCTGGGCTTAGAATTTTGAATAAAATTTAGAATGACCTTGTGCTGAACTTCAAATCAAAGGAAAAATAGTCAGAAGCGCGTGTTAAGAAAGGCGGGGGGGTGTTAATTTTTGGGGGGTTAAGTGGTAAATTTTTAAAAAGTATTTCAATCTCTATCGTGTGATATGCCGTATGAAAGTGTTCATGTGCCAATCTCAAATGTATTTTTATTATAATGAATGTTTATAAATTATTAAGGGAATAAATAAATTACCGCCTCATATCAATAGTAATTTCGTCAAGTTGGCTAAGATGGATCTGGCGTGGCCGTAAGAAGCGCGATCGTCAAAAAAACAAGGGCAGGCTAGACTAAGGGCCGATTTCACCAACATCGTTCCTTTCCAAGAGTAACTAATCTAAGCATAATTATTGGATGGAGTAAATTGCGTCATTATCCTTGGAATAAAACTTATCCCACTTTGGTGAAATCGGCTCTAAAAAGTACAGGAATAACCATGTGCTCATTTGCAGATTGCGAATGCAACTCCATCGGATCGGTGTCACAGGTGTGCGACAAGGACTCCGGCAACTGTACTTGCAAGAGCAAGTACAGTGGACGTACCTGCAACCAGTGCGAAGCCGGCTACTTCAACTACCCTACTTGCAAGCGTAAGTACTTTATTCGAATGTACAGATATTGTGAAAATCCGATTTTTGAACGTCCACCTGTAGTTTGTCTTATGAGCATAAAACTTAACAGACTTGAAAACTTTTCAATAATTTAGAATTCCAAAGATTAATTAGCTTTTTCGTAAGGTGGTATTTGAACCCCAATGAATTCTTTGTTTGTTAGAATGTAACTGCGACATCAGCGGCACGGAGGCCAGCATTTGTGATGACGTCACGGGCCAGTGCATCTGCAAGGTTGGCTTCGGAGGCGCCCGCTGTGACCAGTGTATTTCTGGGTGAGTATACGTCAACTTGACCTTACTTATAGCTATTTTATTATACTTGACTTGACGATGCTTCACATCTAGCCGAAAATAGGGTGAACAGGAGAGCTTAAGCATTACAGCTTTAATTAAACTACATCAATCATCACTTTTTGTTAGGTTGTATGATTTGTCCATACTTAATAATAATACTTAATATACTTAATCCATACTTCCATACTAATATTATAAACGCAAAAGTCTGTTTGTCTGTCTGTCTTTCTGTCTGTATGTCTGTCTGTCTGCTTTCACGGCCAAACCGCTGAACGGATTTTGATGAAATTTGGTATGAATATAGTTGAAGGTCAAACATAGGCTACTTTTTGACGCAGGTGGAGCTACGTAAAACAGCTAGTATTTAATAAATAAATAGTCTTTATCATTAAACAGCTTAAGATAATGATAATAAACTTTATGATTATAAAAATAATATGATCAAACTAAGTATTTAGTTCAAAAAAGAGCAATAAAATAACAACATAAAATCCTACATAGATACTTCATGGAAGTGCGAGGTCGCGAACGTCAATGCGTGCCTTGCAACTGTTCCCCGACCGGATCTACTTCTACCAGCTGTTCCGCTGACGGGAAATGCAACTGCTTGGTCAGCTTCGGCGGGAAGCAGTGTGCTCAGTGCTCCCCTGGATACTACAAGTACCCTGAATGTTTACGTGAGTAACCTTAAGTATTCAACAGAAAATTGAGATTGAAAATGTGAAATAGCAAGTTGTATATTGATGTTGTACAAAAGATATAACAAACAAATTAAGTTATATCCCCAATAAACCTTATTTTTTGCAAAATAGATCATTATTTTGGACATAATAGTATCAATTCAATTGCCCTTTAGTTGATAAAATAAATAGGTTCAGTTTTCGCTTATTTATTCTATGACTTTGGATTCTTTTTGTGAAGTTCTTTCAGATGATTCTTACAATTAACGCAAGAAATATTTCTACAGCATGCAACTGTGACGTGTCCGGTTCACTTGGATCAACATGCGACGACAACGGCATTTGCCACTGCAAACCCAACTTCGACGGTACCAAGTGCGATAAATGCAAGCCACAATTCTACAACTATCCGGCCTGTGAAGAATGCAACTGCGATCCCAGAGGGGTCATTCCACAATTCGCTGGTAAGTGTATTAATATCATATCATATCATATCAATAAACACAAAATGGGTTGTTTTTTTTTAAAGAATAAATTGCAAAATTACTCTTATTATTATGTGGAAGAAATAATTTGTATCGGTTTTTCAACAGACCTAATATAGATCCTTGTGGAACACCTACAAAAAATAATTCGTGATTTATTTTTAAAATCGCTTTATATTTCAGGTTGCGGCTCAGTGCCTGAAGGAGAGCTATGTCTCTGTAAGGAATATGCCCACGGCCGTATTTGTAACGATTGCAAGCCTCTGTTCTGGAATTTACAAGAGTACAACCCTGTCGGATGCGAAAGTAAGTTCAACACGTTTCGTTAATGATTTCTAAAATTCTTATTTTATTAAATTGAAAAATAAATTGCACAATCTTATTCTTCGTCTTACAGTTTTGACACATTATAAATTACAACCTCGAATGGTAATGGAGATAGAGATTTAGAAACTTATTTCTTTTATTCTTACATATCTATAAGTATAATTTTTTTACACTAGTTAACTACCTAGTTAGGCAGCATTTCTGTTACCTAACAGAAATGCTGCCTTACTAGAATTTCTGTAAAAACCAAACATCTTAAACGAACTGTTATAACCTATTTAAGGTAAATAGTGCAATAAAGTGTTAATTCCATCCCATAATATTTTACATGAAGATTCATTGCTTAGTAAGGCACATAAACCAGTGACCCCAACGGTTTATGAGGAGGCGGTTTCAAAAACCAGACACCAGGGTGTGCCGGGACCTAACCTTTGTAACCCATGCGAAATGTATGTGAGACTAAAGTGATATTGATTAAATTGTATATAAAATATTTAAACAGAATGTAGCTGCAACGTATCTGGTACGCTCGGTGGTCTTGGAGCGTGCGATACCAAGAGTGGCCAATGCGTTTGCAAGATGAACGTCGGCGAACGACAATGTGACCAGTGCCAAGACGGCTTCTACCAGTTGGAGTCTAACAACGTTTTTGGATGTACTGGTATGTTCTTTTTTTATATGGATCTTTGCTAAGTAAGAGAAAATGGACCTTGGTCTTCGAAGCAATCAGTTGAGAGCGCAACTGGGCCAAAATAAGAGAGAGGTCTTTGCCATGTACATGACCATTTAACTATATAAATATAATTGGATAGAATTAATAGAATAATTTTGCTTTGAGTTATAAGCAATTTGGTTTCAAATGTTTATTGAGTGGTCTTAATATTGGTTTATAACCTAGAATACAGATGAATTTAATTGATACCAAACTCAGAAGTCAATTGGATTCCATAGAATCTACACATTAGACATCACAATCATTTCTTTTGTTATTATGGTATTGAAATCATTTATTGAACAAAACAATAGATTTGGCATATTGGCTGTAAATAATTTTCTCCAAACTGATAGTACTATTCAACAATTTCGTTAGTATAAATATCCTTAGTTCTATATTGATTATTGTCAAATTGCACTGATTTGCACAAAGGGCATGATCTCTCTATATGGACATTTTTGAAGTTTATGTTCATTCGATTAATTATTAATTTTATGTAACTAGATACTTACACTAAAGTTCTCTCATTAGGTTTAAGAATACATTTGTCAAGAATCTTTAGTGTTTTTTTGAAATTTTACAACAAACCAAGGACTATCACAACAGAATGTGACGTGTCTGTAAGCTTACTGTTTTATATGTGTGAGTAAATTACATGTCAGCTGTAAGTTTCTGTAAATCTACTTTGTACCTAAGTTTTCTTTGAATATTGTACCTTCTTTAGTGCCCATTATGCCCTTTGTTTGTTCGGTTTACTGGAATAGATCATTGGGATAAATCCGCCTTTTGTTGTACCCTGTATTATGTTACTATGTTCTTTATGTACAATAAAGTTTTTACATACAGAATGTGACTGCGACCCCGGCGGTTCCATCGACAACAACTGCGACAAGTTGACTGGCCAGTGTCGTTGCCACTCGAGGGTCGAAGGCAGACGTTGTGACCGACCAATCAGAGCTCACTACTTCCCAACCCTCCACCAGTTCCAGTACGAAGTTGAGGAAGGTCTGACCCTGTCTGGGCCGGTCCGGTACAGGAACAATGAAGCCGTCTTCCCTGGGTACTCTTGGAAGGGTTATGTCGTCTTCTCTGTGTTGCAGGTAATTTTTGTAAATCTCATCCCAATTTGCAATAATTCTACCACAAATACCATCCACATGACCTCTGTGGCGTAATGATTAACACTATGGAGCAAATACAAAGAGGAGACGGCGTATCGACTGGTGCACCGTTACGTCAATTTTCGTTTAACTGTGAACTATGCGTGACGTGGAGCGAGCTCTTATGTTCTTCTTATTTCTCTTATTTCCACGAACGCTGGGCTACTATAGCTACCCTTCGGCGACCAGAGGGAGGACGGAGAAGGAGAGGTATACCAATATATTCTAGCTATTCGTTTTAGCTTAGAATATTTTGTAAAATATTTTAAACCATTTAGTTTTAAGTGTTTCTATGCTGTACTGTTATGGAATCACAATAAACGTAAGTAAATAACATATTTCCGAATTTATTTGATTGATTTAGTGTTACACAAAATATGTGTCCATTTTTAATGTTCAAAATATCTGTAATATAAAGAAATATAAATATATTTTTTTTTTTTAAATTTTCGAATTGCTGGAGCCACGGCTAAGCCGAGCGTCTGCCTTCCGACCCGCGTAGTCTCACGCAATTTTTTTTCGTTCGTTTAATCTTTCGATATCCATCTCCTCTTTGTTAATACTCAGTGATTGACACGCCTTCCTGCTATTCAGAGTTCCCGAGTTCGATTCCCGGTCAGGTCGAGATGCATTTTTTTCTGATTGGCCTGGGTCTTGGATGTTTATCTATATATATATATATATATATATATATATATATATATATATATATATATATATGTATTTGATAAAAAAATAGTGTTGTTGCCTTAATATCCCAAAATACAAGTCTCGAACTTACTTTGGGGCTAACTCAACATGTGTAATTTCTTGTCCTTATTTATTATTTAAATTTATATATGTATTTTTGTAATATTTTTTCTAATTGTTACAAATCAAACTTCAAATTATCAACTTTTAGCTTTCTAGTAATAGTTTTAATTATATCTATAAATTCTCCGAGTTTTTTTTTCATTTCATTAATTAAATTTGTTGCATATTATTTATTGCAATCTAACGTTTTGGGTTGCACTCCACTATGATACCACAGGTTTACCTAAACACTTCTTTAATTATTCGCAACACAATTTCATTTCTCAATACCTAGGATGCACATATTGACACGTTATAGTCTTCACGAACGGCCAAATTGTATCGGTTGATTCCACTTCAGTCACCTAATTGATATCACCCCGATGATCAAATTCCACATTTCTGTGTCCCGGCATCACCAGGAATCTCAAATTCCACAACAGTAAAATAATATCTTTCTTTTATCCTGAAATCACCCAGGTGATTAAATTCCACATTATTTTAAAACAAATTCCTTGAATTTGCTGAAACAATTCCAGAATGAAGTGATCAACGTGGTACACATCTTATCCAAGTCGTCACTTTACCGCATGGTGGTCAAATACGCGAACCCACTGAAAGATCCCGTCGTCGCTTCGGTCATCATCACGCCAGAAAATGTCAACGACATTCAACAGAAGTAAGTACCTTGACATGATACTTGCAGCACTCAGAATCGTAAATGACTACTTGAGCAAATTCTTCAAATTCAATTAAGAAATTCTCCCTTAGAGACTTAGAGAGAGAATTCGCATAAGTAAGTCTTTATGCAAACTAGATAATAATAAAAATTCCAGTGTTTAGAATTAAATATGGTGTCCGCGCTGGTGAATGAGTACAATTTTATTATAAACGAAACTTTTAACAGTAATAACAAAATCCTTTAAAATGACATATTTTATAGGGATCTCTTTGACAAACACTGACTGACTTCGAAGAGCAAACTTTCGGCTTACATTCGCCAAACCTTAACCTTTTACTTTTGGAGCATTCGCGGTCACTAAATCTCTTCCTATCATAAACTACTTCAGTACTATTATCGATTCTTCTCTAGATTATAGACTAAGACTTTTTGCACCAATTTCCTCAAAAGGTTCAGCGTCCTTCTCAAGCCGACTACAGAACCGCAGCTGGTCACAGTGGCAGGCGAGAAAGGCTTAGCACCGTCGCCCTTCGTCATGAACCCAGGCAATTGGACTGTTACCATCAAAACAACCAAGGAAGTGATGATTGTGAGTGTACCGTTTGATACACAATGTGCTTTTTTCTATCGTAAATTTTACTAAAAGTAAAAAATAATGGCTACCTCGCAATAACTAAAAAATGTCATAGGCATGACGAATAATTTTCGATTTCACGTTTAAATGAAAGACTTCACTCCAATAGGCACATTGGTAAATAGTCGATAAAACTTAAACTAACTGAGATATGACGAAGTTAAACTCACGTGCATTTTGGACGATACCAAATGCTCCATACTTAGATTACCTAGCGGTGACGTCACGCCTAGGCAATTTACAAGGGTGAGACTAAATTTTGTTCGAAGATTACCTTAAATATTGCGTATATGTAAATAGTTACATAATTAAAGTTTCTTTACTTTTTATGTGTTTATCGATTATAATATATTTTTTTATATTTATATTTTCAAAATTAACTTGTCCATCGATTTTTAAATTGTTATAATAAGTCTCCTGTGCAAAAATTCAAAATGTTAATTTTAATAACGAATTTTAACACCTGTGTGCGCTATCATGAAATATCGTTACTTTTTAAATTTTTGAACCTTGTTGTCATCTCAATTTATCTGAATTTTTCGACGTAATATTCGAAAATAAAAGCCATCATATTGTAAATACTGGCCGCATAGAATTGATTTCTGTGCAATAAAAGTATTGCTTTCCGCCTCCTGTTTGATTTTTCTTTCATTTAAATTGTTTCGTGAGCTTTTATTTTTTTCAAATTTCATGATTTAAAATTTTATTAAAACAAACTAATGTATTATAATATTATAAAGTATTATAATATTAAGGTATTATACTTTAAAGAAAACAAAAAATTTAAAAAAAAAATAACGAAGCAGGCGATCAGTAGCGACGCCAATACAGGGTTTTTATTATCCTGCTCGCCGGGCTATACGAATGTAGATCCCGCATTATTTATCAAATCATATCGCCACCAGGATTATTTCGTGCTAGTACCAGAGACGTACTACGAGGCAACCATGCTGACGAAACTAGTGGACAAGCCGTGCGTGGTGAACGACAACAACCTCTGTAGACATTACGTGTACCCCAGTGTGGCGGGGAGAGCGTACGCTGATGTTAGCAGCCTGAGCTCGCCGGCCACTGTGTTTGTTGATGGAGAACAGGTCAGTGCTATTGAAAATTAATTAATAATACATATTTTTGCTTTGTCAGCGTGAATAATGGTCCTCACCAATATAATTTAGCCAGAGTCGACTATGTCTAACTAACCTACCTGAAATCTGCTCTTAGCCAATGTTTTCCATATTTATAATTGAAACTAGCTGACCCGGCAAACTTCGTACCGCCTCCGAATATATACACCTTTTAAACCTTCCCTGGACTTCCACAAATAATTCAAAACCAAAAATAGCCAAATCGGTCCAGCCGTTCTCGAGTTTTGGCAAGACTACCGGACAGATTATTATATATATAGATAGATTAAACTTTGTTAGGTTGTCGATCCAACTCATACCTAAATAAAAACTATATTATATTTTCTCACAGCAACTTAAAGAACTGAACGCGGCACCGAACACAATACCTCTACTGAGCAACGACCAAAACAGCCTACAATATTCCATGGCCATCGACCCTCCCGGTCGCTACGTCCTCCTAATCGAATACGTCACTCCTGTAGGAATCGAGAAGTCTACCTCGAACGCTTCATACGCATTCTCAGCAAGGAATACTCTCACTGTCCGGTTTCAGTCCGGTTCGGATCCGGAGACGTACTCTATAGCGAAGCTGAACGAATGCCCGTATACTTCGCCGTGCCGGCAAGTTGTTGTCAATGATCTGACTATGATTCACGTTGTCGATGTGACGAGTAAGGAGAACACTGTGCATTTGGATGTGAGTATTTTTATGTTACTTCAGTAAGTCATTAATGTGAAGTTTAATATTAACCTAGAACTCGTCTGTCCGGGTTTTGTACTAATAAGGAATAGACTGTATGTGGAGCATATTTTATACGGGACAATACACAATGTGTCAACATAGAACAAAACTGATTCCATAAATATCAATAAAGTTGGTTATAAATTAGAGCAAAATTATGCATTTATAAAGTTTTTTGATGAAAAAAATGGGTAGGTTCGAAAGTTAAAGAGAGAACACTCATAAAAGCACAGAATCAAGTGACAGTGACGTCACTGCACCCTAAGTGCATTCTTTTCTTGTTTCTTGAAAATTTCCCCTTACATAGGAATTCAAATGCACTAATAAATTCTTTCTGTTTTCGAATTCTAGTTCTCAAATTTGGAAATTATTATAAATGCGACAGTCTGTCTGTCTGTCTGTTACGCTTTCACGGCCAAACTGCTGAACGGATTTTGATGAAATTTGATATGAATATAGTTGAAGACCCGTGGACAAACATAGGCTACTTTTTGACGCTGGCGGAGCTGCGAGAAAAAGCTAGTAAATATTAAAACATTAATTGAGTAGAATATCTTATTGCGTTCGGATATTGAAAGTGAAGTGAAAATACTAGTTGTCATAAAAGATATTGCAACATATACTTCCATTGTACAGGGTGAGCGCGACACTCTAGCCGGCATCAAGTCAATAATCGCCATTCCGGAGTCAGAGTGGCATCTCGACTACATGACTCCGCGGCCGTACTGTCTGCGCCGGAACCGGAAATGCGAACCCGCCGTCTTCTCAGCAGCTGTCGACTCCAAGAAGGTAGGAATCCATATTAAATATTATAAGTGCGAAAGTCTTTCTATCTATCTGTCCGTATGTTACCTTTCACGGCCATGCCGCTGAACGGATTTTGATGAAATTTGGTATGAATGCAGTTAAAGACCAGCGGTACTTTTTGACATAGGGACTGCCGGAAACAGCTAGTTAGAAATTTACTTATTTGGGAAACAAGCAATTTTCATAACACTTAGATAGGTACATTAAGTTACAATTTAAATGTTGCATAATTCAGTAAAGTTTCCGCATGAAAGTAAGTTTTTTGTTAAATAGACAATATGAAGTTAACATATGAAGGAGAAAACAAAAGAGATTTCATATAATACAATAATTATTTGCTTACTTTCTCTCTTCTTATTAATTAACTATTTAAAATAATAAACTAAGATTAATAATTGGTCTCCGCGCGCTCTACTAGATACCGCGCTATGAATAAAAATCAGTTTCCAGAATGCGACAACTTTATATTCGCGTAGTTTTAGTTGCCACATTTGTCTAGTGCGCCGACGGTATCTAGTCGAGCCCGCGCGAGACCAATTACTAATCTATCATAATAAAATATTTTTCTTTCACTAGAAACAGATAATAAAAGTCTATTGAAAACTAAAGTGAAAGACAGTTATACTTGTAAATATGTAAATATGCGGCGGAACAGAAAGGAAATTTCTCTTGAAGCGCACTGTACGCGATCTTTGTCTTCCGATGAATAAAGATGAATTCCCTGACGATGGCGAGAAGTGCGATGGTAGAAAGTGGAAAGTAAATTAATGTTTTGTGTGTTCGTGACACACCAAATAAATAATTTATCTATAAATCTATAAATTTGGAACGTATTACAAAGCGTAATAAGAATCGTTTATTAAACCCTTGTTAACTAAAATGTGTTTTGACTTTTTCATTCCC
This sequence comes from Euzophera pinguis, assembly GCA_947363495.1. Classification (NCBI taxonomy): domain Eukaryota; kingdom Metazoa; phylum Arthropoda; class Insecta; order Lepidoptera; family Pyralidae; genus Euzophera; species Euzophera pinguis. Next base: position 2,775,727 of record OX376154.1, read on the forward strand.
GTTAAATATCGGTAGGTAGTAGAGAAAAAAACAAGAGCGTTATTTTTTAAAAGTGTGCTCATAATATTATTATGTCGTATTTATTTTAGTAATGGGTTTTACGGCCATGGATACAAGTCCTTTATAGCCCTTCTTAATTTTTCTATTTTCTTAACTCCTACAGTGTAGTTTCGTCAAGTCCTAGTCAAGTATAAAAGTCTAATCGGTAGTCAAGTCTAGTCAGAAAATCAAGCTAAGTAAAGTGAACACATAAATCAAACACTGAATCACTTCCCAACACTTACGCTTGTATCGAACACTTTGTGAATAATAATCCACCATTATTATGCACAAATACGCAAAAAAACGCAAATTTTAAAAAATAAAATACAACGCCGACACTGCTCTTCACAGCTTCCCGCCAAAAGTCCATTATGTCGAATGAAAATCGTTCAACTCAACTATTCTGTGTGAGTCACACTATTCGAAAATAGCTCTTCAAGATTTTAGTATACAAGGGCAAAATAAACATTTATTATTACGAGAGTAAAATACATCGATACTCAAATACTCTCAGATTGAAATGGAGACCGGATCAGGCGGGGACATGGTAACGCGGCCACCCATCCTGGACAACTCCACGGCTGTCGTGTACTTGGCGCCTTCCACCGAGCCTGTTAAGATCGAGACCAAGGTCCCCACTCCTGGAGACTACATGTTTGTGGTACATTACTACCAGCCGGATCATCCAAGTAAGTTATGTTACACAATATTTTAAAAAAATGCCTTCAATTCAATGCCTTGTCTGTGGGAGAACTTTGCCCAGTTCTGGGATAGAATAGGTTAAAAAATGAGTTTGTTGTCAGACTACGCCTTTAATGATAAAAGTCTCGTCTTTGCTTTTTAACCCATTGTAATGTGTTTTGACTCTTTTACTCACTTTAAATACATAAGAGGTGAATAAATAAAAATAAAATTGATTAAAACATATGTTTGTGAAAAATTTATGTATTGTTTATATTGGTATACAATAATATTATGTATTATTTGTAAGTAGGTTATGCGTAATTTTTCTTTTACATTACACATATTTATTACTGCTTGTTATTATACATTGTCTTACCGCTTAACTTTCTCAGCATCTCCCATTTGGTTGACTGATAAATAAAGCCTCAGGCTTTAAGTCCGCCATTTACATTTAGGTAATAAAGTTAAATAAATAAATAAAAAGACGATTACCGTTACCAACGATCACATTTACAATTAAACATGCATTTAGGACTATTATATATAGGCGGGGGTGTTATTTCCAAGCATCTGTCCGATGGCTTGGATACATAGCACACGGGTACGCGAGCCCGACTTACCCGAGCTGCTACTGACTCAACCCATGTCCAACGAGTCAGTAGCATCCTAGAACCTCATCCTTTCCCAAAACTCAAACACTTGCCACCCTTCCTTAGCTTAAGAATACTTTGATGGGCAGCAGCGTCGGAAGTACGATAAGCCGCTGAAACTGCGCTCACCAATCGTGGCGAGTATAGCAACAACCCTCAATTAATATGGAGGCCCAAGTCCAGCAGTGCACTGACTGCGGCTGAAACGAAGATATATAGGCTATTAGGAAATGAAGCTGTATTGAATAACGACTTTATTAAACTGTAGCCTCGATCATTAGCAAGAACTCTTCAGTCAATATATTGCCGACATATGTGTCCACCATAGGTGATGATGGATTATGATCAGAAGAACTAAATAAATAATTATCTCAACAGAAAGCAACGTAGACGCCGCCATTGTGATCGACGGCACCAGCTACCAGACCCAGATGCCAGTGGAACATTGTCCTTCCAACTCCGGCTGCAGGTCTTTGCTGCGGCAGGCTGACGGCAGGAGGCAGTTCCCCGTCACTGAAAACATTACTATCACTTTCTCTGTAAGTGGCTATCAATGTAGACTCTCACAGTGTTTGAAGTGTCATCTTCAATATCAAATACATCAAATAAGTATTATGTGTTAAATAGGGTGAAGGCAGCAAAGGAGTGTGGTTGGACTACGTCCTAGTGGTGGGAGCTCCAGACTTCACCGAGGCGGCTCTGAGGGAAGCCAACATGGTGGACTACACGCGCCAGTTCATCGAGAACTGCGCTGCTAACCATTACCAGATCAGCCGTAATACTAGCGGTAACACAGAATATCTTTACTAAATAATTGCATACAATTTTATTCATTTCTCTAAGCCTGATTGTCTGAATAGAGTCGTAAAAGATCGGGTAAAGAACTTCGAGCTACGGTTTAAAACATTCGTCTGGTTCTGATATACTTTTATGTTTTTTTCTTTTTATCTGCTTGTCGATGTGGGTGGGGTCAAGCTAAAGTGGAAATTGGTTTGATATTTTACTGTATGCCGCCAAATAGTGAGTGATGTAAACTCAGTAGACTCCTTAGTTCACGTAAAGAAAACCTGGAGTGAGTACTCCAGGTTTTTATAAATTACTCTATATACTCCAGGTACACAAATTTACTTCCAAACTATGTACTTTAAGTAATTAAAAATGTACAACGTTTACTTTAAACTTTATCGTGTCGTTTAAATGTATTCTATTTTATCTTTCTTAATTTTTCCTATCAGATTTCTGTCGCGAGTCCATGTTCTCCATCACATCGGAATACAACAGCGGTGCCCTAGCTTGCCTCTGTGACTTCATGGGTTCCACGGAGCTGGAGTGCGATACCTTCGGAGGCCAATGTCCTTGCAAGCCCAACGTGATTGGAAGATCCTGTCGGGCCTGTAGGACTGGTTACTACGGCTTCCCGAACTGCAAGCCTTGCCATTGCCCTTCAACCGCCATTTGTGATGACAACGGTAAGACATTTGCAGGCACAACGACATCTGAGGTTCTCTCATCAATGTTCTTGCAAGCCCAACGTTATTGGAAGGGCCTGCAGGACTGGTTACTACGGCTTCCCGAACTGCAAGCCTTGCCATTGCCCTTCAACCGCCATTTGTGATGACAACGGTAAGACATTTGCAGGCACAACGACATCTGAGGTTCTCTCATCAATGTTCTTGCAAGCCCAACGTTATTGGAAGGGCCTGCAGGACTGGTTACTACGGCTTCCCGAACTGCAAGCCTTGCCATTGCCCTTCAACCGCCATTTGTGATGACAACGGTAAGACATTTGCAGGCACAACGACATCTGAGGTTCTCTCATCAATGTTCTTGCAAGCCCAACGTTATTGGAAGGGCCTGGAGGACTGGTTACTACGGCTTCCCGAACTGCAAGCCTTGTCATTGCCATGCCAAGAAAGTTTTGATTATTTATTTATTAGGACAACGTCCTTGCAAACCCGACGTGATTGCGACTTCACGAAATGCAATGTGATTAGAATAATAATACACACATCACTGACTTTTATAGCTGGGTGAACTGCGAGACCAGCCAGCCAGACTCTCCTTTTCCACGTCCTTAGCTAAGACTGGTATAGTCAAAGACCTGTATACACGTGACTTCCTTACCATTCCCCCCGTCATGTCTGTGGAGTCAGGTTTATGGTCTTCGGCTGTTACACATTGCATGAGACACCAATCAATGATGCAGATGACCAAAAGATGCAGATATAATAGGCTAGTTTCCTAAAAAAACTATAATTAGTCCGTCAGTTAGATAATCAAAAAATATTGGAGACGTATTTTTTCTTTTGAAAATTAAACAAAGAATGGTAAAGATATGGCGCGTTAAAGTTCCATGTGACGTCACAGTGCGCTACACTTTTTCGCAATATGTGACGTCACGAGCCCCCACTCCTAAACTTTTATGTGTTATATCTTAATAATTTATCTCGCAATTGACAAAAAAAATAAAGGTAATATTTTGATTACCCAAATGACGGACTAATTTAAATGTTAGTCTTTTGACCCTGGAAACTAGCCTATTTTATGAAAACTTACACCCCATATAACATGCATCGCGCAGGCATGTGCATCTGCCCCAAAAACGTGGAAGGCGAGGATTGCAACCGCTGCAAGAAGTACACCTTCAACTTCGACGTGCAACGAGGATGCGACGACTGCAACTGCAACCCGCTCGGCGTCGTCGACAACAATCTGCAATGCGAGGCCGATAGCGGCAACTGCGAGTAAGTAATCATACTCCTTCAACTGCGAGTAAGTACTTATACAAATATGTACAGGAGTGCTATTTTTGAAAAGTATGACTCAAGGGAAATCGATGAGTCGAATTATTTTCGTTCGATGTCGAATGATTTTTATTTGTCATAATCTGTGAGTCGGTATTCATTCGACATATGAGTCATACTTTCTTCAATTGGCAACAGTATGAAGATACTCGTAGTAAACCTTGAAATCGGACGTATAATGTAAAAATAATGATGTTTTAAAATAATCTTTAATTGATTTATGCCCTGGTGAAACATACGGTGTAAGTACTAAATGGAAAGCGGTAAGCCGTCCATTAACCTCGTTCTACGTGATTTAATTGAAATATTGTGGAATAAATGGATGAAATGATAATACTTAATAAATATTCGTACTCATATTTTCCACAGAGTACTTTAATAAACAACATTGGATTATTATTTTCTTAACTTTTCTATATTTTTTTAATGTATTGTCTTCTAGTTGTCGTAATGGTAGTCGAAATCGCTTTCGACGCAAGGAATCATCTTTGTTATCAAACAATCAGATGATTTAAGCCAGAAATGTCTTAATCTACATTTAATGCCTAATATAGGTTAGTAGTATTAGCCGGCTTACAGTATTAATCGGTAGTAGGTCCCTCGAGATCTCACTCGGTTGGCTAAAAGAATAGGCTATTCTACTCAATATTTTTTTATTATTCATATCCAAAATTGGGGTTCCCGAATTCGAATACAGAAAGAATTTTTTTAATCCGTTCAATGTAAAATAAGTTAAAAGCCTTTGAAATCCTGTGGAAGGGGAAACTGTCAAGAAACAAGAAAAGGACGCACTTAATGGTGGAGTGACGTCACTGCCACTTGATTTCTTGCGTACAAAAGAGATAGCAAGACGTCCCCACCACGCTCCCGCTTTTTTTCATTAGAAAACTTTAAATGCTAATAACTTCTTTAATTGAGTACCAATTTTGTTGTTGTTTTCGGAATTGGTTACTTTTTATTGGATCCGTATAAAATATTGTCAAAATGTGAACACTGTCAAGTAGGCTATTGTTTTTCACCGGCACATTTTGATATCTCCAACTACCGCCAGAAGTACGAAGCTGTAGATATGCTGAGCCAGTCATTTCATGATCACGGCCGTTGTAGGTAACACTGTCGAAGCGAGAAATCATCCAAATTTTATGTTTTTTAAATATCAGTAATCGGTCGTGGTCCACATGCTTATTTCAACTGGGTGGTAACAGTGCGTTAGTTTAAGTATTTTCTAACAATTTTAGTAATTTTAGTTTCTAACTATGCAAACTTGTGCACAGTTGCAAAGAGAACGTGATCGGACGCGTGTGCGACCACTGCGTTCCCGGACACTACGCGTTCCCGGACTGCGTGCCGTGCTCGTGCGACCGCGACGGGACCACGGACGACGTGTGCGACCAAAACACTGCACAGTGCTACTGCAAGAAACACGTCAAAGGGCAGGTACGTGACACTGTCTATGTGGTCAATGTGACATAGAATAGAAGATTCTTAGGGTGCACTTTATGATTGCTTTAGAAAAACGACGTGAGGGGAAAACGTTTAAAGTGTTTTTGCTCGAACCTGCGAGTACGACGTGGTACGACGCAGTGCTTCTGCAAGAAAGACGTCAAAAGACAGACGGGACAGAAAAGTGAAACGGACTAGAAAATTCTCTATGTGTCTGGAATATTCTTCACGTGTCCATCCATTTCATTCCCGGACTGGGTGTCGTGCTACCGGAAACACCACGTCAAAGGACAGGTAGGTGTAGGTGACACTGTATATGTGGTCACTTCTTGACTCCTAAATGTGAAATAGAAGGGTGGGTGTAGCTTATGATTACTTAAGAACACTTCAATGTGTGTCTCACTCGTGCGACCGCGACGGGACCATGGACGACGTGTGCGACCAGAACACGGCGCAGTGCTAATGCAAGAAACACGTTAAAGGACAGGTTGGTCTTCTTAATTAAAAAAATAATATAATTCTTATTCTGAAAGTAATACTGTTTACATTGGAGTGTTTCTTCGTCACTGTGTATTAGTTTTATCGTATTTCGAGGGTGAGTTCTAACATTTAAGTAAAATAAACTAGAAGAATCAAGTGTGACCTTTTTATATGACAATGAAAGTAAGGTCACACTAGATAATACTTCAATGAGTTCATCAGTGTCCGACGGTAAACTTAAGCAATCATCACCGTCAAAATCAATCAAAACAAATAGAAAGGCGAGAAAGAGATAACACTCTACGAATGCGAAAATATGTTATGCTTTATTTATAGCCTGGTTTTCATGTGTCCTATGTCCCAACAGCCTGTAAACACCATTTATTCTTCTGTCATCATCCTAAATTATCATCACAACCATATGGGTCTCAAACTAAGCGCATCGAAACCTTCTAACAAACTTTTATTCTCAATGGTCACAAACTACTGAATTCCTAAACGTCTTCTATTCTTCATCAGGCATGTAATACGTGCAAAGAGGACTACTTCAATCTGCAAGGCGACAACCCCGCCGGCTGCACCAAATGCTACTGCTTCGGGAAGACCACGCGCTGCTCCAGCTCTTACTTGATGTGGAGAGATGTGAGTCTTTAATCGACAATGTATTTATAGTGTAGCAATAAAAAGAAACATATAGGCGAAGGATAGTCGGGAAGCCACCAATGAAATGGGCCGACGATCTCCATAAAACTATGGGAAAAACCTGAATGCAAGCAGCAAGAGACCGGGTGAAATAGAAAAACCACAAAAAGGCATGTACCCAATTATAGGTGACAGTGGGCTGAAGAATAAGAACAAACATTTCAGTCGCTAGCCAGACAGACAAATATTCGCCGGCACACGCGCTGCCGCTGTGCTAACTTTGTCTATTGAGTATCAGCGTTTTATTACGCGACCATAACAAAATCAAAGTAATATGCTTCGCAGGAACTTCGTTGGCAAGCAGTTGTATGGATTATCGTAAGCTTCATTTAAATCAGATTCAGGAAATTTTAAAAGTACTTCTGGGCAAAACTTCAGCCAAGTCGAAGTACTTAATAACCGAAGATGTTTTTTTTTAATTATTATTACTATTGGATGGGCAATAAGATTATTTATTTGTTATTAAAACAGTTTGTGAATGATTGCATTAAAAAAAACTAAACTAAAAATTAAATTAAACTAAAAATCTAAACTGGGGTTCCTTGTGATTGGTTCCAAGAACGCCAGCTGCATTCCCGAGTATCGTCGCATGTTGCGTTCCTTACGAGTGCTCTTCCCCGTTCCCAAGGGACCAGCGTAAAACCATCTCCGGACCAAATCCGAACGGTTTCGTTAGGACAGAGAGATTTCCAGTCTTCTTGTCTAACTTTCACCATCATTTCTGATTACAATGACTTCCAGAATAACCAATTGCCTGGATCCAGGCATTAGCCTGCAACATTAAAATAATTATCATTAATATTTACTTACTATCTATACCACTCACCAACTTTTAGCAGATCAACGGTATGAGCGACTGGTACCTTGCCAACATCGAGGTGAACCGCACGCTCAACGTGTTCCCGCACCCGGATCTGCCCGTCATGCAAAACGACTCGACCATCCAAGTAGACTTCCAAGCTTTGACTGCCGAAGCCAAGGTGATTTACTTCGGAGCACCGCACTACTATCTTGGTGAGTTTACTGCCTAACTAAACAGTGGGAATGTAGTTTTTCTCCTCAAACTCATTTTGGTGTCATTTAATTATCTAGATAGAGCACAATAATTTCCTTTAGTGCACGATTTGTGTTCTTTCTGAGATTCTTGATAAGTGGCTGTTCGTGTAGATTGTCTTTGTGATATTATTATTTACCTTCGACAAAAAGAGTCGAAGCCTCCGCTGCCCGTCCGTTTAAGTCCGCCATTTACATTTCTTGTAAACAAGGAAATTAGAACGTCGAAGTCAATCTATTAACCACCTCACAGAGGCTTCCATTCACTCTGATCCTTGCTGCTTTCTTTTTCTCACTGTTATAAGCCACGATTTTAAAGAATCATGAAGAACTATTTCACTAATAGTAAATTAATCGCATTAAAATTAGAACCGAAATTAACGTAACTATTATCCCCAGGAAAACGCTTAACCTACTGAAATTAACATAACTATTATCCCCAGTTAAACGCTTTACCAACCGAAATTAACGCAACTATTATCCCCAGGAAGACGCTTAACCAACCGAAATTAACGTAACTATTATCCCCAGGAAAACACTTAACCAACCGAAATTAACGTAACTATTATCCCCAGGAAAACGCTTAACCAACCGAAATTAACGTGACTTTTATCCCCAGGAAAACGCTTAACCTCCTACGGTGGCTACCTGACCTACGCCATACACTACACCGCCGAAGACAAAGGTCGTCCTTCAGCAGAGCCTGACGTCATCATCGGCGGTTCCAACGGGTTCATAGTCCACAACAGCATCGAACAACCGCCTTCCGAAACCGCTTGGACCCATTCTGTGAGGATCACGGAGGACCAGTTCACTAATGTGGATGGATCCGCCGTGACCAGAGACCAGTTTATGAATGTCCTGGTCAATGTCACTAGTATCTATGTGCGCGCGACGTATTGGGATGAAGGCATTACTACGCAGTAAGTTGAGATTTTATAACTTGTTTGATTATGTACTAACCACTTGGAACCATTCTGTGAGGATTACGGAGGACCAGTTCACTAATGTGGATGGATCCGCCGTGACCAGAGACCAGTTTATGAATGTCCTGGTCAATGTCACTAGTATCTATGTGCGCGCGACGTATTGGGATGAAGGCATTACTACGCAGTAAGTTGAGATTTTATAACTTGTTTGATTATGTACTAACCACTTGGACCCATTCTGTGAGGATTACGGAGGACCAGTTCACTAATGTGGATGGATCCGCCGTGACCAGAGACCAGTTTATGAATGTCCTGGTCAATGTCACTAGTATCTATGTGCGCGCGACGTATTGGGATGAAGGCATTACTACGCAGTAAGTTGAGATTTTATAACTTGTTTGATTATGTACTAACCACTTGGAACCATTCTGTGAGGATTACGGAGGACCAGTTCACTAATGTGGATGGATCCGCCGTGACCAGAGACCAGTTTATGAATGTCCTGGTCAATGTCACTAGTATCTATGTGCGCGCGACGTATTGGGATGAAGGCATTACTACGCAGTAAGTTGAGATTTTATAACTTGTTTGATTATGTACTAACCACTTGGACCCATTCTGTGAGGATTACGGAGGACCAGTTCACTAATGTGGATGGATCCGCCGTGACCAGAGACCAGTTTATGAATGTCCTGGTCAATGTCACTAGTATCTATGTGCGCGCGACGTATTGGGATGAAGGCATTACTACGCAGTAAGTTGAGATTTTATAACTTGTTTGATTATGTACTAACCACTTGGAACCATTCTGTGAGGATTACGGAGGACCAGTTCACTAATGTGGATGGATCCGCCGTGACCAGAGACCAGTTTATGAATGTCCTGGTCAATGTCACTAGTATCTATGTGCGCGCGACGTATTGGGATGAAGGCATTACTACGCAGTAAGTTGAGATTTTATAACTTGTTTGATTATGTACTAACCACTTGGAACCATTCTGTGAGGATTACGGAGGACCAGTTCACTAATGTGGATGGATCCGCCGTGACCAGAGACCAGTTTATGAATGTCCTGGTCAATGTCACTAGTATCTATGTGCGCGCGACGTATTGGGATGAAGGCATTACTACGCAGTAAGTTGAGATTTTATAACTTGTTTGATTATGTACTAACCACTTGGACCCATTCTGTGAGGATTACGGAGGACCAGTTCACTAATGTGGATGGATCCGCCGTGACCAGAGACCAGTTTATGAATGTCCTGGTCAATGTCACTAGTATCTATGTGCGCGCGACGTATTGGGATGAAGGCATTACTACGCAGTAAGTTGAGATTTTATAACTTGTTTGATTATGTACTAACCACTTGGAACCATTCTGTGAGGATTACGGAGGACCAGTTCACTAATGTGGATGGATCCGCCGTGACCAGAGACCAGTTTATGAATGTCCTGGTCAATGTCACTAGTATCTATGTGCGCGCGACGTATTGGGATGAAGGCATTACTACGCAGTAAGTTGAGATTTTATAACTTGTTTGATTATGTACTAACCACTTGGACCCATTCTGTGAGGATTACGGAGGACCAGTTCACTAATGTGGATGGATCCGCCGTGACCAGAGACCAGTTTATGAATGTCCTGGTCAATGTCACTAGTATCTATGTGCGCGCGACGTATTGGGATGAAGGCATTACTACGCAGTAAGTTGAGATTTTATAACTTGTTTGATTATGTACTAACCACTTGGAACCATTCTGTGAGGATTACGGAGGACCAGTTCACTAATGTGGATGGATCCGCCGTGACCAGAGACCAGTTTATGAATGTCCTGGTCAATGTCACTAGTATCTATGTGCGCGCGACGTATTGGGATGAAGGCATTACTACGCAGTAAGTTGAGATTTTATAACTTGTTTGATTATGTACTAACCACTTGGAACCATTCTGTGAGGATTACGGAGGACCAGTTCACTAATGTGGATGGATCCGCCGTGACCAGAGACCAGTTTATGAATGTCCTGGTCAATGTCACTAGTATCTATGTGCGCGCGACGTATTGGGATGAAGGCATTACTACGCAGTAAGTTGAGATTTTATAACTGGTTTGATTATGTACTAACCACTTGGACCCATTCTGTGAGGATTACGGAGGACCAGTTCACTAATGTGGATGGATCCGCCGTGACCAGAGACCAGTTTATGAATGTCCTGGTCAATGTCACTAGTATCTATGTGCGCGCGACGTATTGGGATGAAGGCATTACTACGCAGTAAGTTGAGATTTTATAACTTGTTTGATTATGTACTAACCACTTGGAACCATTCTGTGAGGATTACGGAGGACCAGTTCACTAATGTGGATGGATCCGCCGTGACCAGAGACCAGTTTATGAATGTCCTGGTCAATGTCACTAGTATCTATGTGCGCGCGACGTATTGGGATGAAGGCATTACTACGCAGTAAGTTGAGATTTTATAACTTGTTTGATTATGTACTAACCACTTGGAACCATTCTGTGAGGATTACGGAGGACCAGTTCACTAATGTGGATGGCTCTGCCGTGACCAGAAATAATGAATATCCTGGTGAATTATACTAGTATTGTGTTCGGGATACTTTTTTTTTATACAACTATGTAGGCAAACAGGCGTACGGCCCACCTGATGGTAAATGGTTACTGTAGCCTATAAACGCCTGCAACATCGGAGATGTCACGAGCGCGTTGACGACCTGTCCGCTGTCAACACAGCGACCCCTCTGGAGCCTGGCGACCCTACTGACCAGCAGGAACACAACACTGCATCACAGTGTTATTTAGCTGCGGTCTTCTGTGGGTGATACTTATTGGGATAAAGGCGTTGTTACTTGGTTAATAAGTCTTGATGTTTTACTAATTTGACAATTTAAAATGAGAGGTGGCGGATCAGTGAGATCTTTTTTGCTGTTGCAGTCACCGTAAGCCATAGAGACGCTTGTAACCACTCATTTGCACATAATTCCACCAGAGTGCATAGATGTTTCATTGACTCTCTCACAAAACATAATAGTTGAAGTGGTGTTTAGCAACAGAAATACATGAGGAAGATGTCCGCGTAACTGACATTTAAGTTCTTTGTGAATTTTGAGGGTTCCGTTTGTCCGTCTATCACCAAGCTGTTCCATGAACCGTGTTAGTTGGACAGTTGAAATGTTTACAAATGTCGTATTTCTGATGCCGTTATGCTGAAAATCAGAATAAGTAAAAGAAATATTCAAGGAGACTCCCATACAATAGATATGATTTTTTTTTCTGCCGTTTCTATAGATAATGGTACGAAACCCTTAGTGCGCGACTCCGACTCGCTTTTCTCGGTTGTTCTTCACTAATAAGCGTACATGTCGCACAGACTGATGAGCGTGTTACTCGACGTGGCCGTGGAAGAGTACGAGATGTACGTGTACGAGCCATCTCGACAGGCGTTCTCAGTGGAACAGTGCCAATGTCCGCCCGCGTACCGGGGCATGTCTTGCGAGCAGTGCGCAGCCGGCTACTACCGGCTGAGCTCCGGCCCGCATGCCGGACGCTGCGTGCCTTGCCAGTGCAATGGACACTCTAGGGAGTGTGACGTCAACACTGGCGTCTGTTTGGTGAGTGTGATTTGGTCAAATATTCGTTATTAGTACTACCCTCCCACCATAACCAGATACCTCACCGAGCCAAGCAGATTTAGGGGAAACAAAGAGAGCGAAACAATGAAAGGATGACGCTTTGTTTCGACCCATAGATGCGCGTGCGTGCGCGACCAAATCGTAGCAGTCGTATAAGGTATCAAGCTCGCCGCTGTTTGTGGAGTGTCCGGGGTTTTGGCTCAGTCATAGAAAAAGAAGTAATAGTAGTAATATCCTTACCTGTTATCTATGATCTTATACATTTATTTCACACTTCCTTAGTGGGTTGTGTTATGGTCAATCGTCCTTTTAGACCTTAGTTTCAGATTTTTTTCCGAAACTACCTCGTGGACTGTTGTGGTTCTTTAATTGACTTCTTGTGTTAAATATGCTCCAACAAGTTCTAATACTTCCAGGGCTGCACAGACAACACTATGGGCGACCACTGCGAGCGGTGCATCATCGGTTACCATGGCAACGCGACGGTGGGCACTCCCCGCGACTGCCTCATCTGCGCCTGCCCACTGCCCTACGCATCAAACAAGTACGTCTTCTGATCATGTTTCTAGGTATCACGAGAATCAGGATAGAATGGCGGCACTCCCACAATGTTGAACTAAAAATAGCAAGGTCTTCTTTTTTGGAAATATTTAAACCATTTTTGACTGTCTGTATGTTCTTTTAGGTACAGAATAGATAATTTCTTCTTTTTATCCAAGCGTGTTTTTCTAGTTACGTCTTCAGATTACGCTTTAGAGCCTAGGATACCCAAGTCATGGTCCTGGATTTGGCGGCGCTGGTTATTACAATGGTGCTACTGCCGTCTGACCTCTATAACCCCTGTGCAGGGAAACCGAACCAACAGGAACATGACTCAAGGTGTCTTAGTGGCCAACACTGTTAGATTTTTTCAGACTGCCTAAACACATCTTACACTGCCTAAGGACTGCTATAGCTATCGATAACAAACGGGACCAACTGCTTATTTTGCCTTTCGAAGCACGGAGGAGCTCGAGATAGAAAATGCCAACGACCAATCCAATACGGGTCGCGTCTAGATATGGGCGCCTTTCCGGAAAATTTCCAACCTCTGGAAATATTTCCATTTATTCCCTTCCAATAGTGATTTATTCCGGGAAGAAATAAACCTTTTTTTTACGGCGAAATATATATTTACATTTAAAAAATCAGATTTTTTAAAGTTTCAGAATGAAAAATTATCAACACAGTACCCGTGATACCATGTTTGTAATCTCTTCTCAGAAATATGACGTAATTTCACGAAAGTCTCGTTGTAAATGGGAATTAATTATATTTTCCCCTTTCCTTCCTTTTCTTCCCATTTCTTCCCGCTGCCCATCTCTAGTCGCGTCCCGCCATCGCTTGACACGCGCATTCGCTACGGATACTCACATCTAGCGGCTAGCTAGCTCCTCGCAGAATAGATCGCCACAGGTAATCACCGTCATTGCTTTTATTAATTTACACCTATTTACATTCAGCTTCGCCATCGGCTGTGAGCTGAGCGAGAACGGTTCGCTGATCTCCTGCGACTGCCAGCCGGGGTACGGCGGTGCTCGCTGTGACTTCTGTGCCGCCGGCTATTACGGTCAACCAGAAGTACCAGGTCAACCTTATTTATTTACTAGCTGTTTCCCGCAGCTCCGCCTGCGTAAAAAAGTAGCCTATGTTTGACCCCGGGTCTTCAACTATATCCATACGAAATTTCATCAAAAACCGTTCAGCGGTTTGGCCGTGAAAGCGTAACAGACAGACAGACAGACTTTCGCATTTATAATATTAGTATGGAAGTATGGATTTAGGAACTTACAAAAATATTTTTTTTTATACTACTAAGTAGGCAAACAGGCGTACGGCCCAACTGATGGTAAGTGTTTGCCGTAGCCTATGAACGCCTGCAACACCGGAGATGTCACGAGCGCGTTGCCGACCTGTCCACTGTCAGCACAGCGACCCTACTCACCAGCAGGAACACAACACTGCATCACAGTGTTATTTGGCTGCGGTCTTCTGTAGGGTGGAGGTACTTCCCCAGACGGACTACTCCTTACAAAATGTCCTACCTCTCTTAAAAAAAATATAAAAATAAAAAACATGGATTGTTTGTTAATCTTATTTTGTCAAATAATTGATACAAATTTAGTGATTATTTCATGTAAAATATGTTGGAAACTTAACATTAGGAAAACATGGCTTATTTCTAAAGAAATTTCTTCCAGCAGACCCGAGACAGGTAGTTCATAAGAAAGACGCAAAATAAATGTTATGATTTATGAGTTTAAGGACAAATAGTGATTTTTTACCCGCTTCTTAAAAGTGGAGAGTGTCTTGAATTCTAGGTCGTGGTTCCATGACCTGATTGAACAGAATAAGACTATGCCGTGACCCCTCACGTCATATACATATTATATATTATATACATATTATATTAGCGATCTACAAAGTTCTCCTGCAGGACAAAAAAAGGAAAAACGGTCATGAATATAGGAAACATAGGTCTTCTTCTCCTTTTCCTTCCATGGCGCAGTATGTCAGTTACTTTCACTATTTCTAGCCATCGATTTAACACCCTTCCTTCTCATATTCTTCCTGAACCTGATACAGACCAGCCATTTCTTTTTTGGTCACCCTATATTCCTTGCTCCTGCCACCTTCAAATTTGTTAGAATTTGATTTATACGTGACTGCCATCGAGTAATATTTCCATCAGGCGACTACTGCAAGCCATGCAACTGCTCCGGTAACATCAACCCTGAAGACCCTGGTTCCTGCGACAGCGTCACGGGAGACTGTCTCAAGTGTGTCAACAACACCGCGGGGGCTGCTTGTAACCTCTGTGCTCCTGGCTTCTTTGGAGATGCCATCTTCTCTAAGAACTGTACTGGTAAGTGTCAGGTCAACACAACAACATAGCTAAACCACAGCTTGTAACCTCTTTCTGCCTGGTTTCTTTGGAGATGCCATCTTCTCTAAGAACTCTCTAGTAAGTGTCAGGTCAACACAACAATATAGTTAAACCAAAGCTTGTAACCTCTGTGTGCCTGGTTTCTTAGAGAAACCCGTCTTAATTTTAATCAATGCTAAAAGTCAAGACGGGTATTCGCCCTGTGGGGTATTCAAAGCATGCTGCATTTCACTGATCATCTACTGCTCGTTGTATTCCATGGTGGCATTCTAAAAGCCGATTGTGAGGTTTTCAAATGGATTGACAGTGGACTTTTTTGAATATTTGTTTTAATTATAAATCTTCATTGTACCACAAGTTTACAATTGGCGGACTTAATGCTAAAAGCATTCTCTCCTAGTCAACCATTAGGAAAAACAGAAAAGTTATGTGCGGCGCGAATTATTTTAAAAACACAATGAGAGAAAAAAACACTTAACTGCTAAATAAACATACATAGATTTACATACAGTATTCATAACTATACATATACATGCATAAACATACATAAAAGAAGAGATGAAAACGGAAAAGATGACGATTTAGGGTGATATTATGCTAGAATGAATATGTATTGCAGCAAGCAATACACCATTGCAAATTATACTAAAAGACGTTTTTGCGCGTCACCTGAATCAGCAGGCGGACTAAGGGTTTTAAGAATGTCACCATGGAATACAGTGAGCAAGTGATCAGGGAAGCGCAGCATGCTTTGAATATTCCACAGAGACAAAGAGGACTGTCTTGACTTTTAGCTGTCATCTCTTAGAATCCGACAGAACAAAAATACCCATCGTTTCTGGTCTTCGGGGATGAATGTGTCTATAAAAGTGTTAACTCTTCCCAGCGTGTATTTGCAACGAGCTCGGCATGGACTACTGCGACCCGACGACGGGAACCTGCGTGTGTCAACCAGGAGTCATAGGAGAGAAGTGCGACCGCTGTGAAGACAACCACTGGGGCCTGAACAGTGGTCGCGGCTGCACGCCGTGCGACTGCTCGCTGGCTGCCAACTCCTCACAATGTGATGATAGCAGCGGCCAGTGCAGGTCTGTCTGTCTGTGCGATCGCTGTGAACACAATCACTGTAGTTCGACAGACGAACAATGATGTCTGTATTAGAACTAAACTAGCACCTAACTCATGAATTTAAACGCACTTACTTTAAAAGTCCACCTCCATTTCCAAAGTGTTATCCAAAAATATGTGGCAAGCCAAATCAAAACGACATTAATTAGGTGTACATACATATCATCACGCCTGTTTCTATTTGTTACGATCCTTACAGACCTTCCGCACCGCACCGCTTCCTTTACGCACATCACTCTCGTCATACACGCTCGTCAATTACGGATACTAGAACATCTCCCATTATTAAGATGTCTGCGATTTGTTCGTAGTAGGTTCTCGGAGGCTAACCCTTACATCGTTCCTGTTAGTTTTGTATATACCCTGATGGAACCATGGAGCAAATACAAAGAGGAGATGGCGTATCGTTTGGTGCACCGTTACGGGCATTGGCGCAGTGACGTCAGAAGTGGGCGCATTTTTCGTTCAACTGTGAAAGATGCATGACGTGGAGGGAACTCTAATGTTTTTTTTTTATTTTTCTAATTTACGTTTTGTTTCAGCTTAGAATATTTTGTAAAATATTTTAAACCATTTAGTTTTAAGGGTTTCAATGCTGTACTATTATGGGATCACAATAAACATAAGTAAATAACATATTTGCGAATTTATTTGATTGATTTAGTGTAACACAAAATATGTGTCCGTTTTTAATGTTCAAAATATCTGTAATATAAAGAAATATTAATATATTTTTGCATGTTGAAATCTTCGATTTGCTAGCGACATCTATTGGTAAGTAGAGGGGATCATCTATAGGGGCGGAGCCACGACCAAACCTAGATCCCCTCACGTCTGCCTTCCGCCCCACGTATCCTCACACAATTTTTGTAAGGCAGCTCTCGATACGCCATCTCCTCTTTGTTATTACTCCGCGGATGGAACTACTGATCCATAAGTGTCACTAGTACCATTGATGGTACTAAGGATACTATGTTGTATCACTTGTACCATCATGGTACTCAATCAAGTCAATGGTACAATAGGCATGACGAATAATTTTCGATTTCATGTTTAAATGAAAGACCTAACTCTAATAGGCACGTTGGTAAAATAAACACGTCGATAAAACTTAAACTAACTGAGATATGACGAAGTTAAACTCACGTGCATTTTGGACGATACCAAACGCTCCATACTAATGGAGCCGTGACGTCACGCCTAGGTAATTTACAAGGGTGACATTAAATTTTGTTCGACAACTACTATAGATATTGCGTTAGTGTAAATAGTTCCTAATTGAAAGTTTCTTTACTTTTTATGTGTTCATCGATTATAATATAATTTTTTAGTAATTTTATATTTTTAAAATGAAGCACATTTACATTAAATTGTTCTGAATTTTGTAAATGAGTTCGTTTAATTTTAATTTTGTGATTGGTACAATAAAGTGTATATCTATCTATATATCTATTTACATAGTCCCGACGCGAAATTAATCGTAGCTATTTGATACAGTTGTGCGAAAGGAGTGACTGGCCGACACTGCGAGCACTGCGCCGCTGGCTACTGGAACTACAGCAAGGACGGATGCGATCGTAAGTCATTTTCCTTACTTTCTTGGGTTCCGTACCCAAACGGTAAAACAAACCCCTATTACTATAAGACTCTGCTGTTCGTCTGTCTGAAGGCTGTATCTCATTAACTGTGATGGTTAGAATTTTCACAGATGATGTATTATATGTATAGCCGCTATAACAAGAAATACTAAAAAATATATAAAATCAATATATAAGGGGCTCCCATACAACCCAAAAATAATTAATATCCATTTAATACCGGGAATTTTCAAAAAATTCCGGGAGTAAATGGAAAAATTTCCGGGAAAGCGCCCATCTCTACTCAGGAAGAGCATACTTTGATTAGCTGTTTCCCTTTATGCCACGTTCGATCAATCAATCAATATACACGTGATGTTGTCTTGCAAAACTCACTACTAACTTACATCTACAGCATCCTCTAAATCTTTCACTGTACACGCAGTACGTCTCTGGAATGCTTTGCCTGAAGATATTCGCACTGCTCAGACTATAATTTATGATTTGTACTAACAACCTTTATGGACATTAATGGTCTGAAAATAAAGATTGTTTTTATTTATTTATTATTATTTATAACATAACCAGTTTCAAGCGTAAGTTTTTTGTATTGTATTTATTTTATTTGTAATGATTGTTTTACCTTTTAGTTACTGTAATGGTTGATTTGAACTTTGTTTTGTATAATTTATTTGTGTTCAGATTGCAACTGCAACACGGGCTACTCCGTGGGCTTCATGTGCAACGCGACCGGCCAGTGCGAGTGCTTGCCCGGCGTTATCGGTGAGAAGTGCGACCGTTGTCCGGAGAGGTCAGTTTGTTTATTTTTGGAAGTCTTACAGACCACAGAAAGGTTTCGAACAAAAAAGATCAATTCAATCGTCAATTGCTGACACCGAGTCTTTCTGTTTTCTTTCGGCGGGAAGTTGTGAAG
Source organism: Euzophera pinguis (assembly GCA_947363495.1). Classification (NCBI taxonomy): domain Eukaryota; kingdom Metazoa; phylum Arthropoda; class Insecta; order Lepidoptera; family Pyralidae; genus Euzophera; species Euzophera pinguis. The sequence continues at coordinate 2,794,732 of OX376154.1, forward strand.
AGCATTATTGAAGCTGTATTTTATTGTCCGAAATTTGTGTTTTTTTGAGTGTCTGTGCTTAATAATGGTGGATTATTATCTGCAATGTTTTCGAGAATAAGCGTGAGAGTTGGCAAGTGATACGGTGTTCGATTTATGTGATTTTCTTGCTTGTTGCCAAAAGCTCCTGGAAATCGCAGTTTTTCTACCACTTCACTTAGCATAATACTTTTGACTCGACTTGACTTAACTACTGACTTGACTTTAGATTTGCTTGACTAAACAACTTTATTCAAAAAAGATACTTGTTACTGGCTAAATACGAAAGTAATAGCCATATTAAAAAAAAGTATTTCTGTTGTTTTCGTTTGTTAACATATACTTAGTCTAATGGGTTAGCCCCACTCGTCATCACCAGCCTTATCTCCACTGATCCCAATAGAAATACGTAGGTATGTACTTAGATACTTTTCTTTTTGAACAAATAGTTACAAATTAAAAAAAGGATCATTAATAAAGTTTCATTGAGCAGATTTCTTATATTGCCTGCCGTACCTTTTTGTAAATATGTGTTCCTTAAAACAATAAAAAGTAAAAATTGAAGAGTTTTACATTAATAACTAAGAATTCACAAAAAACTTTTCTTTGAACGTTGTATACTTAGGTACATGCAAAAAAACCATGTGGACTACTCTTTCAGGTTGTTCTCTTCTTCTGTCTTCACAAATAAGTGTTTCAGTTTACATAACCTACACCCTAAGGTTGACTGGAAGCGATTGCAGCGATAAGTCCGCCTTTGTTTTGAGGGTTTTTAGTAATGTTTTTTTGTGCAATAAAGAGTATTTGTTTTAAGTACTTTTTTTTCAAGCGGACCTTGAGCTCCGAGGCAATTAGCCGAGGATGCATCCGGGAAGACGCTAAGATGAGCAGTAGTAGTATTAAGTATACGTATAAATGCCCTGCAAGGATGTACAGGAGTGCTATTTTTGATAAGTGTGACTCACGCAAAATCGAATAATTTTTGTTCGATATCGAACGATTTTCAGTCGACATATACCTACATATGATACATATGTCATACATTTCAAGAATAGAGCTCCAGTTCAGAAATATTTTCGTAATTTTAGATGGGTGCTAATCCCGAACCAGGGATGCCAAGAATGCGACTCGTGTACCGACGCTCTCATCTTCACGGTACAAGATCTCCGCGATCTTCTATTGAATGAAACACAAGAGTTCAAGGTTTGTAATGCACAATACTATAAAATTTGTTCGTTATGATATTATTCCCCCGAATGACTTTTTTAAATTGCGCCCAACCATCTTTGTGTTTCTCCCAATGATTGACTGGTAGAGAATGCTCTTAGCATTAAGTCCGCCTATTGTTATAAATATTTGTTCTGTGGAACAAAAAAGTTTAAATAAATAATTTAAAAAAAAAATAATAGGGCCCAAGTGGAACCCTTGTGGGACTACATACTAATCATAATGGGAAAGTGACCAATGATCAAAGTTGGGATTCGTATTTTCTATCGATTGATACCTACACACGCAGTACTAATACTGTAATATTGTAGTTTAGTATTGTGGTATTGCTTGCTTGCTGTAGCCAGCAAGGAAAATCGAAGACATCTAAGCGGTATTTGTTACCTAGCTATATTAATCGAGAGCTTCGATTTAGCTAGGTGTTATTTAATTTTATTTGCTATATAAAATTACTATGGTAGTTTAAATTCACACGAAAAAAATTAAGCGCTGAAGAGATAATGATGGCATCGTATCTAGAAACAAAATGGCAATGTGTTTGTTTTGCGTTTGTGCAAGTATAATTTTTTGTGAGTGTAATAAAATAAATAATAAATAGACATAACTCACATCCAGGACAAAGCAGATTCGTTCTTCACCACCCAACGCCTGAACTACATCTCCAACCAGACCGAGTCCCTCAGACCGCGGGTCTCGGACCTTCAAAATGTGGACCTTGCTGACGTCACCACAGCCTTCAGAACCTTGGAAAGTGCCGCCAAAAACCTGCTCAGATCTGTAAGTTACATTTGTCTAATGGCCGTCTGTGTATAAAAATTGGCATATCGCCGACTGGCTTTTAAATTGCTACTGTTATTATACATCTACCGATGAAAATGTATTAATTTAAAATTTTGTACGATGACACATCCACTATTTTGCACACTGTCTTTCGTCACAACTTCATTAGGTATAACCTTTATTTGCACTATATAGTCAATGTTCTTTGTTTTTCTTGTCAAATATCCAAGATAAGCCTGACTTTTTCTTTATCCCTTCATGTATGATACCTCTGACTAGAGTCTAGTCAGAGGTATCATCGGATTCTACGATCGACTATACAAACTAACTCTATTTCGTCACTAATTAAACTTTTGTAGCACTAGTAACAATTGTATGCGTTTGGTCTTCCAACAACTTTAGATTTTTCAGGATATTTTCAATTGTCTTTCTAATGGCGTGATCTCACATGATGTATTTGTCCAAATATTTGTCATTGCATGTTTCACCAAAATCTAACTTACTATGAACGTATTTGTATTTATTTTGTCAAAAGAACAAAACAATCACAAATATTTGGGCAAATAGGCAATGTGTGGTCGAGCCATAACTTATACCTTGCACACAGGCTGAGTTTGCAGCCACCGATAGCGACAAACAAATAGGCCGAGCAGCAGACCTCGCAGTTGATGCCGACAAGATCCTGAGGATGGTTCGCAGCAGTGCTGATGAAGCGGCAGCAGTCATCGCACACGTAGCTGACTTGGCTACAGGATTGGAACTCAGTCAACAGCCAAAAGTAGATAGTGCGTTGACTGAAGCAAAGCAGATTAGAAATGATCTTGCTGGTGAGTAGAACAATCTTGATAAAATCTCTTAGCGGTTTGAAGACGTTTGTCTGCAGACAGAGGTCATGGGTTCGCTTCGTCGCAGTGAATGCTGATAAATAGGCTAGTTTCGAGGGTCAAAAGACTAACATTAAAATTAGTCCGTCATTCAGGGAATTAAAATATATTAGTGAGAGAGCGATAAATTATAAAGATATTAAGCATCAAAGTTTAGGAGTGGGGGCTTGTGACGTCACATATTGCGAAAAAGTGTAGCACACTGTTACGTCACACAAAACTTTAACGCGCCATATCTTTACCATTCTTTGTTTAATTTTTAAAAGATTGTCTCCAATATTTATTTTATTATCTAACTGACGGACTAATTATATTTTTTTTGGAAACTAGCCTATTCCGCAAGTACCTAGGTTCCACAGCAGTGTTGGTGAAGTAGCGGCAGTCGTCAAGAAAAATTATAAAAATCTTGATGTAATCTCAGCGCAGACTCAAGGTCTATTAGGATGTTACATCACATACTACCGCCTCTCTCACCCTTCAAATCGGAACGCAAGTACTGTCATTTCTTAGAGTAGCTGTTTCAGCTATTTATTCATTAAATATATATCTTCATCACTTGCAATCATAAGTATCATAGTTTCAATAGAATGCAAGGATGCATGCTATTGAAACAATTACCTTTTAGGTATGTACTCCAAATTACAACTTTGCTAACTTTGATTATTTCTGCCAACAGATAAGGATCTGAAGCCGAATGAAGTGATAGCATTCAGCGCGCTGGACAACGCGACCATTCAGATTGAACGAATGAACATCTTCGTTCAACCGGTCAATGAACAAGGAAAGGTAATTACAGAAAATATTTAAGTAAGTTTTGTAAAAATCATGAGGTCCCAAATTACTTAGGTACTTACATTTTCTAGTCACCGATCATCATTAACTCGTTAATTTAGGTAATTGAATTACAAACCGCCTTTTTTGTGAATGTTATCAAACGTTTGTGAAGCAAACTTTAATTAAAATATTATGTTTAGTCCTATTTATTTTTTATGTTTTTAAATGCAAAAAAATGAGACAAAAGACATTTAATGAAAATGGGCTTAACTTAACTACAGAAATAAAAATACATAGAAGTGTTATATATATGCAGGCCATGACTAGGCTTAACTTTGGCACTCGTTATGGCACGTCTACCTAATCTTATTTCTGTGGGATTACAACAACAAACGTATAAAAGAGAAATAATTTAGTAAGGAAACTAGTTTTGCAATACATACTTTTTTTCGACAGCGTTTCGATAGTCTCGTGAACAATACCAGAGACCTCAAAAAGAAGTTGGACGAAATGCTTGAGTACACCGACCTGGCGCAGCACACTGCTGACTTGGCCAAGAAACTTAATTTCAAGAACAGGTAATATGTCAAACTGTAACAAATAAGTAACATTTTTACTCTTTGTTGATACGTCATTAAAACTTAAGTATAGCTATTAAGTATATTTGTAAGGAAATCCACAATCAACAAAGAATTAAAATACTATGTAAATATTTACATTCGGTAGCGCAGAATGAGACCATGATTATACTTTCTATAATTTAAATTAACGTTGCATAAAAAGTCAAAACCTTCCAGATAGAGTTGACAATTTTTGACGCCCTAAACATTTTAAATGTTCTAGGCAATCCAAGTCAAACAGCAAAGTGGGTTCCGTGACCGACCTCAGCAGCGCCGCCATGTTGGATCTTATAGACGCAGCTCACGATACCACCAACGCAACACAATTCACTAACATCGCAACAGATGCCATCGCTGATGCTACAAAAGCTTTGGAAGAAAACAAACAGCAAAATATAAATATGGATGACAGGCTGATCGAGTTGGACAAGAAAATGGCTGATTTGAACAATTACACAGATGTAGCCAGGCACCATGCCATGAGCTTGAGGAATAGGGTAAGTTGTTACTTAAAATAGGTAATGATTTTGTTTCAAAACATCTAGCTGCTATACTGGATCTTATCGAAGCTGTCAATGATACCCACGCCACACAATTGTGTAGACGACAACATACAAAAATTGAAAAAGTAATATGACGGCATGATAGCATACATCTATTTAAGCTAGTTGTAATTTTCACTTTGAAATTTTGCACAGGCTATTTTATGTTAATAAATCTCTTTATTTCGGACACTCACAAAATCCATATTAAATGTTAGTAACAATGGTTCTACTATGTAAGTAACTTATCTACTACTTATTTGTCTAAATGTATTTGGGTCCAGTGTTTAAGAATGGGCCCATCCACCCTGCCAGCGATAATTTTGAGAAGGCTGTTGGAGCTAGCGCCCACACATGTATAACAATTTAAAAATCGAAGAAAGTCCATTTATAAAATAAAAAAATATTTAAGAAATATATTATAATCGATGAACACATAAAAATTAAAGAAACTTTCATTTAGGGACTATTTACATAAACGCAAATTTAAGGTAGTTGTCGAACAAATTTTAGTCTCACCCTTGTATATTATCTAGGCGTGACATCACCGCTAGGTATCCATTAGTATGAAGCGTTTGGTATCGTCCAAAATGCGCGTGAGTTTAACTTCGTCATATCTCAATTAGTTTAAATTTTATCGACGTGTTTTTTTTACTAATATGCCTTTTAGAATGAGGTCTTTAATTTAAACATGAAATCGAAAATTATTCGTCATGCCTATTCACCAACATCGCTACAGACGCCATTGCAGATGCCACTAAGACTTTGGAAAAAAACAAACAGCAGAATATAAACATGGATGACAGGCTGATCTAGGTGGATAAGAAAATGGTAGAACTGTCGCGAGGCATAATGCTATGAGCTTGAGGAGTAGGGTAAATTATTTTATTACCCTAAATATCAAGAGTGGTTTTGTCATTTTCCTATTTGGGGTCAACTATATAAAATATGTCAACTCCTGCCTCATTTTCTCTCGGCTACTATTTCTATCGTAATTTTACACCGTTCGATATCAATCACAATACGCTTTATTAGTCGTTATCGGCCTTCCACCGCAATCCCAGCAGAAATAAATAAATGTTAGAAATAACTTATGTTTTTTTGTTTTAATCTAATTGTATTAATTTTATTACTTAATTATTGTATGCTGTATCAAGGCAAGACATAGCGATCTCTATGTAAAAAAAATATAACACCTGTATGTATTCACCTATGTTTTACAAATAAAATATTGATTGATTGAAAATATTGATTGATAAAAATTATATTTTCTCATGTTTTCGCGATTGTTATTCATTAAATTAAACTATTTTAATACGGTTTTATCGCGTTTATTACTTATTTATTTACACCTGACGTTTCAAACACTTTACAGCGTTCATGGTCGCAGACAGATTGTATGAACGCTGTAAAGTGTTTGAAACGTCAGGTGTAAATAAATAAGTAATAAACGCGATAAAACCGTATTAAAATAGTTTAATTTAATAAAAATTATATTGTTTAACTAAAAATTTGATGAAATAATGTACCTACTTTTCCAGGCTGACAATCTTCGGGACCTGGCCAAGCGCGAGAACAACAACACCAGGACACAAGACGCTTACGCCGCTGCTTCCGCCTACTCCTCCATCGTGCAAGAAATAGCTGATGCCAAGATGGCTGCCGACCAGGCTGATGAGGCTGACAGGAACGCTACTAATGTTGTGAGTATTATTGAAACATTGTGGGAAAAAATATTTTTAAAACAACTGACCGTTTCCTACCTACTGACGTGTACAATTTTCGCTTTGAATTATGTGAATAGAAAGAAAGAAAATAATTTATTTTAGTAACACACAAAAAGAGAAAAAAAATATACATAAAAGAAAAAGCATTAGGAAAAAGGTTGTGTGTTCCCAAAAAGGTCCCAACTCAGCATATTGCCATCCGATGATATTGACAGCGCTGATCTTCCGTTATTCCCTCGGTTGACGACACGGCAACGCGCTGGATACGCAATGAATACGCTCGTAATACTTTGAAGGCATCATGGCAGCTTAAAAATCCTAAGATCCTGGTACAAGTCAATTGTGCTACTGAAACAAAGGGTCTTAATCCGTCAATATGGATGGAAGGTGTTGATAATTTTCACAATAATAGTATTGGACATTGTCTTTGAAATAACTGCAGAGCTCTTGGTCATATTCTTTCATTTTGTGCCACTATGTGCGAACTCCTTCATTGCACACTTGGACGTTGTAATTTATAGACTTCTTACTATTTGGAGTGAAAATTTTTCGACTCACCAATTATATCGAACTAGCTGTTTCCCGCAGCTGTTTGACCCCGGGTCTTCAACTATCCAAACCAAATTTTATCAAAATCCGTTCAGCGGTTTGGCAGTGAAAGCGTAACAGACAGACTTTCGCATTTATAGTATGGAAGTATGAATGATAATCATTAGATGGAGACAATAAACGAATTGAATTAGGCTCACCGATTTTGCGTGAGTCAGACTTTTCAAAAATAGCACTCCTGGACGCAAATTCGAGACTAAACTCTGAGGCATTACTATGACACCATTTACACAACACAGGAAAACGAACTGAAACAGCGAGTAGGGCCAGCTCGGGAGAAATCTCAGAAGCTTCTACAAGAGGCCGTGCAAGCCCTGGACACCGTGGACAAGACCCTGGGACCAAACCTGACGCTGGCCATGAGTTCACTGGCCAGCGCTTCAGAGACCCTTGGCAGAGCTGGTGATGACACCAATGCCATTGAACTGTGAGTCTCCTTAGTTTACTGTTTTTCAGCTTATCTGCGAGTCACTGTAATAAAAAATTTCTATCAATCGAATAAATCACTCAACAAAAAAAAAATCTAGGAACACGTGCGTCAAGTTTCGTAAGGATCGGTTCAGAAATGCAAAATTAGCCAGTCTCGAAATACAGACTTCGTTTACTCTCAGTCAATAAATAAGTATTTAAAGAGGCATGATTTCAAAGCGGTTCTTGTTCACCGACTCACACTTGACCGGCTTTACATTTGTAGAGCTATGCCACCACCCAGTACGTTCGCCCTCCAAGACGAAGCGGCCAAGGCGGACACAGTGAACGCAGTAGTGCGCGACACTCTCGCCACCATGTCCCAGCTGGGCCGCGAGCTCGCCAGCAGCAAGCACTGGGCGCAGGCGCTGCCCAAGCAGGCCGACGAGGCGCAGAAGATGGCTGCCAACGTGGACTCGCTGTGTGAGTGCCTCTCTTTGTTCCCAGTGTGTCTTCCTAGTTACCTCCTCAGCTTACACTTCCTAGCCTTGGGTATGCTGTAAGTCATGGTCAAAGATTCGGCGGCATTGATTATTACTTATAAATAGAGCGTCTAATTTTACAATGAAACCAGACCAACAGGAACACGACCCGAGGTGTGTCAGTGGCTAACATTGTCAGATTTTTTCAGGCTGCCCAAAGGCATCTGACACAGCCTAACGACTGCCATCTATCAATAACATCCGGGACCAACGGCTTAACGTGCCGTCCGTGCCAAAAAATGCTACTTAATGGCGACCAATCACAGCATTCGCTGCGGATACGCCCGTTGCGCTTGGCTACCGAGCTCCTCATGTAATTGTATCACTACTTAATGCGGTGCTCCTCTCTACATAATTTAGTAATTACTACCGTCATCCTGTCACATCTCCACTTCTCCGGTCTTTGACATCCTTATCCGTGATTCCATTAACACACATCTTTCTTTGCAACGTCAAACCAGCTCTTTAATTATGTGTGTGTCTGATTATTTTATTTAACTTGGTCTATTTTAATATACATATTTTTTACAAAAAAGGGGACGAGTCTTTAAAGTTTATCTTTACTTCTCGAGAGGAAAACGTCACGATCATAAATCCAGTGTGTGTAGGTAGTATACAGAAATGTATTTTCCAGTGAAACAAACCGAGAAGATCGACGCGGTAGACAAGAAGTACCGCTCAGTGAAGAACCGGCAAGAAGACCTCGAGAACAGGCGAGCTGAGGCCAACGCCAAGCTGCTGAGACTCAAAGAGCAGATCGAGCAGGTAATTGTTTTGTTTTGTCAAGCAAGTCTAAAGTCAAGTCAGTAGTTAAGTCAAGTCGAGTTAGAAGAATTGTAATAATTGTTATTATTGTTGAAATTGTATGGTACCTACCATGTTATTTTTCTTATGTAAGGGTTTGGTATGAATCAGGCAAACTGAAGTGGAAGAACTCAGCACACGGTATACTTAGCGATTTCAGGGAGCTTTTAGCAACGAGCAAGAAAATCACAATCGAACACTTTATTTTTTCAACACTCATGCCTGTTCTGGAATACTTTGCGAATCCACCATTTTTAAGCAAAAACACTAAAATAAACACAAATTTCGGAAAAAAAAATAAAGTTCCGATCTGCTCTTTACAGCTTCCCCCCAAAAGTCCGTAACTGTAATTTAGGGGGGATTACTTTCCATCAAAATACGAGTGTATTGCGCCATCTCGCTTACTCACTCGCCAGGCACCTACGGGTTCCAACCCATGATTATCCAAAGAAGTATTAGTAACATTGGTTAATTTTTAGGCCTTTACAATTTTGAGTCTAAATCTACAACATACGAAAATATTTTTTTCTAAATATCTTTAGGCAAGAACAATAGCAAACCGCATCCAATTCGGCGTCAGTTTCGACCGGCTATCGACTCTGCAGCCGCGGTTGCCGGACAACATCGACGAGATGTCCACCTCCACGCAAGTTTCCGCGTACTTCCGCACCAAGGAGAAGGACGGATTCCTGCTGTACCTCGGAAACCCTAAGGACACCATGCTGAGGAGGAGCAAATCTGTAAGTAGGAATCCGTTTATCCATACTAGCAAATTTAACTAGAACAATTGAAAAAAGCTGTCATTATCAAGATGTTGACCCTAAGGTTTTAAGAAAGGTACTTGTACTTGTATGGTCATCATCATCAGTCTTGGTTACAAAGAACAATTTGTGCTAAATACAGAGTCTTAATAAAATTTCAGGACGACTTCATGGTACTGAGCATCCAGAACGGCTACCCTCGGCTGGAGATGGACATCGGAGACAGCTACGACTCCGGACGAGACCCCGCCAAGTTCATCAGCGACAAATACGTGGCCGACAACCAGTGGTACCAGGTCATTGTCAACAGGTGAGTTCGTTTCATTTTTAGAGTTACGGCGGGAGCGATTGGGATACGCTCTCTACGGCCCCGCCGCAGTCATATCAAAGGTTGTATAGATATAGACTAAAATTATAGGCATGTTTCTGGACATTGTTAAAGCCTTTGATAAATTGGGTGCAATGGATGTCAGAGGTCATCAACTTTAACTTTTTGGGACTAGGTTTATAATGGATCGGACACAAAGTACAAAAATTTATTCATATATTAGTGATAAAGCGTCTACGTGCTCTATGGCGTTCCTCAAGGCAGCGTTTTGGGACCTACGTTGTTTCTAATCTGTATAAAAGTTCAGTCTTATATGGTGATCCAGAGCGCTCGCATTAGGTATATCTTATTTATGATGATGATACTTGATTTGTATAGGACTCCGGTAGTCCTTGGTTCACTGTGCAATAGTTTCGCCACCCATACAAAAATTTCGTTTAGTTTAAACTACCGGCCCGTACTCATCTTCTGCAATTAGTCCCAGCATGCACGTGGTGGTGCCATAATGGCACAATTGAAAGCGTCTCCGATATTTGTACTGGTCGAAACCTTTCCTAGAACCTTTAGCTTGTTAATAATTTATAGGCATTTGAAAAAATCTAATAGCAGTGTTGTCTCACTCAATGAAAGTGAAAGGAAAGGAGTCTTAAACCAAGTTCCATCCAACAATTAATGATATAAATATTTAATAATGAATTATTTGCTAGGCCAAAATACGACGTTTAAGTTTATGTTTTAATGGTTCTTCTTTTTTTCTATCATTTTCTTTTTAACTCATAAATATTTTGATACAACACCAAGTTAACAATCTCAATTTTTTATTTTAACTGCCTCCGTGGTCTATTCGTTAAGGCGTTTGCCTTTGGCCCGGGGGTCGTGGGTTCGATTTCCACGGCAAGTATACTTTGTTTAGTTGTTTCCAGTTTGGCTAGGACATTGCAGGCTGGAATCACCTGATTGTCTGATAATAAAGATGATTTCGTGCTTCGGAAGGCACGTTAAGCCTTGGGTCCTGGCCGCCATCTGGTGGTTGTTAAAGGAACCACGTCAGAGGCCGAGACGCGGTTCCGCACAACTCTGACACCAGGGTGTACATGGTCGATTGACAATGTAACCTATACGAAATGATGATGATGATGATTTTAATTGTCAGTTACTGATCTCTTCTATATTTCAAACAGAGTGGGCCGCAGCGTGAAACTATCAATCCGCGAGGCTTTACCCAACGGGACAGAGTACACGCACTCCAAGGAAGGCATGTTGCCCGGCACGCACACGATATTCAACCTAGACAAGCAGAAGTCTAAGCTGTACGTGGGAGGGGTTCCGTCGGACGCCAAGCTGCAGAAGATCAGCTTCCCGGCCTTCGAGGGGCAGATCGAGGAGTTGATGGTCGGTGACACGCCCGTCGGACTCTGGAACTTCGTTAATGCTACCAATCTCAAAGGATCGAGGCAGAGGTGAGGATAATTGCCTTTCCAGGAGTTTAGCTTTGGCATGGTTAACTGAAGGTGTTGCAGAAAACTGTTCTGATACGACAATGACTTCTTTAGATGTTTATGCACTTTGTAGTGAACTTTTCTTGCGACGACGTTCAAAGGGTTTTTAGTTGTTGTTAGTCAGAGACTACGATCAGGAAAAGAACGTCAGGAGCAATGAAAAAAATATCACCCCTCTATCGGAAAGTGTGATACGGTTAAAGTTTTTCTGGAGCTACTCTGGCTCATAAAATCCTTGGAAAATCAGAAATATTTTGCGATTAAATTTTAAATGAAGTCTGTGACTATATTATAACGAACTGCGGCCCCACACGACTATCCTGTGTAAATAATATATTCTAATAGGCGTCTTCTAATAGGCTAGTTTCCAGGGTCATAAAACTATCATTAAAATTAGTCTGTAATTTAGGGAATCAAAATATATTACTGAGGTATTTTTTCTTTTGTCAATTGAGAGATAAATTGTAAAGATATAACGCATAAAAGTTTAGGAGTATTGCGAAAAGTGTAGCATTCTGTTACATCACACGGAACTTGAACGCGCCATATCTTTACCATTCTTTGTTTAATTTTCAAAAGCAAAAATACGTCTCCAATATTTTTTGATTATCTAACTGACGGACTAGTTATATTTTTTTTAGGAAACTAGCCTATTATCATCAGGTGTTTTTCTCCAAATCGCGAACCCCCAGCTTGTAACAATATCATATTTGTATCGCTACATCATAAATCATACGAAACATCTTGGTGTAATAAATTTTATTGATACATTTTTCTGTTTAACCCAAAGGTTGACTGTTAGATAATGCTTTTAGCATTAAGTTCGCCGATTGTGCTATACAACTGTATTATATGTGCAATAAAATTTAAATAAATAAAGCCAAGAAACATATTTTAATGAAAATCGTTTTATAATCCAGGAACAAGCTAATAACGCCTCCAGTATCGCCTCAAGAGTACCGGTTCAACGGCCGCTCGCACGTCACCATGTCGGGCTCCGGCTACCTGGAGCCCGAGAAGAACCACATCCAGCTGTTCTTCCGAACATACGCGCCCAACGGCCTCATCTATCTGGTCGGCGAGAACAACCACTTCTTCTCCGTCCAGATGCAAGATGGCGCTGTCTATTTGCAGGTAAAGTCACAGAATAGGCTAGTTTCCAGGGTCAAAAGACTAACATTAAAATTAGTCCGTCTTTTAGGGAATCAAAATATATTAGTGACGTATTTTTTCTTTTGTCAATTGAGCGATAAATTATAAAGATATAACGCATCAAAGTTTAGGAGTGGGGACTCGTGACATCACATATTGCGAAAAAGTGATGCACACTGTGACGTGACACGAACGCGCCATATCTTTACCATTCTTTGTTTAATTTTCAAAATATATACAAATACGTCTCCAATATTTTTTGGTTATTTAACTGACGGACTAATTATATTTTTTTAGGAAATTAGCCTATTATTGATAGTACTAACATGCCGAACGGATACTCACACCTGAAACAGATACCGCACCGACCCTCGCAGGTTCAGGGTAAAAATCGAGAGCAAAACAATGCAAAGCTGATGCTTCGGCCGCCCGGCCGCTGCGACGACTATGACGCAGATACGATCAATAACCAACTCTTTACACGATCATCACGTTCACTTTTCTGGCACCAGAAAACGATACCTTATCTTTGTCAATTCAATCCGTTAAAAATACGACTAATACATAAATTAATCCATATCTGTCCAGGTTGCCTTCGGTCCAAGAGAGGAAGACCTAGTTATACTGGGCACTTCGAAGACATACAACGACGGAAACTGGCACAAACTGGACGCGACCAGATACCTTTCAGACTGCTCTCTCAAAGTAGACGGAGAGATACTCAGATCTGTGCTGTCTTCTTCAGTAAAGGAAATCCCAGCTACGGAGACTATGAATTTCGGAGGAGGGAATAAGGGCATTTCCAGGATTACTAATCAAGGATTCGACGGATGTATCAGGCAGATCAGTATAGACAGGATCAATGTAGAGCTGAGTGACAGCTTAGAGTCTATTGGAATGGTGTATGGATGTCAGGTATGTGAATGTTTGTTTTTTTACTAGCATCTAGGATTTGATAAATAATTAGTTTGTTTAATACTTTACTACTATATTTTACTCAAGTAAAGATTTTTATTTAAGTAGTAATATATCTTTGATTTTCCATTCATATCATTTCTTGAAGTCCAGACACATCTGAATTGTCACTTACTTTCTAATGTTCTGTGCAAGCAAATGGTTCTATGAAACAGACCTACCGACCGAACCCTGTAAATTCTTTTATTTTGAAAAACAATTCAAAATTTTTGTTATATTTATTGGTAGCTTTGGCACCGTTTATCTACGAGATCAGCAACACCTTTGCCGAGAATTCGCTTAGAAGACGACATTACCTAACAACTATATTTCTATTTAGTCCTAGTTCATATAAACTTAAAACTTTACAAAAACGGTTAATGAAAAACGATTGTTTTGTTTACAGTTCGCGTCACTAGTATCACTATCAGGCCACGAAAGCTACCTCCGTTACATGGACATTACGTCAGAGAACCCTCAAGTGACGCTGAAGTTCCAAACCTCCAGTCCTGACGGTCTTCTGTTCGTGTACTCCAGTAGAACGCTCACTGCCACCAATCAGGACCTCATGTCGTTATCACTTATCAAGGGTAAGAAACCTTTCCACAGAACCTTTCAACTGATATAATTACCTCATCAGAGTTTCACGAAAATTTCCCTCGACTTGGTGCATCTTCGTTCATTGGATGTTTTCCTTGTAAAGACATATTTGTATTCTGTACTCTACTCGTTATCAGGCATCAGTCACAAACGCTGAAGTTCCAGATAAAGATGATACTTGTAATAGAGTCCTAACGGGCGAACTAGATGGTGGGTCATTAAATTAAACTATTTTAATACGGTTTTATCGCGTTTATTACTTCAAAATTTCAGGCGGTAGTTTTGTAATCTTATGACATCAAAGACAAATGTTAACTTAGTCTGCCTGCGACCATGAACGCTGTAAAGTGTTTGAAACGTCAGGTGTAAATAAATAAGTAATAAACGCGATAAAACCGTATTAAAATAGTTTAATTTAATGAATAACAATCGCGAAAACATAAGAAATCATTAGATGGTGGGTCTTCGAGCTGTTACGGGGTCCGACGAAAGTCTCTTTTTAAAAAAAGAAATTTTATAGAAAATCTATTTATTAAAATTCAAAAAAAGAGGAAGCATGTCGAGACGGAATTAATTTGCTAAAAGTTATTTTTAAAAACGTGTAAGGAATAATCTAGGTCGCCGGTGCAATGAAGATGCGTCAGCGATATTATTTTATTACAATTAGGGGTCAATGATATTATTTGCCTCATATGTTGAATGTGATTCGTTCACCAATTGTGATGAATGAAAACCATTCGATATCTAACAAAATCATTCGATTCCAGATTTTAAAATAGCACTCCTGACGGAACAATATTGCGATTGGTGTTTGTTCCTTGGTTCCTGAATACACTTGTATACTAACAATTAAAAGGTAACCATATTTGTTTGCCAGGTCAACTAGTCTTGACGAGCCAACGCGAGAAGCTGGACACCGGACTAAACACATACAACGATTCGCAATGGCACGTGGTTACCGTGACCCACGGCGCGAAAGCTCTCAAGATGGTCATAGACGATTACGATTACTTCAGGTAAAATTTCAAAACGAGTCGCATAATTTTAAATAGGTACCTATGTTTTAGCTTATGCTTAGGGGTAGGGAGTTACGTGTTAGTTGTTTGTAGGTAATACGTATCCCTCTGCAATCTTTGAGCACGAGACATTTTGTCACTGAACGTTTTCAACAATTATAAGAAGCTAGTTGACTGTACAGTTTCCTTATATACACCATGAAATTTTATTTGTTTTGGTCTCATCGTCCAGTGACTTCATTCATGCAACTAAACAACTTTCCCCAAGATACTTGGGTCGAAATATGGAGTAAATTTTTGGACCTCCCATACAAAATGTCTCATCACGTGACCTAACTTACTATGGGAAGTCCAAATTTGTTTTTCATGTTTCGAGCTATGTTTCTTGGGGAAATTTGTTCGGTTGCTTGAATGGAGTCACTGGACGATGGGTTCAAAACGACTAAAATTTCACGGTGTATATGCAAACTTGTTTCGATTAATTTTCGTCTCCGTTTGCAATGCTCATTTGTCGGGCGAAATAGCAGTCAGTCTTTCTGCCACTAAAGCACACCACAAACTACATGCCAAATAATCAAATAACGATGTGTCTCTAAAGTTGGCTGCGAGTAGCGCCGCAGTAAACATTTTTAGGTGTCAACAGATTGCGGGCACGAGGCGGAAGGTAGTTGCGGCAACACAGGCAAAATGGCCGCGTTGCTTAGCAACGCTTGTCTGTACTGTACCTGTGCGAATATGGATGTTGGCTAACTTCACAGACGCAAAGTTATTCGGCGCGGATTGTACATGTCATGTTTATTTATTTAGCTTTATTGCACACCTTCGGTACATTGTATTTTCCTCTTACTCAGCACCGACACAGCCCCAGAGCCTCTCCACATACTCAACGGGGTACTCTTTATCGGTGGCATCCAACCGGGCTACGTCATCGCCGGGAAGATCGGGTCCCGGGCGCCGTTCCAGGGTTGTATAGCAGACGCCACGCTCAACGGACGGGTGCTCAACCTGCTGGAGCCCTACAGCAACACCAGCGTCACCTTCGGAAGGTGCGGGGCTGTTACTACCACCGGAGGGGTATTGCCAGGTACGTGCTACTTGGACTGTGATGAGAGCTTCATTTTCTTCAAATTGCTGATTTGAATTCACAAAAGTTATATTATTTCAATACAAATAGTTTTGCATTCTACGTCCCTGTATTTGTTGCTTATAGCTAGATACTCTCTTCGATTGTTAGTAATTTGATTTCAATTAAATGTTGTCCTTTAACTTGCTATGAAATAGCTTATTCATTTTAAATAAATCCGTTCGTCAATTGAATCTTTGCGTCATTGTGAATGTTTTAAAAAATAACAATAATTATTTGGACGTAAATTGTTCTATTGCCGGCCTCGACTTTTACGAATCCAGCGCTGACTTTCACGAACACGAAATTTATTATACAAACAATTTATTACACATTTTTATAATTGTAAATGGATCCGTAAAAAGGTTCATTCAAACTGTCGCGAATCCCGCGCGACTGACGGGCAAATTCGTCTCTTGTTTGTATCACGCGCGACCGTTGCCTCCAGAGAGAGCGTACCAACGCGCGTTTGGGGACGAATTTAGAATTTAAACTGAATTCGTTCTTTAGTTCGCGCGTTAACTGACCGCAACAAGGCGTCCCTAGTATCTCGACTCGCTCGCAACAGTCGCGAAATAAACGCGAATCGCGAGTCTGGCGTAGTGCACGCGATTCACGACGAATTCGCTCCTTCTGGACAAGGTCACCCACCACCTTCCCATGGCTCGTCCAACCATCCGGTTATATGAGCCGAATCGCGGTAGAGTGCGCTGTTCTTGCTCTTGGCTCTTACCAGTCGCGCATGCTTGATCTCCCTACAAGTTCTCTAATGTGTCACCAATCTTGGTCTTATCCCCTTTGTTGGGGGTGAACTGGACAATGTGTAACGCGGTATTCCGGCGCAGGCGGCGACTACCCGACGCTGCCGCCGCCGACGGTGCTGCCGACGCCGGCCGCGCTGCCCGACACGGCCGCGCCTGACCACTCCGCCGCGCCCGTCACCAACAGAGGTATCCTCGTACTCTTGTACTCTCGACACGCCCATTCACACTACTATTTATTCATATTCTTGAACATACTAAACTATCTTTACATACATACCATTTACACTAGACATGGATTTAAATGAGCCGATACACCGACAGGAGCCGATTCCCTTAATTAGTCCGAGCAATTCTTATCGACTCCGGGAGTTATTGAATCGCATCGTGTTCTTGATACCGCCGGGATTCGGCACCTTTTCCCTTAATTAGTCCAAGCAATTCTTATCGACTCCGGGAGTTATTAAATCGCATCGTGTTCTTGATACCGCCGGGATTCGGCACCTTTTCCCTTAATTAGTCCGAGCAATTCTTATCGACTCCGGGAGTTATTAAATCGCATCGTGTTCTTGATACCGCCGGGATTCGGCACCTTTTCCCTTAATTAGTCCGAGCAATTCTTATCGACTCCGGGAGTTATTGAATCGCATCGTGTTCTTGATACCGCCGGGATTCGGCACCTTTTCCCTTAATTAGTCCGAGCAATTCTTATCGACTCCGGGAGTTATTAAATCGCATCGTGTTCTTGATACCGCCGGGATTCGGCACCTTTTCCCTTAATTAGTCCGAGCAATTCTTATCGACTCCGGGAGTTATTGAATCGCATCGTGTTCTTGATACCGCCGGGATTCGGCACCTTTTCCCTTAATTAGTCCGAGCAATTCTTATCGACTCCGGGAGTTATTAAATCGCATCGTGTTCTTGATACCGCCGGGATTCGGCACCTTTTCCCTTAATTAGTCCGAGCAATTCTTATCGACTCCGGGAGTTATTAAATCGCATCGTGTTCTTGATACCGCCGGGATTCGGCACCTTTTCCCTTAATTAGTCCGAGCAATTCTTATCGACTCCGGGAGTTATTGAATCGCATCGTGTTCTTGATACCGCCGGGATTCGGCACCTTTTCCCTTAATTAGTCCGAGCAATTCTTATCGACTCCGGGAGTTATTAAATCGCATCGTGTTCTTGATACCGCCGGGATTCGGCACCTTTTCCCTTAATTAGTCCGAGCAATTCTTATCGACTCCGGGAGTTATTAAATCGCATCGTGTTCTTGATACCGCCGGGATTCGGCACCTTTCGTGTCGCGTTCGTGTCGCGACTCGTAGTAGTACTCGTAACTTCGGTGCCATGCGAACGGGTTTTCTCCAAAGCTGGACAAATTTTAATAGAAAAACGTTCGAGACTCACTTCGACGAAACTAAGTCAATTATAATTTTTGAATCATAATATGTAAAAATGGCGATTACACATTTTTTATAAAAAAGTATAATTACCTAGTGTAAATAAAATAAATAGCTAATTGTTTTTTATGTACGCCAATTTAATCACATTTTATCTTTATTTTAATAAAAATTTCAAACGAATGCTAATGTACGACTGACGAGAGGATGCAATAAAAATACTTGAGTGTTATTAGATCAATAGAATCAATCAGTTTACTTAGCTTAAGATTGACTCTATTGAATCACCAGACTGTGCTTCCACTTTCCAGTACCGGTTTCAATAAATTCTGTATTGAATCTGGTACTAGAACGGACGTCCTTGAGCGGGAGCCGATAAGGGACTCGGAATCATTAAGAGGAGCCGATACCGGTTGCGGATTAAGATTTAGTGAGCCGAAACACGAGTCGGAGTCGAAATTACCCATGGCTAATTTACACGCCTTTTTCTCATAGGGGTAGGCAGACTACGGATTTCCATTTGCTACGATCCTTACAGACTTCCCTCGCTTCTTCTACGCTCATCACTCTCGTCATTCACGTACGTCGATTACGGGTATCCTTGATATCTACCTTTTTTATTGTCTACGATTTGGTCGCAGTATGTTCTCAGAGACCAAGACTTACCGACTTTTCCTGTCATCTTTGATTTGTAAATACCTTTCGTAAGTCTCCTTTCATCCATCCTTTCTACATGCCCAAACCATCTTAACATCCTTAAGTATCTTTATTTATTGTAATAATAAAGCTACAATACAATACACTTTATTGCACCAAAACGAAAATTTAACACAACAAATATACAAGAAAATGAGGTAAGTACAAAGGCAGACTTATCGCTAGAGCGATCTCTTCCAAACCTTAGGGTGGAAGGAAAAATGTAGAAAAAGGCGATGAATGAATGATGATAGAAGCTAATCTGAAATGTAGCCTAATAAATTGGCCCTTACTTTAACTTATTTAGTTGATGCGTGTGCACATTGAAATTTGAAGAGTTTACAGATTGTCCAAATGAGGCCTTTAGACATTCGATTCTACGAAAGGGTTACATGTGTATGTGGCGACACTATGTTACTACTCGACATAACAGATGGCGCTAAAATCAAATAATTTCAAGCCCCATACAAGAATCCGAATTACTACGGAGGACTAAAACGCGATATCGAAGTTTCCGAGGATTGGAGCATATATACTCGTACAACTAAACATCGTCGAAGCCGCGGTTCCCCAGACACTATCTACACGCCTGGGCATTGTTTTGCGAAAGTGTCGCCACATGTATGTTAGGTACCTACTCTTTAGTTTCCCAAATAAATTAGATATTTTTATTTATTTACATATATTACAGCACGAGCATCAGACATACTGGCGACTCCCCGCAGCACGACGGCCAAGGCTCCGCCAACGACACCCCGGCCGCGGCCGCAGCCCGAGACTGGTTGCGCGCTCGCTCACGACCACTACTACACTGTTGGAGACCCCGACGAGGGATACCGGTTTGGTAAGGCTACTGTTGACAACTTTCAGGATGTTCTTTCATAGGTATGGCTCTGGCCGGAGAAAGACTGCCTTATGAAGTTACCAATTGACCGTCGCATTTCTCTACTTAATTTAGCACCGTCTTCGACATTCAAAAATTAGGAGCAAAGAACTTAGTCTCTCTATTTGATCTCTTCCTTTGTAGGTGGTCGCCGAGGAGTCCAGATGTGTCTCTCTATATAGTCTTCGACATTCAAAAATTCTTACAATCACTGACCACTAAGAATGAGGCGCGATGAACTTAGTCTCTTTACTACGAGTACATCTCTCGAATATTAGGTGGTCGAGGAGGAGTACAGGTGTTATTTTCTCTACTTCACTTAGCACCGCCCCGTCGACATTCAAAAATGCAAACTTTATCAATGTCACAGACAGTTCTTCCAAACAGTAGCCAGTAAGACTTCCAAACACTGGCCAGTAAGAACGACTGATGAAAGACATTTTACGACTGTTCACGTAGAGTCCCGAAAGGAAATTCCGGTGACAAAGCTGTTTAATCTTTTCGTTTTATATATTCTACATTTAAATATCGTGTATTGTCCTGATTCCTAAACCTTACTTCTTAATCTAGGTTCACGCAAAGACAGTCGCATCGAGTACGGCAAACTGCCAGGCCGTCAGCTGGAACTGTACGACCTCTCCATCAGCTTCCGCACCTTCGACCAGCACGGAGGCCTGATGTTCTACGCGGAGGCCGACAACGCGCCCGATCAGTTCCTGGCTGTTTTCATGAAGGACGCTCTGGTGAGTCATGTGTCTGTGTGATGAGAGCGTCTAACCCTACACCTCCTTTGGCTCTGTTGGTAACCTTGCGGTTATACGAACCGAATCCTGGGAGAGTGCGCTAAACTTGGTCGTGGTTCTTTCCAGTCGCACTTGCTTGCTCTCCCTACAAGTTCTCTAATGTAACCTCTACCTCTGTGATGACTCTCCTTCTGAGGGCTCACGACATAACGCCTCGCTGATCTTCTGTCGAACATCTATGACGTCGCTGGTCTTACTTCTCTTTTACCTTTCTTGGTTTTTTTGAATAATATCGTCTAGCACAGTTAGAGCTGTATGAAATCTCTTGAGATTTTCAGGGTAGTTTTATCCCCATTTCTGAAACTAAGCGTGGTAAATCAACACCATCAAAAACTAATTAAAGTCTGACTCTTAGATTAATAATTGGTCTCGCGCGCTTGACTAGATACTGTCCGCATACGATTTTTGACAATTAATCGGTTATTAACTGCAATATCAAACAATTAGTCGATTATTGAAATGGGTTGATATAAATTATATCGATTTAATCAACATAGGTAATCGTTTATATCAATGGTTATCAATCGATTATGTATCTGTAGTATCGATATAATCTAATCTGTAGTATTGATTTTTGAGAATTTATGAATAATAATCGATTAATGGATTAACAATAATACCAAGCATTTTAGGCACCGGTACTATACAGAAATACCGGAACTCGGCGGCGGGATGTACAGCGGGCATAACACAAATCATCGTCATTCAACTCATACAGAAAAAAAAATTGTACATACAGAAATATATTATCGATAGTATCAAGATCGATACCAAGACCTTAGATTATATTTTCAACTATCAAAGAATCGATTATTATTCGATGTGTAATCGATTTTCCGGTAACACTACTGTATGGAAAAAGGCCATGATAATATTTATGTACTAGCTGTTTCCCGCAGCTCCGTCTGCGTCAAAAGGTAGCATATGTTTGACTCCGGATCTTGAACTATAACCGTACCAAATTTCATGAAAATCAATTCAGTGGTTTAGTTATGAAAGAGTAACAAACATCCATCCATACTTACAAACTTTTGCGTTTATAATATTAGTAGGATGTGTATGTCTATTTATTTATCTGTATTTAAACCCGGGTTACAACTAAAAAGAGGTCAGTAATCAATTAGCTCCAAGCTAAATAGAAAATTAAAGTAACGTTTAACATACTGTGCTGTGTAATAATAAATCAAATAAAAGTTTTTTTGCAATTTTAGGATTCTATATTAGAATTATAAAATAAAGTAGACAAAAATTAACCATTTACCCGAAATTATCTCCGAAACTATCGATTCCAGAATTTCGATTCATAAATTACAGGAAAACCTGAGATTATTTTAAATTTGTTTAGGAGGTCCAAATGGAGAAAAATAAAAAATAGTACAGAACCCTCTCCACACGCGAGCCGACTCAACTTGGCCAGTTTTATTTTAATTTCATTCTAAAGGATTTTCTGAGCTACTTTTTATAATACGTAACAAGACCACAGCAATTAATAATTTTCCTGTTGGTCGGGCACCACTCAAGTAGCTGGCAACACCATAATCGACGCTAGTGTGCGTCTTTGCACATTGTTTTACACTCACTTTTCTATTAAGTGGCCGCATTCTGGAAACTGATTTTTCTTCACAGCGCGGTATCTAGTCGTAGCGCCGCAGAGACCAATTATTAATCTATGGTCTGATCTGAGTCTGACTGACAAAAAATTAAAAACGCTTCCAGCTATATTCTCTTCCCTAGAGAATTCCCTACTTACTCCGCTGGCTCAGCGAGACGAGATGGATCTTGGCGTCAGCTCGCAAGTTGACAGCTCATTTAGTGTTTTCTTATGTTTTCGCGATTGTTATTCATTAAATTAAACTATTTTAATACGGTTTTATCGCGTTTATTACTTATTTATTTACACCTGACGTTTCAAACACTTTACAGCGTTCATGGTCGCAGGCAGACTAAGTTAACATTTGTCTTTGATGTCATAAGATTACAAAACTACCGCCTGAAATTTTTATTGGGAACTATTCCGATTCACGCAGTATTGGCTCACAGTATCTAAGGGTCTTGCAGTCTGCTTCCGAGTTTGCAATTTTATTAAGTTAATGACTGGGTCCCAAGCTGGCGGTACCTGCCATCCATCCTCTCTATTGAAATTAGGATGTTTTTTAATTTCAATAGCTTCACGTAACATCCTTGGAATGAATCTGTTTTCCTTTGCAAGGACTTGAGGATTATCAAAACGCATATAGTGGTTGGGTTTGTCTAGAGCATGTTCACAGACTGCAGACTTGGTTGAGCGTCTATTTTTCATGTCAGCAATATGTTCTTTTATACGAGTATTAATGCTTCTCTTTGTTTGCCCAATGTATGATAAACCACAGTCACAGTCAATTTTATAAACTCCAGCATCTTGCAATGGGATATTGGATTTTACAGGTCTTAAAAATTGGTTTATTTTCTTATGCGGCTTGTAATAGGTCTTGATTGAAGCTCGCCTAAGTATGTTACCAATCTTGTCCGTGACTCCCTTTATGTATGGTAAGATGGCAGGAAAACGATCAACTGTGTGTGGCTTGGGTCGACTTCTGTGACAAATGTGTGGGAGGCTGAGATTGTTGCTTCTTAAGACAGACTTGACTCGTTGAAGCTCCTCCTTAAGATAGTGGGTGTCACAGATGCCGTGTGCTCTCTGTAACAAAGATTTGCCTACGGTAGCTAACTGACATGGATAATGGTGAGATTTACCATTGAGATATTTGTCTGTGTGGGTGGGCTTTCTGTACACAGTATGACTGATACTATTGTCAAGATTTCTAGTTATTAAAACATCAAGAAAGGCTAATGAATTATTGATCTCAGGTTCCATAGTGAATTTAATTTTACTATTAATGGAATTTAAATGATCTAACAAAACAGAGACTTGAGTTTTGGGGAGTACAACAAAAGTATCATCTACGTACCGTTTGAACATCTTCGGCATAGCCAGGGTGCTTGAAAGAGCCTTCTCCTCAAGGTCTTCCATGAAAATGTCGGCAACAATGGGAGAGACTGGAGACCCCATAGCTACACCGTCAATTTGCATGTAGAATTTGTTTTCCCAGAAGAGATAGCCTGATGTTAAGCAATGCTCAAGTAACTCTGCATACTCTTGAGGTAGATGGTGGTCCTCAAGCCTTCTCTTGACAATATCAATACAGTCATGTAAAGGTAGGCT
The DNA here is from genome assembly GCA_947363495.1 of Euzophera pinguis. NCBI lineage: Eukaryota > Metazoa > Arthropoda > Insecta > Lepidoptera > Pyralidae > Euzophera > Euzophera pinguis. Next base: position 2,818,848 of record OX376154.1, read on the forward strand.
GGTAAATAATGACTGTACATCAAAACTGACCATTGTGTCTTCATCAGTTAATCGTAGATCTTTAATTAAGCTGATAAAGTGATAAGAGTCCTTGACATTAGTATCAGTATGACCACGAAGTTGTGTTAATATCTTCACCAGGTGTTGTGCTGGTTTATAAGTTGGCGAATCTATTTGGCTTACAATTGGTCTTAATGGGTGGTCTTTTTTGTGTATTTTTGGAAGGCCATATAATTTTGGTGGTTTCACACAGGAAGGCACGAGCGACGTGATGTCTAAGTTTAATGTGTCGGAGTATTTTAATATTAATTCTTTGGTTTTTGTTACGATCTTGTTAGTAGGATCACTTTTTACTTGTTTATATGTATTCTCATCCGACAACAGTTGTTGAATTTTTGTGTTATAATCAGAGGTGTCCATTATAACAGTTGAATTTCCTTTGTCAGCTCGTAAAATAGTAATGTCTGGGTTCTTGCGAAGGTTGGTGAGTGCAAGATATTGTTCACGAGGAAGATTCGGTTTTGGCGGCTTGCTATGTCGTAGTACTGATGACACATCTTGGCGTATCGCTTCCAAATCTTCTTTATTTAAGTGGTTTTTTACCAAGACATTTTCTTTCTAGCTTGGGACCCAGTCATTAACTTAATAAAATTGCAAACTCGGAAGCAGACTGCAAGACCCTTAGATACTGTGAGCCAATACTGCGTGAATCGGAATAGTTCCCAATAAAAATTTCAGGCGGTAGTTTTGTAATCTTATGACATCAAAGACAAATGTTAACTTAGTCTGCCTGCGACCATGAACGCTGTAAAGTGTTTGAAACGTCAGGTGTAAATAAATAAGTAATAAACGCGATAAAACCGTATTAAAATAGTTTAGCTCATTTAGTATTATACCTTTTTGATTCTCTCTCTAGAATGGCGACCAGGAACCAGCAAGCGCAGCGTTGGACACCCAGCGTCAGATGTCTGAAGAAGATCGCACGCAAAGCGATGGAAGCGAGCCGATTCCATCCAGTCAAATGGAAAAACCAAAAAGGACATAGACCTGATACCATTTGGGGGGTCTATGTCCACCAGTGAACAACGACTGAAATGATGAATGATTATGACCATATTGCGCCTTTGCTCCATATTTTGTATTGTATATTAATTTCAACTATCACCTTCCAGCTCCACGTAGCATTCAACTGCGGCGAGCGTACCGGGCGAGTGACGTCAGAGCAGACGTACAACGGCACCGAATGGCACCAGATGACCTTGGTGCGCAACGGAGGTCACAGCAAGGTCACCGTGGACAACAAGGAGGTCGGGGAGACGAGCGTGGCCTGCGTTGGACCTAAAGTGTTGGCCCCGCCTTTCTACTACGGTGGCCTGAGGAAGGTCACCACGCATTACAATGAGAGCGTTGTGAGTTGATTTTACCCTTTTAACCTGTCTAACTTCCGATGTATTTGAAGTCTCCAATAAATTAATTTAAAAAATACAACACACCTAGAACTTTTTAAAGAAATCGTTTGTAAAATCTTTGGAATATGTTAGGATGGTCTAATCACTTATCACTTTATAATATTGTTGTTTAAATAACAAATAAAAGGAATTGTTCCAAACAGCCGCACTTTGACAACCACTGTTTGAATCATAAAATTACAGAATTTACAATTATACTTAATTCTGTAATTCTACGCTTTAAATATGCAGTGCGTTACTTTAAAAGTTAACCACTGTTTGGTATTAAATTGCACACGGTACACAAATAGGTCTATGAGATTTTTTCATCGCCCCATTCCCCAGGGATTCTACCAGCCATTCAAGGGCTGCCTGAAGGGTCTGCTGATGAACGGGCAGGCAGTGCGCGACGTGCAGCAGCGAGTGAACGCGCTGCGATGTGTCGACAACGTCGAGGACGGACTCTACTTCGAGCCGGCTAAGGGCGAGTTTAGCAGCTACCTCAAGGTAAAGCATAATACCAATCTAGTGTCAATATGTAATATGAAAATCAGAATTTCAAACCACTGAAGGACAATGTCTGTGCATGATTTTAAAACTTCCTCATAGTGACACATTTGTCACTATTAAAAGTTTCTTATAGTGACACTACTGGTGTGATTACGAGCAATCACATGATAGAACTATGGAACTTCCAGTGGGATTTAATTATTTTTTTTTAAACCCAATGAGTTGTTATTTCAACAAGCTGACTTGATTCCACTGTTTTGAGAGGCACAAAACATGCTGTCCTATTGCCACCACCTATTTAAAAAGTGGAATGTGTAATAGTGTTTTATTGGTTTACTGTAGACCAATACACATTACACTTTATAATTAGACTAGCTGTGCCCGCGACTTCGTCCGCGTGGAACGATATATAATAGTTATTTTGGGAATCATATTTATTTTTTGTTTACATACCTACCTCCTCAGCTTTATTATAAATTACCTAAAGCTGTTACCCACGACTTATTATAGACGATTTAGTTACATTCTGTGAAGCTAAACGTTGAGAACGTTCAGCGCTTGATTCCCGACCTATAATATACTGTAGCGGACATTTTTTTAGATAATTTAAAGAGGAATATTTCTTTCATATATATTTTTGGGTATCTCGAACGGTTTTCGCAGCGCACGCAACGGAAGCCCTCAAAGATGAAAAAAAATTACCGTTTTTTCCACATTTCGTTTCTTTGCTCCTATTAGTCGCAACGTGATGTTATATAGCCTAAATTAAGCCTTCCTCGATAAATGATCTATCCAACACAAAAAGAATTTTTCAATTCGAACCAGTAGTTCCTGAGATTAGCGCGTTCAAACAAACAAACAAACTCTTCAGCTTTATAATATTAGTATAGATGTTTATAATAGGACTCTAATAAACAAGTGCCAAATTTCACAAGAAAGATTGCCGAGTCGCTTTGCAGGTGAAACCACCAAGCCGACAACGTCGTTGTAAAATGGATTGACAGCCTCCCCTTTTGCATTTAACTTTTCTGCAATACACCATTCGCAAATGATAGTAACATCTGAATTCCTTATTCGCGGAGTTTAGTCCTCACAAATATCCCCGATAACACTTTAAGATGTTGACAAATTCCAGCTGGTGAACCACTTCCGAGTGGGCAACGAAGTCGGCATCGCGATGGAGGTGAAGCCGCGGAACAGCACGGGCTTGTTACTCAGCGTGTACGGCAAGAAGGACTACCTCGTCATAGAGATGTTGGAGAACGAGGTGGTCGCGCGAGTGGAGAACGGGAAGGGACCCTTCCAGGCCAGCTTCAACTTTGGAGAGAACTTCTCGTTGTGTGACGGGAAGTGGCACAGGATTCATGGTAAGATGCACAGAAAGTAAAAATAAATAGAAATCGTAATGACCTATTAGTAAGAAAACTTTTATCACCAAACTCACACATGTAAAGCAAAATGTAAACGTGTCACTACATGCATGTTTGTGATGTGATTGATCTAAAAATACTGTTAAAAATTACATATGTATAAAAATATGTTAATTTAAATTCAACCATATGCAATTAAAACACGGTTCATAAACAATCGAATCCCGAATGAGCATCTAGTGAGCAATAGCTGTACTTGTAAGTCAGATTCTAAACAGTATAGCTTATCGACGCAAGGTGGCGCTACTAATATTAATTTTAATATAACGACTTCCGTTCTTGAAAAATATTGAGAAATATTACTAATCGATGGTATGAAATGCTAACATTAGACACATTATTTTTGCTACTATTATTTTTACACGATAATATGGCACAAGAAGGCATTTTTCTATTTTTGGGGTTTTTTGCTACGATTGTTTCCGCCGCAGTGACAAAAGAAGACTTAGGTATGCGACGATCGAGATATATAGAGCCAAAATGGAGTATGTTGACGTACGCGGGTAACGATCACTTCTACTGTTTTTTTATGTTCTGTGGGTATTTACCAAAACTCTATTTTTGTGTGCCTAGTCATCGACATGTCGCACTATTGGAATACGGGTAGGGACTCTTCCATGCCAGCTTCTTCTACTTGTGAGTGAACGCTCGCTTGGAAGTGGCATTGATGGAAGATATTCGGCACAAAAGAGAATCTGTTATCGATACGAAAGAAATTAGTAAATATCAAAATGTATGAAATTATTTTTCTTAATTCTCGGCAGCCAGTTTGGGCTAAAAGCCTTTGTCACTTGGTAAAACCATTAGACTTGCGCAAAACATTAAAAGGGAAAAGCAAAGTTCTTATTTCTTAAACCAAATCGTTTAGATGATGCGTTCCAAGTTCTTCATTTAGTCGGTCCCAGTGGAAAATCTAGTACTCACAAAAATACTTTCATCAAATAGAAGCCTTGTAGTTTAGGTACTGATCGGATAGGATGGGTTTTGAAAGTTCTCTAGTCCACCCTCATATGCTTTTACCAGTATTACAAATGAATTCATCTCTATTCCAGCACTAAAATCCCACCACGTAGTGACAATCGGCGTAGACGGGCACTTCTCAGACGCGGTGTTGGGGCAGTCGGGCTCCACGGACACTCGCTACGGGCTGTACATCGGCGGGCACGAACGCGACGTTGCCAGCCTTCCGGGCACGCAGTCGCGCCAGGGCTTCGTGGGCTGCATCAGGAACATACAGATCAAGGAGAAGCCTGTCACCATCCCCAGCACTGCCACTTCGAGGGGCGTGCATATTGGACTCTGCCCGTTGGATTAATTTTACTGACGTACTCCATTATTCATAAGAAATTCAAACGTCTGTTAAGCCCATTTTAGCTTATATATGTTGTATCGTTATTTTGTCAATTAAAGAGAAACATCTTCGTCCACCCTTTATCCCATTTCATCTTCGCTCGGGTATCCGCGTAGATTTGCTCCAGTGCTTTCTCCTCTGGGTTGTCTGTATGTCTAGCCAATATTTTTGGATCTCAAAAACATATTTTAGTTAAATTAGGTTTAACAAACGTTCGTTATTTTTTATGAATCGCACACGCGGTCACTTTAAAGGAGCGCTTACAAGGGCTATAAAAATGCTTCAAAAATCACTTTAAACCTAGTGACGTCAACGGCAATATTTGATTTTTATGTTAAAATATCGCGGGACATTGCTCCATCTTTCTCCATTTGATTGCTCCATAGGGCGCAACAATAATTGTTAAATAAATTACCCATATAAGCCCTCCTTAATGAGACGACTGAAACGAGGTCTGTCCTACCAACAATCAAAATAACCTACACTGATTTTTGTTGGGGATGTTGTAATTATCACTGTGCTTTTTCCAAATCAATACTTTGAATTAGAATACCCATTTACTTGATTAAATCAAAAATTAAATTAATGAATAATGCTTTTCTGGTAAATAGAATAACAATGAAAGCCCGCTTATGTTACATAAAAAATTCCGTGATTTTTGTAATATTTTCCTTTAAATCTCTCACCATGCTCTCAAGACTGTATAATTCAAATCAAGAATCAAATTGTATCCTTGTCTACTCAACTTTAATCATATATATCCAGTATTGTTATGAAAAAATCCATTATATTTTAAATAAGCTAAACATCTCAGAAAATCTACAATTGTACTAACCTTCATAGTGAACAATCTGAAAACAAAATAAATATATGTACATTTTCATTTAACTATATATTTATATTTTTACTGCAAATATGTATGAGATTTACAAACCAAATAAATGAACTGAATACCAAAATCCTAATTTTATTTGTACCCTTTCGTATTTTAAGAAAATGCACAAAATAGATAATAGGGATCATTTTCAACAGTTCCATGGGCAACAGATTCCACGGAAAACATAGTATATGTACATCTGTGAGTCGGACCGACAAGTAGTACTAATGCGAATATAGAGCATTAGTTTGCAAGAAATAAAATTTGGACATAGAACAACGGTGAACAATTTATTTGACATTATGCTTTACAATGACCAATAAAAACAATCTTAACATTATTTTTACAACTATTGACTACATTTACATATGTATCTCCGACTCCTTAAAAATATTTTATCCAACCCTACGGCGTATAACCAATTTATATACTTAATGAAATACCAAAAAGCCCACATTATTATTAAATGAAAAAACATAAACCGTATTATTCATTAATGATAATCAAAGCAAATTCTTCAAACTGTAATAAAAAAAAATATTTGATCTATTTAAATGTATACTCATTAGTATAGATTTAAATAATCAACTCTTTAGTATAAAAAAGCTATTTACTTTTTTATATTATTTCTATATATTTTATTTGAGTTTGAAGAATTTGCTTATGTAGTCATTGAAGACTGACGACACACCGGAAAGTTTTATTGTACCTTTATTTAGGTATTAATTCTTTCAAGAAACAAAGGTTAGGATAAAACTTGAAATTAACGAGTTTCTCGAGCATTCAACAGTTGACAGTTCTCGATAGCTGGCAAAAGCATCTAATTTATTTAAAATGCTCGAGTTACTCGATAGCTGACAGAAGAATCTAATTTATTTAAAATGCTCGAGTTACTCGATAGCTGACAGAAGAATCTAATTTATTTAAAATGCTCGAGTTACTCGATAGTTGACAGAAGAAACTTATTTATTTAAAACATTATGCCATAAGCTACAATAGTTTAACTTAACGCTAAAGCATTCTCTGCCAGTCAACCTTTGGAAATTATTACTCCAAATATGAACCAAATAAGAAAATTCTAAGATAATAGTTTAAGTAACTTCGGGCCTTCAGAGATGAGTTCCGAGGAAAATAAAGAAGTAGGGTGTACTTTTGATTTTAATAACTGGAGTTTAAGAAAGAATTGTCTATGAGAATCGGCAATTGGAGCTGATGCTAATCGTCGCGCCGGTTCTTATCTGATCCAAAGGATTTATCTGGCCATCCAGGGGTTGTGGAAACTTTTGGGTAAATATAAGATCTGACTTCTTGTTGATAAAAAAAAACTAAAAATTGTACTTAAATTGATTTAGTGACATAAGGAACTATGTATAATAGATTTAATAATTCTTCCTCTGAGAGAGATTTTTTAAGAATTTGCTAAGTAATCATTACATCTCCGAGTGCGGCGGTCAGGTGTCATTCGGACACTATTTCCAGTAGCTCCCTTATCCCTTATTTATCTAAACGCGACAGTTCTAAAATGCAAATTAAGAATATTTGGTAATCGAATTGGATTTATCTCTAATTTGAATAGGTAACTAAAACATTGATTTTGATAAAAATAACTATCGATAAATAGTTAATGTAATAGTATAATGAACAGTGAAAATTGACAATCGCACATCAAATAGTCAACAAATACTTCTGTAAAATGCAATAAGTTTCCGTTCCGATACAGTGGACAAGCAAATCAAGGCGCGTATACAGAGTCAAAAATTAACCAGAATAGTTCGCTAGTGTCCTGTAAACGATCTTACTATAATAACATGTTTCTTATTTAACATAGAATTTCAAAATTAATCATAACTACAATGGTATGTAGACATAAAAAAATATAGTATTTGGTATTTATAATAATTATCTTACTACTTTCGTTGAAGTACCTACAATCGTCGAAAACACCATGTCTGTAACAAAAATATTGTTTTTTCTATGGAATATTGTTAAGGGGCTTGCCCCTTACATATGGCTTACATATGGCACCATACATATGGCTTGCCATATGTATGGTCCCATTAGGGAACAAAACATATGTTGGCAGATTCTAGGCATCACATTAGGGTTATTTTGAAAATTTCAACTCCGTCTAGCTATTACGGTTACAGAACAATCTGGTGGTCAAGTCTTAGAAATAGGGCCCAGATTTAACTGTATTGCCGTTTTGGTATGGAACTCCAATCACATGAAAGTATGCTTTTGCTCAGTGGGTTGAAATGAAGACCGTTACACATAATTGTAAATAGTACTAACAACCATAACCAATGTTAATATGTCAATTTATCAACCAAATATCAATATGTATTATTTGAGTGAATGTGTCTACTCATCATTTTTTAATTCATTTCTAATCTAAGTAGTTGTTCGTCGCGAACTTAGACCTCGCGAATTTCACACAATAAAGTTTAGCCACAAAAATAAATCTTTCCATCATTTACTGGGGCCATATTTAATTATTATATCATTTTCTGAACCCAAAAGTTTAAAGGCGATGGTTGGTGTTTCCCTACGAGATCGAATTAGAAATGAAGAGATCCGTAGGAGAACAAAATTCACCGACATAGTCCACCGGATTAGTTCTTTGAAGTGAGCGGGGTACATTGCGCGGAGACCCGATGGCCGATGGGGCAGAAAGGTTCTCGAATGGCGACCGCGTACCGGTAAGCGCAGCGTTGGACAGCCACCGACCAGATGGTCAGATGACCTGAAAAAGGTCGCAGGCAAACGCTTGATGCAGACTACTGCCAACCGATCATTTTGGAAATCGTTGGGAGAGGCCTATGTCCAGCATTGGACTGACTGCGGCTGAAATGATGATGATGGAATCTCATTGAAATTAAGTATATCCTTAAAAATCGGTTCAGACATGATGGAGTTATGAAGTTATACTGTATGTACGCATTCCTTCTTGTTGTAACCATTCCTATAATTTGGCTAATATTTTACGACCGGCCGCCTGACTGACGTCAACTCTACTTAGGAATGCTATTGTTTTCAGAGTCTCAAAGTCTTAATTGTACCCGTTGCCCGCCCCCTATGTGGGCCAAAAAAATTCTTTATTTATAAAAACAGGTTACAAAAGATGTATGCAAGTATACCAGAACTTGTATCTACTATTCGAATAAAATGTGTACGTAATTTATGGTAGTCATACTAAGATAATTTTTGAAAAATACGTTTTTCGACGACCGAGGATTTACTACTAAATATTGGCTATAAAATATGTAATCAACAGTAAGGCCTTACATTAAAAGCACGCTTGATGCAAGATCCTCAATTAATGTTAATTTAAAAACAACTCACATTATTCAAAACTGAACAAGTTACTCCTAATAATGTCTACGTTTTTGCGATCGTTACACGTTCAATTAAACTATTTTAATACAAAACCGTAAAAAACTGTATTAAAATAATTCAATGTTACTCTGATTTTTTAATCTACAATATTTCTGTATCTCAACAATTGGTGTCAAAATACATTTCAAATCCTAATTACGAAACGAAAGTATAAAAACATATGTATATAAATACATATATAGTTTAATTTCATAATATATTTCAACTACTGATTTCAAATTTGGCAATAATTCTTTTTTACGATCATTTTATTAATTAAAAAAGGCTTGCAACATATTAGTACGTATATAAACGACAAATAATTTTCCTCCGTCAGTGTACTCAAATTATTAGCAATTTTTTTTTCTAATAACCATCGAACAACCAATACAAAATCATAAAATCTCATTTTCTTATAAGCTGTGATACATAAATGTATAAATAAATCATGACCGACAAATTGTGTAACAACAATATATCCGAAAAATAATATAAGTAACCGACATCGTACTCTTACATCTTGTACTTCTTACACTATCAGGAATAGACCGATTTTATTTACTCGGAAGAAAATTATTTTGCATCATTATCATGATAAGTTTTACACCTCTCTGAGATCTAACATTTATTGACAGAAAGAAGATTTATTGACATAAATAAATACATTTACTTTGGCGTACTGGCAAAAATATCAATACATCACTGTATTGATTGAAGGATTGAACATCTGTATATTATATGAGATCTGTTCTATTAGAAAAATAGGTAATAAAAAAAAAACAATTTTCCTCGGCGCAAGCATTCAAACAAACAAACGCAAATTTGGATAACGACACGCTTCGTTGATGAGTTGGAATCATTCTCACCTTACTCTCCATTAGTCATTTCTTTTTGTAGTATACTGGTGCAATACCTAAAAAATGTAAATCAGCTGAGTTTTTAATGTTCTTCTACAAACAAATAAATTTAAGCTCCATTTAAAGAGACGCGAATTCCGCGCGGGACGCGGGACACCCACCTAAATATGAATACGTAAAAGTGCCATAAGCAGGCTAGTTAACTTTAGTACACACTATGGCACTTCTACACTTCTAATCTTACTTCCGTGGCACTGACCAAATTACTCCAGAAAACTTTTTTCCGGGATGTAAATTACCCTATGCCCTCAGTCTCAATATTCCTACCTATGTGTATGTGTGTTAACTTTAAAAAATATACCTTCCCCAATTTATAAGATCAAAAAAGTGAACTTACGTTATTGGTGCTGGCTCTCAACTATAAGCATTATGGACTGATGCTGTTGAGAGTCAGCGTGGATGGTGGGCACGGAACGCAGGCACTCGATCTGGTGCGAGGCCCAGTCCTTCTTCTGGCAGTACGTTGAGCAGTAGGGCGTGCGCCGGCAGAGCGAGCATTCCGCTGACGCCTCGCGGTTACAGTTCGCACACTGGAAATTTACATTTTAATGGTACCAGTAGCTGATACAATGTCACAGAATTATTATCAGTAGGTACTAACGTACACAGACACTAGCACCCTCCCACCCGAAACAGCGCACCTCACGTCACTGATTTATTTACTGAGTAGAAGAGTTGCAGGTATCGGGCTCGCCGATGTTGTATGAAGTGTCTGCGGGGTGTGACAATGTATAAGCCGTGTCAATAAACAATCGGACGCAACGAGAGAAATCACTCTCTCTCACTCGCACAATAAACACAATTATAATGTGCGTGTAGGGGGGAAACGACTTCCACCACTACTATTGAATTCGTATCTTAATTGACGAGGCCTATATTATTTACTGTACTAAGTTAAATATCATACAAAAACATACAATGAACAAGATATCTAGTGAAAATGTATTTGTTGCGAGTGGTGATCGATAAGATGGACAGGTCTCTATCCACTTAACTTTTTAGACTCAGTATCGTCCACATTATGCAAGGAAAAATACTCAGTGGCCACCTCAGCATCGACGCTGGCTGCTTGTAAAGCAGACGCTCGCTCCTGCTCCAACCGTTTACTATCTTCAACTAGATTCTATGGCGCTAATGTTATAGCCACTTGTAATATTTACCTTTTTAGACTCGGTATCGTCAACATTATGCAAGGACACCTGCTCAGCGGCCACTTCAGCATCGACGCTGGCTGCTAGTAAAGTAGACGCTCGCTCCTGCTCCAACCGGTCACTATCTTCAACTAGATTCTATGGCGCTAATGTTATAGCCACTTGTAATATTTACCTTTTTAGACTCGGTATCGTCAACATTATGCAAGAACACCTGCTCAGCGGCCACTTCAGCATCGACGCTGGCTGCTAGTAAAGTAGACGCTCGCTCCTGCTCCAACCGTTCACTATCTTCAACTAGATTCTATGGCGCTAATGTTATAGCCACTTGTAATATTTACCTTTTAGACTCGGTATCGTCAACATTATGCAAGGACACCTGCTCAGCGGCCACTTCAGCATCGACGCTGGCTGCTAGTAAAGTAGACGCTCGCTCCTGCTCCAACCGTTCACTATCTTCAACTAGATTCTATGGCGCTAATGTTATAGCCACTTGTAATATTTACCTTTTTAGACTCGGTATCGTCAACATTATGCAAGGACACCTGCTCAGCGGCCACTTCAGCATCGACGCTGGCTGCTAGTAAAGTAGACGCTCGCTCCTGCTCCAACCGTTCACTATCTTCAACTAGATTCTATGGCGCTAATGTTATAGCCACTTGTTATATTTACCTTTTTAGACTCGGTATCGTCAACATTATGCAAGGACACCTGCTCAGCGGCCACTTCAGCATCGACGCTGGCTGCTTGTAAAGCAGACGCTCGCTCCTGCTCCAACCGGTCACTATCTTCAACTAGATTCTATGGCGCTAATGTTATAGCCACTTGTTATATTTACCTTTTTAGACTCGGTATCGTCAACATTATGCAAGGACACCTGCTCAGCGGCCACTTCAGCATCGACGCTGGCTGCTTGTAAAGCAGACGCTCGCTCCTGCTCCAACCGGTCACTATCTTCAACTAGATTCTATGGCGCTAATGTTATAGCCACTTGTAATATTTACCTTTTTAGACTCGGTATCGTCAACATTATGCAAGGACACCTGCTCAGCGGCCACTTCAGCATCGACGCTGGCTGCTAGTAAAGCGGACGCTCGCTCCTGCTCCAACCGGTCACTATCTTCAACTAGATTCTATGGCGCTATTGTTATAGCCACTTGTAATATTTACCTTTTTAGACTCGGTATCGTCAACATTACGCAAGGACACCTGCTCAGCGGCCACCTCAGCATCGACGCTGGCTGCTAGTAAAGCGGACGCTCGCTCCTGCTCCAACCGTTCACTATCTTCAACTAGATTCTATGGCGCTAATGTTATAGCCACTTGTAATATTTACCTTTTTAGACTCGGTATCGTCAACATTATGCAAGGACACCTGCTCAGCGGCCACTTCAGCATCGACGCTGGCTGCTAGTAAAGCGGACGCTCGCTCCTGCTCCAACCGGTCGATCTGTCGCGCGCTCACTATTTTCACCTCCTCGACGCACTGCTTCAGCTCTCCGGCCAAACGAACCAACCCTTGGCTTATGTCGTCTAGCCGTTTTAACACTCCCCCCAAATCTGGTAGGCCTGTAAAAAGGTAGTAAATGTTGGACGTTTTATATTTTGTCTGACTTTTGTTTTGAGAGTCCATAATAAATAATTAGTTGATTAAATATATATATATTAATATAGACATTAAATATAATAAGAGTGCTCTGATACGCCTTGTGAGTTATTTGTAGTAAACAGGTAGTAACTTAGATACATACATATCATTCCGCCTGTTTCTCGTAGGGGTAGATAGAGACTACGGATTTCCATTTCACAGCAAACAACGTAATACTGAACATGAACTATGAAACAAATATTCTCTTTCAAAGTTTTTCTGCTTTAATACTCGTGAAAATGATCTTAGGACAGAAATCTTACTTATTCTTTTCTTCATCCAAGCGCGTTTCACCAGTTACATCCAAAATTCAGATTCGTACCCATTTATCATGGTCCTAAAAATGGTGGCACAACTTAGAAAACTCGCAAAGCTGAGCAATATTTTTAAACATGACAACATGTTTTTCCTTTAATATTACAAAATAGTGTCATTCAAAAAGGACATGGATAGTTTTCTCAAGGGTTGGCAATGCGCAAGTTATGTCTCTGTGTTCCGGGCATCCATGGGCTAATGCCATCAAATGGGCCGTATGCCTTTTTGCCTAGTAAATAGTATAAAAAAGACACACAATAATAGTCTCTATATTCTTTCATAAATTTAAGAGCTAGGCTCTTATCGGTGTTTATATTAATCTTAAGTAATGTTATTTTAAAATATTTATTCTCAATCGCAAGCTAAAACCTCCATTTCATATTATAAAATTATTTTTTGAGCAAAGGCCCAGCAATTACGTCGCAGTATTCAATAAGCCATGAAATGTAATATATTCTCTTAATCCTTTAAAATGTCCAGGGAATAGCGCTTCAGACAAATCCAAGTATTATGGGAACCTTTGAGCCGGGTACAATCAGAGGCGGCATTTTTGATTGATTTAAGTAAAAAAATGTTGTGCAATTATTTTGAATAAATGAATGCTTATTAAAATATAACAAATCCATCAGCTTATAAGTTCTAGCGATATTAAAATTTTGCATAACATGATAATCGCAACACATACATTCGCACAAATCTAACATAGTCAACACAACACAACAAAACAACAAAATTAATTTCGTCAAAGAAAAACATTTCTCAAATTGCCATACCGGACAGGGTTCATATACCAATTTAATAACAACAGTTTGATAAAACCTGATGCAATAAATCATTTGAATTTTAATTCAAATTAAATTTAAAAAAAAAACATTATTTATCTCAACAAATATTAAACTTAAATATTGATTCGCACCATATTGACACATAATTATTTCGCTCAAACAATAAAGGTACACATAATTGTCTAAAACATAAAAAAAACTGTGATAGCATAATACTACCAAAAGTGATGGAAATCTGACTCTCTTTTTTACTCTTTTCCGGTAGCGTCCTTAGCTAGTCGCTTCATGAAACGCAGGGTCAGCTGAATGTAACGCTTTATTTGTGTGTTATATTTTGGATAGCAATTTGAACTTTTATAGAAATTCACCGTATAGCATACTAGCATATAGCATACTAGTTTCCCGCAGCTCCGCCTGCGTCAAAAAGTAGCCTATGTTTGATCCCGGGTCTTATACTATATTCATACCAAAGTTCATCAAAATCCGTTCAGCGGTGCGACCGTGAAAGCTTAACAGACAGACTTTCGCATTTATAATATTATGTTTGGAGTATGGATGGAAATATGGATATGGATTCTATTCGCATAGTTAGATACAACATAGTTAAGAAATAAAGAAACAGTTCGTTTTAATCAGTAAGAACCAAACAAGAACTGCAAGGGGTGCAAGACTGCCAACTAACAATAGCAGCCGGAGCCGTAAGGGTCGCCTAATCGCCTTTCAGTGCCTCCTTGTCCTCTGAATTTTTATAACAGCCAGAGTCGACTCGCAAAGAAGAAGAAGAGTGCCTCCTGCCTCCGCGGTGCAGTAGTTAAGGCGTCTTTCGTGGGTTCGATTCCCACGGGAAGCATACTTTGTTTAGTTGTTTCCAGTTAGGTTAGGCACATTGCAGGCTGGGGTGCAAGGCAGGGAACCTCCTTGAGTGCCCGGTCCTTTGAAAGCTTTGCATTCTCACTTGATCCCAAGGATCCGGTGAGAGGGCGGGCTGACAAGGGATTCAGGACTGTGCACCCTGGGTGACAGTTAATAACTCCCTGGTAGTCGGGGTCTTGTTGACTGTCGGCCAATTTCTGCCAACAGACCACTCCATCGCCGTCTACGATGAGACGGCGAACGGATGTGGGTCTGGGGGACGGGCGTGGTCCATCTATGGGCCACTGTCTGGTTTGGTGGGTGGCCGAAAGGCCAATAGACGGGGCCGAAAGGCCATGGCTGGAGGGCGCCGTGGTAGAATGCTAACGCGACCCCATGGCACCCTCAACAGCCGGTGCGGAAACGCCGGAGGGGTTTTAGTGGGTAGTCCAGGCACTCTGCCTGGGAGTCTCACACTCAGTGCGTAAATGCATTTCCCCTCCGTTAACAAAAAAAAAAGGCACATTGCAGGCTTAAATCATCTGATTGTCTTATAAATGATGATTCCGTGTTTTCTCTCTCTGACACTAGGGTGTACATGGTAGATTGACAATGTAAACTACACGAAATGAATGAATGAATCAGTTGCTGAACAACTTAAGGAGCTCGTTAGTCGAGCGCGACCCACGTATCCGTAGCGAATGTGCGTGTCAAGCGATAACGTGACGCGACCACTATTGGATCGGTCGCTATTTAGTGGCATTTTCTATCTTGAGCTCCTCCGTGCTTCGGAAGGCACATTAAGTTGGTCCCGGTTGTTACCGATAGATAGCAGTCGTGAGGCTGTGTCAGATGCCTTAGGGCAGCCTGAAAAATTCTGACAGTGTTGGCCACTAACACACCTCGGTTCATGTTCCTGTTTGTCTGGTTTCCCTGTAAAAAGGGTTACGGAGGTCAGATGGCAGTTGCTCCATTGTAATAACCAGTTCCGCCAAATCTAGAATCATGACTTACAGTAGGCTCCGAAGCGTAAGCTGACGATGCAACTAGGAATACAAGCTAGGATGATGATGAGTAGCTGACCAACTAATGAGGGTGTGAAGCCTACATTTTCGACATGACTACCTGGACCAACCTCATATTTCAATATACAGTCTCTACTCTTCATTTTTAGGTATTATTCTCTCTCATCAGTTTTTTTTTCAAGTTCGCATCTGTAACGATAGCCACATTAATCAACTCCGTGTTGTTATTAATAGATGGCAGTCGATAGGCTGTGTCAGATACATGTTAGGCATCCTGAAAATCTGACACTGTTGGCCGCTAACACACATCTGGTCATGTTCCTGTTGGTCTGGTTGTCATGTAAAAAGGGTTATGGAGGTCAGACGGCAGTCGCTGCATTAAGGCCAAATCTAGGACATAATTAACAACATACCCTACGCTCTACGCAGTAGGAAACACGCTTTGAGAAGAAAATGGAGCAACCTCAATAAAACATTATGTCGTAATCATCATCATTTTAACCTATTGAACGTCAAAAGACGTTCCTTTCTCAATGTTTTAAACACTATTCTGCGAAAGTATAAGGTCTTCTAAATTGCAAGATTCCTCAAAGATTTACTTGAAACATGTCAAAAGTTTAGGCACCGTGAATTCAAACTGGCTGACTACATCCATGCGTGGTGGAAATAGTAGAAACAACCATATTGATAGACGTACGAGTAAATTGCGACCTCATTTTGGCCCTGTCACCATTTATGACATCCGCAGGAAGAGGGCGTGGTCTGTTTCTAAGCCGGAAATCATTTTGTCTCTATGCGATGGCGGCTGTACACCTGTAGCCGTGAGCTCTCGACTTAATCGTCTCCGAGTGTAGGGCTGACATGTACCAGCAACAAAATCCAAGCCTAAATACTTTTGAAAAAAATTTGCCTGCCATGTTATATGTACATTCTCGCATTGCACAGTTACAGTTGAGAATCCCGATAGGATGGACGAAAGTTGAGCTTGCTGCTGATGTTTTATGATGGCATAGCACAAAAAAATGCTAGATCTTTGCCAATGCCAATAAATCTATCTTAAATATTAAATGCAACATTGGAAAGGGAGAAAGTAGTTGGGAGAATCGATCGACCGTAAACAAGCAGAAAAATAATATTTATGTAATATATTAAATACTAGCTGTTTCCCGCGACCCGCGTCGAAATATAGCCTATAATTTACTCCAGGATTTCAACTATATCTGTACCAAATTTAATCAATATCGGTACAGAGGTTTAGCCGTGAAAGCGAAACAGACAGACAGATATACAGATTTTCGCATTTATTTACACAGATATTATATAATATTAGTATGGAATTATGGATATGGATGGATATTGCAATCCATAGATGTTATATATATATAAATACATTTTGAATTCGCGACAATGACCCATATAAGCAAAAACCAAATTTACTATACATACGCACTACACATTCTACATGCATAATATTTAACTTCAACATGTAAAAGCACATGTCTATACTAAGCAGGATCAACTGTCTAACTTATGAATGATACAGATAATAGATCAGCTATTATTAAATATGTTAATTTGGTAGCCCACTTATACAGACAGCAAAATATTTTATACTGATTCCCACGGTTTCAGTCGCTCATGGTATCTATCATTTGCAGAAAGATTTTTGAAATTGGTTTTGTAGTGAGATAGGTACAAACTTACACCTCTTTGTAATATTATAATATAAAGAACAATCTCATATACTCTTGAAGTGCAAGCAAGTGAAATCGCAGATAGCAAAAACGAAATGAAATATATTTTTGCAAAACAATTCACCAAAGCCAGTCATCACATCAAAAAATCTTATTCCAAAGCAAAAAAAAATAAATAAAACATTTTTTGCAAAACAATTCACCAACACCAAAAAAACTTATTCCAAGGCGTATATAATCAAGCTTAATTGTATATAAAATTGATCTTAATATAATATGGAATTACATTTGCAATGCAACATGGCAAAATGAAATTAATTCGCTATGCAGAACATTAAGAGGAATCAGGACAGTGTGTATAATAGATAAAATGCATTAAAATGACAAAAATAGGTTCTTTATATTTTCTGCAAGAATGAATTTAAAATAGGTTATTTTTTTTTTACTCTATGCAATTTTGGAGATCCTATATCTGTCAAAAAAAGTCGCTACAGCTGTCTGGCTTCTAAACTCGCAGTCTGTCAAAATCAAAATGCAATTTTATTTCTATATTACTAACACACCGCAGTTGGAAGTTCCTGAATTGGCTCTGCAAACACTTCAAAAAGGACAGTGTGGTCTGTTCTGAAGCTAAAAACACAATCAGCCTTATTCATAAAAGCCCTTTCTTTTACTGATTTTAGATGTAAAAGAAAGAGACCAAACATATATAATTTTAAAATAGGTTAAAAAATTGTATGTCAAGTCTTATGGATAAAGGGATTATACATATAACCATGTGAGAACAGATTATATAGAATGTCGCACACCGCAAATATAGCACGATTAGAGCTGGTGAATATCAAACTTGTTTCATTATCTGACAGAATTAAAATAAGCTCTGTATAAATAAATGAATTTGAATAATTGACCAAACTTTATTTACTGATAAATAAAATTGCACTAAAGTGCCCCAGAGAATTGAGAAATAAAATCACAAATCTTGATAAGAAACTGTATCAAGCCTCTTTATTTACATGCTGTTTTGTCATTCAAATAGTTACACTATGTAGTTATTTAAATGTATGAACCTCAAGGTAACCTTTTAGATAGTTGAAAATGTATTTTGCATTATTGGAATAGAAACATACCTGCTGTAGGATCGGGATTAGCTTCCGTGTTCTCCAGCAAATGATAATCAGCATTACTCTCCAGGCCTTCCGCTATGGACTGCCACGTCTCCTTTGAGTGACTATTGTCGCTGCTCTGATGAATGTGGTCCACCTCGCTATCGTCAATACTCCTCTCTCTCTTGATCTTTGGTTTCTTCTCATCCCCCTCTGCATTTGTTCGTCTTCTCCGTTTATACGGGGTGAATAGACGGATTGGGCCCATGGCTGAGGATGTTGATTTAGCTTGGTCAGCATCTTATAAATCAATAGTGTTGAATCAATTCCTACCCTTTTTCAATAAACAAGCGAGACTAACAGCCAGCTGTGCACTACTATAAGCTAATACCACCACATTTTACTCACCAGACTGATCATCGCAACAGGCTCCACAGGTACAACTAGTGGCGTGTGGAGTCAGTATGCCCTCATCTATCAGGGCCTGAATACTTCTCCCTCCAAATCTTATCGATCTCTTCCAGTCTTTACTTGAGGCTCTCCCGCATATAGCTTCGAACTCACTAGGTGTGTACCAGTTTACACCATATTTTATACACCTCCCTCGCCCTCCAGAGCCGAATTTCTGTTTGTGCAGTTCAGCTGATGTGTTCTTACAACGCACTGGCAGCACGGGCATGTTGGCCGTCTCGGCCCACGAGCGCGGCGCGGAGTTTGCCGCCGGCACTGCTGAAGATCCGCTGTCTTCATGACTAGACGCAGACACGGGGGGCGACCCAGGATTCTGTATCACTATATGTGTAGCCTTGATTTCGTCGCTCACCGGCCCACCTGTTATGAAGCCATTATCCACGCAGATCATGGGCTTGAAATGAGGAAGCTGGTCCGATGTGATCACGTTGAACGTTGTGCCGGTGAGCAGCGTGCCCACGGGCAACGAGACGGGAACTGTGACGACTCCATTGGAATCGCTCGAAAGCCTTGCTGTTTTGATCCCACTGGCCAAAACGGCCGCGCCATCAGATCGCTCGGCATCGTGCTCGGCCGCCGCCGTCAGGGGATCGGGTTTGATTACTTCGGTAATGTCCGGCATAACGACGGTGTCCGAACTTCTGTTCTCCACTATCTCCGCCATAGCTTTTTACCGCCCACCCCTGGATCCCCTTTAGATCAAACGGTTTTGAAAATATTTACATCAAGTTATTAATACTTTCTAAGCTAAATTTGTTCCACGTTGGTATTGAAAATGAACTTGGTGCTTTCCGACCGCCATAATTATATTGCTAAAATGAAATGTTTCCATCAAGTGACAAGTACCTACGCGGAGGTTAAGGCGGTAAATTTAAAATTTTATTTAACTATCCCTTGGGCCACGAAGGTGCGCGCATACAATCACAAATTAAGACTTATATTATTTTCTAAAGGCTTAAATACAATGGGGAATAAAATGATTTTTTCCCATTCTATGCATGGACTTAATAAATTAAATAGGACTGAGTACTTCGGCAAAAAATCGATGTATGCCCACCGGCATACATCATGAAGTGATGTATATTTTGAAATATTTATAAAATTGACTGTAAATACAATGATATGAGGAAAAAATGTAGGTTATCAAGGAAACAATTTTTCAAGGTTATGTTTTTTTTTAATAATGGGTTTTACGGCCATGTTCAGTATCCACTATGAATAGATTTTTATCCACTTTATTTCATTTCAAGGACGCCTCAAGGGTCCTCTCGACCAACCTTATATTTGACAATTCGATACTCACCTCCAATGAGGAATCTCCATGTCAATGAAGCTAGTGATGACTTATCATACCTATGAGGTGGAGTAAGATTGAGCCGAGTTTGAGTGAAGGTTTAAGAATATGAGTGTCAAACTCATTGAAGGACGCCTTAAAGAATTGGCTAGTAAACTTTTTCATGAAAATGTCTAATTCGTAAACCATTTCGAGGAATAGGCATATGGAACAGATTACATTAATCAGATCTTTAGATAAGCAAGTATTTTTAAAGAAAATCGCAGAAAACCCAATGACTTTCATTTTTTAGCAAAGTTAACGTATGACGTAGCCGGATAACTTCCGGCTATTCACTTTTAATTTTTTAGGTTGGTAGCACAGGGTAGTGAATAAATATTTTTTGTTTGGTAGCGCTAATTAGGCGCTTTACGTACTTGTCACCCGTGTCATATGTCATCTCTATTCAATTAAACATAACCTAACTACATCTTCATTACATTCATTCATACATTTATTGAAGAATCGGTGTCCAATTATTGAAAAATCAGATGTCAACGGATGAAGGGACGGCAGTAAGTCCAATCAACAGGCCAATATGCAATAGATACGAAAAATGGGGTACCTAGATATTTGGCGATTGTAAACAAACAAGAAACCAACTCGCAGTTCGCGGTCCATCTTGACTTTGACATTTGACACTGACATACATATTTTTTAATACCTTAGTAATTTTTGCTTTCTTGCAGTTCGAAATGGCCATTATAGCTGCGTGACGTCATCGCTATAAAATCTTTAAAATTAAATAACAAAATAAATATAATTTTAAGAATTTTTTCGTTTAAATTGTATCTCCGAAATAGTCTATTCTATCAATAAATTATATAAAATACACAATTTATTTTTTAGTTGACTAGCCAATTGGCTAGTCACAGACATATAAGACGTACACAGACGGGACATAAGTTAATAGTTATACTTATGTAGCAAGTAATTGTTGTTATCCTTTTCTCACGTATTCGGATCTATATGGTGATATCTCTTTTTTATACCTGTAGCAACATTCACCCACACATAGATATTAAGCTACGCGTGGCAATTTTTGGCCGTGACGCCATTTTGTAATCTACGTTGTTGGATCGGTGAACACTAAAAATAATAGAGTAGAATACCGTATAAATGATCTTACATCATGCACTCCACACAACATTCATACATTCCTTGAAATCATGGGGAGCATTATCGTAAACATCTTACCCTAGATTAGATACAGCCCCAGGCTGCATAGTTTTGCATGTGTGTGTTTTTGCTACGCTAAGTAATAGCATACCTTCCGTCTGTTTACGTCTTATATGTCTGTGTGGCTAGTCAACTAAAAAATAAATTGTGTATATTATATATTTTATTGATAGAATAGACTATTTCGGAGATACAATTTAAACGAAAAAATTCTTAAAATTATATTTATTTTGTTATTTAATTTTAAAGATTTTATAGTGATGACGTCACGCAGCTATAATGGCCATTTCGAACTGCAAGAAAGCAAAAATTATTAAGGTATTAAAAAATATATATGTCAGTGTCAAATGTCAAAGTCAAGATGGACCGCGAGCCGCGAGTTGGTTTCTTGTTTGTTTACAATCGCCAAATATTTAGGTACCCCATTTCTCGTATCTATTGCATATTGGCCTGTTTAATGGACTTTACTGTTTACTGCAGTGTCTTCATCCGTTTACATCTGATTTTTCAATAATTGGACACCGCTTCTGCATTATAATGTATGAATGAATGTAATGTTATGTTTGAACAGAGATGACATTTAAAGCGCTTAGTAAGCGCTACCAAACAAAAAATATTTATTCACTACGCTGTGCTGCCAACCTAAAAAATTAAATGTGAATAGCCGGAAGTTATCCGGCTACGTCAACCTTGCTAAAAATGAAAGTCATTGGGTTTTCTGCGATTTTCTTAAAAAATACTTGCTTATCTAAAGATCTGATTAATGTAATCTGTTCCCTAAGCCTATTCCTCGAAATGGTTTACGAATTAGACATTTTCATGAAAAAGTTTACTAGCCAATTCCTCGAACTTTCCTTGAAAACGACCTTCTTAGTTGGTTGCTTGAGCAAACTTCAATGAAGAACGACACAGGTTAGATAACAATTCAAAGCACAAAAATTGAAAAGTACAAGAATAGAGTAAAAAATAAACAAAGTAGTTATCTAGACAAAAAACTGATTTATAAACACTTTCGAGGCCGCCTCAAGGTACCTCTCGACCAATATTTGACAGTTCGATACTCACCTCCAATGAGAAATCACCTTCAGTCAAGGAAGCTAGTGTCGACTAATCATACCAATGAGTTGGAGTAAGGTTAAGTCGAGTTTGAGGTAACGGACTGAGTACTTCTGCAAATTTGCATGGAGGCAAGGCCGAATCAAGCGAGATAGAAATAGTGGAGGAACCATGTCTCTTTCTAGCAAATACAAGCTTTATCACGTTGGTATTTGTGCAAAATACCAACGTGATAAAGCTTGGTCAGCACTTGGAGCGTGGTCACCCACGCTCCTGTGAAAAAAAAGGGGAAAGGTGGTACATACTTTAAGTAGATTTTTTCAAACGCAATCCTATGTTGCGAGTGAAGAGGTGCTAACCTCCTCCGAAGTATTTCTATGCAGACTTTAAGGAAGTTGGAGTCTAGTTAAATATGACGATGCGTAGACATGACATGTCTCCCCCCTATTGGCTCCCTCGGGGAAAACAAGAAAACTTTTCTGGTAGCCTTAGCTAGACTAGACAAGCAGGACTAATGGCTGAACGTAATACGCCAAGTGTTGTCCACTTCAAGTTAGGTCGTACCTGCTGTTGCTTAACGCAATCGTAATCGTCACCAACAATCACGCCTTCTAGCTAGCTACATATGTGCAGTTTTTACGAAGTTTAAAATAGTTTGTTTATATTAAGTCCATGGTTAAAACGATGGACGAAAGCCAAATTGTCTCTCAGGTAATAGTTTATTCTGCTAAGTGAACTTCCTTGAGCAGAATAAACTATTACCTGAGAGACAATTTGACTTTCGTCGCGGAAAATCAACGGAAGATGCTGTGATATTGCTGACGGTAATTGTGTCATCAGCATTAGATCGAAATCAACGCTGTATTGGAGTTTTCCTTGACCTCACCAAGGCCTTCGATACAGTGTCAATCCAATACTTATCGAGAAGTTAGCATGTCACGGCGTCAGAGGTATCGCATTAGAATGGTTTAAAAGGTACCTCTCACACAGGTTGCAAAGACTAAAAGTAGATAACATCATCAGCGATCCAGAACACAGTAGTTATGGAGTCCCACAAGGTAGTATCTTAGGACCCACCTTGTTTATACTTTATTTATGTGATATAATGAATTTTCCTTTGAATGGCGCCGATATTATTTGTTATGCCGACGATACAGTTATTATATTTCAAGAATCATCATGGGACCAGGTTTATCACAAAACTGAAAATGGAATGACCATTATTAATGATTGGTTATCCAGAAATCTACTTACTTTAAATACTACTAAGTCACAATTCATAGCCTTCCACAAAACTATTGCTTCACAACCTCCCTTTAGGGTTTAAAGATATTTATTCTCACAAAAGACAAAAAATCACTTACATGAGAACACAAGAAAGTAAAAGGTTTTACATTTGCCTCGTTCGCATACACACTACACTACACTCAAGTAATACACTCACTGTTTACAATATTTTATCTCAACCACTATACGTACATATTACGTACTATTAAACTACTACTTAATTAATTTCTTTTTAGCTAATAATGTTCCATAACGTAATTTGCAAGTTTAACCTTGAATGCATTAAATGGGTTTATATTTTTTAAGTCAGACGGTAGTTTGTTATAACACTGTGCGCCCTCGAAAGTGATTGATTTTTTTCCGTAGTTCGTCCTCGTCTTGGGTAGGACTAAGAAACTAGCGCGACGCGTGCATCGTTGTGTTATTTGTTTCAACTTTGTGAATGATAAACTAGTATGGAGTGAGCCACCTAATATTTTTCGAATAAGAATGCATGTGTTGTAGATATATAATTGTTTTACATTCATTAAGTTAGTTTCTTGGTAGATTTTTGATGTAGTTGTTAAATAGGGATAGTGAAATAGAACTTTTATAATTTTATTTTGAATAATTTGGAGTTCAGCTAATTTTGTTTTCGCGGCACTGCCCCATATTTCTACCAGACTACTTTGAAAAACATATTAAGCACACAGGTGTGTAACCTGTGATTTAACCGCTGGTCCTGCATGTAACTGCCCCTACATATCGCTCACTCATAACCTAAAATATCTTGGGGTCATACTAGACGAAAACCTTTCTTTCAAAAATCATATAATTTTTAATATTAACCGCACTCGTAAATCAATTCATATTATGAAAATCCTTCGACAGTCTGCAGATCGAGCAACGCTAATGTTTGTATACAAATCCATTTGTCAATCATATCTTAAATATTGCATAAAAGCATGGGATGGCACAGCAAAATTCCACAAGCTTGGCCTAGAACGTACCCAACGTGCTGTTCTTAAAGTAATGTTGAGGAAACCCTACAGATACAGCACGGAAGATCTCTATTGGGAATACAAAGTTTTGCGAGTACGGCAACTTCTTATTTGGAGAAGTGTGATAGTGTGATAGCCACTTATAGAACTGTTCTAGCCTCACCCCCGTATTCTTAAATATAACCTTATGAACGTCCTTCACTCAAACTCATTCGAGGGCGCCTTAAGGATGTCCTCGAACGTCCCTTGAAAACGACATTCTTAATTGGTTGCTTGAGCAAACCCCAATGAGGTTATATTATCAATTTTAAACACAAAAATTGAAAATTACAAAAGAATAGAGTGGAAAATAAAATGAAGTAAGTAAATACTTAGGCCAAAAGTGGTAAAAACCCGTTTTTTATCTACTTTATTTCATTTCAAGGACGCCTCAAGGTACCTCTCGACCAACCTTATATTTGACAGTTCGATACTCACCTTCAATGAGAAATCGTCTCAAGTCAATAAAGCTTGTGACAACTAATCATACCAATGAGGTGGAGTAAGGTTGAGTCGAGTTTGAGTGAAGGTTTAAGAATACGGGTGTCAGACTACTATGAAAACCAGGTGAAGCGAAGAGTGCCAAAAAAAAAACGTACCCTTTGTACATACCAGCTTCGCTCAACTCTCCTACCATTTATTCCACTTCACATTTATTCAAAGTATGTCATGGCATCCCCAGTCTAATAAAGCTAGAAAAAAAACAACCATCAACATTTACCTCCGTATTCTTAAACATAACCTTAAGAACGTCCTTCACTCAAACTCATTCGAGGGCGCCATAAGGAAGTCCTCGAACTTTCCTTGAAAACGACGTTCTGAGTTGGTTGCTTGAGCAAACTCTAATGAGGTTATAATAACAATTTTAAACACAAAAATTTAAAATTACAAAAGAATAGAGTAAAAAATAAAATAAAGTAAGTAAAAACCTAGGCCAAAAGTGGCAAAACCCCGTTTTTTATCTACTTTATTTCATTTCAAGGACGCCTCAAGACCAACCTTATATTTGACAGTTCGATACTCACCTCCAATGAGAAATCATCTCAAGTCAAGGAAGCTTGTGACAACTAATCATACCAATGAGGTGAAGTAAGGTTAAGTCGAATTAGAGTGAAGGTTTAAGAATACGGGTGTTAGGGTCAAGCGTACTGTTGAGTCTTGGTTAGTAACGCTAGACTACACAGAAACGGAAGAAATCTTACAAACAAATGTTTGAATACATCCAAACCCAATCACACAATACACATACACACACAACACTATTGCACACTCACACATCTTAATGACAAATTTTGTTTCTCTCTATTTTGTACTCGCACATACAAATTTTACCTCGCTTATCCAAATTTTTATACTTATTTTTTATTTGTTCAGATGTTCGGTTTTTATATTCATATTTAAGCAGGACAATGAGGAACTCCTGGATTTCTACGATACAAGCATTGCTTAGTGCAGAGTCCAAAGTTCAACCTAAATGTACCAAGCAAACTTACAAACCTACTGTAATGCTTGTTTAGATTTTGGTTTATTGGTAAATATAGATTATTTTTATTTATTAAAAACAACACGTTTTTTGAAGTTTTGAACTGTGGTTGAAATTGACCAAAAAACCGTATAACGGAACGCGGCTAAAAGTGACATTGTTTGTTTGTATTGATTTTTCACGAATTCACGGATTTCACGGTATTACGCTTATTACGCAATAATAAACGACTAAAATTAAAACCACTAAATTTTTTTAATTAGCACAACAATAATTTAAATTACTCTGCTTTTCTTTTCTCTCCCGCCGCATTGCTGCCGCCAAACAAAATCAAAATAAAAGGAGAGAATCGGTACCTACCAAAAATCATGTATTTGGGAATAAATTGGTCAAATTGTTCATAATTAAGTGATATTTTGTTTCAAAACATAGTTTTTGTTTAAAATGTGACATTTTCATATTATTGTTAAAATTGTGCTTTTAAATGTTAAAATGGAAGAACTACGATCTAAACACAAATCTATTCAGAACGCAGCACATCACATCGCCCTGGAGTGTATTCACCCTCAGGTAAGTTTTACAAATTTACAGAAATCTGTATAATACTAGATACAGAAGATATACCAGCTCACAAGCAAGCCTTCATATAGCTCGTAAATATTGGCAATCGCCGGCTAATAGGTACTTGAATTTTGGATATTTCACAAAACCTTTGAAAAGAAAATATGCACAGTGTTGTCACAGGAGAGAATAGTGCTAAAGTTTATGTTATGAATGATGGTACAATATAGGAAATGAATATAGATGTAGGAATTTTGACTGATAAGAATTAACTACCTAGACATGTGTGCCGATTCTCATTTGGTCGGCATGCCGACCCCATAGAAGAGGGAATGAGCAAAGACGAAGAAAAAGTTTGGGAATCAAGATACCTAAGTGTGGCTTGAGTTGAAACCATGGAGTAATTACAAAGAGGAGATGCTGTAATAAGCGTTTTGTAAGAAAGTGTTTGTGAGGCTACACGGGGCGGAAGGCAGACGTGCGGGGTGCTTGGTTTCGGCCGTGGCTCCAATCATGGAGCACGAGCAATGACAAGCTCCGCCCACTTTTGTGTCGGCGAGGCGCCAATGATCACATCACTGCGCCATTTCAAACGGCATCTCCTCTTTGTAATTACTCCATGGTTGAAACAATGTCCAGGAACGCTAATTATGCTTCGTACGTTTCATTCTTTGATAAAATTTTAAACAAAAACTGTAGGAATATTAACTTGGGTGAATTAAGGCATCTGGCCTTAAAAATCATTGGCGCCGGTGTCATCGGCATGATCGGCCTGGACAGTGCAAAACGCTTTAATGTATTTAAAACTTTTTATTTTTTACTTCTTTCCACATTACACGACAAATATCAATTGAAAAAGAAAAGTCAACACTAAAATCCCAAAGAAACTTGTGCATATGATAAGGGTTCATACAGGGGACAGCAAAATGCGGGTGAAAACGGATGATATTAGCTCAGAGGACTTTGCGGTGAATACTGGTTTAAAACAAGAGGATGCACTATTCCCAGGGCTCTTTAATCTAGTCCTAGAATCTATGCTGAGTAAGCTAGCATTAGAAATAGGTGTGGGACTGGGTGAGAGGCATAAGGTGATAAAGTACACAAATGATGTGGCCTTGTTTGTGCCGCTGGGATCCTGGAGAGTGAAGCACAAAAGGTTGGACTGAGGATTAACCATGACAAGACAAAATCTATCTTTATTTAAAAAACGTTTTAAAGATATCTGCTCGATGCTTGACTTGCTTGTTGGAAACGTCTCATACAAAGGTGTGATGAAGTTAAAGTATATAGGATGCACAGTCACTGATACTAATACATGTGAAGATGAGATAACAACCTGTATTCAGTGCGTTGAGCAGATATGAATTAATCCTCCTATGCAGAAAGACAAAAATATGAATTAACAAGACTGTCATACGACCAATACTATCATATGGTTGTGAAGCTTGGATGCTTACCCTGAAAGAGTAAAACCAGCTACTGATAGTGGAATAAAAGATACGCCGGAAAATCTTCGGTCCTATTAAGAACCCAGACGGAAGCTGGCGAATCCAGAAGAACTTGGAAATAGAGGAGCTGGTCAAGGAACCAAATAGTCGGTCGTCCCAGATACTGCTGGAGCGATGCAGTACAAGCTGATCTGCAAGAGATGGAAGCCGACAACTGGCGAGCCATCTCTCAGAATAGAATACTCTGGCACCCTCTCGTTTCGGAGGGCAAGATCCACTTCGGTTCTCTGAGCCAGAGGAGCCAGAGGAAATAAAATATTTAGGAGAGAGTAGTCTTTATGGTTGGAAGAATCAGACTGGTTAAAATAATAAAAGGTTTCCACAACAAAAATAAGTGATTTCAGAAGAAAAGAGTTTCAGAAGGAGGAGCTTACATACATGATCTTGAGTAGATAATGCAAATGCACATTGGATTTCATCAACAAGTTAGCCTGGCTCTTGGGAAGGAACTCAAAATTAAGCACTGACAACAAACGTTTAATGTACAAGTCTGTCTTAAAACCAGTCTCCAATATAAATAAGATACATAGGACTCAACATTTTATACTGAAACAAATATGCAATGCGCCCTGGTTCATTAGAAACTCAGAAGTCCATGAGAATATAAGGATAGCAAGAGTAAAGGAGGAAATAAAATCTTGCGGCCAGAAATACAAACTTAGACTGGTAAACCATCCTAACCAGCTAGTCTTACAGCTCATCATACCCGATTGCTTCCGCCTGAAGCGTCATAGGCTCCTGGACCTGAGGAGCCATGTCTAGGCTACCGCTGCTGTGTATATCATTGAACACATCTGCTCATAGCCAAAAAGGCTGACTGCAAGATTCAATTAAAAAGAAAAAAACTTAATTTCTATTTATATAAGTAACATGGAATTTTGGTGATTGTTTCCAATTACCCTCGGTTTACAATCCAAGCGTGTTTCCTAGTTGCGTCTTCAGCTTACGCTTCAGAGTCTAGGGTATAAACATGGTACAAGATTTTGCCGTACTGATTATTAATTTATTACAATGGAGCTACAGCTGGCTGACCTCCATAACCCTTATTACAGGGAAACCAGACTATGACTCTACATTTGTTACACTGTCAGATTATTCAGGCGGTCTGAAGGCATCTGGCAAGCCTAATGACTGTCTAATGATAGCAACCGGGACCATTGGGTTAATGTGCCTTCTGAAGCACAGAGGCGCTCGAAAAAGCAAAAATTGCGGATACATTCTTCACATATACAGTAATTGACTGACTATAGGTTGTTGAGTAGTAAAACAACTAATAATATTCTATTTCAGTAGCAATGAAGACTCAATTACATTGGAGCCGCTTCAGCGTGGTCCACAAGGATATCGAAGTACATGACATTTGATTGTTTGTGTGTTTCACTGTGTTTAAGCATAATGTATATAAATTGGAACATTTCTTTCATGACATGGGATTATTATTGAAACAAATTTAGTGTATCAAAAGTATTTTATAATAGTTACTTTTATTATTAGGTCACTGCATTTGCAAAATAGAAATTAAATTGTTTAAGTATGAATCTTAAATATAAATTTATTGACAGTAACACTAACACCTAAATGGTTAAACTTGCCAATTGCAAGTTTGTCTCATTTATTGTCAGCAAAAGTATGAAACATGATATGGCTGAAAGTTCCAAACGGCGCATGTGTGAAACCAGCACTATTGTTCACAGTACCGTTTGTCCTATGTCTGTGCTTGGACCGGCAGTCGACCCACGGATCCCCGTACCACGTCCACCCATACCCTTCCCCCGTCCGTCTCCAGCATGCCTTTCAAAGCCAGAGTCCGAAGATGTTCCATCCGAAGGGGCTCAAACCACACTTTGTGAGTATCACGCTTGCTTGTAGTTTATCAACACTCGATGATTCCATATGCCCCTCATTTACTTTTCAATAAATAAATAAAAAATCCATACTTAATATTATAAGTGCGAAAGTCTGTCTGTCTGTTACACTTTCATGGCCAAACCGCTGAACGGTGTTTGATGAAATTTGGTATGAATATAGTTGAAGACCCGGGGTCAAACATAGGCTACTTTTCGACGCAGGCGGAGCTGGAGCAAACACCAATAATTGAATATTTTTTTTGCAGGCATTTGCTAAAGTTTGTATTAAACATGTAGTGAAGATTTGACTTTGAACCATGCAAAAATCAGTCCAGCGGTTTAGGCATGAACGCATAACAGACAAGCAGAATTTGGCTTTGTAACATTATAAGCATAGAATGGATTAATCAATCTCCAATTCACATTCGATAGATCTGTAACAAGTAGTTAACTACAATTGTTTTAAAGTAAAATTGTAATAGAAGGGGTATTTGGTATCATCATATTTGTCATAAAAGCAAAGCAGATACATTTCTAATTGTTTTGTAAATTAATATCATAATCTAAGAGGTGTAATTATCTCACATTCATAAAATTTCATCGAATTTTAAGAGATTACGAGAAACAAATGACATATAATTTGCTTTGCTTCCGGTTTTTTGTTTATTTTTTCATGTACACGCTGTAAATATACATTTGAGACTTGACATTAGGAAAACTGTGTACCTAGTTGAATTGAAGAAGTACTCAACTGATCTTATTAACTTTCTTTACTCTTAGAAAATGACCATATGGTAGCTAATGCATTATCTTTCATGGAACAATATTTATAAATCTATAATTATCTTCATATATGTCATAACAAATACTTTTAAACTATAGCGGTCAGACATTTCCTACCTATAATATAACTAAAAAATTACAAATTATATTGATAAAAATGAAAATATTCAAAAAAAAGCCAATGTCATGATGGCAGACCAACTTTTTCCAATGCACGTAAGTGACCTACACGCTGTGTGTGATACTAAATCGCTAATAGATATTAATAGTTTGTTGCTGTTCTGTAGTTGCGCGAGATTGCTCCATATTTCGCCATTAATAAATAAATCATTTATTCAGTTTTAACATTTACAATTCTGTAATGTGATTAAGGATTATTATTCTTTAACATTACTAAATACTACGTACATTGATTTGATAACGAAAAGAAAAATGAATACCTAATGTTAGAAATTAAATTAAAATTGAAATTTAATTAACAATTATTATAGTTTACGGATATTAAACAACTTGTTATGTTTTCTACAATTATTAATTAAATTGTTCCGTATGAAAAATTGTTATACTAGGATGCGCGAGGCACGCCAAACGACAGCCCTATACTTGGGCGGGCGCTGTGTCTCACGCCGCGGGGCAGTCCGGTGCCGGGCCGGGTGTCACACCTCAACGACAAGTTTCAGGACTCTCTGACACTCACCTCGGACACTGATGCGCTCGTCGCCAAAATCAGTGCCATGTTTCCTACTGTCAGCGAGACACATATCAAGATTTTGTTGAAGAAGTAAGTTTTTTTTTTTAATTTTGCATGAGTTACATCCTGTAGACCAGGGTTTCCCAACCTTTTTTACATCAAGGCTCCCCGGATCACAAATAATATTTTCATGCATTTCAAAAATATAATTAGTCCGTCAGTTACATTATCAAAAAATATTAGAGACGTATTTTTTCTTTTGAAAATTAAACAAAGATTGGTAAAGATATGGCGCGTTAAAGTTCCGTGTGACGTCACAGTGTGCTACATTTTTTTTCAATATGTGACGTCACGAGCTCTGAGTCCTAAACTGTAATGCGTTATATCTTTATAACAAAAGAAAATATACGTCACTAATATATTTTGATTCCCTAAATGACGGACTAATTTTAATGTTAGTCTTTTGACCCTGGAAGCTAGCCTATTGTCGAGTTAACTGGGTGAAATGCAAATTTCATTATACGAGAGTAAATTGCGTCATTTATTATCCTTGGAATAAAACTTATCAGACTTTGGCGAAATCGGCCCTAATTTGGAAAGATCGACAACGCGCAGGTTACGCTCTTGGTGTTGCAGCGTAACGGTAAAAACTTTACATTAGGAATGTTAGATTAGAATAGATTTATGGTATAAACAAATGTCTTGAAAAAAAAAACTGTCCTCTCTCTTCCATCCCAAAGGTATTACAATCGGGAGGCGGTAGTTATAAGCGCGCTGCAAGTAGAGAAACACCCGATAACGACGCCCGGGCCTCTCACGATGTCCCCTTCAGCGGCGCGATTGCAGAAAAGCGCTGTAGGAGTTTATTCAGCGCTTCAGCTGGCGAAAGGCGTGTCCGGGTCCATGCAGGGCTCTAGTCACTTCACGCCGCTAACTGGGACACCACATGGTAAGCGCTGTTTTCGCTGTTCAAAAAGCTAAATGTTTGTAAAAAGTTTAGGTAGAATGCGGATAGAGTATAATACGGGTAGAATGCGGTCGTTTTTTTGGTATTCTACCATTTTGGTTTAATACCGTTCACACCACCTACCTATTCTGTGGCAAGGATCTTCCTTGTAGTGTCTGTAAATTTTTGTTTTATCAACACACCGTCAAATCTTTTGTTTGTATTTAATTCGTATCGCGTGGAATACCTGGCTATCTCTCTAGTTACAATTAATTTGTTTTACGTGAAAGTCCAATTGTACACGTCATATTTTAATTCTTTTCAAAAAAACCTTTCAAGAATCGAAATCGAAGAAGAAATAGTCTATATGCAGCGTGTTCCAAAAAAATCTATAGCATAAAAATTTAACAATTTTGACCGAATGTACATCCAAGACCAGAACAAAAGATGAGGTAAGTTTTGTTCTTAGTTTTTTTTCACTTCACCTTGTTTCTTGAGTAGGTTTCCTTCTTTTCTTTATGCTATGCGACTCTTCGTCCTAGCGGTTTCACAGTTGCATCCTCTGCTCTTTTTCGTCCGAGCGTATCGCAGTTACTACTTTAGCTTGCGATTCAGGATAGTTCTTTTTTATGAAAGGTATAGGTATAGGTAAGGACTAATCTATTATGACGAATGAAATTCATTCGTCATAATAGGTTAGTCGAAACGATTTTCATTCGACGTATGAGTCATACATTTCAAGACCAGGGCTCCAGAGCCCTTACGCTTTAATCATTACGTACGCTTTAATCATCGTCCTAAATTTTAATATTAAAATAATCAATATATATGTATGTATCTATTTGTTGCATTTGTTATTTAAAAAATTCTTCAGTAAGGACTTCAAATGTGAGGTAAAATCGTGTCTTTTTTTGTATTTTTTTTATCGGATTCGGTATTTTACGTAACTTTACTGTTTTGGGCCATTTTTAAATTTGATACCGGCCTTTTTAGTTGATCTTTATGACGGGTGTTAATATTGTATGTGTTTTTTATTTGAGTTAAGAAATAGCTGTGTGACAAACACACATAATTTTATTAGCTCACACTCATATCTTTTATGTTAATTTACCATGCTGAAGAAATTATTATTTATGGATGTATTTATCTTTGGTATCGAAATATGTTATCAACGAAATATGAATCACATGATAATATGTGACTGAGCACATACGTAGGATTAATGTCGACAGATTTATGATAAAAATAAATTTAGAAAAATACATTTTACTCAGCAAATGTGTCTTTCGAACACAGTTCTGTTTTGTTAACTGTTTAACTGTCTGTACTTTTGGACTCCAAATTGTGTTGAAAATTGTTGATTTCATTCAATAATTAATATAAAATAATAATAATACTAATATAATATATAATCGTAATTATAATAGAAATTTTAAATCGCTTATTGTATAGTGCAAAAAAACTTAAAAAATTGCCAATAAGATTTGATTAAAAAAAGTGCTTCAAAAATTCCTAAGGAAGTGAATTAAGGCTTGGCATTCAGAAAATAACAATTAAATAATTAAAAACGATCATCGCGGTCAAACAACAAAAACAGCAAATGAAACTAAAAAAGGAAATAAAATCCATGTGGTGGAAACTGAAGTTTTCGATAATGTTGCTAGGCTCCCCGTCCCTGCTTCGGCCGGCGTCGGGCGCGTCCAGCTACTACGGAACTAATAGGTCCACCATCACTGAAGGCAGGCATCAGTCGCCGAAGATGAAACTAAAGTGAGTATTACGACTTATAATAACGTACGGAACCAATAGGTCCACCATCACCGAAGGCAGGCATAAGTCGCCGAATATGAAACTAAAGTGAGTATTACCACTTATAATAACGTACGGAACCAGTAGGTCCACCATCACCGAAGGCAGGCGTCAGTCGCCGAAGATGAAACTAAAGTGAGTATTACCACTTATAATAACGTACGGAACCAATAGGTCCACCATCACCGAAGGCAGGCATAAGTCGCCGAATATGAAACTAAAGTGAGTATTACCACTTATAATAACGTACGGAACCAATAGGTCCACCATCACTGAAGGCTGGCATCAGTCGCCGAAGATGAAACTAAAGTGAGTATTACGACTTATAATAACGTACGGAACCAATAGGTCCACCATCACCGAAGGCAGGCATAAGTCGCCGAATATGAAACTAGAGTGATTATTACCACTTATAATAACGTACGGAACCATTAGGTCCACCATCACCGAAGGCAGGCATCAGTCGCCGAAGATGAAACTAAAGTGAGTATTACGACTTATAATAACGTACGGAACCAATAGGTCCACCATCACCGAAGGCAGGCATAAGTCGCCGAATATGAAACTAAAGTGAGTATTACCACTTATAATAACGTACGGAACCAATAGGTCCACCATCACTGAAGGCTGGCATCAGTCGCCGAAGATGAAACTAACGTGAATATTACCACTTATAATAACGTACGGAACCAATACGTTCACCATCATTGAAGGCTGGCATCAGTCGCCGAAGATGAAACTAAAGTGAATATTACCACTTAATATAACGTACGGAACCAATAGGTCCACCATCACTGAAGGCTAACATCAGTCGCCGAAGATGAAACTAAAGTGAGTATTACCACTTATAATAACGTACGGAACCAATAGGTCCGCCATCACTGAAGGCTGGCATCAGTCGCCGAAGATGAAACTAATGTGAAAATTACCACTTATAATAACGTACGGAACCAATACGTTCACCATCATTGAAGGCTGGCATCAGTCGCCGAAGATGAAACTAAAGTGAGTATTACCACTTATAATAACGTACGGAACCAATAGGTCCACCATCACTGAAGGCTGACATCAGTCGCCGAAGATGAAACTAAAGTTAGTATTTACACTTATAATAACATAGGGAACCAATAGGTCCACCATCACTGAAAGCTGGCATCAGTCGCCGAAGATGAAACTAAAGTTAGTATTTACACTTATAATAACATAGGGAACCAATAGGTCCACCATCACTGAAGGCTGACATCAGTCGCCGAAGATGAAACTAAAGTTAGTATTTACACTTATAATAACATAGGGAACCAATAGGTCCACCATCACTGAAAGCTGGCATCAGTCGCCGAAGATGAAACTAAAGTGAGTATTACCACTTATAATAACGCACGGAACCAATAGGTCCACCATCACTGAAAGCTGGCATCAGTCGCCGAAGATGAAACTAAAGTAAGTATTACCACTTATAATTACGTACGGAACTAATAGGTCCACCATCACTGAAGGCTGGCATCAGTCGCCGAAGATGAAACTAAAGTGAGTATTCACATCCATATCCCTACTAATATTATTATAAGTGCTATGAAACTTTTGCTAAGGGTTATAAATAGCATTACACGAGTATCGTAATTTTTTTTAGCTATTAGGTTTCTGTTCTATTTCCATACCTCTATTCATTGATGTTACTTTCCACTTTTTGTCAAAGTCTCTCAGGCCGTCTGTCCATCTCTTTCTAGGCTTGGCCCTTTTCCTTCGCCCTTTCCGGAGTCCACTTCGTAGCAACATATCCCCATCTTTCGGGATGCATCCGATTCAGTATTGTTATACTAAAAAATATAATAAGAAATAATAAAAACAGAAAGAAAAATGTAAATGGCATCCATTTGCTGATCCTAATCACGCACGCGAATCGCGCGCATCCACAGATTATCTAGGAAAAATGAATTGCAACCTCCTTAGTCCCTATTACATATCTGTGGTCCAGCAGAAGCTGTATCGTAATGGAAAAATGAGTTAATGTAATGAAAAAATATAAACAGTTGTATATTTGTGTGGTGGCAATGTGTTTATCATGACTGACATTTAATTTCTTAATCTTGGTATTTCAGTATGAGATTAGATAAAAGAATTAGTGGTAATATTTTTGTCGAATGCAATATCTTGCTATAAACTAATTTAGTACGCTTTAAAATAAGTTATAAGTAAAAAAAAAAATTCTCTTTTTCTCAAAAGAAAGCGTTAAATGATTTTGTATGAAAGGTGACAATAACAGACAGGTGATCGTAGGCACATTTACTTTCCAAGTGATATGGACTAGTATAATATTCTATTTAATATGTTGGTAATATCTGTGGTAAAAACTTGTTAATATTTGTTCATTAAAATTTATAAAATTTATCTATTATCTCACTGTAAAGGTAGATTATGCGACCTGTATGTTGTTATTCACCTTGTTTGCTTGCTGAGTTATTTTGTACTTACCCTTACACACTTTCATTATAATTTCCCTCTAGTAATTATTTTATAAATATTTGTTTCTTTAATCTGTGGATAACGTGGTTGGTTATAGAATTGTTACATTTACATATTGTTTATATTATGCACTGTCAACATATATTTTGTATCTGTTTGTTATTCCAAATAAATAAAATCTACTTAAATTTCATTTGTGTTAAGATTTAGATCAAGATTACGTTCACACCCTGTATTTCTACAATGTTGTATGGAAAATTGGAAGTTTAAGTTATATACTATTCACTAGAGGCGCTTTACGGATTTCCATACAAAATTTTTAACACTCATTTTGTAATTTTTTCCCTAGGTACCTGAAAAGTATTTTTCCCAAAGCCGAAGAAACTATTATACTTGACGTTCTAGCGAACAAAGACAACAACGTCCAGAAGGCCAGTGAAGAACTTATTTCCATGGGCTTCAATAAGAAGGAGACCGTCATCGTCAAGGAAAAGAAGAAAGAGAAAGAAACTCCTCAGCCGCCCAAGAAAGTTGTGACGATAATGAAAACCTTGGAAGAGAAGAACCAGTGTAAGTTAGACAATTGTTAATGGCGGTAGTGATATGTTTCTGATATCTTTGTGTTGAGCCCTGCGATGGGGGTTACGGCATAAAAAGTATACACTAGTCGCTCTCCTTTTTACTATTCACTTGACTTTAGGCGAATGACAGCAGAATCTCTTAAATATTTTTCCCATAAATTATTGGTGTTTTCTTCTAGCAATAGCATTCTCAGGCAGAGGGCGAATACCTCCCCTCCTCATTAATATTTTTGAAGCATCTCCCCTGAGAATTAAGATAGCTTTAGGCATGTGAAGTCAACTTCTATACAATTTATTTAATCTGCATTTAGAATGTAATTTTTCATTTGCGTATTGTACAACAACGTAAAAAATACATTGTCAATAAGTGCAAACTGCCTAATTAGAAAAACGGTACGAATAAGGTTGATCTCCGATTATCCCTTCCTTCGCCGCGTTTCACGACAAATATAGTAAGAAAAGACTGGTCTATTCCTACTGGAACAAAGCTATTAATTCAACCAAAATCTTACAAAATGTTCGTTTTTAGTAAAACAGAAGCTGCAAAACAAGTACAGCTCGATAGCGGAACGGGTTATAACGATCGCTCTGGAAAGTGTAGACTACAATGAAGAGAGGGCCGAGCAGATTCTATCGGCAGTATTACAGGAGGAAGATACTCCAAAGACCACCATGACTCTGGAAGTGAAGGACTCCAGGCGAACGCGCCCACTCGATGCCAAGAAAGGGTATGTCGCATGATCAATGTTTGTATGTGTTGACTTACCTAAAGATTCCCCATGACATTGGTTATGACCACAGAGAAGAATACGTAACCAGTTAAGCCTCTCAAGCCTATGGCGAGGCTTAACTTTGGCACACGTTATGGCACTTTTACCTACCTAATCTTATTTCTCTGGTTATGACAATGCGGTATTTTTACCTTTAGCTTTAGTGTAATGCTGAGGTAACATTTCTCTAAAGCATTACTGGTTGTGTCAAATGTAGTAATATTTTTTAGCTGTGGGTCGATCCTACTATTATATCAATTGTTAATGAGTTGAAGTAATGGGGATGGTGATGTACTGCGGGTTGGGATTTGGGCTTTAAAATACTCAAGAAAATGTACGATAACATCATGATTTCATTACTCTGATCGGAGTATTCAGTGTATGTACGGCTAACAATTATTGCTACTCCTAAGAAATTCTATTTCTGTACGTGACTCTCATGAAATTACAATTAGTTATTTTTCTCAATTGCATTTTCTATAGAACTGTTCGGCCAGTACCATCATGAATTGATGTGTCAGTTCACTGCTGGACATAGCCTTCCTCAAGAATTTCCTTAAAGACCGGTTGGATGAGGCATCCCGCAATGAATTGATGAGATGTATCAATATAATGTCTTAATAGTTAGCCGTGCATTTTTCGACTTATTTTACTATTGACATTTATCTGTATACATAATACACAACTCAAGTAATGAAGTGGATTGTATATGTATAGTGCACATCACATTTCATCTTCACTCATCTTGTAAATAAGAATCTCATTAAATTCATATTAACTGTTCTTTAAATTTATCTAATTGCCACCTATGTATTTCGTAGCCTCTTTTATATCTCTATTAAAAATGGAAATTTATTTTTTGTATACAATCCTCTTTATGCTATTCTTAACTTAGTCTCACTTTTTTTTAATTTAATACAAAAATTTAATCAAGTTATGATCCAAATTCCTACTGACACTTTAATATTGACACTAACACACTTTTGATTATTTACCAAAACTACCCAATGCTTTTTGGCTTCTCTCACTAGTGATGTGCAAATATCGCTCAAATTTTGTCGTTAATTTTAGGACAGAGTTACAAATATAATTTGATCTAAAATCTATGATGATCAAAGAACATCGTACTACAATTTCAATCGATGTTAGCACAAAACTAAACCTTGATCATGATTTAAACGGCGAAGTTGGTGACATTCTTCATTATAATGGTGCGACCACACATGGCCTATTTGCCCAAATATTTGTAATTGCATGTTTTGCCAAAATATACACAAATTAATACGGAATAAAAGTTATTAAACATGCAATGGCAAATATTTGGCCAAATACAAATAAGTGAGGTCGCATCATAACATTAGCTAAACAATTATCGTGCACTATGTGTCGAGTGTCGACCACTGTCATCACTTTCGCTGTCAGCATCACTCACACTCATACATTGCGTGCGTTAGTGTGTGTGCCAGCGAAGAGGCGCGCGACCCGAGCCCACTGCCCGCAGCACCCGCCACGCGCCGCCTCAAGACTTGGACCGAGCATTTGAAGTATGTCTGTGTGTTTGCATGCGGGTTTCAGTTAGGTCTTTATATTATCCTTTACAAAGACACAGTTGTTCAATATTCAACAATAAAAAAGGAATAAATCAGCCGACTCTTTTTTTAGATTTGGGAGGTCGGTTGAAAACAGAAACGTGGACTAATAATAGTTCTAGATTTAAACCAAGTGTTACAGAAAAAAGTGCTAGTTTGAGTCTAGAATTATGGTTGGTCTGCGTTTGGTGATAAGACAGATAATGTCTAATATCAGAATTTTAATTGTACTGTTCCATTATTTCTCTTTTAAA
The DNA here is from genome assembly GCA_947363495.1 of Euzophera pinguis. Taxonomy (NCBI): domain Eukaryota; kingdom Metazoa; phylum Arthropoda; class Insecta; order Lepidoptera; family Pyralidae; genus Euzophera; species Euzophera pinguis. The sequence continues at coordinate 2,858,962 of OX376154.1, forward strand.
CACTCAATTTGTTTAGCAAATAAATAAAGCGAAGTACAAGTTTTTCTGATAATTTTCTTTTGGAGCCTAATATCTACTTTAATTATTCCCAATGGTTTATTTTCATTTCTTTAACATTATAACCGAATATAATGAATCTGATTATTCATTTTTCAAATTAAAAATGGGCCCAGTATTCACCCCTGTGCGACTCCTCATTTATTTTGTCAGATAAAGGACAATATGAACTAAATTTAATTAAGTTCTAACATGTGTTATGTTAATTTTGTGATTGTGTTAGCGTAGGTTATGTGTTGAATTGTGGTAAAGTGTTTTGTGATTTGGTTAACGGCATGCCATGTGTGGTCTACGGAGTCGAAAGCTTTATACAAATAATTAGGTTCTGTAGATTATTTGTGATATGTGAATGTTATTATTACATTTTAACGTTGTGACGTTTATATATGTTTGTCTATCTCGTATTTTTTTAATATTCTTTTCATATTTAAAATTATACCCTAATTTAAAGAAATATTTCCCTTTAGATATAAAACATAGACATGTTAGTATTTAGATCATATCTTCTTTGTATAGTTTTGTTTAAAATTTGATTGAAAAAGAACCTTTTACTTGTAGTAAACTGTAAACACATAATAAATATGTAATGTATGCTAGTCATTAATGATTCATACTAGCGACAATCTAATTTAGTATGTATTTGTAGTATAACCTAATAGATTATAGAAATATTAGTAAAATAGAAAATCATTGTAGGTACTCATGACCATCATTATTATATTTAGTTTAGCTTTTAAATTTTTCTAATACTTCCTACGCACACATATTTATTATATTTTATATATATATATATATATAACAACTTTTACCTTTTTTAGAATATACCGCATGTATTACTTACTATCACTCTTGTATTTCTGGCACCACTTTTACGAAGTCGTCCACGATGTAGTATTAGCTAATATTATTAATTTTTATCTGCTTGTATTACGTTCACCTTTTATGAATACTGACTTTTTAAATAATAGATTAAAGGTCCATTCAAACTGACGCGAATCCACACAGGAATAAGAATCGGTAAAAGTGCCGTATCGTGTGCCAAAGTTAACTGGCCTGCTAATGGTACTTCTATATATTCTTATTTCTGTGGGCGTCCCGCAAGTCGCGCGGGAGTCACGTTAGTTTTAATGGACCTTAATGTGGGTTCTATATTTGATCTTAGTTACAAATATACTAATTATAGAAATAAAATAGAAGTAATGTTAGAGTATATTAGAGGCTTAGATTAGATATTTGAAGAACCTTAATCTCAGTAAATCTCTAGGGTGATTACTTTGAAAAAAATACTTGTATGTAGTATTAGTTGAGGTGCAGCATAGCCCTTTCATTCATTTCACGTTATTTAAGCCTAGTTTAACTAAAATATGTTTAGTTCCTTTCTCTCTTATCGATGATTTGACGTGAAAGAACGAGACAACATATTTCAGTTAAAATGGACTTAACGAACGTTTGTATTTTTTTTTTTTATGAATAAGATGGTAAATCTTTAGCCTAAAGCAAGATCAAAGTAAAGCTCCTCTGAATGTAGTACATTTTTTAATGATGTTGAGTATTAGAACTTAGGTGAATTTCGTCTATTTCAAAAAAAAAAAAAAATGTACACAGTGGTGTACTTTAAATATTTAGCCTAAAGCAAATATATGATCAAAGTGAATGTAGTATTTTCAATTTATGTAGTAGGTATTAGAAGTTATGTGACTTTCGTCTATTCCAAAGATGTTTCGTAAACGGTGGTGTATTATTTCAGGCCTATTTTAAAGTCGAGCACTACGACCGACTCAAAGCATAAGTCTAAGTATAGCGTCCCTAAGAGCGGACCCAACCCCACTTTGAGGCAGGGGCCCAAGGATAGTTTGCTGTTGTGAGTAACTTCAATATGACCTTGTTCTTCTAAGGGCCGATTTCACCAACATCGTTCCTATCCAAGAGTCAATCAAAGCATAAAAAATGGATGTTTGACATTTTCATTCTAAATTCAGAGTCCTTATACCGGAATTATACGTGGATGAACAATATGGTATCGGGTTAAATGTGTGGTGAAATGTAAACAATATTAAACGAGAGTAAATTGCCTTATCCTTGGAATAAAACTTATCCGACATTGGTGAAGTAGGCCCTAAGATGAAGTTTTTTCTTTTTTTTATTTCATTATCTCAGGTAACAAATTAATTGTAAATGTTGGTCTCGCTAAGACTCATTTAGCAAATTTTGGTTTTGAAATATTTGTAGAAGCTAAAACAAAGTTTAAAAGTAGTAAAGTTTAAAAGTAGTAAAAACAGCAATGTTATTTTCCCACATCAAGTGTTTGTACTAAGGCGGGGCGATCCTAATTTCATAGGTTGATTAATACGTATAAAACCATTTAGATGCGCTAGCATCATAAATTATCGTCAAATAATTTCATTTCATTTCCTTGTTACTTTTTGCAGTCATTATTTCGTGTTTATTTCTACCGTGTTCTTAGAAATGATTCTTTCCCATAATATCGATTCTTAACTAAATTTCATACCTATTCACAAAAAGTGATAGACAAACATGTACACTGTAACATGTACTCTTTAAGAGGTGGCTAAACCATCGTATTGGTTAAACCATCGCTAGACCGGCTGACTTAGTATCCACAGCGTGTAGGTCACTTAAGTGAGTTGGAAAATGTTCGTCTGCCGTCATAACGTTAGTGCATTTGGCAGGTATAGTCCATGGAGTAATTACAAAGGGGAGATGCCGTACTAAGCGTTTTGTAAGAAACCATTTGTGAGGCTACACGGGGCGGAAGGCAGACGTGCGGGGTGCTTGGTTTCGGCCGTGGCTCCATTAAGTAATGATATCCATCTTACGGAAAGTAGCAGTACTACGTTATTTACAAATTATCAAGTACTTCAGACACCCGACACTAGATGTCACTACTGTTTACTTACTGTTGTTTTTAATATTAGGTATAACTTTTAGAGCGCTAAATATATCTTATTTAACAGAAACCAAAGAAAATTATTTCTAATTAATACATTTATAAAACGTAACTAAGTACAACTTACCTGTGGAAAGATATTTGTTGGTTATGTTCCAATTTTTTGTCAGAAAAGTTTTTACACTGAAGCACACAACACTTCATCCTTTATATTTATTTGAAACAAAATTATTCAATGCTAAATTCCTAATAAAGTCATGGAAAATCGTGACAAACTTAGAAGCTCGCGATCTGTTTCTCGGTACGCTTTTGAACGAGCAATGACAAGCTCCGCCCACTTTTGCGTCGGCGAGGCGCCAATGATTATATTACTGCGCCATTTCAAACGGCATCTCCCCTTTGTAATTACTCCATGGTATAGTCTATTGCCAGACGCCGTGGATACTAAATCAGTCGATCTAGCGATGGTTAAGTTAATACGTTGCCACCTCATAATCTATTACTACAGGATTGTCACATTCGTCTTCGTCGTTTCACAACCGGTTTTAAGAAATCAAAAAGACATATCTATACATATATTTTATTTTAACTAATCACATTTCTATTCAGGTTAGACTATTTGTCGTGGAATGGGCCGAATCCTGACCTGCGATCGGGGCAAACAGTGAAAGCCGAAGGACCAGAGGCCAGAGATCGGGCAGTTTCCCAGGCCCGGGGACCGTCAGGCCTCGCCAAAGGCCCAGCTGGATTGGCTAAGGGCTCCATATATCAGAAGCTGAACAAAAAGTCTGCTAAAATGTGAGTAATTGCTTTGTAGACGCATTTGCTTGACGCCATTTTATTCAATAAATTAAACTATTTTAACACGGTTTTAACCGAATTCAAAAAAGGTGGAGTTCTATGTTCGTGTGTATATATTTTTTGTTCTATGTATGTTCGCCGATTACTCCGCCAATTGTGGAGATTTCAAAATACTTTAAATGTTCGATAATGAATCACATTTAATAACCAACACCTAATTGATTATTTCTTGCTTTTCAGATGAGTTTGAAGTCGGTACAGATTTTTTTCAAAAACTTTTCTATTTGTATTTTTGTTACGGTCTTTTTCTTTAATTTAATGTGTAACAATCGCGAAAACATAAGAAGCTTATTTGTTTATTCCGAATCATAATGTTATTTACTTAAGCTATACTATAATAGAGGGTACTGAATTACGTTTGCATTTGTTTAAGGTTGTCTTTGAAGTGAATAATTTTAAATATAATTTTAGGAATTATATTTAAGATGAAATTACTAATGTTCTTAGATAATTATTTCGGTGTCTCAAAGCTTACGATAGAAGTTCGGATTAGAGTAACGTTGATGCACATTTTAATGAAATATATTTTGTTTCAGAGTTGCTTGAATAAGCAGTTTGAGAAGACCAAACGAGTGAGTTTTTCAAGAAAAACGAGCAACTTGAGTACTTTGTTTGCCAAAATCTAGCGATATGTCTCGGCTTCGCAAATATACTAGACTTTTTAATTTTTTACGCTTTGTATTATTACGCCATTGAAATTGATGTTAGTGCCGCTAATTTTTCTGTTATTTTGTTTAGTTTTGTATAGAGTCTACATACACGCCATGTACGTACAGTCAAGAAAGTAACCGAGACCTTAGACTAAGAATTGAGTTTTTTTTTCTTAAACCTGAAGTACATTGAAAAATTAATCCAGTAGACAATAAAAAAAAAATCTTAGACTTTGATAGATGATAATGATAATTTTTTGAATAATATTTTTTGTCGATTTATGCTTTTATTGACCGTACGTACGCTGTCAAAGTTTTTTTTTTACACTGTGCAACTTTGATGTGACTTATTGCTGTTCTGCAACTAGGCGTTAATACAAAACAGATTTATATTAATGATTTAGACCAGAGTCCACCAAATTATGCTTTTTGACATATTTTCACCAACGTATGTTTAAATTTTAAATACCTTTTTACATCTAAATTGGCCGTTTAATAACATTTTGATGTTTACCTTTCAATAATTACTGATTAGACCTTTGTGTAAACGGCTGATTAGCGATGTTAGCGATTAAGAAATCAAAGGTTAAGATATACTTGGTAAAAATGGGTCTTAAATTTTAAACGTCTGTTTACATCTAAAATTGCAGTTAAATTTAATTTTGTTCTTTACCATTCACCAACTAAATTAATATATATGCGGTAATCAAATAATTCGCTCTTTCTATAAACAGCTGTTAAATTTTAACAAAGCTGTTAAGAAAGATTGATATACAGTGGGTGAACTCTGGTGTACTCAGGTCTATTTGGAGAAATGAATCACGACCTGATCATATATCTGCGTTTTAAAGTCTTGATTTTTTGCGAAACCGGGAAACACTGCTATTGCTGTTGTATAAATTCGAGAATTTTATACTAAGCCGAAACTGTGACAAAAACTTAAAAATAAAGAAATAGATAGAATGTATTTTAAATCAGTGTTGCCATAACATTCCATTTTACAATAATAGTTTCGGCTTGATATATCTTAAAAATATATAGAAAAATAAGGATTCAAATTAACTTTGATCTCGTCTAAATGTTGAATGTGTATGTTGAGATAACTTAAAATCTGATTGCCTATTTTGTGTACATTTACATAATACATTCCAGACATATACATATTAGATACTATTGAGACTGAGGGGGTTGATAGGCAACTAAAAGGTTAAGGTTATATCAACGCCATCTATCGGGAAAATATAACATCATTAACTAACTACCCTCATGTCGCGTTGCTCTATGCCTCAGAATGATCTAACCCCTCCTTAGTTTTAAATTCAAGTAGCAATCAAAGTAAATACGTATCAATGTGAAATAAGTTTAGAATAGAAACTTACCTTCAGGCATTTTGAAATAAATGAACTTAAAGCCTCTTGTCAAACGCCTATTTTCGTAATAGATCAATAAGAGAAAGCACTTGATATAGTACATAAATAAATTATTCATTAGCGAGTATAAATGTTATGATGGGGCGGAATAAGCATTTACACGTGTGACATAAAACATGTGATTTCTGTTAATAATCAATATACATTAAAATTTTATAAATAAAATACTTCGGTCATATAACTTTATTATTATAAAAAAAACGTAGTGAGTATTTTTATGATTGAAATATATCAGGCCAAAAAGTTCTTCCGCTATGCGATTACCTCAATTCTCGATATATTATAGATTTTTTTTATATTTGTCGAAAGATAACCTAAAAGACTACGCGGATGTGATAAAGGCATCTTTATCATAAACGTAAATTTCGGACATGTCTCTTTTCGTCGATTTTACTCATTTCTTACGGCTTACCGACTGCGCCAAATTTCTTGCTAGCTTATGCACGCGTCTTGAGCCCACATACAATGTTTCTTCTGTTTTCTTTTCTTCGTGATTTGACATCATGCAAATTTAGTTGCATATTTCTGCAATTCGTTCCAAATTTCCGTATTATTTTAAGGTTACCTATAAAACAGTTGTTCAAGAAAATCGCGGGTAGTTGAAATACCAGGAGCTTACTTTTTTGCCAGTTAGTAAATGTGTAGTTAATAGTGTAGCGTTAAGTTTAACCATAAGTTTTTTTTTAAAACTTGTTGCCTCTAGTCGCTTGTATGTATATACCGATATACCCTAATGTCCTAGCGCTAAAAACGACATCACAATTAAGTGATATTATTTTGATCTATGTTGTGTATCATCCGAATTAGATATATGTAGTTGTATGTGTATTTCTGTACCTAAAATGTTAGTGCTTTGATATTGATTGCTTAAAGGCGAGTTTAATAAATTTAAAAATGTAGTTATTTATTATACGTCATTTTGTAGTATATTAAAAAATGTTGTATTTTTGCAATACTTCAATCTTACATTATGTAGGTATTTTGTATTTGAAAAAAAAACCATTTTGAATATAGTGCGAAAACGCTCTGCACTGTCATGGCGATTCGAATGACGTCATAATTTTTTGTCGCTGTACACTCTCGCCGAGCCATACTGAAATAAGGTTAAGAACTTATGTCGTTTGTGGGCCAGTTGAGTCTCAACTTTATATGGACAGGCTGTACTGTCATATTAAGTTAAGACTCGAGAGGTTTAATTAGCCCACATTCAGACAAGAGTGTACAGCCGCCATGAAACAAATATTAAGCCATTGAGAAACATGTGTTAATGTCAGATGGTCACATTTATTTACCTGACTTGACAGTTTTCTATGGAAAGTGACTATTGTAAAACGTCGACATCAACAACAACAATGATGTTTTAGAAGTTATGACCTAATCGCTTCTGATTGGTGTTCAGTGACTCGTGACAAAATGGCTATATCCCTCAATTTTATTTTCTAAAAATAGCAACAATCTTTAGTTTTTGTGATATATATATAGTTTATTTTTTTAATCCTTTAAATCTAATTTAATGATTAGAAAGTGTCATCTCTATGATTAGTTCTTAGTGGAAACTAGCCTATTACTTCGAAACGGGAACTAATAACTTCGCTAAATATATTTGTATAAAACTCATAGAAATAGAGAACAAAATTTCGTACATGAATGTATTTGTATTTAAATTTCATGAACGAATATAATTTGCAGCATTGAGCCTATTGCAAACCGATAATTATCACACAATAGCTTTTTTAATATCGTTAACTAAATTAGCATTGCACGTAATCAGGACCTGATTCTACGTGGTCCTACTAATTTATTCTACTGGTTGGACCACGAGAAAGTCCTATGCATAATCAATCGCATGTGTCCTAATAAAATCTACTGTTGTGAATAATAATGTAAATAAATAACATTCATAGACGAAAACGCACTCGAAATGCATATTTTTTCGAAAATGCCGTAATAATTAAACGAAAATAAAGAAAGCCTTTTAATTCCATGATGCCAAAAGTATAAATTCGTACATTACAGTTATAATTTCACTAAAATACGATAATACAAGAAAATAAAATAAAACTTTTCTACATTAATTGCTAATTTGAATATAATTGAATGAATTGCTAATATAAAATATTTTTGCTCAATGGATTTAGTCAATGTTTTCATAATCACCATGCCAATAGGCCAGGCCTAGTTCACCGTTGTATAAAATTATTATAGAGATATGTGCAATATTTATAAAAACATCTATTTTTCGGGTATTCCCCAAACAGCGCGCGGGCATTCGCGCCTTAATGACACTTAACATGCCGTATCTCGACTCGACACCGCCATCTATATTGTAGGTTAGGATTATAACGTAAAAATATTTATAATGTAACCATTGCGTTGTGTCCTGTTCTTCCGATCCTTTGCACTTTAGTTAGAAAAAGTTTTGCATCAAGTTTGAAAGAGAAGACGGCCCTCCATAAGTACGCCATCGAATTATACGATGTTAAGAATAGTTCGATAATTATTTTTGTATTAATAATAATAATATACTTAACAAATAATTATGTGCATTACCATTCGGCTTTTTAAGAATTCGGTTTCATATTCAGATTGAATAACCAAAGATCAAGTAATAGAAGTAGAATTTACTGCAGAGCCGTTATTATTTACGGTAATAAAATAATACTACTAGGCAATGTGCAACATAGTCACTATATTACGATTTCATATGTTTGCATACAATAGCGCAGACATATAAAAAAAAAATTGCATTTAAAAATTTCTGGATACCTAAATAATAATTCTAAAATGTTGGCAACTCAAGTGTTTCATCCAAAAAAACTATCGCAAATATATTTTGATATGCTTATATTTACCTATAGGTCAAATTTAGTTAAAGGCACAATTGAAGTAGTGTCAGATGTGATTGTTCAAAATTTCACATCTTAGGACTTAGAACTGAAAATAGATATCAGAAAAAATAAATTTAGTATAAAAACTAGTAAACTCTAGTTAGTACGATGCTCTTGGAGTTCTATCCAAATGCAATATTTGTTTTAAGAGAATTATAATATGATACAGTATTAACTGTAAATCGATTACTTAAAGATAGGGAACTACAAATGTTAGTAAATGGACAAAAACATTTTTTTTTTTAATAACTATACGAAAAAGTGAAAATCTCGTAACTAAGTTATAAATCTTTGATGAGAGAAAAATACTTATTTAGAATTGCATATAGCCATGGCTTAGAATATGTAATAGTATAAAGACAGGCACAGATATACGCAGCTATTTGTAGTCCCTTTCTCTAAGTAATCGATTTGTGTCCTTTGCGTTTATTAAAAAAAAACTATCGCAAGGAGTGTCGACCACAGCGACATATCTTCGTACGCGGAGGCCCAGTCTCCGCGCCTAGTCTAGACGACTCTAGTCAATTAGATTAAGATTAGTATTTAGACAACTCCACATTCCATATTTTTGTGAACATTGTAAATTTCTTTGTCGAAATAAATTTACTTATTGTTGGTTTTGTCCAAGTGTTGTTTTACTAAGTCCAATAAACAGTCAGAATGGCTCTTCAGTTTGATGAGATACAAAAATATACCGGGTGTAAAACACCAAGGAATAATTTTAGATAACGAGATAAGAGAATTGAGAAGTAATCTGCGATAAATTGATATTTTTAAAAAGTGTCGAATTATTTTTGTTCGATATCGAATAATTTTCGTTCAAAATGTATGACATACGAGTCGTACATTTCAAAAATAGGACTCCTGGTCCGACGATGTTAAGAAACAAATAAAAGAATTGTTATTAATAGCGTAACAAAATATATTTAGCCTATTACAGAGATACGATTTTAAATTTGATACACCACACGTTGCAGAAATCACACAATTTGTGCAAATTTAAATGACATCATAATATAACATTATCTAAATATTCCAAGTCATATTCCTAAGTTCGTTAACAAATGTCTTATATTCTTGAGAATTGCTTGATTGAGTACGTAATATCAATTCGAAATTTTCCTAAAAGTAAGTTTTAAAAGTCTATTCATAAATGTAAATGTAGGGGTTGCTTTCAACCAGCGCTATGTCTTTCTCGAGTTGACGCAGTTCCTGCTCCATTTTGGTCTTTTTGAGGATCTTGGGAATGGTGTCCGTCAGCATGGGCAGCTGGAGGAAAGCCTTCTGCATCAACTGCCAGTTGTGTTTCAGGTCCTGTGGATAAAAAGTCATCGTTCACAATATAAATACGGCACCCGCCGATGTATGTTTAGAATTTAGAAATTTCTGACACTCGTCTATCATCTCACTATGGTTTCCAGTTTAATCTTCGGTTTTGTTGCTTCTAAGCTCTAATCCGTTTATTACGCTTTTTGTTGTCCATGTCGCTTGATCTTTACTATCTTTTTTTTTTCTAAGACCAAATGCCTTAAAGCGACGGTTAGCCTGCGTTTTATGGGCTTACCTCTTTTGAAACAATTACGTCAGCGGAGACTGTATAGCCTGATGGTAGTTGCCTTATCTTTTTTTCTTGCGGCGTTTTACGTGACCTACTAGAGTATCGTCCCTCCTATTATTTATCCCCTAAATCTATGATTTATCCGCTACGTCTTAGACATGCCGGCTAAAGGAACATATCAAATACCGCATATTCATCTGTGATACCCGCTTGAGCCACAAGTATTCCTGCAATACCTCAGGCAGAGGGGGCAAAACCAAGAAGCGCTGTAAATGACGTGCTTGCAAATGGCCTCAAAAGCAAAAATCCTAAACTTTTATAAACCACATCTTGGGACTGAAATGAAGTTAAAACATTAACTTTACCTGAAGCAGTTTCTGCCTTTCATCCTCGCAGATCTGCTTACATAAACTCTCTTTATGATCCTCGGCGTACTGTATCCTATCCAATTCCCGTTTGATACGCCGGTTCCGTTTCACCAAGTACTCTGGCATTTTACCAAAGTCGGGTCTGAGACAGTATTCTGGCACTTCGCCCGAACCCTTAATAGTTTTTCTATGGCCATCTCTGGTGTCCACAAGTCTGAAAATTTTGATATACGTCATAAGTTAGATACGAAACATTTTCTTGGGACTAGATACTCATAGATAGTACCTAGACCACTAGGGTGTGCACTAACACCTGGGGTGCAAGGTTTTCGTCGAATTATTAGCTGATGGAATGGTCTACTGTATTGTGCAGTAGGGTTTATATTCTACAAGCTTCCAGGATGTGCTGAGCAAGGTAAATAAATATTTTATAGCAATTCCTTTGTATAAAATAATTATTGCTTACTTGGGTTCAACAGGTCTGCCTTTGACTTTTATAGCTCTCTTTATATTTAAAACTTTAAAATTAACTTTGGGTTTTTCTGGTTTCTTCCCCGGCGGTGGACGCTTCGGGACGGGAGGCAGATTCCCGGTTGTGAAGCATTTGTGGTCTGACTTCTTGACTGGTTGCCCGATGCCTTCCCCCTTTTTCAGAAACTTGTCCGGTGGAGTTACGGGAGTCTCGGCGTAACCGAAAGTGCGGCGAAGTTGGGGTATTTTTCTCTCCTTTAGTTCTTTTTCGAGTTTAGATTGGTACCTGTGGAAAGCATAAATATGATATTCCTACCCACGTAATCTGAATTGATTTGGTGTCTGTTTTGGTTGTTGGATCAAGGGAGAGAGTTACGTGGAGACCCTGGTTCTAGAATATTCCATTATAAGGGTGTTTAAAGGAAACGCAGGGAAAGACGGCACGCAAGATGAAAAGTTGGAGGGTAACAATACGGATTTCAGGCGAATTTTTGGTACATAATTCATATTTAAAAAATAACTTGATACAAATCTTTTACCTTGGGGTCTTGGGGGGCTCTGGCGGAGGCTTGTCGAGTATCGTATAAATTACTTCATTATGGTCAATAATTTCAACAAGGGACATGTTCATATGTAACAGTCGGTGAGAAATTCGAGCCTCCTTGTAGAAAGATATAAAACTAAAGTACAAAAGAACGTTTTTACAAGCTTTTATTGATGTTGTTGAATTCTTTAAAGTTGCTATAGATACCATATAACAAAAGATAAATGAGGTGAATAGTGGGTGCGTGTTGTGCATCTTTTTATTTCAAAATCGTGGTGCCTTGGTAGGTTTAAATTTTTTTTAATCAATATTAAATGGCATTCGATAAGATTGATAGTATTTTCCGAGTCAGAATAATAACGATTTAAGCATATTTCACGTAAAAAATTAAGTATAAAATGTGGTAAGACTGTTATACGATCAAAACGTCAATAACTTTATTTAGAACTGGTAACCCTGCACCAAAAACGTCATTTTATTTGCCAAAACAAAGATGTCACCTTTGTTCAGCGATTCTTATTTTTAGACTTTTTATTATTTTCGATTTATGTTATCCAATAAGCTCGTTGTTCTATGATTTTGAATGTGCGCAGTGAGTCGCGATGTTAGCCAGGCGGCTCGGTAACAGTGCTAGTAATTATTTTTTTCACAAACATTTGGGTGGCGGCTTCAGACGATTTTCCAGTCGTTTAGATGATTTAGATACGGAAGAAAGGCTCGAAGGATGTCTTTCAGCGTTGCCTCCGGAGGCCAAAGTGGTGATATGTGGTGGAGGAGTGATGGGGGCTGCGGTCGCGTACCACTTGGCGCGCCGCGGGTGGGGCAACAAAACCATCCTGATTGAAAACGAAAAGTAAGTTATCTATCCCTTATTTGGAATATTATTTAAAAAAAATACTTTTTACACAAGTCGAACTTTCTATACTTTAGAATCTAGATATCAATTTTCCTTTGTGTTGGATGGATCAATATTCAAATGAGCCAGAGAGTAACAAAGGGTGTGTTATTCTGTTGTGTCATAACTTTTATTTTTATTGTCTAAAGATTCATGCTAAGTGGTAGAAGAGCTGCTAGCTATACGAAAGGGAAATTGGGTGAATAATTATCAAATTTGCTAGTTCTCATATCATTACCTCATACAAATAAAAGATCTTTAAATTTACTGCTTGCATAGTTTTTAAAATGAGTTTTAACACAACAAATTATTTCTTTATCTAGAATACAAATACATAAGGCTATTTAGGAAATAAGCAATGTAATTATTTTTCAAAAATAGTTAAAACTACCTATGAGAACAGAAATAATGAAGGCAATAAAATGGTCTTATGGAATTAATTCAACTTCTCATATTTCTTGAAATTCTAAAAGTGCTGTATCCTACAAATTATTTCTTCATCCAGAATAGGAGGTGGTAGTTGCTGGCACACGTCTGGGCTCGTTGGAGCCTTCAAGCCCTCACTGGCCCAGGTCCGCCTCGCCCAGTCCTCCATCCGCCTGCTCCAAGAATTGGAAGAGAAGGGTAGACCAACAGGATGGAAGCAATGTGGTTCATTGCTACTTGCTCGAACGAGAGACCGAATGACAGTGTACAGAAGAATGAAGAGCCAGTCGGTGTATGTATTCTTAAATTTACTCTTTCAATTACCAGCTATTCGGGATTTTGGGTCTTACTTCCACAGATTTTTAGACCATCATCAGCAGTGATCAGATAATCGGGTGCTAATATACCTAAACTTAATTTTTATTCCCACGAAAGAATAATATTAAGTTACATAAAGTTGTTTTTCGAAATTGTTCAATCTAGGAATGCTTATTAATTCAGGAAGAAATATCCATATTATTCTTTCAAGGACAGAAGTTCAGGTATATAAGCACCCGATTATCCGATCACTAATCATCAGGCATCTGCAAGATGTTCATATTTACACATTCTTGCACACAATGTAGGATACATAGAAATTACAATTTCAATACCAAAGTACACTACAAAAGGGTCCTATCCCACAGGTAATGTCTTCCGACATCTAAATAAATAACTATGAACAATGTTCTGTCATTGAGACTAGTAGTGGAGCCTAGTGAATAGAAAATAATTTAGTTAAGTACGCCAATTAACACCTTAGTTCTAAACGGGCAGAAATTATCAGTGAAATTGAGTTGTGATAATAAGAGTTTATTTGGACAACCTGAAACACATTGACCATAAATGTGTTAATTAAATGCTAACCAAAAGACATGATCAAGTGCCAAACATTCAAATATGTCCTTTAGAAATCTAGTAGATATTTCAAATCATATTAAAAGGTTTATTGTTAAACAATGCTCCTAGCATTAATTTCGCCTTTTGTTTATTTTTTTTGTGTAACAAAGTTTAAATAAATAAATATTAACTACTGTTTGATAATTAAAAGGCTAGGTCAGTAAGGATTTTATGTATGAAAGTAATAAAAGTCATGGGCTGGGAAATCTTCGGAGTATTGAATAGAATATCCTTTGTTGATAAATTTATCACTGTAGAGAAGAAGAGTTAAAATATGATTTGATGTTACAATAATTTAATCCTGCATAGGTATTGATTGTTCCTTTCTTTGATTGTATTCAGGAATGTAATTCTTGGGAGCCTATATAGCTTATTAAAATATGTGTTACAGTCTAGTAAGGGTTGATTTAAAAAAAAATGTAGTCTTTGTTTGAACCATAGTCTTTAACTATTGCCATACCAAACTTCACAAAAATTTGTTTCATTTAAATTTGTAGTAAATACAACAAAAATATGGATGACAGCGAGGAGCTCGTTAGTCGAGCGCGACCCGCGTATCCGTAGCGAATGTGCGTGTCAAGCGACGGCGTGACGCGACCACTATTGGATTAGTCTCCATTTAGTGGCATTTTCTATCTTAAGCTTCTCCGTGCTTCGGAAGGCATGTTAAGCCGTTGGTTGTTATCGATAGATAGCAGTCGTGAAGCTGTGTCAGAGTTGTGCCTTAGGGCAGCCTGAAAAATTCTGACAGCGTTGGCCACTAACAAACCATGGGTCATGTTCGTGTTGGTCTGGTTTCTCTGTAAAATGGGTTATGGAGGTCAGACAGCAGTAGCTCCATTGTAATAACCAGTTCCGCCGAATCTAGGACCATAACTTACCGCGTGCCCTAGGCTCCGAAGCGTAAGCTGACGACGCAATCAGGAATACACGCTAGGATGATAAATATGGATGACAGCGAACAAGTGGTTTTCATACTACCTGATAAGTGATTTTAACTCAATATAGTAAATTCACCCAGACAGATCGTGGGGCATACCATGCGAGCTGGCCACGCCCAAGCGTTGCCAGGAGTTGTGGCCGATGCTCAACGTGGACGACATCATCGGAGGCCTGTGGATTCCCGGGGACGGGGTTGGTGACCCCCATCTGCTCTGCATGTCTTTGATGAAGGAGGCTGTTGAAAATGGTTAGTGGAAAGCTCTATTTCCTTATTGTATTAACAGATTTAAAAAAAATATGCTACTTGTATTGTTCTATTTCTTTGTATGGATTAAAAAAAAATATTTAAGGACAATCAAGAGCTGTTTTCGACTGGCAGCATTTTCAACCAGATTTAGCATTCCTTGATGGGATGTCAAAATACAACTTTGGTGCTGGATGAATGGAATCATAGAAGGTTGAATTAATAGAAAAACTTTATTATATTGTCGAACTTAACAAGATGCTATAAATGCACCTCTCTCAACGCGAGTCAACCTCTGGCCTTTTCAGATTTTTCTAGCAGCTTAGACAGGACCAGTGATGTGCCGTTGCCCGAAGTGGAAATATTGGGGAACATTGGTTAAATATGACCAATATTGGATAGATTTATATATAAAACTATTTGCATGAATGTATCTCACCATGTTATATAGGGTATATGAGAAAGTATTTGTCCTTCATATAAACTGCCAATGCTGCCGAAATTTTCCGTCAATATTCCCAGTAAATTCCCAGCAAAGTTGCCGGAAAATTGCCACACACAAAACATTTGGTTAATGTATGCCAAAATAGCTGTTGATATAGTATTGTTCACGTAAGAAAAAATAAACGTTCAGTGCCCCTATCTCTATCAAAAAACCATCTTTTCTTTTGCGATAATGAATCGTTTCCATACATTGGTATCGCAAACTGCCCTTTCGCCCTTGCGAAATCTTGGTACCGGTAATCGTGTGTGGCATTGAGGCGTACCTATTGGTGGTGCGGTCATGTGTCAAGGATGGCTCACAAGAAGGGTCACAAAGCTCATCTACTCAGAACTTGAAGAGAACAAGCGTATAAAGTTATGCTGAAGCGGCACATGAATCGCTGCGGCTGCGGCATGGAGTCTCAGTAGGGGAAGCAAGATGCCCAAAGACCGGATTAGAAAGCTTTTAATCCAAGAATTTAAAATACACTGAGCTCGGAAACAGGCGCAAGGAGTTAAAAGCCCGAAAACCTGCGCTAATTGAGTATAATTATTATAACGAAGTGCTCATAATGCGAGGACTTTTACCAACAATATTGGCACGTAAGCCACTTGAGCTCAAGATAGGGCCATAGATACCTGAAGGCGGCCACCGTGATCGAAATCGGTCGGAGGTCATCGATCAAACAATCAATAAAATATAAAATGTATGTATGTAAGGAGCGATTGAACCTTCATACCCTGGTGTCCCAACATTTATTATTTATCAAGCTTTAACGACCCTTCATGTATTTTCTCAACAAAATCGATATTTCTTCATTAATCTGAATTTTGATTAAATAGAGCGATTAAAATGGATCGGCAACATTGGGAACATTGACGGCAAAATAGAAAGTTTCCGGCGGCGGCAAGATTGGGAATATTGCCAGCAGTGGCAATATTCCGGCACTTCTCTGGATAAAGCAAAATCTGCTTCGAAATATTTTAAACCACCATTCCCAGAAAGGACAGCATAAAATCTCACCTGTAATCGACAAAGGAATACGTTACTTTAAGTCGTTTTGAAGGACCTACAGGGCCATAAAAGTCAGTACTTCCTCCAAAGGAACCACTGAACGAACTTCTGAGAACACGGGAATTTGCCCACCTTATTTTAAGTTACATTTTGGTTTAAAGGTGTTGGTGTGATGGAGAACTGTGCCGTGACCGCGGTGTTGTCTAAAAACGAACGGGTGTGTGGCGTGGAGACCTCGCAAGGCGCCATAAAGTGCGAGTACTTCGTCAACTGCGCTGGATTCTGGGCGCGGCAAGTAAGGATCTCATACAATAGGTGTGAATGGATGAAAATTCCAAAAACGCTATCAGATTTCTTCAATCAGCCAAATAATTAAAAAATAATTTAGTTACCCAGAAAAATGACTTTGACAGTCGAAACGGTTTATCCTTGTGCGTGTTTCACACGTAATATGAGAATTAAAAAAAAACTTATTTCAAATGGTTGACTGTGAAATAACAAGAAACCTTAGAAGATAAAAATTCAAGTAATTTTCATCTATTCCCTATTATGTACGGACAAACTTTTACCCGCATCTTCATACAGGTATGTATTTAAATCCACGGGTATACTCTTCACAAGAAAAGCTCAGAAATTAAAAAGTCTATTATACAGACCAAGTAGTGACAACAATTAAATAAATTATTTTTCCTGTAGGTTGGTCAACTGGCGCGGCCGCAAGTGAAAGTGCCCCTACTGCCTTGCGAGCATTACTATTTGCACACGAAGCCTATTGAAAACCTGGACCCCATGACCCCTGGTGAGTTGATTTTCTTGGGAGTGTCCAATGTGGTAGTCTATGTTTTGACTGGCTGCCTTTCCACTAACGCGATGCAGAGAATAAATAATAGCTAGTTATAATATAATAGGGAATAATTGAAAATTCATTCATATTTAGTGGGATACATGGTCAGTCGACCCTGTACAAGGTCTCAGAGTCCTAATAAAACTTTTAACAACTAAACAAAGTATTGTTACGAGCTCCGGGGTTCGCAATTTGGTGAAAAACACCTGATGACTCTTAAAAACGTTTATTCCCACAAGGATGGTCGCCGACGTCACTTTACTTCACTTATCACTAACAATGTCCAAAACACTTGCTAATCACTGCAATTTTGATTTCGTAACAGTATGCTTCCAGTGGCAATCGAAACCAACTCATATTGTCGCAATATTGACATAAATATATTTTCATATTGTTAAGGGCCATAAAATATTACAAATAACTATATAGAAAAATCAGTCATATTCAAATTTGGTGTTTGAATTTATACTTTTAAACTAATATTATAATTATAGGTATTAATATAATATTATAAAGCTGAAGAGTATGTTTGTTTGAATGCACTAATTTCAGGAAGCACTGAAACTAAAATAAATATAAATCATATATGACTTTATTTTGGATTTTGTTGTCAAAATAATTGTTTATTTGTGCCAGTGGTACGGGATCCGGATGGTTACATATATTTGCGCGAGCGGGACGGCTGTATCCTGGCAGGCGGATTCGAACCTGTGGCCAAGCCGGTCTACGAGGAAGAGAGTAAGATTTTTGTTAAGTTTTTTATTAGTAAAGTATAATATAGGGGAACTTAATGTTAACCATCGTTTTTCGAGTGTTAGTGACTAACACTGGTGTCACATATTTCAGCTTATTATTTCTTTCTCATTATTTATGCATCTGCATTCATTTGATTTTACCATAATCTTTTATAATAATGTAGCCAATATGTAATTTTTCAATAAACTGTAAATTATTTTTACTATTAATCAAATCGAAATTGCTTGCGTGCCTTTAAACATGCACGGAATAATCAATAATCATTTATTCTTTTGTAAACATGTTGAATTCAATAATAATCAGGACTGAACACTTTTCTAGGACAGGACTGAACAAATTTTCCTACCAATTTACGGCAAATAATTAAATTAAATCATTTTTATATGGTTTTTATCGTTTATTACTTAATTAATAATAAAGTCTTCTTAATTTGTCGAAAAAATGGCGGTTGACTACAGACAACCTTCTGCCATGTTTTTTTCGACAATTCTCGAATTCGACATTTTCCCTAAAGGCTCACTAAATAGGAAAATTGTCCTTCAGTTCAGAACCTTGCCCAACGCTGCGTCGCCGAAGACTGGGATCACTTCCACGTGCTTCTGCAGGAACTCCTCAAACGAGTGCCAGCACTCAGCGAGGCGGTGCTGCACAAACTGTGCAATGGACTCGAGGCGTTCTCACCAGACTGCAAGTGGATCGTTGGGGAAGCCCCTGAGGTGAGTCTATACGATATGATATTGTAGAGGGTTCCATACTGAATGTGCTGCACAAACTGCAACGGACTCAAGGCGTTCTCACCAGACTGCAAGTGGATCGTAGGGGAAGCCCCTGAGGTGAGTCTATACGATATGATATTGTAGAGGGTTCCATACTGAATGTGCTGCACAAACAGTGCAACGGACTCGAGGCGTTCTCACCAGCAGCCCGACCTACAAATTTCCAAGCGATACTAAAGTTAACGTCTTGAAAAAAAGCTACCGCCGAAAATCTAGTAAAGCCAGCTATCGCTATGGGTTTGGCTATGTACCACAGATACAACAAAAAATGAACGAAATGAACTGAAAATGTCGCGTTTTGATCATCCAAATTTTATCTCAAAATTCTTTAGTTTTTTCATGAATTTCATGTAAATATATTTATATAATACATTGATATTATGAAAAATCTTATTTTTCATGATAATTCTCCTTAGCTTATAATGAATAAACTTATTTAGCTAAGTTTGTATATTTATTAATTCAGACCACACAAGGCAAAAACCAAAACGCCATTAAAAAAAGAGCATTTTAGAAAAAAATGCAAACGTCAAAGTTTGACGTACTGTTTTTTAATATGGCCTTTACTAGACATATTTAGCCAATCCCAAGTAAAAATGAACAAAGAAACCTCTAAAAGCAGGGTAGAAACCATAGAAGTGCCATAACGCGGCCAAAGTTAAGCCTCACTATACTAAGTTAAGACTCGAGAGGCTTTACTTGCCTGCCTATGGCACTTCTACGTATTCTTGTTTCTGTGGTAGAAACACAATGTTTGAGTATACGAGTGATTTTTTTGCTTGTTGCCAAAAGCTCCATGAAAATCGCTAACTACAGTTTCTACCACTTAATTTGGCCTGGGGCCTTACGAAATGACCTGACTAAAGAAGATGTCGCCTTACAACTTGTATTGCACCAACTCGTTTACTCGCTCGTTTCTAACCTAGGATAACCTCTCTAGTAAGAGCTATCGGCGCGACAACTTTCTTCAAATAACTTCTCCTGGCTAAATACGTCTAGTAAAAGCGATACTGAATTTCAAAATGAATGTTCTATTTTCTTTTGCACGCGATTGTAAATAACCACGTAAGTAACAACATTGAAATTAAATTAATAATTAACTAGGAAATGAGCTAAAGACCATAATAAATAGTATAATTCAAATCTAAGGATGTTTAAGCGATTGAAAGTAAGAAGTAGGTACCTTTATTTATGCTTTTGTAATACTTAGGTATCCTGTGTTGATACTATCCTAACAACCACTGATTTATATTAATATTTAGATAAGTTTGATTAAGTATTTGTTGCAAGCTACAACTACAACGTATGGTATCTTATTTTCAGTTTTATCTATCCTATTATTGACCATATATAATTAAGTTTTACATAATTACCTATTGATATTTCAGAACGCCCGCTTCTCACGCAGAAGAAGCCTGTAGCACTATTATGTTGTTGGGTAAAGTGTGTCCGATTACTAAAGATACCTTCTTGCTGTAGAATATGCCTCATGTTTGGATTTGTACGAGAAATACTTCTACGAGAGTTCACAAGTAAGTATTTTGTTTGTATGTTTATGTGTTAGAGAATAGGATAGGTAGGTAAGTACACAAATATATTATAGTTCTTTGCACTAGGTTTTGCAAATAAAACAAATTGAGGTGTACCTAATGATTTAGAATTATATCTGATAATTATAATTTATTTAATTACCTTTTACATTATGATTGTTGTTCAATAACAAAAATGTTTAATATCGGCTTTGATTTTTCTGTATCATTTTTCTTATTGGCATAAGTCTAGTAAGTAAGTAACAAGGGTTCCTTGGAAATAATGTGGTTGTTGTGATAATCAGTGCCACCACATCTAGGACCGACTTACAGCAACAACTAGGAAAAACATGCTTAGACGAAGATGTGTTTGCTGTGATATGTGATATACCCATAGTGATTTTTGATTATATTTGGTTATTATGATGACACCCAAGGGAAGAAAACATTAATCTAAATTATATATCAATTAAAAGTTGATAAGTTTAATAACTGATCTCATAAATCTGTTAAATTTAGAGTAGTAATAAAATGCATCTCATCAATGGCCAGAATGGAAGTTATGTAATGGCTTTTTCCCGTCATGGACATTTTGTGACTTTTTTATATTATTTTTGATAATGTTATGATAATCTTCATTATTTTAGTGGGAGCGCATTGGGATCTCAATTTAGAAGAGAGTGCGAAAATGTGTGGGGGACAAGGTCAACTGGAAGCAAATTATGCAAGCGACCTGTGTACAACCCTTCAAACTTTTAACGTAAAATTCGAAATATTGTAAATACAGTATTATTAATGCAAGTGTATCAGATCCTAAACTGGTACATAAAATTTCTTAAATATTTGTAAATATTTCCCAATAAACAGTAATTCTATAAATGAATTGTTTTTATTTTATCCTTTGTTATTCTTTGCCTGAAGTTGAAGTTTTCTGCTGATATGATGCAAAAAGTGTTTATTTCACATTGATGCTGTTGCATTTGTCTTTAGTTTCTGTAATGCTATTTTCTGTGCAATACAGGCAAACATTATTGTATCCAGTAAAATATAAATAAATTGTATAAATAAAATCAAGACTGCTTGCAAAAAGAAATATATTTGGATCACACATAATATCACAATTTTTCAGGTTTCTTAGGTATTCCATTAATTATTTGCATCCCATTCATTGTTTGTTAGGTTAGTGCCCATCTATAATTCGCTTTACTTCATGAATGCAGTACGGATGTAGTCTTCCATGGTCTTTGCAGATGGTCGACCGAACACCTGCAAATTTATAAATATTTTCATAATATTCATCCAGATTCGACTTCTTGTGATGAAATGGCTGACTATTTAGACCAATAAGTGGCCTTGGTCACCACCCTATCGTTTGTACTGAACCATTTCTTCTAGTTACTACAGAAAAGAGGTTGTCAAAGTCATGACAAACAATACATTTTTCATCATATGATGATATAATATACACAACTTACATCACATCCACACTAATACTAATATTATAAGAGCGAGTCTGTCTGTTACACTTTCACATCCAAACCGCTGAATGGATTTTGATGAAATTGTATGAATATAGTTGAATACTCGGGGTCAAACATAGGCTACTTTATGACACAGATGCAGCTGAGGGAAACAGCTAGTAGGCTACATGATTGTTTGCTTAAGAAATAGGATACATAAATACCATTAATAAGGGTACCGCATCAAAACAATTTTTTATCTGAATCAACTTGAAACCACTAATTATAATAAAAGGCAGGTTTTTCTTATTAAATTAATAAGTAAGAACAGATTTTACAAATATAATCTATAAAATAATGTTTAGATTTGTAATCTGTAGTCATAGGCATTCGAATTTTTAGTGTTGTATTAAAATATATACTGGCAACTCTAAAAAGTGACGCCGCTCTTTTTCGGTAAAAAAGGCGGTATTCGTATTTTGCCCGTCGTCTCGTATTCTAGTGCTGAAACAGCCTTTTTCTCGCAATTTTGTTTTTCGTCTCGTAATTGTGTCACTGCTGTTATAAATCGAAATATACAATAAATTGTTCGTAAATAAATCGAGAGCTTTGTGTGAAACGTGAGATTAGTGTCCGTACCATAACCCACATCATAAAAGGAGGAACCACCCACTGGGCAAGTCATCGTACGTAAGTTATCTCTAGCTAAGGGAACTCATGTTGGCCAATATAAAATACCTTTGGTTAGCGATTACCATACAACATCCCATCCAAGATCTCACCAAGTATCGTAAGTTGTTTTTCGTTGTAAATTTGAATATACATTCCGCTAATTAGCCTGCCGTTAATTTAGCAACCATTTGTTTCGGATCTTTCCAGCAGGCTTCTCGAATATTTTCATTAATATCGTAAAATACAATCCTCACAAGGTATAAGAGTAACTTACCCACTACACTCCAAATATACACATATATTGGTCCATATGATTGATATTTGTACATTCCGGAAAACCAAATTTATCATTGTATCTAAAACAATATTACATGTTAGATTTATGGAAGTAAAGAATAATATCACGGGATAGATTTATGTAAACAAGCATTGGATTTATAAATAAGTTAAATATTTACCTTCTTGGGGCAGCATTACAATCAGTTGCCGATATTAGGAACATGATTAAACTTCAAGATATGTGGTTCATTTAATGCATTAGTCATCTCTGCAAGTCAATCCGACATGGATGTCTGCGAGAGGCCTACCTAGGCTGAAATTATTGCCTACACATTTTTGGTACGATCCATTTCCCATACAATTACAAAGCAGCCAAGATCTGTAACATTGTCAATAACAAACCTATTAATATAAATTACTTAAGAATTACGTTTTGCATAGTAGGTATCCATACTAATAGTATAAAGTGTGAAAGTCTGTCTATCTGTTACACTTTCACGGCCAAACTGCTGAACGGATTTTGATGAAATTTGGTATGAATATAGCTGAAGACGTGTCAGGGTTGTAAAAAGCACTGTGTATCACTTTTTTTTTAAATCCGGAATTTCGGATGCAGTGGGCCGCGCGTAAACTTACACATTTCACAAACCGAGAAAAAACTAACGAAAACAAGTAGCAATAAGACTAAAATAGTCGGAAATCGTATTATATGGAATAATTGTTCAAAATGTAAGTATTTAATATATAAATTACTTATTATTTATTCTCTATGGAGTCGAAAACAGTATTTCGCCACATCAAGTTTTCGATGACAGATTGAAAGCGATAAAAATGTCTTCGGCGCCATCTTGTTTGAAAGCCAAGGCTTACGCGGTACGAATTAAACGTCACTTTCATATGATTTTCATTCAATATTCAAAGCCACTGGCAATCAAAAAATGAAAACATTTTGGCTTGCTAACTTGGCTTAGGCGATGCAAAATAGGGCCGATGTCGTCATAAACTATAAACATTTTTATGGAAACCACATAGGCGGTCGAGCTACAGACTGCAAGTGGATCGTAAGGGAAGCCCCCGAGGTGAGGCTATACGATATGATATTGTAGAGGGTTCCATACTGAATGGGCTGCACAAACTGTGCAACGGACTCGAGGCGTTCTCACCACACTGCAAGTGGATCGTAGGGGAAGCCCCCGAGGTGAGTCTATACGATATGATATTGTAGAGGGTTCCATACTGAATGTGCTGCACAAACTGTGCAACGGACTCGAGGCGTTCTCACCACACTGCAAGTGGATCGTAGGGGAAACCCCCGAGGTGAGTCTATACGATATGATATTGTAGAGGGTTCCATACTGAATGTGCTGCACAAACTGTGCAACGGACTCGAGGCGTTTTCACCACACTGCATGTGAATTGTAGGGGAAGAACATTTGCGAGAAAGAAGAAAAATTCGACATGAAAAAAAAAGATGGAAGCTATTTCGTGACGTCTGATCACGCGGATGGAGCCGTTCAGCGGCTGGGCACAGTCGGGCTAAATTCGTGTCATCGGACGTTACGCGGTGGCTATCACACTACAGATGTCTACGAAGACTTGTGATATGGCTGCCGATTTCTGGAACATTCTGGAGTATAAACAGATGTCGAAAAAGATCTATGCATGTAATCACAAATCGACTGATTTCTATATTTTTGTGTATAATATAAATAGGAAAATAAAAACCCTGCATTGGCGTTGCTACTGATCGCCTTGAGGCGGCAACATGTTGTATGTGTCATGTCAACAACAAAATTGACAATGTCATTTAATGAAATAGAAATCAATCCTTCGTTTTCATTCGCATCAAATATGATAACATCTTTTATATCACTTTTCTCTCATTACTATGTATTATTTTTACCATTTTACCAACCACCAAAATATACAACGTCCACTTCTTTCCCTTTTTGGCACATGACATTGAGATGACGAAATGTAACTTGAATACCTAGTTGCCATTAAAATAAATTAGTTCTAATATTTTTCCGCAATATGGCAAAGGCTGCTATTTTCCTGGTCGGGCTATACCTTAATACCCTATACAAGCCTAACGCATTGGTATTAAAATTTTTGAGATAAAAACTTGATATTCATTTTGAGGCCATTGCGAAGTTCAATTCAATCCATTAAATCTCTCCATGGTTACAGTTGGTTTAAAATTACAGAGCGTCATGGACCCTGGCAGGGCACTACAATGTTACGATATTATGACTACAAATATAATTTCAAAATATTACAAGCATGCATGTCTATAAAAATTTTAGTAGACATATTTAAAATGTATAAAATGGTTTACAGCTGCACTCAGAAACTTCAAACTTGAATAAAAAGAATTCCGATAGAGAAAGAATTTTTTAAATACTCATTAGTATAGATTTTTATAACAGTTTTAAGAGTTTGGTTGTCATTAACAACTGTGAGTTCGGCGGTAAGCCAGTTATCACTATTGTACAAAAAGAGGAACAAATGGCTTTCATAGAATGTATGTCACACAAAATATACGCTGGATTTTGAGAATACATTTTCTTAAACTCAAATGCTCATCGTCCTTGCATTCATCCTACATGGATCAAACCTCTATATTCAAGCAACATTCTTTCAAACGTCCCTCAGCAAGTCTATCTTTCCAGATGTTCAACTACCACGTCGCGGCTGGAATGAAGACAGTCGGTATATCAGCTGCAGGTGGCGTAGCCGAAGCGACGGTGGACGAAATAGTAGACGGATACACGAAATACGACATGTATGAGCTAGACATCAACCGGTTTCTAGCGCTCCATAACAACAAGCGGTTCCTGAGAGATCGGCTTAAGGAGGTGCCTGGTGAGTATGTTTCAAATTCCAAAAGTATGCTGAAAGAAATTTTTGAATTGGACCTAATGTTGCCAAGAGGTGCCTGGTGAGTTTGTTTCAAATCTCAATGGTATGCTAAAATAAATTTTTGAATTGGACCTAATGTTGCCAGGAGGTGCCTGGTGAGTTTGTTTCAAATTTCAATATTGGTCACTTATTTATTTATTTAAGCTTTATTGCACAATACAAAAATTTGTACAAATGGTGGACTTAATGCCAAGTGGCATTCTCTACCAGTCAACCATGGGGCCAAACAGAGAAAGAAAAGTTGGCAATAAAGACTTCACTTGTATAGGACCATGAGATCTTGGTTGAAATGGTAGACGGATACACGAAGTACGACATGTATGAGTTAGACGTCAACCGGTTCCTAGCGCTCCATAACAACAAGCGATTCCTGAGGGATTGACTTAGGAGGTGCCTGGTGAGTATGTTTCAATTTCAAAATTAAAAAAATATTCTGATTTTTACATACATATAAGATTTACTAGGCAAGCAAAAGCATTCCGCACCAATTACGGCAAAAAAAACTATTATGTACGAAGGAGCGCGGCTGTATAGCAAATTGTCAAAAACCATAAAAGAAGTATTTCATAAATAAAATTGTATAATCTTACTCTTTATTTAAAAAGACTTAGGCAAAGCATTTTAAGGGAATATTCCATATTTTGGGAGGCATGAGAAAAACAAAATTCTTTGTTACTGTTGCTAATACTTTTGACATTTTTATTTAATTTTAATCTTGATTACAATCTTAATTTTGATTTTATTATTGATTTCAATTTTATTTTTTATTTTGATCATAATTTATTCTGCCTTTATTGTAATCAAGGAGAAGACATATTTTTATTTTGTTTTTACCTATACTTAATATTTTATTTAGCTTAAATAATGTATAATAACTTGTATAATATATACATGCTTTGTATTAGAAAATCGAGTATTTCTCACTGCAAGCGAATTGTATTCTTATTTTAAGAAATAAATGTCTTAAACCATAAAAGTATGATTATAGAAATTTGTGATGAAATAGGTGATGTGTAAGTGAACACTGCGAAAAGGCCGCCTTTTGTCAACTTTCATGTTATTTTGTGTAATGTTTTATAATTATGTCCTGGTGCAATAATGTTAAAAAATAAAAGAAGATAGAATTATTCTATTCTATCTTCTTTTTTTTCTATCTCTTTATTGAGAAAGCTATCACGTAGGTACAGCAAAGGTCTTATAAACTTAT
Organism: Euzophera pinguis; assembly: GCA_947363495.1. Taxonomy (NCBI): domain Eukaryota; kingdom Metazoa; phylum Arthropoda; class Insecta; order Lepidoptera; family Pyralidae; genus Euzophera; species Euzophera pinguis. The sequence goes on from OX376154.1 coordinate 2,886,086, forward strand.
GCTACATGTTTATAATGTACGTGACAGACCTCTCAATAGGTGATGGCTCAGTGATACGCTAGACATGACTAGCACTGATTTTCAGCCACTACCTTCTGAGGAGTCACGGGATAAAGACTTAAACCTAAACTTAGTGAATATAATCCTTGACTGGTGTGTTACTACCATCTCACACCCCCATCCAATCGAAGTCTGAAAAAATAAATAAATAATGTCTATCCAGATTTCCTAGTTCCATAGCAGTAAAAGCAATTGCTGTTAGTTAATCAACGAACCAACTACAAGAGTGTGTTTCATTATACGTGACAACACACAATAATAAAGCCGGGTCGCCTGCGCCAAAAAAATGCCAAAACATTCTAACAAAACATGTTTTCTGTCAGCCGCGCAGAATCAGAATCATTTATTTGCAGAATACAATTATGCATTATAATAGATGCATTATGCGTTACATAATTATTACGCATAACATTTTGTATGACAAAATTATTAGGCCACGCCTACATTTTGTTAGATGTTCGGTGTTTGCAAACAAAAAATAGGGTCGCCTGAGACCCGATTTAACAGCAACACTTTGTCCTAATCGCAAACCCATCTCCTAGGTATCCACTACGGCATGCCGTATCCCTTCGACGAGTTTGAGACGGGGCGGAACCTGCGCCTGTCTCCGATTTACCCGACTTTGCGGGACAATGGTGCTGTGTTTGGACAGGTCATGGGTTATGAACGACCGACGTGGTTCGAGCCTGTAGGTAAGAGATTCTATTTATAAACTTCTATAATTATAGCATACTAGCTGTTCCCCGTAGCTCTGCCTGCGTCAAAAAGTAGCTTATGTTTGACCTCTGGTCTTCAACTATATTCATAACAAATTTCATCTAAATCCGTTCAGCGGTTTGGCCGTAAAAGCTTAATGGTGCTCCCACACTGCCGTTAGGAAATGTTTACAAACATTTTCTAACACTGAAACTTTGCTGCAGCATTTTCTTCATAAATTCCTTATCTACTAAATAGTATAAAAAATACTGGAACAAATTTTTAGGCTAACTTTGTATATTTAAAAAACAGAAACGCAAAAGGACGTTCCAGCTAAACCCCGCCCCTTCAAAATAGCTTACACGAAGACATTCGGCAAACCGCACTGGTTCGACACCGTACAACGCGAATACTGGGCGTGTAGGGAGTCAGTCGGCCTGGCTGACTACTCGTCTTTCACCAAAATAGATATACAGGTAAACCTTGAAAACTTTAAATTTTCAGTTACAATGTTAGACTGGATTTCGAGAGTTAGTCGGCCTGGCTGACTACTCTTCTTTCACCAAATTACATATACAGGTATTTTGGTGAAAGGAGTTGTTTTTTACTTACTTTCACTATTTAAGTTCATGCTTAAGTAAGCTATTTAAGTGGTTACTTAGAGGGTTTTCGAAAGTTAGTCAGCTTGGCTGCCTTTTCATTCATTAGCAATAATATGCAAAACGCACTGGTTCGACACCGTGCAACGCAAATACTGGGCGTGCAGGGAGTCAGTCGGCCTGGCTGACTCCTCGTCTTTCATCAAAATAGATACTCGTATACAGGTAATTTCTTTTTCAGAAAAAACACTTTCTGCAATTTTAATTCGTGATACATGAGGTCATTCAGCGGGGTTTGGTTGACTATTCGTCTGTTACCAAAGTAGATATACCAGTGGATAAGGCGTCTTCCTTAAACCAAGGTCAAGGGTTCGATTCCCGTGGGAAGCATGTTTTGTTTAGTTGTTCCCAGTTTGGTCAGGACAGATTCACCAGATCAGGGTTAAATCACCTGTTGTCTGGTAATAAAGATGATTGGAAGGCACATAAAACTATCAGTCGGCTGGCATCAGGTGGTCGTTAAAGGCGCCTCTTCAGAGACCGAAAGGCGGTTCCGTAAAGCCTTGACACCTAGGTGGAGTGCCTACCACCTGACTGTGGAGGCCGGATGACCATGTAACTCACTCGATATGGATAAATGAACCATATATTTTGTTCCCAGTCGCAAGGGCGAGAGGTCGTCGACCTCCTGCAATACCTATGTTCGAACGACGTGGACGTGCCTATCGGAAGCATCATACACACGGGCATGCAGAACGAGAGGGGGGGATACGAGAATGATTGCAGTTTGGCGCGCATCTCTGAGAATCAGTGAGTATTTATTTTGTTTATTTTCAAGACTGTCTACCGTGGTTAAAGCGTTTGCCACAACCATAACGTAACTAACCTATCTTCTGTCACAAAGTCGTGTTTTTACAGTTAGTTTCTTCTGTCACAAGGTCTGTCTCTCGCTCGCTCACTGTTGTAGACCCGATTGTCGTGGATCGATTTCCGCGGAAAGCATACTTTGTTTAGTTATTTTTAGTTTAATCAGGACATATTATTATTGATCACCTGATTGCCTGATAATAATGATGATTCCGTGCTTCTGAAGGCACATTGAGCCGTTGGTCTCGTCTGCTATTTGGTGGTGGCTGACACCACACACAGTACATCTGTGTACAGCGTCATTTGATCTAGGTCATTAACCATGTAACCCACTAGATATGAATGAATGACCGGAGTTATAAGTGCGTTACCGATATTTTGGGAAATGGAAATTTCGGGAAAAAGACATTCTATGGAAGGGACATTTTAAAGTCAGGGGACATTATGTACTTAGTTAATCACCGGGCTCTTGGCATGGCTAACAATCAGGAAAAATTCAATATTGTGCAGTGTGTAGTCATTTTAATTTGACAAAATTAAAAAAAATTGAGACTGAACACATATTTTACTCCACAGTTACATGATGATAGCCCCGACGATCCAACAGACTCGTTGCAAGGTCTGGCTCAAACGTCACTTGCCGCCAAACGGGTCAGTGACCCTCACTGACGTCACGGCCGTATACACCGCCATCTGTGTCATGGGCCCGTTCACCAGAAACCTATTGTCCGAACTAACGGACACTAATCTACGTCCTTCGAACTTCCCATTCTTCACGTTCAAAGAGATTGATGTTGGACTCGCGAATGGGATAAGAGCTATGAATCTGACGCATACGGGAGAGCTGGGATATGTGCTGTATATACCTAATGAGGTGAGTTACAGAATAGACCATTTATATTTTCTCTGGCGTATAAGAAGTGAACAAATCTAAAATTGCCAGTTTTCCTATTCTATTTCTTCTAACAGGTGTCGAAAAAGTTTGTAAAACACAAAAAAAGCCATTTTCTGCAATCAGTCTTTTTGGCTATGAGCATATGAGTTAATGATTTACATGGTATACTTATTCTTCTTTAGAAATAATCTGTGCTGCCAACCTAAAAAATTAAATGTGAATAGCCGGAAGTTATCCGGCTACATCATACCTTGACAAAAAATGAAAGTCATTGGGTTTTCTGCGATTTTCTTAAAAAAATACTTGCTTATCTAAAGATCTGATTAATGTAATCTGTTCCCTAAGCCTATTCCTCGAAATAGTTTACGAATTAGACATTTTCATGAAAAAGTTTACTAGCCAATTCTAAGTTTACTTCTGACCGCAAGATTTTATTTCCTCTTGTTATTTTTTAATTCTTATGAATTTCTGAGTGTTTAATGGACCAGGGCGCTACCAAGCGAGGTAATAGAGATCACAATCATGCAAGAAAAAAATAGGTTATTTAGACCCAATACAGATTTTTAAGTGGTTGAAAATGCTATCTGTAAGACGCTGAAATGAGTTATGGGCCCCGTTCACCAGGAACCTACTGTCCGAACTAACGGACATTGATCTATGTCCTTTTCAATTCCCCTTTCCGTACCTTCAAAATGTAAGGTCGGTTAAGAATGTTATGTTTTATTCTTAAACATTAATAAAAAAAAAACATCTGTACAGTTCGCGCTGCACGTTTACAATCGGCTGATGACAGTCGGCGAGAAGTACGGCATCAGTCATGTCGGGTACTACGCCTCGCGCGCGCTTCGCGTTGAGAAGTTCTTCGCTTTTTGGGGACAAGACCTGGACACGATGACGACTCCGCTCGAGTGCGGGCGCACTTGGCGCGTCAAGTTTGATGTGAGTTCTATTTTTAAATTGAAATGATGTCTTAATCTGAGTTCTTATTTCAAATAAAAATAATGCAGGCTATGGAAGACTAAAGTTCTGTTTTCAAACGAAAATAATACAGGTCAAATATGTCGAAAATTCCATATTCAAATTTAAGGTTACTTCAATGTCAAATTCAGCGGCGCATTCGATTTTCACCGACCACGAGCTGGACCCGTGGTCGTGGGCGGCAGTCTGGGTTCATTAGATATTACATAGACACGCTCTCGCCACACAGAGAGACATCCCATTCATCGGTCGCGACGCCCTCCTCCGTCAAAGAGAGCAGGGTGTCCGTCGGCAGTACGTGCAGCTGCTGCTCACCGACCACGACCACGAGCTGGACCTGTGGTCGTGGGGCGGGGAACCCATCTACCGCGACGGGAACTACTGCGGACAGACCACCACCACCAGCTACGGGTTCACTTTCAAGAAGCAGGTAAGTCATAGTCAAAATATTAATTGCTTTTATTCGTTTATTTATTTATTTTAAACTAGCTGTTTCCTTTTATTTTAAAGTAGCCTATGTTTGACCCCGGGTCTTAAACTATATTCATCCCAAATTTCATTAAAATCCGTTCAGCGGTATGGCCGTGAAAGCGTAACAGAAAGACATTTTTAATATAAGTATGGACTTAACCTAAAATGGTAACTCGTTTACATCGTTATTCTTATTTAAGAATTTTTGAGCTGAGACTAATAAAAGATTTCTAGATAAGATACAATGTAATTATTATATTAATAATTTAGAATTTAGCAAGTAGTCAATTAAAATTATAAAAAAAGAAACTATTTGGACAGGTAAACTGAGTCTGAGTGATAAAATAAAAAATAGTGAGATAAGGAAAAGGTGTGCTGTGAATGAGGATGCATGCCCAAGAGATGGTAAGGTGGTTTCGTTATGTAGAAATGATGGACGAAAGGAGAGTTACGAAATGTGTGTACAAAACAAAGATGACAGAAATGTCGGTAAACATTGGAATATGTTATGAGTGCGAGAGAGTGATGAGCATAAAAGAAGCGAGGGAGGTTTGTAAGGATCGTAGCTAATAGAAATCCGTAGTCTACCTACCATGGATGGAAACAGGCGTGATGAATTGATTGTGTTAATCCGTAAACTATCTAAGTTTCCCATGCTTTGCCTGGCTTTCGAAATACGTCAAATATATGCAGCTAATACAGGAGTTATTGTTCAACAGGTCTGTCTCGGCTTCGTCCAGAATTTAGACGCGGACGGAGTCGCGCATAGAATCAACAACGACTACGTTCTTAGCGGCCATTATGAGATTGACATCGCTGGCATTCGGTGAGTGTAAATTCCCTTTACGACAGCAGTATCACTATTGACACAATTTAATGTTGCCTACTTTTCGCAAGATAAAGCAAAATATTTATTTATCCTCTTCTGTCACTCGCCAGTTGACTGTAAGAGATCCTTAAGTTGGCTATGTCCGTTATTGTACTTTTATATGTTAATTGCGGGGGTCAACAGAATCATCTAAAACCACTCGTAAATTTAAATTATCTCTAAACATAAAAATATGTCACAAAAATACTATTTTTCTTTCATTCAAATGTTGCGAACCCCTGAGCATTTGTTTACATAATTTATGTCCTCTCGTGACGGGGACTTTATTATCCTATAAATGGATATTAATATGATACCCTAATTTTATCAATCTAAAAGTCACCCTATCAGTATATGACCTTACATCATTCGCAAATAAATATCAAAGTAATGCTTTACCATCAGGTACGCCGCGAAGGTGAACCTCCACTCGCCGAATCTGCCCACGAAGTACCCCGACAAGGAGCGAGACGTATACCAAGCCACCAGGAAGCTTCACGAACCCCAACAGTTCTTGGGACGGCATTACCAACCTTAAAAAACTTATTGCGATGGCTTAGCGATCCAAATAGAGTCTTGAACCACGAGCCATTTTTTATATATTTAATGTAACATCATATATCCAGTCGTACATTTATGTATTTCAGTCTTGTGTTCGCTTTAGGGCAAAGCAACATCGCCTGTGATCTCGATCGATTATTTAAATACCAATAATGGCAACTATCACAATGTTTTTCTACTGCAAAAGTAGCTGCAGTAATTTGAAAGCATTTTAGTCAAATTCATGGGGTTTTAGTGTGCACTATCTTCCCCACTCTGCGCGTCAGCGAATAACCATTTTGTATTATTTTAAGTGATAAATTTGTGTAAAAATTAAATGGCTAACAAAAAATCGAAATTCCACGAATTTTTAGAATATATTTAATTTTGTACGTTACCGAAATTTCTCAGGTTTAGCTTTCGTCGGCCAAAATATGCCTTTGATCCACGATCGATGATATTTTTTTGTGAAAATTTATTTTAAACTATACAATATTATATTAGAAGCAATATGCAAATGCTGCAGACTCTGGCTCTGAAGTAATCATTTTTCTTATTTATTAAAAAAAACATAAATCTTTTGCAATTATACACGTAACTACGAAGTTCAATTATTGATGACAATAAATTGAAGGTTTTTTTATAAACGCGGCGGATAATATGGCTGTTTGTATATATTATATCTTTTAAGTTTTAATTATTTCCCTTTTCTATATTTAATTAGTAGTTAGTAAGTTATATGCCTTCAAAAACAAAACTAGTATATACAAAATTACATCTTTCCTTCTTTATATTTGCTTTGGAGTGCAGCTCTTCATATAAGGATCCAGACTCCACTTCATATACTATATTTTACATTTTAATATGATTATGATATATGTTCCCGTGAGAAATACTACTGTTTTGAAAGGAAATTGTATATTAAGATTAAGCTCAGGTTTATATAAATATATATTTGAAATAAATTATTTGAAATTAATGAATTATCTTTTTATTTATTAAACATAAGTATTGAATGTTCATAACATTATGTAATATATAAAAATGTGTGAAAACACATTATAAAAAAATATCTTAATTTAAGATTTGCTTTTAACTATGAAATTAAAAAACTTCGACATTACATACAATAATTAAAATTATTTATTTGTACAGAATACTTTACTACGAGGAGTAGTAATCACGCTTAATAATTATTTTAATACTATAAGTTGAGCCCTTGTTTATATTCAATAAAAATAAATTAATTTTGACCCACTTGATGTACCTACATTCATGTTTCATAGCACACAGAACAGTATAAGATACCTATTTCCATAAGCACTACACACAAATTTAAAAGAAAAATATTAAGGCCTTTAAAAAATATTCATTATTTATCTTCGTAAACAATGCTTTATAAATGTCTTTCTTTACCTTTGTTCACAGTAGTTACTTTACCTAAAAAGGTACACACATAAAAATAACTTCGTCTACCTTAAAATATACAGGATGATTTTTTGACTGATCTCATACAATTTACAATGGTTTTTAAATCCTGTTTAGTCGATTTCTCTCTTTTGACGAGAAATAACTACTTATTACTAGAGTACTTTAAATACTAGAGTATAAAAAACTACTTATTACGGCAAAATCATTCCATTTATCCACCAGAAAATAGAGTGTTTGATGATGTACTTAGATATGTAAACATCGCTAATAAAAATATTGTCATAGCAACTGATACAAGTATTGTGGCAGTCCGAGGTTACCATACCTAGAGCCCCATGCTTATTGTACGGTTATTAACAAACTCTTATATAACCATTATTGAAAAACACAAATTAGAGTATAAACACAATTAGAAAGAGAAGATTTTTTCCCCTTAACCTAAGTCAGTGATAAAACTTATTGGATCGTACGCTTTACATTTTCTTCTTCACAATTCTTTTAGTAATCTTGGAGTTATCGAATTAATCGCCTAATTACATACAAACACAAAAGTAACAATACATTAAAAGGATGATTAATATATGGACATTGAATACCCTGTCAGATTTACACACATACTTATTTTTCTATTTAGGATTGTCTAAATCTTATCAACAATTACTATCACTAGACTAGAGACAAATTTCTTATGAGAGAGATAACTTAGTAGGAGTCACCTTTAGTCCCAAAAACATATTTGGACAAAGAGAAAACAGCTGGACGAAAAACTCTGAAGTCTTCACTGGTTGTTTGGACCCAAGTCAGAACTCAATAACACAGCAAGATGTTAGTGTACATAGCCACCTTGAAACTTATCTGGACATATGGTACCTTGTGGTTAGTCAGTCAGGTTACCACCTGGTCAGTTGTGGGAGACTGTTAGTATTATAATACTGGAAAGATTCTAGAACAAGGCTCTCCGGGATTGGAAATTGCCCAAAACAACCGTAAATATCAAAAGCTAGGCCAGTCACGTGAACCAGATGAAGGGGGAATCTGATAGATCCGGCTGAAGAGAAAGAGATATATACGGAACTGATTCCTAAAGAGGGTCTGCTTTTTACACAATACTATTTATATATTAAAACTAGCGGCCTGGTACGTGCTTCGCTACGTATAAAATGATAAATAAAAAACCGCTCGACCGATTTTGTGCAAAGTTCACATGAACCATCTACTAAATAGTCCAAACAAAGCCTAAACATTTGGTTTGGATAGGTGAGCCCGTTCTCGAGTTATAAAATTACAACGAAAAGTGCCATTGATTTTTATATATATAGATAGACTAGCGGCCCGGTACGTGCTTCACTACGTATAAAGTGATAAATGAAGAACCGCTCGACCGATTTTGTGCAAACTTCACATAAACCATCTACTAAATAGTCCGAACAAAGCCTAAACATTTGGTTTGGATAGGTGAGCCTTCTTGAGTTATAAAATTACAACGAAAAGTGGCATTGATTTTTATATATATAGATAAAGAGAAGAATGAGTTGAATGAAAGATCTTGCATAAACTGTAATATTAAATCTATGGTTTGAATAATATTTAGCCTCACTCTCATTGCTGCTGTAAAAAATAGCTTGAGATTTTGATATTTTTCATATAGATATTATTATATTCAAAGTTTGATCATTTATCGTTGAAAACTGAGTGGAGCATAGGTGGGTTTAAATTTTGTTCATTAGGGTTCTGTAACTAGTTTATTTATTTTATTTCAGAATACACAAAAAGTTTATTAACTGTAAAGTATGCAGTGACTGATACAGTGATGATTATATCTGATATTTATCTGAAGGAGTACATGATGACCAAAAAATTGATTTATATTGGTCTAGACAAATCCAATTGGTATGGTCTAGTCAAGTCAAATCCAATCAGTCCATAAGTAGAAAGGTGATCAATGTGTCAATATCAGTAGTTAACTCAGACAAAAATGGGTGACAATTTTGACAAGAGGACAGAAATATGGATAATATTGAAGTGCGACAGACACTAAGAAGAAAATGTAGGTAATTTTACAGCTATCATTTTTATGAAGAGATATTTGACATATTGTAGTCACCATGGTGGCACTAATCACCTAGGCAGCCTACTAGTCTCTGTATCAGAAACTACACAACTTCCGGATTATTAACTTTGGATTAACCTACAGGACCTTAAATCATACTTAAATTTAATACTTATATACACAGTAATTTCAATTGACATAATTTTATCCCTCCATCGCTGAATATCATATTCTCAAGAGATCACATTGATAAAACACCGCATTTGCAAAACATATTAGTTGTTTCAATGTCTGATTTACGAAACAAATCAATTTTGTGACCATTAACAGGTACTACAATATATCTCTTAAAATGAAATTAAATAAAATTGAATTGTCTAGAATAAAATTGATTTGTCACTGTATATTAGACTGTGGCAGTGATAGGGTTTGTTTTTCTTTTTTTTTAGTGAGTGAACTCTGGCAAACTATAATTCTGATGACTAAAACTTTGCCACCGTCAAGGCATTGCCAGTGGCTTCGTAGAGATCCACACCTTAAACCAGCACACTTACTGATGTGTGCAGGTTTTTACCTCAACAGAGCCTGTGATAATAAATATAAAAAGTGATTACCTGATAACACGACCGGGAAATCTATAGAGGCATATAAGAAAGAAATTGTGGAACTCTTGGAGGTTTACTGGCAAACCAACCAGTACATTAAAACTTTGGTGTTTGTTTAAAATTAAAATAAATTTTTGTAATCTAAGTTAGCAAATTTTTACCTTCCTTAGCTCAATGTGCATTTTTACACTTAACAAAATAAATGGAATACATAACCTTGTACATAAAATATGTATATAATTGATATCAATAAATCAGTCATCTTACAAGGAGTAAAAATAACGTAGAACAATAATTGATTAGTCTCACAATAATTTCAAATAAAATTGTTAATGTCAAAAGTGTGCGCAGCATACATGGTGGGCTTGCGCAGCTTTTCCTTTGTACAATCACATGGTGATTTAGTTTTAAAATCAAAACGAATAATTTTACTGGCAATGTGTTCTCTTAGATAAGGAGCAGCTACTGGTCGCAATCTGGATGTCAATACTTTACCAAATGCTGAACATTTGCCTTTTCTAATTTTTTTGTTCAGAATGTAAGACATGTCGGTCACACACGGTAGTAAAGGCTCAGGAATTTCAATAGCTACTTCTTGTTCTTCGTCACAATTAATGAACTTGGGCTCGAACAGTGATTCAAAAGAACTACTACTGCTTAATGTTTCTTCGGTAGGTTTGGGCGGCCCAGATCCTAGTTTTTTTGCTCGCAGTCCATCCTCTAGGGCTGTTCTCAAATCAATTTCAAAATCTTCTTCAACTTTCAGCTTCTTCATGGACTCTGCTAGCCGCGAGTTCTCTTCCTCTTTTCTTTTTTGTTCTTGAGCTTTAAATCTATTCGTCAACTGTTCTTCAAGGACACTTCTTATAGGACTTTCACTTAAACTGAAAGGTGGTAATGGTAAGCCTGGTAGTCGTCCCGGAGAGAAAGATAGTCTTGTGTCAGATAGACCTTTTTGAACACCATTTAAACTTGGTATTGGAATACGTTTCGTGAAACTGTTGCTTGATCCTGAATCATCATTCTGCACGCAAGTTTTAGACAAGTGGCTTGCTGCCAAAGCCTGTAGCGATGAAAAGGAATCCGAATCTGTCATTTTTTAATGTTCAAGGAAACTTTATGTTTTAATTTACAATCACTATGCAAGGGGAGCACTGTTTTGGAATTTACAATGTCAAGTCTCAACAACATCTCAAAAACCCATTGTGTTTATTTTACATCAGTATCACTGATCTGCAATCAATAAATTATTTGTGTTAAAATTGTATTGTAAGTAATAAAACACAAACAAGGAAGTTCTGATTCAAGCATCAAAAAAAATTTTCAATACATACGATGTTCCGATAAAATTTTTGTTTACGACATATACTAGAGATACTACATAAGTACTACTTAAGTTTACGAAATAGCGAAATAGAAATGAATCAGTGTTGCCAGTCGCAGATAGTAAAATTCAACATGAGCATGGAACTAAACTTTAGATCCGTGAACATGAGACTCCATGGTCGTCTCCTTCAAGTCTTGTTAATTCCATTGTGCGCACGAAATCAAGTGGTAGTGTGACACATAGTGCGTCCTTTTCTTGTTTTTTGACAGTTACCCCTTATACTAAATTGAAAAGGCATAAGACTAATTTTTATGAATGATCAAAAAAATCTTTCTGTTTTCGGTTTCTGGCACTAAAATTAATAATAAGAAAGAAAAAATAATAATTGCGTAATATACCCATTGTCCATGGTCCATACTGCGACAAACGGCAAAGAAAAAAATGTTTTATGAAATTTTTTATTTTTATGCACAGTGTAGTCTTCGCCCTAAATTTTTCTGTACTTGCCTAAACTTAAAAAAAAAAGAAAATAGTCTATATTTTACGGCTGCTGACGGATCATGTTTTGAAGTGGGCAGAAACTGAATGTGTTATTTTTTGTGATGAGTGTTCGTGTTATTTTTAAGGTAATTTAATAAAATAATAATTTTATAGAACCCTTAAATACTTCTATATTTAGTATATTATACACTATTCTGGTCTAATTGTATAAATCGCCAATATCGGTTGACTGCCTAGGTGGCAGTTTGGAATGTCAGAATTTTGGAATTAATCCCATTTTTCACGATATCTAAGGGTTCAAGGCTTTCATATTTTCATTTATTTGAGAAATTGAATGTTTTTGAAAGATTTGGCTCATTTCTGTTGCACAGAAATTCGTGGACCGTTGTACAATGGCATTTTATACCTACGACGATGATACGTCCAAAATGATAACTACTTATTATTGTATTGATATCTATCTCCGTATTATTTCTGTACAATGTGCTTATCGGGTTAAAGCCTAACATGAACATTTCAGAACAATAAAAGGAGTGAAGTTCAAACTGAAGAAAAGGTAGAATTTATTAGTAATAATAGCAAAATAAACTATCACAATCTGTTACCACTTTGTACCTTCCTTTAGCCGTTCTATATAAAATTGCTTTCTTTGCTAGCTGAAAACACTAAGAATTGTATATTTCTCAGTTCATTAAACTTGTTAATCTGACCTTAATCCAAAATTTGATTGATTTATGATACCTTCACATTTCAGCTTGTTACTATGTTTTTTATAACATCTGTGGACATACATATTCGTTTTAAGGGAGCTATTGTAGCTGATGAGACAATGTCTCTAAATTGGCTGACATTAATCTGAAGTAACATTACTACTATCAATTTCCTCCATACAAGATGGTAGTTACAAAATATTATCAATAATACCCTTTAAATAATTTGTACTACCTATTACTAATTTACACAGGAACCAGATGGCTATAGGTATCTGTATTACTTTGAATAAACCCTGCAGAAATATAACTTTATCATTCATATTTCATGCATGTAACATTACCATATTTTATAAAATAGGAAGACTAACTATTTTACACGGGTTTACTGTAAGTGATTTATTTTGAAATAAGTAGCACCCTTGTACTAATTTATGCTCATTAGTCTGAACCCCGCATTTATTTTCTGTACATAAATAAATAAATAATATGAAGGTGCATTAGATGCAGTATGGGTTTTGATTTAATTATGAGCACAATTTCTACCGAAAAATGTATGTGGGACAAAGAGACCACTTCATTTACTTTAATCTCATGGAAAACTTTTGGAAGTAAGGTCTGGCAACTAAGCCGACAGCAACTTCTAAATGTAAACAATGAACTTACTACAGCTGTTACCAAGCTTTTGGTGGACAGACCATCAGACATTTCTTGCAGAAGTTTAGAAGGAAACATGGTCTAATAGGGTCATTTTTACCAGAAATGAATACTCAAAAAGAATTTATATCAAGCAAGTAGTCTTTAAGAAAAAATATGCCAAAGATTACAAAATGAAAAAAAATGAAGGGCCAGAACTATAGGGAATAGCTGGTGGTACAACAAAAAGTAATTCAAACTATATTGTTTCAGAATGCCAATCCAGGCGCCTCAGTGGACGGACTACCTAAACTGTCCGGTATGTTGCCGAGAGTTTGGGCCGCCGCCCCGGAGCCCCATCAGCCTTGGTTGCGGGCACACGCTCTGTAGGCACTGCCTCAAACACCTCCACCGGAAACAATGTCCGTTCGATCAGGTAAGTTGTTTTTTTTACCTGACTATGGCAAAGTAATAATCCTCCCAGTCGCTTTCATCTAATCATAACATTTTGACCGGTTTGTATGTACGTTCATCTGTTTGCACTTTACTTCTCAACTACTTTAAAGGTTAGAAAGGTGGAAGTAATCCACTAGACATAGGCTATGTAATGTAATGTCAAATTTGGTGCCGTGTGGATTAAAGATAAAGATAGCCTTTATTTCTAGTGTAAACTATACAATTATTTAAATACACAATATTATTGCAGTACACTTTTTCACACTAGATTGTCTACTGAACTGACATAGGCTTTCTCCGAGTCCTTCTACTTCAACCTGTCCTGTGCTTTCTTGGGCCAATTTTTTTTTGTTTCAACTTTCATAATGTCTTCTTCCCATCTGTACATTGGATTATAAGGATTTATGTGTTCGAGTTGTTAGAGTAAGTGTTGTAAGAGCGAGTGTGTTAGAGCGAGTGTGTTAGAGCGAGTTTGTTAGAGTTCTGTAATGATGCAAGCACATCATTTTCTATCATCGTACTTGGATACAATTTGCTATTAACATGGCTGTTATCAAAGTAATAAATTTTACTGCCTTTTTATTATTTTAATGCCTTTCTTGTTTTCGGTAGAGAAATTCTTAACTGTGGTTCTATCGTTTCCCAGAAAGATGTCTCTGATATATTAATTTTCAGTTCTAGTCTAGACAATGTTTACGCTGAAAATATTGGCTATCTCATCCCCAATCCCCATTTTTTCATAAGTACTATCTCGCTTATTTAAAGCACATCAAAGTAATGCCACTTATTATATTAAACATCACCAAAATATTGAATTTAATCAAGGTGATATATGGAAGGATATATATTTGGAATGGTAATTATTCAATTAGCTCTTCCAGCAAACACGTTTGTATTAACCTAAGTTTATTAAATCACATCATCATTTCATGTAGGTTACTTTGTCTATCGACCATGTACACCCTGCTGTCAGAGTTGTGTGGAACCGCCTCTCGTGGTTCCTTTAACGACTACCAAATGTGCGACACTTTACTTTCTTTCTAGTCTAAATTATTATTAACATACTTGTACATAACTTTTAAATAAGCCCTCAGGCCAAAAACAGACACACGGTTCCTCGGACCATTTTAAGTAACTTTCCACAGAGTCCATTATATTTATACATATATTTAGACTCTGATTGAAAGGTGTCTTGCCTAATAATTTAAGGTAAAGGCGCGGATCCACCACAGCGCACGGGGAAGCTACGCACACGCGTCAAGCTTCGCTTTGCAAGAAAATATATGTCATTGTGTCCACTGCAATCCACGGACACGCTACGCATGATTGGCACGCACGTAGCTCAACGCTGGCAACGCCACGCACGCTGTACACGCGATACACGGTTCACTTAGAAATAGATCATCAATCTCACTTTTGAATTCATCGTCTGTCTAGCAAGTCCAATGGCATTTTACAAGTTTATAAATACGTGGGTTCCACAAGACATATGATTAAAAACTGTGCTGCGCTACAGTTGTACATAGTCGTGGATTGATATTCGTGTATAGCGTGTGCTGCAGTGGAAACGTTAATCTACATAGTCAAACAAATGAATCCGTGCACCGCGTGGGCGTGCACAGCGTGCGCTGCGATGGATCCGCGCCTTAAGACAGAACCAACCGGATTGGGGAATTTCTGAGTTTAATGTGTGTTATTATTATATTTTTTTTTATTTTGTGACTTCCGGTGTGTTTGATTGTTGTAACTATTTCCCAAGATTTAGATGACTTTAATGATTTCTTAAGTTTTCGATATTTCTTGTTGATGCTTTTTTTTGTTTTTTGACTATTTTCCATCAGTTTTGGATTACAAATGAGTTTTGCAATTGCAATTTTCAAGGGCAAACTGTTGGATATTTATCAGTTTTATTTCTGTTTTTTCTATGCCGTCTCTATTAAACTCCATAATGATTAGTTCTCCATTCTTGATAAACACATATTTTTCTGCCACTCTGGCCTTTTTTCATTTTTGGAACAAGAGCTTTATTTGCTTCAATTATATTTTTAGGCAAATCTTCCGTAGCATAGGTGTTTTTAGGAAATAGTTTATTGTGTTTTAATAATTGATACTGTCTCCATTACAAGGTCAAAGATATCAGAACAGGTCTTGTTTTGTTGCTAAATTTCTTCCCAATCCTGTAGGCATTACTAATCTCCCATTTATCCATATATTTAGGTATGTTAAAGTAGACTCCATTAGTTGCTCATTGTTGTCTTCTTCTTCCGGTATTCCATGAAAGAGTATATTATTACGCCTCGTTCCATATTGGGTAACTCTGTTCTTCAATTGATCAACTTCTGTTTTGATTTTTAGGTGTTCCTCTATGTAGGTTTTAGTTTAGCATCTAAGATTTCATTCATGTTTATATTGATAGCCTCCGTTTGCTTTCCTTTCATATATTTCATTTCATAACCCATACGGTTATGAAATGAAAAGGCATAATTAGCACATTTCAAAAATATATACATTGTTAGCTTTTTTGCTTGTGGGTTTGCTTGGTTTCATCTGATAATTAGAAATATTTCTCTTCATATCTAGCAGAACCAAATAATGTATGAAAGATTCCTGGTATTTCCCCTGAGTTTAGAGTATGATTTTGTAGTAGTTTGGTTTTGGTTTATCTTATTTTTTCTTGTAAACTGTAAACGATTTTACAACATTTCTAGATATTATGATTATGACTGTAATAAGAGAACGAAGAGTTCGTTGTTTTATCAAAAACTAGCTGTTTCCCGCAGCTCCGCCCGCGTCAAAAAGTAGCCTATGTTAAGGTAATAAGTATTTTATGAATAACATAATGTAGCTTTTTCCGAGCAAGTTTAAGAAAAAATAATTAATAGATCGTGTTGCAAATATAAACATTAAACACTCAAAACCAAATCCCTTCTTTTCCTTTCCGCCAGAATGTTTATATTATTTTAGTATATAAGGAAATATTTTAATTTGATAAAGTTAGTATTTACTCGTCCGTCTTCGATGATACATAACTCAAACTTTGTTCCAACGAAGAAAAAATTCTTTTGAAGTGCACTTGTACGCGATCCTACCGTATAACCTATAAATACCGTTACAAACTATACAATTGTATATCACAATAGGCGTACTTACTGCTAAAAGCATTAACTAACAGCCAACCTTTGGGTCAAGCAGAGATCTTAATCTATAATCGTCTGTTGTGAACAGGCTGTGATCCAGGTGGACCTGGAGGAGCTAGTGGTGAACACCGCTCTCCTCCAGCTCGCCGGGTACTCGCCGCCAGCGCAGCCCTACCACCCGCCCTGCATACAGGCCCTGCCGGAGCCCGACCGGCAGGCCTACGACGTCATCGTCCGCAGCATGGAGCATTTGGCTTTGTACCTCAAGTTCTGTGGGAATGGTGAGTAGACCATCTTTATAGTAAGAGAGTCTGTTATTTTTTTTTCTATTTTCTTATTTCAGGTGTGTTAAGTCAGTGCTAATTTCTTCTTTATTTTCTTCTTAGCGAACAGATGGTCTATTTATTATTTAACAGCCTAAATATTTTGCAATCGGTTCAACATTTCCTTTCTTATTTGGCAGGTTTTTATCAGAGCTCAGACGGCATTCGCTCCATTGCAATAATCAATATCACGATTAAAGCTTACGCAACGTAAAACTGGAGAAGAAGAAAATACCTACAACATGACATTGTTAAGAAGTATTGTTACACATACAATCTCTTTTACGTTATTGGGGTCGTTAGTCGTAGTCCGTGTGCAAAACGAATCGCACATTGAACAAGCAACCTTATTTAACAGTTAACAGCACGGGCAGTCGGCTGTCGAGGCCGATGCAAAGGAAACTGGTGACGTTGCTACAATGCGCGGTGACAGATGAAGAAGGGCGGGGGCGGGCTGCGAGGGCGGCGCGCTCGCTCGGAGAGAGGACTGTCACGGAACTGATACTGCAGCATCAGGTACGTTCAATCGGCGCCACTTTATAGGCAAATTATCTATTTTCCGCGTCAAAAAGTAGCCTTTGTTTGTGTTATGGTCTTAAACTTTATTCATACCTAATTTCATCAAAATCCGTTCAGTGGTTTTACCGTGAAAGCGTAACAGACTGACTTTCGCATTTATAATAGTGGTATGGATTGGCTGATGGGCAATCGCGGTGTCGTTAAACGTATTTACCAAAACGAAATCATGATCACGCGGACTATTTTTGAAAATGCAAAACCGGTGAGTCGAATGGTTTTCATTCGATTAGTAATGATTTTCATTCGACGGAATCGGCGAATCGAACAAATTTCAAACGACTTACCGATTTTACATGCTCCAAAATTTCCCTCGTGGTAGTTTACTTTGATGAAATCGGTCCTTATAGTTCTAATTTGTACGTTATCTCGTGTATGGTAGAACCCTCAACAGCTGAGCGCCAACTTATGGGCGGCGGTGCGCGCTCGCGGCTGCCAATTCCTCGGCCCGGCGATGCAGGAGGAGGTCCTCAAGCTGGTCTTGTTGGCACTCGAAGACGGTTCCGCACTCTCTAGAAAGGTAAGCTATGGTCACAGAATTCACACCTCTCTCACACTCACACCCTCCCACCCGAAACAGATACCGCACCGAGCCGCGCAGATTAAGGGTAAAAATCGAGAGCAAAACAATGCAAGGATGACATTTCGGCGCGCGGCCGCGACGGTTAACTATGACGCAGATACGATAAATAACTAATCCTACGAGTGACACACACACACATCACACATTGACGCGCGTGCGAACACGACCGAATCGTAGTTGTAATCTCGGCGCTGTTGTATGGAGTTACCGGGATATGCTATGGTCATGATGACTCTTTTCCAACAAACTTCCAAAATCCAAAAAGGAGGAGTTTCTCAATTCCAGGCTATTTTTTTAAATTTAGTTTTATGAGAATAAAATTAATAGGAAGTTTATTCGAATGTCTTTATTTAAACATGACTAAGTAAAAGTCTCAGTAGGTCCTTCAGAAGAACTACGAAAGGAACTACTGAGAACAATGGATAAAATTTCGGCACATTAAAAAAAAATTCTCTCTCTAAGAAACCTCGTTTATTCCGTAGCTGCCTTTCATAACCAGCTAGTTTGAGAAAGAGATGATACTTTTTCACTTTTTCGTACCCACTAGTAATAAATACTAATGCATTGTAACATAATACTTTAAAATTTAGTAGCAGCTGGCCTGTCGTCAAATATATATTTTTTATTTTATTTTCTCAATGAATACTTTGTTCGCAGGTTTTAGTGATGTTTGTTGTCCAAAGATTAGAGCCTCACTTTCCGCAGGCTTCCAAAACTAGTATAGGCCACGTCGTCCAGCTCTTGTATAGAGCTTCTTGTTTTAAGGTAAGCCTAAAAAACATAGATTTTATTAAGTTGTTTAAAAAATTCAACAGGTGACACAGCCTAGGGTGTGTTGTTAATCGTGTCCTAGATTTGACAGTACCAGTTATTACAATGGAGCGAATGCCGTCTGACCTCCGTAACCCTTTTTAGAGTGAAAACAGACCAACAAAAACATGTTTCGTGGTGTCAGATTTATTCGGGTTGCCTAAAGGCATCTGAAACAGCCTAAACGACTGCTATATATCGATGACAACCAGGATCAACAGCTTAACGTGCCTTCCGAAGCAAGGAGAAGCTCGAGATAGAAAATGCCATTAATGGCGACCAATCCAATACGGGTCGCGTCTCACCGTCGCTTGCCACGCGCATTTGCTACAGAGACACGCGCCGTTGTTCTCGACAAGTGGATTTAATCGGCTAGCATGTATAAAATGAATTATTTGGAGTGAAATGTGGTTAATGCTTATGGTTTTAAGTCGAATTTTATGTAATAAAAGAAGCCGTGATTTCGGAAGAATACTGAGCTTCGAGGAGCTCGAGGAGAGGGTAAACGCTAAACCTTGCTAAACAATTTAAATATGTACGTTAAAGTTGACCATATTCAGAGTTTGTTACACCAGAGAGTGTGGATGAAGTGAGAGAGTTATGTAAGAATCGTAGCCGGTGACAATCCTTAGGTAATCTGTGGCAACGTCACGGAAAACGTGATAGTATGTATATGTAAGTCTTCAGCTCCGAAATTCACGTTGTTTCAAATGTAAACAAAGTTTTACCCGTGCTCGTTATAATTAAAAATGTTCCTTATTGACATTAAATACAATTACATTTCTTCTTATATTTCTTTGCATTACTGAGACTGAAGTTTTGTTTTCTTTTTCATAACTCTCCCTTGACATTTCCTCGTTTTATTTAAGTTGAATTTCATACCAGCCGCGTGCCTTATAATTTAATTTTCATCCAGTCGTATTGTTTATCTACTGCTTCTATTGACTAACCCCATTATTTATAAAGAAACTACGAACGTTCGCTTAGACTCATCATTAATTTAAGAGCTGGGCTCTTGTCGATGTAGATTCTTACATTCTTCCTGATTATAAACAAGATTTTTAAATTTCGCTTAGGATAATATTTTTTTTTCGCTATTTAGGTCCCACTGCTGGGCAAAAAGCCTCCCCTCTCTGTTAATTTAACTAAAAAATATTTCGTCTCATTCTTTGACATAGAGGTAAGACAGAACGGAACTAAATATTTTTAAGCTAAATGTTCGTTAATTTTTATAAATAATGCGGTATAATTTTAACAAAAAATATGATTGTAAAATAAAAATAAAAAAATGTCCGATTCCTTATTGTACAATAGAATTTATGACAAACAAACAATCCTCCTGACAATTATTAAAAAACAAAATAAAACAAAAATGGTACATACAATTTGCGATACGTTTCTCTCATCATGGCGCATATCCAGTTGCTTGCGATGGATTTTTCACACCTTCAAAACCACCTGCCTGATTTTGTCCCCTTACTTTGCCTAGTTTTCGGTATTCTTGGTTATAATTTTCTTTTCTTTTTGTCTTAGACCTATCCTTTGTAGTATCACAGAAAATTACAAAAAAAAAAAACTGCTGAATTTATAGGTTTAAATGAGTAAAGTTGATGTCGTACTGCAGGTTTTTCCTTAAAACATCTTGTCCCATCATCATCCTTGCGTGTATTTCTAGTTGCATCGTCAGCTTACGTTTCGGAGCCTAGGGTACGCTGTAAGTCATGGTCCTAGATTTGGCGGAACTGGTAATTACAATGGAGCGACTGCCGTCAGACCTCAGACAAGGACCTCAAACCGTAACATGACCTGAGGTATGTTAGTGGCCAACACTGTCGGAATTTTTCAGGCTGCCCTAAGGCATCTCACACAGCCTCACAACTGCTATCTATCGATAACAACCAGGACCGAGCGCTTAACGTGCCTTCCGAAGCACGGAAGAGCTCAAGATAGAAAATGCCACTAAAATGGCGACCAACCCAATAGTGGTCGCCTCACGTAGTCGCTTGACACGCGCATTCGCTACGAATACGCGGGTCGCATTCGACTAACGAGCTCCTTAAAACATCTTGTTAATAGTCATCATTGTTCCAGGTTTCGAAACGTGAATGCGACTCTTCCCTAATGCAACTAAAAGAGGAATTCCGCACTTACGAGTCACTCAGGCGGGAACATGACGCCCAAATAGTCCAGATTGCAACCGAAGCAGGTATCTCATTCATTTAATAACATATGAATATGTCTGAAAAAAATAATAATATAGAAAACGCAATAGGCTATTCTAAAGTCGCCGTCATGAGAAGGTATAAATTTAGTAAACAAACTAAGCTCAAATAAGTTGGGTTCTAAACTCAAAATGTCCCTTTCGCAATATGTCCCCTGGTAGCAAAATGTCCCCTGGTGGAAAAATGTCCCCTGGTAGAAAAATGTCCCCTGGTGGTAAAAATATACCTTTCGCAAAATTTCATGTTTTCGAGTTTACCAAATTCAATTGTCTGAAATTACTATACGGGTACGACCAATTCCAATTAGTCTGATTATATTTTGACGATATGTCAATGATGCCATGGTACAGGAACGAGTACTGCTCAGTAAATGGATTTTTTTTAAAATTTTGGTGACGGTTTATCTTTCCACTTTTGAAACTAATAAATTCGTTCATTTAACTAGGTAATTAAGCAAAGTTTTTCTTATTTGTAAATTGATTTGTTTTGAAGAAAATGCTGCAGTGGAGTTTGTGGCGCCGCTTCTTCTCCACTTGCGCTTTGGAAGTGGTGGTAAACTTAATATAAGTAAATTGACGTCAATAAGTGATATTTATATCCTACATTGAGAATAAACAATTTCATTTCATTTCATTTCATTTCAAACAAATAAATGAGAGAAAATGATACAATTAAATCATAGAAAACCAAAAGATTAATCAAATTATGAAATACACGCGGGTGGTTGCGGCGGTCAGCAGAATCATCTAAAACCATTCTTAAACTTATATTCTCTCTAAACATTAAAATAAGTCACAAAAATACAAATTTTTCTTTCACTCAAATGTTATGAACCTCCAAGCATTTCTTTATATAATGTATATCCTCTCGTGACGGCGACTATACTCAATTATTTTATACTATGATGTTTTGACCTCGGGTCTAATGAAGAAAAGTGGAAGCGTGGTGGGGACGTCTTGCTATCTCTTTTGTACGCACGAAATCAAGTGGCAGTGACGTCACTCCACCATTAAGTGCGTGCTTTTCTTATTTCTTGACAGTTTCCCCTTCCACAGGATTTCAAAGGGTTATAACTTATTTAATATTGAACGGATGCAAAAAAAAAAATTTGGTATTCGAATTCACGGACTCAAATTTGTGATATGAAATAAAAATATCAGAGAACTGTGGAACAAAAGAGGGGGGAGGCTTTTGCCCAACAGTGGGACACAAAATAGCTATTAAAATAATGTTCCATATATAAAAATAGTGTCCTAATAAAACACAGCCTATTAATACCGTCTTTCACAGGTCTAAGGATAGCCCCTGACCAATGGAGCGCGTTATTGTACGGTGATACAGCGCATAAAAGTCACATGCAGAGTATAATAGATAAACTTCAGACTCCGCAGTCTTTCGCGCAGTCGGTTCAAGAACTGTTCATAGCCTTGCAGAGGACCGGGGATCCTGCCCAACTTAGCATATTGAGCAGGCATCTTGATAGGCTCGCCAGTATCGATGCTAGTCCAGGCAAGTCACTATAAATAATGTGAAAAAATACAGAATTGAAAAAATACAGAATTATCTATATATATAAAAATCAATGCCACTTTTAATTGTAATTTCATAACTCAAGAACGGGCTCATCTATCCAAACCAAATGTTTAGGCTTTGTCCGGACTATTTAGTAGATGGTTTATGTGAAGTTTGCACAAAATCGGTCGAGCGGTTCTTCATCTATCACTTTATACTCGTACGTAGCGAAGCACGTATAGGGCCGCTAGTATGATATACAAATGTTCAACAGATATGGAATCACGCTAACTTTCTCCACTCCTTGGACACTCTCATACAAAATTAATTGTTATGCCATCTATAATTTTGCTTTTAAAGTTCTGATTACTTGCTTAAATTGAAACCAAAATAATATTCATTAAATTAAACTACTTTAATACGGTTTTATCGCAATAAAAATTTCAGGCGGTAGTTTGTAATCTTATGACATCAAAGACAAATGTTAACTTAGTCTGCCTGCGACCATGAACGCTGTAAAGTGTTTGAAACGTCAGGTGTAAATAAATAAGTAATAAACGCGATAAAAACCGTATTAAAATAGTTTAATTTAATGAATAACAATCGCGAAAGCATAAGAAATCATCAAAATAATATTTATATTTATGATAAATGCCAATAAGGTTTTCAACCGTGCTAAGTGGCCTTAGAAATTAGCAGATAAGCTCTTATGTCGGTTTTAATTTGGCAGGCGTTGCACCAAACATCCTATGTATTGGTTGATTATTTATTTATATTAACTGCCTCCGTAGTCGAGTGGTTAAGGCATTCGCCTTCAGAGGGTCGTGGGTTCGATTCCTACGGGAAGCCTACTTTGTTTAGTTGTTTCCAGTTTGGTTAGGACATTGCAGGCTTGAATCGCCTGATTGTATGGTAATGAAAATGATTCCGTGCTTCGAAAGGCACGTTAAGCCGTTGGTCCCGGCTAGCATCTGGGGGTTGTTAAAGAAACCGAGAGGCGGTACTAAACAACTCGACACCAGGGTGTACAGTCACGTGCATTAACATGTATACACATTGGTTCTCAAGTCATTAAAACAAGGTCTGAAATTGGTATTTTTTTATTGCTGACTATATTAACCAGGTCGATATGAATGAATGAATTGATGGCATTGACAGATGCAAAGAGTCCACTATGGAAACAGTTGGCGGAAGTGATGAGTTCACTAAAGGAGGTGGTGTCGGGACTGATCCACTATCTGCAGCAACAGCAAGCCACGGGACGAGACTCGAACCACAATCAGAAACAGGAGAGAACTGAACCGTCCACCAGTGAGTTACAGTTATTACTTTATATACTACCGACCAGGAAACATAGCAGCTTTCGCCATATTGCGGAAAAATATCGTCATCATAAAGGGCTCTTGTTTGTGGGGCTTCTTCCATTCTTCCCGATTAAGCTCTATTCAAGCGGGACGCATACAGAAATAGGAACATATAGAAGTCCCATTTAGCAGGCTAGTTAAGTTTGGCACACGCTACGTCACTTCTACCGATTGTTATTTCTATAGACGTCCCGCCAGTCGCTCGGTATTCGCGTCAGTTTAAATTGACCTTATAAGCAAAGTCCATTAGTTTAGATACGACACAATGTTAATTTTCTCGTTTACAGGCTTTATGTAACTATGCCTTGGTCTATTTGGACCACTTCTTCCCTTTACCTTTCCTTCGATGATGTTTTTCATGAAATCATCGTATCGTATCAAATGCCCTAACCGTTTCCTCTTCTATCCCCAATCACCCTCAAAATGCTTCTCTTGTTAGAGTAGGAGTTAAGTCCGCGGTCAACATGTTTTTTGCATAGATCTGCCTGCGTCAAAAAGTAGCCTATGTTTGACCCCGGATCTTCAACTGCAACCATATCAAATTTCATCCAAAATACATAATCCGTTCAGAGGTTTGGCCGTGAAAGCGTAACAGACAGACGGACACACAAAAAGACGGACAGACTTTCGCATTTATAATATTAATAATAATAATCCCTGGTCGTCTTCAGCTAAGTCTGCCAAAGTTAAATGAGGCTTAGCTGATGTGCCTTGTAATGGCTGACGTACACTATCTTTGCTATAAATGATAAAGCGAAAACAAGGCGGCCAGTTCCCCAGATATAAAGATGTTCTGAAAAGACATATTGAAAAGATGCAATATTGACCACACTCGTTGGGAAACCTTGGCAATGAATAAGATAGAGTGGAGACGCTCAATTCAAAATAATGTGTTTTTGTTTGAGGACTACAGGAGACATGTGCGAAGCGTGACGCCATCAAGAGTAGACCTCCTTCCTCAAAACAATATAATTATATTTTCTTAAACATGCGCGGAAATATTGTCATTACTTTTGAATAAAGAACAAGCGAAGTAACATATTTACGTAGACTAAAAAATCAAATTCACTTCCCGGCGCGTTCTTTGAATTTGGAACGAAGAGCGCGCCGGCAATGTTGTATGAAACGGTGTGCTGTTTGAATTTAGAACTCTTTTATCTATCGTCCACATTGCGTTCTCGTGGCTTTATAGCCACAAATGCGTTTACCTTTCGGCACAAACTGTAAAATAAATTAAATTTATTATGTGTAAGAACCCTTTTTTATTTTCTTGCATTTTTTTAAGAAAAGCACTATATATGCCTCGGCCGAAATGGCAAATGCCTGTCTCGTATCATTGAAGTCCTCGCCTGCGGCTCAGCCTTCAAACTCATACTCGACCTGCAATTGCCTATTTCGCTGCCTTTGCAATAATGTACTATTATGGTACCTTAACGTGTCCTTATTGCGTTCATACATTTATAATATTAGTATAGATATGGAAGTATGGATTAACATCTCCTTTGCACAGGTCAGCCATCGCCGCAGACAGTAGTATCGACGCCGACTCACAGCAAATACAAAGTGTCGATGTGTCGCGACGCAGCCACGAGGTCCTTCTGTCCTAGAGGGAACACTTGCACGTTTGCGCATTCCGAAGAGGAACTTGAGAGGTAATTAAAAGAAAAAACAAAACACATCAGTAAAGGGGCTCCGATACCCCTTAAATATTCATTTTTAATGTTTTTTAGTATTTGTTGTTATAGCATCAACAGAAATATATCATCTGTGAAATCTTCAATTGTCTAACTATCATGGATTATGAGATACAGCTTGGTGACAGACGGACATCGGTGGGAATCCTCAAAATTGTGATCTGCCTTGCACATAAAATTAAAAACTTTTGGTATCACTTCTATTAAGATTTTATAAACTTAATGTATAAATACGTCGACAGTTTACAATCTCTAGATATTATAAACTGTCAGATTTTACATTTTTACGGTGTGTGAACGTATTGTATCTTTTATATTTGTACCTTTTATGAGCAAAAATATCGCCTATAGTTTACTGGTCGTCGGTCGAACGCTGCCTAATAATATCTTTATTTTGCAGTTTCTTTTTTAACTCTGAAATGTTCTAAATTTATTACTAAGATAAACCCGTACAGTTTCTATATTTATTTATTACTAGCCGTTTCACGCACCTTCGCCTGCAAAAAGTAGCTTATGTTTGACCCCGGGTCTTCAACTATAATCGTTGCAAATTTCATCAAAATCAGTTCAGCGGTTTGGCTGTGAAAGCGTAACAGACTGACAGACTTTCGCATTTATAATATTAGTATGGATAGTGTGGATTATTGTGTATTTTAGTGGCCAACGCCGATGTCATACTTTTTTAAGCTGCATTTGATGACATTTCCAAGTAATTGTACTAGAACGAAATATTTACGTTGCTGATTTAATTAAAACTGATATGCGTTTTTTTTTTCAAAATTATTTTATTGTCTATGTATTAATATTTGCTCTGCGATTGATATATACCAGTGATAACGAATGCTTATGAATGTATTAAAGATGTTTCTTGTAAATAACTTTACTAATTTATATCAAGTGGGTTACGTGGTCAATCGACCCTGCACCCCCTGGTGTCAGTTTAATTTGAATAACATAATAAAAACAAATGTAAACTTACATTGGCGTAGCAGTGCGAAGATTTAGTTCTAATAAAGCCTTCGCAACTTACTGCATTTTTTATTAACATTAGCAATTGCGGAACTTTAAATGCAAAATTTAGTTATTACTCGTACGGTCCATAAAATCTCTTTACCTTTATTGTATTTAAATGGATGTAGATAAATTCTTCTTTATCCAAGCGTGTTACCCAGTTGCATTATCAGCTTACGCTTCGGAGCTTAGGGTAAGCTGTTTATTTTGGTACCAAATTTGTCGGTACTGGTTATAAAAATTAAGCCACCGATGCCGTCTGATCTCCGTAACCCTTTGAACAGGGAAACCATATACCATCAGGAACTTGAGGCATCTGTCATAGCCCAACGACTCCCATCTATGGATAATAACCGAGCCCGAAGGCTTAACATGCCTTCCGAAGCACGGAGAAGCTCGTAATAGAAAATGTATGGATAAAGATAGCTTCACTTGTTAAGATATTTATAAGCTGCAATTCTTTGAAACGCTATGGCTGCAGCGTTAATGCCTTAAATATAAAAAAAAAACATTCAATCTTCGAATACACAAACACATATCAAGTAGGTAATATGGTCATTCGACCCGGTATCAGAGTTTTTCGGAACCGCAATTCGGCCTTTGACTTGGTTCCTTTAACCAATAGCAGGCGGGACCAACGGCTTAGCGTTCCTTCCGCAGCACGGAATCATCATTATTATAACACAATCAGGTGATTCAAGCCTACAATGTCCTGACCAAACTGAAAACAACTAAACAAAGTATTCTTCCCGTGGAAATCGAACCAATGACCTCTAGGTCAAAGGCGAAGGCCTTAACCACTGGACCACAGACGCAGTCTTCAAAATTTTCAACATCAATAAATTCGAATGTATTTCACATCTTTACTGCAATTATACTTGACTGCTGGCGAGTTTTAGACTACTAGTACTTCTTAAACTATTACTACTTATTAAGTACTGGCTGTGCGATTTACTCTGTTTGTTTTTTTTTTTTACTCTGCGATTTTCGGAATTTATTTATTTATTTATTAAAACTTTATTGTACCACAAGTAAAAATACAATTGACGGACTTAATGCTAAAAGCATTCTCTCCCAGTCAACCATTAGGAAAAACAGAGAAAATACAAAGCCTTGTGTGACATTACAGAAAAAAAAGAACCCTACAGCTAAATAAACATACATATATTTACACAAATAGGGAGTATTATACATAGGGCGCACTGTAAGTTTCCGGAACTGGCCACTTACATAAACAATATTTAAAAATTTATTGCAACATTTGAAAATAGAACTCTTTGGCTGTAGAATGCAGTTTGTTTCATCTGACTGTCTTTTGTTTTTACCTTGTGGCGCCATTTAAAAAATTGTGTGTCTGCATCAACATGGATTTAACTCGGGAAAATTTTCGTAGTATGATTTTCTACGATTTTAAGTGTAATTTGACAGCTCAACAGAGCATCGCTCGGCTTGAAACAGCTTTTGGCAATGAAGCACCATGCAAGACAACTGTTTATAGCTGGTTTGCAGAATTCAAGCGTGGTCGTATCAATCTCAGTGACGAATCTCGCGATGGTCGGCCGTCCACCGCTGTGACCAACAAAAACATCAATGCTGTGCGCCGTATGATTGAAACAGACAGGCATGTGACCTACCATGAAATTCGCGCATCCTTAGAAATAGGCATGAGTCAAATACAATTAATCCTACACAAACATTTGGGTGTGAGAAAGCTGTGCTCGCGGTGGATCCCACACAACTTGACCGAGGCTCAAAAAACGGACCGCGTCACTTGGTGCAGTGCCATGCTTACCAGATTCAACGAAGGTGCGTCAAATTTGGTGTGGGACATAGTAACAGGTGACGAAACATGGATTTATTGCTACGATCCCAAAACAAAGCAGCAATCGAGCGTATGGGTCTTTCAAGATGAGCCGAAACCAACCAAAGTGGCGCGCGTGAAAAGTGCATCTAAGCGGATGATTGCTTCTTTTTTTAATAAAACTGGACACGTGGCTACTGTTGCTTTAGAGAATCGTCGGACAGTGAATAGTGACTGGTACACGACCATTTGTTTGCCGGAAGTTATTGACGAACTCCGTAAAAATAACCGTAAACGCCGTATCATCCTGCACCACGACAATGCTAGTTCTCACACGGCCAGACAGACAAACGACTTTTTGAAGGCGAAAAATGTAGAACTCATGAGTCATCCTGCATACAGTCCCGACCTGGCACCTTGTGACTTTTTTCTGTTCCCAGAAATTAAGGACCAATTACGCGGTCAACGATTTTCATCACCAGAAGAGGCTGTCGAGGAGTATGAAAAACACGTTTCAGAGGTCACCACAGAGGAGTGGCACAAAAGTTTTCAAAACTGGTTTCATCGAATGAAAAAGTGCATAGACGCCAAGGGAGATTATTTTGAAAAACAATAAATTAATTTTGTACCTTTAATAGTATTTTTTCATATTCATTCCGGAAACTTATAGTGCGCCCCACGTATACATACATATATATATATATTTAAAGATTTTAATGCAGAGAAATTGTGATTCTGGTTTATAAATTAGAGAGAATTCATTAGATGAGCTTGAACCTTTTTCTTGAAGGCAAATTTTGTTGAGGTCTCTTTAATGTCATCGTAATACGTGTAATAAAGTTTATAGTAAGAGTAAATGGGTGTACTAACAAATTTATCAGCTTCGTTTCATTTGTAAACATAGTAAATTGCTCATTCATTCCTTTCGAGTGGGATACTTGGTCAATCGACCCTGTACAGGGTGTCAAAGTTTCGACCTCTGACGTGGTTTTTTTTAACGAACCTAATAATGGCATCCTCGTCTTAGTACGTGCCTTCCGGAGCACGGAATCATTATCTGTGGCGGCCTGAAATGAAACAATTGATGATCAGATGAATAATACTGGACCAAGTGATTTTGGTAAGGCCCTAGCTGCGGCTTTAGGCCTTTTTTGGAAGAATTGCAATAGCGAAAAGCCCGCCTTCGTGTTCAATTGATTAAATGTATTTCTTTTAATTTTACTTTTGCGAATTATTAAGTATTATGATTGATTGATTGCTCGCCTGTAGTCAGCTGGTGGTATTCACCTTGCTGGTGAAGACTGTCATCTATCGAAAAGAGTACAAGATGTATGCGATTTATTTTATACTAGGTAGAATTCTATATAAATGAAATTTAATGACCAGTTTTTGGGTAATACATTAACATACTTATATGGGTCTGTCAAGGGCCGGCATGCAAAAATTTGACATTAATATGGGATTCAAATTAAACTGATTAGTAATAGACACAGGGAGGCTTATGCCCATCAGTGGGTTATGGAAAGCTGATCATGATGATTTACTGACCCAGTATTAACTTTTAAACTAACGCACTGCATATTTAAAATATAAATTGAAGGATAAACGTCGGAAGCGTAAAGGTATTTTATGCACTTAATCCTGAAATTTTATTTCCCTAACTCTTTCTTACGTCGATATATTGTCTTTTACTCTGTCGAGGTTTACTAAAGTTTTCGTCACATGTTGCATCTTATACACAAACATAAATACACAAACCAATAAAATAAAAATTAACAGGTACAGAGCGATGCCAAACTCGAACCAAGGGGCGACGAACGGCAACTACACCTACATGGCGCCCCTGCCATCCAACTTGCCGCTGCCGAACGCGATGCCCCCGCTGCCGCTGCCGCCCCCTACCATGTATCCGAGGTTTCCTATGCAGCATCACCACTTGGAAAACTATAACGTGCCACGTGAGTATAGTGACCATCAACAATAGTCATATTAGGAATATATTGATTATAGAGTAAACGCGAAAAGGGCCCCATTTATACGACCAAAATGTTTTATAATGGTCATAAAAAAGTATCGTGTAAACGTTAAGAAATTACCACTTTCATCGCACAGTAGTCGCATCATAACTTTACAACGACTTGTTTCGTTATATTGTGGTCAAACAGGTATTTTTGAATGACTAAAGGTTTTATTTTTCCTGGTTTGATTACGTGAAAAATAAATATTTACAAAGGAAGTTAAAGTATAATTATTTTATTTTCATATTATTATGCATAAATGCTTACGGTGTCTGTCTCTCGTGTAGTTTAGTTCGACTGGGAATTAAAGTTTTATTATAATATACATAATGTAAATTAATACTATCAATATTTTCATGTCCCTTTGTAGTTTTGTGTTTAAAACGTTTAAAAAATGTTGCTTTTGTCGTACACTTACCTTTTTATGATGTTGGAAAAACATGATGTCGTATTTGAAGACCATGCATTTGCGCCATTGCAGCTAGTTACTAGGGTTTCTCAAATAATTAAAAAACCTTTTCTAATTTGTCAATTAAGTATATTTATATTTATTTCAGCCAAATTCTGATCGTTGGAAAAGTGCAGTGCAGATTATAAAACATAAAAATTAACAAGTTCTTATTTATCTTTTGTTTTTTTAAATATAGTTCTAAATTTGGATATAGCCGGTCCCATTTAATTGTATCAAATAAAAATAAAATTGTAGTTTTGCCAATATTTGTAACAACGTCTACTGTAAACTAAATTAAATTGATTATCATAAGTTATTTCAACATTTAAAACAAATCAATTAACACGCAATTTTATTATGAAAATGATTTCAAACTCGTTACACACTTGTACTCTCTGAAATTTGGGACAGGTTCAGTTGTTTTTTTAATAATAGGAAATTTCGATTGACTTTCCTTTTGAAATCTCCACTACGTTTAAGTTCTCTCCACAAATTTTTCGCTTCCATTTTCTATAAAAAAAATATATTGAACTTTCTTTAAATATGGCGGCCAAGACGTGTTAGAGTCAAAACTTGACTCAAATGCGACTATAAGTTTAATTTAAGTCAGGGCATGACATTAAATGGGCATCATGTCACATTAAGGTTAGATTTGAGTCGTAAAAAAACAACCAAGTCATATAAATGCCTCAAATTGACTGCTGAAAACAAAATAGTGATGTTTTATAAACGTTACTGTTAAAACGTGTAATCACTACTAAGTTGTATAAATATCATATTAAGGTTTTACAAACACCTAAATTTGAAAACGTTTAGTAAGTATGACAATTGCGATGTCGTATAAACGTTTTAGCTAAAACTGAAATATAACGTCGTATAGTTTAGTCTTTCCGACGTTACTAGGACCACTTATTATGGCATAATCGTCGCTCGACTGAAATGTCAAATAAAATACCTTTATAGGACCTAGCAGTTATATCATTACCATTAAAAGACCCCTATCCTACTTCATGTAATAAAAGTGGAGACTTATATGACATGTTTGCTAGTTGGGTGTATACCCTGGTTTTACTGCCGCCATCTCCCCCAGCCATGTATCCGAGGTTTTCTATACAGCATCACCATTTGGAAAACTATTATGTGCCACGTGAGTTATATTAGGATATTAGGATAACAATAGTTATATTAGGATTATATTGATCACAGAGTGGGTATATGGTCAATAGACCCTGTACACTAGTCAGACCTACATCACAGAATGATTAATAGTACTAACGTACAGAACGGACACTCACACTTATCTTAGCATTCTGCACTGCTCGCTCAAGTTATTTTATTTTATTCTCTGCTCCTTTCTACCATAAGGTTGGCTGAAAGAGATTGCATTAGCGATAAGTCCGCCTTTGTACTCATTTCTGTTAATGTTAATTGGTTTCAATGCTGTATCTTTTCTTAAATGTATGTAAATGGTGCAATAAAGTGTTCATCCATTCATTCATTCATTCATTCACACCCTCCCACCAGAAACAGATACCGTAACTCACGCGTAGATTAAGGGTAAAAGCAAAACAATGCAAGGTTGCAAACGAACAAATATGACGCAGATACGGTAAATAACCAACCCTACGACTCAAGTGACACACATTTTGACGGGACGCGCGTGCGTACACGAACGAAGTAGTAGTAATAATGGCGATGTTGTATGGAGTGTCTGGGAATTGCCCACATGGCGTCCCTCCCATCCAACTTGCCGCTGCCTCCCCCCGCCATGTATCCGAGGTTCCTTATGCAGCATCACCATTTAGAAAACTATAATGTCTCACGTGAGTATGGTCGCCATTTAACAATAGTTATATAAGTGCGAAAGTCTCTCTGTTCTGTTACGCTTTTACGGCCAAACCGCTGAACGAATTTTTATTAAATTTGGTATGAATATGGTTAAAGACCCGGAGTCAAACATATGCTACTTTTAAACGCAGGCGAAACAGCTAGTTAGAAATAAGTATTTTACACACATTTAGTGCCTCTCCGGGTGGACAGGTCTGTCGCTAAATGTCATGTACTAAAAGTCATCTTTTAGATTACTCAAAGGCATCGAGAAAAGTGTTAGACAGAATAGCAGAACTCCTATTTTCGGGTCTTACTATCGTGTCCCTGGTGTGTTTCTTAAATGACGTCATCATTGATGGCCGATTTCACCAATATCCTTCCTATCCGAGAGTAACTTATCTAAGCATAAAAAATGGATGGCAGCCATTTTATTTCAGAGATAGTGTCCTTGTACCGGAATTATACGTGGAATAAGAGTATAATCGCGGGTTAACTGTGTGGTGAAATGTAAACTTGATTATACAAGAGTAAATTTTATCCTATATATCATTGAAATAAAACTTATTCGTTTTTGTTGAAATCGGACCTAAGTAACTAGGAGCATATTAAGCAACCCTAAACCACCTCGAAACTGTGTAGTTTATTAGACTTTGTATTATATTCTAAGTTATTTAATGGCATTGACATGTATAAAAGTCAAAAATCCTTAAACAAATTGTAGTAAATAAAACTGTCCTAAAATTTTAACTTGTTGCTGGCTAAATACGAAAATAAAAGCCATAAAAAAAACACAAATAAATACGTGTGGTGTTCCAGCCATGCCGACGATCGCGCCGCAGCCTCTTCCAGAAATGCTGCCAAATCCGGACTACCCGCCACCTGAAGCGCCTCACAACGTTGACGGCGTTCATCCTCCGCAGTGAGTCCTCTTTTATTCATTGACTAGCAGCCCTTCTCGAATACGTCCGAGCCTTCCTCGATAAATAGGCTATTCAAAACTGAAAGAATTTTTTAAATCGGACCATTCGTTACTGAAATTAGCGCGTGCAAACAATCAAACAAACTCTTCAGCTTTATAATATTATATTAGTATAGAAGTAGACTGTGCTGAGCGGTTTCGTCTGCCTGTCGTGTGTAAAGTAGATGCCAAAAAAGTTTCTTAGCTGCATATATTCTACTGCCTCTCCGATTGACTTCCTTAAGAGACTTTTACACAGTATTACATTTAATTAAAATATAATACTGTGTAAAAGTCTCTCAAGAAAAATGTCACATCTCCTAAATTTTCCGTCACATTTTCAAAAATTCTATAATCGTAAATTTACAAAAACTTGGAATAACCCCGTATACAAAAATTTCAGCAGCGCGCTTTATTGCTACGCTAGTCAGAAATAAATACATAATCGGTAAAATAAAAATTAAAAAAATTTCAGAGAAGACAAATGCAAATTTTTCTTCTACAATTAAAATTTCCAAAGGAGAATTATAACTCTTATAGTAGATCATAATTGGAGCTGCATACAGAGTGATTTTTAAACACCAGCATACATTTTAAATGTGTAATATGTGAAGCTAAACCACTTATGATATACTAGCACAATGTAAAATCTAATTTCCATATTATATTCTACATAACATTGCAGGAACTACCAGCCACCCTTAATCCACAATCCGCAAATAAACATAAGCCAAAACGGCATAATGATCCCCGTGCCCGAGCGGCAGTTCTACGGCCGATACAACAACATTATGCCGGTGTCCGACGAGGTGCCCAACAATATGCAGTACCGCGAGTTTCAAATGTACCCGGTACAAGGGTACCAAGTGGACAATATGCCCATGCAGAACTTGTTTGTACCCGTGAAGCATGAGCCGCAGAGAAATTCAAGTCCTTATTCTTTTGATGATTGTGAGTATTTTCTACGGTTATTTTCAATGCTGGTGTCTATAGAAAAATATAAAAATCTAGGTATTTGGGACAATACTCAAAAGGGCGTGTTACATTTATACGGTTCCTTAAAAAACTGGTGTCTGTGAATGGATAGAACAATCTAGGCGTCTGAGAAAATAACCAATAATCTGTAGTACTAGGAATTTCAAATGTACCTGGTACAAGGGTACCAAGTGGAGAATATGCCCATGCAGAATCTGTTTGTACCCGTGAAGCATGTGTCGCAGAGGAACTCGACGTCAGTTTCTTTATTTATAATTTTCTAAGGTTAATTTCAATGCTGGTTTCTGGCTAAGAACATCAAAATGTAGATACTTGGGACAATAGTAAACAAGGTAGTTACATAGGTATATATTTATAATGTTTTAGTGTGCGAATATAATAATCTAGGCTTCTGGATGTTTGATGATTGTGAGTAATTTGATATTACAAGTTCTTTTTCCATAAGTTTCTACGGTGAAACTTAATATGATAGAAAAATTAAAAATTCCATAAAGGATTTTAGATCAGTATGTGACCTTCACTGGTTGTTAGCCTCTTGCAAATCCTCAACCGTGCAGGATACTTGGCAATTGGGTTGACGACAAGATTCAAAAATTGTAAAAATAATAAATAAATCAAACAATTAAATATTAGCATAAACGAATTTCAATTTGTTGTTCAAACACTTGTTTAAATAAAAAATATTAAAATTGATGAACACACAAAAATAATGAAACTTTGATTAATACTTCCCAATTTACATATACACAATATTTAAGGTAGTTGTCGAACAAATTTTGTCTCACCCATCTAAATTACCTAGGCGTTACGCCACCAAATTCACGTAAGTTTAACTTCCTCATATCTCAGTGAGTTAAAGTTTTATTCACCTGTTTTTTTACCTTATTGTGATATATTTCGTTTAAACTTGAAATCGAAAAATATTCCTCATGCCCATCTAAATGCCCACTAAACTTTCAGGTATTAATGAGTACTTGTATCCCTTAGCAGGCAATTCCGATGACTACCTCCTACCAGACTTTCGGATGAAGCCGAATTTTCCCGTCGTGCCGCCAGTAGAACGCCGGCAGGATTGGCCTCCGCCTAGCAACGATGTAAGACTTATTTGTTATAACTTATTTATCTTTTCAATGTTCCATGTCCAAACAGTAAAACGAAATCCTATTATTAAGACTTCAATACAATACAAAACTCTTTATTGCACAACGAGGATACATTGTCAAATACAAGCAATTACAAGAAAAAGACCTTCTTCGACTTCGCTGTCCGTCTGTATCTCATAAATCGTGGTAGTTAGACTGTTGAAATTTTTACAAATGATACATTTCTGTTGCCGCTGTAACAACAAATACTAATAACTAGAATTAAATAAATATTTAAGGGGGCTCCCATAGAACAAACGTAATTTCTTTTTGCGTGTTTATAGATCCTACTCTAGACCGGTTTTTTAACCTTCCTTTCTCATCGGAGGTAGATAGGGCTCGTTAACACGGATACTGGCAATCCAGTGCCGAATTTTCCTATGTAGATGCGCTTGTTTATATATGGCACACATAAACAATTTTGTGTCCATGAACGCTACTGGATTTCCAGCACTGGATCCGCCTAAACCAACCCTAAGTTGCCTCCTAAATAACTTAAGTACAATTGTAAATACAGTACGTTTAAATAAATAATTTTTGAAATGATTTATCTATTTATTTTATTATTTTGATGATTCATATGATTAATTCATTAATTTCATTACAGTCCATAGTCAGAAAAAAAATACGAACTAATAAATAATGTTTTTTTTTTTTTCAGATATTTTCAATGAGGCACACCATTCCGCACTGTTCGTCCACATCTGAAGATGTAAGTTATTCCTATACGTACATTCTTCGTCCAAGCGTATTATACTAGTTGCTTCATAGTGCGTTGCGGGTACGCTATAAGTCGAGATCCTTGATCCGGAATCCTTTCTACAGGAAAACCAAACCAACAGAAACATGACCCGAGGTGTGGTAGTCGCCAACACTGTCAGATTTTTGAAGGTCACGTCGTCGTTGACATGCGCATTCGCTACGGATACGCACGCCGCGCTCGGCTATGGAGTTGCTCAATATACCTATACCCTAAAATCTACCTCTATTCCCATCTTTGTGGGCCTTTAGAAAAGTCTAATTCATGATTTGTAAAAAAAATTGGCGGATAACCTGGACTGTAGGAACCAGCAGAAATAAAATCAAGCGTTTTCGTAATTTCATCTAATTCCTACTATTTTACAATATGATATAGTATTCTATAAACCAATGAGGGATTGTTTAATCGTAGATGTTCAACGTATCGAGCGACCGACTTGCGGTCGGCACTGACAGACTGATCGCTTTGGCCGACCGCCTCACCGTCAACGACGCGTTTAGGGCGGACGATGTAAGTGCCATATTTTCTGGAATTAGTTCTCCATTGTGCTACTAGAGGGCGTTGTGGTCCTTTAGTTGTAAACTAGGTATTTCCCGCAGCTCCGCCTGCGTCAAAAAGTAGCTGTTTAATCCCGGGTCTTCAACTATTGTCATACCAAATTTCATAAAAATCCGTTCAGCGGTTTGGCCGTGAAAGCGTAACAGTCGGATAGACTTTCGCACTTACAATATTTAGTACAAATGATGCCAGTAGATTTACAAGTATTTTCTTATTCACAAAAAGTGTTTTATTCTACACCTGGGCCGCACATTTTCATCTGTATACATTTATTTGTCCTTATTTTGGTCTATTTCCTGTTGTATGAAATCTGAGATTTTTTTATTATATTTTAATTTAATTAGGTATAATTAATAATAAATTCTTGACCACCAATTAATAATTTTTGCTGAAATTGTATGTAGTGTCAGTTTACAATTGAATTTCTTTTTACAGCAAGAGCTAGAGAAAGAGCTGCAGGCGTTGGAGCGTCGAATCGACACCGAATTCAAGAGCACCGACTAACATCGGTTCCCCAACGGTGTCCTCGTGGAAACCACGAAAACCGCTCGCCCACAACCGGTTGTAACTGGTTCCAACCAGCCGCAACCGGTTCGACGGACAGAGGTGAGACTGCCTCGGAAAGGGTCGGCTTAGAGCGCCTGCCTCGAAATAAGACTGGATAAAACCGGTTATAACCGGTTCACATTACCAAAGTTGATCGTTTCGAGGCGTGCATGATGTGTGCCTCAGTAGAGTTCGGGAGTTAAGATTGTGATCGACACGACGATCTGAGCTCAACTTTAGAATTTATCTATCTATATTTCTCTTCCACTTAACAAAATGTTTTTAAACCTACCCTATTTATTGTTTTTATGAGATTTTTGTTATTGATTTGTACATTTAAAGGTCTATTTTTATTGGTGGTACGAACATTAACATTGCTGCGCAATGTAGGCTAACGTCAGAAGATATTGTGATACTGCAAACGTCATGTTAGGAGACTTATGTAACTGCATATAGTGATATCACTTTACGAAAGAAACCTTAATTTATATTTTTATCATACGCGCGGCTTTATGCTTTCCATTATTCAGCTCTTTCATCAAACACGCCAATTTAGCGATGCGTTAAAAATGTCGACCAGTAGGATTATTAAAAATAAAGCAACCCTATTGGTCAATATTTCCGCATATCTGATGGAAAAGCAGAAAAGAACGCATTACAGCGCCGACGACTGTCGCTAATCTAGTAAATTATAATGCTTCTAAGGTCACTGAAAGGAAGGGAATGCCAATGACGGTCGTCACATTTCGTTCGATAAATATCATAGTCATAAGGTTTGTGATATAGCTGAGAATGTGTGAGTGTGATGTTCATAAAAGCGTCATTGTCAATTCCTTTCTTTACCTATTTTTTCTGAATTAAAAAAAAATGCTATGTGCAGCACCAACGGGAGATTGTTCTCGTATTTAAAATATTATTGTTAAGGAATAAAACATAAATTGCATTGATGTTTTGGTTGACATGTTTGCGCTATTCTTGATATGTATAGGCCCGACCAGGAAAATAGCAGCCGTCGCCATATTGCGGGAACATATTATAACTAATTCCTTTAGTGGCAACAAAGCATTCGTGTAATATTCCGTCATCTCAACATCATCTGCAAAAAAGAGACGGGAGTGGACGTTGTGTATTTTGTGATTATTTCCTACGATTTATTTATCAAAATAGCAAAAGTAATTCACTGTAATGAGAGGAAAGTGATATAAAAGATGTTATCATATTTGAAGCGAATAAAAACTAAGGATTGATTTCTATTTCATTATGTTTCACAGCATCATTCGTCTCGATTTACTTATTGTAGTAGCGCTACCTACTGCTACTTCGCACGCACATAGTTTAGAGGTTTTTCTTTCTTTTTTTTTTTGCTCTCCCACCCTCGCCATAGTGGGAACAGACCGTTAACATTTCCATCATTCTGCGTTTCTGTGCTGTAACCTTCGCACGTCTACCGATAAATTATTTAAGATTTATTAAAAAAATAAATATTTATTGTACGAGGATGGATTGAAAAGTTCGCGGCCTCAGCAAGAAAACAATATAAAATATAAACAAAAGTAATTTTATTTTTCCACGTAATCTCAACTTAGCTCAATGCACTTCTTCCATCTGGTTTCCAACGCCTGTATGCCAGTCATAAAAAAAGTTTCTTCAAGGCCTTCAAAAAAGTCACCCACCGCAGCTTCGATCTCCTCATTTGATGAAAATTTTTGACCTCCAAGGTGTTTTTTTAGGTTTGGGAATAAATGAAAGTCGGAAGGTGCCAAATCAGGGGAATAGGCGGGATGGGGCAGTAATTCAAAGCCACAATCACGAATTTGAGCCATAGATTCAACAGACGTGTGAACGCGTGTATATCCTGATGGAACAACACTTTCTTGCTGAGTAATCCTGGCCTTTTCTCTTTGATTGTTTCACGCAAATGACGTAAAAGGGTGCAGTAATAAGCCGAGTTTATAGTTTGACCTTTTGCAAGGTAGTCCAGTTGACAAAATTGCTTTGGCTTTTTTTGGAGTCGGTTCATCAGGTTTTTTCCACTGCTTGGATTGCTGTTTTGACTCTGGGGTGTAGTGGTGTACCCAAGTTTCATCCATTGTCAAATCTGGCCAAAAAATCTTGTGGATCAGCCTCAAACATTTCCAAACAGTCGCGAGAAATCATGAGCCGTATTCGTTTTTGTTCAACTGAAAGCAATCTGGCTACCCACCGCGCAGAAACCTTAGAAAATCTAAGTTCATTGACTATGATGTTTTGTATTCGTTCATACGAGATGCCAATAGTGTCTGCAATCTCCCTGATGGTCAATCTTCGATCTGCCAATATCAGATCACAGATTTTCCCGATGTTTTCTTCAGTCGTAGACGTCGTAGGCCGGCCGGAGCGAGGGTCATCTTCAATACTCTCTCGTCCGCGTTTAAATTCTGCAACCCACTTTTTCACAGTCGTATACGACGGAGCAGATTTCCCCAATGTTGTTGACATATCTTCGTGAATCTCTTTTGGAGTTAGTTTTTTTTTTTTAAACAGAGATTTGATAACCGCACGTTGCTCATTTTTCTCCATTCTTTAAAAACGCTGCACTTAGGCTCACAAAATTCAGTCTAATTTAAAAACAGATAATGCTATTGCGATAGAATTTTACAATGTGACAACCAGAGAGTAAGCAAATCGAATGAGGTCAGTTACATTAAAATAGTTCAAGTATTTATGTGTAAGGCCGCGAATATTTCGATCTACCCTCGTATGTGTAAAGGATTGGTTAAATTACTGTAGAAACCATAGCTATGATTATACTATTGCTTCAATACCTGTTGTTATACATTTTGTTACCGAAACTTCGATAAAGGTGCAAAATATGGAACTCTAAATTCTTATAGATCGGCATTATCATTATTACTAGCAAGTAGTTTGGATGATGATAGAATAAAACTTTTTATGAAAGGAGTTTTGAGATTAAGGCCAGTTAATCCCAAATATAATATCACCTGGGATACTAATATAGATTTAAATTATTTAGCTAATAAGTGGCCCAATGAAGACTTGGATCTTAAAACTCTCTCTAAAAAGACAATTACATTGATTGCTCTTGTGACTGCACATCGTGCCCAAACATTTTCCTTAATAAATATTAAAAATATCGTTATAAATCCAACTGATATAGTCATAAAGATTCCGGATAGAATTAAAACCACTAATTTAAATTCTTTCCAACCACTGTTGCGTATTCCCTTTTATAACTTGCGTCCAGAAATTTGTCCAGCCAGTAGCCTTCAGACTTATATTTTAAAAACCAAACAATCAAGAAAATACGATTATTTATTCATAAGTTTCAGGAAACCTTTTTCTAAAGTAAATTCTCAAACATTAAGCCACTGGATCAAAGATACCTTAAAAGACAGTGGCTTAGATACAACAATATTTGGTGCCCATAGTACACGACATGCAGCCACATCAAAAGCCAATCGATTATGAGTTAGTATTGATGTGATCAAGAAGACAGCGGGATGGTCTGATTCCTCATCAGTGTTTATTCATAAGTTTCAGGAAACCTTTTTCTAAAGTAAATTCTCAAACATTAAGCCACTGGATCAAAGATACCTTAAAAGACAGTGGCTTAGATACAACAATATTTGGTGCCCATAGTACACGACATGCAGCCACATCAAAAGCCAATCGGTTATGAGTTAGTATTGATGTGATCAAGAAGACAGCGGGATGGTCTGATTCCTCATCAGTGTTTGCTAAATTTTACAATAAAGAAATTTATAATGATAATTTTGCTCAGTTTATATTGAACAATTCTTAATAAATAAGTCTGATTATCAACAAATACTTGTTTCACTGTAAAACTTACTATAAAGTCATGATATCCATGGCTTTCGTCATTTCACGGGACTCTAAACATCCTACAATAAGTAAATCGCGAAGAATGAAGCTGTGAAACATAATTGAAGATCAAACGAACTTCCAAGTGAAGTTCGATCGTAATTATGTAAACAGCTTCATTCGAAGCGATTTACCATCACCCACACTAATAAATTACAAATGTATTTTTCCCTGCCCTTAAAATGGTGAAATGACAAAAGAAATTTATGCTGAAGCTAGCTTTAAACTAAATGATGGAAATGTTAATATGGTGAGGGTGGAAGAGCAAAAAAAAAAACCTCTAAACTATGTGCGTGCGAAGTAGCAGTAGGTAGCGCTACTATATATAATAAGTAAATCGCGAAGAATGAAGCTGTTCACATAATTAGTGGACCGGTGGGACTCTTCGTTACTGGGACGTTGGATTCGCTTACACACATTGTTGTGCCGAGTGTAGTCTGATGTCTTGGTGTGGTGGGGTCCTACTACTTTGTATTTGACGTTTGTAAAAGTTGACATTTAAAATTTTATATTTTTGTGATAATTTGTAATTTTTGGAAATTAATTTAATTATTATTTAGTTCCTGTCTCGTTAAATGGATTTTGAATCTGAAAATAAATGTTTTTTTTTTTTTTTATTAATTACGATCGAACTTCACTTGGAAGTTCGTTTGATCTTCAAATAAATGACATTGTCAGTTTTATTGTTGACATGACACATACAACGTGTTGCCACCTAAAGGCGATCAATAGCGACGCCAATGCAGGGTTTTAATTTTTCTGGTCGCGCTATATATACTCACCTCCAGTACTGCCCCTAATGGACTTTCTTTTGAATCTTCAAAGGAAAACGCCTTATTAAACCAGTTAAAGTTTACAAGTAACAACCGCGTATGTTTTATTGTACATAAAAGTCATCAAGGAACTGAACATATTTTACGTTTAACATCACGTGCGTTATTTATTATATTTTATTAAGATATCGATTGGCCAAAGGCCGAATTTTATCTACGTCACGTAGTAGGTATATATATTTTTTCAACATCCACATTTCGTTGGAAATGTAGGGTATATATCACTTTTTATACTAGTGGTAACAAGGTTTGTAAATATATTATGATAGTGTCTTACTTATTTTTAAATTGTGAATTAGTCTGGGGAGGCTTGTCGAGTTACACGAGTCGTGACGAAAGATCTAAATAAAGTTTAAAAATATATACAATTCTCTTGACGAAATACCAGCAGAGAGAGGTGGTGTGTCAGATAGGTAACCTAAGAAATCTGTACCATAGATCACCACAACATCTAAACACGGAATCTAAATTCAACTCATATCAAACTTAACAAAGGTAATTTGTAATATAGTCTAATCTATGCAATTTTATTAAAGACTACGTGTAGTATTCTGAAATGAATGCTACAGCATCGACCTTCGAAGAGGAGGAGAGATGATCGGTTATCTCTTTTTATTTTATTTTTATCTGCGTATGCTCACTCGCTCAATAGTTTTGTAACAAAGTTATAAATTTCCAATATGGCCGCGTCTAATAATAATACTTTACAAAGCTACAACTAGTCTCAACTTTTTCCGACAGTCAATTGGAAATATTGGTTGCCTATTTCTGGTTATAATACAATACAAAATATTTTTATTTTCCACATACAGAAACAAATAATTATACAATACTAAAAGCTTAAACATATGGAGCAAAGGCGGACTTATCGCTAGGTTATCTCGTCCAATGCAATTGGTTACTGGAGTTGTGCAAGTTTCCTACTAAATAACGCGTAATCATCACAATAATTTATACTGAATTAACTCATTAGTGTTGTAATTAAACTTTTATTTCGTACAGTTTTTAATTTGTACACTCGATACACCAATCTTGTGTCACATGTCTAGTTGAAATGTTTGCGTGTGAGTGATGTTAAAATTATAACAAAGAATGCACAAGTGCTCATTAATGATCTAATCTATAGTTAAAGTCTAGATCAAGTTACGCGATACGTCCTAACTTAGTCCTTTAGTCGTGGGACGGTTTAAACTAGTTTCCTACGGGAACAGTATTCCCCGTCTAGGGGAGCCAACGCCACAAGCAAAGTAACCTTTTCTCCCCCGAGGGAGCCAACAGGGGAGACAAGTCCACTAAACGATTATTTACAAGTCTTATATTTAAGGCTTTATACTGTGCATTATACATGCAGGTAAAGTCAACACGTGTAACTCGACAGTCAATCACTACAGATGAA
This sequence comes from Euzophera pinguis, assembly GCA_947363495.1. Lineage (NCBI taxonomy): Eukaryota > Metazoa > Arthropoda > Insecta > Lepidoptera > Pyralidae > Euzophera > Euzophera pinguis. The sequence goes on from OX376154.1 coordinate 2,930,179, forward strand.
ATATTTTTTTATCGCAAGCCAGATCGTCAAGAGTAGATACGGTAGATGGTAAGGGAATGATGTCTGATTCGATTTGCTTAAGCTCGAGATCTTGACAGAATACTGCCCGTTTAGAATAGCTAGCTTAAGGTTATGGCCTAATACCTGGCTTACTAACTTGGGGTCTGTTGCTAAACATGAAAAAAATAAAGAAGTAATGCAAAATAATAGATTTCAAAATTTGTAGCAAGTTGGATGATTGTTTACTATTAAAATACCTTAGATCTAGAATATCTAAAATAAAATGATAACAGACCCCATTGTTACTTTTGGAGCTAAAAATTCGATTCCGTTATCTTGCGAAGTCAGGCAAAGTGACGTCTCTCACTAGATTAAGATTTCAAGGAACATTAGACAGTAAAAACTAATTTGTAAAGTTCACTTTGAATGAATATAAACGCTGCACTATTGGTATTTCAAATGGAAAACGTCGTAAGTCAAATTTCCGTATAAACGTTTATATTCGAAGTAAAAGTAAAGAAAATAATAATCAACTTAGTTATGTCAAAACGGTTTCCACTAGCGCACTCTGGTGTCAAAACACGGACGTGGTAAAGAAAAAAGTTGTTCTACGCATTGCGGTTTCGAATTTTTGGGCCATAGATATTTGTAGACAAGTAATCGTGAAGTATCATACTCTCATGCCGGTGGCATGAGTGATAACACTTTTAGAGTATAGATTATAATTCTATCATAACGGAGACCGGTGTAGCAGATCAGAATAAGAATCGGCACTTTATTGTGTCTAAAAATGGGTATTTAAAATCAAGCTAAACTTGCGCCATCTTAAACAGATAGTTTTATTTTTGCAAGCTTGTTATGCCCATTAAAAAAATAATCAAAAATACTAGTAGCTAGGTACGTCGATGAAAAGTTTACCTATAAAAAAATATTCGAAATTTTCTTTCTTTGTCTGTATTTTCTTTAGCATTTCTCTGTTGTATCAGGCTCCGTTATAAGGATCACTTATGTATGTCGCCCTCTCGGGCCCAGTTTCATTCAAATCGACATTTTACCAGCTCTATTGAGTACGAATACCAGCTCTATTGAGTACGAATACCAGCTCTATTGAGTACGAATACCAGGTCTATTGAGTACGAATCTAGGTTTTATAAGGATATTCATATTTTGGTTAACGATTGAAAGTTGCGGTTATGCTACTGGCAACTTTGTACTGATTTGGAGCCTAAATAATTTTATAATATACAAAATTTCTTTACAAATGTATGAAATTTTAACATTTGAATACGATTTTGAGTTGCTCATTCTAAATGTCGATTTGAGTCGAAACCGGAGCTTATTAGACGGACCGTTCCCTCATATTTCTTTAGTAAAATTATATTTATATAATAGGTTTGTAGGCACTCGGCGATAGCAAATTTTTTATTTTCCATTTATACATATTCTAAAATATCTTAAAAAAATAGATATTTTATCAAATTTAATATAAACATGTTTTAATGTTTTTGTTTAAAATACCTATATAATACGGTATTTGGAGTTCGCTCCGTAAAAATAGACTAGGGTTCAATAGAAGTTGTGAAGGTCGGACACGATGAGGATGAAATGATCGATAAAGGAAAGGATTAAATGCAGAACAGGAATTATCGATTCCGGTTAAACCGGCTATTAACCTGTAGAATCGAATAACATTTCGATTTCAAGTATATGTAAAAGTAGAATATAAACTCAATTTTGACAAGCAAATTAGACCGCTGATGAAAGTACGCACTCCATCGATGACTCAAAGTGCAACGAAAAGTGGACATAAATCCATGAATAAATTTATTCTATGATATTGAACATAGTATTTGCTCATGTCCTATCCATTTTGCCGCGTCCTATATAATTGAAGAATAAAAAAATCAAATAAAAACCAATTTTCCCTTTTATTGTTTCGATCCACAATTTCTATTGGATTCCGGGCTTACATCAATTTATGTACATAACATCGACTTTGCTGGTACGTTACTATTTTAACGAGTTTCGGCCAAAGCTGTGCTGCATATTTTTTTTTTTTCATTTTTTCATTTTTTTTTATTTTCAAATTTTTTTCGTACATATTTCTAGCACAGTTTTGGTTGATTTTCAAAAATTCCCCTGTTATACAAAAAGAAGTGGCGTGTTAAGTTATAATTATGAGACGGAACGATGTGTTTGATTATTTATTGTATAAATACATACATATAGATGCCAAATATGACTTGAAATAGATGCAATTTCATCGCAAATATTTCACACCAAATTATGAAAACCGATTGAGATAGCCAACTATTAATAGAATAGGTTATGTTGTTAAAGATTTGTAAGGGCGCGGGAATTCCCATTTATTTTAATATACAGCTCATTCGTAAAGAAAATATGAAAACTGAACGCAATGTCCAAATTACTTAAGTTTTTATTACCTAATAGAAGTAGTATGATTGCGCTCTAAACACTAAATTATTTGAACTGTGGATTGGTGTAGTGGAAGTGTCCTAAACCGACACGTTTTAGAAATATATGTCAAATAGGTTAGTTTTCGTATGACATTAATTTACTTAAAAATGTATAAAAACTCATATTTTCATCATGCCTATAACAATATTGTTTCGAAAATTATCAATTTCAATATAAATCGAGTCTTAATTATTGAAGACCACGCAACACGGCTTAAAGTAATATTTCTACATTAATTTCTTTATAATTTTTTTTGTAAGTTCTTATTTTACGAGTACCTTGAAAAGTTTTTGTGATTTCTCTCAATATCGTAAGGGATTTTCAAGGATATAGAACTGCTGTGTTAAAATATACTCTTAATATATCTTTTCCGTTAGCACCAAGAGCAGCAGAAAAGGACGGATAGTTTCATAATTAGTAGCAAACTGGCAAAGCTCGCTTTTAATATAGTGGTAGTGTAATTTATGTATTCGGATCGATGTCTTAAGGCTGGTGATATTTATTCTCTTGGGCCATGTTTGGGTAGAAAAACAATGATGACACCCCAAAAATGTATATTTTTTTTTTTACTAGTATCTTCATTTTTGACATTCAAAATTTCAGCCAGACAAACAATGTGATTAGGTAATTTTGAAAAATATATGTAAATTTAAAAGAACTATTAAAAAAAAATAACCGCTTCAAACTTTGCTCGTCAATTTACCAAATACATATTTCTCGACCGTTAAATTCTCGTCTACCCTCGTTTATTCTTTAAATTAGCGCCATCTATTGTCCTCTCTATCCAAACGCGGCCAATCTCTAGAGGAGATATGTAATATAGATAAGCTGCGAGATCCAACTCGAGGCGTTGTAAATATCTAGTAATTATCTGTACAGTGATCTCGGCCTGTCCCTCGGGGAATCTACCTTGCGTCTTCAGCCCTACACAATACATGACTTTAAAAAATAGCAGGTTTTTTATATATATTTTTTTTTTATATAAAATCTTTTGGTGTTCTTCTTTCAAAGCACCGCCACTACTGGAGGTTGACCGTCAGTATCGCAAACTTATCTTTGTACATCGAAGCGAAACGTACTGTTTTGGCGATTCCAGTCTAATCCTGATTAAAAAGTCAAAGTAACAAAACGTCCAACGAAGCGAAACGTCTAATGAGCAATCTGCCTTTCGCTTTGTTGGACGTTTTGCACTTAAAATTTTTGATCTTTCTCAGATATTACTGTTTAAAGCCTTCTGCAAGCCTTCATAGATCAGTCATCCGTAGAGATCGCCCTTTCGTATCTAGTGTACCCAAACTATCGTCGACAGTATCAAACAAATATGTGCTCTGTTCTGAATGTTATAACATTTTTGGTATCATATGAAGAGTATAGTCGTACGACAGAAAGCAAGGTACACTTTTCAGCAAAAAAGGTGCGGTTATCATGTCAGCACATGCCCTGAATTTTTACTTTTAGGTTGGTACTATGTTGCTACACTACGATTTGACATCCAATAAGATTTTATGTATTGTGTAGGGGGCTTATTACATACGCAGATTTTGGTTTTAGGTCTAGAAGCCTTCGTGCAGACGTGCATGATTACATTTTCAATGGGTTCCAAAACCTACTAGGATAAAAACAAAACCAAGGAATTATTTTCCGATTTACATGGGCGAATAACGTATCCAACTAGTCTTTCTTACAGTGGCGTTAGGCTTTTGAATATGATTATGACGATATTATTTATTTAATTGTATCCTTAAGCCTCATTTTCAAACAACCAGAAGAAAATAGTTTCTAGGACCGGCTATAATGATGATAACAGGCAAATCAAAATATGTTTTCACTATATCGTTTCATTTTGTAATAGTATCGTATCAGAAAATTTGAACAATTAAAATATGTTTATAAATATAGTAGGTAGAGATTCTTACCTACAACCCTCTAGTTTTAACACATTTGAATTATTTTTCCGAAGAAATTATGTAAGACAAATAAGGCGACTATTTAGTATTTTAATTATCATGTACCGTCTCTACGACATATTGAAAATGACTCGATTTATTTAAGAATGGGATTCAATTTACTTCTTGCTCAGAAGTAATAACTGATCTTATTCGTGCAAATATATATATATAGGAAATTCCTTTATTAATTGACCGAGTTCCACATCTGATCATACGCCCTATTTTTGAAATGTATGACTCAAATGTCGAATGAAAATTATTCACTAATTATTTGACTTGTCGATTTTGCGTGACTTACACTTTAAAAATAGGGTTTTTGGCATAAACAAATGTTAAAGCTAGACCTCACATCTCATGACTACAAAAATCTATTATTTTTGACGTCGATAAATTAGGTACATAGTTATATCTACCTCTCGTTGCAAGCGTAACTTAGTAGTTGCCAAGTAAACATACATATTAATTGCCAATAAAACTTAATATTTACTCATAAGTAGAAATCTGAAATAGAAAAAAATAAATTCATATGACAATAAATACATTTCCGCTTTGTAGTTATGACTTATGAGTTTAGTTCGCACCGTCTCTTTGTAACGAGCCTGTACTATAATTGTTTTTATTTCAATTCTAGAAATATCCATTTAAGTTTTAAACTAACGCACTGTGTATTTAAAACATAAGATTACAGGGTTAAGCTACTATACGCACAAGCTCAACAATAACACTGTTGAAACGTCGGAATTGTCATTCCGTGACCCCCTTTGTAATACTGCTGACACGTCGCAAGTGTGAAGGTTTTATATTTCGTTAATCCTTTAATTTTATGTTTCAAATATTCATAAAAACTAGACATGACTACATCACGTGCAATATTAGTGATCGGTTACAATCTGTCAACGTGAAGATATAAGCTTTGTTGCATTTACATAAAATCTATTTTTCGTCGACAGATTGCGACTTCTTACGTCACTCAGTTGAAGTAATTTTCTTTTGTATAGTGAATACCAATTTTATTTTGGTGTATTTTTTTCCTAGGAAAAGTCATATATTTATTGAGGGTCTGTTTAAAGACTCGATGACTTTGTATTGTGATCGAAAGTGCAATGCGACTGACTGGCGTCATATTGTTTAATTTAATTTGAGGACATTTTGTTGCATCGGGTCTTCGAAATGCGCATCAACTTCACTCCAATGATTTCCTCAAAAATCAACGTCAACTACAGTTAACATGGCGACGATGTTAGCCACGTACCTATTGTTCTAAGACATTATACTATAATGTGCATCAGTCGGGCCGTGTCGCCTGTTTTCTTGCTAAATGTACATAAAAACTAACTATACGTAAATTTGAATCATGATTTTAATTCAAAGCTGGCTTTGAGTTGAGAAGGAGATGTATCGATGCGCAGAGACCGCGGTTCGCCGAGTGTTATAAATCTACAATCTTATATGTTTTCATTGACTGCCGTGGTAGGCATAGAGCTACACGCTGTTCAGCTTCAACGTGGAGGCCGGAGACATAAGCTTTTTTTACCGAGAGCGATTTAATGTTTTTGTAATCTAGTGGTGTTTTCATCACTCATGTAGAAAGGACAAACTTACTATCCAAATGAAAAGTGCTATGTCTGCTCTGCTATTTGCCTAAATTCAGCTCTTTATAGATAAACTGTGGCTTACAATATCTGTTGTCGCTTCGACTTCGACTGTCTTACTCCCAGATTTACATTTTTTCAGAGTAAACTGTGCACTGATAAGAGGATAAGAGTGGAATAGAGAATTTAAAAAAATCATTTAATACAATGCCTGCCCATGTAGTTCCAAAAAATATTGTCATCGAATTATAACATCCGGCGTTCGTTAACAGCGCTTCAACTAGAGAAATTATAAATTACACATTGTGACTATTTATTTAATTTAGTGTAAGTTTTGCGTCGGAGTTGTAACTTATTTGTCCTACCATTAATTACCCGTGAGCACTGTATGAGCAACGTTATAATCTGTATAAAACGTAAAAATCTACTATTTATTGTATTTACCATTGTAAAAAATATATATTTTGATGCCAGTTCAAACAATGTATAGACGTACTTATGGCTATTGCATCTGTCTTTATCTTTACCCATCTAGATGTGGCTAATTTAAAGTCGGACTTTAATTATTTTACTGCAAGCCCATATCTTCATATTTTATTTGCAATTTTTTTAGAATTGCCGTATAGTGCGTAATATTTCAAACGTGTGGTCTCCTTTTGTGCCGACATCTATATTCTAACCTCAAAATCAGCTGTCAACTTGATATAGACTGGTACACGCATATTTTTATGATAAACATGGTAAATAAAGCATGTAGAAATGAAGTTATTCTTTGCTACGAACAATAGTAATTTCGATAATGGAAAATGAGCATGAATTTCATCCTGTTTATTATGACAATCATTTATATAATTTCCGTAAGTCTTGCTAGTTACATTAAGCGCGTTAGTTAAATACCATACTGAGCTTGTACTGTAATTCATAATAAGTTAAGCAATCCAAATGTTTAATTCGCGCGTTTATTATCATATCCGTATAAAACAATCCTTGATAATTTTGATAATATTTTACACTGAGTTTTGGCAATATACTTTATTTTGTTTCTATTTCGCGTTTGACATCCAAATGCAGCTCATTTAATACGATAATTTATTTGAGTATTCATAAATGCACTCTAGCTTAATAATATCAAAATTTTACAATTGAGGAAAAAGGTGCGAATTTCCATCTCTTGAATGAAGTTGTACTAATGTTATTCGCGAAATAAAGCCTTTTCTGTAAGTACATCACAATAACTGTAAGATGTGCGCAACTACTTCAACAGTTCTTAAAGCAGTAATCGTGTAACTTAATAGTAGAAATGTTGACTTTGTTACTTGTTTCACAGCTGCTACCCAGTAACCTCTCATACCTGGTTTATACGGACTCTATTTTAATATTATTATTTAGCGTGTAAAAAAAATGAGTTTTCGCTATTTCTATCGAAGGAAAATTACTGATAACTTTTACTTTCACATTGATTGTATTCAAATATGTTTTTCTCCAAGTCCATTTTTACAAAGTTCGCATAAACTAGGTATAAGTATTGATTTTTTTTTTTTTGCAGCAGCAGCAGTTGTGAAACGTATTTTTGTGTAAATTAAAAATCTTGTATATTTGAAAAAAGTATTCGCAATGAAATTGTTGTTTGATATTTAACAGAGATGTTTATTTTGTTTTGTTTATATTGTGATAAACCACAACGTGCATCACACGGAGCCGTACCCTGGGCCTCGAGTCTCCTATATTTCTTTTTAACTAAATATAAAGATGTCGAAACGTTAATATTTTTGATTTGAAACTTGACTTTCCAAACCGTTTAGATAGTGAATATTTATAGCAAATGTCAAGACTTCAAAAAGATTATAAGCGTAACCATATTTCATAGTGCAAGTTATGATTAGATTTTCGCTATCATTTGTACTTGTACTAGCGAATTAAGAGTAAAGCTTAAACATGTTACTTGCGATTATGACGCGACAGTCTCATACTGGAGTGTAGTACAGTGACGTCCATAGATTTGCTGCAAAATGACACATCCTGCCCTACATCGGTGTATGACAAGGCTATACCGAACTGTGTAAACATGATTGATTGTTGACGGTTGCTGTAGTTTGTTACTGTTTTCTCTTGAGTACTAAGTGGTTTTTATATAATATTTATGTTTTCATTGTAAACCTGTAAATAGCATGGGAGACGATTGTAAATACTTACATACATAGATCAAAAAAATGGCGCACTTCTAAACTATGAAATTAAACATGATAATTAATTACCTACCGTCTTATCCCGCCCCCGTCTGGGGACCTATGTTGACATACTATCATTGGCTTTTTGTTGCTTAAGTCACGTACTGACTGAGCGAGCAGCCACGCGCGAAGGCAAATGTCCGAGGATGCCTCGCGAGGCTGTTCGCTCAGTCAGTACGCTATCCATTAACCTTAGTTACACTGGTGTGGTAAATTGGTGAGACTACGGAGCGGCTGGTATTTGTACATCCATGCTTTATTACACGTAGGAGACTCGAAGGTCAGAGGTCCTCTGCTCCGCCATCGGGCTGGCTCGTCCTATTCCGTTTCACACTTGTATTGGAGGCGCATGGCCCCCGATCGTATCTTGGTCGTTGCATTTGTTTAAGAATGCATATTTTTCCATTGGTATATAATTAAAATATGTATAGTCGATAGATGTTACAGTAGTTATGTGTAAACCATATAGAACTATATTATCGAAAAGCTAAGTTCGTGATGTGATTTTTAAGAAGTCAGTACAAGTAATTTGAATTTTTCAAAGAAAACCATGTAACCCTTGCTTAGTCGTTGGGATGTATTTTATATAACTAATGTGTGATTTCGCGGGTTTGCCTGCGCGCATGCCCGCAACTAGTTGTAGACGTAGTTATGAATGGACAGGCTGAAGCCTAGTTAGAATGCATTTTCCTACGCGTTACTTTTATTTGTTGCTTAAATAGTTTGTTTACTACTTGATTGATTATTCTTTTACGAAATAAAAATGTTTTTTGTGGTAATATGCTTTTCATTTTATATGATTCTGAACTGCGCCTTGATGAAATCCTTAACTTTCATACATAAGGTTCTCTATTGACATGCCCCACCATTTTCAGTATTTGACTTTTTTTGCATAAATGTAAAAAATTAGGTATATATAAAATTTGCTATTTTGGAGGTTTTCCCGTTCCTCCGATCGGTAGGAGGAGCGGGAATATTTTTTCCCATTCCTCCGATTAAGCATATTGTACAGTCTAGTGTAAAAGAAATCATACAAAATTTTTATTTTGTATTTTACTTCTACAATTTTTTTATATATTTTCCCAATGTTTAACTGGTAGAGTTTGAATTGATAAATGAGTGTTCAATAGATATTTTGAATAAATTGGGCTTTACCGTGCCCTGTCCTAATAGCCCCCTAATTTGTGACTTTTCTAAGAAGATAATTATCCGAATGGGTCACAATGCCAATGAATCATTTGGTGACTCACTCCGCTGTTATGAAAACTCGCCCTGATTGTTGAGAACACACGGGGAAATAACCTCCCTAACCTTATTCGTCCTGTAGCATAATGTACACATTAGTAGTAGGTAGCTAGTGAAAAAATCAAACAACTTTTTTTAAAGTTATCTACAAATGATCTTTAATTAGACTTTAGTAGACTAAGTATCGCGCTGGCAGATATAAAAAGATACAAAAGGTACTTTATTAATCATTTTAATTTCCGTTTAAAAAAAAAACAATTGGACATCTAAAATCTCTGGCACCAACCTCTGATTTTAAAAATTCATATATTATATACATTTTTTGTACAACAAATTAAACTTATCGTGAATTTAGATTTCTAATTTTTTTGCATAAACTACACTACAAAAGGAAATGGTGGCTTTTCCATAACAAACGAACTAATGAATAATGAGTGACAGATTTACTGTAAAGCTTTGAATTACAAAGAGCTTATCGAGCCTCCATCGCCACTGCGCCACGACACCCCTTTTTGACGCGAGGCAGTACGTACGTAATCGTCGCTATTTGTTTTTATTTTTTAGCCCAAGCGAAAAGCATCGAACCCTTACATGGACTGCCAAATTCCTTTCTCAAAGAGCCCAAGTAACTTACAGTGGTGTGTTGATTCTTTCTCATCTTAGCTCATTCTCGGTTGCGTCCTGAGCCGGTTGGTTCGGAGCGGAGTTAGGTGTCTTGTTTTACCATCGAGCGAAAACTATTTTTATATTAAATCTGATAATTACTATAAATCGACTTAGTGAAATTTATGGCATGGAGGGCAAGTAAATCCGTTGGTCAGCTTTCTGGTTCATGCAGTTTGAACAATCCGGAGCCCTGACTATTATTATATTTACTTTTCAAAAGTAGGGCTCGATGACGTTGGATGTAAAAGACCTCCTTCTTTGTCTTTACTCATTCCCACTTCAGGGCCTACCTTTACCTCCTTATTCAAAAATCTAAATGTTCGATAAAGATAAAGATAAAAAGCCTTTATTGTTTGAATTTAGGTACAAGTAAAATGTCAATAAAAATAACAATAATCTCTAAATTCTGCCATTCCAGGCGTACAATATATTATGAGTCCAATGAATGGGAGCGAATCCCCATGCGAAAGCTATATTTATTTATATTCCAAAAACTCTTGTACACTATAAAAACATTTATCAATTAATAATTTCAACAAAGCACTGCGAAACTTCTTAAATGGCAGTTCCTTTATATTGTCGTTTATTAAGCCTTATTTAACTAAAATATGTTTAGTACCTTTCTTTCACATCGACAATTTGACGTAAAAGATCGAGAAGATATCAAGTTAAAATTAGCTTAACGAACGTTTGGTTTTCATTTATGAATAAAGGATAATAAATACATTAGCAAATTGGGTCAATAATTTCTAAGTTTTGTTGTGTGAATGATTTTATTTCAATGAGTATGATTTCATTTCGAAGTATTTTAATTCAAACGCAAATATTTTCGCGCGTGTTGGAGTGCCTACGCGCCCCCTTTCAGAAAGAAACGTAAAAGTACCGACAAAAGGACTCCTAATTGTAATAACACGAATGCACTTTTAATGAAAAGGGGTTTTAATGAACTACCGATACGCGGTAGGGATGTGGCGATCGGTACCATGATAATCACGCCCCCTTATGGCACATTTGCTTGCATTTACAAAAATGTATTATTTCTGGCAAGCTGAGCCCGTTTATGTAAAATATTACATATTTCATACTTATTTAGTCAGGTCGTATCTGGCATGAAAATAGACCACCCTCTTTTTTCCCGTGAGTATTGTATAAGGTGATTAAGGAACATAGGTTAAAATTTCTTAATACCTTCGTCTTACTGCATAAGACTCCATCAACAAAAAAAAATAATCCATGAATCCATACTATCCATCCTTACTAATATTATAAATGCAAACGTCTGTCTGTCTATCTGTCTTTCTGACTGTCTTTCTGTCTGTCTGTTACGCTTTCACGGCCAAACCGCTGAATGGATTTTGGTGAAATTTGGTATGAATATAGCCGAAGACCCGGGGTCAAACAAAGGCTACTTTTTGACGCAGGCGGAGCTGCGAGATAAAGCTAGTATTATATAAAGCGACACTCATTGCTGCGTTTATGCATACCTATGTCTACGCACCCACCTACTCTGTCTTACCGCCGCTAACAGAGTTGTATGACTACTTAAGAAAATTCTTCAAACTCAAACAAAGATAACTCCATAGAAGAGATAATTTTCAAATGTATACTAAATTATCGCTTATGTTAATCTATGTGTATGAATATAAATTCAAAAAGTGTTCCTTTAACGGAGAATTTATAATTTAATTTGAATAATTTGTTTAAATGGTCATTAACGACTCTGAGTGCGACTGTGATTCTATTCATCACAATCAACATCTTACCTGCCATTTCTTTAAATATCCTCGACCTAATATAATAATGCAATAATATATTTAAAACCACAAACACGCTACATCGCTAATACCTTACCATCGAACCCTGTTAGTAAAATTTTAACCCTAATGAAGTTAAAGCGAACCACCCCATCGTTTCTTAGCCATTTTAAAAAGGTCCCTAGACGCCATCGTTTTGTTTTTAATCATAGATCATTTTGAATTGAATTTCATTTCAAAGTCATTTTGGAAAAAGGTTCTAAGTACTTCGATATATTTACTAGCGAAATTGGATTTTACAGAGTTTGCTTATAAAGTTCAATGTTTGTAAGTGACGAACATGAAATGGATTTTAGTTTTTTAAAAGGGCCCGATTATCTTCGTTGTTTTAATATGGATAAGGCATTAATTCATTTTATTATAAGTATAAAAATGTACGCTGTACAGCATGGGGTAACTTAAGACATTTTATACTCCAATAAGATATTCAATATCCATCTAGTTTATATCCACCAAGAGGAAATAGTTTATTTTTAACCAGAGACCACGCAAGCCTACAATTTAACTAACTTTTACCATAAGGTCTCCATGAAAAACAGGTTAACTTTATCGTGATGTTATCTTATTTTATGATATTTTTCTTATATCATCACATGTATTTCAAACTTCATTTATCCTGTATATTTATAATCATTAATTGTATCTGCTTATAATTTATATCATGATCAGTAGTGAAATACTTCAATTTCTTTTCAAGACATGTAATAAAATTATATCCACAATAAGCTGTCCTCTACAACCCTGATACCTGGCGTACGGAAGGTGAAAACTTAGTCCTTATTGGAGAGTGACGTGTGGAGGCGAATGGACGTGACTCCTGCCCAATAGTTCCCCAAGGATAACACGTAAGTTGTTTTAATACTTGACTAAAGCTGATAATTGTTTTTTAAATTTATTAAAAAAAAATCTTTCTTATTAAGTTTATGATGATTAAGATCTGTTGGTTGTATAAGAAACAAATGTTTGTCTTGATACCTCTTAGTACTCAGAGTTGTTAATGATAAATTAAGTAAATTCTTCAACCTCACATAAAATGTTCTCCCTTGCAGAGAGACTTTTTAAATCTATTCTAAGAAGTTCCCTGAGTAAATGTACAAAAATTTATATGAATCTTTTGAGTTTAAACATTTATTTTGAAGATCATCAACGACTCTGAGTGCGGCTGTAAGTCACCTTCTACAACATTTATACACGTTTTAAAGCCTTTATTAGTTATATTATTATTTAATTTGGCTCATGCGAATTATTTTACTGTTATTTAATTTTGATGTCATACTTTTTAGTTGAGTTTTTATTTAGAGAGTCACGGAGTTCAGAATCCATTCCTTAACATGCATATGCGATATTTATTAATATAGTTTTTTTTTTCCTTTGCCAAATTGGAATGTCTATCTGTAATGAATATACCGGTAATGAATGAATAGAAATTACCGAACTGAACACTTTATTGCACCATTTATAAACAAAAGAAACGCATAATTCCACATACAACTAAATGGGTACAAAGACGGACTTATAGCTAATGCAATTTCTTCCAACCAACCTTAGGGTAGAAATGAGCTGCGGTAAAAAATAAATTATATGTATGTATTATATGTATTTCTGATTAATGACTGTCCCTTATTTCCAAATTATATCTGTGTCTGTGTTGCTTTATCTATTCAGTAGACATTGTTTTTAATTCTACTGGGCCCACCCTTACATCATGTCCTCCTATTGTACAAAGGTTGGCTGGAAGAGATTGCTTAGCAATAAGTCTGCCTTTGCTCCATATTGTTAGCATGTTATCATTTCAGTTTTGTGATTTCCCAGATGTGGGCAATAAAGTTATATTGTATTGTATTGTAAGTTTGTTCTTTTCATCGATATAAAATCGAGTAGGAGTGCTATTTTTGGTTAGTCGAATAATCTTAATTCGATATCGATTATTATATAATTATTTTCATTCTGCATGTGTGTCATGCATTTAAAATAGGGCCTGTCCTAATCTAATACGTTTCAAATTTAGTCCTAAGTAAGTTTTCATTTACTGGAAATTAATACACTTGTCATTGTTTACGAACTTAGGTTCTTAAATAAGGAATAAGCTAAGTACTTTTTATAACTTTTTATCGAATCTCTGGTCCTATCAATTTAAAATTAAGTCTATTAAAAGTAACTCGTAAGACAAACTTAACTGTTTTTATGCATTTAATAACATTTTAGGGCGGTTGAAAAGGCTCTTCCAAATTAATTTAGCAAAACATCGCTTCTCCTTTCAGGCCAACCAGACTAAAATTCGTATTAAGCTAAATGCATTCAAACTTTTCAGTTTATTCTGTGGTTTAGTTACAGCCGCACTCAGAGTCATGATTACTTCAAACTTAAACATTTATTTATCTCTCTCAGGAAGAATTTTTAAATCTAAGAAGTTCCTAATAAGTGTAGATTAATTATTATTTAAATAATTTATTTATGTAATCATTTTTCTTCTAAGCGTGTCGACTCTGGCAGTCTATACCTGTGACGACCAAAACTTCAAATTAGCAACTCTGGATGCGACTATACATAAACTAATACACTAAGGACTACTAAAACTATAAACTAATAAATTAAGGGATCATATCCTAATGCCGAAATTATAATTTAAAAAAAAAAACAAATTGATTGAACTATTCACACCGAGTTTCTCTACCATGACTCACCATGGGGCGGTCGCGTGCTCTAATGCACTCCGCACCCCCGACGTAACTTGACCCTTCCACCCTCGTTTGTTGTCAACTAATTAGATTACGAGAAATGAGTTCTTTTGCATTGCGGAGGCCAAGGTATGCTGGTGGTTCGATTTATGGTCTTAGATAGGGTTGCCTGTGAGTCATGATATGAATGGCATGATTAAGAAAGTGCACGAGTTGTTTTGTGCATTTATTTATCAAGAGCGTTTGTCTGGGGTTCCCCCGTGGTGGGAATTTTGGGAAAATAGGTTTAATTTTGTTTATTTATTTGTGACATTTTTTAACTGGCAAGAGAGTCGAGGGACTTATGGAAGGCGAGTGGAAAGGCTTTTGCCAAGCATAGCTAAAAATATACATATTTTTACACATACGAAATTGAAAATAATAAATAGGTGGACTGCTAATGTGGTATTCTAAGACATAGTTAGCCGCATATCCAATTTAAGATAAATATTTTATTTAGTTATTTATTAAAAAGATGAAACACTAACAAATAACAATCTATCCAAATAGGGAAAACCGCAATTTCTATTTTCATAACTCTTTCCCAAGCCGAGATCAAAGTTTCAGCATACTGTTTTTGTCTGTAATTTATGCCAAATCATTTTTTTTTTGTTTTACAGAAATCAAAATGCTGCTTTTTGTATTCATCTCATTCTGCATACAGCTCAGCCTAACGATAGATACAGGTATGATGTCATTTTCAGTATAACATAAGAAACTTATTCATTCATATCGAATGGGTTACGTGGTCAAATAACCTGTAAACTCTGGTATTCCTTAACCGCCTTTCGGCCTCTGACGTGGCTTCTTGAACGATCACCTAATGGCAGCCGGGACCAACGGTTTAACGTGCCTTCCGTAGCCCGGAATCACCATTAATATCTTCTTAATCTTAATAATTGGAAATACTGCTGTATTCCCAATAGTCCTAAAGATCTGGGACCTTTACTTGTATCTTAGTCGCCTTTTACGCCATCCAGGGACGGATAAGAGACCCGAAAGCGAGTCCTAAGTCTTACATGTGTTTTTGTATTGATATCCAATAATTCAAGGGAGCTTATGTATATCTTAGCACAGCTAATTAAACAGTACTGGCGTAGTATATTTTTTTTATTAATATACCAATTCGTTTATTAAAAAACTTTGGGGGCGGCCTCTGTCCAGCAGTGGACTGACGCCTCCGAAATTATGAATATCTATAAAATATAATTTAGACTAATAATAATTTAATTTTTAATTAATTTTTTTTATTTTTTTTTTTGGACGAGGGATGCCTTTGCTTAGCAGTGGAACGAATTCTAATCAATATAATATATATAAAAATGAATTTTAAATGTTAGGCACGTTAAAACTCGAAAACGGCTTTGGCTAATTTTGGTGTTGAAATATAAATTGAATAATGTAGAAGGTTTAAGTGGTTACAAAATATTAAGAACTTGCAAGGAAATTAGTAAAAACAACAATATTATTTTCCATTCAAACTGGATGTAATCTAGATAGATATTTTTTTAAAATGGAAAGAGTAAAAATATATTTTTTTTAAGTTTTACGGACCTGAATACGAGTCTTGGCCTTTGTTAATTTTTTGTAATAATAGACAAGTACGATTGTTGAACTCTGCGTTCAGAAAATGTCTGTTTATTTTTAACCGACTTGAGATGATTAGGTTCTTAGTTCGGGTGTATGTTTTAAATGTTGTTATCGCTTAAAGTCCGTTTTTTTTTTTGGTGGCAAGCAAGAAGTAACTAGATTTTTTTATATGTTTTACGGCCCTGGATAAGAGTCCTTCAAGGACTTCCTTATTTTTTAATTTTATTTAAGTAGTTTTTAAACAAATAGAAGTACCAAGCGGCCCATCTGTAAGCGGTCACCGCACATATGGACGCCACCGGGAGCATTATTTAGCATTTATTATTCCAAAGTATTATTAGTATACTGAACAATAGGTAATATTTTTTGAAAATGGTACACTAGTAAGTTGTTTATTCTGTAGTAGGTACTGTGTTGAAATTGCAATGGAAGTGAAAACAGTTTTATTTTTACAACAACTATTTAGTAGGCAAACGAATATTTGGCATTCTGATGGTAAGCGGTACCGTCTGCAATGGCAGATGAATTTCCAAATCGATGGCGAGGGTTTCGGTGATAGAAGAATGAAAATTACCATACAACTTTTATTGGCGGCGGTACGAAGTTTGCCGGGTCAGTTGGTAGGTTAATAAAAAAATCACATGAGCATTATTTAAGTGCATGCTGTGACTTTTAAAATGTTGTACAATCATATTGTATCCGGTTCAGAACCAAATAACCATTAAAAAAACATGTTAAAAACTGTTTGAACAGAGGTGGTGGTGCTCCGAGCAGTCCGCGGTCGGGACGCGCTGCTGCCGTGCGGACAGGGAAAGGTCTTCCTGGACGGACCGGATTCCTACGTCCTGTGGCTGAAGAATGATCGGGACTTCCTGTATAGGTTTCCCAATGATGACACTGAGAGGCGGTGAGTCTCAACATTATCGTCAATATTAATTAGCGTCAAAATAGCGGGACCACTTTTGGAATATTAAAACTTCATTTTTGATATATTTAATACTGAATTGCTACTATTTACTACATGAGTTAAAATAAATGCTACCTCTATTGTTCAAGAGATATGACAATAAGACTCTGGTCCCGCCATATTGATGTATATGTATGTAGGTTTTATGTATGTGTAGTGGAGTTTCTTATAATTCATTTAATTTGGCTATATTACTTACTAGCTGTTTCCCGCAGCTCCACCTGCGCCAAAAAGTAGCTTATGTTTGACTCCGAGTCTTCAACTATATTGATACCAAATTTTATCAAAATCCGTTCAGCGGTTTGGCCGTGAAAGCATAACAGACAGACAAACTTCCGCATTTATAATATTAAGTATGGATTTTCATGTCAGTACCATCGAGATATATATACTAACGTTAGTACATAATATCTCGATGGTCAGATTGCTTAGCAATAAGTCCGCCTTTGCTCCATATTGTAAACAATGTTGTAATTTCAATTTTGTGATTTTTCAGATGTGGGCAATAAAGTTAAATTTAATTGATTATACTTTTTGCGCCGCACAAATTTACTGTTTCTTTGGTTGACTGGTAGAGTATGGTTTTAGGATTAAGTCCGCCTATTGTATTGCTTTTAAATTATGTTCTGTATAATAAAGAAACAAATAAATATTAGCGGTACTGGGCTCCGAAGCAAGCAGCTGAGGACGTAACCGGGAAGGCGCTTAGATGATGAAGGAACAAAACTAAACAGTGGTGGGTGCGTTAAATGTTGAATGAATGGGCTACTAACCTTGGAAAATCCTTCTGCGGGTATCTTTTAAGCCCAGACTTCTTTCGGCGCAATTTCTTCTTTCATTTTTTTTTTAAATATATCACAAACGGTGCTGTTCCCGAAATTAACAGGAGAGTGATAATAGTAGATAGTTACGTGAGATACGTATATCATTGTGTATTTTTAAAAGGACATGATATCGCTAGCTGCGAAACAATATCGATGATCATGAGGGTAATATAATAAAACATGTCATAGCGCTTCAAACAACCACGTCTTAAAAAAAAATGGAATATCAATATTCAATTTATTTATACACTCTCCATGACTTTGTAGCCATCATCTATTTTTAGGCGCCAAAAATGTCCTAACTTTTTTTCTCATTAATCTCTAGTATGGTATAAAAATGAAGGGTTTCAAAGGCTATTACTCAAATATACAACTTATTCTCAAATTAATAACGTATACTGCGGTCGGGTAGGTTTTGCTAAAGATGCTCGTTTAGATAAAGAATTAGATTTTAGGATTAAGAATAATCCTATTTTCTAGGTCAATGAACCACGATCCGTTCACATCATGCGATGGCGCGTCCTGCCCTGAAGACACCTCCCTCCTGCTGAAGCGAGTGGGGGACCAGGACAGTGGGGTGTACCGATGCCGCGTGCACTACCAGGCTTCTCCTTCTGTGGATTACGTCATCGATGTCCGATTAGTTGGTGAGTCAGAATTGGATCCTATTGGCAAACCCCGGACACTCCATACAACAGCGGCGAGCCCGATACATATTAATACTACTACGATTCTGGCGCGTACGCACGTGTGTGTGTGTTACTCATAGAGTTGGTCATTTAACGTGTCTGCATCATATTTGTCCGTCGCAGCCGCGCGCCGAAGTGTCATCTTTGCATTATTTTGTTCTCGAGTTTTACCCAATCTGCACGGTGAAGTGCGGTATCTCTTTCGGGTGGGAGGTTGAGAGTGTCCGTTATATACGTAAGTACCTATTTATAATTCTGTGATTTGGTTTTGGTAGTCGCTCTATTGTTATTCAGTGCCCAAAAATCTAGTACAGTGAATAAAAGCCCAGTGATTGGGTTCCTTGTAGAATTGGTTACGGACGACCAGACCCTGATTAAAAGCTCTGAAGCGTAGGCTGAGAACGCAACAGAGAAATACGCACGAAGAAGAATCACTACATCACATTTCTCTCTTGCTAAAGCGAGTGGGAGACCAGGAAGTTATCCTCGGACCCACTGATGGGTCGTGGGGGTGGATGAATGAGTGAATTAACACTTTATTGAAACTACTTACTTACTGTGGATCTTAGTGGAAACTAACAAAATTGCGCATTGTACCCAATAAATCATGGTCACATAGATCATAGAATTCTAAATGAACCCTAACATTTTTAAGGACGCGAAATCAACTCTACCTTATTCAGTTTTTTTTTAAAAAGACTATGTTCCAGATTCCCCTGGAACGCCCAGGATCTACGACGAGAGCGGAGAGGAGATCAAGAAGGCGTACGTAGGCCCTCTCAGCCTGGGTTCGGACTTTACGCTAGTCTGTGAGGTTGCCGATGGTAAGTAACAGAAGGGAATTTAATTATACGTAAATATGTCCAACCTACTTCAAAAAGGATTTAAGGAGAAGAGATTGATGATTTTATATTTTTATGGACGCATGAGAATTGTTATATTGGTTCCTAGAAAGGAGATTAATATTTTTACATTATTTGAAAGAAAAGAACGTTTATTTGTGTGCGATTTTGATGCATTTTGCTGTGAATTGAGTAGCAGACCAGTTAATCTTAATTTATTGTGACCATTCTTTGAGAAATTATATATCTTTTTGATTTTTTTTTTAGTTTTCATATCAATTATTCCACAGAGCAACCTGACACTTTAGTCTACTGGCGTCGCAACAACGAGGTGATAGAACGAGCGCACACAGCGCGGCCTGGCGTCCTGCGTGCCGAGGTGCGCGCGCGCAACGTCACCAGGGCGGAGTTAGACGCGCACTACGAGTGCTTGGCCCAGAATGCTGACGTCACGGAGCCTTTGAGTGCCAGCGTCGTTGTGAAGATGTACTGTAAGTGTCTTATTATTTAGGTGCCAGTTTATAACTGAAGGTTGGCTGTCAGTCGTCTTGTCTGAACGGAGTTTGAACAGCTGTTTCACAGTTCTGATGTCTGTCTTCTGGCGGTGGTTGTTTATTAAGCTATGTCGTTCTGTGTCTTCAGAAGATGATACTGTAGATTTCTCAAGATGTGACCAAGATATATATGACTTTTCTTGTAACGGTACAAATAATTACACTTTCTTGCTTAAGGGCCTTAAAACCTCAACCTTGGTAATGAGGTCTATCCAACTTATGCGCAACATTCTACAGTAAAACTCCATCTCAACCTCAAAAATTTGTCTGCCAACTTACCTGGTAAATTAATTCCTATGTCACCTTCGATCTCTGTTTAGCTGCAGAAAACCACTAGAAATATCGTAGACAGACTTTGGCAGAGCGTTGTACTTGGGTACTCCACTCTCACGTTCCCACCTTATGTAGTAAGAATGGTAGAAAATCCATCGACAAGTGCCTACTTCTTAAATTTATGATGATGCTGTCTGAAACTAATAGCTCAAGTACTTATTTTGTCCATATTGCGGCAGTACCACCGCTGAATGTGGAGATCCGTTTGAACAACAACTTCGACTTCGAAGCCGGTCAGCCGCGGGTGGTGGACTGCGTGGTCGTCGGCTGCGTGCCTCCCCCCACCATCACCTGGCACCTCGGAGACACGCTGCTGAGGCCCAGCGTTCATAAGGTATTCCTCTACGTATGTACCGACTCTTGATGTTGTTGCTTAGTGCCTACTGCTTCATTTCTTGGTGGTTCATGGCTTTTGATGGTGATCCTCTCACCACAGAAACAACAATAGATCTGTCAAAGCCAACGTCATGATGCAGTACTCGGTCACCTACAGCAAATGCGTTATAGCTCAAGAAGAGAAATCACACTAGTTTTATGTGTGTGCAAAATTTCCTCACTATAGTTTAGGTTACCCCAAAGAGACTGTCTAGAGTCTTCCAGACCAATGCTATTGCCTGTTCATGTTGATCTGATTAAATAATAACTTCGACGCCGCGAGTAAACTGTGTGCCTACCTCTAACACATCCTGGCACCTCGGAGGCACGCTGCTAAGGCCCAGCGTTCATAATGTATTCCTCTACATATGTACCGGCTCTTGATATTGTTACGTAGTGTATACTGCTTCTTATATTCGTGTCAATAGTGATTCTGTTAATCCATGAACGAGCTACTTATCACGAAAGAAGTTAAAGATATCTCACCTTATTAAATTGTTCCTTCTTCGCAGTAAGTAAGTACTACTTACTCATAATTACCTGGTCGCTCAAGTAAATAGAAGTAAACCTGTATATCTACGCTTACAAGAATTAAGTCCAGTCTTTAAATTATAAACTCTTCCAAATAGTTTTCAAATCAATTCCCAAAAAGGATGACCCTATTAATTCGATTGTATTATTCCCAGGAACTCCATGATGGGAACTACACAGTATCATCGCTGACCCTAGCTCCATCACTACGAGACTCCAAACATTCGCTGGTCTGCCGCGCGCATAACTCCCATCTGGAGAACGCAATGTTTGAAGACAAGGTCACACTTAACGTTGGATGTAAGAACCACCATTGACGAAGTCCCTCATTTTCTTTCCTTGGTTGTCTTTTAAGCTACCCACGACTACGAGACAAGCGGAAGTGGTTTACCCCAGACAACATTTCACATGATATGACCACAGCAATTATATTTGAATATTAAAGCAACAACGTTAAAAATGATTAATCTACATCTACACTTCTACACTATATAATATAATATTATAAAGAGGAAAGATTTGTATTAATGTGTGTATGTTTGTAATGAATAAACTCAAAAACGACAGAGCCGATTTTAAAAATTCTTTCACCATTGGAAAGCTACATTCACCTTGAGTAATATAGGCTATATACCGCAGGTGGAGCTGCGATAAACAGCCAGTGATTAATAAACAAATAAGCATCCATTTTAATGTTTAACAAATTTTCAGTATGCTAGAATTAAGAGCTCAAGTAGTTTAGGTAGAACTAGGTATTCCCTGGAGCAGCATGTTGGGGATCCTAGTGGTTAAACTGCCTTTAAATGGACCCTGAGCTTCAAATTCTGCAAAATAATCATGATGAAGATAAATAAAAGGTTCATTATATCACAATCAGATCGCCCCATCTGTCTTACGGCTCGCGAGGAGACCGTAGGCGCCATCCAGCGGGAAGCAGAGACAGTCACGTGCGTGGTAGACGCGTCGCCAGAACCACTGCAGTTCAGCTGGACCTTTGCGGACTCCAGGACTTTGTATACCAGCGTCAAGGTACGATCACATCTAGAGAATCTGAGGAGCTCGATCGATATACTAAAGAATCTTGCATGATCAGCAATAGCGACCGTGATAATGTCAGACTTGGATTGCTCGCCACTAGTAATATTTCGATTTTGAATTCCTGCTCAATTCGAAAGAGACAAAACCATGCGTTCCGATTGTTATTGGTGGATTGCACTCGTTTCACTGAGTCAATATTGACAATATTGGCCGGTACACGAAGAGAGGTCTAATGTGTCAGGAAAAGGATTGATATGATGAGTTTACCAACGGATATCAATTCTCAATCGGAGCTGATTTTAGTATTTAGGTCACAAAATCTCTCCCTAGCCGCGAACATAAATCTTTCCAGAGCGAAGGTTCAACTACTATTCTCAACTGGTTTTTTGCACAGAAAGTACCGGGTCACCACCATCGGTATTCGTCGACTCTGACCTGGCTGCCCCGTGACGGGGACGTGGGCACTCTCCTCTGTCGAGCCACAAATTCCTTCGGTGAACAGAAGAAGCCGTGCGCCTACAACATATCCCCTGGAGGACCGCCGCTCCCCCCCGACTGTGCTGTGTTGAGAGCATATCCTGACACGCTAAGGGTGCAATGCAAGAAAGGTAACGATCTCTCATTATAAAAGTCGAGTTATATCACTATCATTTCATGTAGTTTATATTATCAATTGATTTCATATACACCCTGGTGTCGAAGATGTTGTTGTGGTTGATAAGTTTAAACCTGTGGATTACATGCTTGCAGTGGTTAAAGCGTTTGATTGTCTAAAAGCTTAGAAATCGGTTCGATTCTAACTGGACTTTGTTTAGTTGCTTCTAGTTAGGTTAGTACGGCCTGCATTGAGAGAAGAACGTTTATTGTGTGCATTTTCGATGCTATTCGCAGGCTTGTATCATTTGATTGTTTGATAATAAAGATGCTTTCGTACTTCAGAAAACAAGACCTGTTTGCCGCCATGTCACATCAGAGTCCGAGATGCCGATTCTGCAATAAGTCGTCAAAATTATTTAATTGATTCAGGATACTTTGCGGAAGTTGAAACCACAATCAACCACCAAATTATTGTCAGCTGGCAATAGTTTGCATGATCTAACTGTTTAAGTAATCACGCAATATAGTTTGGTGGGTTCATGTTTTATCAAAATTGCTATATTTTTTGCTCAAAGGTTGGGACGGAGGTCGTCGGCAGATCATCCACCTGGAACTCCTGTCGTCCGACGGCACAGTGGTCCACAACGTGTCGGATGCAGCTGGCCACTTCCAGCTCCCGGACGTCGATGAGGAGGGGAACATCACCGCGGTGGTGTACGCGAGCAACGCCAGGGGGCGGAGTGAGGTGAAGACGATACATCTGCATACGCTGAAGCCTTTGGTCGCATCAGGTATTACAGTATTTATATCTTCACTGAGCACGTACAAGAAGAAAGATATTATGACATTTTGGTCTTTATGATGGTAGTCCTTCAGTTTCATAGCCAATCAAAGGACACACGATCCAAAATTATGTGCTCGGTCACCTATACATATATACGCTTGGTGTGTCTCTCGCACGCTGCCAATACGGCCTACGTTCTATTGTCACAATTTCTAATTGAATATACTGTCTAATTTGCAAAGAAGTTATTGGTTGCATCTTATATTTCTCTCTATGCCACATTTCATCCAAATCAGGTATTCTGGTGTGAATGAGAAAAACCCATCCATCCTACTAATACCAGGCGTACTATGATAAAGATGTTATCCGATCGATTTCTTAACATTACTAATACTAATCGTATGATGATGATGGTAATGATGATATTCTACCAAAGAAAATCGAAACCCTACAAAGTAAAAAGTTCCTGCCTCCATGCGTCCAACCGATTTTGATCATGACAGTATACTCGTAGATAAAATAAGCTATTTCAATACATTCAAAACTAGATAAAAAAAATTACATTTGTTTATTTAAATAAACAAATTAAATACGGACAAATCACACAGATTGAGCTTGTGCCAAAGTAAGTTCGAGAATTATATAGGTATTAGTTTCTAACATACCTTCCATCTGAACAGCAGTAACCGAAGACACTCCATCGCGCCCCTGGACCAGATGGCTGGAAGCTGCAGCCGGGGCTTTAGCAGTCGCTGCAGCGGTGGCAGCAACCACCCTCTGCATCAGAGCTCTTAAGGCCAGAAGAGAGAATCTTGAGCATAATCCTGATCTTGTTCCTAGATCTGATGGTAAATCTTATTCAAGAGTTCTCCGCCTCCATTTGTCTTAGAACCGGGTATCGTGGGTTCGATTCTTACAGGAAACATACCGCAGGCTTAAATCACCTGCATTGTCAGATATTATTGATGATTACGTGCTTCCGAAGGCACGTTAAGCCGTTGGTCCCGGCTGTCATTTGATGATCGTTAACCACGTCATTTACCGAAAGGCGGTTCCGTATAACTCTGACACCATGGTGTACAGGGTCGATTGATCATGTAACCCACTGTCTGAATAATGACTTTTCTCAGATGTACTCTAACATATAGAGTAGCGTTGAAATCCTTTCAAAGACAATCCGTATTTTTCAATAAAATACAGAAAATTTGCTTCTGAGCCAAACCTTGGACAAACGGACGGATCGACTCGACGAAACTTAAACGGTTTATTGTGTATTGCGGCACTCTAAAAAGGCTCGCTTTGATTGTTAAAAATGAAAAATACATATTTATAAGGTATTAAACAATATTTTCCAGTTTGTGATTGTATTTTTGAGACTTATACAAAAAATGCACATGTTTTTATACAATTTTTGAAAGTTTCCAAAGAAACAAAATGTACTTACTGTTCGCCATTTTCAACGCTAATTTACAGTATAAATTGTAACAATTTTGTCTTCTGCAGGATCATTCCACCGAGAGCCTGACTTTACCCGCGAGGAGAGAGTGTTAGGCACCACCAACATCACGGTCAACCAGCTCGCTTCATGTCAGAATGTAAGAATAAAATATGTATAAAAATAACACCAAAATTTCAACGTAATTGACAGAAAAGAAAGTGTCGCTGTGACGAACAGGCGTGACAAGAGTGACCTTGTAATTTTCGTAAGTAAAACTAATAATATCTCGTGATGGTATCTAATGCATCTTAAGATAATTAGGGCATGCATGGTAGATATACGGCATTTTTTTAACATGTTTTTAATACGAACACTGGCCTGCCTGATGTCTACCGATTTTTTGGATTTAGCCAGCAACAAGTAAAAATTATAAGAACGAAGTTGATAAGTCAAGCAAGTCTAAAAGTCAAGTCAGTAGTGTGATGGGTGAATCGCCACCTGTTGGTAGAGTAGTACAAAAATATCCTCTATTTACTCGAAACTCTATAACGATTGCCACGGGTAGAGAGATTGTCTCATAACATAGAGAGAGATTTTCATAGATTTAGCTGGTTACATATCATTTACCCGGATATTCAACAGTGTAAGCGATACCACGGACCGTGCACGCCAACGAGCTACTTTCTACGGTTTGAACCCGAAACCCACTTGGTTTAAACCCCGTAAGAAATGAAACACAATTGGCGCACGCGTAGCGCATGCTTGTTTAACCAATATCTAGCTTAATTATTGCAATTATATAAACAAACAGATATTCCGCTTGCGACAAAGCAACAATATCACATGAATTCATTCCATGGACGTAAAAAGTACAACTCAGTTTTGTAGATCTATGACGTCATTATATTGTCTATATTTTAATCGTACATTTTTAATTGAAATTTAGAATAATATTTTTTATTTGAACAATGCTGACATATTTTAGCGAACCCTTTAAAAAATAAGCTAGCGTTCTCTATATTTCGTTCGCCAGAATTTTTTATGACTCTTTTTTGGTACATTTTAATTATTAGTTGTAATTCTAATCCAGATGTACCCGGTCGGTATAAGCTTTAATTTAAAATTCTATTTTTGAATAGCCTCAATTGCCCCACTGCTGGGCTAAGGTCAAATTCGTCTAGGTCATCCCGCCATGTTTTACGCGATTTTCCTCTAAACATAATGTATATATATATATATATATATATAATATATATATATATATATCTTGTTTTATTATTGCCCATAAACAATTTTTTTTTTTTTTCTAGCAATACTCGCCGTCCCCCGTTCCTTCCTGCCGCGTGTTGGTTGGCTGCGCACACGCATCCGTCCAGGACGCCTGCCCGGCCACGCAACACTCTTACTATGTTTAACTATATATACATTTCATACTTACTCATATACATTTTATAATATTTTGTTGTTCATATTTAACTAACTTTCAACCAGAGTATTTTTGCAAAATATGTCTGTGAAAATGACAAAAAATATGTGCCCGTGTATAGTATTTATGTAAATAAACACTGTCTGTCACGCCCAAAATTGTGTGAGGAAAGAAAGAAAGACATATTTTATATCTAAATTTATTTTAGAAACACACAAAAAGAAAAAAGAAACATAAAAGAAAAAAGCTTTAGTAAAAAGGATGTATGTTCCCAAAAAAGGTCCCAACTCAGCATATTGCCTTCCGATGAAATTGACAGCGCTGATCTTCCGTTAGGACCTCGGTTGACGACACGACAACCCGCAAGGCGGTGCTTTGTTAAAAGTTTAGACTGTGTTTAGATAAACAAGTATTGAACTTATGTCTAACTTTGTTTTCGTAGTAAAACGATGAATTTAATTGTTTGTGCTATAAAATGGAATAATCACAACTGGTTACAAAATAACAAAAAAAATCTTCTCTTGCTTCTGGTTATAACAAAGTTGATTTTTAATTCTTCGCCAACTACTGGTGAGATTTCAGTTACAAATATGGATGAAAGGTAATTAGCGTGTTTTTGTAAATAACATTTTCTAGTCAAACTAGTCTCAATATGACCTAGGCCATAAAAATGCATAATATATATTTTAAGTGAAATAATTAGTAAGCATTATTTATTCGCATTTAAATGGATAAAAAATTAAAAGATTTTTAAAACACATTATTTTTACAATTACTAACCTTAAAAACAAATACGTATTTTTACTTTTGGGTAAAATATTAGAAAAGTATTATGATTATTTTGTTCTTTATCAAAATATGTGATTGTTATATATGACTGACTATATGAAAACTAAGTTTTAATAAATAAATAATTCTTATATACTATTAGCTGTTTTAATTTTATGTCTATCAACAACGTATATTGTCATACAAGTAAAATGGTACATATATAATGCTGCAGCACAAAGTTTTTTCGGAATCGCCTTTCAGCCTCTGACTTGGACCCTTAAACAACCCCACTAAGGTGTGGCAGTCAAGACCAACGGCTTAACGTGGCGTCCGAAGGAAGGAATCATCATTATTAAAAGACAATCAGGGGATTCAAGCCTACATTGCCCTAACCAAACTGGAAACAATCTAAACAAAGTATGCTTCCCGTGGGAATCGAATACAAGACCTTCTTTGAGGCAGTTATCTACGTTGGTTCATGATTTGTTGTTAAATCGATCAATCCCATAGATTTAATGTAATACTATGATCAATCCTATTCTCACCCGTTACTCTGTAATTACCCTACTCCGACTCGATCGAAAACAAATTGTCGACGACTTACAAGCTATATTTAACCATAATCCAAAGAAATAAGACACAATATTAAAGTAACGATGTTACATATTATGGATTAAATCGTGAATGTTGTCTGATTCCGATGTGGCTGTCCAGCAGAGCGTATCGGACACTGTTTTAATATCGATTTGTTCATATTATGTTTTCGTATAATCAAATCAGTGTAATGAAAATATTATAATCGATTTTTTACTGCGGTATTACTGAGAAATACGCAAGTGGTGATATGGGCAATGCTTGTGGATTCAGTCTTCATCTTCCTAGCGTATTCCCGGTTGTCTCCCAAAACGTTTTGTTTGTACAACCTGGGATCTGCCCTGTTTACCTCCACGATGTGTTTAAGGCATAAAATAGAATTCAGTCGCCGAAATTGTTGTAAACTAAATCAAAAATGTAACACATAGATTTTTTTATAAAAATAAATATTTTTAGTAATATGCTATTTAGAAACTTTGACACCAAAGTCTGTAGGGTCGATTGACTTTGTTTGTACTTATAAACTGCATCGGAAGACAGATATGGAACAAAAAGTCGAGTGAATGCGTTGTCTCTATGTCATAACTTGTTTTCTTTAAGCATCTCATTAGGCATTGATTAGCAAACTAAACCATTGGTGTATTGATTTCTAAAGCTGGTAGAAAGTAGGGGTTGAGAACGGGCGCCTCAGGCTTTGTTTTAAGACGGAAAGTAGCTGGCGTAGGTAATGTTGAGGTATTTGAAGGAGAGGTCATGTTAGATAGTAGAAGCGGATCTAGTAGAGTTTCGTCGACCTGGGACGTTACCCGTTCCCGTAGAAATATCAGGAAATTCGTTCTAAGCTGTTGAAGTAAAATAGTATATACTCGTATATATAGGAGGTAAAAAACTTACGTTCCCAATTTCAGGTTCATAGTTAACAGTAGTTTTTAAGATTTCATGTTTACTAAACATAAAAAAAAACAAGAAAAATCTAATCTGTTTAGGTACAATTTTCATCTACTCTACAGGGGTTACAATGTAATTTATGTATTTTACGGCCTCTGGCCTATAAGAACTAATCATTATCATTCTATAAATAATTATTAACATTACAAACGCTATTTTTACATTACATATTTCTTACACATATTTACACAATTAAGTACAAAATAAGAAGTTGTCTAAGCTGGATGTAAACGTAAAGTAACCATTGTTTCTACGTAAATCTTGAAAATTTCCATAACTATTATTCAAAATTGCTTGCAATTTTTAGTCTTGTAGGTTCGATAACGAATGATTTTTATTTATAAGCCGCATATTAAAATTTGGCTCTACATAACGCTACCAAGAATCCGCTCTCTCAAGCACAGCACACAGCCTTACCCAAGAGTGGGGAGGCATCTCGAGGAGGGGGTCCGCGCCGACAGTCTCGCCGCGGCGCCCTCTCAACCTGCGCAAGAGTCGCTTTTTCTTTGTCAACTGTTTTTGATTTCTCCTGCATGCAACTCCAACTCGCAAGGTCAGTAAAGTCTTTACTAAGTGGATTAATGAAGTGTAAGTGAAGTTTTTAAGTGACACTTTTTTATCCAAACCGGTCTGGAAGGCGGTCGGCTGGACGGAAATGTTAAGGTGTGCTATATTGATAGTAGTATCGTTAACAACATGTATTGAGTAGTTTCTCAAGAAAGACGTGTTTTATTCGGCTGTATTATATTTTCTTATGTTTATGTTTCTTGTTACATATATTTGGAACTTGATATATCGATTTGGAAAATTAATTATTTTCGCGAAAGGATACTTTAACTAATGGTCCTATAGTTTCATGAGAAATGGTTTATTAAGGAAGTAGGCTAAGCTTAATTTTTAATAAGAATAACTGGAATATTTCTCGGAATTAACATATATTTAGTATATTTACATTTAGATAAGTCTTTCAAATGTTTGAGGAAAAGTGAACACACCAATTTCTTTTGTATGGTAATAATGACTGTAGTTTTGCTAATTTTCAACTAAATTTATGAAGTAACTAGATTCTAGTACCATTCACCACGAACATATCCACAAATATAACTGTTATTATAGATGATTGATATGTAAAGGTCCATATGCCAAATGGTGGTCTTTTAAGGAACCACATCATAGGCCGAGAGGCGGTTTAAACTCTGGCACCATGGTGTGCAATAACAATTTTTAGATTTTTTAAATTTTATTAGTCAAATACGCAGTCAGGTTTTTAATTACAATGTATGTAAACATGTCGAATGTAAATCATTCGACTCATCGATTTTGACAAATGAAAATCATTCGACACACCGATTTTGCGTGAGTTATACTTTTCAAAAATAGTACTCTTGAACTTACTGAAAACAACTAAACATATATGGTTCGCATGTGTCATTAAAAATTGACAATGTTCTCCTTCTTTAATAATAAGACTTTCTAGAGTTCCGTACCATAATGGTAAAAGGGTACCATATTACTAAGACTGCGCTGTCTATTCGTCCGTCACCAGGCTATATCTCATGAAAAATGATAGTTAGACAGTTGAAATTTTCACAGATGATGTATTCCGTTGCTGCTATAACAATAATTACTAAAAAAACAGAATAAAATAAATATTTATAGGGGCTCCCATACAGCAAACGTGATTTTTTTGCGGTTTCATAAATAATGGTACGGAATCCTTCGTGTGTGAGTCCTACTCACACTTGACCGATTTCATATATTTGAAGTATATATATTCTCGGCACGGGTTGAGTACATCCATCCTACACTACTTGTATGACATGCTCCATGTACATTAGTTTGTATGAATGAAGGCAACAAAAACACGTGCTATGAACATCCGGCTGCTACGAGCGTCTCCCGCGCAAGTCACAGACGGTAGCGGGCCATTGAGTACCGCTTTCACTGTGACCCCTTGTGATGTTCTGATGAAGCTATGAATAATCTTTTCTTGCTAGGTAAATTTTGATCTAAGAAATCGTATCTTTTTTATTAAAACGAATTTATTGAAGTAGAACTGAGAAAAGAAAGAAAATACTATAAAACTAGAAATTAAATAAATCCTGCCCGTGTGGCATGTTAGCAAGAATGCTGGCTGTATTTCCCCGTTGGATAGTAATGCTTATCTATGCTATGCTTAGATATTATAAAATTTAACAATAATTATCACATTCACATCTCAATGAGCCCACACACATTTTCACACGCTTTTCGTTCTCTCACGCTAAATATCGAATAGGCGAAAAAGGGTACGAAACATATTTTAGCTAACATGTGCTTAACGAACGATTGTTAATTCGGTAAGTCTATAAATTAGACTAACGACTGGTAAACTAGTCTCGACCGTGACTTGCACTCCACTAATCTCAGTTTCCTCGCAGACTGGAGAGCTGAGCAAGTGGGTCGCTTTGTTGACGCCGCACGGTGTTCAATTTTCGACATTTTGGTGTACAAAAATATTTTTAACTCTTTTTTTGTGATAAATTATTATTGGTAATACATATCTTGGTTAATACTTATTTTTTCGATTTTATTTCATACTAGCAACTCGCCCCGGCTACGCACGCTCATAGTTCGCTTGATTTTCGCCGAAATTTACAACAATAATCGTCATCATTCAATAATTTTAAACAATGTTCAAATGTAATTATACGACGTTAAACCTTCCTCTTGAAATTCTATTCATAAAAATAGCATTAGAATCAGTTTTACAGTTCAGTCCAGGTACGAATGTTTTGTTTATTCAGGTACTTTGTAAAGATAGTAAACTGTAGATTAATTTCAAATACTTCGAAATTTTACTACCGCAGCAAAACATGTCATCTTTATTTTTAAGATAGCATTTTTTTTCTACCTCTTCCGTTTTATTAAAAATCACAGCCTGGCCACGGCGAAATTAGCCGCGATGCCACCAGCGACTAAAAGAAATACATACAAATGCATTTTTTCCAGTTCACTAATCGTTACTACTCCTCATTTCGCCTCGCCAGTCATCAATTCCCGTGGCCTTTTAGTGCATTTATTATGTCTTAGTCGCATCGCATCGCTGCGAATCTCGTCGTGGCTAATTGTTTCGTGGTCAGGCTTAACGCTTTAATCTAGAACTAGCAGACAGACAGATCAAAATGGTGTTTTAAGGTTAGCTTCTAAGCCTCTTTTGTATTATGTTATTTTCATGTTCTGAGGTAATAACGCATTTCCTAAGCCAGGCTTAACGCTTTAATCTAGAACTAGCGGTTTCCCGCAGCTCCGCCTGCGTTAAAAAGTAGCCTGTGTTTGACCCCGGGTCTTCAACTATATTCATATCGAATTTCATCAAAATCCGTTCAGCGGTTTGGCCGTAAAAGTAATATTTTTTTTAGATTTAGTAATATTTTTTTAATAATATTAATAAATTGCAAAAAAAAATCTAGAAGCTGAATTACAAATCACGTTTATTATTACATTATGTATATTATTTCGATCTATTACTGGCAAAATATATACACGAATAACATTTCAAGTACAATTTTATAAAAAAGATCCTTTCAATTTTATTGTCCTTGGTTGGATTTGTGAATTTTGTTTTTTGCAAATTACATAAATATTATTTCACTGCGGCACTGTCATCTGAAAAGTCGTAAACTTTGTTCAGCGAGGAGTAGTTGGTAGTAAAAAAAATACATTTCCTATTAGCTAAGAGTCTAAAGAATCTCGTTTTACCCAAATTTCCATGTTCTAATATGTGTCTTAGAACATAGGACATACTAAAGAAATAAATTCGAGTAAAAAATTTCTGCGTTTAATATATTTTTTTTTCATGTATTTAGGACAGAAAACACAAAACAAAAATTGGTAAAAGTATTGATCATAACTGGGACTATATCCACAATTTTTATTTTGTGTATGCAATGCATGCGCGAGACTATGAAATAATTATGATTAACTGTGCAATTTACTCTGACAACAACTTTGATACTTAATATTTCAATTATGAGGTTACTGATTGCTATTATAAAAAAGTAAAAAAAATATATGCTAAAAGGTGTAAGAAAACCGATGACAATATTTGTTATAAGTTTCTTTACATTGAAAAAAATTAATTTTATACACCTGAAACTTGAAAAATGATTACTGTGCGCCGGCGCCGGCGTACACCTGAGCAAATCGCGGATAATCCAACCATGAACTTGCTCTATGGTTTTCATTTAACCAGAGGCCGTAGATAGTCCAGAGAAAAAGATAAATCATAGATTTAGGTGTTTATAATTTTACGAATAAAATAATTGTTATATAAGTGATGCTATTCTACTCGTAGTACATCTAAACCACTTTCATTAAAAAAATATAATAATTTCAGTATACTTTTTGTTTATTGAAAGTAGTTTAGTCTCACTATTAGACTTGCTGTAATGATTTGCCAACTGAATATTAATGAAACAGGTTTGCGTCTCACAGACATTTAAGGTCATACAAATGTCCATTTACAAAAAATGTGATACTATAAGAATGAACTCTTTTACCCCGACGGTAGCGCGGTGTCTATGTTTTGTGATGATCTTGTCTACAACAAAACCTTATATTAGCCACATAAAAAATAACAAAGGTTTGATAAGCCTATTTTAGTTAAAATGGTTTTGCCTAGTACTTTGGTAGAAGAAGAGCAATCAAAGAAAGATAATTAACACATTTTAGTTAAAAATGGTTTGAATAAAGTACATAATTTCACCAGAGAGTTTAGGTGTTCCATGTTTTCCTTATGTTTGACTGGTGGTCCCACCAATATTGTCCCATCGATCTTATAGTCCCACTAGCTTTAGGTTAAGAAATAAAATAACAAGAAACCCGACTGCGTTTCTATGTAATTTGGAAATGAAATAAAACCGAAAAAAGACCGCCATTAAATACGAATCTAACGACACCTCTCAAGTTAAAATCCATCGAGCCGTTCAGGCTGCAGAGCGTGCCAAACTTTTATACATACTCTCGAAAAACGTAACCCTCCGTTCTCCCAGTCGCAGTCAGGTAAAAATTCCAAGACCCACAGATATATACTTATTTAGTTTAATGGTTCGTTCCTAGACATTATCAATATGAAATAGTCAAGTTCTGGTATTCGCGCAAATCATTAGTTCGTTGATCCTCTTGTTATCAAAAAGCCAATCGAAATTAAGAGTAATTTACATTATTATAAAGTCGCATTTTCTTCGCGACTTCAAGCCTTCGTGACCGTGGTCCAGTTTGGTACTGCTCTAGAATAATAGAGGTACAGAGGTGTAGGTTATTAGTATCAATCGCTCATTCATATCGAGGGTTACATGGTCAATCCGCCGTGCACATCCTGATGTTATAGTTTTCGGAACCGCCTTTTGGCATCTGACGTGGTTCCCATAACAGCCATCTAATGTCAGCCAACCTTAACGTCCCTTCCGAAACACGGTCTCATCATTATTATTTATGTCATTCAAGAAGATTAAAGAAGTCTATAAATTGTCCGTAGAGTGACTTGTTAGATTTTTTTTTTTGCACTGCTTATTATGATTATTAATGATTAAGAGTTATGAATAAGTAGTAATAGGTAGTTGAATATTGCTTTTATTTATTGATTTTTGTACATGTAAGTTAGATCCGATAATCTGTACTCCTACTACAGCCACAGACTCTGTTATAGTGGTTGACTGGAAGAGATCCCTCATAGGTATAAACTGTTTACTTTTATGTACAATAAAGAATTTTACATACATACATATTATCAGACAAACAAGTGATTCAAACCTACAATGTCCTAACCAAACAAGTAAACAAAGTAAACGTCTCGTGGGAATCGAACCCACGACCTCCGAGTCTAAAGTGAACGCATTAACCACCGGAGCATGAACGCTCATTGATCAGTATCAATGATTTATTTATTTAACGTATCTAATCCACCCTGGATTAGATGGCTTGGCGACCCGAAGGTGATTTTGGTTCAGATTAGGATACTTTGTTAGTATACATTTTAGCTCGAATGTTAACGGCAAAGGCCGGGCAAGTCTCAATTTGCTTTCTCGTCATTTTCTAGCATTATGTCACTCCTGTGCACAATTTCTGCAATGGATCGCGGAATTAAGTGAGAATTCGATTAAATAAATGCGAAAGTCTGTCTGTCTGTCTTTCTGTCTGTCTGTCTGTTACTCATTCATGGCCAAACTGCTGAACGGATTTTGTTATGAATATAGTTGAAGACCCGTGGTCAAACATGGGCTACTTTTTGAAGCAGGCGGAGCTGCGGGAAAAAGCTAGTTTTAAATAATCGAACGTAGATTAATCGAGTGTTAAGGGGCTTTTATTGTATCCTACTTAGCTTTTAAGTGATTGCTATCGATAAATAGTCTGATATTATCACATAGATTGAGATTTTTATACGAAATTGGTGAAGACAGAATTTACAGTGAAATTTTAGATTGAACGGACAATATCATCAAGCCAATAAGTTACGTTATCCTACGGGGCCGTGTTATTAAAACACGGCATATTGTAAACATTGTAAAAACTTGTAAATAAACAAACTTAACCATGCAACTTAATACACCTTTATCACCGGGGGATAAAATACTAGTAATGAAATATTTTCGTAAACTTCCATCTTCATGTAAAAGACATCAACGCGTCTTACTGCTAGCACTGTTTTCCCTATGAAAAATACTCTGTATAAAACGATCATTCAGGAACGGTTCCCGTAAGAATTTCGGGAAGCCCTTTTTTACTTGGTGCCTCTTAACTATAAACTACCAAATATACACACCAACTTACCAAATATACATATATATTTCAAATTTTAGATTCATAAGTCAATAAGTACTTATTTATTTATTAAAACTTTATTGTTCCACAAAGTACACATATACTTATAACAATTGGCGGACTTAATGCTAAGAGCATTCTCTACCAGTCAACCATTGGGAGCAACGGAAAGATAGTTTGACGCAAAAAAGTTAAGGGGGGAAAAATTTATTATATAAAGAGCAAATTTTATCAAAAGCTTAAGTTCATACACTAAGTAAACATACACAAATACTGTTTCATTTAAAAAAAAATACCTATATAATACTTACATATACCTACATGAACCACCAATGATGAAGTCAAGTCACATCGAGAAGTTTTCATTATCTGTAGTGAAATGTAACATATAAACAACTTTTCCAGAGACATTCCAAGTATACTTAACTACAAAGTTTGGTATACTTTATCGCAGATCAATGTAAGATGTAAACACCGATCCATAGTTGACTGTACTATTTACAAAAAGAGTCCACGCCAATTCTAATGAAGTAATTACGCTCATACAACAGAAAGTGAATGATAAAGTACTTACCTGGGAACATCGGTAGCATTGATCTTTCTGACGATCAAAGTGCATTCGTTTACCGTCGACACATTGATGTTTATCGCAGAGTTTAGTCGTGAAACTATACAATTTTCAATAAAAACAACAAGTGAAAAACCATATTTAAAAAAAAAAACATCGAAATACAGAAAGAAAGACAGACACACTTTCGCATTTATAATATTAGTATGGATATGGAAGTATGGATTATGTGAAATTTATAAAGTATGTTTATTGTTGTGTTGTTGACCGTAGAGATAGAGCGGGAAGAAATTCAAGAGGGAATAAATGAAATGCAAGGGGAAGAAAAGGGGTAAAAAATAATTTCCATTTATTTCCTAGAATATTTAAAAATTCCGGGAATAAATGGGAAAATTTCCGGGAAGGCGCCCGTCACTAGTTGACCGTGAATTTTACATACAGGCTCTTTTCGAATTACATATGATTATGATTCATTGTTATCGAGTGGTTTACATATTCAATCTATTCTGAACATCTTTGTGTCATAGTTTTATAAAATTGCCTTTGGTTATGATATTAACCTGAACATTAGTAATTAATTAAGACAAAATGCTTCAAATTGTGAAACATTAACAGAATCAGAATCATTTATTTTGCTAGAATACAAAAAGGTTACAATTTTTTTTCCGTCCAGTGTATTCTGTCTGCTAGCAGACGTGTAAAATTATTTATAACATTAAATTTAATTATATAATATTACGATGTTAAAATAAGGTAAAAACATTTCGTAGCTGTGAAACTGGGGTACGGCCGCGTCCATTTATAAAATACAAGCGTTCTTATCATTACTTAATTACATCCGATAGTAAAATATATTATTTATTAACAAAGTGATTGCTACAAGAAGTTTTAAGGTCGGCATATATTCTTTAATTCCTTTAAACTACATGATGAAGATTGTAGTCGGTGTTTCTTGCCGCTTGCTTTTTGAGAACTCGACAAACCATGAAGGCAATTGTTGACGGAGGGTCCGACCATCTCAGGAGCCCTATTTTTGATATCTATGACTCATATGTCGAATGAAAGTAGCTCGACTCACTGATTATTACGACTGAAAATCATGCGATATCGAAAGATTTTTTTTTACATATTCTATAGTGCATCCTCGGAAGGGAGCGAAGACCGGGATGCGCTGGAGCGACGACTTGGCAAGATTCGAGGTTCTGGTGGTCAGAGGTGGCGGAACAGAGAGGGGTTTGGAAGGAGTTGGGAGGGACCTAAAAAAAATATCAAAAGGAGGGGAAAAAAATATCCTATAGTGATGATAATAGGTATATTGACGTTAGATATTTAGGTGCTAACCTACCCATATGGCAAACAGATCAAAATACTCTTCAACACTCTTTGTACATAAGCAGAGGTAAATAAAATTTATTTACATACCGATGTACTTTTTGTGGGATGAGACTCCCTCTAACTCTTCCTAAAAACCTAAAAATCATCGATTACACCGAAGAAGGTCAACTTTAAACGACATTGTTAGTGAAACACATGACTTGTGAAACTCGAAATAAATCCATCCATCAACTTTATGGCCTGAACTGAAATAACAAATTGTGGTCGTCTATTATTTTCTGCCCCTAATAACCACTTCGAGAGGTTGTCTGCAGAATTCCTTGGATAAAACTAGCGGTTTCGACGCGACGAACGGACTGGGGGTCAATTCCGCTAATAAACTTTAAAAGACCATGAAACTGATATTCAATTACGAATTAATTACGATGCATTTTTCATGTGCTCAATATTGGTATTCTGCTAACACAATTTTGAATCTCAATTTAATTGCAACTAAAACGTATTTAAATGGTAATAGTAGAAAAAATGTTAATTAAATAAATAACAGAGTACCGATTATTAAAAGAATGATTTTATTGATTTTTTATTAGCAAAATTTTCCTGTTGCAGTTCAATAGCATGTGCAATTGTGCTCTATGTGAAATAAGAGAATTGACGCCCTGCTCCTTAGATTACAGAAAAAAAAATTATATATTAGTTATGCTGAAAAAAATTATATATACCAGCTGCTTGGTGTTTGGCATAAATCTAAGCCGATTTTGTAAAATCGGCCCTTGGTCAATCAACTTTTTATCAGAGTGCGATTAAACCTAAAATATAACTATCTTTTTCCCGCAGCTCCGCCTGCGTCAAAAAGTAGTCTTTGTTTGACCCCGGGTCTTCAACTATATTTATACCAAATTTCATCAAAATACGTTCAGCGGTTTGGCCGTGAAAGCGTAAAGAGAGACACACAGACTTTCGCATTTATAATATTAGTATGAAAGTATGGATATTGATATTAATATTCCGAATTTCGTTCAATCAAAAGATCTTGTTGGGGTTTAAATGCGTAATTAAACTATACATATACGTGGGGCGCACTATAAGTTTCCGGAATGAATATGAAAAAATACTATTAAAGGTTCAAAATTAATTTATTGTTTTTCAAAATAATCTCCCTTGGCGTCTATGCACTTTTTCATTCGGTGAAACCAGTTTTGAAAACTTTTGTGCCACTCCTCTGTGGAGACCTCTGAAACGTGTTTTTCATACTCCTCGACAGCCTCTTCTGGTGATGAAAATCGTTGACCGCGTAATTTTTGGGAACAGAAAAAAGTCACAAGGTGCCAGGTCGGGACTCGGACAGGATGACTCATGAGTTCTACATTTTTCGCCTTCAAAAAGTCGTTTGTCTGTCTGGCCGTGTGAGAACTAGCATTGTCGTGGTGCAGGATGATACGGCGTTTACGGTTATTTTTACGGAGTTCGTCAATAACTTCCGGCAAACAAATGGTCGTGTACCAGTCACTATTCACTGTACGACGATTCTCTAAAGCAACAGTAGCCACGTGCCCAGTTTTATTAAAAAAAGAAGCAATCATCCTCTTAGATGCACTTTTCACGCGCGCCACTTTGGTTGGTTTCGGCTTATCTTGAAAGACCCATACGCTCGATTGCTGCTTTGTTTTGGGATCGTAGCAATAAATCCATGTTTCATCACCTGTTACTATGTCCCACACCAAATTTGACGCACCTTCGTTGAATCTGGTAAGCATGGCACTGCACCAAGTGACGCGGTCCGTTTTTTGAGCCTCGGTCAAGTTGTGTGGGATCCACCGCGAGCACAGTTTTCTCACACCCAAATGTTTGTGTAGGATTAATTGTATTTGACTCATTCCTATTTCTAAGAATGCGCGAATTTCATGGTAGGTCACATGCCTGTCTGTTTCAATCATACGGCGCACAGCATTGATGTTTTTGTTGGTCACAGCGGTGGACGGCCGACCATCGCGAGATTCGTCACTGAGATTGATACGACCACGCTTGAATTCTACAAACCAGCTATAAACAGTTGTCTTGCATGGTGCTTCATTGCCAAAAGCTGTTTCAAGCCGAGCGATGCTCTGTTGAGCTGTCAAATTACACTTAAAATCGTAGAAAATCATACTACGAAAATTTTCCCGAGTTAAATCCATGTTGATGCAGACACACAATTTTTTAAATGGCGCCACAAGGTAAAAACAAAAGACAGTCAGATGAAACAAACTGCATTCTACAGCCAAAGAGTTCTATTTTCAAATGTTGCAATAAATTTTTAAATATTGTTTATGTAAGTGGCCAGTTCCGGAAACTTACAGTGTGCCCTATGTATATTCTGAGGCTATACGGATTACCTGCCTGATTTTAGTAACTTGATCGTGACAATCAAAAGCGTCTTAACATGACTTAGTCCTCGTAAGTTACAGATTAGAGGTAACATAACGAAAATTAAAAAAAAAAAATCTGACACAAGTGCTAGTCAAAAACACATGTAAAAGCTACATCTCCGTTTATCTGTAATCCGAGGACGAATCCTAACTGTGATGGTACAAGATCAACAAGACTTAATTTGTTGAAAACACCTGTAATTAGTTGAACCTACGTTTAGAGCAACAATTACTAGCATTTAGGCACAAAGTAACTGGGTACGTTGACCGGGAAACGAATTAACCTAATAACCTAAGCTCTATGTAATGACGTAATCATAGTATATGAGACTAGCTGTTACCCGGGACTCCCGTCGCTTAGTACTCCGTTATATCGTAGTAAGAAGTATATATATATATATATATATATATACTATATATATATATATATATATATATATACTATATATATATATATACTATATATATATATATATATATACTTTCGGACGACCATAGTGGTAATAGTAATTATGGCAGTGGAAGTCACGAGATGACTCCTCAATTTTGGATGACAGTTGAAAAATTGCAATATTTCTTCTTAAAATTTCTATAATTCTTTAAAGTTGGACGTTGACTTTATACTTGCTAAAGACAAGACCCCTATAATCCTTAAGGACTCTACTACTTAATGGTTTCTTATGTTTCGGCGATTTTTACTCATTAAATTAAACTATATACATATATGAACGCTGCAAAGTACGTTAGAAGTAAATCATGACGCGATAAAAACCGGCTTGTCAAGTTGAAATCAATGAATGCATCCTGATCAGTGGCAACGTCAAGCACAGTATCGTTGGAAAATGGCTGGTCAAAGGACTAAATAAAAGACATATATTATATAATTATATATTTATACTTTTGTTGCAGAATGTCGGACTACGAGAAAATCAAGGCGACTTGTATCGCCAAGGGTGAGCTGTGGGAGGACCCGGACTTCCCCGCTGTACAGAGCTCCGTGTTTTACTACCAGAGGCCACCTTTCCACTTCTACTGGAAGAGACCCAAGGTACCACTCGTAGATTTGAAATCTGACCGATGCAAATAACGTCTGTCATCATGACCAGGAGTCATATTTCTGAAATGTATTTACTCACGCAAAATCGGTGAGTCGAATGATTTTAGTTCGACATAGAATTATTTTCATTCGTCATAATCGGAGTCGAATGATTTTCATTCGATATATAATCGGACCTTTAGTATGTGGATGTTCCATGATGCGGTATCCAGCATTCGCTTTTTATTACATCCCCCTTTATTTACATTTTATTCAACTTAAACTTTTTATAAATAATCAAAGAAATGATGTAGTATTAGTTAAAATTTCTTTATGTTTATTTTATATGCGTAAAGGGTTTATAACAACATTACATGTTTTATAAATAACATTTATTGCCAATGTTACCGCTAGTGAACAATATATAATTAAAAACAATGTATTTTATTCGCTAGTATAACTACGAAAAATTGCCTAGATATTTTTTTTAAATATCCTTTGTTCAAGTATCCGTTCAAAACACCTCCTCACTTCCTTTACTCCATGACCTTCGCCTGAAAAAATTGTTACTTACTTAGGTTTTTATTTGAATTTATCTTTCAAACGAACGTTGCAAGACCCATTTACTTTATATTTTAAACTGTCTAATATTTCAAGGCTTCCTAGAATCAGGAAAATAATGTTTCCCTCTTTGCCTTTTCGTGCACATTTCTTATTTTTTCCCGCGACAGCTCAAAGCTATAGTAGAGTAACGTAAGCGAAAAGTATATTAGGCTTACGGAGATACAAAAAATAGTGATAAGGTCCGATACTTACTTACAACCAGTGCTGTCATATCTAGAACGTATTGATCATTAAATAATATCTCACACATCATATCCCAGTATAAGTACTAACGTTTTCTGGGCTTTTAAGAGTAAGCAGAGGATGTAACCAAAGAATCTCGGTTCGTTATAATTTTTATTTACAAATGGCCAGCGATTGATCACGTTCCCACCTGGTGTTAAGTGTAAACTGGTCGATGGTGGAACTCGGTGGTTTATCAATAGCTTATCACTCTCGTCTTAAAAAGACACAGGTTAAGATATAAGCAGTTATTCCCTCGTCGATCGTTTATGCACAATTAGACCACAAGACCATAAGTTGTCTGTACGTTCGCCAATCAATTAATTTAGCCTGTCCAGCGGTATACAAAGTATAACACTTCGTTCCAAAACTGCACTGAGAAGCCTTGGTCAAAAGAAAATCTTTGTTTAACAAATTTACATTTGAATTATGCGCCGGGTACGCGACTCGCGGTGAAAGTAACCGGCCTACGACCACTTGTGTCTTGTGACTGATTTGGTTAATACGACCATATCCAAACGAATTTGGACTTAAGAATACAATGTGTAGGTTTAGATGTCTTGGTAAATCGCTTGAATGTACGCTTTTGTTAGTAGAAGGCACTCGTATTCGTGATTAAGTTCGATTGTTTGAGAACCTCTGACGTAGGAA
Organism: Euzophera pinguis; assembly: GCA_947363495.1. Taxonomy (NCBI): domain Eukaryota; kingdom Metazoa; phylum Arthropoda; class Insecta; order Lepidoptera; family Pyralidae; genus Euzophera; species Euzophera pinguis. Next base: position 2,972,814 of record OX376154.1, read on the forward strand.
TCAAATAGTAACCAGGAGCACTATTTTTAAAATGAATAACTATTGTCTAATATAAATCGATATAAATCGACCATAAATCATTTGAAAACGAACGAAAATTATTAGATATCGAACAAAAATCATTCGACTCGCCGATTTCGCGTGAGTGACCACTCCAGGTACAATTTCATAAGGTACTCGTATTTACACGGGCCACCAACCATATATCAGGGTGTACTGTACGTACAGGATCGATCTATTATGTAATCTACTGGATATGAGAAATCGGTAGGTATATTAGATCAGTTTCCTGTAGTATTCGGCTTGAGAGTAGAACATTCTCTAACTTCCCGTAGATGTGATTCTTATTATAAATGGCGGATTAAGAATATAAATAGCGTAGGTTATAATTTTTCTTGAACTCGTGAACAACAGTGAAGAAGATACTGTACCTACCTACATGTCTGATATAGAAACAAGTCTAATATTTTACCATTCCATATCAATTTATAAGTAGGTATATAAAACATCCATGAAATAATTTATGTACCTAACATCAAATCAGAAATAATATTTATTTTTCAATTGAAAATTAGGAAAATCCGCTTTCACCTACTCCTTCCAAGAATGAATAACAAACGATAAAACCTAAATACCGGTAGGTACTTATGACTTCCATTCCTAAAGACCACACCATTATGTCTATTCAAAAAAGGAATATCTTATTTTTTATTCCAGCCAGGTATTTACAAAGCCATCAAGTTACTGTGGGCGTAACGCAGAACCGTACCGTTACAATAGTATAACGCTACCAACATAACAATTCCTGATGATACCAAGAGTAGACAGGCAAGATCGACCTTCCCAAATCCGCAGGGTAATGTCTAACTTAGCGCTTCTTGGCTTTTGGCCTGATAACGACTCGGTGTAAACAGTGTTGTGATGGCATGTAATTATTTTACTAGCGATACTTATCAAAGTGGTATATTTACAATCTTGTTGCAATTGAGACTTCTTAGAAGTTGGAATTCGAAAGAACTTACACACACTCGAAGGAAATATTTAATATTCAGCAGAGATGTTACAGTTTTCGGACATAAATATTGTATGATCATAGCACAGATGTTTCAATTAATATCAGATTTCTTCACTTGTAAAGTGCATACAACAAGCGCCATATTGGTCAGTCCTTATAAATTTGTGATAAATAATAATAAAACACTACAACCCACAACTCTCTCAGTCGTGAAAGCATCTAATTTTTAGATAAAATTTATAAAAAATTATTTGTTACAGTTTGAAGAGAATATATAGTGGTATATATTAATAATTTGGGATAAATCTATATTTTTTAATAATGGCAGACCTATTGAATAGGTTCAACAAATTTTAATGTGACTTTTTTTTTCTTTCATTTTGGCTCTTACTTTCGTATTTAGCCAGTAACAAGTAAAATATTTTTTTAAAAGTTGTATAATTAAACAAGTATAAAGTCAAGTCAGTAGTTGAGTCAAGTGAAGTCATAATCAAGTCGAGTCAGAAGAGTCAGGCTAAGTGAAGTGGTAGAAAAACTGCACCTAGCGATTTCCAGGAGCTTTTGACAACAAGCGAGGAAATCACATAAATCGAACACTGTATCACTTCCCAACACTCACGCTTGTTCTTGAACACATTACGAATAATAATCTACCATTACCTATTTCTAAATCGGACCTCTACATGAATCGCGTTGATTACCTTTTTTTTATTAATGGGTTTTACGGCCATGGATACAAGTCCTTTATAGCCCTTCTTAATTTTTCTATCTTCTTCAGTCCTACAGTGTGGTTTCATCAAGTCCTAGTCAAGTCTAAAAGTCTAGTCGGTAGTCAAGTCTAGTCAAAAGAATCAGGCTAAGCGAAGTGGTAGAAAAACTGCACGTAGCGATTACTAGCAACTTTTGACAACAAGCATGAAAATCACATAAATCAAACACTGTATCACTTCCCAACACTCACTCTTGTTATCAAACACTGCGAATAATAATCCACCATTACCTTCTACTTACATCACTCAAAAAAAATACAAATTTTGGAAAATAAAATACAGCGCCGATACTACTCTTCATAGCGTTGATTACCTGGGTGGGCCCGTAGACAAAGTCACAATTTGAAAATGATAATGAAATTCGAAATCAAAAATTGTGTGGGATTGTTTCCTCTCCAATCGATTTGGCGAAAACGAATGTCAGTGGGATGTCTTAATAATGATGTAAATCAAAGATACTGTTTGATGTAAATTAAGTAGCCTGACTAACATTCGAAATATTTCGTGTAGGAAGAATTTATATTAAACCACACCAAAATGTTTTTGAAAGTAGATTCACGATTCAAACAATAAATTAAATTTAACTTTGAATATAATTAGCAGCTATCAAAGGAAGTGGCTTACTTAATTGTTTCCTAAAATGTCTGGTGTGTCAGTTATTTTTTAGGCATCACATATTAATTAAAAAATGCAAAGTAAAAAAATAATTTTATTAGTTTCATTAATAACGCAGGTCTAGCTGTTCCTGACTGGCGATGAATTCTACCAATAACAGCATGCCACGCCATGAGTTGACATTGGAAGGCGGTTGGTCTAAAAATAAAGTGCCATATTTTTATTTTATCTTCAGTAAAAGAGACATCATCAATAAGATTACATTTTCCTGGAAGAGATCCCTTTCAGAGATAATTTCGCATTTTGTTATTATATTTTGTTGTATCAATTATCGCATTTTAACAGATCCAGAGGTTTCATGTTTGATACACGTATTTCTTTTATTTCCTTTATTAAAGTTAATACAAACAAGTAGACGGTATGCAAAACCTCCAAATCAGAGAATAGATTTATTTATTTTATTTATTAAATCAAACATACAAACATCTTATATTTACGGAACAGTACACTATAAACTTAAATTAAGTTTTTCCCGGCACTGATTATTCATCTCATTCTATCTGGGAGATTACAACAACACCTGTAAAAGTATACCTATAAAAGTCTTAATAAAATTACGCTTAGATCACTGAATAAGTACAAAAGATAATCAGTTAAATTGAATTCTAATTCATTACCTGATCTGAGCAGTTGTAGGAAGGACATATTTCTATGTATGAGCATAATAACTATTTTGCTAAGAATGTAGAGCAAGCCTCGAAGCCTCGGAGCTGCAAGGCGAAGGAGTCGAGCCTTAAACAGCCAGACATTTTGCAATGACCGACGGTATTCAGTGTCAAGAATGCCTTACTTATTCGGACGACGGCCTTACTTGCCTTAAATCAGAGGAAAATATTGCTATAGACCGTTTCACGCAAAAAATCCTACATATTTATACAAGGAAAAATACCGCTTGACGAAGACACTAACGCTACGCCCAGGGACTTCTATAGATAAAAAGGACGTTTTTCTTTAAGAGTAGGCCCCATATTTTCGATGTTTTCATAATGTTAACTTTGTGTAAACTGTACATTCGAATGATACCAAATTTTAGCGCATACTATTTTGAACCTTCCTTAAGATATTGACTATGCCGGAAACGTAATTTGTTGAATTTATCTTGCTGCGTTTTTAATATTTCACGTTTTACTCTTATAATACATAGTTTTACAGTATACTCGTAATAATAATTATTTTCTGTCTGTCGAGTTTGGGCTCGTTTGATTTGTCTCGAATAGTACTTAAGCTTACTCTTAATCTGACCATATTTTTGAAAAGTTTGATTTGCTAAAAATCGGTGAACATTCTAAAGAATAAAAATCATTCGATTAGTCGATTTTGAAAGAGTCGTACTTTTGAAAAATTGGGCGCCTGGCCGAGTCATCCAGATAAACGGGATCCGCTTAGACGAACATCGGTAGAGACAGTCACAGGTCACCAGACCACAACAAAGTTATCAATAACATTCTAAAATGATTCTAGTATTAATTGAGCACCAACATAACGGTGCTCATTGAAACGCCTGCTTCCTGACACCTGCGCACGCGTCGCTGACATGATGAATGCTGTAATTCTCGAATAGCGGAATAATGTTGAGTTGTTTACGTTTTTATTGGCTACTAGCTGTACCCGGCGTGCTTTAGCTAAGCTTTTTTCGCGCTGTGTGTAGCGTAGAATGCACAAAAAGTTCTTAATACACAATGCAATACAAATACATGAACTGCCCACATACAAAAACCAAACATGTTTTTTTCGTTTAATCATAATCATTCCTTACCATTTCCCATTTTCTGGAGTGTCGGTTCTCGATTTCCTGTCATGGTTTTATCAACTCCTAACATCCTCAGGTCCTCTTCTATACTATCCATCCATCGCTTCCTATATCTCCTTATGCTTCCTTTGTTTTCATTCACGTTTCTAATTTAGGGTTTTTCTGAGAAGATGTACAATAACAACAACATAATGAATAAAAAATCTAAGTAAACGTGTTTCACAACCATTAAAATTATTTTCTACTGACGATCATGATTGACGACAAATATTAGACGTTGATAAAACTAGACAAAACATCACCAATCTGAAATAGTTCCTAAGGAACTACTGAGAACAAAAGGTGCAACTAGTTCCTTAAAAGGTACACCTAAAAATAATAATAGGGACACTGTAATAGGGCATGAAATTTAAAAATAACAGTGATGTAACCGACCTTCAAAGTGAATGCAGTAACTTGCATGAAGAGTGAAAGATGTGAGGTTGTATGGGCGCAACTGTGGGCGGCTTGCCAAGTACGATCGCCTTTATCGACAATGTGTAACCTGTTTGTCTACTTTTGACCTTTTTCTAAATATTCGCATTGCTAATTAGGAACGTCTGGCATACCAGTTTCGATATTTTGAGTCTGAACAAAATGTTTGAGACAGATGTGAATCCGGCTTAAGAATAAACTATTAGTGCATTTCTTGTCATCATCATCATCCTAGCGTAATCCCAGTTGCATCCTCCGCTCTTTGCTTCGGAGTCCAGGGTCTGCTCTCCTGAGCTGCGGGAAACAGCAAGTTTTAAATAAATAAAAAATGCAGAATGCATTGTACGCGGAGGCATGCGGATGCAATAAGAATTACCTGTAAGTATTATAATATAACCTTATATTACCAAGTAGGTAGCACCGCACTGCATACATTAAAATGTAATTGTTAGAATTTTACATAAACTTGACACAAATATGTATTAAACATATTTAAGTATTTCTAATATAATTTTTATAGAGTTCTCCCTATTTTAGTATTATATAATAATATCAATGAAGCAAAAAAGGTCCCTTATCTTCCTCTCGTAAAAAAATATCAAAGGGAATAACAACAATTTTAATTTTCCCCCGCTAGGTAGTGGTTAGCTTAAAATCAGTAGCTTAGTGGTGGTAGCTAAAAATCACACGCCACTGATCGATCAGAAAACATTCAGGCCCTATTTTTTAAAAGTATGACTCACGCAAATCTGGTGAGACGAACGATTTTCATTCGACTCACCAATTCTTTCAGCAAAAGAAGATGAATTAATGAATAAATTGTATTTTGTTTCAGGAAATCTACCCGAACTCCACGTTCATGACAGACACCGACACTTTCGACGTGGTCACTGGGAAATTAGGTAAAGCTACTTAAATCCTACTTATAAATTATATATTATGCAGCTACTTATGCCTGTGACTCCGTTTACGGGATTGCTTTCCTACAAGCTGTGCAACATAATACTTAAAATCGTATACCCATCCGATCTGAAATCCTATTTTTAAAATTATGACATTCATATCGAATAAAAATCTGAACGAAAACCATTCGATATCGAATAATAATTATTCGACTCGCTGATTTTGCGGTAGTCGCCGTATCACTCTTTTCAAAAATAGCATTCGTGTCCAATAAGTAGGTATTGGCATATACAGATAAGGACTCAGGTTTTAGATCAGTGTATCAATATTTTCTTTATTATTCAAAGTGTAAAGTATTCACGAGTGTATTTATTATGTCTGTTAAGAATGTAAATAATTTAATATTTATCTTTGTATGACCAAATATCTGATTTTTCATTAGAATAAGAAATTGGCAATAATTATTTTATTGTTTTCATGATGTCTTGAAAATGCGATGCGAATGATTAATAACTAAGCTTGCTTTGCGAATGTGTTTTGTTTGCCTTCCTTTGTTTGAATTTGTATGTTATAACAACGCAAATTCGGGGTGTCACGTGAGCGTTGTCAATCTGTAGGTACTTACAAAAAAAATTTTTATTTTTGTGTCTACCACCAAGCACATGATCTTGAATAAGATTGGCCACAGAGCAGTAGGTCATTGCCCCGCGGTTAAGGTTTTGACAGGTTAACATAAAAGTGAAAGTCAACGTGTGGAAACGAAATATGAATTAGTTAGTATTTAGTTTACTTATAAATCAATACGTCGTTGTCTCGTAAAAACTTGATGGACGATCAATATTGATTGAAGAAAATGGTTCATAGAAACAGGTATTGTTAAAATCTGTACGTCGAATGATATTGATTAGTGAGAAAATAAGTAGAAAGAGACCAATGATGGCCTAAAAAAGGTTGCAGGCAGTCGCTGTATGCAGGCTGCTCGCAACCGGTCATTTTGGAAATCACTAGTAAAGGCCTATGTCCAGCAGCGGATTGACTGTGGCTGAAATGAAAAGATGAATGACTGGAAAAGAGCTGTTTAAAAATGCGAATGCGCGTTACACAAAATCATTTCAACACTGATTTTACAATTTAATAAAATAAAGCTCATGGTTCCTAAACTTGTTGCCCTATGGTTACAAATTAACAAGTTTAATGAAACGCTCGTAATATGTGGCGAGGTAGAGAGCCTTAACACTACAGGTATAAATAGTTATTACTGAACAACTCTCGAAAGGTCGCAAGGTTAATAACATAAACATAATACTTAATCGACAACACACCTTGACCTGACAGGGTTCAAGAACTGATAAAACTTTCTTTCAAAGTACCAACGAAGTTTAACCTACATTCCGCAACGAAATGCGCATGCGAACCGTGAGAAGGAAGGCATACCCACAAAATAGATAACTATTACCTGCAGAAGATAAGGTTCCATAAAACAAATGAACCAGCTGCGGCATGGACGATGCACTCACACAAGAGTAGATCGCACCTACCAGTGACAGACACCTAGCGAAGCCTATTTATAAATACGCCCGTCACCGCTAGTTTTCATAGAAGCGCTCGCGTTATGCTCGTATGTGAGTGTATCATTCACGGCGCGTTTTTTGTAATACGTTACAAAATATATGCTAGTAATAACTTAATTGTACAAAAAAAAATACAGAACATTCACGAATGATAGGACAGATATACAATGGGATCCCAGGAACGGATATCCCAGTCAAACAGCAAATGACAGAAATAACAGTATGGCAAAAGATGTACAATTTTAGATGGAAAATTAGACGTATGATGAAAATGTGCGTCATATGAATCTTAACTTCTGGGCAATCTTATTTATTCTGTAGTGCATTGCGCAACCGATGTGCGCCATTTCTCTTTATTGGAGCACCATCTGGGAATCAAGCGAAAGTTGCATTTTCCCAACAATTTTCTTGATGCTGTGGTTAATAATTTGCTACTTGTACGTGAAACCGCGAGATTTTTTATAATTGTTGTCTTGTTTGTCATTGCGAATATTTTTTTGAAATCGGTACTCTGTCTGTACTATCAGTTTTTCAAAAAGTGATTGGGTCTAAAAACTGTCATCTGCTTCTGTATATTTTGCATTTTTGGGAATCTGTCAGCCGTGAAAACATAATTTAGATAATTTCCTACTTGGCTAAAGGATTTCCACAACGTTGACAGATAGGTACAATTTATTTATAAATTTGGTGTAGTTACTTCGATGGTATTTCTATGATTACTAAGTTGATGCATGCAGAACAAAGAGAAAATAAGTTAATTTATCAGAATTTGATTAAAATCTTGAGGAAATCAGAGGTATACTCAACTCCTCAGCAACTTACTTCAGATGTTGCGTGTTTGGACTCATTAGGTTTTAAAGAGGTGTTAGGTAGATCATGAATAACAATACATTTTTGTCTGTCAGCTCTAGACACAGAAGTAGAAGTTTTTCAATAGCTAGTATGTCATACATTTACTATACATGACCCGTTCACCCAGGCCGTTGTTGCAGGCGACAGATGGCTGGTGTCCTGTCTGGGCGTGCTGTTTCTCAGCCGAGGATTGTTCCACAAGGTGGTCCCCACTGACCAGTGGATGGACAAGGAGTATGCAGGGATATTCAGGTAAACATATCTTTATCCGCAAACTTCAATCTTACACTTTCATTCTTACAAGGTCAAATGAACCTGCAAACCCTGGTGCCAGTTTTGCGAAACCCGCTCTAATTGCCGCTGGATTTTGAAAGTTTCTAAATGGCAGCCGGTTCCAAGGAATCATCTATTTTATCAGATAATCAGGATTCAAGCCTTTGGCATTCCTTAGATCCCATTTGTTATCAATAGCTGGCAGTCATAACGTTAGGCTGTGTAAGATGCCTTTAAGGCAGCCTGAAAAATCTGTCAGTGTTGTCCATGTTCCTCTTGGTCTGGTGTACCTGCAAAAGGGGTCACGGTGGTCAGACGGTAGTCGCTTCCTTGTAATATAATAATCCAAATACCGCCAAATCTAGAACATGATTAATAGCGAATATAGGCTTCGAAACCCAAACAAACACAACTTGACAAAAAATATGTTTTTACGATAACCAACAGTCATTTTATAATCTATATTAAATGGAATACGAATGATTTTGTAATGCTAAGTTAAATAATTATGCTGGGTATAACTTGAAGGCTATTGGTTTAAATCTAGATTTCATTAAACGGTAATTGTAACAGAGTGAAAGGTGTTGAATGCTTACCTAATAACTTACAGTCACAATGTACCAAGGTACCTTATACCAATGATATAATATCGACAAGTAATGTTACAACATAGGTACGTTGTCTTTTTTTCACAAAAAAACAAAAACATACTTCCATTTGTTTACCAAGAGCTGAATCGGTGAACTCTAACGTCTAGCCATTTGCTTCATGCGGTCGAAGTTACTCGATTAAGCTCAGAGGCGGCTTCAATAAGTCTTACAAGGTGTGCACGGTAAACTGACCTTTTCGCAACTTGCCACGAAATGTATAAATGAATTCCAATACATATCGTGGCATAATGGTAACCTCATAAGAGGCTGTTCAGAAAAACAGATTTTAACTTCAAATAGTTTCCAAGGTCAATAGACCCTTTACGCAATATTAACAGTGTTTCTGTGAGTAACCGTGACTAGGTGCTTTCAGGGTGCGCCACTAAGAAGCTTGTTTCTTGCAGTAGTGAGAATATATTTCAAGTTTGTTTTATGGTCAATCGACAGTGTCAGAGTTTTTCGGAACTGCCTCTGACGTGGGTCCGTCAAAGACCACCAGACAGCAGCCGGGATTAATTGCTTACAAAAACATAATTACTATCAGACAATAAGATGATTGAAGCTTGCAATGTCCAAACCAAACTAGAAACCTAGAAACAAGTAGGGTACAACTTAGTAGGGTAGATTTACTGTTGGAATCGAACCAACGAACGGATCTGCAGGCAAACCACTAGAGGAATTCAATAATGAGAATAATCCGGCTTTTCAAGGCTCTCCAATGTTTTTCAGATTCCGAATATGGTGGTGCGGACAATGGACCGAGGTGCTGGTGGACGACCGTCTCCCAACTGTCGACGAGAGGCTGGCCTTCCTCCAGTCTTCACAGACTGGGCAACTCTGGCCTGCGTTGTTGGAGAAGGCTTATGCCAAGTAAGTTCTAAAGGACTTTAAATTTTCGAGTTCTCTAGAGGCAGACATTTCGTCAAAGGTCTAAATCATCTAGATGTTTATTTCATTTAGATTTACAGTTATACAGGAGCGCTTGCAATCTTGTGTCCGGTTGGAAGGGTCAGATGTAGAAAACCTTCTGGGTACGCACTTCCTGATTCTGATCACAAACCAAAATCATTAATATTGTAAAGAATCTACCCAAATCAAAACAGAATTGAAAATTTTGCCTCGATTGTAATAACCCTGTCACTCTTTTCTTATCGTTTTCTTTCTTGGGTCTGCTGGAAGAGATTTCTTTAGAAATACGAGTAAGCTTACTTTGCTTAGCTGTCGGCTGCTAGCCCTTGTCATAATGTTCTGTTCTAAGTTCTATCCTTTCAACTTACTGTGTATATAAATTAATTTCAGATTGCACGGTTCTTACGAGGCGTTGAAATATGGAAATCTTTTGGATGGGTTAGCGGACTTGACCGGCGGCATCACGGAGTCCCTTGGGGAATCTGTGGACGTCAGCACCCTAAGCAACCTTCTCCGGCATAGCAGTCTCGTCACAGCCTACTATTGCCCAAGTGTAAGTAATGCATTTTTCTCACTGTAAATATATATTTCTTGTTTATTAAAATGTTTCTTCAATAAGTGGCCGAGCGCGACGCGCGTCACACCTTGGGTAGTTTTCAAGTTGGTCTGATTTCCCTGTATAAAAGGTTACGAAGGTCAGACGGCAGTCACTCTATTATAATAACTATAGTAGTAATAGGTATACTAATATGTAGTAATAGGTAGTTAAATATTGCTTTTATTTATTGTTTTTTGTACATGTAAGTTAGATCCGATTATCTGTACTCCTACTACAGCTACAGACTTTCCTCTGTTATAGTGGTTGACTGGAAGAGATCCCTCATAGGGATAAGTCCGCCATTGTACATTAATATTTAAGTTTTTTTTTCTGTTGATGTCGTATATACTGTTTTCTTTTACGTACAATAACACAAATACATACATACATACAATAACTAGTGCCGCCAAATCTAGGACCATGACTTACACCGTACGCTGAGGACGCAACTAGAAAAACACGCTTGGACGAAGAAGCTATACCACAATTAGACACTCGATCAGAAAGAGAGAATCAAACAATACAATCAAGTGACTGCCGTCTGACCTTAAACAAAATAGTTTTCCACATAGTAGCTGAGGTACGTGACCATAATCCAATTAGTTTATTCAGCGGGTTGGTAGTGGTTCCCTGTTATGTAGGTGGCCCCTTGTTCTGGCTCCTGATATACGTCCTGCACTTTTAAGTTTCTCTAAATTATTCATCCGTTTGTCTAAAGCCGAGTCTCCTGCGCCAAAAAATAAAACATTCTAACAAAACATGTTTTCTGTCAGCTGCGCATATCATTTTGTAGTTTGTTAGATGTTCGAAGTTTGGTGTTTGCAAACACAAAATACGGTCGCAGATGATCCGCCTCAATACTACCATATTTATCAGACTGCCTGAAGGCATCTGACACAAATTAACGACTGTCATTTAGCGATGCCACCAGCCAGATTCAAAGGCCTAACGTGCTTTCCGAAGCACGGTGGAGCTCACATTTCATTTATGGGAACTATTTTTAGCTTCTCTGAGCTTGGAAGGAGGGAAGACTGTAGATTTAGCGAAAAAATGTAAGGGTAAGACCAATACAAGTTATCGTTACAAATACTCATGCCCGGAAGGATATTGAACTCTGGAAATTAAGCAAAATCAGTAGAGGTACTACTCGTATAAAGACACATAAAAATTAACTACTACACATATGAAGGCACTGAAAATCGTGCTGTAAGAATGCTGCTTTTTTTTTCTAAAGAAATCTTTATAATTTTCCAGTCTACTGAGGAAGTCATAGTAGGACTGCAGGCCGAAATGAATTACAGAATATACAGAATAGAAAAGGTATGTTTAATGAAAACTTTTATCTAATCACTCCTAATTCTATCGCAACTAAAATTATAAAAGCGAAATTGAGTTTATATGTTTATATCTTGAAGCTTTATCTATATGAACCAGTCTTCTTAAAATTTTGTATACATATAGTTAAGAGTACTAAGAAAAACATAGGGTACCTTGGATCCTAGAAAAAGTACTGTTCCCGTGAAATTTAAGAATGCGTGGAAAACCACGGGCGAAAGCTATAGTTTAATTTTTTAAAGTCACGACGAATTTATTTAAAAGATAATCTACAGTTCTAAAAGATTTCAAAACTTCAATTTCAGGTTCACACGTCAGAAGGCTCTATGTACCTAGTACTTTTGAAAAGGCCCTTGATCCCCGGTGGCCGGCATGTAGGAACCACAATGGACAATGCCACGTGAGTATTTGTAATTAAAATAAAATAAAATGTGTGTATAAATAGTCGCTAGTGTTCCAAAAGTTAAATAAATAAATAAAGACTAATTTTTCGGTCGGCTACAGATAATCTGTAAAAATATTAGTGGAATTGTGATACTTTTAACCCTCCTTCTAACCCTTTAACTTATGGTAGAACTGAAATTCAGACCCATCAGAACTTTTTAGAATAAAATCAAAACGTTCTTTAAACCAACTTAAAAAATTAAGGTTATCGATCGATCCTTATGGTTTATTTACGATTTATGTTTTTATCGATTATTTAACTTTCTTTGGGCAAGCCAATTTGTACATTTTGTTAATAGCGAACAAAGTAAAAATAATTTATTTAGAAGAATAAAATCTAGAAAAGATTGCATGTCCAATTTGACCTCCTATATGCCTATATCCCACATTCTATTACTTTACGTTTTTTAACATTACAGATGGAAGTCAATCTCTCCTTACGAGAGAGAAAGGCTACTAGCCGACAGCCGAGGCACGTGGATGCCCTACACAGAGTTCCAGAGGGTGTTCAGCAGGCTAGAGATAGTCCACCTGGACCCGGAGACCAGCAAGCTGGAGAGCATCACGTCAGACAAGGAGACGTGGCATGTCAGGATGTTCCAGGGCAGTTGGCGGAGAGGAGTCAGCGCTGGAGGTTGCAGGAATAATGCTAGTAAGCTGTCATTGTTCTTGGTTGACCCTATTGATTGAAATTCTGAGATTTTCTGGACAGATTTTGAAACAAAAACTGCCTGTTCGAATGTTCTTATTTTCCTTTCTGTATATTAAGAAACAATTTTGTGGCGATAAGAAAAATGCCTGAGCGACCCAAAAACATCTTGCCTCCAACCTCTCTCCAGCAGTAAGTATAGTATCTCAAAGTGCTTACATGATTTTCCAGACTTCTTCCACATCAACCCACAAATCCAGCTGATCCTCCACGAGCCGGGCACCGTGCTCGTCTCCCTCAACCAGCACAGCATCATGGAGCCGAAAGTAATCGGCTTCAGCATATATAAGATGCCAGCCTTCCTCCGAGAGACAGCCACGCAAGCCTTCTTCAAGGGAACCAAGAGCACCATTAACAGCCAGTACACTAATAGCCGGCAAGTCAGTCACAGGTAAGTACATCACAAATCCATTAAACTTGTGAATAACTCATGTACTCGTAGAATCTAAACAAGCTGAGCGAAATCAGAGATGATTATGCACAACGGAATCAATACGTGAAAAGTATCGAATGATTGTTGTGAATAATCAAGTAAAATCTGCGGACAAAAATACCTGACGCCAGAGAAATTTAATAACCACTGTAGTAACAAAGAGCCCTGAAAAATACCAAAAAAATGTAACTGTATTGAATTACGTCACTTTGAATGAGGAGAACTTTCCGATCCACCTTTGACTAATGACATAAGTACAACTAGCCAATAGTGGTAATCATTCTCACAGGAATTTAATTCTAAAGAGTCACCAAATGTCCTCATTTGGTGACTCTTATAACAATAGATGTGCCCTTTTATGTGTCGCATGAAAGAGTGACCTTACAAAAGGAAGATATTTTGCAATTGCTGCTCTTGCCAAGCGAATAGTATGCATAGCGAATGTCCAACTAAATATGCTAGGTTTAAGGCCAAACTCTATTTCTTACAGATGCGAGTTAGAAGCTGGAGCCTATCTGGTTGTCCCCACGACCTTCGAGCCGCGGGAAGAAGCAGACTTTTCTCTCAGAGTATTCTCATCCAATTGCGTAATAGACATGATGGTCTTAGATTGCACGCCTCAGGTCCTGAAAACAGCTTTGAAAAAGGCTCCTCCAGGTCTCGAAGCGACGAGTTTTGCGCAGTATGAATCGGTATACCTGCAGCTAGCTGATGAGCATAGGACGATAAATGCTTTTGAGTTGCAAGAGCTACTGGATGCGTGCCTGCCGAATGATTACATCAAGAGCTGCGCGTCTTTGGACACGTGTAGGCAGATTGTGCTGTCTTTGGATGTATCCTTTAAAATTGACACAATTGTGCTCGTTACGCATCTTCTCAAGATATTCAATTACCTCTTCTCATTTTCTTTTAATATTCTTACAAAACAGTATAGCAAAACTCTTCGACAATACGTAAATTATTTAACAATTTTCTTAACAAATATACAGCAAACCGGCTCAGGACGTATCACTCTGGCGAATTTCAAAGACCTCATGTGTAGCCTCAAATACTGGCAGATGATCTTCAAGGTATGGTTAATATGCTTCTAAGTAGTTAGCAAACTACTTAGAAGCAATGTTTGTTGCCTCTATTCGAAGAATGAGTACTATATAGTATACTAAGCTCTTTCCCGCAGCTCCGCCTGCATCAAAAAGTAGCCTATGTTTGACCCCGGGTCTTCAACTATATTCATACCAAATTTCATCAAAATACGTTTAGCGGTTTGGCCGTGAAAGCGTAACAGACAGAAAGACAGACAGACTTTCGCATTTATAATATTAGTATGGATTTACATCTTATTGTGCAAATATATACAATACAGTTCGCTTTATTACGCTGGTTTGGTGTAAACGTTCCTCTCCGACTGGAGGCGGATTCCACTAAAAAAACTAACACAGAATAGGTCAGGCCAGAACTATAAATTTATTGCCTGGGAACTATTGTTTAGTAACTTAGATTCAATTTCAGTACCCACTGAACAATTGGTCCGACTGTTTAGTGGGATTGATCGGAGTAGCATTCTCACAATAAATTTATATAAAAGGCGCGAGAATCGCCCCCTACTACGCATCTTAGCACCTTCCTGGTTGCATCCCCGCCTGATTGCCTCGTAGACCAAGGCTCGCTTGGTGCCCCATTAATGCCAAGGCGGACATTAATTTTTGGCTTTTCTTTGAAGAACCACGCCAGGGAGAAGATGGGAGTGCTAAGAGCGGAAAGACTGAGGGACGCTCTACACGAGGTAGGATTCGTGGTGCCCGAGCAGGTGCTGGCGCTGCTGGTGCTGCGGTTCATGAGGAAAGACGGCATGCTGAGGTTCGGAGACTTCGTGTCTGCCGTCATGCATCTGCATCGGGCATTCAGTGAGTATTCTGGGGTTTCTTTCAAGATTTTGATGGGGAGAACATGGGAGTGAGAGTGAGAGAGATTGGTGATGAAAATAACAAGCGTGTTTTAAACTAACCACTATTTTCATGATGCCAAATTGCAAAAGCCAAGAGTGAGATCGGGTTTTAGTGAATAATTAAATCTGCGAGTTTTCTGAATGCGTTTGGATGGGATGGGGACGCTCTAAAAGACCATTGCCAACGCAAACTGACTTTAAAATCTGCAAAATCGCACACAAACGTTGATAGGAAAGTTTTTGTTTCCATTAGATCTCATAGACTGCAACTAAATAGTTGGAACCAACGTTTCAAATGGTCATAGTATGAATCAATGGAAATAGTGGTACATGAAGAAACAAAGTGAAAGCTTCTTAAACTAATAGAGACTGTTGAAAAAAGCGCCTCCAGGTCAAATTTCTTCTTATTTTTCTTTTCTTTTCAGGCATATTCTACGCAAAAGACGGAGCTTACGATGGAATAATAAATTTAAGTTTCACTGAGGTAATTATTCTCAATATTATAATTATCATTCTACTATATTATCTAACAATTAACCTTTGGATCAAGCAGAGAGCTTTATATGGGGGTTTTTTACTATACGATTTTTTTTTAGTTAATTAAGCAAATAATGTTTAATAAATGTTTCTATTTTAATTTACATAAACTTGAATTAAAGTAAACTTTACAAGTGTTTTTCCAATTCATATAGGGTTTCTCTTTTCTTTCTTGTTCTCAGTAGTTCCTTTCGTAGTTAAAATTTTGGGCTATGTTTACGACATTTTGATACCTAATGACTTTTTTTCAGTGGCTGAAATACGCATTCATGTGTTAGCTAGTTTGTGCGCCGGGATCGAGTGAACGAACAGAAATTTGTCTGTGATTGTAAACGTAAATAGTGCATTAGATATTTCCCTGAAGAGACAAAAACAGTGACTAAAGACCAGTGTTTCGGGATTGCTATTGTTGGGATACCCACTCAAAACCGGCGAGGCAAATGATTTTCGTTCGACACATTCAGTGAGGCAAACGGTTTTCATTCGACATCCGGTTTTCAGAGTCAAAAAATTTCACAATCCAGTTTGTATAATAGTGAAACTAAGCTAAGACTAAGCTATTTTAAGATTGGCAAGGAAAACAGCAAGATCCATTCATAACGCGACCAATGCGACAATACGTCCCGTTTTGAACGAGACCGTCCCTTTCTGCGGTACATTGTCCTTGCCCAGCAAATAATATAAGTACGAAATACTCAATGCATTTTAATTGTATATAAGTCACGATCTCATATCATTTGTATAGCTTAAGCTTTTTTTTAAATTTTTAATCTTTCCACCGAGTTGTTTTTTATTCTGTCCATTTTGCTATATTTTTCTTTTTTATATAATAATTTATAGATATATAGAAACATGTAAATAAAATTAATTCGTTTTTGCGACTTTCGTTTAATTTGTGACCATTTTTTGCATTTAAGTTGTATGTAGAATGTAAAAGCAATATCTACTTGATTCTAACGAATTTGACATCGAATATATAAGACGACTGTATATATAGTGTGAAATATTCTAATAACCAATATCATCATAATAAAAATAATTCTAATGTTCAAAGTTAAATGTTGTTATTTTGTCATAACCATATTCATTAATAAGGATTATTTTTATGTAAGTTTGATCTATGTGAATCTATGTTATTTATTAAAACAAGACAATTACCACGCATTTTTTATTTATATGTCAAACACAATTACTTCATTCATGAATTGTAAACAATAAAAATAATGAGAGATCACAGCAAATAAATACATTACAGTAAGTATAGTAAGTCTAACAGTCGCACTCAGAGTCGTTATTGCCCATAAAAGCAAACTCTTCAAAAAATAAATAAAAAATATCTCCGTTAAAGGGAAAATTCTGAAATTTATACATATTACACATTTACATAATTATACAACTTCTTAGTATAGACACAGAATAAATAATGTACTAAAATAGTATAGATTTAAAAATTATCTCTTTAAGAGAGAACTTTATCATTTGAGTTTGAACAATTTGCTTATGTAGTTATGAACGACTCTCGATTGGGGTGGTAAAGTATATTTTACATAATTCCAATTATCGTGCAAATAGTGTACAATGACCACATTTGGAGATACCTCGGACCTTATTCCCCACTTTTAAACATATGAAACTCAATATTTTTTAAAGATAAAAAAGTACGCAAGTACCTAGATAATATAGTACAAAAGTTTGAAGAATTTCTACACTTTAAAAATCCGTAAACTATTTTTTCAACCTGTCGACGATATCGAAAGCTCATTGTAACTTAAGGGCGATAAAGCTATGCGTCCATTGTGTCGGTATACAAGCGTATAAGCGTAGGCATTGAGAAAATAATTTCGATGCTCTTTGAGCGTATCGGTAATCGGTGAATCATTCGCTATAGAAATAAACACAAAAAATATTGCTTCGATCGCAACGCAGTGTACGCGTAGCTTAATATTCTAGTATCGTGTAAGTTTGGTCGAACTTAATTTACAATAGAAACTGGCACAAATATACACTAGAAAATGTTATTTTGTATCACAATCTTCGCATGTAAACGATAGGTCCGAAAACTGTAATTAATTACATGTATTACAATAACACAATTACAACGAAAAACTTTTTATGTCAATTAGAGTAATTGAAAACAATCGTCATAACTCCAATAAAAGAATAAAATAGAAACAAATTCATGTCATATAATTATTAAATTATTTAGATAGGAATAAAATTATACAAAGTTACTTAATCCATCTGATCAGGTCTGATATTTTTTCCATAAAACATGGAGTCATGACAAATTAATTGCAGTGAATATTATGCTTTATACTGGTGTAAAATTCAATCATTTGGTAATACGTCAATAACTATTTATATCTATATTATCTAATATTTAGATATATCTAATATAAATACCAATTATTGCACTTTGAGCTAGGAAAATAATATCAAACAATTAATAAATAAATTATACTAAACAAACTCTATCTATAAATTTTTATACTTAACTACTTAATAAAATTAATTTGTCTAACTAACGGCCAAGTACTTAAATACATGATTGTAATGAATGAGTATGATTCCCGAGTAAAAAATATTTTACGCTTGACTATCATATTATTATAATAACTTGCATGATTATCTGAATTCTATGCAGATTTATATTTATTATTATCCGCAAACTAATTTAAATACACAACACTAAGAAAAAGCATTCCATACACATTAAGTGTATTATATTTAAAAGCAAGTGTTTGTATTGTTTGTTTGTATTTTATTCTCTACTAACCCATCATCATCTTGACCAAAAGACGTCCACTGGTCTTTCTCTCCAACTTTGCTGTGGTTGCTGGTGCATGGTCGCCTTTGAAGAACCTTTGATTTCTAACCTAATGTTCCCGAAATTTCGAAAAGCTAGTTAATTATAAATTAAATGCATGTGCCTCTATCATGACATATTATAAATGCATTCATCAGCAACTGTGTTGGAATTTTGTATGGACTATCCGCCAGAGGTGCTTCAAAGATTTTTTGTCAAACAACATTAAAAATATACACTAGAAAAACAATTAATTTTGAAATCTCTTTAGTTTTACATGATTTTGATTTTGCTAGAAATCATGCGTTTAAGTACTCGGCATAACTACTTACTCAGGGACTAATATGAAGCCACTGACAATGCCTTGTTGGTGGTGGAGTTTTGGCCTTTGCAAGTATAATTGTCAGAGTGGACTCGCTAAGAAGAACTACTTATAGCTACACTATTTTTTGTCTTCACTACTTGTGTGTTCGTCTGTGTCTTCCAATGCTGCAGCTTTGTGTAGTTCATACAGCTGGACAATTTGTTCGTCGGACATGTGGTCAAGTAATTCGGGGTCTAAGTACTTACCTAACACTTTTCTCTTTGCTTGCTGCATTGGTTTCATCTGTTTTGCTAGATTTATTGCATAGTCCTGAAAAGGAACAATTATTTTTATCAGGCTTGCTTTTTGAGGCTTCAGCCACATATATTTACTATGCCAGCCTCATGTTTGAACATTGCAGCTCTCCAGAATGCATATTTGGACTTATTTCCACCTGACAAAGGCATACTAAAAACAATAATAAACAAACATTACTAAAATTTAAATTTGTGCTTTGTCATCACTAACAAACCAAGTGGGAAATAAAAAAGATAGCATATAATAAAATAAAACAATATCGTACAGTCCATTCGTTTAAAAATATCCGTGCTTCTTCTGCTCCACAGTTTTTATGTCTTTTAAACTCGTCTCTGGCGTAGTTGTCACCCAAAACTCTGAGCTCGGCTGGCATACCCCGGTGGAGACGAAATATCAACTTGTACAGCTTTCGAACGCGCAAAACATGTTCCGAACACGACATACTGCAAATTTTAAAAAAATACAGCTATCTGGCCAATTGCCATGGGGTGAGGCGCCCCCAGATAAAGGCTAGCCTTCACCTGGCACAAGGGGCTCTGCTGGGTGCGACAGTTTGTGTACCCCCACACTCGTGGGAATGCTATGATTTTCGGAAATAAGAAAAATCTAAATGGCGGCAATGCGGTTCGCAACTCATTACGTCTCATTTCTCGCGGGGGCGAAAAGCGGGCTAGTAGTCTCTGCCTACCCCTACGGGGAAAAAGGCGTGATGGTATGTCTACAGCTATCTGGTTAAATATTAGTATATTATATATATAAATAACAGTCTTTCGGAAAGTTGTGAATAGATTTTAATCCTGTTTCATTTGACTTAGACACTTTATCTAAGAACGGTTGATTCTGGAAGTGTAAGGGTACAGTAGCATACTTTTCTATGTGCCCACTGTAAATAAACTTTATACAGAAGAGATATTTATATTACGAAACCAAGAAATTCCTTGATACTTTTGGGTAATAGTTACGAAACACAACATAACCTAAAACTAAATGTCGTCCAAAAAATATTCAACTTACATTACAGCAACCCTTTTTTGTAAATTGAAATTTTATAAACTAAAATGGAGCATAATTATAATAATATTTAGCTAAAGTGTATGTTTAAATTTTGGAAAAAGGGAGCTAGATGATTTAGTTTACATCGCCTTATTCAACCGATATGACAGGCCGTCAGTTCACTTGAGACTTGCCTTGACAGACCTGACAATGATATTTTTGTTTATACGGATTTTTTTAGGCACACACAGTTATATGTCAGAAACCAGAGAAATCCAT
The DNA here is from genome assembly GCA_947363495.1 of Euzophera pinguis. Classification (NCBI taxonomy): domain Eukaryota; kingdom Metazoa; phylum Arthropoda; class Insecta; order Lepidoptera; family Pyralidae; genus Euzophera; species Euzophera pinguis. The sequence continues at coordinate 2,993,357 of OX376154.1, forward strand.
AATCCATCCAAATAATATAAATGCAAGTCTGTTTGTCTGTCTGTTTGTCTGTCTGTTACGCTTTCACGGCCAAAACGCTGGACGGATTTCGATGTAATTTGGTATAAATATAGTTGTAGACCCGGGGTCAAACATAGATTACTTTATGAGCAGCCGGAGCTGAGGGAAAAAGCTAGTTAGTTATAAGAAGTGTCATGAGGGCACAGACATAGTACCTATGAGGGCGTATCCTGTGTGCCAAAGTTAAGCCTTGCCATTTAATGTTAAGACTCGAGAGGCTTAACTCACAGTAATGGTGCTCCAACACAGCTGTTACAAAATGTTTACTAACGTTACTAGTAAACATTTGTTTACAAAAAATTGACATACATTATAATTCATGTTAGTAAATATTTTAGTGTTAGAAAATGTTTGTAAACATTTTCTAACGGCAGTGTAGGAGCACCATCAGAAATAGAATCTTACGGATAGTAATTATAAATGATACAAGTATGTATAAATAAATTTTCCTCGTAATCACGTTGCTGCACTGGTGTGGAAAACAGTAATCCAACCGTAGACTTTGACGTAGTCAAAAAAATCCAAATCTATGAATCCAACTTCAAACTTTTCACCTTAAAAAAAAATATTTTTAAAGGTGTGAGTCACGCAAAATCGGCCTGTCGGAATAATTTTTGTTCGATATCGAACGATTATCATTCGAAATACATGTCATACATTTCAAAAAACAAAATTAACACTTCAGATTTAATATACTTACGAAACTCAATCTCTCCATTTGTACAACTCATGGTAGATCCTAAAGCTTTTGGTATTCTAACACTAGTCTACATTTTGTTAGTTTCATGAAAGTTAAGTAAATAAACGTTGGACGAACACAGTGCAGGAGGCCACTGATACGTCTTTACAGGATTATATAGAAGGGTGGGTACAGGATTATATAGAAGGGTGGGTTGTGGCAAGTGTGGACCATGATAGTCACGTCCCTCAGGAATGAGGACTGACACGACAGAAGTAAAATAAAAGCACTAAATTTACTTAAGAACAGATGTTTTATTCACAATGTCCAGCAGTGGATGAAAACCATTTTCAAACCTTTGCAGGCACTTTATAAAAATTTACACCATACAGTTCATTATCCTATACAAACGAACAATTCTTGTATATTTACATAACTATTACCTCGCCAACGTAATTTTTAAAATCAAATTTTGTGGTACATTTTTTATTGTTTTTCAAAGTTAAATAAGTAGTCTTAGGGTCAGTTTCATCAATGGTGAAACTGGCCCTAAGACTACTTATTACAAACTTATATTTCATATATTTATATATTACTTATATTTCAAAACTGCCTTCAGACTGAACTGGGCCCAGAGTACTGTGAATGGATCCAATCACAATGATCGTAAAAATAATCCAGTTGTGATTGGTCATTAGTTAGTGTCCGCTCACAAACAGTCTCGGAGAGCCACATATTTTTCATGTATCAATAGGAATTTAAAATCATTTTAATAAGATTCATTTTCATTTCATTTCTTTTTTTGACAAAAGATATGAAATGTAAAAACATCCATTTATTTTTCATACACAAAATGTGATAAAAATCTGGTCTGCTCTCGGAACCAGTCTGTGCTCCTTGTCATCACATACACAGCTTAATAGAATAACATAAGACACTTCCATGTAAGTAATCCGAATACATTCATCAAATAGATTAAATCAAAAATATTATATAAAAAAAATGAGAGACTACCCCATTAGGCATTTGTGAATCGTAATTTAGAACAAAGCCGATAAATTAATCAAAACATTGAAACATGCCCAAAGACACCAAGCCAAGCTCAGTCGCCCAAAAACTTAAGCTCTATTCAAATAGCCGCGAATCCCCATTAATTAAGATTCAGTAGAAGTGCCGTAGAATGTGCAAAAGTTAACTGGCCTGCGTATGGCACTTCTACGTATTCTTCAATTCTTCTTCTTATTATGGCCAGCGTCAGTTTGAATAGACCTGTAATCTTCGCTGCCAGAAATTTTGTAACAATATTTCATTGTTGCTACGAGTATACCCGTAGACTGACAGTGTTGGAAGTTACATATGTGTACACAAAATTAACGCACAAATTAAAAAAAAAGAGTACTATGTACAGTCACTATCACTAGTGATTTATTGAATACTATATTTTCTCTTGTATAAAAGGGTGTGCGAGACAGTGGTTGACGGAGGCTCGTTTCGCGGGGTCCAACATGAGCATTCTTTCCAACAAGTCTTTGAGTTGCGATATCTTCTTAGCTTCGGGCGCTGGTAGGCGGTGGTGAGGTGGGGCCAACTCCGATTGTAGGTCCCGCGTGGGTTTTATACTCGACATTATTACTATCTTCTCCTGTTAGACAAAAGAAAAAAGAATGTTATTTAAACTACTATTTTCACATAATATTGGAAGGAGCACGATAGCCGAGCGCGACGAGCGTATCCGTTGCGAATGTTTATTGGATTGGTAGCCATTTAGTGGCATTTTCTATCTTAAGCTCCTCCGTGCTTCGGAAGGCACGTTAAGCCGTTGGCCCCGGTTGTTATCGATAGATGGCAGTCGTTAGGCCGTGTCAGATGCCTTTAAGCACCCTAAAAAATCTGACAGTGTTGGCCACTAACACATCTTAAGTCATGCATCCTGTTGGTGTGGTTGCACCGTAAAAAAAGGGTTTTGAGGTCAGACAGCAGTCGCTTTACTGTAATTACCAGTGCCGCCAAATCTAGGGCAATGACTTACAGGGTACCCTAGGCTAGGAAGCGTAAGCTGAGGCCGAAACTAGAAAAACACGCTTAGACGAAGGACATACATATAATCACGCCTGTTTCCCGTAGGGGTAGGCAGAGACTACGGATTTCCACTTAATACGATCCTTAACAGACCTCCCTCGATTCCACAAATTTTTATTAAAGTTTTAACAAAAGTGAAGTTTGTGTCTTTAATTGATATTCTACAGGACAGTAGGACCACAAGAAAATAAGCTGGTATTAAAATTATTACAACAATAAACTCACCCGCTCAGTTATCCTGTCCAACTCGTGGTACATAAAGTTGCAATTCGCATCGAAATGTTGATCTTTGAAGATTCCCTTCTTAATGATCTTGTTCGGTATTTTGCCTTTCAAGTCCATGAAATACTTCAACATTTCATTGTTAGACTTGCCAACGAACATTATTCTGCCAGTCGATAGCTCGTATATAGTGCATGCAGTTGACCACATATCGATTCCGTAGTCGTAAGGCACTCCTAATATGATTTCTGGGGATCGGTAGAACCTGGATACGAGGTAAGGAGTGAATTCGTTGTCGGTGACGTGGGTTGCCGCACCAAAATCGCACAGTTTTAACATCAGTTTGCTCTCATTCACCAAGATGTTATCAGGTTTAATGTCTGGAACAAAATTGAATAAATCTATACATATAAATAAAATTGGAGTGTCTGTTTGTAACATTTTTTACAATTTTCGTCTGTCTGTTTGTTCCGGCTAATCTCTGAAATGGCTGGACCGATTTTGACGGGACCTTTATTGGCAGGCGGCTGATGTAATAAGGAGTAACTTAGGCTACGTTTATTTTAGAAAAATTATTTTGTTTTTAGAAAAATAAAATAAAAAAACTAAAAAATTAAAGAGCCGACTGTTAAGCGGAACAAAGTTCGCCGGGTCAGCTAGTTAGAAATATGAGTGGTGCCACGTGCGAGATAGCGTAGAAATTAATCGTGGTTCTTAATTAGTTGTGTAACAGAACTAAATCTTCTACAGCTAATAAATTAATATCGATCCCTAGCAGCTGAAGCAGTAGGTCAAAAAGTTATTCACCACATAACACTTATAATACACAGTACAGGACAGTGTAAATTAAAATGAAATTACAAAACGGATTCAGTGCTTCAAAATAAATAAGCTTTCAAAGTTTGAACTTCTTAGGGTCATTTGTACATCTGACAAATCACAAATTAAAAATATAGTCGTTTGCGTAATGTAATGATAATTTGCGTTCCTGTCACTATATCAAAATAGATAACAGAACTTATTTTAGAATCTTTCAAAGAGAAATAACAATCGCTCACCAGCATGCAAAATCCCAGTTTTCTTCAACAGCTTCAGAGCCAACAGCATCTGTTGGGTGTAACTCCTGACCGCTTTTATATGAATGCCGCTATTTTTCCCATACTTCTTGAGCACTTCTCGAAGGTTCATGGACAGAGGTTCCATGACCATGCAGAGGTGCCGTTTGTGGAAGAAGTGCCGGAACAGCCGGAGACAGTGGAACTTGTCTTCGGGATCTGCGTCGTTGAGCCGCTTGAGGATTTCCAACTCGCGGAGGCCCGTCTTGTGCCTGGGACAAATGTTTTAGTTTAATATCTTGTTTTGATAGAAAATGAGCGATCAAACAGTACATTTATTTTTCCACAAGTAAAAAAAGTAGGAGTTAAGAGAATTTTCTACCAGTCAACCTTTGTAAGAAACCATTGTTTGCCTATTGTGCATTACAATTTTATGTTTGTATAGTAAAGGTTTTAAGCGATTGGTAAAATCAACGTGGTATACTGAGCTTTGAAATTTTATTTAGGCGCAGCATTTGAAATTTATTTTTACTTTCTTATTACTCAAACAGAAAACAAATTTAGTAGGTTGAGTCCTTTGCCGAGCAATAGGACAATATAATACATCAAACATATATAAAAAAAAAACTTGCAAGACCCAGGCCAATCAGAAAAAAAACTTTTTCCATTTTGACCTGACTGGTGATCGAACCAGGGACCACCTGAGTAGCAGGCAGGCATGTTGACCATTACACTACAGAGGTCATCGAAAAATGTCTCTAAAATACAGCAAAAATATCAAACTACTAGCTGTTTCCTACAGCTCCGCTTGCGTCAAAGTTATATATATATATGTCCGTCTTTGACCACGTATCTTTATAATAATAATAATAATAAATTTCTTTATTTACGAAAATAACATTACAAAACTCTTTAGTTGAATGGTGCCTCCTTTTAAGCATAAAATGCCTGTGCCAGGAGACACCGCTCTTCCATTATCATCATACTGTAATTAACAATATATAGGTATGTACTGAGTAGTATTTAACTCATCGTAAATAATCCTGTAATGTCGCTGTCTGTCTGTTTGTGCATCTGTATATATTTTACGGTACATAAAAATCTTCTTTATACATTAAATACTTTTCTGACATGATGTCTCTAATTCTGTACGTCCGTCTGTTTGTTTAATATACAACAAGTAGTTATATTTACATTACTTATGACTCGACCTATAGTAAAACCTCTTCTGTTTCCTCATAGCTTAGTCCTTTTAACCATTTTTGTAGACTTTCCTTACATTCACAATATGACATAGAATGTATTTGCAGTTGCTTATTTATTTTATTATACAAAAGAGAAGAGCGTTTATTAAATTGAATGCGGGCAAATCGTGTCGCAGTATACGGGATTCTTGCCACCGTCTGTATTCGCCTTTTGTTCTGTGTATGCAAGCTGAAGGCTAGGGTTTTATGTTTTTTCAAAATTATGTATAGTAAATATAGTTGTCTAACGGTAAGAAAACCGGATATTTTATATAATTCATTGGTAGAAAACCTATTGTTCTTGAACTGGCATACTTTTATTAGTGCACGCTGAGCTCGTTCTACTGATAAAAATTTGGTCTTATGACCACCTCCCCAGATGGGAATGCAGTATATCAATACTGATTGTACCAGAGCCATATATATATCTGATAGGATGCTTTTTGGAATTACGTACCTTAGAGTTCTAAAAATATAAATAAACTTTCTTATTCTATTCGCTAATTGTTCTAGATGGGGATACCATGTCAAATTTTGGTCTACTAAAATTCCTAAATATTTTGTGCAAGAGACTTTATCAATTTTGGGACAGTTACAATTATTATTTTGTATATCATTGCACGTGTGTATTTTTACACCGTAGTTACTATTAGGTTGCTTGCGTCTATCAATAGAAAAACAGATTAAACTAGTTTTTGATGTGTTCAAGCTCAACAGGTTGGTTTTTAACCAGTTCGCTACTCGACTAATACCATGTTCAGCACTATTTTTAACATCCATCCAGGATTTACCAGTAAAGACGATTGCAGTATCGTCGGCATATGCAAAAATTTTAGCATTACTGATTTGCATGTTACAGAGGTCATTGAGATACAATAGGAATAACGTAGGTCCTAAAACGCTACCCTGAGGAACTCCGTACGATACATTAGCGTCCTCACTGATGAATCCATTTAACTTAACCTTTTGTTTTCTTTCTGATAGGTAATCTTTGAATAATGCTAATGGCACTCCTCTTATTCCGGCTTTTTCCAACTTTTGAACAAGAATGGGGATAGAGACAGTATCAAAAGCCTTTTTGAAATCCAAGAATATAGACATACAACTATTTCCTTTGTCGACTTGCTCTGTCACTAGAGAAGAAAGAGCTGCTACTGCATCTTCAGTTGATTTTCCATGTCTAAACCCAAATTGAGAAGGAGACAAAATATTAAATTTATCTAAGTAACTGATTAATCTAATATTTAATAGTTTTTCTATAATTTTTGATATGACTGATAAAACAGATATAGGCCTATAATTACTGATATTGTCTCTATCTCCTTCCTTGAACACTGGTGTGATTAAGGAACGTTTGAGAAGGTTAGGAAATATTCCATATTTAAAACATAGATTTGCCAAATGTGTTATTACAGGAATTACTTATTTCTTATTTCTATTCATACTAAATTTCATCAAAATCCGTTCAGCGGTTTGGCCGTGAAAGCGTAATAAGCAAACAGACAGAAAGACTGACAGACTTTCGCACTTACAATATTAGTATGGACACTTACATAATCTCGTTGTTTCTTATAATCTTGACGGCGACATCATTATTGCCCCTGGCTTGGTCGCGAGCTCGCACGACGTTAGAAAACACCCCGTGACCCGTGTAGCCGTATACGCTGTACCGGTTGTCCAGTATTTCGCCGATACGCACTCTGTAAAATAACAGGTGTTATTATCTGGTGAAAATACAATACAACTTTATTGCCCATATCTGGGAAATCACAAAATTGAAATTAAAACATTGTGTACACTATGGAGCAAAGGCGGACTTATTGCTAATCGATCTCTTTCAGACAACCTAAATAAATAACGATAAATAAAATTTATTTATTAAGATGACAATGATCCATGATTATAAATGGAAATAGTTGAAAGTATCGCGTACGCAATGGAGTACTATTTTTGTGATAAAAGTCAAGCAAAATCGGTAACTCGGAATGAACGTCGACTCTTTGATTATGTAGAATGAAAATTAAACTAAAATAATTCGCTCGTTAATCATACATATCAAAAATACCACTCTAGATTAGGCTCAAATCGAACCGAACATTTAAATCTAAGTATGTGGATTAAATTTTTATTAATTGTGTTATCCACACAAACGCAAATTTCTGGGTGGAATAAAATAAAATTTTCTTTGACTACTGCTAGACACGGCCATGTAAATTATATGTTTTACAAGGATAATGACAGAATTCAATGGCGGGCAGGCTGTTACTGATACTTGACCTTGGCCAGAAAATGGTTATGGTAACATACCTGTAATACCCCTCGGCGTCATCCCAGTTGTCCGTCAACGACGGGTTTTCCAAAGCGTTCTTACTTCGCGGCTTGCCAGCTGTAGTAGTCTGTAACAATGGCAAAAGAATGATTTATTACGGGCACAATCTTAGAAATAAATTAAAACAAAATACCCGATAAACTAAAAATCGTAGACACTAAAGTGTTTGCATTATGTATACTATGTCTATGGACTCTGAATGAACCCTTTCGCTTATTTATCAATTAATAAATTTAATAAAAACTCAAACTCGGCAAATGTAAATAGGTAGTTTACAAAAAAAATATAGGCTGTAGTTTTGTATTCTTACGATATCACAGACAAACGTTAATTTAGTCTACCTGCGATCATGAACGCTGAAAGTGTTTGAAACGTTGTAAATATATATACCGTATTAAAATAGTTTAATTTAATTAACAATCGCAAAAACAAGAAATCATTATAAATATACATGTTACGGGCAACGTGATTAACAGGGCCGTATTAATAAGGGCCGAGTATTATAAATAGTTCCCAAGAGCATCGAGCTATTTAATAAATTTTAGTATTTTGTATAGAGCAGCAGTTTGAAGCTCCGCTCGCTTCGTTCGCTCCGCGTTGTGTGGTCACAAGCCTAACCCAACGTAGCCGAACTAAGCTACGGTTTTATTTAAAGTATTTTGTGAAAAGTGATTAGGTGAAATTTTAATCAAATTGCCCATGTGACATTGGCATTATGTATACAGGCCGATCACTATTCATAGGGACCAGACTTCTCAAGTTGAAGTTGTTGAAAGAATCATAATTTCGTGTAAGTTACATTCCATCTACCATGTATATCCGTAGTGTAACAGAGTTGTTTGGAACCGCCTCTCTGCCTCTGACGTGGTTCCTTTAACGACCACCAAATGACAGCCAGGACCAACGGCTTAACGTGCCTGCGAAGCACGGAATCATCTTTACAGGCAATCAGGCGATACAATGTTGAAAGAGTGGTCATCAACACAAGTTATTTTATGATTTAAAAGTGAAATTGAAACTCACATCAACATCAAAGTTATCCTGGTCGGCGAACATGTCCCACTCCCCAGCCTTTCCGGATTTAGCCAGCTTGACCTTGGTCTTCTTGTCCTCCAAACCAACATCGGGGTCCTCGGGCTTGAACCAGTCCGATTTTGTGGCTGTTGACGTTTTTGAGTCCGGCTCTCTTGTCGTTTTGGTCTCAATATCTCTTTCCTTTTCTTTGTTGTCGCCGTATAGCCTCTGAAACAATCAATGAAGTATTACTTACGTGATCATATCCACCAAAGGTATAATTAGAAAGATGTCACAAACTCCGACCATTAGATGTACATCGAATAAAAGCACCGACACATAGTAGTGCCCTTTCCAAAAAGAATTGTTATGCAATGACATCAAATATTTATAACAAAATTCCAGTCGAATTAAGAGAATTGCCGAACTAAACTATGGAGCCATAAAAATAAAAATTGAATTGAATTGAAGAGAATTGCCAGACGACGAATTTAAATACAAACTTAAAAATTGGTTGGTAAAGGGTTGTTTTACAGCATTAATGAATTTATGAATTATGATAAAAATTGACATGATAACTACTTTAATCTATTTAATTTACATAACAAAATGACATTTCAATGCAACTGGTATTTTGTGCAAGGTAAAAAATAAATAAATAAAAATTGACTTTCATCAAATATAACATTGACATTATTGTATCTAGGCATTATAAACTGACATTAATTAAATTGAAATCACGAACAAAATTGATCATCTGCTCGTACATTGTTGAATTACTGCGTAAAGTCATTTATAATCATAACATTAAAAAAAAAAATTGCATGCCAGTAATGGTGAAACATGTAGATCCTTCACTACTTATTACATCTAACATAAAATTACTCTTACCATGTTTTAAACAAATAAATATTTCATTTCATTTCATTTAGACGTTTTAGCAAGTCGTCGGCTTGGATACCTCAATATTAATATTCAGTGGGTTATGTGGGCACAGTCACACATTAGTTTTTCGGAACCGCCTATCGGGCTTAGACGTGGTTTTAACGACTACCAAATGGAAGTCGGCGCCAATCGCTTAACATGGAAGACGCGTGAAGCCGTTGGCGAGCACGAAATCATCATTATTATCAGACAATAAGGTGATTCAAGACTTAAATGAGAAGAGTCCATGTATCGCCAGTCGTATTCTTGACTTTTAAGGTACAAAAAAGTTATTTGTATACTTCTTATTAGCAAAGCGATGGTCCATTTAAATATCCTGGAGAAAACAAAATTAAACCACCTATTGTAAAAATGAAATTTTGTTTGCAAGGAGTCATAATTAAAACAAAAACATGGAGAGTATACAGTAACACAGAACTGGAGACTAACGGCTAAATCAGCAGCGTACGGGTTACCGCTCTTTAAATCAAAAATCTTGTTGAGATCAAAGTTTTCCTCGTCATTCTTTTTCAGATCGCCATAGAGTTTCTGAAATATTAAAAAAATAAAAGTAACTTTCCTGTTGTTACTCGACTATTTAAGCTAGTCTCTAGAACTCTATTGGAAATGAAAATGGAAATCCGTAATCTCTGCCTACCCCCCTACGGGAAAAAGGCGTGATGATATGTATGTATGGAGCCCTATTTTAAAAAAATGGCTTTTTACTCGTGGTCACTAATCTAAACACTATAAGAATGTCTTACATGAAATGGGCGAGTCAAATGAAAATCGTTACGTCGAATGAAAAACAATGTCAGTTGGTACCCAAGAAGTTTAAATGTATTACTTTTTTTAACCTTTTGTTGTCTCACTGCTGGGCATTATCCATCTCTTATTTTATCTATTACATTATCAAACTAAAAACAAATTGACTATTTTTCAGAAAATGTTGCAAAATACTAACATAATAATCATCTGCATATGGGTTTTTAGGCGTTATTTCTGGCTTGATGAGGCTTTCGAGGTCTTTCTCACTTTGCCTTATACTACCGTAGAGTCTCTGAAAACGGTATTTATTTAAAAAATAAAAAAACAATGGAGATAAATTATCGTACCTACTCTTTAAGTAATCACACTTAACCAACTGTTTCTTTCTTGTTTAAGACGAGTTTATACTGTATCAGTTCTACATTGTAAGACCATAAAATAGTTTCTCCTTCATGATGCTCCTCTCAATCGAGATACAGACTTACGCCTAGTTGATGGTGGGTGGCAGAATTATGGACTAATTTTTAAACAGCACTATTGTAATCTTTAGCTATTTGGAACAGGACAATAAATGATTTAAATTTATTTTTCTTATTATTTAATAGCAATGATCATATCACTCCTATGTCTCGTTTCTGTGGACTTTAATATTTTTGACGCTAAAATAGGTATCAGTTTTTTTTTAAAACTTGACAGCATGATTATAAAATAACATGGTGTTATGATAGCACGCACTAGTGGCCTCAATCATGATACGTAATTGTATAAAAAATCTACTAATATATATTTCCAATTGTAAAAACGACTACTTTGTTCTTCATAGGTACTATTTGCAATGGAAATACTATGTACTCAATACTAATTATTTTTTCAATGAGACTGTATACAAAACTATAAAATTGACTATATGTAAATAAATATCTATCTACCAATACATAATGGACACCATCTGCGATTGTGACCAACCTTTAAATCGTTTATATAATCCTCATTCTTTTGCTCATTTTGCAGCAATGAATTCAGCCCTTTTTCGCTATTTTTTATATCAGTATAAACTTTCTGGAATATTCCATAAGAAAAATTACTTTAACATTGACGGGGCAGAGAACTACTACAGCTCTGGGGAGTAGTGTGGAAACATTTATCCGTCATCCATATTAAACGTTTCTATTTGAATCGAATTTGCTCCTTTCGGATATAAACAACCCCGAAAACTCATATTATTTCTTAAATAGTTCCGGCTTAGTTTGCAGTAGATAATGGACATAAAAAGATGGATGCCGCTCTAATGGATTTTATGATAGTAATTATAAAATACATAGTAAACGTTTACATATAATACAGCCGACCGGTCACTTTGCCCGTCTGTCTGTAGCAATAAGTCCGCCTTTGTACACAATGTTAGTATAGATATATAATTAATTGTTTTATTTTAATTAAATGAAATATGATAATTTATATGCAGACAGAAAAATGTCTAGTCGATGAAATATTTTTGTCGAGATGGTGAGATTCTTACCCTCAAATAAGTCCTTAAAAGATAATATGCCGTGAAGTGCGGTCGGAAGTGATAACATAGTATTATTCAGGTTTTATAGTATTAAAATGCGATGACTAAATTGTAGATCAATGGTGTAGCGGCATCGGTCTTTTGTTGCACATTCTCAGGTAGAGATATCCTGTTTTCGTAAAATATAGATTATACGATACAAATCAAAACAACGTGCACAAAGGCGGCCTTATCGCTATTGCAATTTCTTCCAGGTAACCTTAGATAACATTATGTTCAAAAGCGCCGGGCAAATTACCTATAATTGAATCCTAAAAACATAACAACCTACTGAATGAACCAAAATATAAAAAGGTTGTTAGGTAGAACAACTTGAATATAAATAAAAAATTACTAACTGATAACTTGTCGTAAACGTTATCTTCCACGTCGGACCCGACGCTTTTGTCTAATTTCTTTGTTTTTTTTATACGGCCGAATAATTTCTGCAAATATCATTTATTTTTCAAAGAAGGTATTGCACATATTACGTGGGGCGCACTATAAGTTTCCGGAATGAATATGAAAAAATACTATTAAAGGTACAAAATTAATTTATTGTTTTTCAAAATAATCTCCCTTGGCGTCTATGCACTTTTTCATTCGATGAAACCAGTTTTGAAAACTTTTGTGCCACTCCTCTGTGGTGACCTCTGAAACGTGTTTTTCATACTCCTCGACAGCCTCTTCTGGTGATGAAAATCGTTGACCGCGTAATTTTTGGGAACAGAAAAAAGTCACAAGGTGCCAGGTCGGGACTGTATGCAGGATGACTCATGAGTTCTACATTTTTCGCCTTCAAAAAGTCGTTTGTCTGTCTGGCCGTGTGAGAACTAGCATTGTCGTGGTGCAGGATGATACGGCGTTTACGGTTATTTTTACTGAGTTCGTCAATAACTTCCGGCAAACAAATGGTCGTGTACCAGTCACTATTCACTGTACGACGATTCTCTAAAGCAACAGTAGCCACGTGTCCAGTTTTATTAAAAAAAGAAGCAATCATCCGCTTAGATGCACTTTTCACGCGCGCCACTTTGGTTGGTTTCGGCTCATCTTGAAAGACCCATACGCTCGATTGCTGCTTTGTTTTGGGATCGTAGCAATAAATCCATGTTTCGTCACCTGTTACTATGTCCCACACCAAATTTGACGCACCTTCGTTGAATCTGGTAAGCATGGCACTGCACCAAGTGACGCGGTCCGTTTTTTGAGCCTCGGTCAAGTTGTGTGGGATCCACCGCGAGCACAGCTTTCTCACACCCAAATGTTTGTGTAGGATTAATTGTATTTGACTCATGCCTATTTCTAAGGATGCGCGAATTTCATGGTAGGTCACATGCCTGTCTGTTTCAATCATACGGCGCACAGCATTGATGTTTTTGTTGGTCACAGCGGTGGACGGCCGACCATCGCGAGATTCGTCACTGAGATTGATACGACCACGCTTGAATTCTGCAAACCAGCTATAAACAGTTGTCTTGCATGGTGCTTCATTGCCAAAAGCTGTTTCAAGCCGAGCGATGCTCTGTTGAGCTGTGAAATTACACTTAAAATCGTAGAAAATCATACTACGAAAATTTTCCCGAGTTAAATCCATGTTGATGCAGACACACATTTTTTTAAATGGCGCCACAAGGTAAAAACAAAAGACAGTCAGATGAAACCAACTGCATTCTACAGCCAAAGAGTTCTATTTTCAAATGTTGCAATAAATTTTTAAATATTGTTTATGTAAGTGGCCAGTTCCGGAAACTTACAGTGCGCCCTATGTAATCACAGGCTTGTGAAACTGCAGATAACAAATGCTAAGTTGTAAATAATCAAGTTGACTAAAAAATAGGTTTAAAAATAATTAAAATGACTAACATATACATCAGTCGTGATATCGTTCTGTGACGTCGTCGACAAGAAGTTTATTTGCGATTGGACGACTGTTTTGTTACCAGAGCAGATAGTCTGTAAATGTTTATAAAAAAGTTATTTATTACACAAGACGACTAGTAAAAACAGCTTTTTACAAGACTACCTGAAGTTTTATGGCATCAGGTAACACAAGTCTATAAGATTATGGCTCAAAATCGAGAAACAACTGGGGCCCTATTTCCGAAAGTCACGCAAAACCGATGAATCGAATTATATCGATATCGAATCGATATTTAATGATTTTAATTCGATATAATCGGCGAGTCGAACTATTTTCATTCGACACCGATTTCTAGTGAGTTTTTCTTTAAAAAAATATCCTGATTCTGTCTTAAATTGAGAATGACACTTGATAAATTATGCAGTCGGGTATGTCTATTCACAAATTTTATGTCAAATGAAAATAGGTACCATATTCGTGATAACTTCTTTCAAAGGAGGTGTGGAAACTCGGACAGATGGGGCCGAACCATGATGACATGACAGTCCAAAGCCTTTAACCGGCGGGGGAGTGGATACATTAAATTCAGTTTCATTTACGCTGTTTTTGACACGGCTCTGAAATTTTTTATAAAATTTATAGGATGGTAAATGAATAAAAGGAAATGATTCAAGGACAGGGCGAGATGCTTTTTGTAAGACCTTCCCGCAGTCAAGGAATTGATGTGTGAGCTAACTATGTAATGTGTCAATGCGTGTATCTGAACCGGGCGGATTTATAAAAACACATATTTATAAGTGTACAGTACAGTAATCGGCGAAAAAAGTTGATCGTAGAGATTGTTGATATTGCACATTGGTATGCGAAATCCCAAAATTAATGTCGCTCTTTGCGGTCAGGTGTGCTTTTTATTCAATACTAGATGACACCATAGACGTTTTCTTGTCTTTATGTATAATTTTTGTTTCTTTTGAACCTTCTGACAATAATAAACATAACAAATTAGCGAAATAGTACCATCCGTTCACGCGTAATGCGATGACCAAAGAGAATATAGATTAATAGATTTATTTATGTAAATGCATCAATAAACTGTTCATTCATCCCTGGCATGTAAAACCACTGCTAAAAAGGGTTGACTTGACGTCGTAAAACAGGATATGCGTGCCAATGGACTCTCTGTGAAGGAAGCCGAAGACCGGGCGAATTGGAGAAGTAAAAGCAGGAAAGCGAACCCTGGGCTCTAGGATGAAGAAGAAGAGGTGTAAAACCACAGCTAGTTCTGCAATAAGTACCAACCTTATCAGTTTCTTGAGGCTTCTCCTTTTCTTCTTTCGTCTTTTCTTCTTTAGGCGGCGTGGTGGACCCTGACTCCTTTTGTTTGTCATCTGTGTTGGTGTCGCCACCGAGCCGCTGCAACGAGAGTAAACAGTAAAATGTATGTTTATTTGTTAAGCGGTTCCGAATAACTCTGACACCAGGGCGTACAGGGTCGATTGATCATGTGATATGATAATGTTTATTCATTAAAATTTGTAAATTTTTGCGCCGGTTACGATCATATTTTTTGATCGATTTGATACATAAGACTGATTACTTTACAGCAGTGGAATAGAAAAACCTAAAAAAATATTATTCCTAAGAATATGTTTTTTACAGACAGATGGCAAATGGGTGAATTTTTGGCCTTCCATGCAAATCTAGTGATGGTGAGACGAGATTCCCCCTAACTCCTAAAGATGTTAAGCTGAATTTTTTTTGTATAGGTCGATATTTTATTTTCGATATTACATACACGTACTAAACACGTAAAAAAAATTTTTATGCCAAATTGAGTCAAGTTACCTTCATAAGCTGCTCGCGCTGTTTCCGCCGGCGCTCTATGATCTGTTCTTCAGTTTCCTCCTCCTCGTCCGTGTTGATGTCTATGTCCAACTCAGACTCGCTGGAGCTGGCTACTATTTGGGCCACTTCGTTTATTGAGTTCTGTAATTAGGATAATCTATGATGCCTATGCTTACGATTGAAAAAAAAAATTTAACTATTGTTTTGTAATTAATAAAAATTTTGTTTTTCTGATTTTTGTGGTGGTACAAACTGGCAAAAGTTAACTGAGTATAAAAACTTATTTATGGATAGAAAACAGTAATTTTTAGACGACTATAACAGTTTTAGAAAAAGCTATTGGGCCAGATTGGCTTTGATAGAAAAATTTTGTCCACCATTTTAAAAAAATGTATCGGTAAATAAACACAACAAACCTTCCGTCTATCCCTATATCCTGCTCTGTCTTTAGATCGTTCCCTGCGCCTGTCGCGACTCCTGTCCCGGCTCCTATCGCGCGAACGACGATCGCGCTCCGAGTACCGGCGGTCGCGGCGACCGACCGGCGATCGCTCGCGAGTCCGCCGATGCGACCGAGACTCCCGCTCTCTCCGCCGAAGCTCTGACGACCTCCGCTCCCTCTCTTTCTCTCTCTCCCGTTCCCTCTCTCTTTCCTTTTTCCGCTCCTTTTCTCTTTCCCTTTCCCTTTCAGCCTCTTGCTGCTTTCTCCTTTCTCTATCTTTCCTCTCCCTGTGCTCCCGCTCCTCTAATCTCTTCTCCATTTCCTTCCGACTTTCCCTTTTAATAATATCCCTCAAATCCTCTTCGTGTCTCTTTTTGTATCTATCATCGGAAAACCTATCCTTCTCCGGAACATGTCTACTCTTCTTGTGATCGTGTTCCCTTTCTCGATCCCTCCGTGACTTTTTAGGGTGTGGAGATTTGTCATCGTTGATGCATATCACTTCATTCGCCTCCTCTTTACCACTTTCATCGTCACTCTTATCTGAGAAGTACGCCACAAGTCGAGCTTGCAGAAGTTCTTTTTGCTTCATTAACTCTTCTAAATTTAAGTCATCTTCAATCACATTCAGTTCTGGACTCGCACAGTCCTCCTGATATCCTGTTTCCGAGTTAGACGATATCACTTCCAATGCATCATCTTTAATGTCAGATTTCTTTGTGCAGCTACTCCTGCCGTTGCTGTGAGCGCGCGACTTGGGACGGGACCCTACTGAAGAATCGCCATTCTTCGCTCTCTGTTTTGTAGAGTCGACAGAATCTATTAAAGGCGATTCGAGGGATTCCTGTCGCATTAGGGGTTTGCATTGCCTCGATTTCTTTATCAGCTCCTCGACATCCGACAACGATGTCTCACTTTCTGGTTTGGGGCTCTTGTGTTTGTCTTTCTTGGACTTCCTTCTCTTCTTGTAACTTTTCTCGTCGTCGTCCCCCGTCTCTCGCTTGCGTTTCTTGTGTTTCTTGTGCTTCTTCTTCTTTCTATCATCCTCCTTTTCGTGTTCACCATTAGCAGACTTATCCAATTCATTTTTACTGAAACAAAGATAAGGATTTGATTTTTACTTACAATTATTATCCCCGTCTTCTCCTGGTTCCGATTCACGACATATTGTTTAACTCTGCAATATGACGAAGAAATAAAATCATTTGCAGCATCACGAAAGTGTATTTACTACAAACATTTGAAAATACACTTTCTAGAGCACCTTGATTTCAGTCCATTGTTTAATTTTATTGAAATATTAATGCTAATGTTGGTATATGGGGAATATTTAATGTTCATTTCTATTGAAATTTGTTTGTGGATGTTTGTTTTTGTGTTAAATGTTTATGATGACAGTGTGATGACAATAATGACAGAAAAGTATTATCAAATCAAAAACACAATTCATTCACTACATTTAGTAATAAGAAGGAACGTCATTTTTTTTATAATTTTTCAGGTTCAGTTGGACACTGCCCGTGGAAGTCTCAAGTATCTGTCACAATTTGACCTCTCGTATGGCGATCATGGCCATTTTTACGCGACTACGAAGAAGCCAAAAGAGGAATATTATGTTTGACCTGTATGTATGTCCTTCGCCCCTTGTAGTCAATAAACGACTAATTTTGGCTTTGGATAAATGGTTAGATTCTTCATTGTTGCGCGGGTGTTATTGAGTTGGTCATGGGGCTAAGATTCAACAACCCAAAATCATAGCGAACTATTTTTATTATTACTACAAATAGCGGACTTTATTAAAGTTTAAAAAATTACATCGAATTTTTCCCTCCTAAGCGTCATCATCATCATCATCAAAATAAAGATTTGTTAAAGGTCATTTCAAACTGTCCATCAGTTGAGACCTACATAGTTAAAAGCCTATGTCGATGACCACTTTGGTTCAGAATTATTTTAATTGCTAAAATGTAATCTTGTACTCCGTTTTATTTTACAATACAATACAAAACCCTTAATTGCATAAGAAAAAAAACCAGGTAAGTGTATTATTGTACTCTTCTAAAAGAGCTTTTGATATGTTTGAATTTTAATACAAAATGTAAATAAAATCTAGTCCGACGTTAACCTTCCTTGAGAATGCTGTTGTTGTTATAAACTGTTAACAGTTGGTTAACCCAATAACCTTAGGCCTTAAGTCCTATATTAATTTGTTTCTGCGGCACTCAGTAGTTTTTTAAATTACGACTATGATTTAAATACGTAATAATGACTAAATAACCTAATTTTCAGTCAAATGGTTCTGGTGAGAACATTTTACTTATTAAGTGTGCAAATTGTGATTTAATAAACATTATACAAAACATTTAAAGATTATAAATTAATGTCATTAATACGATACGATATTTGGTTCGTTAGCTAATGACAATTTTAAGTTCGCTTTTTTATAACGTAATTATCATAATTCGCACACCTTCATTAGTTAAAGAGATAGAATTTAACGACTCTTGTTAATCATCTCAATACATTGATAAGAGGAAAAAAAGAGGGAAATCCATAGATCAAACGAAAGCCTGCTCGCTATCACTGTTGAGGATGGACCTCAACAGTGATAGCGAACAGGCTTTTTGCAGGTTTTTTTTCAGCGATAGTAAAATACAGTTTAACGTAATTAAATAAATCTATTATAAAAATGAATTTCTCAATAACTGCCTCTGTCCAGTGGTTAAGGCATTGTGGGTTTGAATTCTACAGGTTACATGCTTTGTTCAGTTGTTTCCAGTTCAGAGATAATTTATGATTTTACCATAAAATCTAAACATGCGAAAACATTCTCTACTTCAGTATACATCGACATACCATTAAATGTACTATAATTAATTACAGATATTTTAAATTAATATTTTCTCTACATGAAAGTCAAAATTCACCTCACTAGCATAATATCACCCTAAATCGTCATCTTTTTCCGTTTTCACCTCTTCTTTTATGTATGTTTATGTATGTATATGTATAGTTATGAATATTGTATGTAAATCTATGTATGTTTATTTAGCAGTTAAGTGTTTTTTTTTTCTCTCATTGTATTCTAAAATAATTCGCGCCGCACATAACTTTTCTGTTTTTCCTAATGGTTGACTGGGAGAGAATGCTTTTAGCATTAAGTCCGCCAATTGTAAACTTGTGGTACAATAAAGATTTATAAATAAATAAATAAATAAATGGATATCTTATCTGGTAAGTTGGTAGCAATCAACATCTTGGTCTCAAGATCTTATATTAAGAACTTATAATTAGGAAAGCAAATTCTTCACTCAAATAATAAATTCGCTTTTTTCCCCTAATTAGATGTTTTTTTTTTTTGTTTGAATATTTGCTTAAGTTTCTAAGTTCAGTGGTAAACATATCAATAGTGTGACATACAGACAACATATTTCAAAGCAAACAAAGCTGACAAATGATGAAATGCTCCAACGACCTAAGGCCTTTGGGTCCAGGTCCTTTGGGGGCTAGCCGACTAGATGAGAAGAAACATGGGATGAAGAAACACAAAATATGAAGACACACGAAATTAAAATTAAAAAAAATTATATTTTCTACTTACTCTTGACCCATTTTCAGTCTGTCTGCTCTGCTGTTTGTCCCAGCCAAAACTGCAAGAACAATATTTTTTTTTTATCAATTGCGCTTTGTGGTGTGCTATTAATTGTAATCAGTTTAAATTGGTAATATTTTTTTTAAATAATAATAGTTGTAGTGACCCTAACAATGTGGAAAAGGGAAATTGTACAAAATTTGGTCAGAAATATCAACATGTTCTCCATGTCTATAATCTCGCACTTGAAATATACACTGTAAAATTTTTGTCGTTTTGGACCCATTGTCCAGTGATTCCATTCATGCAACCAAAGAAATTTCCCCTAAGAACATAGCTCGAAACATGAAAACCAAATTTGGACTTCCCATAGTAAGTTAGGTCACATGACGAGACATTTTGTATGGGAGGTCCAAAAATTTACTCCATATTTCGACCCATGTATCTTGGGCAAAGTTGTTCAGTTGCATGAATGTTGCTTGTACGTTATAGCAGTCTTCAGTCTGTTCCAAGATACTTTGGAAATTTAAGTATATATTGCAAATGCGAGATTGTAGACATAATAATTTATTAAGGTTCATTATAAAAAGGGGGTTGTTATTGCATCGGAATGAGTTTTTTCATTTCAATCTATACTTCCCTACTAATATTTTAAGTTTGAAAGTCTGTCTGTTAAGCTTTCACTGGACAGTTTCACAACACCGCTGAATAGATTTATAGTTGAAAAGTCAAACATAGGCTACTATTTGACGCAGCTGTGGGAAACAGCTAGTGTTACATTATTTAATTTACCTTTTTCATTTTTATTCATGAAGAGTAGGGTTCTTACGATTAGACCCTTTGCATCTAATGTTAAAATTTTAAGACAGTTGTTTTATAGAATGTATTGTGTGTACAATAAATCTCCCTTAGGCAGTGAAAACATATGTGTTTTCACTGCCATTTGCCATTGTATCAGGAAGGTAACAATCCAATATGCCTGCTAGAATTGAACCATTTTCATAGCACAAAATGGTATTAAAACACCCATGATTGATCTTGTATGTTTACGTAGGCACTAGACATGGTGACGAGAAACATACACTGACCCTGCAGTTATTCCCACAAATATCAATCAAATTGCATCTTAACCTAGCAAAAAATAGAAAACATATTAATGAACAAGGTTTCATTAGAGACACACAACGCGCGAACCACAATAATTGCCTACTACAGCACTTATTTATATTTATTATACTTTTGGTAGTTTCAATATCGTTAGATAAAACTAAATGTTATTTATTTGAAGATACAGAAATAAGTAAATATCGAACATGAGCACACTATGTTTCTATTACAAATTGAAGGTACATTACAAAGAATTGTGTTTTCTCACAATCAATCAACATAAGAACATTGCGAAATGCTAAATAAACGAAAATTGCGATATTTACCACCGAAAACCCTGCTACAAACACTAAATTAAAATATAACTTCTTTCAACAGCCATTGACAGCCATGGAAGATTTCTCATTCGGCAGTTCGGCACAGAACATAGACAAATAGACCTTCGGAGCATAGACAGAAAATACTTCACCATGACTTCACCCTATGCCATCGCTATGCTCTTTCGACTATGGCGCCGCGCCGCGGCGCTATCCAACTGCAATGTAACTCGAGTTTAATACATTAATTGAGAAAGAAACGTAATATCTTCAATAAGTCTGTGAACAATGATTCAGAAACTTCTTGTTTTTTCTAACATCATAGGTGAACTACTAGTCGCTTACGACCTTTTGCGAGTAAGGCCATCTGCTCACGGCGCTATTCCAATGCAACTTAAGATACTGTGTACGCGTATGCTACGCATGCGAGTTATATCTTTCATAAAAATCGGCGCGTGAGTCACGTCGTCCTGTGCGGATTTAACCGATTTTTATGAAAGACACTCGTAAGCGGATGTCCTAACAATAATACAAAATCGGCTATGTCATACAGACACCACATGACGCGGCGCGTCTACTACGTGAAGCATATCAATCATGCGATAACGGTCATGCTCGCTCATGTCGCCAATGGTCTCATGAGACTCGAGTCGCACACGTCGTACTAACAAAAATCATTCAACTAACCGATTTTTCTTGAGTCATATTATTCAAAAAGTGCACCAGACTTCGAAAAGTAATTTAATCCTTCACTTAAGCTCATTGGAGGGCGTCCTCCAACTTTCCTTGAAAACGATATTCTTAGTTAGTTGCTTGAGCAAACCTCAATGAGGAACGTTACATTGACAATCCAAAGCACAACAATTGGAAAATACAAAAGAATAGAGTAAAAAATGAAAAAGTAAGCAAAAACTGGTAAAAAAACTAACACAACCACTTTATTTCATGTCGAGGACGCCTCAAGGTACCTCTCGACAAACCATAAATTTGACAGTTCCATACTCACCTCCAATGAGGAATCTCCATGTAAAGGAAGCTAGAGTCGACTAATCATACCAATGAGTTGAAATAAGGTTGAGTCGAGTTTGAGAATATGGGGGTAAAAAACTGTCTTTAAGAGGGTATATCACAGATTTCTACAGAAACTCGTAGTCACTTGTGAAAAAGCAACATTAATGATCAAAATACAAATAAATATTCCAAATATTTATATCACATTTCGGTATTACACAAAATATAATTTGTTTTATGTTTTTTGTGTCGCAAGGACACACGGAAGTAAGCTATCATAAAAAAAAAACATTTTTCAAGTTAACTCTATACACAGGAAATAGGTTTTTTATTTAGAATGCGAATTTTATTAGCACATTGCCTCGATGAGATGTGTTGGATGATTTTATTTGTTTATGACATGTTTTTTAGTAATAATAATAATTGACTCCGCTGCCGATGAATGTCTCTTTTGTGTATGTATTTAAATGTTGTTTTTTCTTTTGATATTTTTTTAGATGTATTAAAAGAGAGAGAAAACTGAATAAAAAGAAAACAAAATAAAAATAAAGACGTAACTTACCACTATGATTTTTTATTCTATTATTCACTTTTACAGATACAGAATAAAACTACTTCACTATTTACACTACCGAGAATCACAGATAAACGTAATGATTTTGCACACTTTACATGACCCTATTTTACTTCTAGCCGGAACAAGATTCCGAAGCATACTGACTACCTGACCTGGCTAAGTCATCAACAACAATGGACAGTGATAATGGTAGAAAATAAAAGGTGGGGATTCCTGCACCAATCGTGTTTCTGTTTCAATGCTAGGTGACATACGCATATACTAGATGCAACTATTAAAATTTATCATAATATGTAATTGTATCATTTAATTTTGAATAACATGTATACAGAAGAATAAATTAAAACTTAATTAATCTAAACTACCTACTTAATATTAAAAATACTGAATCAAAAAACGAAAACCTAATAAAAAAAATTATTAACTTATAAAAAACATAAAAATGGTCCCTTTGGCATATCTAATTTTAGTGGAATAATTAAACGGAAACATCGTAATTGTATTTGGATGATTATTTTGCAATTACTTATGTTAAAAAAAAATTCAACATTACCTGGTTTAGTGGTTAAAAAGCACAGGTTTTAAGTTTGTCCGTTCTAAGTTTAATTAATACAGTTTATATCTCTGTTAAACAAGGCTTATATCATAATTAAAAATTTAATCCATGTTTTTGATAAAATTCATCCAGATCTCTTTAAACCGTTACCCTATTTTTAAATAAATTACTAGTACTTGCGTGTCGAAAATATCATCCATACTAATATTATAAATGCGAAAGTCTGTCTGTCTTTCTGTCTGTCTGTTACGCTTTCACGGCCAAACCGCTGAACGGATTTTGATGAAATTTGGTATGAATATAGTTGAAGACCCGGGGTCAAACATAGGCTACTTTTTGACGCAGGCGGAGCTGCGGGAAACAGCTAGTTGTAATATAAATTGATTCAAGTCTATTAGCACAGGGTGACTTTTATAGTCTGTGTACATGATCCATACTAATATTAAAAATGCGAAAGTCTGTCTGTCTTTCTGTCTGTCTGTCTGTTACGCTTTCACGGCCATACCGCTGAACGGATTTTGATGAAATTAAATATGAATATGGTTGAAGACCCGGGGTCAAACATAGGCTACTTTTTGACGCAGGTGGAGCTGCGGGAAACAGCTAGTTGTAATATAAATAGATTCAAGTCTATTAGCACATGGTGACTTTTATAGTCTGTGTACGTGAAACTAGACTTTGACCACCCAAAATCAATAAAAATTATCAACTTATTACCTGCTAGAAGCTGCTTCGATGGCCGAAATTAATTTATCGGTGATTAATATTTTTCAAAAACTGGTGGTATCAGCGTAGTGAGCACTCAGAATTTTTGAAATCGGCACAGTAGTTTTTGAGTTTATTCATTACAAACCTACACACAAAAATACAAATCTTTCCTCTTTATAATATTAGTGTAGATTAGTAGTATTAATCAAAGAATCTGTTAAAATATATTGTACGTCCAAATTGGGCAAAGCACAGTGATACCAGAAAAGAAAACTGTATCCTGTATCCTACCTGTGTTTCACGCAATAAAGGTATTTTGTATTTGTATTTGTAATCTGTAGCCCTAAATGGGTTCAAAATGGCCAGACATGAGTGTTATAAATTTGGGAATGCAACTACATTGATAACATTGAAAACACCTCAAATGTAGTAAAATCTCTTTGTTGTAATATAGAAAAAAAAGGCAGAAAGAAATACGGTAACATAATTAGCTGCTTTTTGGCTT
Source organism: Euzophera pinguis (assembly GCA_947363495.1). Classification (NCBI taxonomy): domain Eukaryota; kingdom Metazoa; phylum Arthropoda; class Insecta; order Lepidoptera; family Pyralidae; genus Euzophera; species Euzophera pinguis. Next base: position 3,017,804 of record OX376154.1, read on the forward strand.
ATCTTATTGTATTGGCTTCCTTACAAAAGGAATGTTCAACAGATGGTCTATGATTCAGAGTTAAAGTAGGTTTAAATGGTTTCTAATGATCTGAAAATTTTCTTGACCATCGTTATGTATATCGTATATTTAATAAATAAAACATAATCAAAAAGAAACATGACGTGCAGTATAAGTCGAGTAAAGTATATTTTAGAACTGTAACACCACACATTAGAATTTGCGTTACTAACCATGATTGTGTAAATTTCAAATCTCATATATTTTCAAGATGTTTGTCTTGGCATCGATAAAACCCCTTCGATCTATTTAAGGGCCTAGGAAGTTCTAAGATTTCAGATATAGCGCCTTCAGAGCTTTCTTAAGTGAATCTCGCACAGGACTGTAACCTACTTGGAAAACTAGGGAAACCCGAGAATTTTAGCGTCTACGACTCAATTCAGAGTTTTGCAACACCCCACAACTGGGTGTTGCGTTATTCTGGGGGTCCGAATCCTGTTACTACTTCTTGATATTCTTAATACTACTTGACTATAGGGAATCCAGTTTCAAAGTCAGGTTTCCAGACAAGGAGCTAGTAGATTCTTATAGTCTTAAACTTGTCTAGATTGTAAAGTTGCTCAATAAATATTAGTTTTCTCCACCATCGTCTTTTATGATTTGTCGCCCCAGCGTATCACCCCTTACAGAACAGTATTTTTAAAACAATTTTGATTGTAATCAATATAGAAATCAACAGTGAAGGAAGGCACAATAACCCGAATACTACATTAAGGGGAATAATTGAACGGCGGAATAAAAAAATATTTAGCGACTGTTGCTAATATGCTGTTTTAATGACTTGAGCGGAATCAATTTAAGTCAACTAAATTACTCAACTGACGACTAACATTGATCAGTGAAAAATCTGAGATGACTGCTGACTGTAAGAGGCGAATAATCCTACTATACGTGATCAAATTACTACATGAGTGTCTAAATTACAACATTATAATTAAATATTGACAGTATCGACTAACTTTCATAAGTCGACTTTGAACCACGTCAGAGGCCGAGATGCAGTTCGAACAACTCTGACAACAATGTCAATTGACAGTGTAACCTACTCGAAATGATGATGATTTAATTATTCATTTCAAGTTTGTCAATCGGTTTTGTGCACCTTGGTGTCAGAGTTATTATTACTTACTTAATGATATAACTAACTCTAAGCCTTTAATGGTTTGAGGATATGAAATTAACTAACTTCTTCAAATAAGTTAACTCTCGCCACTCCTTCTCACCGTACTGGGTTCTACTCCAACTCTTTCGCCGTTACGGCTGTCAGACTCTGGAACGCGCTTCCCGAATCTATTAGGAGTGCCTCTAGCCGCGATGGTTTCAAAGCTCTGGTATTCGGACATTTTCTCGCTCAGCAAAGCAACTGATTAAATGTAATTAACCATACTTGGTTTAATGATGTATATTGCATCTGTATTTTATGTAACATTATATTATATGAATTTACTATATGTTTATGTATATATATATATATATTATTTGTATAGGTATATGTATTGTTTATGTATGTTTATTGTATTATAAAATATATGGTTGTGTAGGTTTATTCGTATAAGTATAGATTTTACAAGCCGTTCCCGTGGTATTTTCTGTACACCCACATTTAAGCTCTCTGCTATACCCAAAGGTTGACTGTTAGATAATGCTTTTAGCATTAAGTCTGCCTATTGTGCTTTACAAATTGTAATTTGTACAATGAAGGTTAAATAAATAAATAAATAAATAAACTGGTGGCTGAAGCACGCAAGTAAATTAATTTGGTAAGTGCTTGATAAGAATGACACAAACAATTTGTACAATAATGGGACATGATAAATACGTGCTATTTTTATTTATTTGAAAATCGTAAGCTGAGGAGGCAACTATAACGCTTGGACTAAGAATATTTTATACCTTAAAACCGTTCAAATCAGCATAAATACGCTAAATTTAGTTACTGTTACTGCTCTAATTCGGTGAAATTTAATGGTCTATTATCAAATGAGCTTATTTTCTTCAAATGGCTGAACTGATTTGCACATGTACTTATCTATACTAATATTATAAAGCTAAATAGTTTGTTTGTTAGTGTAGAGTGTTGGATAGCCAATTTATCGAGGAAGGCTATAGGCCTGAGCGATGTCGGTACGGGCTGCTAGTAGTTAAGAATCATCTTGAGAAGCTCGATAGTCTAGCGCGACTCTGCGCGACCCGCATTTCCGTAGTGAATGCGCGTGTCATGCGACGGCGAGACGCGACTACAATTGGATTGGTTGCCATTTAGTGGCATTTTCTATCTCGAGCTACTTCGTGTTTCGGAAGGCACGTTAAGCCGTTGGCCCCGGTTGTTATCGATAGATAGCAGTCGTGAGGTTGTGTCAGATGCCTTTGGGCAGGCTAAAAAATTCTGACAGTGTTTGCCACTAACACACCTCGGGTCATGATCCTGTTGGTCTGGTTTCCCTGTACAAAGGGTCTGTACGGATGTCAGACAACAGTCGCTCCATTGTAATAACCAGTGCCACCAAATTTAGGACCATGACTTACGGCTTACCCTAGGCTCCGAAGCGTAAGCTGACAACACAACTAGGAATACACGCTAGGATGAATAAGAAGTTAAGAATCATCTAGGTAGATCAAATAAAGTTGGAAAAAGTTTAGACGCTATAATGACACAAATACGGAAAATTTATGACACCCTTCCTTTTCGTCGGGTTAAAAATGTTAACAGTGAGCCAATTTATATTATCCATATATCCAGGATAAGCAAATTACGTTATTACCTACTGTAATTAATTCTGTGCCATTAGTTTAAAAACAATCAAGAATTTAATTTTAATGCTTACTGAACTATGTTAAGGATTTTAAAAACAACAAAATGGGTAAACATCATGGAGTAATTACAAAGAGGAGATGCCGTTTTAAATGGCGCAGTGATGTGATAATTGGCGCCTCGCCGACACAACGTGGGCGGGGCTTATCATTGTTCGTGCTCCATGATTGGAGCCACGGCCGAAACCAAGCACCCCGCACGTCTGCCTTCCGCCCCGTGTAGCCTCACAAACGCTTTCTTACAAAACGCTTATTACGGCATCTCCTCTTTGTAATTACTCCATGGTAAACATTTAACAACATTCGCAATCATAATAACGTAGTTATAGTACATGGAATTAACGGTAGGTTCCGTGCTACTACAATTACATAATATATTCTAATACATCGAGGTGAACATGACCCAAGGGTCATGTTCCAGTTGTTCTTGTTTTCCTGTAAAAGGACGGAGTTACGGAGGTCAGACGGCAGTCGCTCCATTGTAATAACCAGTGTCACCAAATCTATGACCATGACTTACAGCATACCCTAGGCTCCGAAGAGTAAGCAGACGACCCAACTAGGAATACACGCTAGGATGATGAAGAAGAATCGCAAAAACATTATTTTTCTAAATACATTAATATAAACCACCGGTAAATATTTTATTTGACTGAGTTAGTGAAGCTAACAAATCTTGAACTCACTCATTACTGGGGAAGTATTTCAGAGTTGTTCGGAACCACCTCTCGGCCTCTTATGTGGTTCTTTAACGACCAGTTACCAGGATGGCAGTCGGAATCAACGGTTTGACGTGCCTTTCGAACCACGGAATCATCTTCATTATAAGACACAGGTGATTCAACCCTGCAATGTCCTAATCCTTACCAAACTGGAAACAACTAAACAGAATACTTTGCGAGGGAATCGAACTCACAAACCCCGAGTTTCAGGCGAACTCCTTATTCACTGGACCACGGAGGCCGTCTATTAGATATTGTAAATTTAGGAGTTTGGAACATAGAAATTTTAACTGTAGATATTTCAATTTAACTTGTTTACTAAAACGACGACAAAACATCCTGTATTGCCCCATATCGCTTATTCAATAGCATTTCGATGTTATGAGATTGTGTAAACCCCCTTAATGATTTATAGTTTGTTTATGTTTGAATATACCGGAATCCAGGACCGTATGTCTGACAGTACCATCAAAAAATGTAAACGTCACACCTAACATAAATCGTAATCCTGACTGATCAGTGATGTTAAAAACAAGCCAAGCCAACAAGAAAGACTTCGTTTTTAGTCGTCAGAATTTGATTTTCCGAGTTTTGTTTATTTTTGTACTACATAGGTGATTGCACAATAGTAAGTTGATGATCCTATTTTGACGGTGGAGGCAGTGGTTTTAACAACATTGGATATATCAGTGGCTTTTTCCAAATTTACTGTCCAGGACTTTCTACATACACAGTTGTCTTACAAACGTAATTATCCCTATTTCAGAAGAAAAGACTACATTTGATTGAATAATGTCTGATCTCAGGCAGTTTTGTTGTGACGACGAGACAGGCGAAGTTATGACTTACAACATCAATGGAGAAACCGGAGAACCTGTGGTTGAGAACATGCGAACTATGCCACGCGTTCGGGCTTCTCGCGTGAGACCGCGACTTTCTCGTATCAGTCGCCCACCTAAACCCGTGCGCTTTCCCAAATTTTATATGGCAAAAACAAAAAAGTTTCAGCGCTTAAAAGCAAACATACTAGCTGGTTCAAATACAGTAAGTCATAGGTTACTCTTGATTCCAACGGTGTTATTCTTTCCTGCTTTAGCGAGTGTTTTGCTCATGATATTAGAGATTTATCTTCATGTTCGCTGTCATAAGAAGAATAAGAAGCTAACGGATTCCACTATGTACTATCGTAGTCCATTCCATGTGGTAACGAGGACATTTTGTGGGGTGTGTCGCGACTGTGACGCTGCTTCCAAAGTAGGGCAGCTGCAAGACCAGAGGCGTCACCGTTATGACTATATCCGCTCCTTAGCTATTTAATACATTTTCATGTTATTATATTATGTCACATTTGTTTTGGTGTTAGTTAAGTAAAGCTTTTAAAAACCTTTACATTGAAAAATTTCAAAGCACATTTCTAAGTAGTGCTGAAGTAATGATGCATTTAAGCTATGTTCTCATAAGCCCCTTCTTCTCGTCGAGTCAAAATGACTGTCTACTGTGATATGGCCCCTGTTAATTTGTATAATATTGTATAGACAGCAAAATGAGGATACAGTGACAAAGATTAATGTTAAGGTGAGGTGTTGGGCAAACATAGAAGCAGATTGATGATTTTAAACTATATTGTCCCATGCTGGCCAGAATCTTAACACATTCAGTGCCAGTAACACACATGTGTGTTGTTGTTATAATTTATTGGCAGTGAATATGTTAAGTCTATAATCAGGGCATAATAAGTCTTCTCTACCTTCTTCCAAAGCTTGTCGAATTGTATTGGAACAAAGTATATGTGGAAATTGGTCTTTGTTACTTTTGTATGAAACAGCAGTAATGTTAAGGGGGAAACAGTTAAAACAAAAGTCATTTGAAATGTAAAACTATACATATTTATGCAAATGTAGCATTTGTCTTATAAATTTTATTTATTCTTGTTCTGATTGGATTTATTTATGATATAAATTTTTGGTATATTTAGGAAACAAATTTTTTTCATTTTTGTCAACATCTTGCACTCTAATTATTAGAGTCTTAGTTTTTGTTGGAGTTTTTAAAATGCTAAAGGAACATAAGGTTTGAAGTTCCTCATATTTCATCATTTGCATTTTTGATGTATTTACATTTTATCTTTTTGCTTAATTTAGAATGTGGTTAGTTGTCCCATGTAACAGGCAGAAATTTATACATATGAGAAAAAGTGTTATTCAATAATTGTTTATACTTAAGGCAATAATCCACCGATGCGCACGCTGTGCACAGCCTGGGTTCATTTGTTTGACTATGTGGATTAACGTTTCCACTGCAGCACACGCTATACACGCAATGTAGCGCAGCACAGTTTTTAATCATACTTATGGAACTCATTTATAAACTTGCCAGCCATATTCGAGCAAGCCACGCGTGTCAATTCATGCATAGCATGTCCGTGGGTTGCAGTGGACACAATCACATACTCGTATATTTTCTTGCAAAGCGAAGCTTGACGCACGTACGACGCCTCTCCGTGCGCTGCGGTAGGTCCGCGCCTTTAAAGTGATTGAAAACAGTAAACCGTTAAGTTAAAATCTACAAAAACAAAACAGCCTCAAGTCTCATTGAGTTTAAAAATCATAGATGTAATATGTCTAAAACAAACATATAAATAGACAAACAGCATGAAAACTATTTAACATTAAAATCTTCTGAGATGTGAATTGTTTTTGTTACACACATAAAGGATTTATTTTTACTTTTTATGAAATTGGTGATGGCAATGATCAAACAGGGTCGAGGGTATTATAAAATATTGTTATAATGGTTTTAATTGCCTAATTTATGTTATTGTTAGGTATATGGAATAAATTATTTTATTTTAAAACTCCTTTTAATGTCATCATCATCCTAGCGTGTAATCCTAGTTGCGTCGTCAGCTTACGCTTCGGAGCCTAGGGGTACGCCGTAAGTTATGATCCTAGAATTGGCGGAACTGGTTATCACAATGGAGCGAATGCCGTCTGACCTCAGTAACCCTTTTTACAGGGAAACCAGAACATGACCCGAGGTGTGTTAGTGGCCAACACTGTCAAAATTTTTCATGCTGCCCTAAGGCAGCTGACACAGCCTCACGACTGATATCTATCGATAACAACCGGGACCGACGGCATACCGTGCCTTCCGAAGCACGGAGGAGCTCAAGATAGAAAATGCCACTAAATGGCGACCAATCCAATAGTGGTAGCGTCACGTCGTCACTTGACACGCTTGTGGTCGTTCAAAGAACGAAGTCGGAGGCCGAAAGGCAGTTCCGAAAAATCTGACACCAGGGTGTACAAGGTCGATGGTCTATGAAGCCCACTCCGATATAACTGAAAAAGCGCTAGGATAAAGAATTGCAAAATGGTTTATGCTAATTGCTACCCATAGACGTTATGACTATTTTATATTAGGTTGGGGAAAAAGTCTTATCGCATATAGTATGTATAATGTATCTGGCTGGTTTTGGTATTAAGTTTAAATTATAAAGATAATTTCAAATTCAAATTAGGAAAATGTATGATTTTCATTTGTTATTCTTATTGTCAGTAAGAAAAACAAATGAACATCATACAATATCAATAAATAATTAAATATGTATGTTTTGTGAACTTGTACTGCCGGTCGTTGCTTAATCCACATCCCATTTTGAACTGATTAAGTTAAAAAAAATACGTTGGTACCTATTATTATATATTAAGTCATCATCATTATCGTTATCATTCTACAGATTTAAGTATTTTTGCAATATTTATTAAATCCCATTAAAACAAACAAGCAAACCCGTCCCGTTGCAGTCGTGTAAAAATAATTAACAAAACCGCAAGGAACCATATACCATAATAGTAGAATTTTAACTGAATTACAACAGTTTTAGGAACTAAATCCATTGCGAAAAAAAGTACCAACTTTATTCATTATTATTATTTTTTCATTGCTAACTAGTTGAGACTAAAACAAAAAAATTGTGTATTGTAATTGTTTTGTGGTGGACGTTGGGAATAATCCGACCTCACACATCTTTAGCCACTCAGCAAAAATAAGAGTTTGGCTGGGAGGTGTTATTGGATCCGCCATATAGTCCTGACCTTGCACCTTCAGATTTCCACCTGTTTCAGTCTCTTCAGAATTCTTTAGGCAGTGTCATAACATCACGAGAGGACTGCCAAAACCACTTGTCGCGGCATTTTGATTGGAAGCCTCAAAATTTCTATAGCAATGGGATGATGCCCCTACAAATAAGATGGCAAAAGTAATCGAACAAAATGGCACCTACATACATTAGATAAATGTAAATAAACTATATTAAAAAATGTATTGAATTTCTTAAAAAATGCGAAGAAACTTTCCCAACCTATTATGTATGGTTGCTACACCTACCACTATGGACGCCACGTTTTCCTCATGGACCAACTGGTATGCACAACTAGTTGTGCTATCCTAGATAGTGTTGCTAATGGCACAACTACAGTCACAATAGGAACTAGATACGATTTGTAAACACATCTTGCAATTTTTAACTTCCGCAAAGTACCGCCTATCAATTAAATACATTTTCTTTCGATTTAATTGGAGAGTTGAAAAGCGGGGTCACACTCGCGATTTCGGCGAGAAAGGGCATCCAGAGTCTCGCGAGAATTCTCGGCGAGAAGAGTACCTGCGAATCTGGACACCGTAAAACGATTTTCAATTTACTCACCAATTTTTGCCATGACGGACTACTCGTGCATTCTCGCACTTTCGGTTCGAAGTTCAGTTTTGGTTGAATTGGAATCATGCACTATGCACTACTCGTCACACAGTTTTGTCACACTAGTTGTGACAACACGCCCATGATCCGGGTCCTGGACCCTTAGATTTAGAATTAACTTGATCCTAAAGTGCTATTTTTGAGAGGTGTGACTCGCGCAAATGTTTATTAATTATATTGATATCGAACGATTTTCATTCGCCATACATTTCGAAAATAGGGCTTCTGGACCAATTATACAGATACAGTACTAATAATAAAATAAACAATTTGAAAAATACACTTTATTTATATTTGTGTTTACAACTAAGCTGTAGTACAGTATAATAACACAATGAATTTCGACAATGCATAGATACCGATAGCTTCGAATGAAGTCAAATCCAAAGATATAATCTGTGCGCGTCGTTACGAAACAGTGAACATCTATCTAACATGCGTATTCTCAAACAATACTAAAATATAACATTCAAGCATTTAGCGCCATTTCTATTCCGATGTTTTGAGTAATTTATAATACGATCCTTATTTTCAAGGCTTAGACTAGAAATAGCTCGTGTTTACTTTTCGATTTGAAAAGATGTCTAGATAGCTGCTCCCATTAGTCCACGGAGGAAGCTCGGATCCAGTAATGGACATTTTCTGGCTGAACCATAAATAACTATACAATAAATTCCGCCAGTCAGATCTACAATATTAATCGCAAAACATTGTTTTCTTCATTTTTACTGGAAAATATTGTGAAAGTATTTTTTGGTGAACTTTTCTAGTCGAAGTTTTGTTATAAACAACTTCATCTTCATCCCAGCGCAGTAGTCTCACCGCGCGTAAACACGTCGATGTTTCGAGAATACAGGACAACCATTTATTATAACACCTCCAACATTAACATTTTTATACGCAACTGTACAATAGTTAGTTAATAATTTAGTAACACGACGACAATTTACGTCCAAGTATGGAACGCCATCGACGCTAAAGTTCGGCTTACATTTCGATAAAACGTAATAAAACAATAATATATACATAATTTCGATAATCGTATCACGATACATTGTCCAGTTACACATATTGTTAGCACATTGATCTGTGGAATAATTACCAATTAGTTAATACATATTAGTGTACAGACAATCAGAAAAAATGTTTAAAACTTGACATCTGAAAATTTTATAAAGTCAATTTGCCTCTTAAAAATAATAATTTACCAACTTGTTATAATTTATTTATTCTATAAATAACACTATTTAGGTAATTCCGATAGGCTTGCAACAAATGTTAACGTGTCCCGTAAATGCATTTCATTTTAGTATTAACTTAAAAACTACTTTTACATTTGCCAGAAATTTTATACCGAAGCGACCTAAATAGATGGAAACTGTTAACATGTCATTTAGGGACTTCCCATAATGATCAGCGAGGAATCGACTCAAGTCGAGAGCGTATGATCACACTACTAGGCTTAACACCAATCGTCCGTCGCGACGGCTGATCAACAGGCAACAGGTCGCAGACTCCTCCGGATGGCCGTTGCAGAGGTTAATCACTTGCGTACTTGATCACTGTATTTAGCGTTGGATATATGAAACAAACGAGGGTATTTGCTAACTATTATAAATTTTTATTCTGTAATTTTTGAATATTATTTATGTCTAAAAAAACTATATAAACAATGACAACTGCAGCGAGCTTACTTACAAACTGAGATTGCCTGCGCTCCAGCGTTCGGCTGTTTTCCTCGTCGTTCGGCTGCCGTCGGAAATGAAATCGTGCGAGCGGATCATATATATATCAATGGCGATCGGCTGCCGCCGGCCACCGATGGCTCATAGTAGGCCCTTCAGGCACAATAGTGTCGGCCCTTATTGCATTGAGCGTTTGCTACCGCTCGCGAGTTTGCATCGCTCGCATTGCTCAAAGGCAAAGCCCATGGCCGAGGTTCGTCCCAACTGGGAGCCCCTTGCGCTTGTCGCGTCGTCCGCGCCGAGCCGATACAAATGGCATTAGCGACGACCTTATTCTATTGACATAAGGTTTTTTCTCGGCTATAGCCGATTCCGCGCTGATCAGTGTGGGAACTCCCTTAGGGAACACAAACAGCGGCACAGTCGAGTAAATCACATAACAAAATTATAAAAAATAACAAAGTACAGCGGTGCTGTCAGCTGTTAAAATAAGTTTGTTAAATTAAACTACAACAATATAAAGCTCTAGTCAGATGAAATTCAAAACAGCCTGCTTTTATTTTCGTACAATAGAAATAACATATTACCTTTCCTTTTAAAGATAAGAGACGCCATGAAGCGTCTTTCTCTCTTTACATCACTCGCCAAGAATTTTTATTAATCATATCTACTGTTAATATTATCATGTCAGTTAGCGTGAAGTGTAATAGGCCATTTCACTACGCTGAATCGGCTAATTAAATAGTATTTCCTGGTCGAACTGTACACACATACCAAATTATAACTCTGTCAATCAAATTGTTTGGTAATGACGCAGATTTATCGTAACTTCCGCTCACACACGTTTTTTCGATCTATTTATTCTAGTGATTGATATTATAGATTTTTGCTAGCCACAGGCTTCATCATTGCTAGTACTAATCTGGACAGATTAAAAAGATTATACAATATTTGCAGCTTGAATATAGTGCGATTTATCTACCTTTCTTCCGTGGTTTTACATATTAGAGGTTGAACACAAAACATTTTATAAAGAAAGTGTGTCCACAAAATTTTGACAAGAAAGTAAAAGATATCATCAAAGAAAATAAACAGACTTCAAAATGTACTATTTTACTAAAATCTATATTATATGTATGTATATCTGGAAGATATTTATTACTTTTCGAAATCACAACCATACTAACGAGTATGTGAAATAAGTAAATGCATTGTCCAAATGTTGTGAAGCACTGCTAATTAGAACCTTAAAGCATTCACATGCAGAGGTTCCGAAAAACTGACACCAGGGTGTACAGGGTTGATCACGTACCCCACACGATATTGAATGAACATGCACATATTCCGTTAACATGCATAGAAAAATTGTTTTAAAACTGCGCGTCACTCGAAATCAGGCACGTCAGAATTCTGTTGTGTTGTATGGATTTCTATAGAACATCATGCACTGAAACGTACCACGTATACTATAGAAATTCATTCAGCAGATCAATTTCTGACGTCCGTAACACTCTGTTTCCCACGTAACAAATGTGCAGCTTTTAATTAATAGTGTTTCATTTTATACGTTTGGATGACCAAGGGCTATCAACAATACATTCTTTGTATTACGTTGTGTAAACTTAAAAGGCATATTAATTTAGCCTGATAAATATAAATTATAAGAAAAAATTTGGAATATGACAATGAATGAATAAACAAATTAGTTTTATAATTATTCAGAAAGTTAACACGAGATGCCATTTTGAAGTCGTTTACAAACTACAGGTACACTTTCTTTAAAATTTTTGATTTATTAATATTTCAGACAAGAAACATGCAATATAACCATAATTTATTCTAGCCTCGCAAAATAACGCATTGAAATAAAAAAAAAAAAAAAAAAAGTACATAAAATTGTAAAAACAGTTAGTTTATAATCTCTCCACCGAGTTTGTAAACTGTCGATATATTGGGAACCTAACTACCGAAATATAATGAGTTAAATTGCAATTTATAAAAAAAAATCTTACAAATGCGCTACTCAGATTATAAACTTACGGTTGTTACAATTTTACGCTATATTATCATTTGGTACAAATTCAGATTATGTCAGGTCAGAAATCAATTAAAATATTAAAAAGATGATGAGGCCATGTTGACTTTGTGCCTATATATTTTTTTTTTTATTTTAAACACATTTGAATATGTTCAAACAGTGTTATAATGCCAAGTTGTCTATAGGCTGTGTTACCACAAATAGACTAAAATATTTTTGGCCCATCAAATAAAACTTTGGAGTACTATTTTTGAGATCTTCTAGACGCATTCGACTCACCTTCAAATGATTATCGTTCGTTTTCGAATGTTTTTTGATCGACATAATCGGTGAGTCTTTTAATTACAAAAATAGCACCGAGTAAGTGGTGACATAACCAAGAGCTGCACAATGTATTCTTTATTTAATCAGCGAACCGTCCCGTCTTCTCGTGGTCTATCGGCAATGAATATGATACCTAAACCTTCACCAGGAATCAGTGAAACTTTTTGAAAAATCGTTAAGAAAACTAGACCTTAGTTTCAATGCCTCAACGCTAGCGCCTGAGAAATTTTGTATATCAAATCTGAAAAGCCCCATATAGAATAGTAGGGTCAATAAAGAAACGAATCAAACGAAACACTCCCTTCTCACTCGCACAATAAACGAAATTATAATGTGCGAGTGGGACGGAACGACTTCCATCACTACAATTGGATTAGCTTCTTTATTAACACGGCTTATATCTATGAAATTCAATAAAAAAACCCTATGGCAGAGGCAATGAGGTAAATTGTTAAAGACAGGCGTCGACGTAGGTCAATTTAATAAACTCGCAGAGCAACGATCACACGGCCGGCGGTATATTAAAGTTTAATTTAACCGACCATTGACTTAGTGATGTGGAAATGATATGAGACGGATACTTCGCGAGTTGATGGCCCGTTGGCTTACCTGAAACAAAGCATACGTTCACGATTACATTAAATAGTTGTTATTGTTAGGTATTTAGTTGACATTTGCATGCCTTAATATGACGTCAAATACATTGAGCGACATAACTGTTTCAAAGAACTTCCTGTACTGTGTTTTGGCAAATAAATGATTTGTATTTATTTTAAATATTTATAAGAAAGAAAGAGGTAAAAGTAGGATATTTTTTTTTTCATTTTCGTTTTGATAATAGTTTAGTTTTTATTAATTGGTTTTCCATGTGTCCCAAATAGAATTTTACTCAAAAATACAAGCAATAACCGACATACTTACTTGTGAATTTAGTAGGCGTTCTTAGATTATGAACCAAATTTAAACTTGGTTGGTACTTGTGCGGGCACGGTGAACGAGTAGCCTGTAAATAAACAAATTCTGTTAGTTAGGAAATACACCTAAGGTGTCAAATTGTTACTTTAAATGGAGTTTTTTTTTTAGATTTCTGCTATGATATATATAAATATATTCGGCCCAATATATACATACACCCACAGCCGAGACAGAAGCCACAGTGAAATCGACCCAGTGACAAAACCCCTTTTAATTAAAACGGAATTAAAAAAAAAAAAAAAAGAAATCGACCCATGTGCATTTCTAGACTATATACACCGTGAAATTTTAGTCGTTTTGGACCCAACGTTCAGTGAATCCATTCATGCAACCGAACAAACTTCCCCAAGGAACATACCTCGAAACATGAAAAACAAATTTGGACTTCCCATAGTAAGTTAGGTCACGTGATGAGACATTTTGTATGGGAGGTACAAAAATGTACTCCATATTTCGACCCATGTATCTTGGGGAAAGTTGGATTGACACGTGAGCTAGGATAATTACTGTCAATAGTAGGAATAATACAGGGTGTACATGGTCGATTGACAATGTAACCTACACGAGATGATGATGTAGGAATAATAAATAAGTCCGAGCAAGTGGCGGACGGAAAGTAAAGAATAAAGTAAACTGCTACATTAATCGTTCAAGATCCAAAGGTTAATGGAAAAAATGGCTCTGCTCTACTTTGTGGTGATTTCGAAAAATAAAATATTAACTTTTAAACTAACGCACTGCATATTTAAAACATAAAATTACAGGATAAAGGGCGTAAAATAATAGACTATTTTCAATAGATTCTAGTTGAAATAAATACTATAGACAAATAAATTTACAGTTGGCGAAATGTTGCTATGAACAAAGGATTGTTTAATCTAAAATATCATCAATTTATTAACGTCCCGCGGGGTAAAGCCGGGTTCTCCAGTTACTGTATTTTATGTCTTTGAACAATTAACAAACTGTGGACTTGGCCTAACTGATAACATCTCGTTCGCCTATGGGAGAAGGAAAATTAATTTCATCGTAGATTTCGAACTCATTTTGACGAGAGTAAAATGCTTTACTAACACGTATTGTTAGTTTTATTATTTTTCGACGCAGGAGACACGCCTTTTAGACGATGCATTTTGTTATATTGGTATAGTAACAATAGGCACAAAATTAAAGTTGACATTAGGTCACTAACCTCCGCTCTGCTCAATACGCTTGCTGTCCTGCTGAGCCTTCCTTTGATCGGCCAATACGAGCACCGCCTTCAACTGTTTCTGTTGTTCTTCGTTCAGGACACACGTCAACGCGTGGTACAATGCTGGCTCGGTCGTGGACAGAGCTGAAACAAACACGCTTATTCCTCACAGACTAAGGCCGCATTTGCACTTCTAAGAATCTTCACTAAGAAAGCTTCGGGATACGTTCTTTTCGCATAATTTGTTTTGTCCTTTTGTACTTTGGCATACTGGTTTTTTAACTAGCTATTAAGTCCCACTGCTGCCCTACCGTTAACTACCTTAAAATACCGGGTTTGGCATAATAGTTTTTGTTCCTACCATCTTATATAATATAATATTGATGGTAGGAACAAAATCAACATCTCTATAATAATCCATACTAATATTATAAATGCGAAAGTCTGTCTGTTACGCTATCACGGCCAAACCGCTGAACGGATTGTAATGAAATTTGGTGAATATAGTTGAAGACTCGGGATCAAACATTGGCTACTTTTTGACGCAGGCGGAGCTGCGGGAAACAGCTAGTATAATATAAACCGGTTTTACGTGTCCTCAATCCACGAATCATTGTACATACAGTTGATAACCAGGTAGTAGGTTAAATGTCGGAACTTCACCAACTCACACCCGCCGCTGAAAGCTGGTTAAAAAACCTAGACATAGAGGTGTGATCCATGCAGGATGAATATCATGTGCAATAATGATTATAACAAAGGCATGAGAATATAAAATCAACTCTTCATATGGTTTTATTACTATAACCAATTAACTTTTCATACAAGGAACCAAAAACAAGTAAGGATATCCGCCCGGGTCAATTTCTGCCAAAAATATGCTTATGGAATCTTACCTGACAATGTATTCTTGAACCTAATATATTCGTCAATCAGACAGTCCTTCTCGTCCAGAGGCGTCGTGTAACATTCCAGTACTGTCTCGTCGGGCTCAAAGCCCTCGTCGTCCTGGGAAAGGTACAGTATTTAAGTATCTGTTTAAGGCCTCATTTATACATGTAATAAAGCTTCTGCAAGTTGCATCTGACAATTTGTTCGACAGCAACTTGCACATATGTGTTTTCCTTTGCAAGTTGGTCTCTGACAGATTGTCAGAAATTTCTTGCAAGTTTTCTTGCCGGTGTAAATGAGGCCTAAGATTATTCAATGATTACTTAGTCTATATGATCAAAATGGTGCAATATAGTTTTCTAGGCTGTAATAATGTAACATTTGACTGTATAACGAGCTTGTTAATTATATTGAAAAGGCACAAATTGTAAAGTTATTGCCCAAACAAACCACTACCAAGAGTTTTATGATCTCTTAATCAAAACTGATGAGTGAAAGTTCGTTTTCGAATGATTTTTGTTGGATTTCTTCAATTTCAGTATTGAGTAGTCAGAGATGTCAAAAATGCATCTTTAGTCGTTACTAAAAGGAGAATGTTCCTCCAACCATCTCACCATAACGGGTTTTATCCAATTCCTTCGCTGTGACGGCTGTTAGACTTTGGAATAATCTTCCTGAGTCCATTAGAACAGTCTTCAGCCGTGCCAACTTTAAAAGGCTTGACTACGAGCCTCTCTCCTACTCTCGCGGTTACGGGAGCAAATTTAGGCAATTAAACATGAGTAAATTTTGAGTTACTGCTATTATTTCGTTGATATAACTCTTAAAATTAACTGTATTTTGATTATTATTTCATCGTATATATATGTAAATATATTATGTAAGTACCATAAGTAAGTTTATTATCATTCCAACTTCTTGTATTTATAGCTATATATTTTTAATACCCATATGACGATATCTGTTTAACCCAAATGTTGACTGTTAGATAATGCTTTAAGCATTAAGTTCGCCTATTGTGCTATACAATTGTATTATGTACAATAAAGTTTAAATAAATAAATAAACGTTAAAATGAGCACGATTGGTTTCCTAGTTGCCGATTGCTATATACACCAGCAAGAAAACTTTTGCAAGTGCAACTTGCAAAGGAAAACACATGGTTTATTTTTGTTGTAGAACATCATCATCATTATTTAAGCCGCAGTCAGTCCACAGCTGGACATAGGCCTCTCCTAATGGTTTGCAAAATGACTCGTAGGAAGCGGACTGCGTCCAGCGTTTGTTTAAATGTAGGTGTCTTTGTAAACACAATACACTGTGCCTGCCTCTATAAACGTACAGGGTCCGCCATCTAAGGTTTTTTTTTTCAACTAGTGCTTATTTCGTGAATGGCAACACTTAGCTCATGTCTGATTTGACAGATAATTAGTTTTATCCTTCCGCTGAACGAATATGGTTGTGTATACGCTTGAACAACGCTGGGAAATATTGCGACATTACTTTGAAAATCATGGTAATGTTGCAGAATGTGTGCGAAAATTGCGTACGGATTTTGGAAGAAAAGAAGCACCGTCAGCTCCGTATGTTCGTTACCTTGTAAAAAAAAATGAAAAAAAAAACTGGCATCCTCATCGATAAACCAACGCGTGAAAAGCCAAAAACAGTGCGTACACCCGAGAATATTGCTGCTGTGGCCGAAAGTGTGCGTGAAACGCCATCAACATCAGTTCACCGTCGTTCTCAACAATTGGACATTTCGCAGACATCATTAAGACGAATTTTGCGTAAAGACCTTGGTATGACGCCGTACAAAGTCCAATTGGTTCAGGAGTTGAAGCCAACTGACCATCCAATGCATTTTCGCTTCGCTAAGTGGGCCTGCGATCGACTTGCAGAAGATGCGGATTTTGCCAAAAAAATCATCTTTTCAGATGAAGCTCATTTCGATCTTGGCGGGTATGTAAACAAGCAGAATTGTCGCATTTGGGGCACAGAAAACCCGCACGCATTCATTGAAAAGCCGGTGCACCCAAAACGAGTCACTGTTTGGTGCGGATTTTGGTCCAGAGGCATAATTGGGCCATTTTTCTTCGAAAATGAGCAAGGAGTGGCCGTTACAGTCAATGGCGATCGTTATCGGGCCATGTTGAACGAATTTTTGTTCACAGAAATTGAAGAGGAGGATATTAGCAACATTTGGCTTCAACAGGACGGCGCTACGTGCCACACAGCCGACGCTACACTTGATGTTTTGCGCCCTGTTTTTGAAAATCGCATTATCAGCCGCAGAGCTGATGTCGTTTGGCCACCTCGGAGCTGCGATTTGACACCGTTGGACTATTATTTGTGGGGTGCCGTCAAAGATAAGTGTTACGCTGATAAGCCAGAGACAATTGACGCTTTAAAGGGCAATATTCGTGAAGCCATTGGTGAAATACAGCTGCACACAATCGATAATGTACTTAAAAATTGGACCGATCGTGTAGGCTACTGCATGGCCAGCCGAGGCAGCCATTTGAATGAAATTATTTTCCATCATTAACCGGAAAGTTTGTACTTTCAAATAAAAAAAGAAATTTGAAAAAATATTCAGTAGTTTTTTTTTATAGCATTTAAAAAACAAAGTTATTTGGCGGACCCGTTATATGTTAAGTGTCAAATCAGAAGTATCGCCATCTCGCTCTAGCTCTTTCTCTCTCTATCTCTCTCTCTCTCTCGATGCGCTTGCACGGCTGATGTGTATCTCGTGTGTGATTATTAAATCCACTGCTAATTAATCGATCGCCTTTGATTTATGCCCTTAATCCATCAGCGTTTACCTATGAGTTATGACCTTATTCAGGTCAACTGACCATCTGGTCAAAATGTTGACAAACATGTGAATTCGTTCATTTACCAAGTTAACACTTTCGCTGACTGTGAAGGAAATAACAATGGCACTCAATTGTTATCTACGTCGAGAGGCGTTACTGCCAGCGAAAGTGTTAAATAAGGAAAGTTTTCTCTTATTTGTTAATTGACGTTTTGAAGAAAATGCTGGAGTGAAGTTTGTGACGCAGGTTCTTCTCCGCTTGCGCTTTGGAACTGGTAGTTAACTTAATATATGTAAATTTATATCCTATATTGAAAATAATATACATAGCGCGGAGAACCGATGGCCGATGGGGCAGAAAGGTTCTCGAATGGCGAGCACGTACCGGTAAGCGCAGCGTTGGACATCCACCGACCAGATGGTCAGATGACCTGAAAAAGGTCGCAGGCAAACACTGGATGCAGACTGCTGCCAACCGATCATTTTGGAAATCATTGGGAGAGGCCTATGTCCAGCAGTGGACTGAGTGGGGCTGAAATGATGATGATGATGATTGAAAATAAACGATTTCATTTAGTGCGTGTTATGGCAAGCTATAGTTGTGGACTCACGTCATCGCTGTCGTCGTAGTCCTCGATCTTGGCGCTGACGTCGAGCCCCTGCGCCGCGCTGTTCTTGGTGGCCATGCGCGCCAAGTTCGCTAGGTAGTCGTGCTCGAGGTCATCCTCTTCGCTGTCTAGCACTTCTGTTAAACAATATCTTATTTAGGGCCAATTATACCAACATCGTTCCTATACAATAGTAACTAATCTTAGCATAAAAATAAATTGCAGTTGTAGAGACAAAGTCCTTGTACCGGTATTTTACGTGGATTAACAGTATATTTTCGGGTTAACTGTGTGGTGAAATGTACACTTCATTATACGAGAGTAAATTGTGTCCTTGGAATAAAACTTATCCTAATTTAGTAAAATCGGCCCTTAATAATGGAGGTAAGAATAATAGGGAGAAGACGTGCTGTAATTATATGAATCTCGTTATATCTTTTGGCGGGAAGCTGACAAGAGCAGTTTCGGCGCTGTATTTTTATTACCTATATTAATGATTATTATTCAAAAAGATAGAGAACAATCGTAATTGTTACGAAGTGATAGAGTATTCGATTTATGCGATTGATTTTCTTGCTTGTTTGCCAAAAGCTCCTGAAAATCGCTAAGTGCAATTTTTCTACCACTTCACTTAACCTGACTTGACTTTAAACTTGATTGAGTAAACAATTTTATTTAATAATGTTTACTTGTTAGTGGCTTTTACTTTGGCTTAAAGCCATATGAAAAAATGTCATACAAAATTTATTTGTCTCTTAAACAAAGGTAAGACTTATAAATAAGGTATACAATTTCTCAGAGAATCGAATCGTTTATTTTCAATATAAATATCACTAACAGACATCAATTTAATTGAAGTGTACCACCAACAAACAACTCCACCATTTTCTTAAAAACATCTATTTACATAAAACAAAAAAGATTTAATCGTAGAGCTAAGAATAATAGCGAGGGGACATGTATCATTATGGTACTACAACACAAAAATATTGACACGAGTGTCATGACAAAATCGGATTTACCCGTATTTTTTTAACTAGCTTACATTTCAATATTTACTTACATTTCAATTTTCGAAATTGGTCATATACTCGGCTCCTATAGGTTACGTACCGCCTCGTAAACCAACTTTGCACCCTTGTATTATAATCTCCTTTTAGCACAGATACGCTATTTCAATTATTATGATTAATAAATGAGTTCTGAATTTGAATTCTTTTTATTGCTTTATTGATGTACTTACACGACTTTCTGTAAAACATGTTATGTTTCTATCTGTGTGTGTGTGTGTGGCTTCTTGTTTTATATTATTAGCACTAATATGTATATTGTATTTTCTTGAACATGCGCGGAAATATTGTCATTACTTTTGAATAAAGAACACGCGTAGTAACATATTTACGTAGACTGAAAATCAAATTCACTTCCCGGCGCGTTCTTTGAATTTGGAACGAAGAGCGCGCCGGCAATGTTGTATGAAACAGTGTGCTGTTTGAATTTAGAACTCTTTTATCTATCGTCCACATTGCGTTCTCGTGGCTTTATAGCCACAAATGCGTTTACCTTTCGGCACAAACTGTAAAATAAATTAAATTTATTATGTAAAAGGCCCTTTTTTTTTCCTTGCACTTTTTTAAGAGAAGCACTATATATGCCTTGGCCGAAATGGCAATTGCCTGTCTCGTATCATTGAAGTCCTCGCCTGCGGCTCAGCCTTCAAACTCATACTCGACCTGCAATTGCCTATTTCGCTGCCTTTGCAATAATGTACTATTAAGTGCTGGCTTAATAAATAAAATAGCATTGACTCCTCTTTTTCCTTTCTTTTCGTAATATAAAGTACCTTTATGGCAACAAAATTCCATTGAACATTTCAACCTAGTAGTGGTGAAATAATGACCGTACCTTCATCATCCTCATCATCGTCATCTTCATCCGAGGAGTCGTCTTCGGCATCAGCACGGGCCGCGTAAGCCCGCTTGAGACCGTCAAACAACACGAGGCACGAAGGCAGGAGCTTGGGCACGATTTCCTCGAGGTTTGGCCGCTGCGGTCCCATTTCCAACAGAGTACAGATGCCAAGCACGCATAGTTTGCGATCGTGTAGCCTGTTCAAGTTAACGTCATTTAGATAAATGTTTTAATAGACTGTTTTTCTAAACACTGCATTGTGAAATGGCAATTTAATTATTTATTACATGTGTTTGGACTAGTATAGATATATTCGTTTATTTGTTGCTCGTATAAAACAAAAAATAACACAAAAGCATTACATACAGTATATAGTTTACACAATAATATATAAGTAATTATTTTTTATTTTTTTATTTATTTCTTTGACATTGCATGTATTTCAAGGATTCGAGGACATTTTGTGTTTTATGTTTAATTAATTCAATTATGCTTGATTTAATTTAATTATGAATAGCCTAATTATTCGCATGTCATTAAATGTGACAAAACATGTGACCCAATATGTGAAAATTGTAACACCAATATTCATACCCTGTTTATCGTGAATAAAGATATTTATTAAATATATATATATATATGGCAATTTAATGTACTGCAGAAAAACAAAATGGCCATAACTCAGCGAATATTCTGCACCAGGATGGGTACTGAAACACTGATTTTGAGTTATTGTCAAGTCAGTACGGGCACTAGACAGAGTAAATCAGAAAAAAAATAGAAGATGAGCTGTTCAAAAGTAGGTTTATGTGCAAAAAGTATGATCTTGTGCTTTGTACGAATTAAAAGCCAAAGTGTAAGTGTGTGGCTACCTTCACCGCATACTTGTTTACGTACCCCATAAAGCAATCAGTGTCGTGTATCCACTGCTTCATGAAATGCTGCGTGATGGACGCGTTTGGCACTGACTCCTGCAGCTTGTCCAGAATCGTGAATAGCAGGTGAGGGTTGCAGTACAGGATCGCTATGAGGACCTGCGATCGAACGGGACAATATTTTTACAAATAAATAAAACAGAATTGTACCTTATTTACTTTACTTTTTGTTGTATAAGTTTATAACTAAATGCAAGATGGGTTGATTAGGCTGTGGCCTCAGACTTGGCCCTGGATGTTGCATCTTATGGGCCAAATTAAGTTTTATGCAATTGTCACTAAAGAAGATGGTTAAATGTAGTGTTTCTGAAATAAATTATTACTATTCTGTTAACATTTTGCCATAAGCTCATCAAAAATATACGTTGCCGGCTTTTATCGCTTGTAAGTCAATTCGTGACGTCATCTGTTAGCGCTCCTCTAGTCGATTATCCCACTGCATATGGGCATACAAAAATATGTGATAGCTATTAATTTGGCTATGAAATGAGATATTTAGTACAGTTTCTCATTATTGTGCCGAAGTATCGGTCTATCCCGTCTTCTATACAGCTAATTTTTCCTTCATTTAGTTTTTAAAATTCTTTTTTTCTAGTAGCATAATGAGTGGACTTCGTGGAGTCGTGAACTGCCATTCCACTGGTAATGGACTCAAGACTAATTTCTTGACATTGTTTATCAACACAAACTTTCTGCTGGGCTCGAAACTGACCTGAAGCAGCATTATATTGTCCTTACCTCGAAAGCCTTAACCTTCCGTGTCAATCTGTCAAGCTCCAGAAACCCAAGCATACCATGGATTCTGAATACAGCATGAGATACAACCAGCAACTCTAATGAGCGAGACAGACAGAGAGAGAGGGAGAAGTAAACAACTGACCTGAAGCAGCATTGTCCTTAGCTCGGAAGTCTTCACCTTCCGTGTCAGTCTGTTGAGCACGAGCTCCACAAACGAAGGCAGGCAGTTGTCGATCTTTCCGGAACACTGTAACACCATAACCTCCAGCAGTTTGGCGGCTATGATCTCCGATTCGTCTTCAGCGTCGGAGTTGAGTACCTGAGTACAAAAATGAACAATACATTACAACACTCTTTGTTGCACAACATGGAAACATTTTTGTATGCGTGTATGTATATAAAATTGTTTATTGTACATAAACGAAAACAGTTAATACAACATGAACAGAAAAATAAATCTTAAATATTAATGTACAATGGCGGACTTATCCCTATGAGGGATCTTTTCCAGTCAACCACTATAACAGAGGAAGTCTGTGACTGTAGTGTAGAAATATAAGGAGAATAAATAATTCCATAATGTGCATAATTTCAGAGCATCCATTTTATATAGACCCGTTCCGACCCGACCCGATGGCGATCATGTTTCACAAAACATATGAAATAAAATTCCAATCAAGGCAAGTTGGAAAATTCCTTGCTCAAAATTAACCTAGATTTTTGTGACTCCGAAATTTAAACCCAAGGGAAACGGATCTCAAATAAACAATAATTGTGGGCTTGAGAAGGTTTTCAAACAGAACGTACGTAATTTAATCAGTGACTGTATGTAGTTAAAACTGTATTGTACTTATGAAATGCAATAAATAAATTTGAATTTGGAAAGGTTGACAAAACAAACTATTCTATGATCAAGCAACTTGAAGACGTGAGAAAGATTTTAAATGCTCATTTTACTGTAAATAACTGAAATGAATCGGTTATTTGAAACACATTTCGCAAAACAAGAATGAATACAAAGTTATGATATAAAATAGGGAAACACAGAATTCGCAAAGCGTTTAGACCACCGAGCCAATAAGAATAATGCAATAATGTGTCACTTATTACTAGAAACGAACAGTTTTTATTACAAATAAAGTTTGACTTAAACTTTATTTCGCTAATACTGATAATTTTTAAACAACTCACTCTTATCTACGGTTTTCCAAGCGTATTTTAGTACTACGGGAACAGCACTTTCTCTTTTCGAGAAGAAATATACCATGTCCTTTTTAGTACTTTCTAATGTATGCAAAATTTTAAGAATAACTTCAGTAGATTCAGCGTCAAGAGTTAAAAATCAAATCCGTACTTTCATACCAATATTATAAGTGCGAAAGTCTGTCTGTCCAAATGCTTTCACGGCCAAACTGCTGAACGGATTTGATGAAATTTTGTATGAAAATAGTTGAAGACCCGGGGTCAAACATAGGCTACTTTATGATGCAGGCTGACGGAGCTGCGGGAAGCAGCTAGTATTTTATATTATTAAAATCAAATATTTTTTATATTTCGTAGGTATGGGTTTGGCCAAGAAACAAATTTTTATTTATGCAATTTAAAAAGTTTTTACATTGTGATACCTAACATTTTGTCTCTAATTCTATATAATTTATTATTGAAAAAATGTTTAACAAGCAGTATCCTTTTGTCCACAAGTAAAAGTTTCATAACAATCTAAAATGTTTACTTATATAAGACTCTCCTAATGTGTGGGTTTATTCTTAATCAGGCAAGCCGCCGTAATAATAAAACAAAGCAATCCGTCTACAAGACAATCTATTGATCAAGCAGTCCGTACCTGTCGTACACAATCCCTAGGTCTCGCATTATACGTCCAACTTACGAATTGCGCTTACTGTCGACTTTATTACAAGACATTGAAGTATAAAATGGTTAAAAACAGGACGTTTGCACAGATTAAGTTTGCTGTTACGTAAATTCGCAAAGGCAATTTGTGTTATGGCTAAATTAAGAAATAGGATTAAAAATATTAAAATAGGTATTTTTTCGTCAATAGGCTAGTTTTCAGGGTCAATAGACTAACATTAAAATTAGTCCGTCTTTTAGGGAATCCAAATATATTAGTGCCATTTTTTTTCTCGTTTAGTCTACATTGGGCTGATTCTACTTTGGACATCATAGTCGAGTTTCGACATATTCTACATTTGACAGATTCTTTATAAGACAGATTCTATATTGGACGGATTAAATTTCATTCTACATAAGACATATTCTATATTGGACAGATGTTTTTTTATTTTTTAACATTCAATTCCTTTTTTCATAATCTGTCCAATATAGAATCTGTCGAAATAAAACTATGATGTCCAATGTAGTCTAAACGTTTTTTCTTTTGGCAATTAATCGATAAATTATAAAGATATAACGCATCAAAGTTTAGGAGTGGGAGCTCGTGATGTCACATATTCCGAAAAAGTATAGCACACTGTGACGTCACACGGAACTTTAACGCGCCATATCTAATAATATCTTCAATCATAATATATTTTTTTTAGGAAACTAGCCTATTGTTTTTATTACTTTGTATTTCCTTTTTTCTTATCTAAGGACAAAGACGTCGAAGAAATTATAAAGAAAGTAAAACAATTGATGTAGTTAGCTATGGACAAAAATAGTAATAGAGTGGTATCCCAACGGCAGAACGGAAGAGAGAAAGACAGATAAAAATATGAGTAAGATGACATTGAAATATTTTTGGAAGAGGCCTATGTGACCCATGACACGCTGGTGACGCATACCAGCAATATGGCTTGTTGCCTCACAAAGTTAGCCATCTTTAGCTAATCCATGCTTCGGTAGACAGTTGAAGCATTATCATAATGCCATGATATTTCGTGATACGGCAACTGTTTGTATCTATTTATACCCCGCGGTTTCACTCGACACACAATCTTACTCTAAAATCAGACTATTGTATCCTAAATTAAATTTTTAAATTCTGACCAGAATTCCAGATATTTCCACATCAAACATACATATGATGTATATTATACTTTATATAGATTAAGAAGGGTCAGACAGGTCATCAGATATTGGATTCCTGCACAAGTAGAGTCATTAATTAGTACCCGCTTTGTTACTTGATTCTAGGTAATTACAACTTTATTGTATTACAATATGTGTAGATAAGACTAGCCAACTGGGGTTCTGAAAGTGCCAAATATCAATAGTTTATTATAATAATATTTAAATCAAAAGGGAAAGAATTTTTATTTTCATTTTCAAGAATAAATTAGGCCTTTGAAATCTGGTAGAAATTGTCAAGTATGGTTGGCGTTGCGCGCGCTGTTGGTGGCGCACAGTCGTCCCAATCTGTCCTCAACACGTTAAAGTAGTAGAGGGCGAAGGCAGGTGCGGACGAGCGACAGCGTAGGCAGCTTAGGTTCAGGCGGCACAGCTCCAGGCGGCGTAGCTTATGGCGGCACAGCTTCGGGCGGCTCAGCTTCAGGCGGCTCGGCACAAGGCGGCTCAGCTTCAGGCGGCTTGGCTCGAGGCGGCGCAGCTTGAGGCGGCGTGGCTGCGGGCGGCGTAGCTTGATGCGGCGTGGCTTCGGGCTGCTTAGCTTCGCTCCGGCTGCCGAGGACGACGTCGATGAGTGGACTGTATGAGGGGGGGGGGGGGCCAGCAGGATGAGCGAGGGGCCTATCTTCTAATCCGCCGACAATCCGAGCAGAGGTCCGATCTCGACGACTCCGAGTAGCAGGGGTCCTATTCCTGAGATCCAGGGGTCCGATTCCGAGCACAGGGGTCCTAGCTTCCGATCCGACCGACGATATTCACTAACACTTCACTTGAGCACTGGAGCAGGGATCCGGGTCCGAAATTAAAGATCACTTGTATTCACTTCCTTTATTTCGTCTTCCTTGGTTTTCTTCCATTCCAAGTGTTCCGAGAGCCGAATTGATTCCAGTACTGCCGACTCAAAATCGCGTCGAACCTTATTACCTCGCGAGTAAAAATCTGCATAGCCAGTTCTATTTCGTAACTGCGCCATCTATCGGCAGTCGTGGAATCTTGTGTTCGGCTCTCGTTACGGTAACGCTTTTTGATTCTCGGAATGTGAGTTTACCATATTTACTTAAAAAAGACCTTGGTTCTCGTTATGGTAACGCTCTTCGAAAATCAAATAGTGCTACTTACAATTACAAAATTAATTCTTATAAAATACCTTAATGCTAAAAATAAGAAACCCTATGCTATATATATTTACACTTATTACCCTATTCTAATAATATCCCTTCATTTATTTGACCTTAAAAATTACCTTATCTACCTTGATATACATAGAAACTTAACTATATATTATACTAATTAACTTTATACAAATCAAGGTGAGTAGTGTTTTCAGTCACGTCGCTAATAGTTCTCCCCCGCCGTGCGTAGCGCTCCATCTCGAGGTTGCGGCGTGGCTGCTGGCACCAGGATGACGACTCGCTGCGTTGACCGTCGTAGTGTTCCTCCCGGTGTCCGCACGTCCAGAATTCTGACCCTTCCGTCTGGGCCTGGATATACCTTTTGGACTTCTCCTCGCGGCCATGTGTTGCGGGGCAGCGAGGCGTCCATAATCAAGACGACGTCTCCGACTTGAGGATCCGTAGTCTGTCTGCCATCTATTTTCCTCGGCTTCAAAGTGGGCAGATACTCTTTTAGCCACCTCTGCCAGAAGTGGTCGGTCAGGCGTTGCGCGGTCCTCCAGTTTGCTCTGCCAATGAGGTTCCCATCTTCAAACTCGCCCGGCGACGTCGCTCCGCAGGATCTTCCGAGCAGGAAATGGTTTGGTGTCAGGCTTTCTTCATCGTTGGGGTCTATGCTTATGTGAGTGAGTGGACGGGAATTGACGACATGTTCCACTTCAACCAGTAGCGTGTGGAGTACTTCTTCTGGTGGTGATCGCGATTGTAGTACGACCATCAGTGCCGTCTTCACCGTACGGACCATTCTCTCCCAGGCGCCTCCCATACTCGGACTTCCAGCTGGTATAAATTTCCACCGGATTCCCTCTTGAGCTGCTGCTTCTTCCAGTTCTTTGTTGGCCCCGACGAAGTTTGTCCCATTGTCGCTGTAGATAACCTTCGGTGTTCCTCTTCTGGCCGCCATTCTTCGTAAGGCCATGATCATCGAGCTCGTACTAAGGGAACTTGATAGCTCGAGGTGAATAGCCCTTGTGGTTAGGCATGTGAAGAGAGCTCCCCAGCGTTTTTCAGTTCTTCTCCCAATGGTCACCTGCATCGGCCCAAAGTAGTCCACAGCTGAGCAGGTGAAGGGGTGCTGATGATGCTGCAGGCGTTCAACGGGGTGATCTCCCAACGGTGGCACTTGCGGTATGCTCTTATGCACTCTGCACCATTGACAGCGGTGTATGAGTGCCCTTGCTGTTGTCCGTAGGCCCAGGATCCAATATTTTTGCCTGACTTCATTTATCACCGTTTCTGTATTGCCATGATAAAATTTCTGGTGATAGTGTTCAATGATTAGGCGGCATATCCTGTTCTTGCCGTCTAACACCACTGGATTCTGCTCTTGGTTCTCAATCGTGATTTTCCTTGTTCGCGTTCTTAACTTCAAGATGCCTTGTTCGTCGACATACACGTCGATTTTCTTGAGTCGGCTTGAGTTTTCCATTGGCTTCCTATTACTCAATTTTTCTATTTCTCTCCGAAAACTTTCTTGCTGACTTTCCTTAATTAACTCTTCTCTGGCTTTATTGAAGTGTTCTTCTTCAATGATTTTGAAATTTCTCCCTGGTTTCATAGGAGGAAGCTTTACGAGTTGTTTCCTCTTTACTGCAGGTTTATTTTGTTTCCATGCCTTGTCTTTAGCTGCGTTGACGATTTCCTTGGACTTGTTCTTCTTAAGTAGATCGATGAACTGGAACACGCGCGCCGTACTTCTTAGGAGTCGCGTCCAGCTGGAGAAGCGTTCTGGATCTGGTATACGACGAGGAGTTGTGGAGACTGATGCTATTGTCTGAATATTCTTTTCCTCCCCCGTGTCGATGATCTTCCCTTCGAAGCGGTTGGCGGGCCACTGCTGCTCCTCTTCGTAAAGAAATGTAGGCCCCTTGAACCACCTCGCGTTCCTGTCAAATTCAGTTGGCGTCCCACGAGTTGCGTCGTCCGCTGGATTCTCTTTAGTAGGCACCCATCGCCAGTCTCGCGGGCTAGTTAACTCTTCAATCTCCGCAAGTCGATGAGCCACGAACGTCTTGAATTTTCGCGGATCTGCTTTCAGCCACTGAAGAACAGTGCTTGAGTCTGTCCAGAATATCTTCTTTGTGATTTCTAAGTCCGTTTCTTTCTCGATTGTAGCTGCCAGTCTGCTTCCTAGTAACGCAGCCTGGAGCTCCAGTCGCGGTATCGAGACTGGCTTCGTGGGAGTAACTTGCGCTTTCCCTGCGATCAACGTAACGCGGACACTTGGTTCTTCTGTTCTCCAAAAGACGACAGCAGCATAGGCCTCTTCACTCGCGTCGGTGAAAGTATGGAGTTGCCCTTTCCTCTGATACGGAGATAAACATCTGGGTATCCTCAATTTTTCGAGAACTGCAACCTCTTTGATGTACTTGAGCCACATTACTTCTTGCTCAGGTAAGATCGCGTCGTCCCAGTCGATCTTCGTTCGCCATATGTCTTGGATGAGTTTCTTCCCTTGGATTAAAACAGGTGCGGCGAAGCCCATCGGGTCGAACGTAGACATGACGGCGCTGGCTATTTGTCTCTTCGTTGGTATCTTTCCTCCAGTCAGAATTTCGCGAGGTGTGTTGCGAAATCCGACGTTGAATGCTAGTGCGTCTTCGCCAATTATCCATCGTAGTCCGAGTGTCTTCTCTTCTGAGGAGAGTTCTTTTATTCCCTCTTGCGGTTGATCTTGCAGGCTCTTCAACACTTCAGCTTCGTTACTACCCCATCCCCTTAAATGGAAACCCGCTTTTGCATGCACGTACTGCACCTCCTTTGATGTTCTTTTGGCTTCCTCGATAGTTTGAAAGCTCTGGAGGTAATCATCCATGTAGTGATTTCTCTTGATAGCTTTCACTGCAGCTGGACACTCTTCTTTAAAGTCTTCCGCATTCTTATTCATCACGAAGATAGCTGTTGAGGGTGATGACGTCGCTCCGAAAATTACAGACTTCATTCTGTATTCTTCTGGTTTTCCAGCCCGTTGACTTCCTCGCCACAGGAATCGTAGGCAGTCCCTGTCTTCTTCACGTATCTGGATGCGCAGGAACATTTCTTTGATGTCAGCAACAACAGCGACGGGCCCCTCTCTGAATCTTACGAGAACTCCAAAGAGAGATTGAAGAAGATCGGGCCCCGGCAGCAAGACATCGTTGAGACTTTTCCCTTCGAATTTTGCAGCTGCATCCAGTACTATTCTTGGCTTCTTTTTGACAGGATGTTCCACCACAAAATGCGGCAGGTAGAACGTTCTGCCGGGCGTCGATGTAGATGGAGCCTTTTCCACATATTCATTCTTCACCCAGTTGTTAATTTGCTCTTCGTAGGCTATCTTCAATTCTTGACTTCTGTCCAACTTCCTTTCGATGTTGTTTAATCGTCGATGTGCTTGACCGTAATTTTTCGGCAATGTTTCTTGCTCGCTCTTCCATAGAAGTCCTGTTTCAAATTTCCCATCTGGCAATCTTCGTGTCGTTTTCTCCAAAACTTCCAATGCTCTCCTGTCAGAGTCGTTGCTAGGGCGGTTTGGTTTCACCCCAAGAGCCTCGATATCAAAGTATGCTCGTACCAAGGCTTCTGTCTTGTCCTCTGCTAGGCGGCTGTGGTTGACGAACTGGACAGGTGTGTTCGCTCCAGTGTCGCATCCATGAAGCACCCAACCCAAGCTAGTGAACGAAGCAACTGGTTCAGACTTCTTCCCTTTGACGATTCTTCTTGTTACGATGAGCTCCCAATTGTCTTGCCCAATTAGTAGTCTTGGCTCTTCTTTCTTGTAGACTAGCTGACTTTTTAAACTTTGGAGATGATCGCATCTTCTCAGGACTTCTTCATTTATTTCTTGCTTCGATAATTTCAAGCCATCGATAGTCCTTACTCTCATCGACTGCTTATACTTGCGATGAGCTCCCTTAATCCTTATTTCCACCTTTCGAGAATCCGTCTTCTTGAAGCCTCTTCCACCGACGGTTTCTATTGTTATAGACTCAGCTGTTCCTTCCGCACCAATCTTCTTGGCTATAGCAGAGTCTATGAGTGAAATGGTGGACCCTTCATCCAGCAAGGCCAGCACACGTGCTGTTCCCTTTGGCCCGTACACGTCCACTGGAATCATCTTCAAGTATGCTCTTCCATCGCTTGTAGTGTGCACCGATGTGATGACTTCACCTGTGGGCTCTTCCTTATGTACCACGTTGCAGCTGGCTTCGTCCCTTTCTGGCTTCTTAATTGCTGGAGGTGTGTCTGAGTGGAGACTAACATGATGCCATCTCGAACATTTCTTGCATACCGGAGCCCTGCATCCTTGTCTTGAGTGCCGAAAACGAAGACACTTGAAGCATAGTCTGAATTTCTTCACTATTTCCCATTTCTTGTCCATATCTGCTTCTTTAAATCTTCTGCACTCGTAGATCCAATGCTCTGCTTGACATTCTGGACACTCTGTCTTCTTGCTTGGCTGCTGATTGTGTTCTTTCTCCTGAACTGTATGGACACTCTTCCTTATTGCGCTCTTCTTGGCATCCCACGATACTTCAAGAGGGGCGAAGTCACCACACATGTCAGCTTCTATGTCCAGAAAATCCCTTATTAATATGAGCTCCGGCTTCTCTTCATCTCGATGGCTGTGATGATACATAAACCATCTGTACTTGATGTTTGCTGGCATCTTGTCCACTAACGCCTTCATTGTTTCTGGCGAACTCAGGTACTGTTCCTTTCCAAGTGCACTGATTGTTGCCACAGAATTTCTGACGTGGCTAGCAAATGTGCACACATCATTCGGCGTCTCTTGCATCTTCGGCGTACTCTTTAATTTATCCAGCTCCGCTAAGGCTATGGCTCCTGGTCGTCCAAAGCGCGCTTCCAATCCCTTCATTACTTCTTGCGGTGTCTTGGCAGTGAATAGGAGACTCTTCACTGCTTCCCTTGCTCTCCCTTGAAGAGACCTTCTCAGACGCGCCAAATTCTGCACGTCGGTGAAGGCGTTCATGGTGTCTTCGAAGGATCGCTTGAACGCTAACCACTCTTCACTTGCACCGTTGAAGTTTGGAAGCTCTATCATATGTTTTGATAGGCTGTGCTCCGATGACTTCTCTGACATCTTCTTGATGACTTGAGCCAGTTCTTCAATGTCACTCTTCTTTTCCTTAGGTGAAGTAACCTTCACAGTGTTTGCATGATCCAACCATTGCTGCACATGCATCTGTGTCTGCTCTTCATGCACGAAGTCTTCTTCTTCCTCAGAATCCAGTTGTAGCAGCTCCAGTTCAGCTTGAGCCACCTTAGATCTGGCTTCTGCTACTTCTAGTTCCCTGCGGGCGAGTTGCATCTTGGCTTCTAATGCAGCTCGTTTCGATGAACGCACCGACTGTGTTTCTATGTTCGGTCTTCTTGGGCGCGCTCCTGTGGGCCTCGCACTCGTTCCGGATTCCATCACATCAGGAACTGCAGGCTGTCCTTGGCGGCGCTTCTGGGATTCGGAGATGCGACTCAACAACTCGTCGTGTTGCTGAATCATAGCGCGCGTAGTTAGAGGCGTGAGCGGTTCGCCAATGGTACCGGAACGCGGCGCGATGTACCCACTATTGACGGGTGCGGGGGGTACTGGAGGCGCAACGGGCGCGGCGAGTTCTCCCTCCACAAACATGACCGACGCGGCACGATCCCCCATAGCGGTGCGGGAGGGAGACGACTCGGCGGCGCGGGATGGCGGCGGCGTTCTTCTTGTTATCGTCGATCGGGTCGAGATCCCTGTCCCGGTGGTTTCTGTGTCGGCTGGCGTGTTCATGCTCCAATCAGTCGAGGCGGACTTTCCAGCTGTGGCGGTTGTCGACCTGGTTGTAGGCATCCCTCTTCCTTGATCCGGCTCGAAGGACCAACTATGGTTGGCGTTGCGCGCGCTGTTGGTGGCGCACAGTCGTCCCAATCTGTCCTCAACACGTTAAAGTAGTAGAGGGCGAAGGCAGGTGCGGACGAGCGACAGCGTAGGCAGCTTAGGTTCAGGCGGCACAGCTCCAGGCGGCGTAGCTTATGGCGGCACAGCTTCGGGCGGCTCAGCTTCAGGCGGCTCGGCACAAGGCGGCTCAGCTTCAGGCGGCTTGGCTCGAGGCGGCGCAGCTTGAGGCGGCGTGGCTGCGGGCGGCGTAGCTTGATGCGGCGTGGCTTCGGGCTGCTTAGCTTCGCTCCGGCTGCCGAGGACGACGTCGATGAGTGGACTGTATGAGGGGGGGGGGGGGGCAGCAGGATGAGCGAGGGGCCTATCTTCTAATCCGCCGACAATCCGAGCAGAGGTCCGATCTCGACGACTCCGAGTAGCAGGGGTCCTATTCCTGAGATCCAGGGGTCCGATTCCGAGCACAGGGGTCCTAGCTTCCGATCCGACCGACGATATTCACTAACACTTCACTTGAGCACTGGAGCAGGGATCCGGGTCCGAAATTAAAGATCACTTGTATTCACTTCCTTTATTTCGTCTTCCTTGGTTTTCTTCCATTCCAAGTGTTCCGAGAGCCGAATTGATTCCAGTACTGCCGACTCAAAATCGCGTCGAACCTTATTACCTCGCGAGTAAAAATCTGCATAGCCAGTTCTATTTCGTAACTGCGCCATCTATCGGCAGTCGTGGAATCTTGTGTTCGGCTCTCGTTACGGTAACGCTTTTTGATTCTCGGAATGTGAGTTTACCATATTTACTTAAAAAAGACCTTGGTTCTCGTTATGGTAACGCTCTTCGAAAATCAAATAGTGCTACTTACAATTACAAAATTAATTCTTATAAAATACCTTAATGCTAAAAATAAGAAACCCTATGCTATATATATTTACACTTATTACCCTATTCTAATAATATCCCTTCATTTATTTGACCTTAAAAATTACCTTATCTACCTTGATATACATAGAAACTTAACTATATACTATACTAATTAACTTTATACAAATCAAGGTGAGTAGTGTTTTCAGTCACGTCGCTAATATCAAGTAACAAGAAAAGGACGCACTTAGGGTGAAGTGACGTCACTACCACGTTCCACTTTTCTTTTTTTTTAAATCATTTATTCAGTAAATATCAAAATATACGCATACAACAGTAAGAAAGTCAATCATCTTCATAAGAAAATTTTAAAACAATCAAAGCCAATTATTATTAAAAGTCCCATCTTTAAACAAATAATGTTACAGTCGAGAAAAACAGTGTGTATCACATTGAGAAAATAGTTATATTCTATGGGCGGAGTGTAACCTGAAACAACATAACAATTCTTCCTCAGAGAGCTATAAAAGTTGTGAACAACTTACCGATTTGGCCATATTGAACATAGCCAATATATGATTCTCGTTGGACAGGAAAGCGTTCGTGTCCACCGTTATGTAGTTGTGTAGCACGGGCATCATGTCCGTAAAGTAGTCAAAGCCTTCCTTCTCAAACACTTGATAAAGGAGCTCAAGCATTTTCCACATGTCCTCTGATATTGTCTTTGTTGTCAATTCGCAGAGAAGAGTCATGGCTTCTTCGTAATATTCTGGAATAATAATTGATAGATCAATACCCAAAACATGGCACGCTTTTTGAGCTGAATTGAATATAACAACTAGTGTGGTTTTTGACATGAAAATATACCACTTCCTCTTCTCATAGTAAAGGCGCAAAGTAATGGAAAATATATGTTTTTTTTATCTCTTGTTATGTAAAGTCACAATATTACCTAACCATAAAAGAATTTCAAGCACTGAAATATTTTGTACAAATATTAATCATCTTAATTAGCCCCCTGCCACACACATATTTTAAAGCTAAATAAATAATTACTTACCAATTATATTGTGATGCAAGATGTGCCCCACTACACGCAGCACAGTCTTCTCCAACTGCGCCATAATCTCAGGGTTCTCGCCCATCACATTCAGAACAGTCTCCATGGTGTTCAGGAGACCCATGGCAGTAATCGCCTTCTCATCAGTCCCCGAGTCCGTCTCAATCACATTGCTAAACGTCGTTGCTAAGTGATCCATGATCTCATATGCCATGGGCATCAATTGTTCGGTATACAACGGTACTATCTTCTGAAGTACATTTGCAATATTATCATTCTCTGTCTCTCTTATTATTCCAAGAAGCTCTGTGGTGACAGGCTTCACTTGGGGTTCCAGGTGCTTGTGAACTTTCTCTTGCGACGTCAACAGCATCTGTAGTGCTATAGCCGCTTCTACCTTCACAGGTAGTTCAGTGTCGGTGAGAAGAGCATTAATAGTCAGACGTACAGCCTCGATAAGTAACGGTTCACTCTTGAAGCGAACAGACGCAAAGCATTGGAGGACCCAGCAAGCTCTTGCTCGCATGTAGCCAAGAGGGCTGTGGTACTCGGGGAAAACGTACTGGCTGAGAAGAGTGTCAATTTCTTCTTTGTAGAATTTCTTTTTGATCAGAATGTCATTTAAAGTCCCCACCATGTGTAGGGCGCCATCGCGCTGTCTCGGGCCATGTTCTGCATTCTGACTTCGTAGAATTTGCATACATAGTTGCATAGTGCGTTCTAACATTTCTTTTCGCTTTTTACAGCAGGATATGAGGAGCGTTTGCGCCGCAGTAACGGGTGATACGAAATCCTCGAATATATCTGTAAAAAGGGATAAAATTAACACAAATCCACTGCATCATTTTGGAACAATTTTTACACACAAATGTCCCATTTGTTTAATCATTTTGCTGCAACATGTCTAATAGAAAAACACATATCATAAATGGTCAAATCTATGACAAACAACCAGACAACATAAAGGCGTTTGGTATGGAAACCTTCAACATATCCAAATGTCCTTGGTTTTCTCGTCATCGAAATTTGGATAAATGGATCACGTCTGTCATTATTCGCCTTCGTCTAGGACACGCATGTACACCTGTCTTCCTCGCCAAACTCCGAATACGAGATAGTTCGATCTGCGAATGTGGCCTTGACGAGGGCTCTTTAAATCACATCTTTTTTAATTGCCCTAAGCTTTCCATTAATTTTCGTGATTTACTTCCTCCCACTCTACTTTAAAACCAAATTGATGTTCTGTTCCTCCTTAACTTAGTTCATAGTCAATATTACTATATCCTTGCAAAATTTTTGTCCAAAAATTCACTCAGGTTCTGATTTCAAGTATGTTTATGTTTTTCCAAATAAATTTTTATAACACCTGCATTATTTTTATTACTTTTTATTTTTAACTAACTATTACTAAACTACAAACTAAACTTAAATGTTGTGTTGTGACTTTGTGTTTGTGACATTGTTTTTCCTTTCCCTTTCAGCTCGTCCATCCCGTAACCTGAATATCAACAGCACATCGTGTCTCTTCAAATCTTGACATTGGCAGAATCACCGAAATATCGGTGGAAGCCATAATTTAAAATAAGAAAGAAACTTACCAAATTTGATACGTATGTATTCATGCGGGTCCGTGTTCCAAAGCTCCTCATCGGATTCAGAGTATGACATCAAGGGGAACAGCACATCTTGAATGATGGCAAACATGTGTGGCTTCAGGAGCTTCCAGGAGTGGCTGTGCACCACACTAAAATCAAACATAGATTTTATTCTTTGTTCATCCCAAATTTGACCCAACAAATTCTTCCATCACAAAAGAGAACCTTTTTGGGGTACCAAATGTTGTGTTAACTTCTTTTTGTATTTTTGTGATTTGAAGATAATTATAAAAAAAAAGAAAAATCCAAAAAGCATGAATATAGTTTTCAAATTCAAAATCAATCAATTTATGGGAGAGCAGTGGCAAGGTTTTTATTTATTCATTCATATATTCAAAATCATGTGTTGTTGACAAGTCACAATATATTTTGTTGAAATTGGCGATATTTTATTCCTTTTTAAATAAGTAAAAATAAAAACACATTATTGCACCATAGATAATTACATTATTTTAATAGTAAAAAAAAAAACAATTACTTAGTTTTGTTTTTTAATTAAAATATACTAGTGTTTAGGCACGACACCACAACTCTATAGATGTTAGAAACTCAGTTCCATAATAATCTCTACTGCATCAATTTTCATACTTATCTGTGTGATCTGTTAGGTATTTATTATTAGTTTAGACAGGCAGCTGTTACAGCTGATGTGTCTATATTATAGACATATCAGCTGCTATATCAGGAAGTGTCATTGGTGTTGATTTTATATAGTCACTTCACGTTACTACTCACCATTGGTCAATGTAGCTAATGGTCTGTTGCAGTACTCTGGGTGATATGTACACTTTGTTCCTGTACTGGTCAAGTATCCTCAGTAGTACTTCCAGGATTCCACCCGTAAATGTTGTTAGGTACCATTCAGCAAACTGTACATACTCCTCACGTGCGTTCACAGGGCTGCCGTACCTAGGAAAGGAACAAAAACTAAATATAGTCACACAAAGAAAATAAAACTAAATAGGAATTTATTAGTAAAATTTATATTACAGAATATATACTTGAATGAATAGGCAATTAATTAGCCAGCGAGCTTCATCTTAGACCATATCTATACATCAGATGAAATCGTGGTCATTTTAACATCACAAAATTCCAAACATTTTACTAACATAGATTTTGCCCTAAAGAAATGATTATTTATTTATTAACCCTGACATCCATAAAAAATTCAAATGTCTGCTAAGCTCAATTTCACATAAATATCTCTCTCTCATCCTTACACATCAAATTATCGTTAAGAGAGAAAGAATCAAAACATATTATAGTTAAACCAGGCATAACAGACATTCATTATTTTTTATGAATAAGTTGGTCATTCTATACCTTTCAAATAACCGGTACAATGTATGAACTGCCCATTTTTTGCACTTCCACCATGGCAGCTCCATCCTCATGTCTTCCTCCACCTGCAGGGTGCTTTCAGGTATCGGAGCCTCCATCACAGCACGGAGCACCTCCATCCATTTGGTGAAGATTTCCTTCGTTATTAGGTCCAGAGGAAGGATGTACTACAACAAATTGTAATGTTTTTTATTCTTTATTTATTTATTTATTGCCCTTAGGCAAATAATACTGAATAAAATTAAACTATTTTATAACTACAGTGGATTCAAAGGAATTTTAAAGACGTGTGAATACAAAAATCTCCTTCCACATACATATCTGTGGTATAATTTGTCCAGCATGATACTTACAAAATAATACTCTTCATAATGAAATTTTGATTTCAAATAGTAGTTATTTTTTTCAGTAAAACAGATTTTGATGTTGCTATTACTAATAAAACACATTTTTCTTTTACAATAAAACAATTATGAGATTTCCTAATATTAAGTTTCCAATGTACCTATACATATTTACAATGTGTTCATGACACAAATTAATACATTAACCATTATCACTGATAGAAGTAACTGTATATGCTATTTTAATTAAAGAAACATAATGATTAAATTTACTCACCTTGATTAGGCCATAAAAGCATTTGAGTATTTGTTTCTGGATGAGAACGGACTCCGATGACTGGTCTGCTTGGAGATTCACTATCAAGTTGTACATCATCGGCAGCAAAAGGTTCATAGCCTCTATTAGCGGTACCCGTTTCTCCACCACATAATACTCATAATTCTTTATTAATTGGTAAAGGCACAGGAGGGCTCCCATCCAACTTGAAGGCTCCGGATTTTGCAAGTAAATGTGTATTTTGTCGACGACCTGTGTCCAACGGGTGGGGAAATCGTGTTTGATGATTGTTTTTAAGCACACACATAGCTGTACTCGTATAATGTCAGGTGCCTGTACTATAGCATCTACAATGCTGTCTCGGATCATAGCCCGGTCTTGTTCGTGGATCACGAAGGGTGCAGGCTCCTCATCGTCAGCCTCCTTCTCTTGCCAGCCCGAAGTGATAAGGTTCTTGAGGTAGACCACACCAGCCAGGCGAACTGGTGGTTGGACTTCATTGAGCATAACCACTTGGAGCAGTGATGGGGCAAACCCAATGATTTTATGTATCTGTAACGAATTAAGGCTTATTAATTTTATTTCTTAATCTATTGTTTTAATGTCAGGAAAAATAAAACAGCTTTTGTTTTAGAATTAAATATTCCAAAAAAAAGCAGTAAACTGTTTTCTGGACCAAACTAATACACTGTAATACTCTTACTACACTAGAGTTCTTACAACATTAAAATTACTTAAAACATTAAAATACTCAAAACAAAAACCTGGATATTTTGTCACTACATAAGCTTGGTCTATATTAAATAAATTTTTTAGAACTTATCTATGGAACAGCCAAAAGCAAACACAGTTTCATAAGATTCAAAACCACAGTTTAAAGCTAGAATAGTAGGAAAATTACAATTAACACTGAATAATTCCGACACTGCAAATATTTTTATAACCTATAAACATTGAAGTGTTGAACTGTAGTATTATGTGAATTATTCAGAAAGATTTATAAGAAAAAGCAGCAAGTTTTCATTACTTAAAAATTAATCCATTAGGAACTGAATTATAAGACATTTCTATAAATCTGTTAACTATAACCAATTAATTACTCATGTACAAAAATCTAAGATAATAAATGAGACAAATTAGAGGGTACTTCATTCTAATCTTTCTTGTATCTGATACAGCTGTACTAACAAGAGAGGCCCTGGAGATCAAAAATAGCATATTTCAGGGCGATGTCCGCCGAAGCAACATGATAAAAACGAATAATCGAAGGTAAAACATGCTATTCCAGAATCACACCAGCGCGGCATGTTATAACACGGCAGGATGGAGAAGCACATCGCACAATGGAACCACCAACACGTTGTCGTACAATGCTAATTGGTCGTTTTAGAAAATTCCGGAGCATGTGGATGACTGGTGGTTTACCTGGGAGAGCTGCTCTTCAGCCTGCTGCCTCTGATTGGGTTCGATGGTAGCGCGCAATATTTCCGTCAGCTTTCTGGTGTCCATTTTTGCGACAATAACATTAAAATTAAAAATTAAACTGCTTTATCAACGGAGGGCATCCGCCGCCGCCGGGCGTGGAAGTAAAAAAGACATTTCTTTTCTTCTACTTGTCTATGGCTGCATGTATTGTCCTTTCAATAAATCCACACACATTGAACACGGTCAATGCTGGCTGTATACATTCGCGAAACATCCGCGAGATAGGCCGAAGCCAGAGTATACAATATACATGGGACCTCTCGAAGTGTCTTGTAATGTCTCGGGGTCGCTCGGAGTTTCTCGCCCGCTCTCGCTCCGATGTCGGTTTTTCGCCACGAGTCACAGGGCCTCGCGGATTTCTCGGCACCCATGTGTATATAATCTCGGGGTTTGAGGCGGGACCAACGATCGACATTTTTTTCACACATGCTTTGTGTGAATTGAACCTATTGAATGTATTATAGCAATTTATATAGTGGAACATAAACTAGAAGCCCTATCTTTGAATGTTTGACTCATAAGTCGAATAAACATTTTTTACTCACCGATTACGACGAATGAAATTCATTCGATATCGAACGAAAATCATACGACTCACCGACTATTCGTGAGTCAAACTTTTCAAAAAGATCACGAGCACTCCCGGGGTCGATTCTCGCGCCTGTAGTGTAGATACCTAAGGAAAATTCGACATTTCTCAAAAAAATCATAATATAGCATTACACTTATTTTCTGTATTGCAATAAATTAATATAAGTTTATTACTTACTTTTTTAACACAGTCGATAGCGTCTTCGTTTTAAAATATCATAGTTCTGGCACTGTTCTCGAGGTCTACTGTTCACGGAACTACAATACAATACAAAAACTCTTCATTGCACAACAAGGATACATTGTTAAATACAAGCAATTACAAGAAAAATAACCTTGCGCAAAGGCAAACTACGTGTTTATAATGTAAAATATATTAAGTACTAATAGTTTTGTGAACAGTAGACTTCATGAACTACTTTCAAATATGAGATACGACGGTGTTATGAACTTCCCCCATTCCCCCCTCCCCTTTTTTCGAGTTTCTTTACAGCTCTTGTAGAGAACCCGACTTGAGATAATGCTGTTATCAAATAAGTATGTATGATTGAAATCCGTTTTAAATAATGTTACATCAAACTTTCCCCTTTTACTCTTATTTTTCCCCAATCAAAAAAATTCAAATAAATCAAGGAACCTGTGTGTGATTTTTTCCCACGTACGCTGAGACTGTGGAATGAACTCCCCAACATGGTTTTCCCAAGAGATTACAACATAGGGTCTTTTAAAAAGGGCGTTAAAGAATTTCTCAAGGGTCGGCAATACGCACGTGATGCCCCTGGTGGCGTTCATGGGCTACGGTGACCACTTACCATCAGGTGGGCCGTATGCCATTTTGCCTACTTAATTGTATAAAAAAAAACACCTTTCAAGATCTGCTTAAAAACGATTGTGTTATTAAATAATAAATTTAAAATAAACATGAATACCTCCTATTTTTGAAAGTCGGTTAAATATAATTTAATTATTTTTACCATATGAATTTTAACGTTTCCTACATACTTTCTGAATATCAGTGAAATCTGACCAACGGCTTTGGAATTTTTTAGAAATATTTGTTTTCACCTTAATACAAATATCTCA
The DNA here is from genome assembly GCA_947363495.1 of Euzophera pinguis. Taxonomy (NCBI): domain Eukaryota; kingdom Metazoa; phylum Arthropoda; class Insecta; order Lepidoptera; family Pyralidae; genus Euzophera; species Euzophera pinguis. Next base: position 3,059,102 of record OX376154.1, read on the forward strand.
AAAACTACTAAGCCGATTATGATGCCAAACAAACTTGAGAATTCTATGCATTCCTTCTATACACCTTCTAAATTTCATCGAAATCGGACTAACTGCTCGAGAGTTATCGCGGAACAAACATAATTTGGATACAAACATACATACATATAAATAATGTTTTTTCGTCCCATCTTGATTTGTACTGCTTGACACTTTGCGGGACATCCACGAGGCCCTTTGACTCCTGCCAAAAATACCGACACCGGTGCGAGAGCTGGCTCTCGCCTCGGCCTGTCTCGCGGATACATCGACGTAACATATTAAACAGGACTGAGCTCGTTGACCTAAAACCCGAGCAGAAAAAAATAGAAATAGTGGAGGAATTCATCTCTTTTTAAAAGGGTAACCATGATAATGTTTTTAATTGGGACAAACTATTTTAAACTTCGTAAATACTGCACATAAGTAGCTAGCTAGATAGCTTAGCGGGACGTGATTGTTGGTGACGATTACGCGAGTTAAGCAACAGCAGGTGCGACGTAACTTGGAGTGGACAACACTTGGCGTATTACGTTCAGCCGTTAGTCCTGCTTGTCTAGTGTAGTGTAGCCAAGGCCACTAGTAAAGTTTCCTTGTCTTATCCGAGGGAGCCAATATGTCCACGACATGTCTACGAAACGTTATATTCGACTAGACTCCAACTTCCTTAAAGTCTGCACGGAACTACTTGGGAGGAGGTTAACATGAGTTTGATTGCGTCTGAAAAAATATCCGCATAAAGTATGTACCACCTTTCCCCTTTTTTCCGTAGGAGCGTGGTCACCCTCTTTTACACAAGTGCCAATGTGTTAAAGCTTGTGTTTGCTAGAAAGAGACAGGTTCCTTTACTATATCTCGCTTGGCCTCTAAACAAAATTGCATTAGTACTGTCCTGTTTAATATACTAACCCCCGTATTCTTAAACATAACCAGAACGTCCTTCACTCAAACTCGATCTTTCCTTGAAAACGACATTCTTATTTGGTTGCTTTAGCAAACTCAAATGAGGTTATAATAACAATTTTAAACACAAAAATTGAAAATTACAAAAGAATAGAGTAAAAAATTAAATTAAGTAAGTAAATACCTAGACCAAAAGTGGCAAAAACCCGTTTTTTATCTACTTTATTTCATTTCAAGGACGCCTCAAGGTACCTCTCGGCCAACCATAAATTTGACAGTTCGATAATCACCTCCAATGAGAAATCATCTCAAGTCAAGGAAGCTTGTGACAACTAATCATACCAATGAGGTGGAGTAAGGTTGAGTCGAGTTTGAGTGAAGGTTTAAGAATACGCGTGTATTCATGCGCTGATAACTCGCGAGTGTTTACAACCGGCAAAATCACTTTATAAATGAAACCATAGACAACAATTGTTTTTTTTATTTTTGGAATTCTGTATATCTGTGGTAGTTGGAAGCAAAATAAAAAAAATGATTTTTTGCTCTTGTCTTCTACACATTTGTTGTTTCTTCGTTTTTCAATAATTGTATTATTTAAGTGCCATGGTTCGTAAATAAATTAAAAGTGAACGGATTCAAATCCTTTTGTGCGTTGAGCCACAAAATATGAGTGAAGTAGATTAGCACAATATTCATAATAATGCGTCATCGTACAGCCCCAAAGTACTAAACCGTATCTTCAACTTCAAGTATTTCTAAGTGTATCGGTGTCGTTTATTTGAATTTAAAATAATGTGATTTGTTAACCATGAGATACAATAAGCAGGAGTTGATTGCATTAGCGTCACAGACTTCGAATAAATTCGATCGAGAAGGCGTACTTGTCTTGAAGGAGAGACAGGATGGATTTTTTCGCAGATCTGAAGGTTTATTTACTTCCACATTTTCATTATGTCTTTCACATTATCGACTTATTTGTATTTTAATATGTCTCTCATCACAGACTATTCCTCTACTTACAAATAAACATACTTAGTGAGGCTTCTGAATGACCACTTTACCTGATTCCAAAATGCCCAGTAGAATTTAGAACCCTCCCTAATATTCTCATCCATCATACTGGCTCTTATACTCATTACTTTTCGGTCCAGGCGGTTAGATGGTGGAATTAATTCTCAAATGAGGCTAGAAAACTGTCTCTGTCTTTAAGTAACTAACTAATTATGGAATTAGCTGTCCTTAGTATAGTAGATAATATATGTATGTCTGTATTTATAATGTATGTATTATTTATAAAGTATTTGTGTACTCATTTTATCTATTACAATTTTAGTATTGTGTAAGTAGGTACAGTTTCCACTTTGTCTTTCTCTTTTAGTATAAGCTAATCACCTTTTTCTAAGTATTTCCTCTCTTGGATCTGCTGGAAGAGATTTCTTTAGAAATAAGCAGCTCCCTTGTACTGTCTTTTTCCATTTATGTATAATACTCTGTATTGTTATTGAATGCATAATTATGTGAATAAATAAAGTAAAAATAATGAGAAATCTTCTGTTAACATAACTCAGTAAAATTGTTATGACAAACCTTGGTAGTATGTACCTTCATAAAAGAAGGGGAATAAATGAAACCCAAATTATAAACTACATTTTATAATATTAACCTGAATTTAATAATAAAACTAAATAAATAATAAACCAGCTAAATAAACAAAGATTAACTATTATTCCTTGATTGACTAGTACCATGGAGCAGTGAGAGAGCTTCCTTACTAAAATTGTGTGAGGCTATGTTGGGTGGCTAAGCATGGTGCAAATATAAAGAGGAGACGGCATATAGACTGGTGCACTGTTACGGTCATCATGATCCGCCATCAACCGTGTTCAACGCCATCTCCTCTTTGTTATTACCTTTTGGGTGGAAGGCAGACGTGAGGGGAGCTCAGTTTAGCCGTATTTTGAACATATTATTAATGGACACAAATTTTGTGTAACAATAAAACATATTTGAAAATATGTTATTTACTTTTGTTTCAAAATATTTAAAAAATTATTCTGAGCTGAAACTAAACGTAAATAAGAAAAATAAGAAAAACATTAGAGCTCGCTCCACATCACTCATCTTTTACAGTTGAACGAAAAAATTACATAAAATACGCCCACTTCCGACGTCACTTCCACTTCTTTGCCATGAAAAGTTTTTTTTTTTTTGCGTCTTTCTTTTGTATATGGGCTATGGTGACTACTTGTGGATCATATGCATACTAAATTGTTTTACAAAATTGTCTGTATTTCCCTGATATAGACAGAAAGATGCATTTTCTATAATAAACAGTGTGTGAAATAAGTTGATGTAAATTTAGAATAACTAAGTCAATTAATTTATTCTATTTCAGGTTGTTCAGTTAGGTGGTTTCGCCTAAGAGGGAATCTCCTTTTCTATTTGAAGGGACCAGAGCCATGGTACGAACCCGTTGGAGTCATTGTTTTAGGGCACCATCAAGTCAAAGTGCAGCCACAGGACGAAAGTGGGAATTGGCCATTCCAAATTGGTAAGTATTATTCTCAATACTAGGTTGAATGAACAGAACTCAACAATCTCATGAACTGAAGGAATCATTGTCAATGTGAGGGCGATCTTTTGGAAGACTACAGTTTCTAAAGGGGGCTTTAGATTTTTTATAGGTTGAATGAACAGAACTCAACAATCTGATCAACTGAAGGAATAATTGTCAATGTGAGGGCGATCTTTTGGGAAGACTACAGTTTCAAAATTTTTTGTACTTAAATTTACTTAAGTATTGTTACGAAATCAAAAATAAATAAAAATAAAATGCGGCCCGCAGAAGTTTTAATAGCGCTGTCCGCGGAAAATTCTCGTACAATCGTCGCGTGTTTCCATACAGGAACAATATCGCGAACGACCTAGTACATCTGTCATCATGTCTTGCTCTGACATATTGCTTTGTCTCGCTCACACATTTCTAGTATGTGGTTTGAGAAACTAAGGGAACGAGACAGAGAGTATCCCACTCTCTATTCTGGAGTAGTTGTGATCTTTCTAGAAACTTATGGAGCGGGTTTCCCGGGCCATATAAACATCGGAAGGTGCCTCAGGAGAGCAGTTCTAATTTAACTGAGCTACAAGTGCGATCAAGAAGCGATATCCGGAGCGAATAACAAGTGATACAAGCAACCTCGGCAAGTTATAGTGACTGTGATTAGCAAGTGTTTTGGACATTGTTAGTGATAAGTGAAGTGAAGTGACGTCGGCGACCATCCTTGTGGGAATAAACGTTTTTTAAGAGTCATCAGGTGTTTTTTCTCCAAATTGCGAACCCCGGAGCTCGTAACAATTGGTGTCATAAGTGGATTTGGAGATGCCATTGACTCCGAGAGAAGACGTCACCAGTGAGGGTTTGAAGACGAGGGCGAAGCGTGCTGCGGAAGCCACTTCTACTGGATCTGCTGACCAGGCCGCTCCCGCCGCGCCCACCGCCCACCAGGTCACGTCCAACGCCAACCAGGCTACGTCCAACGCCTACCAGGATACGTCCAACGCCCACCAGGCCATGCCCAACACTCACCAGGCCACGTCCAACACCAACCAGGCCACGTCCAACGCCCACCAGGACACGTCCAACGCCCATCAGGCCATGTCTAACACCCACCAGGCCACGTTCAACGCCCACCAGGCTGCGCCTGTCTTTGATTTTGGGGTATTGATGCGAATGCTGGGCAACAAATTTACAATGCAGGACAAGCTTCTACAAGACACAAAAGAGCAACAACAAAAGGCTCAACAACCACTCCTGTCAGCTATTGGTGAAGTTAGTGGCGTGGTTACCAAATTACGCAAGGATGTTGACTTGGTGGAGGAACGCGTCACGACTCTTGGGAACGACATGGAAAATATAAAGACGGACCTTTCCACATTACAGAAGAAGTTCGTGCGCCTTGAAACAACGGGAGTAGCAGTTGCATCTGGCGGAATAGTCGTTGCCCACCACGGACCCAGCGTGAATTTGCCGCCATATGACGGAACCTCGTCCTGGACCGCAAACCGTCAACAGTTCCAGACCATCGCAGCTGCTAACGGATGGACAGATGAACAGTGCCTGACAGCCCTCACCGTCGCACTCCGAGGACAGGCTCTGACGGTCTTGGAGGTTCTTCCGTCGGGTAGTGGATTCAAGGACCTGCTGGAGGCACTGGAGTCGCGATACGGGGAACGGCATTTGGAGCACGTCTTCCGCGCTCAACTCCGCGACAGAGTCCAGCGCTCAGGAGAGGGTCTGCAGCAACGGGCGCTGGAAATAGAAAAACTCGTCCGGAAGGCGTATCCAGGGGCCGATTTAAAGATGCATGAGTCCAACACCGTGCAGGCGTTCGTCGACGGCATCAAGGATTCGGAAGTCAGAGCTGCAGTAAGGCTAAACCATCATGCCTCATGGAAAAATGCACTGGCCCACATTTGGAGGTGGAAGCCGTCAGACATGACATTCGTCATTCCGCGACTCACAAAGTGCGCGAAGTAGTGGAGGAAGTTAGAGAAGTAAATGCTTCGCTAAGGAAGAGACCTGGATCCATGTGCTATAGGTGCGGCGAACGACGGCACCTACAAATGAACTGCCCAAAGATCAAGAAGCTTGAAGACGACGTGAAGGAACTGAAGATGAAGCAGGAGGCTTCATCATCGGAGAGGAACCAGGGAAACGAGTAAGAGCCAGGACTAGGGGGCGAGTACTGGCTGGCGCGGAGGAAGCCCCGACAACTATTATCTCTCAGGCATGCAACGGAAACAGTCTCGTAATATCTGGAACTGTAAATGGGATCAACTGCAGGATGACGCTGGATACCGGAGCATCAAGAACAATAGTCCGACCTCACTTACTAAGGTCCATAATGAGAAGCATGAGGAAACTTGACTGTCGGCTTCTTTCTGCCTCCGGCCAGCCAATACCCGTCCTGAGAGAAGTGTCTGTAAAAATGTGTATGGGAGAAACAACATGTACCCACAACGTCATCGTGGCTGAAATTGCGGCGTGGACGATTGTGTATTGGGATTAGATTTAATGAAAAAGTACAACTGTAGAATAGACGTTGCTAGTGGTGTATTCAAGTGTGGTGAAGAAGAGATCATCATTCTAGGAGGCATTAACGGGATAGTGACATGTTTAAAGCAAATGGTCATACCTGGGAAAGCAGAAGCCCAAGTACTAGTAAAGTTACCAATAACAAGGAACAAGAAATCTACCGGATGCGTGTTGATCGAGGAGATAGCTAATAAACCTTCGGCTCGAGGACTCATGACCGCGAGGACTCTCGTGAAAGGAAGAAACACCGCAGTAGTAAGAGTACTTAATCTAGGCGACCAAGAGAGGACCTTAAACAAAGGCAACATCATTGGAAAATGTGAGGAATTTGTCTGGCTGAAAAAGTGCAGTACAACACAAAGCTCAGATACAACGAGTACCAGTGATTCTACAGTCAAGGAGCTTCTAAATAACTGCAAAGGCAATCTAACGTACTCGCAGAGCATTAAAGCTAAGAAGTTTCTACTGCGCTATGCCGACATCTTCACCAGCCAAGAAGGAGACTTAGGAAGAACGTCGCTAGTACAACACAGGATTGACACCGGAAATGAGAGACCCATCCGACAGCGAGCGAGAAGAATCCCTATAGCCAAAGAAATAGAAGTCAAAGAGCTGCTGGCGGATATGGAAAGGAATAAAATTATTGAACCATCAGCAAGTCCATGGTGTTCACCAGTCGTGCTAGTAAAGAAGGACGGGAAGCACGCGGTTCTGTGTTGACTACAGACGACTTAATGACATCACCAAGAAGGACAGTTACCCGCTGTCTCGGATTGATGACACCTTGGATACCCTTAGTGGCATGAAATGGTTTTTTCAACATTGGACTTAAAATCTGGGTACTGGCAAGTGGAAACCCATCCGAAGGATAAGGAGAAGACTGCATTCTCGACGGGCAAGGGATTATGGCAGTTCAACGTCATGCCATTCGGATTATGTAACGCGCCAGCTACCTTCGAGCGACTGATGGAATGTGTACTGGCAGGATTGGTAGGAGAAGCCTGTCTAGTATATTTGGATGACGTTATCATCGTTGGCCGAGACTTTGAGGACCACTTGCGGAACTTGGAGCAAGTCTTCGAGATAATTCATGGAGCCAACCTAAAATTGAATCCGAAAATGTGCCGCTTATTCAGGAACGAAGTGAGCTATCTAGGCCATGTCATTACCAGTGAAGGAATACTGACTGATCCGGAGAAAGTGGATGCCGTTCAGAAGTGGCCTACCTCCAAAGACAAGACAGAAGTAGGTACGGGCATTCCTTGGCCTTTGCTCGTACTATAGACGTTTCGTGAAAGGATTCTCGGAGATTGCAAAGCCATTACACCGACTAACTGAAGATAAACGTCAATTTAGTTGGGATGAAGCTTGCGAAATTGCCTTCCAAAAACTGAAGAAACATCTGTGCGAAACACCAGTCTTGGGATACCCTCAACCAGAAGGTCAATTTATAGTGGACACGGATGCAAGTAATACCGCAATCGGTGGGGTACTGTCTCAAAAGCAGAAAGACAGGGAAGTTGTTATAGCGTACTTCAGTAAGTCGCTGTCCAAAACGGGAAAGGAACTATTGTGTGACAAGAAGGGAGCTCCTGGCAGTAGTGAAGATGCTACAACACTTCAGCAAATACCTCATCGGTAAGCAGTTTTTACTTTGCACGGATTATGCAGCGTTAAAATGGCTGTTGCAATTCAAGAACCCAGAAGGTCAAGGTGCTCGATGGATTGAACAACTTCAGGAATATGACTTCATTATCGAACACCGTCGAGGACAGGCCCATGGAAACGCGGATGCGCTGTCACGCAGATCCTGCCCAGAAGATTGTAAGCGCTGTGTCAGGCAGAAGTTGAAAGAAATGACAGTAAAGCTAACTCGGACAGAACCATTAGAGACCTGGGAGAACGATGCGATGAGAAAGGAGCAAGAGAATGATGATGACCTACGGCACATCATCAGGTGGAAGGCACAAAGTAATGATAAGCCAAAGTGGAGTGAAGTTGCACCGACAGGCACTGTTTCCAAGGCGTACTGGGCGCAATGGGACAGCCTCGTTGTACAAAACGGAATACTCTACCGGAAATGGGATAAACCTAACGGCAGAGAGTTTCAACTGCAAATTGTGGTTCCAGGAACAAAAATACGTGATGTTCTTCGGGAAGTACACGACGGTGTGTCCGGTGGACATTTGGGAGTCAAGAGGACGCTAAAAAAATCCGTGCAAGGTTCTACTGGCTCCATTGTCGGGAGGATGTGAAGGACTGATGCCGCAAGTAAAAGGGCCACATACCAGGAGCCGAGGGAATCTACGACTGTACAACGTCGGTGCACCTTGGGAACGCATTGCAGTCGACGTAGCTGGACCATTTCCTGTCACTGACTCATGGAACAAGTATTTTATGGTTGTCATGGACTACTTCACTAAGTGGCCGGAAGTGTTCGCCATACCAAATCAAGAAGCTACGACAGTTGCAACCAAGATAGTGGAAGAAGTGATTTGTCGCTTTGGCGTGCCCTTGGAAATCCGTACCGACCAAGGCAGGAATTTTGAGTCACAGGTTTTTCAAGAAGTTTGCAGGATTATGGGAATGAACAAAACCCGAACCACGGCTTACCATCCTCAGTCAGACGGAATGGTCGAACGGTTTAATCAGACAATCGAGAGACATCTGGCAAAAATAGTGGAAAGCCATCAAAGGGACTGGGACAAGTACATTTCACTGTTCCTGCTAGCGTACAGAACAGCAGAACATGAAAGCATAAAGACAACTCCGGCATATGTCAACTACGATCGTGAGCTGCGGTTGCCAGTGGATCTTCTAACAGGAGGCTCACCAGACGAACCTTAAAGTGTTCAAAACTACGTTTCTGATCTGCGTGACCGAATGCGAGAAATACACGCCGCAGTTCGAGAAAACGGGTTGCAGTCGAGTGAGAACATGAAGACCAGATACGACAGAATGTCGAATACAAATGGCTTCGAGGAAGGCGCTCTAGTCTGGCTTCACAACCTGACTCGCCGGAAAGGGAAATCACCAAAGTTACAAACCAAGTGGGAAGGTCCATACAAGGTGGTAACGCGACTAAATGATGTGACGTATCGGATACAGCGTCAACCAAGGGGAGCAATGAAGATTGTTCACATCTACCGCTTGGCGAAATATCATGGAAGTAATGATGATGCTCGGGACGAGCATCTCTAAGAAGGCGCTGTCCGCGGAAAATTCTCGTACAATCGTCGCGTGTTTCCATACGGGAATAATATCGCGAACGATCTAGTACATCGATTGTCTCGCTCTGACATATTGCTTTGTCTCGCTCTCACACTTCTAGTATGTGGTTTGAGAAACTAAGGGAACGAGACAGAGAGTATCGGAACTATTCAGTAACACTGCGGCACTCACGCGCTTGTCATGTTTTGAAGTTTAAATTACAGCCATGTTAAAAAAACACCGATACTCGTAGTGCGTCAAAATAAGCACTTTTAGTTTTCATCACAAAAATGTATTTACTAGAACATCTGCTGTCTCTGCTGCTGTTTTCGAGGGTAATCACGAATCGTCTCGCGAACAGGCTCGATGCCTTCCAGCCTCCCGAACAAGCCGGTTTCCGTCAAGGGTTTAGTGCCATAGACCACATCCATACGCTTCGGCAGGTTATACAGAAGACCAAAGAGTATAACCGGCCACTATGCCTAGCGTTTGTGGACTATGAGAAGGGACTCGATTCGATCGAAATGTGGGCGGTGCTTCAGTCTCTCCAGCGGTGCCGCATAGACTATCGGTACATCTAAGTGTTGAAGTGTTTGTACAGCAACGCCACCATGTCAGTCCGAGTACAGGAGCAGAGCACGGGGGCTATTCCATTGCAGATAGGTTACAGGGAGACGTCATTTCTCCGAAACTGTTTACCGCTGCTCTGGAAGATGCCTTCAAACTCCTGGAATGGGAAGGACTTGGCATCAACATCAATGGCGAGTATATCACTCACCTTCTTTTTGCCGACGATATCGTGGTCATGGCGGAGTCGCTGGAGGACCTAAGTACCATGCTCAGCGACCTCAACGTGGTATCCCAACAGGTGGGCCTTAAAATGAACATGGACAAAACCAAGGCAATGTGTAATGTCCATGTTACGCCATCACCGGTTTCTGTCGGGAACCACACCCTTGAAGTTGTAGACCAGTATGTCTACCTGGGTCAGATGATCCAGGCTGGCAACTCCAGCTTCGAGGACGAGGTCTTTCGTCAAATCCGACTCGGCTGGGCGGCGTTCGGGAAGCTACGTAGCGTCTTCTCGTCCAAAATACCTCAGTCCCTTAAAACTAAGGTCTTCGACCAGTGTGTGTTACCAGTGATGACATACGTCAGTCCGAAACGTGGTCTTTGACTATGGGCCTCATAAGAAAGCTCAAGGTCGCCCAGAGAGCTATGGAGAGGGCGATGCTCGGTGTTTCCCTACGAGATCGAATCAGAAATGAAGAGATCCGTAGGAGAACAAAAGTCACCGACATAGCCCAGCGGATTAGTTCTTTGAAGTGGCAGTGGGCGGGGCACATAGCGCGGAGAACCGATGGCCGATGGGGCAGAAAGGTTCTCGAATGGCGACCACGTACCGTTAAGCGCAGCGTTGGACATCCACCGACCAGATGGTCAGATGACCTGATAAAGGTCGCAGGCAAACACTGGATGCAGACTGCTGCCAACCGATCATTTTGGAAATCATTGGGAGAGGCCTATGTCCAGCAGTGGACTGACTGCGGCTGACATGATGATGACTAGAACATCTTGATAAATCTAAATTTCCTAGCTATCTATTACATTGTATCGTTGATAAGAAGTCTCTCCTAGAATGCAGGGCGTCCTAGGAATCGTTATAGCAACTAGAAATGTAAGTATAATATCTAAAAGTATTACTGAGATGGAAATCAATTAATAAACATGATGTAGTAAAAGCTACCTACCTATTAGTCACTAGGTACTTTTTCAATTAGTCGCGCAAGTACAAAATGCACATGGTACGATGCGACGAAGCTAGCTGTAACTCGTAACTATATTCGAAACCCAATTATATTATACGCAAACATGAAAGAATTACCCATATACATGTGCCTATGTGGTAATGCCTACTAAAACTCGTCGTTTACGCACCCTACGTATATGAATGAATTGCTCGTTCGAGTTAGTTCGTGCCATTCCGCTACTCGTCGGCGACCCGATCGTCGGTCTCGCTTATTTAGCGCCCCCTTTCATGCAGGTGAAATAGCACTACAAAATCCGCGTACGGGCGTGAGTCGGCCGCGGAGTTCGCCTCGCTTTACAGGCGGCTCTTAAGGGTAAAAATCGACAGCAAAACAATATAAGGTTGACACTTCGTCAGCGACGGACAAATATACGCAGATACGGTTAATAACCAACCCTACAAGTGACACTTACACATCACACATTGACGCGCGTGCGAACGCGACCGAATCGTAGTAGTTGTAATCTCGGCGCTGTTGTATGGAGTGTCCGGTATGTGATATAGAGACAATTTTTTGGACATTTAAAAAAAAAATGCAAAAAGTTTAAGATAGAAATGACAATAGTGGCAACCAATCAAAGCTAGCGCTCACTAGACACGCGCGTTCATCACAAACCCACATGCACTGCGATGCTATTCTCTAGTTCATATTGTTTCAGGTTGGGAGAATGGAGTATCTTACAGAATGGCAACATTTCACGAGAGTGAGCGCACGCTGTGGCTCAAAGCAATACAGATGGCTTCTTACGATACAATCAAAGCACAAGTAGCAGATCTGAAGGAAAGACTGAATAAAATCAGACCAGTTTTAGACATAGCCAGCTATAGGATGCAGAAGGGAATTGTAATAGGTGAGTATATTGCCTTTAAGGCAGAAGGAATCTTGTATGGGAGAGTTATTTAGAATGAGATTGTTTTTCATTTCTTATGTTATCTCGTGATGGAGATCTCACAACTAGACGAGGAACCCGTAATGGGCAAGTTAGTAGTTGTTGATTGTTATGAAAATTGAAAGTCGTAGCACTCTTGTAGCAAGAAGAGTATGAAAATCTTTAGTGTCTGCCTTCACCTGCGGGAAAAAGGTGTGAAGATATTAATTGGCTAAAATAGCCGAAAAATAATGTAAAGTAATTTAGTATTCTAAAGTAATTTTTGAGGTACACCTCTGTGGCGCCACCCACCTATTTAGTTAGTCCCAGGTCAAGATGAAAATTGACTTTTGATGGTAAATGTAACTATTCGCTGAAAAATTTATACACATTTCATACTTTTATCTAGATCAATCTATGTGATTTATTTGTTATTCATCTCATCAGATATGAATGAAGTGCCATTGTGCGAATTGGCCTTGTCTTGCGACAACCTGCTATGCGACACGCACGGTCGGCCGCCATCGCCTCTCATCGTGGTTTACGTTAAATTCAAAGGGCTCTGCGTGCGATATGGGGCTACGGAAATCGTTGAGGTAAGCGATTTACATCATACAAATTTATCTGCTTAGCTTTTTCCTGGTTGCATATAAAGTCTGTCTCAAAAGAAAAGACAATAATGTAAACAATGGCAATAACTTACAAAATTATCTGCCTAACTTTTTCCTGGTTGCATATAAAGTCTGTCTCAATGGTAAAGTCTCAGTTCAATAATGTAAACAATGGCAATGTCCTAAAATTACTCAACATTCACATCTCAATGAACCTACAAATAATCAATATCAAAGGTTGGTTCAGTGGTTAAAGTGTGAATCGGTAACAAACAAATATATAAACTCGTTCCGTAATAATATTAGTTGGGATCTGATTAAAGAGCAAGAGCAATGAAACAAAACCACGTTTTTCTTTGCATTTTAGCTTCATTTACAATGATATATCCAAAAGATTCATTCATCTGTGAAATCGACAGAGGCCGAAAGGCGGTTTTGAAAAACTCTAACACCACGGTACACATGGTCGATTGACCATGTAACCCACTCGATATGAATGGATGAATCAGTGAAATCCAATAATACGTTACGTTTGTTCCAGACATGCAGTAACCCTTGTTTCTCCAAAACGGTATTGTTTCGCGCCAGCGACGGATTGACCGGCGATGCTCATGTTAGGATCGTGGTTTATGATGTCAAGGAGAGGGTCTCCGAGACCTCTGTGCCGATGGGGTTCACCGCCCTTCAACTTAGCACTATACAGGTGAGGATCTATGATATGTAATAGACAGTGATCGGTTAATTGGGCGCTTACCTATATACCTTAGCTTCTTTCCTTGAAAGAATAATATGGACATTCCTACCTGAATTAATTTGTAATCCGCATTCCCGATATTTAACAATTTTGTAAAAACAATTCAGTAACATAATATTATGCATTCGTGGGAATAAAAATTAAAGTTTAGGTATATTAGCGCCCGACTATCCGATCACTGGTAAAAAATAAATAGTGCAAGTAATAAAAATTAAATATGATGTTTTTGATTATTCAAAATCAGTCGTTTGAATAATTTTCCTTTGTTTACTACTCGTGTTCGAAGTTGATTCAAGTAATACTCCTATTTTAGGAAGCCCAAAGATTGAGAGTGGCTTTACAAACGAGAGAAAACAAAACTGTTGGCTTTGTGACTGTAAATGGGTGGAGCCTGGAGCCTTCCTACATCGGAACCTCGCCAAGTCACACCAATGATAAGAACAGTATAGAAATACCGCAAAAGGTGAGCACTCTATCAATTATTTTCGGTTTTTTTTTTTTGGAAATTGACGCTTTTGAACAAAATGCCTCAGTAGAGATTGTGGCGCCGCTTCTGCTTTGGTAGTGGTAGTAAACTTAATATAAGTAAAATGACGTCAAATCTTAGCGATGAATTCTACCGTGATTGAAAAACGTAACCTGGGCTCTGACGAAATTGAAGATGCAAATGAGAAACAGCACACGAAGAAGACCAAAATTTCGATAGTGATTTAAGTTTTTGACTCTTAAGTCCGCCATTTACATGTTATTTAATAAAGTTAAAAAAATAAATAGTAGGGCCTAGGGCCTTGTACCAAGATTAAGATAAAATTAATACATCCATACTGTGTGTGTAATGCGAAAGTCTGTCTTTCTGTCTGCCTATTACGCTTTCTCGGCCAAACCGCTGAACGGATTTTGATGAAATTTGGTATGAATATAGTTGAAGACCCGGGGTCAAACATAGGCTACTTTTTGTCGCAGGCGGAGCTGCGGGAAACAGTCAGTTAATAAGAATAGCTGGAAGTCGTCCTGAGATTGATTAAATAAATAAATAAGACTAGCGTACAAGAAAGTGTGAAATATGAATTTTTTTTTCAAGGTACTGTGCCATCGGCGATCGCAATCCTTGCCTCCGCGACTGGGTCTCAAATTGAAGTTCCCTTCGTACGGCAGCCTGCTAAAACAGAACTTTGTGAACAGCCACCAAGTGACGTACAGGTTTCATTCCGGCCTCGGCGGGGACATCACGGTGCACGAGATTATGGCTGAACCTAAACTGTGTTACTCCATGCCGATGCAGCTTTTGTGAGTATTATTTTGTTGATTTAAACTTGAGCTTTGAATCCTTCCCTTAACAGGGCCCTTAGACGCAATCACAATTTGAAGACATTAACAAGGTTCGAAAATAAATTTATATAAGCCGCGCGAAATCACGTAGTCTATCTTCATGGTTATGAGGTAAAAAAAAATATTCTTCGCGTTTACACACCTGCCAATGTAAAAATAATTTGTAATCTATTTGGAGCCTAAAAACTGTAACTTGGACTCTAAAGTGTTAGTTGAGGATTTTGCATCTTAGGAGAAAAATAGCTCTTATAAAAATGCATGCGCCCGGAGTATCCGTTTGACATTGTTACATTTTAGTTTGCAAATGACTGACGTCTGTGAAGCGAGATATGAATATCTCGTGTTGAAAACAAAACAACTTAACCTTAGCAAGGTCGTGCCGATAGGTCGATGCCCTACTTTCTCATGTTATCATGAGTTCTATTTTTGAAATATATGATCCGCCTAAAGTCGATGAGTCGAATGAATATTATACGATATCGAGCGACAATCATTCGACTCGCCGGTTTTTGTTAGTCCGTACATTTCGAAAATAGGGTTCCAACACTCCCGATTGCAACATAATTGTTAAGTAGTAGGCATGGCTAGACCACTATTGGATTGGTCGTCATTTTAGTGGCATTTTCTATCTTAAGCTCGTCCGTGCTTCGGAAGGCACGTTAAGCCGTTGGTCCCGGTTGTAATCGATATATAGCAGTCGGCTGTGTCAGATGCCTAAGGGCAGCCTGAAAAATTCTGACAGTGATGGTCACTAACACATCTCAGGTCATGTTCCTGTTGGTCTGGTTTCCCTGTAAAAGGGGTTACGGAGGTCAGACGGCAGTGGCTCCATTGTAATTACCAGTTCCGCCAAATCTAGGAGCATGACACGACGCAACTAGGAATACACGCTAGGATGATGATGAGGCATGGCTAGAAAACGAACGAATGAACTACTGTAAAATCGTCTTTGAACAGTTAAAAGTTATACAGGGTTATTTGGTCAGCTTAGTACGATTGGGACCAATCATTTTAGAGAATACCTTCTTGGTTCTACTGATGTGACTTTTTACTGTAACAATTGACCAATTTTTGGGTGTTATGATATGCCTCTTTTGCATAATATAGTGCAATAAAGAGTTTTTATCAATAAATAAAAATAAAAAAGATGTGATGTGTGAACAAAGAAGAATGCTTCCTCCCATACAAAATTCTGTCAGCAGATCACTAGGTTATTATGGAAAATTTATGATCAGTTTTTAAATTTTTTTTAAATTAAAATTGGATTAGCTTCACTTACTAAACACAAAGTAAAAATAACAGTCTAAGTCATGGTACATGTAAAAAGATTTTAGAATACCGAATACCTGATTAACGTAATTTTTGTAAAACCAGTTAACCGCAGAACTGTAAAGGCGTAACTAAAAAAAAAAATGCCTGTTGACTTTTTTAACCAGGTATCAGAATCTTGGTACTAAACAAAAGATTCCTAAAATATCAACGCCGTTTAAAAGATTTTTCTAAAAATAAGCAGCACTCTTGTTGCTGTTCTATATTGTATCATGTGTTGACTGCGTACATGAATTTGCTAAATAAAAAAAAAAAACTGATGAAGCCGTATACCCACAGGGACATTTACATCCTACGAGAGAAAGAACTCCTAGAAGAACTTTTATCAGTCGGGGAGATGTGTAGCCAGTGGCAGTCGAGGCAGTTAGAGCTGGTCAGCATCCACGTGTCGCTGCTAAAGCATTACTGCCACTCCAAGCTGTGCATGCAGCAAGTTGACAGCGCCCACTTCAAGGCCAGCAGTAGGAAAGGTGAGAGAAGCTTCTAGAAGGACCAACGTGATCTCGTTACAAAGAGAAACCTTTCGTGCGAGATTTCTGCTTTGTAGATTCAACAGTAATAAACATTTAATTTAATTTTTGTTTTTGATATCGCGATTTTGTGTTTACGATTCTGACTTCTAAATTGGACATATTTTAAAAGTTTTTTTCACAAATATTTTCTCTTAAGAGATTTTGGTCTGTCAAAGCAAATGTTTGAAAAATAATGCTTTTAAATTGAGCCACATGGATACTTTATCAAAGTAGGTATTTTGTTTTTAATGCATGTCGTGAAAGTTGAATGAAGCACTTTTGGGTTTTTCATGCAGCTACCTATAATTTTATTTGCAGATGAAGCCAGCCTAGAGTTCGCGCCAATAAACCTGCACCTCCAACGTATGTGGGTGCACAACGATACGCTCAACAAGACTGGATTCCATGACGTCATCACCGCTGGAGCCTTCGCTGCGCACACGCATAAGGCTGAGAGAACTGGCGGCCTCATTTCGTAAGTATTACTTTGTACAGTGAGCCACTTAGATCAGTAACAATCTAAGGTGAAAATATAAGGCTATGGTTTCGAAGTGGCCAACTTTAATTGGTCAAAAAAAAGAATAAGTTGGTGTATACTAGAGTATATACAAGTTTGTAATGTGTGACATATATGACAAAAATCCTTCGTTATCGAACGAAAATTATTCGACTTGCCGATTTTACGTGGAGTCACACTTTTCAAAAATAGCAATCCAAAAATGTTCACCAATAAAAACAGGTCTAATTTAGAATGGGTTTAGGTAGGATTCATATAAAGTAATTTTTGATATATGTTTTACAAGATTTCCCCAATTTTTTCAAGGATCAGATTGATATGAAAAATGGTGTATAGTTTAGTTATGACAACATGAGGAATTCCGCGGGGTATTAAACTCCTAAATATCAACTTATAATAGATGCAGCGTATTTAGCCCATAAGAATGACTAGCAGCCCGTTCCGACTTCGTCCGGGCCTATAACCTTCCTCGATAAATAGGGCTATGCAACACTGAAAGAATTTTTCAAATATGACAGGTAGTTTCTGAGATTAACGCGTTCAAATAAACAAACAAGCTCTTCAGCTTTATAATTAGTATTAGAATAGATATACCTACATGAATTAAGAGTTCGGTAGATGACTACTTATTCGATGTAAGCCTAGTTTCAAAAATCTTCATGTTACAGATTAGTGCAACAAGTGAAGGACGTCAATAGTACCAAAGCAGAATTAAATTCCGTGACAAATAAAATTCAAGCGGAATACGAGAATGTGGTGGCAGTGAGACGATTGAGAGACGAAGTGGGACATGACCTGGATAAGGTTTTGATGCTTCTGTTGGCGAAGCAGGCGGGGGGGATCGCGCCTGTCATAGAAGGTACTAGATTTTAGTATTCTAGATTGAAGTGGCAGTGGGCGGGGCACATAGCGCGGAATGGGACAGGGAAGAGTTGGACATGCATACCAGATGGTCGGACGATCCGGAGGAAGTCGCAGGGAAACGCTGGATGCAGGCCGCTTCCAACCGGTAATTTTAATAATCTTTGAGGGAGCCCTATGTTCAGCAGTGGACTGGCTGTGGATGAAATGTTGATGATGATGAGAATTTTAGAACCATTGTGTGTTGTTATTTGATGAAGAATTTGTGGGACATGTCCTGACATATCATTTATTTTATTTATTCTCAGGAATATTTACATCTTATTAAATTATTACCCAGGAAAACAAAATCCATACTAATATTATAAATGCGAAAGTCTGTCTGTCTGTCTGTTACGCTTTCACGGCTAAACCGCTGAACGGATTTTAATGAAATTTGATGTGGATATAGTTGAAGACCCGGGGTCAAACATAGGCTACTTTTTGACGCAGGCGGAGCGGCGGGTACCAGCTAGTCTACTATAACTAAAGACTTAAAAATCTATAAAACTGGTGTGGCATGTTCCAAGAATGCCGGCTGTATTCTCGCTCTAAATAGCAATTGCTATTCATTGCGTGAGATGTGAGCCGGCCCTCTTGTCACCAGCGACGACGAAAAGTCGCAAATCCAAACTTTAATAAACAGAAATATAAACATAATTTCTTGCAGGCCTCAAAAGCAAAGTCAAAAGTCTTCTCGCGCTATTCGAACCTACAGCCATCGAAGAGTCGCTGTCGTTTATTGGCTGGCCTGAAAATAATTACAGAGATAATAATGAGATGCAGGTACGTATAATAAACTAAAATTTACGATTATATCTACAGCGAAAAAAATACGATTCTATTCTTAATTAAACTAAATTAGAACAGTGATTATTGTTTTTTTTCAACTGTTTCTGGATAAAATATTTTCCTATGTATGTATTGTATACTCCTGTTATTTTGAACCCGCTTTTTATTATGCATTTCAATTATTTGACCTATTTATTTTACCTAAAAACTACATGCCCTCATTTATTGACTTTGTTACTTTATTCTGATGCGGTTGTTATAAATATCAATACGTAATTCCACAGGCAATGTCAACAATAGTCCGGCTAACAGAACTGTACTCTATGTTCGACACCATGAGTTCAGACTGCGACACCTTCGACGCATCATCTAGCTCCAGCTCAAAGGAAACGTCACCGACCGTAGACTTTCCGAGCCTCTCGTCGAGCGTCCCGAACATATTCGCCAACAATAATAGCACGAATAAGGAAAAAACTGAACTGCATTTTTATAATAATTATTTCAAGACGGAGAAAAAAGAACGAAGCAATTTGAATTTGTCGTTCAGATCGGTTCGGTCGCCGGCTAAGCCTCGTTTGAATGATACGCAGAGTTTGTCGTTCGATAACGAAAAAGTGAGGCATGGAAGCTTGAGGCATGACTTCAAATGCTCGGCGTCGCTGGAACAAGTGTCCTATAGGAGCCTGATGAATAGCATCGGCGGAAACGATAAGAAAAAGGTAACTAAATCATTACTATTAGTTTTTTTTTTTTTTTTTGTAGGACCAACAGGCTTACGGCCTACCTGATGGTAAGCGGTTACCGTATCCTATGAACGCCTGCTGTTAAATTTAAATACGGTTTTTATCGCGATTATTACTTATTTATTTACACCTAACATTTTAAACACTTTACAATCGTCCAGTGTCGCCGGTGGACTATGTTAACATTTGTCTGTTTCATTACTTTATTGTTTAGTTCAATTTAAAGTGTAATATTGAATGAAAGTGAATACTCGTATATTTTTCATTATGACTGTATTAGAGTAATATGATGGGTAATCGACGTAAGATAGATCGATATCTCGGGAAATCGACATAGTGAGATCGTCAGGATTACTGAGTTTGTCTCGACATACTGAGAAACTAGTCTAGGTTGTTTTTACCTCTTAGTGGATTATAATTTTAATAGCTTGTTTTTAATAAACCTTGCCGCTCCAGTGTTGTTCGAATGACTGCAACATCGGTGCCTGCGAAATCTACCTATCTATTCATTTAATAAAGACACCACACCTATTCTTTTTTATTTATACTAGCTGTTTCCCGCAGTTCCACCTGCGGTACATAGCCTAACTATACTAACTCAATAACTCAGGGTGAATGTAGCTTTCCAATGGTGAAAGAATTTTTGAAATCGGCACAGTAGTTTTTGAGTTTATTTATTACAAACATACACACAAAAATACAAATTTTTCCTCTTTATAATATTAGTGTAGATGTAGATTTAGAAAATATTTGATATTTAAATTTTATGCATATGCAATTTTTTTTAATATCATGTCTAAAGGTGAATTGCTTTTTTTTTTGAATGACAACTCTGTTTTACTTTCCATAATGTTTTTAATGTATCCTGTGTCTTTGTCATCATAATCGTGGGGATTTCCCGATTGCTTAAGATCTTTGGACCCCGAAGTCATATTAAAAGTAATTACAGCATTTTGATCGCGTATTGTTTTTTGGGATCGCCTGCATGTAACCATCAAACTTTTTGAAAATTTTTTTGGAATATTTTTAGAAAGTTTATACCGTTTGAATGAATGAATGAATTATTGTTATACAATTTTTGAAATCGAAAGGGTTAAGGCATTCACAGGAAGACAGTGGGTGGTATAGCGACCAGCTGTTGATGCAACCAGGATGAGAGAGAGTGGCACATTTTTAAGTTAGAAACTAAAGTACCTCGTGTATTCAAATATAAAGCTGAATGCGATTGTTCTATTTCAAATTGTATATATTGTGATTCTTTATGGCAACTTTATATGTTAACTGGAACTTTGTTTTGTAAATTCTAATACAATGCTCAGCGAAACTTTATAACACGTATCACGTTTGTAATCTAAAATATAGCCCCATAATTTTATTTATTTATTTAATTATAGACAGGCAGCTGCTACAGCTGATGCGTCTATATCAAGCAGTGTCTTGTAATTTCACAAAAAGTCTTTCACTTCAAGTCCATTTCTGCACCAATGTTACTTTAGTTGTTTGCATCAATTTGTCTAAGCGATTTTTAAAGGAGATGATTGCTATTGCGATAGCCGCCTTTGCACATCATTATGTCTACATGTATGTCTCAAAATTGTATTTTTCTGGTGCAATAAAGTGTTTATTATTATATCTCCTTTTGGATTTCACGGGTTACCCCGGTCCTTTGAGAGGCTTGCGCGGGGATATTGATCCAACGCGTAGAGGCCCTTTGGAGAAGTTGATGTTATGTGGTGCTCCTGCCAAAACCCGTTCTCGGCCATATCAATAGTTGATATTTCCATGAACAGGTCTCGGCAGGGGGAGGAACTATTTCTAATGAGTGAAAAGAATAAATGGGTTATGGTATTGAAGTCTGGGTGGTTTAAATCTGGGTTATTATATAGGAATTCTGACACCTGCCATAATCATGATTACTGACTATTAGTGGCAGGCGGTGACTCGCCACTCAGTGAATGGGCCCCCCAAATAGTCGCCGCATTTGGCAACAGAGGGGCAACATTGGAATGAGCGGCTAAGGGTGCCGAGAGGTGCGGCTCCGGTTTCGCCATCGCGAGTTGCCTCGTGAGCGGGTTTCCCCGTTATTACGCCATTACGTGCAATACACTTCCACCCTCGAGCATATAGCTCTTGCGACTCCACTCTGGCCGGCCGGCTAAGGCAAGCCAGAGGTAGGGGTACTGTCCCTCATCGGCGTCCACTCCGACCTTGGCTGCTGAAGGTCGGAGGTGAGGGACGGAGGCCTCCCCTGGGAGCACTCAGGTCCGCGGTGTAGCCACTCACCAACAGCTCTATTATTTAAGGTTATATTTGTACAACAAATTCCTCCAAAATGGCCGGTTTGAATCGATCTACATCCAGCGACGCTTAGATTTAAATGAGAGCGAAATATAATTTGCAATATTTAAAAATATGAAGATTTGTATTTTAGGATTCCGCAAGTCATTTTAGAATTTCACAAACTTTATTTGCTTCTCATGCAACCGATCTAATTAACACCTTAGGAGAATAATACAATAACGCATATTCACAAAAATTACGTTCATAATTAGTTTTAATTATTATATTTAATAATCGTTTCACACTTACAGCTATGCGAAAGTATGTATAATTGGTCAAAATAGCGTGAGGAGAGAAGAGCAACTAAGTTCACTTTTATACATACGCTAAGAGCGTTTAGTGGTTTTTTATTTTTTGCTACTGTGTGCGTTGCGAGACTAATTGAACATGTGGTTGTACGGTTATTGAGGTGGTCAAAATCTGCACTGGAGAATTTAACCATCATCATAGTATCCAAAGAGCAAAGCTTAGAAATGCTAAGTTTGCCTAGACGGGATGTCTTAATTTTTTACTTCATCAGATGCTAAAGACATAAGATTTTGTTGCTACAAAATTTTGGTTTTTTTTTTATGACCGGCCCGATGACCCTGATGTCAATCCCTTCTACAGTAGGTTGATGAAAGTGGTTTATTTTAAAGTTAATACCACACTGCTTTAACACATTACAGTAAGTTAAATCCATTGTTATAAAATGTGAAAATTTGCGTTCGTTCCTGTTTTTGTAACAAAACGGAGCGAAGGAGTGCTGTTATTTTTTGTATAAATATATTTGAAGGGCTGGAAAGAGACATGGCCTAATTTTTACGCGGGCGAAGCCACCAGCAACACCTAGTTAAAGTAGAACGTAAACATATATGAAGAGAATTAAATAAACAATTTGTACTTTAAAGAGCAATGCGATTCTTTCAAGTGTGAATTCTGTGATATCGTATTTTGTTGCGAGTTGCCCCCAGCTGCTTTATTGCCTGTGAAAAATATAATTTCTGACATTCTGGTATGCCTAGAATTTATAAGTATAAGCAGTGCGAACTGTTATATTTTAAGTATTTCCTAATGATGGCGAAGAATTCAGCTCGAAAGTTTCGTTGGTCTGGGCGAATGTTAGACTTAAAATAATGTTAACCGTATTGGTATAATCTTTGCTTGTTTAAGAAAATATTTTTACATACATTTTATGTTGTTGTTGAATTTTTTATAACGTACAATGTGTTTTTGTAACTGTACATTTAACATTGCACCTGCGTTACGTTGTCCATTTATAATTATGGAATATTTCGCCGACTGTGAAAGAAAAAACAATGGCACTCAATTGTTATCTACGTCGAGAGGCGTGACTGCCAGCGAAAGTGTTAAATTAATAAATAACAGTTAATGTTGTCAAGTATTATATTGACCGATGTCTGTAAATACATGTGAAGATTACATTTAGAGAAATGTCAAGATTTCCGGAGGTTGAGTCTGGAGGAGACTAATAAATGTAGGTAATGTAATTTGGCTTGCGATGAAAAGTCGTTGTAGCCTATATAAGCACGTGAGGGTGTCCCTAGCGCGTTGCCTACAGGCATAAGATGATTGCTTGGGATGTTTCGCCATAGTGTGCAGCAATTTCAATTGTTTTGTAAATGTTTAGCGACAAAACTATGTTACAAAGCAGGCGACCATTATCATAATTTTAGCCGCAGCCACTCCGCTGATGAATATAGACCTCCCACAACTATTTCCAGAATGTCCAGTTGCAAACGGCCTGCATCTAGCGCTTTACCTACGACTTTCTTCAATTTTTTCCTTTTGCGACCTATATACAAAGACTAAATCTTCTGATAAATATGAAGGAGTTGACTTACGCTTACTTAATAGCCATGTTAGCGAATTTTAAGCGAGCGAGCGAATATATCATTAGGAATTTGATTAACTCAACTTTGCATGTCTCAAAAAAATTTTATCATTCTTCTATGTACCCTTTTACCAAATTTCGACAATGCAAAGTTTAATTATTTTAATAGTGAGATCAACATGGTTTTTTGAGAATTCTGCATCCCGTGGTTTAGTGGTTAAGGCGTTTAAGATTAGATCTGGAGGTCGTGGGTTCGATTCGCACGGGAAGCATACATTGTTTAGTTGTTTCTAGTTTGGTTTGGATATTGCAGGGTTGAATCACCAGACCGCTTGACAATAATGATGATTCCGTGCTTCGGAAGGCGCGTTAAGCCGTTGGTTCAGGCTGCCATTAGGTGGTACGACGTGTACAGGATCGATTGACCATGTAACCCACGCGACATGAATTAATGATTGAATCCTGCGAATTCATTTGGTTCTGCGAATGTATTTTGTTGTTAATTTTGATTTTGGTCGCGAAATCATATGCACATGTCAGCTACGTCTGTGCGTCTGCTATTTTGCCTTGCTAAAAAATGTAATGTTTCCTTTGTATATGTGTAGCTTTTGCATACAATTATTTGCGCAAATGAATTAAAAAAATGACACGTAAGTCCAGCAGTGGGCTGACTGCGGCACGTAAACTGTAGATTAATTTTATAATTAAATTAGCTTTCGCTCGGCTCTCTATACCCTACCAGTGTATAAAATTCTAGCCGATTATGTCAGCCATTTTTAAATCATACATGGTGTAATTAACACGACTTATTAGGATTTTATTTTGAATACATTTTCAAAACAATATTAAGTTAGATAACAGCGCGCCCTACTGATATTTTACATTGTATGTAACTTATCATGTTATTTTTTTTTTACAATCATTGGTTTTGTATTGTATTGTACATTTTCCTGTCGTGCCCCGGTTGGCCTTTCTCATCCATAGAGTAATTAGGCTGTGATTACATTTTTGTTTAATTTAAAGCCATTAGACTCTGTAGAAAAAGTTTCAAATGTTTTGTGTGATATGTATTTCTACAACTTCCTACACACGTTTGGATAAATGTTCTGTGTGGAGACGAAATGCGGGAAACCCTTGCCCAGCAGTAGAACTCGATCATCAATAGACTTGAGAAGAAAATTGTATTTCATATAGTAACGTATTTAATATACATCCTATAGTAGTAACACAAATCTACAACATAAGGCTTTTGCGTGTTGTATTTGCATGATATTTATGACTTAAAAACAAAATAATTACTTTTTAATTTCGCAAAAGGAATAACCTAATAACCTGCTTGACCCAAAGGTTGACTGTTAGATAATGCTTTTAGCATTAAGTCCACTTATTGTGCTTTACAATTGTATTTGTACAATAAAGTTTAAATAAATAATGAAAAGCCCTTTATTTTTAATTATTTTATCTAGAAAAAGAAAACACGAAATAGAATGGTATTCAGCCAGCGTTTCTTAATTTGGTCATATTAGAGTTTGACGATTTTCTCAGCAACATAATCCTAAAGTAAATCTAAATTACTAAAAATATTAACAAATAGGAATAACAGATTTCCTGTCCTAGTATCGCTTAGGAACAAATAAATTGTTACAATTTTATATGCAGGGAATCTGTTAAGGCACTGTTTACCAGACATGTGTTAATTTAGTACAGATCATAGCATTTAAATCGTTTTCCTACAGGGTTGTGACCGCAGGGATTCCACGGGATTCCCCACCAGCCAACTGGATCCAGCAGTGAGGGATATGCACCTCTCGTACCTGAAGAACATCAGCAGCAACGTGGACGAGGCGCTGGCAGCGGTCGCCAAAGGCTCTGCTGAGGCCGTCGGCTGCCTCGACGGTGAGTGACAGTGTTGATAACACCTGTATCTAGCAGTGAGAGACATGCGCCTCATACATGCAAGCAATCATAGAGTATTCAAGTAGGTACTCTACTAAGAAAGACAAAAATTAACTTTCATTACGGAAAAAAGTACCGTAACCGTTTCCCGCCAGCAAAGCTGCGGTTGACTGATGACTGAATGAAAGATTAAATATGTCATCAAACGTTAATTTTCCAGATCCAACGTCTCTGGAAGAGAAGATCGAGCAACTGAAAGGATACATGGAATCTCTAAAGTGGAGTAGTAACGAAGCGGCGAGGTGGTTGAGAATCTCCCACGCAGCTTTGCGACTGCGTTGCGAATCACCCAGCTGGGCTCAAGAACGGGCCGCGCTACAAACCAGAAGGGACACGTGTTTCTCACAGGCGGTATGTAGTGGATTTAGTTTGAGCTGATCTAGCAAATAACTTGAGTCTTAAGAGTAAAACAAAGCAGTTAGGTGGAGAATCTAACATACCACTTTGCGGCTGCGTTGTGAATCACCCAGTTGGGACCCAAAACGCGAACCAGTTTCTCACATGCCGTGTGTGTTCCTAAATCTAGGAACAGAACCAACAACAGAAACGCGACCATAATACGATATCATAGAAACCATACCATATGGACCATATTTATATAGAGCATATATTAGATAGAGCTCTTTAAATGAAATAGTTGTTGGTCTTCCTTATAATAAATAAATAAATAAATACATACAAACACTAAAGTAACCGATTTCAAAAACAACAACAAAATTTGTAATGAATTAGAGCAGTAAGTAGCATTTAAAGTTTTCCAATGAAGAAAAGTGGTGGTGATGTTTCTGACAGTATCCCTTCCATAGGATTTTAAAGGCTTATAACTTATTTAATATTGAACGGATTCAAAAAAATTCTTTTTGTTTTCGAATTCGGGTACTAAAATTTTGGATACGAAGAATTAAAAAAATATTGTGTAGAATAATAGCATATTGAATATCACAGTTTAATATTTGCATTTTTTTTTTCTTTCAGTTGACAACAGTGACGTCAGGCCTTCTATGCTGGCTATGCTCAGTTCCCGGGGATACTGTGGTCAAACTATTAAGCAGTGGCCTGGGCCCGTTGTGTGGCTTCGAGGGCCTGCTCAGCTTGTACTCGAGGGAGAAAGCGATGTGGGGAGACATGGTGGTCGCCGTTGAGGACCTGCAGACTGTAGTGTTTACTCTTACCAAAGTGGGACACAGGTGAGATGGATGAACAACTTATTTTTACCTTTTTTTCGCCCCTTGTTGTGTTCTATTTTGTTGTAACAATGTTCTTTCTGTACAATAAAGTTTTTACATACATACATTTTTTTTAATGTTTTCGTCTAATGTATTTATTGTTTTAAAAAATTATTATTTTCATTTATAATAGTTGTTGTTCGCTCAGTAGTTTATATAGAAATTAGATATCATTTAAATTGACAACATAAATTGTAAACAAGCTGTCTGCTAACTTGTGTTGTCCATGTAAAGTATTTCTAAAGGGCAACACTTAAAGCCCATAATTTAATGATTTTTTTTTGCCGGGTGTGAGCTAAATTGTGTTAGTCAACTATAACCTTTAAACTACTCTCTCGTAAGCCCTACTGTTTTAATCGAAATAGACAATAATATAAACAATAACAATTTAAAATTGAAATAACTTCACAATTGTAATGTAAGTGAAAAAAAAAACCCGTCCAGAAAAATAAAAACCCTGCATTTGTGTCGTATCTGATTGGAGGCTTACGCTAAGCCTTTGGATGGCAACATGTTGTATCTGTCATGTAAACAAAAATGATGAAACGTAAATGATTTTATTGCTCGCATAAAAACACTTAAACACATATTCTTCTTCTTTTACACATATTGAATATACTATAATAGAAAATAAAAGCTTACTGACGTATACTAAAAAGAAAGAAAATGAATTACTATTCATCGACGTGCACGTGCGGCATGGTGCCAAGAACAATGTCATATAATGAAATAGAAATCAATCCTTCGCTTTTATTCGCGTCGAGTATGATAACATCTTTTATATCACCTTTCTCTCATTACTATGAATTATTTTTGCAATATAATAAAATACACAACGTCCTGACTCTTTTTGGCATATGACGTTGAGATGACTGAATGTTTTATGAACTCCTGGTCGGGCTTATAATTTAAACATTTTCCTTTTTGAAGCGCCCCCTAATATCAAATATATATACATAGGGAAACTTATTATTTTTCTTAAGCAATGGGTCCCAAGGTTATTTATTTATTAGTTGTGTTGACTTGATATATTTTTCAGTAACATGGCGATTCCTCAACTGAGCGGCAGTCGGGGCGCGCTTACGGTTCACATACCGGTGTCAGATTCGCTCTATGCCAAGTTCACTTGTAAAGAGGTAAGCTTTTGGTTCGAAGTATACTTCTCGTTAATTAACAAATATGTTTAAATACAAAATTACTATAAAAAGTGGTCTATTATTATTAGTATTACTATTATTCATTAGTATGCAACGACACTTATGGTCTAGTTCGCAGTGATATTTATTAAAAAATAATTTACTTGTGATACATTATTTAATTTCAACGTGATCAACGTATGTCATTCCACCCTAAGGTTTGAATGATGCAGGTCGTAATCGTAGGTCGTACTATCGCCCTAGCGATATTTCCTCCTTTGTACCTCATTTTCATGTATATTTGTTTTGTTTTATTTTTATTTTGATGCAAAAATTTGTATTTGTGTTTTATTGTATTGTATTGTGTCACAGTAATAAAGAAACAGTCATAAATATAGTTACAAATAGCCGCATCAATTATCATGCTCCTCTTGCCCGGTGAGCTGCACAAGACATAGACACACCCCGGACAATCCATAAAACAGTGGCGACCCCGATAACTATTACTACAACTGCGATTCGGTCGCGTACATACGCACGTCAATGTGTTTCTCGCAGGGTTGGTTATTTACCGTACCAGCGTCATAGTTGTCCGTCATTTTGCTCTCGATTTTCACCCTAAATCTGCGCAGAGAGGTGCAGAGTTTCGGGTGGGAGGGTGTGAGTGTCCGTTTTGTACGTTAGTAGTATTGATAATTACAGAATTCAAGAAACTTTCTTAGAAGAAAAACTGTCTTAGTTTGAGTTAATTGGCACGAAAAGAACAAGAATAAAGTACGAATGTGTTACAGCACCTGTCGTTCACAATAACGGCGGTGTTTTTCAACATCGGCATCAACGAGAAAGCGACATTGGCCGAGGCGCTGGGCGAAACCTTGCCGCAGTACCACTCCAATACGGACAACCTCGACCGTCTTTGCAAGTACCACCAGAAATACAGCAAGATCTTCCCGACTGACCACGCTAGCAGAGGTGAGAACTACATGTCGGCAAATTAAATATTTCATGTACACACTGTAATAAATTGGAAACTTAACATACCTATATTTCATATATGTTAATCATAAAAAAAATTACAATTATAGCCCGACCAGGAAAATAAAAACCCTGCATTGGCGTCGCTACTGATCGCCTTTATGTGGCAACATGTTGTATGCGTCATGTCAACAACAAAATTGGCAATGTCATTTGATTAAATAGAAATAAATCCTTCGTTTTTATACGCGTTTAATATAATAACATCTTTTATATCACTTTTCTCTCATTACTATGAATTATTTTTGCTATTTTGTTAAATAAATCGTAGGAAATAATCACAAAATTCACAATGTCAACTCTTATCTCTTTTTGGTAAATGATGTTGAGATGACGAAATCCATACTAATATTATAAATGCGAAAGTCTGTCTTTCTTTCTGTCTTTGTCTGTCTGTCTGTTACGCTTTCACGGCCAAACCGCTGAACGGATTTTGATGAAATTTGGTATGAATATAGTTGAAGACCCGAGGTCAAACATAGGCTACTTTTTGACGCAGGCGGAGCTGCGGGAAACAGCTAGTATTACATGAATTAGTGTTGCCTAACTATCGATTGTTCCACTATCGATAGTATCGATAGCATAGCGACTATCAAGGATTTATACTATCGATACTATTGCAAATCATCATTAGTATTACCACATTTTGACCTATCGATACTAACAATACTATCGATAGTATCCTATCGATATTCCCACTATTGCCGCAGTATCGATAGACTATCGATAGTGGCCTATCGATCGGTAACACTAACATGAATGCTTAGTTGCCAGTAAAAGAAATTAGTTCTAATATTTTTCCGCAATATGGCGAAGGTTGCTATTTTTCTGGTCGGCCTATACAGCCCATTGAAAAAATACCGGTCAAGTGCGAGTCGGACTCGCGCACTAAAGGCTCTGTACCATTATCTGTAAAAAAAAAATGTCTGTTGTATGGGAGCCCCCCTTAAATATTTAATTTATTCTGTTTTTTAGTATTTGTTGTTATAGCACCAACTGTGAGAATTACGGTTCATGCATGACATACAGCTGGGTGACGGACAGCGTAGTCTTAGTAATAGGGTTCTGCTTTACTCTTTGGGTACGGAACCCTAAAATTTTGCCTATGTTCCCCAGACCCAGGCGATCCATAGTTTTGAATACATAGCAGATTTTACTAAAATGGATCCAGCAGCTTAGCCGTGAAAGTGTAACAAACAGACTTTCGCAGATATAATCTTAGCATGGAAATACAGAAGTATGGGAATTAGTATGGATATGGAGTATTATGGTTGAAGCCCGACCAGTAAAACAGCAGGCTTCGCCATATTGCGGACATATATTGAAATTAATTTATTTTACTGGCAACTAAGTATTCATGTAACATTCTGTCATCTCAACTTCATCTGCCAAAAAGAGACAGGAGTGGACGTTTGTGTATTTTGTGATTAATTCCTACGATTTATTTATCAAAATGGCAAAAATAATTCATAGTAATGGGAAAACAGTGATATGAGTATATTTTACGCGAATAAAAATGTAGGATTGATTTCGATTTATTTAAATGACATTGTCAAATTCGTTATTGACATGACACATATATGACATACAACATGTTGCCACATAAACGCGATCAGTAGAGACGCCACAATGCAGGTCAGGTATTTTCCTGGTCGGGCTATGAAAGGTCAATGAACTGCACATCCCGGAACCTTTGATTCTTTGATTCTGACGATGGTTTTTTTAGATACATTTTTACCCATCCCTGACTTAGCGTGTGAAAATTTCAGGAAGATTGGTTAACTATATAAAGCATGACAGAGGTAACAAACAAATATACGAAATCTTTGCATTTATAATATCAGTTAGGGAGGTTAGGATTAGGATGTATTATTACAATTCTCCATGTTGTTTGTTCACAGCCTCTTCTCGAACGAAGCCGCTGGATGAAGTTATGGAAAATTTAAGAATAGCCGTGCACAAGAAAGTGCCAAAGAATATAGAAGTCCTTCATTTAGCGGCGTTGGCTACAAGGCTTATGAACGGTAAATACCATACATCAAGTATTTTTGATTACTACACGTGATACTTCAACTTTTAACGGGTAGCGAAACAATTTGGTGAATTTACGGCTTTTTAAATTTTTTAACCACAGGTATAAGATTCACATCATGCAAGAGCGCCAAGGATCGGACGGGCATGTCGGTGACCCTCGAGCAGTGTTCGATTCTCGCCGCCGAGTACCATCTCGCCGAGCACGAGCTTCAGAAGGCTCTGAACATTATGCGGAGGTATGTTCATCATATATTCGCTTATTATATGTTCATTAATGCATTTTCAAAAATTGCCGTAATGTCTCGAACTTACTTTGGGGCTAACTGGATTTGTCTGATTTGCACCTAAATATTTGAACACCGCTCGATTGACTGGTAGGAAAAGCCTTTGGCTTTAAGTCCGCCCTTTTAGATTACTCTTAATCTAAGCATAAAAAATAAATGGCAGACATTTTTATGCTAGAGACAGAGTACTTGTATCGGAATTATACATGGTGTAACAGTATATTCTCGGATTAGCTGTGTGGTGAAATGTAAACTTCATTAAACGAGAGTAAATTTCGTCATTATCCTTGGAATAAAACTTATCCGAGTTTGGTGAAATCGGTACTTATTGTCATAATATAAATGAGTATTCACTCATGAGAGTTGTTTGGAACCGCATATCTCAGTCTATAACGTCGTATCGTGACTACCTAGATATTTAACATGCCTACCAAGCCATGGAAACGTCATGTGATGTTCGGTCCACGCATTGTGCAATCAAGCATCGTGATTGGTTGATAAACAGCCTGTTTCTTACATTTTATTTACTGTCGCTCCCAGAGAAAGAAGTTTTTAATACAAGCTGCCTGTAAAACTTTTCTCGCAAATTGCATGTTCTAAACAAGGACAAATAACTTCTGTATAGCCCGACCAGAAAAATAGTGGCATTGGCCATATTGCGGAATATTAGAACTAATTTCTTTTACTGGCAACTAGGTATTCAAGTCATCTCAGGAGACAGGAGTGGACGTTGTGTCATTTTTGATTATGAAATAAAAATATTTATCAGATGTTATCATATTTATTGCGAATGAAAACGAAGGATTGATTTCTATTTCATTAAATTACATTGTCAATTTTGTTGTTGACATGACACATACAACTGTTGCCACTTAAAGACGATCAGTAGCGACGCCAATTCAGGGTTTTTATTTTCCTGTTCGGGCTATATATCATCACTCGCTTATTAGAATTACCAAAAATCTTAATGACATTTTTTTTTCTAACAGCGAGGGCTGTCGACGTGAGAATACACACAAGAACATAGGTGTTAGGAAATTTGCTTTCACAAAAAAGCAAGTTATGGCCCTCCCACAGGAATACAGACCACCCGCGGGAACCTACGGCGCTTCACCCACTTAGAGGGGGGAAAATACAATATGGTGATTAGTCAACAATCACTGAAGCCTTGAAGGAAATCGGAAGTAATTTGGTTGCTTCACTTCCGTGGATGGAATATTAGATAATAGTTATCATAGATTGTAATATATGTAAAACGTCGTACGAACAGAGGTACTAGCAATGACAGAATTTCTAGTTTTCTCTCCTTTCATTTCTCGATGTTAATTTTAATAATGGTGTGACTTTTGCGAACTATTGGAAAAAGTATCAACATTGTGGGAGCAAACAAAATCGGCTAAGGAATGGTATAGTTAAAATACATGTATATAAATGTCATTTCCGGGTAATAGAGGACTAAAATGACTCTTACTTTGACAGTACCAATGAGCTGTCATATCCGATTGAAGACATTGACAGTTTGGATCGAAAGTTTAACTATCGTCATCTACTGGTAAAGTAATAAAGAAACAGTTGTCATGTTATAGCTTTGTGCTAATAATCAGTACTTAAAACTTCTGAGTTTCTGATCTGTCAGGGGACGCCCTCTTGTGAAATATATTTAGCAAATTGGCAAGCTAACTAAATAGACAACATCAATCTGATTGAAAGGCTAAGACCCAAGTTTACCTACTTAGGTTGAAATTTAAAAGTCAACATCTAAAATAGCAATTTATTAACATTTTGATGTTCACCTCTCTTTATGAAGGGCTTATAAATGTTAACAAAGCGATTAAGATATCAATATCAATGGTTAGGATATAGTTGGTGAACTCTTAACTAAGACGTAGCTGTACTTACACAATTCTCCGGCAGATTTTTCGTTATCACTATTATGAAGGAAGCAGAGTTTCTCACGAGTTTTATTTCGCCGCAGTAGATAAAGATGAAATCGAATAAAACCTAAATTTATAACCAAAGCCTGTTAAATGCTGGTACCTTTATTCGTACGTCAGAGTAAACAGATTGTAGACTTGATGAATAATAATGACAGGTAGTTTTATAATATATCCAAGTGCCACAGACATATACTTAAATATTTATATTCTTATATTAAGTTGTCATTTCTCGGAACTTAAATTATATTCTTGATATAGTCATCAGACATAACGCCTGTAATAAATTAGTAGAATCTTGCACATCGATGAGGCAATATCAACACTCCTGTATAGATTTATATGTACACAAAAAACTACAGCATACCATGGTGTCTTAATTTCATAAATGCAAGCGAGTAAACAAGATGTCGACGTGTATCCCGTATTGCGCTTACTCACTCGCATTTGGAAGGCATCGAGAGACCATGGTTATCCACTGTACCCTCTCTTAAAGCCAAAGATACACTAAGGGACAAATGGTCCCACAACATGACGCGAAACACTCGATTTACGTGTTTCTGCAACGTTGCACAGTGTTTTGAGACATGCCCCGCAACATTTTGCGTGACTCTGAACATGTTGCTTGTATCTTTAACTTGATAGTCATAAAACATTCTCTCTCTTTAAGTTTAGCAACAAAATTATTAATTTATCTTTCCTTTACTAAACTGCATTTTGTACAATTTCCTATTAAAACGATAGATTTGGTTTAAGAAGACTTAATTCATGTAATGTAAAATATGCACAAGTAAAATTGGACTTTTATGCAATATGCATAGGATTATGAGTAAAAATTACATTATCACGAATATTTTAAATGATAAATATAATTTCTAAAAACGTTACGGAAACTTAGTTAACATTAAGGAAACGGAATGGAAGTAAGTATGTGTGATGTTTTTGGGAAAATGAATATGAAATTCATGAAATCGGTATATAAATATATGCTGTAAATTTATTGTGTAAAGATATAGTGACCATGGATTTTTAAAATTAAGATTTTTCAAACACTGATAAACGCGGATCGAATATTATTAGCGATTCTGAAAAAATGTTTGGTTGGAGAATTATTTTTGTATCACAAAATTATGAATGTGTTACCCCACATGCAACATCAAAACAAACATTGTTAAGATTTAGTTTTTGGAATATTTATAGGTGTTCCAAAACAGTTTAAAACACATAATAAAGACACATAAATAATAATGTCAAAATATTAAAAGCACATAAATTTTATGCATTGAATTATCTAAGTTTTCCACAATTTCCTAAAAAGAAAATCGAAACCGTTATCATAAAAATTCTATAACGGCGGAAAACAAAAATATTATATGAAGAAATATTTTATCTTTATCCGTTTAAATGTAACATTTTCTAGAGTTGATCAGCGCGATCTTCGAGCAATCTTAACATATATATTCGATTAAAAAAAAGAGATAATTTTGTGAGCAATTTATGTGGAACGTAAACTTAGGATCCATTGCAAAAAAATGTGCACTTATTTGAACTTTCACAATTTTTTACCATTCAAACGGTACATCTTTCTCTTTCTTGTCGAGTCGAAATGGCAAATTCTTTAGATTCGCCCGGACTAATAATTGTCCACGTTCATCGCACTATCGTTGGTTACTATGAGATCCTACAGAGGGGCCATGAACTGAAAATCGCACTCACACTCCCCCATTTAGCTTTGTTCTCTTTATCATCTCTCAACACCAGCACGGAGTCTGTTTAAGGACTTTCAAGCTGTCCAATAGAGAACACCACCAAGTGGAAGGTTTCGGACGGTAAAAACATGCGGGTACTTACTTTTCCATCGTTCAATCCTAACCTTACCGGCCTTACCTTATCTTTGGCGTTTAGGCTAGGCTGCTTGACTGTAGGCGTCTGGAGTGAGATGTACTAGATGCATCCAAGTACACAAACTAAAAAATTCTAATTATAAATAGATTTCTTGGATCGGACTAAGAATCAAATATATTAAATGTATTCATTAACATTCTAGACCAAAATATTCCAATGTAGATGCCAAGGTATTAGAACTTAATGAATTTCGATAAATATACGATATTTATATTTTCAATATCCCTAGTTGGTAAAGCGACAGGCATTTGGATTGTCTCGTGATAAATTTGAATCTTATTACTTTATTTTAAAGTCTTGTATGACTGTAGTTGTTTCGTAGTAAGAATCGGTACGGTCTGGCAAATTAATGAATATAGCTTTGAGGTATCCTAATATTTGATAATACTGTTTTATTTATATACAATACGGTTTATATAAAACAGTATACTGTGGCCGAATATAGCCTTAAAATGAACTTAATATGTAGAATCTAATAAGAATATAACAAACCATCGTAAATTAGTAGTGCCAAACCTATCCGAACTATCATAGTATTTAATAGATCCCCCTATTTCTTAATATATAATACTTTATGAGTAAGGCGAATATTTGAAGCTGGCACGTGAATGAATTCACCGTCTCTCTCGCACTTTAATTAAATGACAGAGATGCCAAATACGTGCCATCTAAGTTAATGAGCTATATAAAATGTACTTATGACATGCCAAATTTAAATATTCGAAAGATTTGTATAGAAAACATTTCGCACAAATATGTTGTTTTTTAAATTGCGTAATTGTGACGATATTAATTTATATTGTACGTAGTAGATACTTAAATTGTCGTACAATTTGTTACGTAGATTATTGTTAAGAACTCCTTTAATATGTAAAAACCTTAATATATTTAATATGTTTTTGTTCTTTATATTGTAGAATTTTTAGTATTTTTTATTAGAAACGTCAAAAAAGAAAATAGAGAAGGGCGGGTTTTTATCTAGGGTAAAACTTATTTATGTCTTTTTTCAAGGTCGAAATTTAGTACTTAATACAGTTTGGTAGGTACTTAACGAAGAAGCTGTAAGAAGAAAAAATGTAACGATGTTTTGTGAATTCGTTTTTTATTTGGCCGCTCTGAGTATACTGACTGTAAGACATAATTATTTTAAAGATGTTTTTAATATAACTAATGCCTATCTCACTCGCTGGCCCTACTATATCATCACATAAACATATTTAAATTTTAATATTGCCGCAAGATAATATTTGAAGAAGTACACATATATAGGGTAACACGTCTACCTACACGACTTTTAATTTTATTTTTTTATTTTATTTGTATGTCCTACTGTACTGAACACCCACTGTGCGATTGTGCTTGGTTAGCGATTCGAGTTGCAGTTGTAAAATTTGTCCGTAGTAATGGCATCCGGTTCTTCAACTTTAATCAGAGCATTTGATACAGGTTCGAAAAATAAAACCTACGTATCAGATCGGCATTTTCTCAGCGGTCGGAGTAAAGATTTATTTTTCATTAACACGAAAAATATTCTTCGTATCTATAATATTAGTAGGCAGTAAGTATTTACTAACTCTATTACTACAGTTGTAGTAAACGATTTATAGATAGATCTCTATGATATATGTATATAATGTACAAGAATAGGAGATTTTTGAGATATCATGTGTTTTGCTTCCATTCACTTCTTGTTCACACAATATTTCCATCTGCACTTACACTTTTTACATTTATTTAATTATTTCTATGTCTGTCATCATACGCTGCATTTTATATTTAGCTTCTAAATCGTTAAAATTAACAGATACTTGTTTAACCAGATTTAATTTCAAAAAATTTTGCTCATTCATATACAGGGTTATTTTAAAACTATTGGACACATTTTTTCAATGTGTTAAGTATATAAAACTAAACTACTTACAATAAGCGAAAACAAAGAAAAAATCGGTTATTTGATCCTTCCATACAAAATCCTGTCAGCTGATCACGAAATTTGTATGGGAGGCCGAAATATTTTTGTCCCGTTTTGAAAACGGCGTTTAAACTTATTTTTTTTTCATTAAAAGTGGTTTAGTTTTACATGTACGTTGTGAAAATTTGGCCAGTTTTCAAAAGAGAGGTACGTACCTAAATGTGTCTAATACAAGCTACGTGGCTCGTGTAAGCAAACTTTACAACGCGCATAGTTTACTTAGTCACCAAGTATCTGATCTTTTATACTTTAGTACAATTTTACCTAAGAATTATCTACAAAATACAAGGTAATGGAAAAATTACAGAAAGGCGAAATAAATCATTAAATTCCTTCTTTAATTATTGGATATCGTCATTTAATTCATTATTATTTGTTTTTTTAAAAATGAAGTTTCGGATGGGTATAAATTATTTGTTATAATGATTAAGACGGTCATATTTTATATACATTTATATCATAATTTACATAATAAGTTATGTTGATAAGTCAAGAAGATACCACGGATCGGTTCATTTTTATTTAGTTGTACTTAAAATCTTGTCAAATTTTCAGGGGCATTGTGACCAGAATTACGTGACAATTAAAACTAAAGACTAAATTGATCCTTGTGTGATTATTAAGAAGGTACAATTTGGTGCGCAATTTTGTGACAAGACCCTTGTGGGACAAGTTTAGGTAAATAGTACTTGATGTTTAGTATTTATTTGTATCGAATTAATTTATGGTTTGACATATGAACTTTACGCTTTTTTTTTTGCCTGAGGTACGTATTTAAAAAAATATATTAGCCATATGTTCAATGTGGTCTTGCACTGCGTGTTAAAGGCAAATCTTACAGAATTTCCTCTTCTACAGATCTATACTAATATTATAAAGCTGAAGAGTTTGTATGTTTGTTTGAACGCGCTAATCTCAGGAACTACTGGTTCGAATTGAAAAATTCTTTTCGTATTGGATAGATCATTTATTGAGGAAGGCTTTAGGCTATATAACATCACGTTGCGACTAATAGGAGCGAAGAAACAGTCGAAAATGTGGACAAAACGGGTAAATTATTCCTCTTTGAGGGCTTCCGTTGCGTGCGCTGCTAAAACCGTTCGAGATACACAAAAAATAAAAATTAAAGAATTATTCCTCTTTAAATTATCTAAAAAAATGTCTGCGACAGTATATGTCTATCTTTTAAGATTAACTTACAATAACAGATTTTATGATAATCAAATTTAGTCGAAATTAATGCATTATTACAAATTATTTGTCAGAGTTGTATCAACATAATAATATTAATCTTTATCCAAATAAATGTGTTATTGATTCTGCCACAAGAAAATAAAACTAAAAATATAATTTACGCCGAAGTACTTTAAAATATATTCTATTAATTATGTACCTAAGTCGTCTAAAATAAGTCGTGGGTAACAGCACTAACAGCTATAGGTAATTTATAATAAAGTTGAGGAGGTAGATTTGTAAACAAAAAATAAATATGATTCCCAAAATAACTATTCCACGCGGACGAAGTCGCGGGCACAGCTAGTCTCTAATAAAAGTATTTTAGAGTTGCTACATCTTTATTTCTATAATTATGTAAAGGTTTTGCTGGTGGGTCATGTGGTATGAGGATAAAAGTAACAAAATTGAAATGTACTTAAATTTAATAAGAATATTGTGACGAAAATTGTGCCACGTTTGTATGTTAAAAGCACAGGTTATAAAGTTATAATTTGTAAATTTGGTGGAATTTGGTTTAGGTATACGAAGTAGTTATCGAATATTTTATTGAGTACGTTATTCGGAAGATCATGTTCTTGAAATATCTACTTATATTTGATTTTTGATACCTTTTTCTATATTATTTATAAGAATGATAATGATAACTTATTTTGATCTGTAAATTGTGTTATTGAGATCTATTTTGCCATTCAAATGCTATTTGTTATACTATTAAGTTAATGTAATACTTATTTGTTTTCCTCGCAAATATAATTTTAATATTCAAATTATTGTGATAGTAATAAATTTTCAAAAATATATGAGCTATAAGTACACATCATTTTGTGAAACTGTTACCAATATGCGTTATAGTTACTGGTAATCGATGTATCTTCGATATCTATTTATTTCGCTCTCTCATGTTGTAAACACATTTGCGAGAGCGAGACAGCTATACTGTTAGAAGCCTTTATCCCCCATATTTAATATAGATATATATTTTTTAAATGATGCCAAATCAAGAAAGAATAAGTTTGCAATAGGATAAAGTTTACAGACAGATATAGTTAATTTCCCATTTGTAATGTTAATATGGGCCGATGGGGCCGAAAGGTTCTCGAATGGCGACCACGCACCGGCAAGCGCAGCGTTGGAAGTCCACCGACCAGGTGGTCTGGCGACATAGTAAAGGTCGCAGGAAGACGCTGGATCCAGGCCGCTTTAAATCGGTCAGGGAAATCCATGAGGGAGGTCTATATTCAGCAGTGGCTGAGATGATGATAAATGTTAATATGTCTTATTCGTACAATTTGTTCCTTTTACAATTTTTATGCTAAAAAATCTAGCGGACTATGCAATAATTGTTACTTTTAGTAGAGCTATCACTAATCGTTGATAATTACTTGTATTTGCAATAATGTTTTAGCTTACACATTTACATACGTATAGTCATTGAAAATGTTAACTGTACTAAATCCGGTTTCTGTTATAAATCTAATTCAAGTCAATTTTCTTTTGATTTCGATTAGGTTGTTTTATAACCTAATCGAAATCAAAAGAAAAATTACCTACTATATATATATATATAAATATATATATACATAGTAGGTAATGTTTCTATTGCTAATATTTTGTTATTATTATGTTTATAGAAGTTTAAGTTGTCATAACATATATTCAGTTCACCATGAATGTAAAAAAAACGGATGTCGTACTGCAAAGTAGCTATACTAGTGCGCCATCTGTCTTTTTTTTACATTCCTGATATTCACAATATGTTGTAAACATTGTTTAATAATGTTGTTTACTTAGTAGTCTTCCACCTATAAAATGTAATATCCTTACTGTGTAGTATTGTATCTGTAATTCCTTATATATTTGGATTAGGCTGTGAACAATCTGTACGTGAGTTGATTGTTAATATAATAAATTATTGTGTTGCTTTTGCATTTGTTTATTTTACTCTCAATTTCTTCTTCATCCTAGCGTGTATTACGAGTTGCGTCGTCAGCTTATTCTTCGGAGCCCAAGGTACGCTTTAACCATGGTCCTAGATTTGGCAGTACTGCTTATTATATTACAGTGGAGCGACTGCTGTCTGACCTCCGTAACCACCAACAATGGAATCATGAACACTAAATGGCAGTCAGTTATATTTACTTCACTTTGTTATTTTTATGTGTATTTAAAAAATGGCACCTACAGACCTTTTGATTTCTAGGCATCATGATCAGAAAGGTATAGCCCGAGTAGGAAAATAAAAACCCTGCACTGGCGTCGCTATTGATCGCCTATAGGTGGCAACATGTATGTGCCATGTCGACAATAAAATTGACAATGTCATTTAATGAAATAGAAACAATCCTTCTTTTTCATTTGCATCAAATATGATAACATCTTTTATATCACTTTTCTATCTTTACTATATAATATTTTTAACATTTTAATAAATATTTTTATTTGATAATCCCAAAATACACAACGTCCACTCCTGTCTCTTTTTGGCAGATGACATTGAGATGACGGAATGTTACTTGAATACCTAGTTGCCAGAAAAAGAAATTAGTTCTAATATTTTTCCGCAATATGGCCAAGGCTGCTATTTTCCTGGTCGGGCTATAAAATATAAAGTACACAAAAGCGGAAGACGCAATGAGAGAGAGAGAGGTTATATATCGAATGCTTCTGTTTTTCAGATAGATTTGGATTGTTTATGAGGTGACAACAGGTTAATTGAATGTAGACTGACCATTGTGAAAGGAACGCCTTTTGTAGAGACTGGCAGATGGCGTGTGGATCAATTATGATAAGTGCGTTGGAAAAACGTCTTACCTTCGTGACATTTGTGCGTTTACCGTTGAAACATGGTCCAGAGCAAATCAAAAATACTTACTCTATGGTTCAGTGAAAACGATCATGGATTGGCTGATTATGTTGAGTTACAATTTATCTATGCGTTAATTCGTTTTTTAGTTTCATTGACAATTCTCAGACAGCTATGCATTGACAAAACTCCTAAAAATACCAAACCTGTGATCACAAAAAATATTTTAGTATCGAGACATGTCTATAATCCCGTTTGATAAGTTCGCGCGATTATGTAGAATCATATCCCAACATGGAGGCGTCATACAATCGGTGCTAGACTTGTGGAGACATGATACATTGAAGGTCTGTATCATTTTAGGAAAACTAGCGGTTGTCTGAAGCTCTATTTTAAAAATTATTTCTCTCCCATTATCACGAGAATTTCGTAAAACTGTTCTTCTAGCTACGAACTACCTTCGTACCAAATTATTAGGTCCTTGTTTTTGATATTTCGTGATTAATCACGCGAGTATTTCACCCCTTTAATTATGAATATTACTTTTAAATCCCGGTATTACCAATTCTCATGACCCAGAAACTATTGATAGCTTGGTAACTATTAGTATTTAGGTATTCGATTTTAGGCTACTAAATTCGTGGCTTAAACCGTTTATTAGATAAATAGTTACTGTTCCTGATTGCTGACTGTTAATTACTGATAGCTGTAAAATGTTTGTTATACCTTCTAGAGAAATAAATCAGGAGTAAGATCTGTATTTTTTTTAAGTCTGGTTTAGTACTAAGTATTAATAATTATGTGGTCTGGAGCAACCGGGTCGATTACAATTTGGTTAAAAGACTATATTCGGCGGCAATTATCTGCTCTTCATCCGCAGGAAGGCTTCCTCGTAGGCATGGACAGCATGGGCAACAAGTACTACCAGAACTGTAACTATATGCTTGGCCGCAGTCGCTGGGTAATATTCAACCCAAACGTGAAGTTCGAGTATGACGCCAGTCAAGTAAGTATCATGATAATGATATAAAATCGTTTATTTCAATATAGAATATATATAACACAAGTTGACGTCAATTTACTAAGATTAAATTTACTACCACTTCCAAAGCGCAAGTGGAGAAGAAGCGGCGCCACAAACTAAATGTAAAAAGTAGGCTCTTGTTGGCGAAGTACTTGTATCTTCCATTCGTTTCTGTCATACAGTTACAATCTGAAGGCAGTATAGAAGAAAAAGGTCTATAAGGTAGTCAGAGTTATTTCAAGGAGACAAAAAGCAGGGTTAGAAACCGGCCTTTTTAAGGCCAAAAATAACGGCGTACAAGGCAAAAACAGGTCGGTTCCAAAACGCTGGGTAAATTAGTAAAATCGTTATAAATGGGTTTATAACGTTATTTTTGAGTTATTTGCGAGTACTGAGGCCAAGTTGGCAACCAATAATGAACCTGCAATTTTCATTTGAGAAAATATATTTTCTCTTTTTTTGTTTACTTAGAGCCTCTGTGATCCTGAAGGAACAGGATATCAATAAATTATAAAAAATACATCTATAGGCAAAGTTAAGAGCAATACCTGCTTATTTATAAAAATATAAACACTTATAGTGTACCTTAGTAGTCTAGAATATTTCTCACTCTATTGAGCAATTTTTCCGAAACTTGTAGTAGGTACGCGTGGGAGAGTTCACCAGTGAACAACTATTCATAATATCTACCTACACTGCATGGGTACTAACGAATTGTAGGTACGTGACCACTTTAGTTATGTAGTCTATCTTTAGAAATAATCATCAGGTGCCCTATTTTTGAAATGTATGATTCGTTTGAACCGTTGAGTCGAATGAAAAACGTTCGACTCGCCGATTATATGGAAACTCATTCGATATCGAAAGAAAATCATTCCACTCACGAATTTGAGTGAGTCACACTTTTCAAAAATAGGGATACTGGTACCAGGATCCGCTGGTCAGAGTTTAAAGTGGAGTTACACACACTATAGTTTAAAAAGAGCACTAGAATGTTTTTAAATATTTATAAGTAATCAACACTCTACATCATACAAATCAGAGAGCCGATTCACGCGCCAGTAGAGATAAAGGCTCAGTCGAGATTTGTCCAAAATAAACAAGTTACTACTTAGATTATTATTTACCAGAATATCATCGTAAAAAATAATAATGATATTATTTATCCAGGGGATGGGAGAACTAGTGATTGTTCCTTAATCTTAATCGCTATGTATGAGTGTTGGCGCTACATGTAGTGGTGTGTAGAAACAGTAAATTAATCTAGATACCTAATGAAACTAGTTAAATACCCAAGGTTTTAAAGCAAATTAAAAAGATTCCCAAACAGCCGCCTATAAAGTCCTGCCCTTCGGTACTTATCTGACAATTACTTATAAATTAAACGTTACACAAAGTCTTTCTTGGAAAATTATACTATACATTAATATAAAAAAAAACGACGTCGTTTGTTTGAACAAGTAAGGAATGCCTAAAGATAGATAAAGGTATATACACTTTATTGAATCAATCACAAAAGTGAAATTAAAAATGTCTGACTGACTGGAATTTTCCCCATTTTCCCATCCAAGCAGGAACAACCTAGCCACGGCGAATTTCGCCGCGAACCCACCGGCGACTAAATTCATTTGTTTCAGTGCACTACTGTGTACTGCTCCTCATTTCGCCTCGCCAGTCACCAGTTCCCGTGGTTTTTAGTGCATTTATTATGTAGTTCTTTTAGTCGCCGGTGGCATTGCGGCGATATTCGTCGTGGCCAGGCTGGAGCACTTTGTCCATCTCTTGATGACGCTACTGGTAATCTCCAATTCTCCAGGTATCTGCGGAGTGGTACGGTTGGCTGCACTACAAGACCGACTGCAAGCCGTGCGAGGACGCGGCCAAGTATTGCCTCTGCTGCTGCAGCTGGTACCACCGCTGGCTGCTGCCGTTCCAGGAGAACGTCACTGGCACTGAGAAGGCCTACTATCCTTACAGTACCGTCGTGCAGCATATCTCTGTTTGGAATGGTAATAAAAATGTCTCCACTCCCGCTTTCCCGGTTGCCATAAGCCCAGCCCACGGTCCAGTTTCCTCATTTTTCTTTTCCACTTCGTCCGGTCTTTGATATACTTGCTTGTGATACCATTTGTATTTCCACATCCTTCACTACGGCGTCAAACCAACAGGGATTGTAATGGAAGAATGATGATTCCAGAGTAAAAGGCGTTCAAAAAATTAAATCTTCAGCCCCTCTTCAGATATGAAGAATCATAAGTATGAACAAAAATTTTTGAAGCGTATTTTAGTTATACCAGCTGC
The DNA here is from genome assembly GCA_947363495.1 of Euzophera pinguis. NCBI lineage: Eukaryota > Metazoa > Arthropoda > Insecta > Lepidoptera > Pyralidae > Euzophera > Euzophera pinguis. The sequence goes on from OX376154.1 coordinate 3,103,514, forward strand.
TCCTAGATGGCGCTAGAAGTGAGAACGTTTTATATAATTTACGATTGACCTAATTTCACATGGACGCAACGAACCGATAACTTTGTTAATTAATTTTAATAACTGTAATGTTGTGATCGCAGATCAACTTTTTGATTAATAGCTCTGGGGAATCGTATTATCAAATTAAGTTAATTAACAGGGATATTTAGAAATATACTTATTCCTGTTATATTAAAAAATATTAAAGGACCTTGTTCTTCAAACCTGCTAGAGAGAGCATAAATAATTGTAATGTATGGCTTGAAAAAATATTCTTTTAAAAAGAGCCCTGAATATCTTGGTTGCTCAGTCCCGTTCAATGTAACATTGGCCTCTATTTTCTGGTTTCAGAGATTTTCAGTACCGCCTTTACCGCGCTTCACCGCCTTTACCCGCTCACACTGAAAACAACTAAGCAAACAGAAGTACTACTACTGTTCTTCGCAGATGCACTCTCCCGCAACCTTCAACAAAATTGTAAAAACAATGTTTCAAATTGAACCAGAGGCCACTTCGTGTTTATTAAGTATTTCATGTTATAACCAAAACTAAACCTAAATAATGAAAGCAGAGTGAATGAGTTGAAATGAGAGCTTTACGGAGTTGTGTGGCTTACGTCTGAGCGATAATAGAAACAGTGAGATACGGAAAAGGTGTGGTGTGAATGAGGATGTAGTGACAAAGAAAAAGGCATGTTAAGATGGTTTGGGCATGTAGAAAGGATGGACAAAAGGAGACTTACGAAAGGTATTTACAAATCAAAGGCGACAGGAAAAGTCGGTAATAGCCGGCCTTGGAGAACATACAGCTACCAAATCGAAAAAATGTCAGGAGTACCCTTAATCGACGAGCATGTATGACGAGAGCGATGAGCGTAGAAGAAGCGAGGGAAGTCTGTAAGGATCGTAGCAAATGCAAATCCGTAGTCTCTGCCTACCCCTACGAGAAAAAGGCGTGATGGTATGAACGAACATACATACCATCACGCCTTTTTCCCGTTACATACAATGTAAACCTAAATTTTATTGTAAAATTCGTATGACTGTAAAAATGGGAGAATGATAATAAAGTCATCCAATTACTCAATTCAACATCTTTCATGTACTGTAAAGTAATTTGCTTGATCTTAAAATATTTCTGTAAGTCAATCGACCCCACGTCTCCTAGTGTCAGTACTACAAAATCACCTTACGCCATTTTACTTAATGGTATTTATGGGTCAGTCTTGGGTAAAATCCATGTAGTGAGGGATTAACTTCAATTGTCAATCGATCTGTTACACTCTGGTACGAGTATCAGGGTGAATCGATTCTATTTGCTTCCGTATCTTCTTCGTCCAAGCGTGTGTCCTAGTTACGATGTATCTCTCCCTGGTGCATGAGCCTCTTGGGTTCAGAATATTAGGATGATCTCAGTAATTAGGATGATCTCAGTAATTAGGATGATCTCAGTAAACGAATGGAAGTCGGTTGTTTTTAGTTAAAAAAATATTTCATGAGAAAATGTTTTATTTTGTCTTTTATCTTAATTTATGTTTATCATTAATTTAAAATATAAATTTATAGGAAGTATACGAGTAGTATCACTGTACCTTGCTCCACTAGGACGTAAACATACAAACTCTACCTCAGTTTTATTATAAGCAGTATAAAATAATCTATGTGAGTGATAATAAATCAATTGTCTTATTTACTTTACAGGTTGTGCAAATACCGGTCGACCAGTATGTTGAAGATTTTTTCTTCAATGTGGAAATAAAACTGTATGTAACTATTAAAGGATTCAGATAAATTGAGCGCTCGTATTTTTATTACAATGTCGTTAATTCCTAGTAACTAATTTCTTGTAGCAGTGTTGTTTTAAACGGAAACGTAGACCGAGACAATTATTAAAATAATACATTTTTATGATAATAGTAACTTAGAGTGGTTTTAGAATGAATATTTGAATGAAATGCTCAAATATTTTAGTTTTCGGACGACTGGACAACTTGTTCAAATCCGGTGTAGTCATAGTTATACGAAAATTGGAGTGGCATTTTTGAGATCTAACTCATAGCTATCTAACTAATATCCATACTAATATTATAGTTATAAATATTATAAATTATAAATAATATTATAAATGCGAAAGTCTGTCTGTCTGTTACGCTTTCACGGCAAAATCGCTGAACGGATTTTGATGAAATTTGGTATGAATATAGTTGAAGACCCGGGGTCGAACATAGGCTACTTTTTGATGCAGGCGGAGCTGCGGGGAAAAGCTAGTATTTAATATTTTATTTATGTCATACGAAAATAATTTCAAAAAGCTCGTTACGCCGTTGGTCCCGGTTGTTATCGATAGATAGCAGTCGTGAGTAGCGTTGCGAGGCGTCCGGATAAAGCCGGACATAGTTAGGCTTTTTGATTGCGTGTCCGGCCAAAATAAACGGTGTCCAGCTTGTCCGGCTTTTGTTAGGCTTTTTACATTTTATTTAATTTAGCAAGATTTATTGTAATAATCAGAAAATCTTTAAATACTGAGACATAAAATTCTCATGTAGGGTGTCCGGCCGTTTTAGCCAAATGTCCGGCTAATCTAGCTGGTCTGTCCGGCTATTAGGTTTGGCGACCTGGCAACCCTAGTCGTGAGGCTGTGTCAAATGCCTTAGGGTAGCCTGAAAAATTCTGACAGTGCCACTAACACCTCGGGTCATGTTTGTGTTGCTCTGGTTTCCCTGTAAAATGGGTTACGAAAGTCAGACGGCAGTCGCTCTATTGTAATAGCTAGTTCCAAAGCCGAATCTAGGACCATGACTTACAGCGTACCCTAGGCTCCGAAGCGTAAGCTGACGACACAACTAGGAATACACGCTAGGATGATGATGGTTTGTTTGTTTGTTTGTAATAACTTTATTGCACAGAAAATAACATTACAGTAAATACAAAACTAAAAATAAATGCAACGGCGGACTTATCCCATATAGAGATCTCTTCCAGTCAACCGGGACGTTACAGGAATACAGTTAAAAGAGACAGATGGTAGAAGTTGTGCAACCAGAACAGAACTTTTTATAAAGTATTTAAAAAAAGTACTTATAATGACATAAACGACATAAAAATATGCTACATAAATACTTAGATACATACATATTCTTATAATAATAAAAAAACAATAATATATATTAATAGCTACAAAAAATATAATAGCTCAAAGCTGTGTTCAATTAAGAATCGGAGTAGAATTTTAAAACACGAGATTTGAAGAAGGGAAGAGAAGGAGACAATTTAATGTCGACGAGGAGGGAGTTCCACAACTTGCACGCTCTGACAGAGAAAGATTTAGAATAGGAAAATGAAGAAAATAGAGAAATACATAGAATAAGCTTGTTTGTTTAATGGTTTTGGTAAAGTCTTAAACTTTAAAAATAGCACCCTTGGTCAGAATGAGGGTTTCTGTTTTTTTTTTAACTGCATACAGGAACCTAAATTGTATCTATGATTTCCTCCAGGCCAATTTCCCAACTGCTCCATAGTCACACCAATTTACCACACCAGTGTGACTAAGGTCAATTTAAATTATCCGTAGTCACACTAGTGTGACTATGGACAACTCTACCTGATCTGTAGTCACACCGTCCTTGACCTAATTTGAGTCTTTTCTTCTTCTAATCTTTGTCTACTCCTATAGTCTCTAGGTCATACTCTGACCACTTCTAAAGTTGTCCACTTTGCGAACTTATGAAATTTGTTGGGAATATAGAGTAGATGTTAAAAAGTAGGTATTATAATAGTAATTATTTATTTTAATTCATTCCAATTACGTTAATATGCAACCACTTCAATTTCGGTTACCAATAAAACGTGTAAATACTAAATACGAATAAACAAGTTTAAATAATCATCCACAAACATTGTAAAGCGAAGGACAAGAATTACATTAGGCAGTTTCGCGGTCCGCAGCCAACTTCAGAGTCACAATAAGCAACATTTGGCGCGCTTCGTTCCCCCCACCCTATATCTGAGAGGCGTGTCGCGAGGCGGGGCTCCACCTCCCGGCCTCGGATCCTCGAGGCGCACCCGACCAGTCGGCCGGCGACCTCCGGCAGCGCGGCGGTGGTGTGATGCCACGTGAGTGAGTGACGTGTTGTGGGGCAAAGGCCCGCTCGTTCGAAAATAGAAAACAGAAAAATTGAACCCCAGATGGGAGTTTACGAGGAGAGGGGGACGATGCACTGGGTAATTTTTTTATTAATATTTTGTTTTTTTTTTTTCAATTTATTTATTTATTTAACCTTTATTGCACTTAAAAAACTTACAACTGAATATAAAAGGTGGAATTAAGGCATTCTCCGTCACTAAAACATTTTCTTATATTTTTAAATAATATGTCTAATATACATAGGTACATACATTAAACTGTCAGATATTGCCCTGTTAAATTTGTATTTGCAATCAAATTTTAACTATATTATGTATTAAGCACTATTATAATCTACTTTATAATATCCTAGATGCTACAAACATTTCGATATTTGTAAAAATATACAATAACATTTGAATGCTATAATAATATATGATGTCGGTAGTTCAGTTCACTTCTAACAATTTATTTTTTAATTATTTATACTAAGATACTTAACTAATATAATAACATAAATAATATATACAAATAAATAAGTTTTAATTTGTATTTATATCAAATTATATTTGTATTTATATAAACTAATAAGAAAAACGCTAACGTATTCAAAACTTACGTTAATAACAATGTAGTTTGTTTTTTTACATTTTTATTAAAAAATAGTTCGGTTATTAGGGCGTTTTAGGATTTACGTTTAGGACAAACAAATTAACAACATACCTATATAAGGATATAAGAATTATTTATTAGACCAAATAATAAAATAATTATTGAAATATAATAATCTAAAAGTAACCTTAAACTATCGTATTATTATTAAATAAACAATATATTAACAGAAAATTTTGTGTAATTCATATAATATAATTTTTGTAGAGATTTGACGAAGCTTGTTACTGATAATTAAAATTGGCTTCTTGATATATTTAATAATAAAATTTTATTATTAAAAAATGAATAAACTTAAAAATATAGTAAAATTTTTATCATCGTATATATTTATTATCAGTTTATTTTTAATATTTTTTCATTGTAGATTTTATATAAAAAATGATTGCATAATTTACACAAATTAAATGTCAACAATGTCCTTTTTTAACATTATATCCTACAGATCCCACAGATCATTGTTTCTATCTGTTTCAATGAGTATTGCTTTTATTTTAATTATTTTTTATTTAAACATTAAATTATATTTTTTTTAACCTTACTATTTTTATTTTATTTTTTATAAATTGTTTATAATATTTTTATACAAACTGTTAGTGGGATAATGCTCTAAATTTATTTCGCCAATTATATGTCATAACCAAGCAAAAGTTACGGTTTGCATGTAGACCAGTTTTACTGAATGAAATCGAAATCTAAATATCTGAATATATGAAAGTCGGGTTAGTTACACTACTTAAATAGCTTAAGAATTTACGAAATCTGCTGAAATTTTGTAAAGTATAGGAATTTCTTTTTCCTCATAAGATTTATCTAAAAATTAGTAGAACCAAGATTTCCTAATGTTAAGTTTCCAATGTTTGTACAAGAAATCAATAAATAAAAAATATATGACGGCCAAGCCTCGTTCCAAAGCTAGTTAGTTTACCTATTAATTATTTAAAAAATGCGTTAAAATCTATAGTACGGCGAAATGTTTTCCGGCCTAAATCGACAAAAATAAAAAATATTTTTTCTTTCTTAGCAATTGAGTAGCATAACTAATCGACCCACTACACCTTGGTGTCAAATTTTATAAACTGCTTTTGACTTCGGACGTGACAAAACCAAACATAATATAGTCAATAGGGGTAATTGGAAACGAACATGCTATTGAATGGATCACAATGTAACAATTTTTAACAATAATCTTTCTATCTAAGATATATTTATTTACATACTTTTGGCTGGAGTTCTGATCACTGTTCCCAATTACCCCGTGTTTATTATTACCCTGATTGAGCCTATTTAAATTTAAAAATAATGTACTTACTTTGACTTATCTATCTATTTGATCAGTGTAAGCCTTTTTTTTTTATTTTCATACAATATACACAATTAGGTTGTAACTTAAGCCATGACGCTTAAACACAAGGGGTTTGATCAAGCGCTACATATTTGCATATTTATTAGCTTACCTAAAATATATATTATATATATTTTTTTAAACCTAACTGTAGCATATAAGTACATTTATCAAAATAAACATCTGATACTTAAAATTTATATGATAATGTTACTAATTACTTCAGTTTATTAAATATTATAATTATAATAACATTCTTTAAAGGAATTATTGATATTAATATTATAGAATACTAGCTGTTTCCCGCAGCTCCGCCTGCGTCAAAAAGTAGCCTATGTTTGACCCCGGGTCATTAACTATATTCATACCAAATTTTATCAAAACCCGTTCAGCGGTTTGGCCGTGAAAGCGTAACAGACAAACAGACAGGCTTTTGCATTTATAATATTAGTATGGATATAATATTTTTTTTTAAATTAACTTGACATTAACATTATTTTTAATTGAACTGTTTTAAGTTAATCATTGGTTTTAGTCTGTTCTGACTTAATAGGAGATCTACTTACAGTTTGAAACGATATTTAATATATAATATTTATTAATAAGTCTACCAAGAAATCGATATTTTTGTCGAGTTAAAGCAAACTTGTCAGTTTTTGCTTGAATATAATTTATATATGTAGTTTAAAATACCACTAAACAATGCTATATGTAGGTGCTACTAATTATGTGGATAAATATTTTTAAATATATTTGTGTTTTCGACAAAAACAAGTTATCAACCTAGCGTGTATTCCTTGTTGCGTCGTCAGCTTACGCTTCGGAGCCTAGGGTACGCTGTAAGTCATGGTCCTAGATTTGGCACAATTTATACGATTTATTTATTTGGATTATATATATATATATAGTATTATTGATATAGGAATTTAGGCTTAATTCTGTACTTTTATGTTTTAAATATAGTGTGCGTTATTTTAAAAGTAAAAACAAAATAGACTGAATTGTTTAATAAATTAATAATTAGAAGTAAAAAAATATTGCATTTACACTACAATACTTATATATTGTATAATTTTACGCAAAGTCTGCTTTAAACCAAATTGTCTGTTTGTTTTTACTATTCTCTTCAACACAATAAAACATAACCTTATGAAAATATTTTTTATTTTCAAAGCATATAATTAAAAAAATTGTAAAACTTACTTTTTATATTATGTTAATTTATTTTGTTTATTTTAGATTAGGTACGTCAAAAGATTTTTAGAAATCTTGCAATACAATCAGATACTTCTGAACAAAATATATATACTTAATAATAATCATAGAACGTTCTAAAGCTATAAATATTAGTTAAATTGTTAAAAAACTGCGTGAAGCAGGTAACTCTCATCGCCGCGTTGTTGCCGCCGAATCCAATAGGCCTACTTTGGAGTGAATAGCGTTGTGGCGGGCTCCCCAGCTCGGCTATCTCGGCATGAGACTAATATATGGGGCCACACGAAGTAGATGAATAGGAGTGTTGTGGTGGTACCTTCAGTAAAAATGCACAAATCCGAGACTTCATAGAACTATTTTTATTTTAATACTGATTTCCACACATTAATCAATGATAATAACTGAAGCTAGGTACTTATTTAAGATAAAAATTACACAAAATAAAAGTGCAACTGTTGCTCCTTCGATAGGAATATGGAATGTCATGAGATGACGTGAAAACTATGTGGATAAAAAAAGATGATTCGAAAAATGAAATGATTTTAAAATGTAAATGTAGTGAAGGATGAAGTGAAAAAGTATGGAGAAATGAGAACGATGCATACGCATCGTTACGTCGTTAATTCTAAAATAACTTCTTTATAAATATATTTTAAACCTAATTATCTTCACTTACAAGTACAAAATATATTGCACTATTTGATATAAAAATGCAAATGTTTATTTTTCAATATTACAACAGCCGAACAGAGTTGACTTAAATTCGTTAATTTTGGGAAAAAATTAAACTATTTTAATACGGTTTGTATAAGTTTTGTTTTCTTTTGACATCACAAATGTTTATTTAGTCTATGTACCCACCATGAACGCTGCAAAGTGTTTAAAACGTTAGGTGTAGATAAATCCATCAGTACTACCTCCATACTTCCATACTAATATTATAATTGCGAAAGAATGTCTGTCTGTTACGCTTTCACGGCCAAACCGCTGAACGGATTTTAATGAAATTTGGAATGAATATAGTTGAAGACCCGGACTCAAACATAGGCTACTTTGTTACGCAGGCGGAGCTGCAGGAAACAGCTAGTAAGTAATAAGCGCGAAAATAGTTTAATTTTATGTGTAACAATAATTGGATTTTGATGTATAGAATAATTACCTGGAAATGATTATTGGTTTTTATATTATTATTACATTTAGTTTTTTGTAATTTGTCTTGGGTGGAAAAAACATTATGAAATTAATGTCATATTGCGAATTTTAAAGCCCTTCTCGCTCTGATGTGATTTCTTTTATTATAAAGTCTACTATTTTTCTAGAAACAACTTGCTCTCAATGCATTTTTGTTCCATAAATCAAACTTAACAGATTGACATTTGGAACTTATCTCTCGAAATTTACTAGTTTTTCTCGTAATAGTTGATTTGCGAGAAAAACTAGTAAACAAACTTTGGTCGGGAAATTGCAACAACTTCAAGTGTTTCAATAGAAAATATTTATGGAACGAAACGTTTCACAGTAACTTACCTATTTAATTTGATTTACAAGTTTGTCATTTACACCCATATTTTTAAACCTTTACTCAAACTCGACTCAACCTTACTCCACCTCAATTTTTATTTTTACTCGATACCAGATTCCTTGACTTGAGCATTTTCCTCATTGGAGGTGAGTATCGAACTGTCAAATATAAGGTTGGTCGAGAGGTACCTTGAGGTTTCCTTGAAACGAAAAATAGTGTTTTTGGATAATTGATGATGAGACTTTATTTTAGTTGGTGTTTCCTAGGGCCTTACTATCACCTCTAATAGCAGGACAGAGACTAGTGAGGAAACGAGATAACGCAATGCAAGGTGTAAGGCGACATCTCGCTTACTCACTCGTTTCGCCCTGCTATTAGAGGTGATAGTAAGGTACCTGTGTGCCAAAGTGCCTTGCTCGTCATATTAAGTTAAGACTTGAGAGACTTAACTGATCGACACATGGCCTAATCAAATTTTATTTCTGTGCTGTTATGCATCATAGTAACTCACTTGTACAATGTCATAAAATAAGGCAATATTTTGATTTAATGGCAACTGTATGCAACATCTGGTGCAAAAATAAAAACGAAGAAATCTCACATTTGCTTACACAAATCAACAAATTAAAAACAAAACTATTGTCAAAGCCACGCCAAAACTTGGATTGTACAACATAACGAAACGGTGACGTCATTCCTTGAGTCGTCCTCACTGAAGTTTGCTCAAGCAACCAACTAAGATTATCGTTTTCAAGGAAAGTTCGAGGACTTCCTTAAGGTTTCCTCCAATGAGTTTGAGTGAAGTACGTTCTTAAGGTTATGTTTAAGAATACGTGTTAACACCCGTCTAACGTCAAGAATACTAAGTTGCAATGCCTGATTAGACAAGTTGTGTTTTGAATATAGTAATATAATTTTCATTGCACATTGCATATCGTGTAGCTGCCGCGATAAAGTAATGAGAGTACAAACTTGTCACTTCACAACTTGAGCTTTTAATGCATTCTGATTGCATATCTAAAAAAGAGCTCAAAAGTAAATACAGTTTAAAGAGGCACAGGAACATACACAGGCTGAATGTGTATGTATGTATGTAAAAATCTTTATTGTACACAAAGAACATAGTATCAGAATACAGGTTACAACAAAAGGCGGACTTATCCCAAATAGGGATCTCTTCCAGTCAACCAAACTAACATAGGACATAGACATATGGGCACAGAAGAGGGCACAACACGCAAAGAAATCTTAGGTGAATGTGATGTGTGTTGGTAACGTTTAGCGGCAACAGTGGTTGTCACGTCATTAATTTTTTTTTATACAATTAAGTAGGCAAAATGGCATACGGCCCACCTGATGGTAAGTGGTCACCGTAGCCCATGAACGCCCGCAACACCAGGGGCATCACGTGCGTATTAATGTAAATAAATTAACTTGTTTAGTAGGTATATAATAAACATCTTTGGTATTGCAGACGTCCATATTCTACGGTAACCACTGGCCGTCAGGTGCGCCGTAGATCTATTTCCTATTCAGTAGATGTAACTAAAACGTATTTTTTTATGCTTTTGCATGAAATATGAAAAGTATTTTTTCTCTCTTTCTCTCAGAATCAAGTTTTACATAGATGCGTGGATCCGTACCATAGCAAGTTGCACTTGTATGCTATGATTATTTTGTATTAACAGTTTACTGCGGTCATTGGTCAGTAGGCCCTACTGTTTGCTCTGAAATACGTGTTTATTTCTATTGGAAAGTTTTGCACAAATCTGGGACTTGTTAATGTTTAAACAGTAAACGCCAATTACTGTAAGCTACATATACTGTTAATATTTTGATCAATAAGTCGTATATACATTTGAAGTTTTTGTTTTTATTTCAACCTTTCGCTGCTAGAGATTTTACAATTAATATTTCATTGTTATAAAGATAATCAAAAAGTATTGGAGACGTATTTTCTTTTGAAAATTAAACAAAGAATGGTAAAGATATGGCGCGTTAAAGTTCCGTGTGACGTCACAGAGTGCTACACTTTTTCGCAATATGTGACGTCACGACCCCCACTTTTAAACTTTGATGCGTTATATCTTTATAATTTATCGCTCAATTGACAAAAGAAAAATTACGTCACTTATATTTTGATTCCCTAAATGACGGACTAATTAATGTTAGTCTTTTGACCCTGGAAACTAGCCTATTCTACTCGTAAGTAAGCAGCATCTTTATTTTTTTGTTCGTTCTGATTAGTTCTTATTAATCCGGTGATTTTAGTGCGTTTCTGTACATACTTTAGATAAAATGTAAACGTGTGCAAAGCAAGGCTGCATCTCTAGTTAGATAAAATAGGTCTCTCAAAAAAACTTAATATTCAGTATTATTACTACTAATTACAAAATACAATAATTAAAAATATATCTTAAGAATTTACATAAATAGTGTAAATATTTATATTAACAATTTCTATTTAACAACTCTATGTAACTTGTACTAGGTACATCAAACAATACCAGTAACAAAGGTATACTAGGTAGGTGTATTAGGTATATAATTAGCCCGTCAAGCTCCCGATAAGCTTTGAGGAAATGCCTGGAACCGAAGCTGATAACTCTTGAAGCTTGCCGCCGCGGCCCCACTGCCGGTATACTCGTAACCTATAATTATAAAAATAACAAAACAAAAATATACCTTATCTAAATAGGTAAATTTCATAAATGCACTCCGGTAGCCTAATTTATTCATGTGATTATAAAAACCTCATGAGAGGAATGGCTTTGTATCCCGGGTTTCGGCACAAAAATTTGTTAATAAATAACAAAATAAATATTTTTAATGAATTTTTATTTACTAGACGCTTATTGTACGTTTTACAATCGTGAGAGAAGAGAGAGAGGGGAGGCAGGGTTGCCATAAATTGTTGGCGTATGAAATGTTGCCATTATATAGACATATATTTATTTGTACAGAGACTCAAATGAAGTTATCTGTACTGAAATTCAACAAAATAAATTAAGTAAATAAATAGTATACGTACTAGGTTCACAGATTCAAATCACAAAGGTTTTTACTAAATATTTGTTCCCTGTGTGGACGGAGTCATCTAGAAGGTACATAAATTTAGAATTTTCATTATATGGTATGTATCTACACTAATAGGTATTATAAAGAGGAAAGATTTGTATTTTTGTGTGTATGTTTGTAATGAATAAACTCAAAAACTACTGTGCCGATTTTAAAAATTCTATCACCATTGGAAAGCTACATTCACCCTGAGTAACATAGGCTATATACCGCAGGTGGAGCTGCGGGAAACAGCTAGTTATTAATATAATCTTTATTGAACTATACATATATAGTATTTCGAAATTACGAAGAAATTTGCAATCCGGGTAAGATTGGGATAAACCCCATGAAGGATACTTTACCTATGGTATTTTTGTTCGTTATAATACTTAAAAATATGATATGTTATACAGTGACTTTTGAGCACAAGGAGCCCTATTTTTGGCAAGTATATCTTTTTCAAAATCGGCAAGCTAAACAATTATCTTTCGACATATGATAATAAGTTTTTACAGCGTGTTTAATAAAATTTGGGTGGTGTTTAAAAACTTGCCCAGTATATGCAGATCAAATACGAAATGCTAGGCTGTTTGTTACACAAAGTACAGTTTAGATTAGAAATAATACTAGATATCGCGTCTCATTGACCTCGTCGGCTACTTTATGTGATTATTATCTTCGTAAATAGCGAACACATTTATAACTTATGCATATTCCAAGATGGGGAGCGATAACTTGCATAGTTTTTATTCTGCCTTTTGTCGGGATAGTTCATTATATATGAGCCGCTGTTTTCAGACATAACTTATCTGTTCAGAATTTCTAGTTTCGTGCAAAAACTAGTAACAAATAGTTTGCTCAAATAACTTATCTATATCATACTAGTTTTATAAGTGCAAAAGTCTGTCTGTCTGTTACGCTTTCACAGCCAAACCGCTGAACGGATTTTAATGAAATTTGATATGAATATTGTCTAAGACCCGGGGTCAAACATACTTTTTTAACGCAGGCGGAGCTACGGGAAACAGCTAGTCATATATAAGCGTTATTCTGGTTGCACCTTTCGGGCTTCGGGGCCCGGCTCCGTGAAAAGCGGTATTTGTTTGTAATATCTTTATTTAATAAAACACAATAATTAACACACAAAAGCACAACAAAGCAAAAGTACAATGGCGGACTTATCCCACTTAGGATTATCTTAGCTTTAATTGAATTAAAAAAAATATTGCTCACCAAAACCTGCTTAAGATAAATTTGTATGTATGTAAAAATCTTTATTGTACACAAAGAACATAGTATCAGAATACAGGTTACAACAAAAGGCGGACTTATCCCAAATAGGGATCTCTTCCAGTCAACCAAACTAACATAGGACATAGACATATGAAATTTGATAGGCATTATTTTAAAGACCACTATATATTTTTATAATTCAATCGCAAACCATGTTTTGCCGAAATAAATAAGTAACATAAAAAATAAACAAATATTTCTTTCCAAACCTCGTCATATAATGAGGCGCAACATTAAAAAAAATTATATGTACCTGGTACATAAAATAATGTACTTACATATAATATTAATATTGATAATAATATAATTTTGGTATTGTTATTTATATTAATAGTTTAACCATGCCGCTGTGCCAATCGCCGTCGGCAGTCATAAAATATTATTTAATGTGACTACATAATAACCAGAAAAACAAAATATAACGACCTATTAGTGTTTGTTATAAAATCACAAGAGATTCAATTATAATTTGTCGAAACATTTTTAAAAATTCCCGGGTATAAATGGGAATTAATTATTTTTTCCCTTTTCTTCCCCTTGCATTTCATTTTTTCCCTCTTGAATTTCTTCTGCCCATTTCTAGACTGACGCCGTAGGTGACAAGAGGGCTGGCTCATTCCTAGCGCAAAAGATTGCAATTGCAATTCAGCGTGGGAATGTAGCCAGTGTTCTTGGCCCTTTTAAGTTTTTAGGTTAATTTGTTTGTAATAATTAATTTTAGTTGAAAAAATAAAGAAAACATTATTTTCCTCAAAATATATCTACGAATAATATGTATTGACAATATTTCATATTGTATTTTCTGTGGTGAAATAAGTTCATTTTGGAATTCGAAGGAGCATGTTCTTCAAGCTCTACTGTAACTTTTGGTAATGTAGTCGTTTTTAAATTTGTGTACAATAATAATAAGTATAAAATCGCCCCTGGTCTATTAACTAAATGGTTTCTATACAGAATCATAAGACAGTGATTATACTGTTGATAAATTGCAGGTTTATGAATAACACTCACAATCGGAAATTAATTAAAATTAACATTGACATGGTCGATAGACAATGTAACTTACACGAAATGATGATTAACAATTTTTTATTACATTCAATGAAAAGAGACTTATTAGTATTATGTTTTTATTTTTACACAAGAAAATACATGTATACATACATAAACTAAAATTTATTTGCTACGGCTACTACGAGTAACAACTATTGTAATCTGATGTCAAAATAAAAATGATAATATTTTTATGTATCTCCGCTTGGGATTCACGGGTTGCCCCGGTCCTTTGAGAGGTTTGCGCGGGGATATTGATTCAATGCGTAGAGGCTCTTTGGAGAAGTTGATGTCATCTGGTGCTCATGCCAAAACCCGTTCTCGGCTATATCAATAGTTGACATTTCCATCGGGCACCCCCCATATTATTTATTATTAAGCTTTGAAATAATTCGGTTTTGATAGATACTGATAGAATATACATTTCAATAGGTAAAGTGATCGGAACTTAATATTAATAGTCCACATAAATCACAATAACAACATAAATTAAATCACCGTGGATTTTAGTTGTAGCGTATAAATGAAATGCTGTAATAATGAAAAAAATATTACTAGCTGTTTCCCGCAGCTCCGCCTGCGTCTAAACTAGCCTATGTTTGACACCGGGTCTACGCACTACTATATTCATACCAAATTTCATCAAAATTCGTTCAGCGGTTTGGTGTAACAGATAGACAGACTTTCGCACTTATAATATTATTGGTATGGAAGTATGGATGAGGTAGAAATGGTGGAGTTCATTGATGTGCACTAGCAAAATTTATCAATATAAAAAAAAAGAATGTGTGGGTGGCGTGAGTTAGGGTTGCCTCTTTTGATATAAGTAATTTACTTAAATGGCAAGTGGATAATAAACCTAGATTTTAATGTTGAAGCCGAAACTATTGTTAGTTCATAGGAAAGTATAACAATTATTACTAAAAAATATACCTAACAATATTTAACATCCTCTAAATCATTTTACCTTTTAAATAACATTAAATAAATTGCACAATTCTTTACGTCAAAACTAAACCAAATCAATGCAACCACGCTACGATTTTTTTTAACTACTTACCTTACAAAAGATAGTATAAACTCGTTTCATTTCATAGCATTTCAACGGAAATATAACAAAATTCGTAGAAGGACGACGGAAGCTCGATAAACTAATTAAACTCATTTCACTGAAAGGTGACAACCTTACATTTACTAGTGTTTACGCACTCCGTTAAATGTTCTGAAGTTCTTATGAGCGCCGTTCTCAAAATACCCGCAACAAACAATTTGTTATAAAGCTATGTTTTTTTGTTGTTCACAAAAATAATCCTTGACACAATGAATTACGACCGGTATATTTATTTTGAGAAAAAAGTATAGTGTAATATTGTGAATGCGGTCTTTTAGCTAATGTCCTCGCCTCAATGAGGTCTTAAATTAGATGTCAAATTTAAAGTAAAGTTGTTCTGATTGACCTTGATCTTGGATGGTTATCTATTTTATTTTACTTTATATAGAACCCGACCAGAAACCATAATGTAAGGCTAGTTAAGCTAAATAACATTTGTTTAAGTATGGTACATTGATAAGTATTTACCATAAAATTATTTTTAATTTTTTAATTTTCTTTTTTATTTATTATGGTAACGTGCTTTATGGTAGGATTTTTACATAAAAAATCATGTTATGTAAGTACAAGAGCCTAAATTGCTGTCGTCAAGTGACTGGCAAATTTTATAATTTAATTATGTTTGGTAGAAATTCTTTATTGTATGAATACCATAAGTTGGGGCGTACTTGGAAAACGGACTCTCGGCTCCGAAGCAAACAGCGGAGGATGCAACCGGGATAACGCTAGGATGATGATGATCATACGTTGGGGCGTTGTTAATTTTAAAATCTATAACAAAAAACAATCTATAGATAGGCGAGTGATTTGTCGGTAGAGGCAGGCTCCATGATCTTTATTTCTCCTATAGAAGGAGAAAAAAAAATTACATAACTCTATTTTAAAAAATACAAAAATTTCCAGCAACAGAGTGAGAGGTATCTGTCATCGGCATACGAGGGGGGCGGAGAGCTGTCCCCGGTGGCACCAGCGGCCTCGCCTGGCTCCCCTCGCGACTGCACATCCTGCCGCAAGCGGGAGCCCCCCGACGAGCCCCCGCAGGCCTCCGCCGACGACCCGTGCGCCGGCTGCGGAGCCCGCATCACTGACAGATACTACCTCCTGGCGCTGGAGAGACGCTGGCATACCCCCTGCTTGAGGTGCTGCGAATGCAAGATGCCTTTAGACTCGGAGCAGCGGTGCTATGCCCGTGACAGCAATATCTTCTGCAAGAATGATTATACCAGGTTAGTGCATTTTCTATTTTGGTTTGTCGTTGTTAGTTTAATACTACAACATTCGAATTTATTTATTTTACTTCATTAGTCTTCAATTTCAACACTAAATGTGCGAACCTTGGACGGTAATATTGGTTTTAGTAGTAGTAACCATGTGGGATTTACTTTGGCTGGGATCATTTCAGTCTAAATACTTCTGGGTCAGTACGGATAGATTAAACAATATCCACCTATCCAGTCATAATAACGATTCCATTGCTGGACCTAGATTGCCTCCACAAATATCCATCACAAACAACCCGATCTCTCTTTCGAGATTGAATACCTTATAATTTGTAGCATATATATGAGAAAAAAAATAATTGATTCTACAGTAGTTAAAGAAACGGCGGACTTGACCCATTAAGAGATATTTTCCAACTAGATCAATTTCAATGATACAAATGGAACGAGTAGCAACAGTTTTTCTGAACCGCGCTTCACCAGGAATTATTTTTATGCCCGTGCAGGATCATTATAATTTGTACCCGTGCGTAGATGACCATAAGCACATATTTCATCCGACTGAAACATTAAAGTAGAATTCCAATAAAGTATCGCGACAATTATAAATGCATGTGAAGAAACTAAATATAAAAGAAACTGCACTTAAATGTACACTCGCAGTCATAGTCATAATAAACTGTCCATAAAAATTTTCAAATAGTATAACCAGCACGGGAACTATAGTACTTTTTTTGAAAAGTATGACTCACGCAAAATTGGTGTGTCGAACTATTTTCATTCGACATTATGACTTATATACCACATCTCAAAAATAGCACTTTATTACTTTTTATAGGATGAGAGCTAGCCTATGTCTTTAGTGCCCCTAAATATAAGTACGCAAAATTTTAGACAATTTTATGTAATTCTGAAAGTATCTTAAGTCCCACCATCTTAAATCTGAGCTCATGGACAGTTCTAATAATTGCTTCATAATATTTATTGTAACGATTGCATAAACTATGAGCTAAATAAATATTTTCTTACTTTCTTCCTCCTCGGTAGTCGGAAGTCATATTATGCAAATTTGTTTAGATTGTAACAGCAAGAGCAAAAATTAAGCAAAATCTGACTTTTCTCCAGCATAATAATCTGGTATATTTTATTGATTATACACGAAAGAACAGTAATATGTTCACTGAGTGTACAGTGGACATAAAAACACTGCCTTACCTACCCTAAAACTACACTAGTATAGATCTCTGTAGCTCACTGTACTTGAGTTTGAAGTCACCAGCACTACTTCACTCAGAGAAAACGTAACATATTTCAACACCAGCACTACTTCACTCAGAGAAAACGTAACATATTTCAAAGCGCCTATAACTGGATTTTTTTCTGTAATTAAGTCTCCGTCTTCGTGGACGACGGTACATCATGTTTTAATTACTTTTGCACCTTCGTCTTCTCAGTTTACTAGCATTTTATAATTAAAACCTTAGCTGGTTTGTACATACGAGCATTTAGAATCATTTTGACGTTTGATTTGATATAACGCGAATGTTGTATGGATTCATTTTTATTTTTCATGTAAAGGTATTTATTTATACATATCGATAAGGTTACAATCAATCGAGATTGTACTCCTTGGTGTCAGAGTTTCGGAAAGGCATGACATGCACTTGTGTATTCCTAGTTGCGTCGCCAGCTTACGCTTCGGTGCCTAGGATACGCTGTAAGTTCTACATTTGGAGGCACTGGTTATTACAATGAAGCGACTGCTGTCTGACCTCCATAACCCTTTTAACAGGGAAACCAGACCAACAGGAACATGATCCGAGATGTGTTAGTGGCCAACACTTGTCATAATTTTTTAGGCTGCCTTAAGGCATCTGACTCACGACTGCTATCTATCGATAACAACCAGGACCAACGGCTTAACGTGCCTTCAGAAGCACGGAGGAACTCGAGATAGTAAATGCCACTGAATGGCGATCAATCCAATAGTGGTCACGTCATGCCGTCGCTTGACACTCGCATTCGCTACAGATACGCGGGTCACGCTCGACTATCGAGCTCCTCGACTAGCACTAGTTTCTCCGATTTCGTTTTAACTACAGGAGTGACTTTTCGCAGGTCAGAAATATAAAAACAAAACAATAACAAATATGTTATTTGTTTATTTGCGGCGCTAAGAATGTTGGTTATACCGCCGAGGTGTAACCCGTATTAATTTATGACCTAGAGCGGTCATCGGATATATGAAATGAAACTCATAAATAATCTTCTAACGATTTATCCCGTTTCTTGTTATTAACTACAGCTTCTCATAAGAAAAAATCAATATTACATCTTTACCGTAAGCCTTCGGAGTCTAGGGCACGTATGCTGTAAGTCGTGGTCCTAGATTTGGCGGCGCACCTGCCGACTGACCTCCGTTACCCTTTTTTTACAGGGAAACCAGACCAACAGGAACATGGCCCGAGGCGTGTTAGTGGCCAACACTGTTAGAATTTTTCAAGCGCTCTAAAGGCATCTGACACAGCCTCACGACTGCTATCTATAGATAACAACCGGGACCAACGGCTTGACGTGCTTTCTGTAGCACGGAGGTGCTCAAGATACAAAATGCTTCTAAATGGCGACCAATTTAATAATGGTCGCCTCTCCTCGTCGCTTGACACGCGCATTCGTTACAAATTTTAATATTACACATGCATATAAAATAACAATATTACATATGCATAACTTAATGTACTTATATGCGTAATTTATTCTGACTTGGGAATAGATCACTTTTGATTTTTTCCCGTGTAAGGCAGAAGAAGTACCAAATAGAGTCAGTGTATTCACACAAAACACAAAAACTATTATTGATTTTTTAGTAGAAGTATGTTTTTGTAGTGGCGGTCGCAGCCTATTCAAAAGTGGACGCTACACCTGCGTGTACACTTCTTTTATCTTTGTTGAAAACAAAATAAAAAGTGTAGTTAAGAATAAGTTTTTGATAAAATCTTGCTTGCAAAGCTTCCTAGGTCCTAAACTAGACGTGCGAATTTTACGTGAGTAGCGTCAGAAGATAAAAAAAGTTTGAAATCAATACCTATTCATTATCGAGATGTAAAAAGACAGTACATAGATAGAACGAGTGGGAAACGGCATGTAGGTCGTCCCAGGTGCTGAAATCTCAAAAAACTTCAAAAGGCAGATTTTCAAGCAGTGGCGCTGAATAGGCGGGAGTGGATGACGCACGCATCGGAGAAGTGAAAGAAAAACAAGCCTAAAAGCGCAACATTGCACTGCAGGACATGCGTGCTAAACCTACCAAGAATGCTGAAGACCAGGCGAAGTGGATCCGTAAAAACAGTAAAGCCACGGAGCCAAACGGAAAAGAGCTAGAATAGAATATATCTTTATTAAGACAATCACATAATAATTCAGCGCGGGAATGCGGCTGGCGTTCTTTGAACCATGCCACAGGGACACCAGTTATTAGATTTTTAAGTTTTTAGTTTTTATTTAATTTTAGTTTATGTTAAATTGACAATCGAAATAAAT
Source organism: Euzophera pinguis (assembly GCA_947363495.1). Lineage (NCBI taxonomy): Eukaryota > Metazoa > Arthropoda > Insecta > Lepidoptera > Pyralidae > Euzophera > Euzophera pinguis. The sequence continues at coordinate 3,123,688 of OX376154.1, forward strand.
GGATCATATAAAGAAAACAAGTAGGTTAGGTACCTTCTTCAAAAGTATGCAAAAGTATGTTCATGTAACCTTATGTGACATAAGTATACATCAATAGGTAGCACCTCTTTCATAAAGAATAAGTAGGATGAACTAAAAAATAGATCACCTATAGAAATAGTTTGTCTGCAGACCGTACCTGATATCATAAATCGGGGCCCCGTCGCGAAACATACCTACTAACTTTCAATGCCACAGCTGATCTCCAGGTGCCCGGACGCACGCATCTTAAATTTAAAGCACCACACCACGAATAGCTCATTTTAGGCTTTATATTTGTAGAAAAGTACTATATCTCAATTTAGTACTTTCCTACGAATATATGAAAGAAAATACTTTTCATCCCTATTATTCGAAAAGGACGACGTTATCGTTTATCGTTAATTTGGAATTATTATGTATTGGAATTTCAATTGTGAATAAGTGTAAGTAAATAAAGGACGACTTGTTTCTCCTTTAAGTTCACCCAAAGGTGGTGTTTTCATCCTCTTTATAAGTGCGCCGCAATTATCTTTGCCGCGCACTTTCAATGAAAAGAAGAGTGTAATCACTCCATCGCAAGATATATTTTTGGCTCGGGCGACGTACTTTGAATCCCTCGCTACGTCCAGGATTCTACTAAAGAATCCCTCACTTCGCTTTGGATTCAAAAAAGCACCCTCGCCGTAAATATATTATTTTGCTCTCTTATGATACAATCTACTATTATTGCAGAGTATCCTCTGAATCTATCCGCAGAATTCCACTTTTTACGATCCTTACAGATCACCAAACTTCCCCCTAACTCTATACTCGCACTATTCGTTAATAACCTGACAACAGGGTTGAAATATAGGTTATGTGTGGTAAGCACCTACATGATACAAGAACACTACTGAGATCCTACACGGCCCAGTCTATGCTACGCCTGTCTTTGCTTGACATTCTGGCACTATTCAAATAAAGATTATAAAATGGGCTTCAACTTATACAAAAAAGTTTTATATTATTTTTGGTATCTCAACGACTGCACGTTTAAATAGGGGTGGTCAAAATCGAGGAAGCGTAGTTCATACGATACGAACTGACTGACAGATTTACATACAAATGGCTTATTACCGCGATTATGCCTATTTCAGACAAGTGCCTACTTAGGCGCGCTTTGACCCTCGACGCAACAGTGGTATTAACAGATTAAATTGTGTTTTTTAATAGATAACACATTGATACTTAAGACGCACGCAGCGTAACACGCATTGTCATAAAATTGAATAATTATGAGTGATATTAGTCTCGCTTCACTTACGTTAGACTAAATTAAAAGCTAACTTAATAAAGTAAATATGCATTTTTAGTCAGATGACGACAAGGGCGGTTAATTTCCAAGTCAGGCCCTGATATACTATAGCTGTTGGTAAGGTGTCAGTTAGCGAATATCAGGTTACCGTTTATAAGCTCTCACTTTCAGATAAGCAAGTAAGTGAGTAAATAAGTGGTCTCTTAATCAACGTCCTCACCTCGCCGTGATTGGCGGTTATGGCGCCATAATACGAGGCAATATCGTTTCGTTTGCTCGATTTAAAGTTGCCTTTCCTTCTTTTACTAGAGGCTGAGACTGGCGAGGGCGAAGTGTATTACGAATTTTATTTAAAAAGTGGTCAAGTGCTGTGACAAGCCACGCGCAATGTAGGGTTCCGTAGTAGTAGTCCCAATCCAAATAATAAAGAATTTAAATTTAAAGCACACCTACAATGTCGCACTAATGTGCACATTAGCTTTACACGCTTTTAGAGAATATATAATTATATTTATTTAAGTAGTTAGTATGTAGGTTTATTTAATATATATTTAGTCTATGTATTAATATTGGATGTTTTATTTGTTCAAATGTATAATTAGATAATTATTATTAATTACTTTATCTTTGCACTTACTTTTGTCTCTCAACACCACCTCTTGGTTGACTGGTAGAAAAAGCCCACGGCTTTAAGTCCGCCATTTACATTCTTTGTAATATAGTTTAAATAAATAAATAAAATAAATAAATGTCCTTTAGCCGATAGCCACTAACACACCTCGGGTCATGGTTGGGGACACTCACCACTGGTTTTTTTAACGTTATAACTAAATATCTCATAAACAAAACCGTTAATCGAAAAACACTCTAAGAGTACTCATAATGTTTTTCATTTCATTTCATTTCATATAGGGGAGGTACCCTCAAAAAATATTTTTCATATTGATTTCTTATGTTTTCGCGATTGTTATTCAGTTCAGTCTGCCTGCGACCATGAACGCTGTAAAGTGTTTGAAACGTCAGGTGTAAATAAATAAGTAATAAACGCGATAAAAACCGTATTAAGATAATTTAATTTATTTTTCATATTTTTATCTCACAGTTCACTCCGCGTAAGTAATATGCATAGACATACCAAATTTTAGCTGACTAGGTCTAATAGTCTCTGAGAAAAACGTAGGGCAGACAGACATGACGAAACTATAAGGGTTTCTTGTGTTTACTACGGAACCCTAAAAAAGTGACTTCCTTTGTAGATATTTTCCTCGCGCAAGGGTTGTGTGCTAATTTGGGCTAAGCGCGTGAAATTTTATTTTGCTATTGACTCGAAAAGAAAAAGTGTAAACTGTTTGGCAGGAGTCAAATAACATTATAGTAAGTTTCAATGATATTGTGGATCGTAGATGGTGTTTGTGTTATTTATTTTATGAAACAGTTGATAAAAGACGACACCTAAAAACCTCTTATTTATTTATTTATTACAAAAACTAACAGCTTAATAATAGTAACATGTTCATAACAAAGATAACATTCTTGAGTCAATAACAGATTTTTCGATAATCTGAAATATTTATATCTTGACCCTAAGTACATCTAGTCGTAAACTTTTACAATTATTCAAAAATAGAAAATATCCATTACTTATGCATGTACTTGTGTGTGTGTGTGTATTTGGTATGTTTGTGTGTGTGCATGTATTTGTGCGTGTATGTTGACGTCTGCTAACCCGTTAAATGTTTAAGAATTTTGGATTTAAATGAGGTTTTAGAACAATCGTATAGATCAACATGGGAAAAATTTATATTGTACTCGTACTTGTCGCTGAGTCTCTCTACTAAGTATTTACAGAAGACTCCGCGTTGGAAAAAAATACGGATGCCAAAATTTGGCGACACCGGAACGTGTTTCATTCATTTCTTGGCGACTAAAAGATTTCCTCCCACTAGCTCAGCCACTAGGCTTTCTAAATTCTATGGCGTTTGGGCGCCTATCTGATAAACGTCCGGGCCTCCATTGACAAATATATTTAAGCGTAAGGATGTGACTTACGACTAAAAGTCACAGATTTTGCGGCCCTAAATTATAAGTTTTAGGGCCGCAAAGCCCTATGCCGTATGCGTGATAAACGTCGGGGCTAAATAATTATGTAATTTTGATTACATTTTTCTTAAGAATACCTTGTTGTAAAAACGCTTGTTGTGAGACGTTGCGGATAGTTCACAGAATATTTATTGGTAATATTTTTATTATTTTTTTGGGGCCATGGGCATAAACAATGACTTCTACCTCAGAATAACCTGCGGTAGAAGTCATAGGCGGCCTTCGACCACGTCGCGTTATCGTAGTGCGGACACGCTCGCATCTCAATGGCCCATCTCGGTGGGACGTCGCATCCTTACCACGGCGCAGAATACAAGAGGCAGCGGGTACTTAGTTGCGTAATATAATATTAATTCAGTTCGCGACGATTTAAATTTGATCATTAGCTTTTAAGACAATCTTTAACTTTAGACCATCAGGTTTTTGTAGACGAGATGCAGCGTATACATCGTCACAATACGATCTTTCGATCCTAAGCCGCTAAAGGGCATATCCAAAGACAGCCGGTTTGACGACGCCGTGCAGGATATCCGTATCAATGGACTCACTACTAAGGAAGCCAAAAATGTCAAGCCTAAGGGAAGAAAGGTCGGAGAGCTGAACCTGGTTTGCGAACGAAACAACCAGATGAGGGTGCAACCTGGATAGGAGGATATTAGGATGAAGAAGATAATACATGACTAATTCTTAGTTCGTGCTTTTATTAAGAGGTTTATTTATAATAAGACATTAAAAGATTGATAAAATATTTTACAACACGTTGATATTTTTAAGTTTGCAAATATAATAGCTAATAAAATTATCCTGTAAATTGTACCACACGTTTTTTTTTTATTCACTAAACTTCCTAAGTTTTTACCGTAATGCCATCGATATGTCATATTCATACTACGATGAGTCAAGTAAGAAATATGTATAGTGAATAAAATTGTGATCTTTGTAATCTTAGTGTCTTATAACATTAAAAAACAAAAATTAATTATTCTACGTGTGTCTACATTCTTTTCGAAACGGCTCTCAAAAACCAAAAAGGAGGTTCTCAATTCGAGTGATTCTTTTTCATATTCCTGCTATCAGGTTTGTTTATTCGCCGAGTTATCCTTGTGAGTTCCTCTCTATATCAATTTTTAATTAATACAAATCAAAATTACATCATACAAATGCAAGAATGATATCGTGCTTTGGCTCTTGGACTTTTCCTAGTTCTCATTCACAAAACTAACGACTGGTTACTAATAATTAAATCGGCCAAACAAGAGCGAGTTCTGATTCACGCTGAGGGTTTTGTGGTTAATTATTTGCTTAGGTAGAGCAAGACCGAGTTACGTGAAAGTATCGAACGTATCGAAGAGAATGATCCTACCAGTCTTGTTATTCCATTGACAAAAGCCTATAACATAATTTAAGGTTGTAATGACGAGGAAAAGTCCATAGCTGAAGCTTAGAAAAATCATGAGGGTATCTAATTTTTGTTTTGTTAATTTTATCTCACTTTTGCTTGTATTCTGTTATTGCCTATTTGTAAAATTAAAAAAAAAAACATTCTACTCGTATTAACACTTGGCACGGAACTCTAAAAATAAGATAACGGACATGAATTGTCCATGTTTTGGAGCATCGATTGAAAGTGGTCGCTGTCAAGTGAAGTGACTCTGAGTGAGCTAACGTGGTCGGACGGGCCAGCGGCTCGTCTCGTCCGATCGCTCTCGACAACCGTCCGACCAATGTTTTCATCCGATGTCGTCATCGCGATGACAGCTCGCCACTCCGGACCTCAGGGACAACTCACATGTCAAATGGAGAACATTAAAAAAGAAAAGAAATATTTTTCTCAAAGGTTGATGAGAACAAAGAGAATACCATAGATTAATAATTAATCTCGCGCGCGCTCGACTAGATACCGTCGGCGTACTAGACACAGAAAGAAATGCGGCAACTAAAACTACGCAAATTCGGCGTACTGGCGGCATACCCGCGACACGCGGACACACAGACACGCCGCAACCGATAAGTGAGTTGGACGTCGAGATAAATTTAAAATTTTAGTTTAAAAACAGAAGCAAAATGCCAGTTTGCGTATTCAAACTATGTAAGAATAATAGTACAAGAAAAAAAACTTTTTATCGTTTCGTCTTTGCACATTGTCTTACACACACTACAACATAAAGTTGCCGCATTCTGGAAACTGATTTTTCTTCATAGCGCGGTATCTAGTCGAGCGCGCGCGAGACCCATTATTAATCTAAGGAGAATACAATCACTGTGTGAGTAATAAGATCTATGAGAAAGATGAGAATTGTACACTCGCGTATAAAATGGAGAACATAAAATCAATCTAATGTTACTCAAAGATAATGAGACTTATGAGATGAGAAATGCATCTTGTATTTAATTCCCTCTGGTTTGATGCTATTGTAAAATTTGGTTATATGAAACAAGATTAGGTGAAAAAAATATTCTTAAGATATAAGTAAATAACAAAAACTCTGAAAGCCTTACATTAGGCACTTATTCAATATTCATTGTAAAATTAAAAAACTCGTGCTTGGGAGCTATAACGTCAAACTGAAAGTCAATGAAGTGGAGAACAGACGTGGAAAAAATCTCTTTTAAAAAACACGTTGTGTGTAAAACCTACTTATAAAGTTATATTTTATTATTAAGTAGTTAAAAATAATTAATTTCTGAGCTCTTATCACTACCATCCACAAATTCATCAAAACCCGAATTCTGTTACCATTGTGTATTAAAACTTTTTGATAAGTAATAATCTGATCATAATTTACTTTAGATATAAAACAACAAACAGCGCTCCGGCAGCTTACAATGCCCTAAACCTATTAAAATTACTAATGTAATGTTAATATTCCATAGTGATATAGCAATTATCAAGTTAGACGCTTGGGAAAAACTCCCCTCGAGCACTGGTCCCCGGAAAGACATTGAGAGCCGGTGATGCGTGACCACATGTGGTTTTAGCGATTAGCAATTTCGGAATAATATCAACACAAATATTGTAAACACATCTCGATGCACAAATTAAGGAGACTCACAGATACTGTCGTCCATTATTTGTGATAATTTTTGAGACTAATACTAAGATCACAGTATATAAATAGCTAGTTATATTAGGTCAAATGTGTGATGATATCTCCTAACATAAATTAAAGACTAAACAGTGGAAGTACAGGTAATATATAAGCACGAGAGAATACGGAATTTTACGAGCACTTTTATATTTTTATTGCTTGGGTAATTAGTTTGCAGTTTACTTGAGTTTACTATTGTCAGTATTAATTAATTTAAATATTTAAAAGAAGTGTTGTTGTTTGGTAACGATCCGTTACACTACTAAGCAGGCATAGGTTTAATATTGAATTGATGTAAATCGATTATTGCAAGCTAATTAATGACAAACACGTTATTAATTTAAAGATATCAATCATAACCTTAAGATAAAATACGGGAGAAGTATTTACAGTTGTGTATGTCCCCTACATACATTTAAGTTTGTTATTTGGAGAAATAATTGGAAAATACAATAAAAACAGAAACGATGTGGAGTATCTTTCTGCTTTCCGTTATTTTGTGCTCGAATTGACGCGACGTCCTTACAAGTTTTTTCTAACACCGCTCCAATGGGCACTGACTATAAGTAAGCAGTTTTTTCTGTTAAGTAAACTCGGCTTTATAATCCGTACGATTGAATGGCCTAATCCGTTGCAGCCACCAGGCGGCGTGTGTAAACATGTATAATTTATTCTATTACCAAATAGACGGTTTGTGCGCCATCGGGCGACTTTATCTCGGCGTCCTTTACCGCTCAAATAACATTATCAGCTCCCAGAGCGGGTGAAATACAAGAAACAATAAACGTTTCTCGTAAAGCGACGTTATGTGGACATAAATCAAAGCCGACTCCGGCTTCGGGACACTTGTTAAATTGCTCATAAAAGTCTTCAACACAACGAATACGCGTATATTAGAGTAGCTTTATAGCTCGACCGATACTTCGGCAGCTTTTGATTGGTTCGGGGCTCTTCGGCAGCTTTCGGCTTTGCTTGGCAAGTTTGAACGGCCCGGCCGTTAGCACCTCCGAGACAAAAGCACCTGCAACAGTGGCAGTTTATCACTTTAAAGCTATGTTAATGCGGTCTAGTCTAGATAAAGTCGCTGTGTTGTGTACTTAGCAAGGGTTAGTCCACTTGCAAGCAAGCATAGAAATTTATATTAACAAGACAGATTTGACAACACCAAATTATACCGTACTACCGACCGAGATGTGCTTATGTTACTGCAGAGTAATAAATATAATTTAAATCTTTAATATACATTGGAGCATACATCACTTCCATACAAATCGTCAATCGGATAATACTTGTGTTGTAATATAAGTAATCGGAAACTAAAGTCACACTTTAAGGTTAATATTGAAAAAAGTCTATTAACTAAGCTTGGTTGGATCACATAAATTAAGAAGAAGTTAAAACAAATCGATTAACTAAGTTAGTGAAAATACCTGGAGAAGCGATAATAATAAAATTCAACAATCCCGTTCAGTGAATACCAGACTTCGGACTAATATGAGGATTGGGAATTCGTCAAGAAGCAGGCAAGCTTTTCCTTGCCTACTTCTATCTTCTACTACTTTTTGCAGCAAAAGTGATGAAAGTAACACCAGTAGACCAACCCCAAATTACGAATGCAGTCGTAGGCCGTAAACAAGTTATCGGTACTTTTATGTATCAACAAGCGACACCTGTTGACTGCCAGCGGGAGAAAGTAGTCATCAGTCTTATTTCGTGACCTTCATGACTTCGGACGGTTGCTAGGTCTATTATACCTCGCACAAAGTCTAAGACACACTGCAACTTGCGGTGGCGCTGAAGGAAATTGAGAGTTGATATTGAAAAGCTGTTAAAGTAAATTCAATGTTTTTAAGTTGCTGAAATTGATGTGTGCTCTTTGGCATGACCTCGTGAGAAACTCGCATTCGGAGCAATGTCCGTGAAATTGCGGACAAGTTATAAAAATATAAATAAAAATCGTTTATTGTCAGACAGCATAGCCTATAGAAAATAATTTAATAGGTAATTATAAGCCAAAGATTAAGGAAACACATCCTAAGTATAGGGATATCGCCTATGGCCGTGGGGAACAAGTGTCTTTCAAGTGTGATGTAGAAGACCGTGTGAAGTTGAGGAGAAAAAACAGAAAAACGGACCTTTCACGACCTTTTTATGATAAAAATTCCAAAAAATTTTGGTACGTTACTTTGTACTTATTATTTTTAATTTTGCATAACGCAAGTACCTATCGTAACCGGTTTTAATATTTGAAAAAATCAATAAAATGACATCGAATGGGCTCCGTCCATGTATGCCAGGCTTAAAACCAAGAACCGTTACTTTGCACCAGTACTGTTAGCGCTGAGACGTATGTGAGAAAGTATCAAAACATCTATTGCTGGGGAGAGATTCGATTGGTTTCGTCTAGCGCCGCGGGAGCTCCGTGATGTCTCAATGCCGGCTGCCGTACTTTTGTACTTTGCTTCTTGTTTTGGTTAAGCATTTACAATAGATTTTCCTATTTTTGGAACTAAGGCCCATAAAGAAACTTTATGATAAATAAATTCATACAAAAAAAAATCTTCGCGCCGCTGGTTCATGCCTACCAACGGATTTCTCTGGTTATCCAGGCAATGCTGCTGGGGTCATGATCGGAATTTTTATTTAATTAATTGTTGTAATTTATATATATATTTTTTTTTTTTTTAAACTTATAAATACCTATTTTAATTGTCGCAAAATAACAAAAGAAAATCTTTATATTAGGAAAAGTTACGCAGCATTCTATTTACAATGAAATGTTTCAAACATTTTTCATGCTTAATATAAGGTAAAGGCACTCAATTACGAGGGGTTCCCAAACTGGCACCATATTGCGATGTATTTAGAAAAACTGTGTTTTTATTCAATTTACAAGTTATTTTTGTCTGCAAAATATGTTAAACAGATAATAATTTATTTAATCATGTTTATATGAGCAACGGATAGTTTATGTGTGTGTACAATTCAAAATAATCGGTCAGTTTGATGCTAGCAGCCGACTCGGAAGCGCACTTCATACATTTCGGACCTAATTCACGTGAGTTCTACGATTTTTTAAATAGTGTTTTATACGTGAGTTTTATACTATTTGAGCTTTTGTTTAAGTTAAAACATTAAATGGGTTATGGTTTATATCGAATACCGTTAACATTGGAGTATTTTCTTCTAAAATTGAGGAGAAAATAAGATTTTAAAATAACGCGGCATTAGGTTCCAAATACTTGAGCCGGTTCCTAAATGCCGACGTATGCCACGGAAATGCAATTTCATATAGTTTAACTCTTTTTTAAATTTTGGATGCATTGTTATGATTAGAAAATTAATGTTTTTGTACGGATCACTTGAATAACTAATAAATGTAAAAATGTATTTCCGAGGTACACGGTGGCGTCGTATTTATTGGTTATAATAGGTCAAAGAATATCTGTTAAGGTACTTTATTAATTCGTTGCATGGAAAAGCAACGTCGAAAAAATTAAGTTATGGATGTGTTCTGTTCTAATCCTGAGTATTTTTAGTATATTTTTCGAAAGATATTGCAATTAAGCTATAATTTACTTACGGTATATTGCCAAATATTTTATTTTTTATTACTCGGAATAAAAAACTTATTTCAGAGTTATAAAATGCAATTCCGATGTATTTAAGACGGAAAAAGGTTATATGAATACCTAATTCCGTGGTATTAATGTAGTAAAATACAGAGTGTTCATTATCTTGCGCAGTTTTGTAAAACACTTTTGAACAGGTTTGAAATCTTTAAAATAAATTTGATAATCCGATATACTCAATATATACTCATTTATTGTTTTGTTGTAGAATAATGAACCCAAGAAATTTTATATTTGTTTTTTACTAGATAAGTAAGTATTACAAAATTTGTAACATAAGAAAAAAAAATTCTAAGTACATCATACTGTAATGCCATTTTAATAATCAATACATAGAGAATAAGACTGATTAAATCCAAGGACAATAAATACACTTGATTTTTGAACATCATGTTTTACTATCCCCACCTCCATTCCCTTATATTTTGTACACTCGGATTTAGGAGCAATATGAATCGGAATTAGGATTTTTAAATCGGAATAAGGGCCCTCGGACTTACTTATATTTTTACATCATTTCAAATTTATAATATTTGTTTACTGTCAAACTGTAAGTATATTTAAAAACTAAGATAAATGTCACTGCTGATAAAAATGGCCAATTCTACAAAAAGGTACATTAAATACTTAAATTTTGATGTTCATTTAACTTCAGATGAAAACACCTCGGAATAAGGTGCCTTTACCTTAGTTTGAAATATGTTTAAATAAACTATAATAAAATTTCACTAAATAATTTTACGATCCCCTTAAAAACAACCATGGAAATATTGCTAGTTACAATGGTAATAAAAATTCTTAGCAAACATTATATTTACATTCCATTGAAATATATTATTTCGTGTTGCGACCGCGGGCCAGCCGACGCCTTTCGAAAGAAACTCTGAAACTTAAATATTTATTCATTCATATCGTTTATCAGTAACGAACCCACAACCTCCGGGTCTTCTAGACCACAAGCAGTTGAATAATTGAGTGAATGATATTACTTAATCATCAAATTCGTCTCGAATCTCAATTATCACGTTTAGGAGCTCCGTCAAATGTTGATCTGAAAAAGACCACGTAATTAATTACAGAGATGCTTCGAGGAGCTCTGGCATATACTTCAGAATGGAACATTTTTAAATGTAACTTTTTAAGCGGTTAACATATGTATAAAGTTTGTGCAAAGATGTGCAGTTTTATAGAAGTCTTGTTTATTGGACTATGGTGGGTTGGATAGTCCAGGGGTTGACTGTAAAAGATACTATGCTCTATTTATTAGCGTTGTATCCAACGGATGATTCATCCGTTCAATCCAATGAAGGATGATTTTTTGCCAAAAAGCTTTGGGGAAAAGTATTTTGGTTATTAAGGCGATCACTTTTTTATTTGTACATTCATCTTACTATTTAATCAATAAAACACAAAATTCTAAAAAAACTGGGTAGCTTAAATTTCAAATAGTCTTGTAAAAGTTAAAATATCAAAATTAATTCTTCTCTTAATCGTAGAGACACTTGAAAATTGGTAAAAATTTACAATAAAACGATATAATTACCAATACGACAAAAAAATAATAATTAGGGTGGTCAGGTTAATAGTTGAGTATTCCATTGTGTTTGAGCATTTTGGTGTCCTCTATAATTAGCAATTCAATAGGCAAGAGGTGTTAATTTGTAGGCGCAAGAGGAACCACTAGCAGTAGTCTAGCTGACTCTATATTGTGTTACTAACAAGATGCCCGAATTAAATGGAGATCGCTATATCATTAAAGTATTTGTTTCTTTAATCATACTCGTAACTAATAATCTAGAAATAATTCACTAAGTACGGCGGAAATAGTCGGAATTAAAAAAATTACCAAGCTTTTCAAAATTCAAATATTTTTTTATAGGCTTATAGCTTAATTAACTTAAAATTGCTTATAGCTTTTTAGTTAATTGTTGTTGTGTTAACTTAATTCACATGACTGAATAACATAAAATTTGAATAAATATACATAGTTTGTGACTTAACTAATATACCAATGATAACTTAATTAATCTAAGTCTTTTAAAAATCGCAATCAAAAACATTTCAATTTGGTATAATATCAAAGCATATCATCATATATATCTACAAATTTTTTTTAAGGTTATAATAATCGCTTGTTTGTTTACTTTTTCATTCAAAACTACAGAATGAATTTTACAATCATACTCGTACTTCTCATACATAAGAACAATACTAGGGTATAATTTATAAACTAGCTGTCTCTCGCAGCTCCGCCTGCGACAAAAAGTAGCCTATGTTTGACCCCGGGTCTTCAACTATATTCATACTAACTTTCATCAAAATCTGTTAAACGGTTTTGCCATGAAAGCGTAGGACACGGATAGACAGATAGAGATTAAATGAACAAAGCTGTGAGATGACAAGATGACACGAAATGATAGGAATCATCGTCATCTTTTTCCGTTTTCATCTCTTCTTTTATGTATGTTTATGTATGTATATGTATAGTTATGAATACCGTATGTAAATCTATGTATGTTTATTTAGCAGTAAGTGTTTTTTTTTCTCATTGTATTTTTAAAATAATTCGCGCCGCACATAACTTTTCTGTTTTTCCCATTGGTTGACTGGGATAGAATGCTTTTAGCATTAAGTCCGCCAATTGTAAAAGTATTTTTTTCTACTTGTAGTACAATAAAGGTTTATAAATAAATAAATAGGACAGTTATTTAATTCGAACGGTGTGGTTAGCTCCTCGGTTGCCGAGAGCACAATACGCATGCGAAATGCCATAATTTTGAACATTATACAGCGGCTGTCTTACACGTCGGAAGTTACTCGGTGAGAACCAGTTTCCTTGAAATAAATGTTTGTTTGGCACCGTTTTGTTTATCAATTGGGTCGCACATATCGATCACTTGTTACAACAATGAGGTTATAATATTAGACGGTTTAAATATTTGCTTGTTCACATTAAAGGTGTTTATTGGCTTTCGATGTACTTTGTTTTTATTATTGTTCTGCCCCAATCATGAGGCACGTGAAGCTCACTGCTGGACCAAGGCTTTTATCAGTCTTTTGAGTAGTTGTTCATCAAAATATGTCGCATGAAGTCATAGACGGTCTCCTCCAACGTGAAACTTGATTCTACATTCATTCAGGTAGAAATATTTCAAGATTTCTGAACATTAATTACCAAACTCTGACTTTTTATATATGTTAATTTGAAAGGTTCCAAGATTTTCATAATATTATAATTGTATAAAAAACAATGTTTTACAAATATGTAATAGGTTTACATATTTTATTTTACGAACCCTTAATATTTTATTCAGTGATTATGTTTTTATGGCATTATTTTAACGAGTGCGCGAGCTATTAATATAAAATTTCATGTTAGGATAGGACACATAATGAACGATCAATTTCAAGACAGAGATAGACATTCTGCAATTTATCACGATTTCGATATAACTCAGTAGGTACCTTAAAACAATTACTCATACAAATTAATTATATACTATTTTATTTTTTTTGTAAAAAAACAAAATCCCGTCGAAATTGAGAACTTCCCCTTTTTGTATTCCGGAAATCTGTTGAAATTAAGATTTTATTTATCTGTCATTTTTGAACCCAACCAACGTTAATCACTCAGTGATACTAAATTTAGTAACTGATGCATAGGTATCCATACTCCCATACTAATATTATAAATGCAAAAGTCTGTCTGTCTGTCTTTCTGTCTGTCTGTTACACTTTCACGGCCAAACCGCTATACGGAATTTGATGAAATTTGGTATGAATATAGTTAAAGACCCGGGGTCAAACATAGGCTACTTTTTGACGCAGGCGGAGCTGCGGGAAACAGCTAGTATTTAATATATAATAATATAGATAGATCAAAACTCAAGAAAATAAAATAAAATCTAAATAGGAAGACAGTCACCATCCCAGTGCCTCTACTTTGTGATTTTATTGAGGCAGATGCTAGCGACCGCGTTAAAATTTTATTTGGAATTAGCTGTTTCCCGCAGCTCCGCTTGCGTCAAAAAGTAACCTATGTTTGACCCCGGGTCTACAACTATAGTCATACCAAATAATATATCATCAAAATCCCTTCAGCGGTTTGGCCGTGAAAGCGTAACAGACAGACAGACAGACTTTCGCATTTATAATATTAGTATAGATATGGATTCCTTAGTTACCTTACCATCCGCCTAGAGCGCTGTACAGGCTTGCCAAAATTACATAATGAAATGAAATGAAATATTTATTTTGCTAAAACATGCTAACAGTAATTTTATGTTAGATGTAATAAGTAGTGAAGGATCTACAATCTACATGTTTCACCATTACTGGCATGCAAATTTTTTTTTAAATGTTATGATTATAAATGACTTTACGGAGTAATTCAGCAATGTACGAGCAGATGATCAATTTTGTTCGTGATTACAATTTAATTAATGTCAGTTTATAATGCCTAGATACAATAATGTCAATGTTATATTTGATGAAAGTCAATTTTTATTTATTTATTTTTTACCTTGCACAAAATACCAGTTGCATTGAAATGTCATTTTATACAAAATTGTAAACGCAGTCGCTAGCGTTTACGTCAATAAAATCTCGGCACAGGACGTCAATTTAAATCAAAACTTTATTCTATATTGTTTTGACCGTTAGCATCCGCCATGACAATTCCCAAAGCGAAAACCTTAAAAATATGTATTTTTACTAAGAATCGATTACAACTGGTGACCGTATCGTCTCATATCTCGAGATAACATTTAATTACTAACTATGTCTTTTTTATTGCCACTCCCGTAGTGCATTATCAAGATCATCTTAACTTGATTCGTATGTTTGTTTATGAACAAAATTTAGATATTTTTTTTATTACTGGCCCGGTCAAGGCATGGGAATGGTCAGTGGCGTTATTCAATTAGACGTATTAATATGCGGGGCACCTTTATACGAACCATAGACTTTGATGTTTACGATTTTGACTTCTTCATCGGACGATGATATTTGAGGTTAGTTTTGGCGCGACATTTTTGAACGAATGTAATAATGATGATAAAAAAGATATGAAATTTAGTTTTTGTAATGGTTTTGAACTTTTTATATTGTCGAGAAATCTGTATCTACTCGTAATACAGCGTTACATCTGTCCTTTGTTTTTGCTACTTAATTTTGATTGCTGTTGCGGAAATTGTAATGCCTTCAAAGTATACTTACTGAGTAAGTGTCTTATAGTTGCAGAAAGAAGGTATATGTAGAGTCTAAGAGACTAATTGTATCATATTTCTACTATAAATAGTACATTAGACAAAAGAGAAACAAAGGTTAGTGTTTTGGCAATCCATGTTTATAGGTCAGAAAGGCAACAGTTTCGATGGAATATAGATTGTTTAACTACCCGCAAGCCCGCACGAGCTGTCCGTACGTCGTCCATCATTGCAGCAATACCGTAAATAAATGCAAAGGAGTAATCAATCCGGCAGACATAGCTCTACACATAAATGTCTAAAATCAGTTTCTCTATCAGACCGTATCCTCAATAAAATTCTTTATATTGCTTGCAGCGTGTAAACTTTGAATCATTCTTTATACCGTTCTAAATAAGGTTGTCTTTAGTGTAAATTTTTGTGGTTAGTTGGCGGTTAAAAGTTATTCATCGGGTCCCGATGTTCGCGTGACGTCACGGCGGCTGCGCATACGCCGCCTGACGGATTAGCGTAAAGCGATCAAACTCGTTGTAATCACGCGATACTTTTTTGACAAGTCCCAGTTTAATGCAGTTATATACAAAGGGCAAATTAAAAAATAAAAGTTTAACGGTGACTTATCTCAAGTGTAATATTGTTCAAGAGGAACTTAATTGAAATAAGTATATTGCGGCAAAAATGTTGAAACCTCAAAATGAAAGAAAAAACTTAATTCGACTTAACCAACTTAATCCGTGCAATAATTGTGGTTAACCGCATGACGTAGCGTGTAGGTATTCGGTTTATGTTGGATGTGGTGTGAATCAAATAAGTACATACTTCCTTTTTTAAGGAATGTTGAGCAAGAGGAGTTAGGCCATCTTGGATGTCGAAGCAATGTAGGTTGGAATGCTAGTGGAATAACATGAAAGAGAAAAAAATGTAGCAGGAAAGCGGACGCAATAGGAAGGCGCTAAGGTAGAGAGAGAGAGAGAGATAGAGAGAGGGAGATATATATATATATATATATATATATAGAGAGAGAGAGAGAGAGGTAAAAATATACGTACACTTACTTATTGTAACACAAAAATAAGTATGTATTAGGCATATTTATTTACTTTACGAGTTTAAAATAAATATTACTAATCACGCAGATTGAGTTAGCCCGAAAGTAAGTTCGATATTTGTGTCATAGTATACTAATTCAATGATACTATATTGCATAGTAAATTCATATGTTAGTCTATAAACATCCAATACCCTAGCCAATCAGAAAAAGATCTCCATCTTGACCTGAACGGGTATCAAACCCAGGACCTACTGGGTAGCGCACGGTGTTAACCGTTACGCCTCAGAGGCCGCCAAGAGCATGAAGTTACTCTAACATCATTATCCTAGCGTCTTTCCGTTTGCATCCTCAGCCGTTTGCCTCGGAGTCCAAAGTCCACTTTTCTAATGAAGTACCGTTCCTCTAACAATCCATGTTGAATACCGCAATTGAAACCGGATGAGACCAGTAATAGAACTATGTTATCTCCCCGATACTTTGTACGTTTACCTCTCAACTGTGGCCCGATGAGCGAATTTCCGATATATCGGCGTGTAATTGAAATGACAAAAGATACGGGCGAATGTAAACAGATGATCGTTGATCGGAGACACTCTGCTTCGGCGTGATGACTCAAAAAACTTATGTGTGTGCGAGATTTTATTTTTCACTAGCTTTTGCTCGCGGGTTCGCGTACTAAAATCCGTTAGTAACAGCCCTTTCCGAGGTGAAAAGTACCCTATTTCCTTCTCAGTACTAACGGCTACCGTATGATAAATTTTATGGTTCAGTAGATGAAGTGTAAAGATGAATATTAATTTGGGATACGGATTTTCATGTCCTTATTATTTACGGGACCTTGAATACAGAGCCTTGGGTTAGGAAACCTGCAAGCCGCCTTTATATTTCTATTTATTTTGATTCATGTTCTGAAAAACAAAGGACTGTGATTAAAATGTAGAGTTGAGTACAGTTAAACCTGTTCCCTTGCTTATGAAGTGTGAAAATAATCTACTAACAGTTAAATTATGATGAGATTTAGTTTATTAAGTAACTAAATTGTAATCAAATTTACTATGCAATAAAGGAGTTATTGCCTACATAAATTAATAATCGTCTAAAACGTGTGTGACAAATTACCTTCTATTTATGAAGTCGGTTAAAAATGATGCGTAGTGCACTTCTATGAGCATCTGTCGCATGATGTCATTTCTCAGATATTTTATCAGAAATTATCGGAGGAGGTCGACTTGACCACTGGCGACCCCACTCATTGATAGCTGGGATAAAGTTCGAAATTCGAAATCAATGGGTGACCACAACATGATCCTGGCAGGTAAATAATAACGGATATGTTTTAGGAAAAAAAAAGAAATTCCGTAATTAAAAATGGACTAATGGCATTAGATAGGTAAGTACATGAACTATTGGTTTCTTTACTAAATAAACATGAAGAACTAAAAAAAGTAAAGAAGTCACAAGTCTTAATGTATAGTTCTACGTAATTCCTCCTTGTTATTTTTCTTTCATGTGGAAGACATGCATCATCATCATCCTAGCGTGTATTTCTAGTTGCTTCGTCAGCTTACGATTCGGAGCCTAGGGTACCCTGTAAGTCATGGTCCTAGGTTTGGTGGCACTGGTTATTACAATGGAGCGACTGCCGTCTGACCTCCGTAACCTCTTTTACAGTCAAAATTTTTCAGGCTGCCTAAAGGCATCTGACACAGCCTACCGACTGCTATCTATCGATAACAACCGGGACCAACGGCTTAACGTGCCTTCTGACGCAAGGAGCTCGAGATAGAAAATGCCTTATTAATAGTTGCTTGACACGCGCATTCGGAATTTTATCATTTAGTCGATGAATTCACAAATAAATGATTTGATTGATTGATAAATGACATGACTACTCTGCTCTTTATTTATTTATTTATTCACAGCTACTCACTACACTTACAGTTTCCCAAGACGTATAGCGAGTTAAATAAGTACAATTAGTTGGTAATTGACAAAAATGAATACACGCAGAGTCAGAGCAGAGAGAGAGAGAGAGAGAATAGTCGTGAGTCGTGACGCTAATGTGAAAAGTCTAGCAGAAAATAGATGACTTGAAAGAGGCATCGAAAAAACCGCAACAACATTTTAGATTTTACATAAATAGTTATAGAATATATATTACAATGCAGGCACTTTATAAGTTAAAGTTCTTAATGGATTTCTACGTATTTATTTACCCCGCTTTCCCAACTACCCTTCCGAGTAAAGTTATTCTAGATGTACTTTGTGGAACTATCAAAGCGTCTTATACTCCAACTTCCCTTTATAGTAGTTCTATTTGCCAAGCACGAATGGCTTGTTCTATTTCAAGTTTCCGACAACTTTGTCAAGACTGTTTGGTTACGTCTTCGTTCTCGCCCAACTGTTTTAACTTAATATGACTTGATGCTATTGAATTGCTACCAAAAGTTAACTATTGGCCATTATGGACACTATTTGAGAGGTACGTGAGACGATTTAGGATTTTTGCCATCAAGGTGTGCAGATTCGAGTGGCCTGCGAGGTGGGCTATAAGAAAGAACAAGAAGTAGCTTGCCACTAATTTTATTGGACCCTCTTGCAGATGATGACCTACGATTAGATAGGCTCAATACAAATGCCCAATTTCCCAAAGAAATATGGTTAAGCCTATGCTTTGCATTTAACAGAGACAGGCTTTAAAGCATTATAGTAGTAAAATGCTTTAAAGCCTGTCTCTTTTTCGTTGCTAAGATGAGCTAACAGAAACCATTTCCTCAACAAAAACAGTCGAATGCTCACGATCAATGTTCAGTTCCTAGCAATTTTATTAAACTTTTGTTTTTCAGTACAATCGTAATACTTGTATGGTTATTCCATCACGAACATAATAATCCCACCGATTAGTTACCAGGTAATGGCCGCTGATGCCGCTCGTATCAGTGCGATCTCATTCATTCACCTGATAGCATCGGATGTGAGCCCGACCGTGCCTAGTCCCACGGCCTGTAATGCCTTACTGCTTTGAGTGAAACAGATAATACTAGATCAGCGGTGTTGACCTAGTGATCAAGAGACTGCTGGACGTGGATTGTACTCCTTTAGGCTCTGGGTTAGCAAATGCAATAAGAATAATTTTAGTGGTACAGGTGTAAGAGTATAGCGCATCCAAACAAATATCTTAACTGGCCTTCTTATCTCAGACGAATTGCAACGTCTGAGATAAGAAGGCCAGTTGTTCGGACAAAGTCATGATAGAGCATGGATGTATTGTGGTCGAAGTTCTGGAATATCTAGAGTTCTCTGAGTGTTTAATTAGAAGAGCAGCGCTCTGTCGATCAGAGGCTGTGTCTATTGATGACAAGAAATTGCTGGTTATATATCACACAAAGGGATGTAGATCAAACATTATCTTCCTCGTTCTTGTTGTCCTTTGGTATCTGGGAACAGGAACAAACTACGCTGTTCTTCATCATCATCATCATCATTTCAGCCACAATCAGTCTACTGTTGGACATAGGCCTCCCCCAAATTAAGGGGTTGTTGCCACGCTTGCCAGGTTGGCGAGCGCAGTTTTAGCGGCTTATCGTACTTCTGACGCTGCTGCCCATCGAAAGTATTCTTATGCTAGGGAAGAGTGATGGGATGTGGTTGGGTTTGGGGAAAGGATACTAGAATGCTACTAACTCGGATGGACATGGGTTGACTCAGTAGCAGCTCGAGTAAGTCGGGCTCACGCACCCATGTGCTATGTATCCAAGCCATCGCACAGATACTTGGGAGATAACAACCCAGACTGACGTTGCGTTTACCGTCCACCATTTCAGAACCTCTGCTCCAGCGTCCACGCGGCGACCAATCCGAGTCACGGCCACGCCACGCCCGGATTTCGTAACGCATACTCCAGCCCGAGCTATTGTGACATGATATTGCTGTTCTGCGTCAATTGTGACGTAATATCGTAGAGGCGGGCAGTGCGTGATCGCTCGGCACGGGTCTGAGTGTAAACATAAACAGTGTCACGCGTTGCACAGACGGCCTTATCTTGCGTCCGGGTCACCGGTCCGCTTATCTTAGGGCCGGTGTACATTGATAAACGATGAGAGCAGAGCATTGATTGAGCTGGGCTAAACAGTGTTGTAAACTCGCCATTGTTTTACGCGAGACGCGTGCTCCGAGTGTGTTTGTTTGGAGACGCCCATATGTCGATTGAGGAAAAATTTAATTTGGTCTTTATATTTTTTCATCATTATGACTATTTTCATCTGTTTACGCCATTCAGAAAGGACTTTACACGTTTATTTCCTACGGTTTTAAAGCTCTTTGGTTTAAGCTAATTGTAGAGAGCTGGGCTATCTCAATACCATGCCTCGTTTTAAACATTAGCAAAAAGCATTACATATTTCTAAATAGTTTAGGTTCGGATAGTGCGGTCCAACTGAAAAAAATATATATTTCAAGTTAGGTTGACACACAACGTCATCTATCCTTTACGATGTATACCTATGATGATGATTGGTAGAAGTGCTCAACTGAAAAAGGTTATTGTGCTTTTACTGACTAAAATAAACAGAAAATCACTTATTGCAAAAACCTAACCTTCAGTTCACCAGAATTTCATCTGTTCTCAGAATACAACCGTCTCATTTTACTTTTAATTCGCAAAAATATTCATAATATAATCGTGTAAGATTGCAGGTCGTAAAATGGCGGATTTACAGAACCGTGGCCGCGCTCGATTGCCATTAAATATCCGAGAGAAATGCGTCCTGTCGCCGCCTTTTATCGAACCGCCACCTGTCACCGCTGTTCTACTCACTAGACATATTAGTACACTAAAAGTGAGTTACAATGCGGCTAAAACTCCTGAATGGTAAGTTCAGTTTGTTCTATTTCTCGTCTTAGCGCATTTCCGGTTGCGTTGCAGCCGGTTGCTTCGGAGCTCAGGGTCCGCTTTCAGCCTACCTTCGTTTTGATCGAATATTTCTTTCATGATCATCATACGTTAGGGCGGTTTATCAATTCTGAGACATGATGTCAAATGACCGTCATTCCAATAACCAAGAAATATGTATGTACTTAAATCATATATTGCCAAAAAAAGACTAATATAAAAATATATCTAAGTTATGAAGTTCAAAGTGTTCGAACCTCATGAGGTAGGTAAATGGTAAGGAATGCAAATCCATATCAAATATAACAGACAAAAGATATGAAAAATCATCATTTCACCTTCAATCAATCATTTCTTTGAATATTATTATAAACACAGTTAGAATGATCTAGTCAGTTTAGTAGACATAGCTACTCCAACCAATATGACCCCCAATAGGTTATCTAAGCAAACTTGTAGACGGTACATCATCACAGCGCGTGCTTTCATGTGTTACAAAATAAAAAGCCGTACAGATGAGTAACTCACAGACATACATACTTTTTAACACATCTCATGGGGTCTATGATGAGAAGTCACCCCGTAGGAAGTGGTATGACGGTCATTCCTATTTGACCTCATTTGGAGACGTCTTAATGAATATCTCGATACTCGTTTACATTATTGGCTTCTCAATTTTTTTGGTGTTAGTTCTAATACGTAACTACCTCGACACGATAAGATAATAAATACCTGTGTACATCAATAGTCATTTGTCAATATTTTTTTTAAAGTCATTCTCCTAATTTACTTTTGCTGTCCCTCACCCAGAATCGGTTAAATATAAATTTATATTTTTATATCAACTTTCATACTTGATTCGAGTTAATATTATAAAAGATATATATATACTGCAGCTTACATTTTAAAAAATATCAATAATTCTAAAGGGACATTTACGGAGAAAATAATTTAAATGTAAGTGTCCTGACATCTCGTCTAATTTACGTCACAGCTTACAAAATGGTACATACATCTGTAGCTATTTGATTCATGTCTATCTTTAACATGCTGCTGTCTAGTTTAGGCTGTGTTGAAGCTGTAGAGAAGAGAACAGCAGGGTCGATTGACCCATTGGCGAACAACGGACCAAAATACCTAATTTATTTTTGCGATTGGACCTCTTCAAGTCTAATTTGCGTTTGTTTAGTTTTACAAATATTACATATGATGTAAAATAGCAATACTAACGATTCAGTATCAATATTTTTTTATCATATTTGTAGTATTTAAAAATATAACATATTTATCGTGCCCCTAATTTACGTAACCAAGCGGTGATGAAAATTAGAATTTACACTTTTCATATTTATATATAATTATTTATTTATATTTTTTACTACTCTTCCATATTTTCTGCTTAATATAGCATTTAACGTAAAAATGAAAAACCGTACGAAAATTAGCATGAGAATGCTTTGCTGTGAGAAAGACCGATGAACGGTGGAAGAAAATAAGACGAGATGCTGCATACCCTCAGAAAAGAATTGAAGGAAATATATCATTTATTACTTACTGAGTGACATATTTAATTAAATTAAATAATATCCAGTGATTGTCTACGATTCTTTTTGATACAGTATGATATGGTCTAATATAGAACTAATTTAATTAGCCCATTAATAGCGTTCTGTCCAGCATTGAAAATATTAAAATTGCTTTTTATTTGTACTGCATGTAAATTGTTAAATACTATATGCTAAAAACCGTATTAAATAGTAACTTAATTTAATTATATTACTAAAGTTAAAAAAAAAGTTTTAAAAAATGTCAATCTATCAATTAGTGTCGATGCCCGGATAAAGAGCAAAATGTATGAAGATGTTAATTCTGTATTTTCATGATTTTGTTTTTATTAAGAGCACTACTTTATCTTGTTAGATTGATAGGATAGCGCATGCGTTTTGATATGATTTGCAATTACATAATAATCAAGAACTTAAAACATAATTTTACGATGTATTTGAGCCTTTTGATGTTGAAACGCTTGGACTGTGGGGACCGAGTGCACGGGCTCTCTACCGGGATCTGAGCAAGCGCCTCATCGATGGCGCACGTGACCAGAGGGTTGACCTATTTTTAGCTTAAAATATAAGTATTGCCATTCAACGTGGCAATGCTGCCAGCCTTCTGGGCACTTTGCCCTCAATGGACAGCGATGCGGAGGAATATTTCCAAGCTTCCTAGCACCAGGCAGTGCCGAAATATTTTTAAGTTTTAGGTAAGTACTTATTACGTCTAGGATTAATAAAATTGTATTTGATTGTACTATAGTTTAGGTTCATATGAACTAGTAAACTATTAACCCGAGGAATATTTAGCAGATAACTTCCTTTAATATTTGCTAGACGAAATTATCAGAACGTATTATCGTAATACATACAAATTAAAAGTTAAACATCATCAAAATATCACCTAATATTTTTCGCTTGCATGTTATTATTATATCAATTGAACGTTAGATCTATGACATCATCTGTTTTCTACTATTAGGCAAGATTAACAGTCTAATTTCTAGGAATGTACCAACAGAAAATTAGATACATACATACATACCATCACGCCTTTTTCCCGTAGACCCCTACGACAGAGACTACGGATTTCCATTTGCTACGATCCTTGCAGACTTCCTTCGTTTCTTCTACGCTCATCACTCTCGTCATACACGCTCGTCGATTACGGGTACTCCTGACATCTCCCTTTTTTTAATGTCTGCGATTTGGTCGCAGTATGTTCTCCAAGGCCGGCCCTTACCGACTTTTCCTGTCACCTTTGATTTGTAAATACGTTTCGTAAGTCTCCTTTCATTCATGCTTTCTACATGCCCAAACCATCTTAACATGCCTTTTTCTATCTTTGTCACTACATCCACATTCACACCACACCTTTTCCTTATCTCACTATTTCTAATTTTATCTAAATTTATTTACAGAAAATTAATAATTCTGAAAATTAGTAATTTTGATGATTTTTTTGCGTATACCAAATGACACACTGGAAGTTGAGAAAACGGAAGTGTAAACGAAAACCGCACAAATATCATGTTTACAAAACATTTGACCTACAAATTCTACACTAGGGCAGATGGCCTATGGGGTCCAATGCTGTCTCTTTCAAATAGCGAACTTGTGAGCTTGTAATAAGATTGAAAATTGCTCGAGATGAGCTGGGAAGCTTGACAAATGAGCGATGACAATTATTATTGTGTGGTTTCTCCTATTGTGGCTTTGACGTCTATATTTTGTACTGGTCGGGCACAATGAAGTTGCCCCTACGAATCTTTTTTTTTAGGCGTTGCATAATATACCTTTTAAAAACATGTAGTGAAATGTGACGATATTAACGATTTTCGTACTTGTACTTGTATTTAAGAAGAGATCTATTCTTATTATTTGACAAATATAATTATTGTTAACTTATAAATGTTGTACAGCACATTTCTTTGATGGATGCTAAGACCGGGCGAAGTGGAGACGTAAATGCAGGAAAGCAAAAACCCGGGAAGACGATAAAATGATGATAACATTTCTTTGGTATTATTAAGTATAAAAGAAACAATAGAATTTTACTCCCTAATCTTTTGGTTCATTTCAAAGTTTATACATACTGGTTAATCTGCATGTTCTCTGTACTTTGTTGGCTTTGCACATGGGTATGATAAAAAGTAGCATAGTTTAAATCTAGAAATTATATCTGTAAAAATAAATTTGGTACGGGTAAAAAAAAAGTTGTCGATTTTATAATTTTCCATTCTGCCGGTCCACCTGAGATCACCCATCTCCATTGCGGTCAAACAATAATATAGGAAATTTATCATACCTTCTTGACATACCTAAATAAAACCTCGAACGGTGATTATCCCTCATACAAAGCTCAAACATATTCAAATATGGCCTATTGTAATCCCAAAAACACGAAACTAGCAAAATAATACGATTTGCCGCTTCAGAGGACTCGTATGGAGCGACCGCAATCGGATGCTTAGCGACGCGTGTGTAGCGTCCCAACAGTGGGACCGTGGGGTGTAAAAAATATCTGAATACAACGAGTAAATTATAAATTTTATTTTAGATCTTAGACGTTACAAATTTGTGGTTTGGGATGGTCTATCTATATCTACACTTTGAAACTGGTAGATTTTTATTGCCGTACTATTTATCCCGATTAAATTTCAACCAGCTTAACAAAATGATGCCTATATAGCTCTAACACAATATAAAAAAAACTTTTCGATTCTTGAAATGCCACCGGAGAGCATTCAACCAAGCTTCTTGTAAGCCACCCATCGATAGGTATAAAGATATTATTTATTAATATATTTCTTCCATTCCTATTGTTTAATGTGCAAAGAAATGACATCGTAAAGTGCACTTATTATTCCCTAACCAGGTACTTAACTTATTACAAATGACATTTATTTCCTGTAACCAATTAAAATCTCATTAGGTTTTAGTTTCAATAAATAGGACATTAAAACATATGTTATGCACTTTTTAATGTAAAATCCATACTAATATTATTATAAATGCGATAGTCTGTCTATCTGTCTGTTACGGTTTCACGGCCAAACCGCTGAATGGATTCTGATGAAATTTGGCATAAATATAGTTGGAGATCTAGAGTCAAACATAGGCTACTTTTTAACGCAGGCGGAGCTGGGGGAAACCGCTAGTATAATATAAGTCCTTCAAAAACTTTTATTAACCTGTTATAATTGTATATTTTAAAAATAAAATACAATAAATGGTATTAAAAATTACAATTATTCCCAATAACTTTATTAAGCAACTGTAATTATAAATATTGAGTTGATAATTCCACTCGATGCGAGGAGGTACAAAACTAATTATGGAATAAGCATTTCTTGGGAATAATTTATACTAAAATATTAAGTAGAGCCATTTAAATCTTTAAAAGCACTTTGTCTCTCAATGATGACATCTCATTCTAAAGTTTTTTATTTGGCTTATTGACATTAAGTGCAAGGGTGGACAGCCCTTGTTGACGTAAATAAATAAGTCGGTTTCGATTATTATTCGAGTTGTTTTCAAGTGGTCGATTCAATAGATTGTTGCGCTACATAAGGGCTGTTTTGTTGTATGTCTATCAGTTTTATTGTTTCGATTGATTGTTATGTCAAGTACGCATTGTTTTATTTTCTACCAATCATTTTTATTTGTATGACTTTTGCATATGCAATACTAGCTACATGAAGAGATGTTTGGAGGATGGAGATTTTGTCATCATTATTAGTTAGAATTTATTTCAAGGTTATTTACGTTATTACTATTATATCTACATCTACAGCAAGATCTTCAACTCTTTAGGGCTTCGCAATGAATTTTTAAATAAGTAATTTCCAATTCACGTGAGAAACGGCAGCGGCTCGTCGTCGGGGGCCGGGACCTCACGCTGGCTCTATTGTGCCGCGCGGCTCCGCCCGGCCCGGCGAGCTGCGGGACCTCGCCGGCTGTTTATTTGCAAACACAACGCACGCCTCCCCGCTGAGCACCCCACAGATATCACAATTTGTCGCGATTTCGGTAACTCGATACGCGCGGGTGCTTACTCCATTTTGCGCATTGATACTTTTCGTACTTCCTGGTTTTGTTTGCCCCCCGGTGGTGAAAAAATATTTATATGTTGTGTTGAATTTTTGTGCTCATAATAGAAATTGTTATAGTTTAAACAAGTAGCCTAGTAGGGGAGAAGTAATAAAAGTGGACAGTACCAGCTGCCTACAGGGCACACGATATGTTGCAATATTTTTACCAGCATTACACGTGATATCTCTCAAAACGGGGTAATCAGCATACATAATCTATTTCTAAGTACGTTAATAAAACAAAAAAATAAAAATGTATTTGGACATAATAACACGTGAGAAATTCTCACACACGCGTGAAATTCCTCGAAAAGTTGTTAGTAAATCATATTAAAACCTACTCATATATTAAACCGAGTCTTTTTATTATCAAAACGGGCATTGAAGCCACTTAAAACCAACGGCAATAAACAAGCTTTTATGAAAGTCTTTCAATATTATCGGCGACAGCGCAATAAAAATTTAAAACAGTAGGAAACAAACGGACAAATAAAATATACATTTAGATAAATTTTAATAGGCATTGTAAAACTCGAATGACAAATTCGAGATTTGAGCGTTTTTTTTCAATTTGTCTCCATTTACGACGTTGAATTTTGATAATTGAAGAGAACGGTAACGTATGAACGTAAGATACCGGTCACATAGATGTGTCTGTCAATCTTGACTCTAAAATTTTCAAGAATAGAATTATTGTGAGTTATGTATGTATATTTTCAATTATTAAACTTTACTAAATACATTTAACAAAGCACTGTTTGCTGGATGACAACTCTTCTCTTTTCTCTCTTCTTACCATTTTTCCACGTCTTACAGTGGTTACTGAGCCTGCTGTCTTACCTTTTTTCTCCATGTAACACGACCTTCTCCATTATTGGCAGAGATTTTGTTTAGTATCATTACCTCATTTGGTAATTAAAATCTCCCAGAAATCGCCAATATTTGGTGTGATGGTCCACATATATTGAGTTTTTGAAACAGATTACTTCTCTTCTTATTCATGAGTATTAAATTATTTTTTTAATAAAATGAGTCAGTATGTTATCTTTGGATGATCTACCTTAAGTTTTTTTTTAATTTCGATTTTATTTATTTCCCTACTTATTTTACCTTCCTACTAATTTCCTTCTTTCAATAGGTATCAACAAAGAAGATTTCGTATGATACCTTTTTAATCAAACACTTTGAAGTCAGATCACGACATTCAACGTACCTTAGTAGTTACAAATGTCGTAATGGACCACCTACGCATGACCTACCTACATCTTAACTTAAAACTCTATTAAATTCCGTAATAACATAATAGCTTATTTGTACTCTTCTACCATCAAATCTTAACAGGTACGGAATCTGCTAAAATTTTATTTGAATCTTATTTTGTTTAATTAGTACTATTTTCTTATTATATTACAGTTAGATATTAAGAAAATAGTACTAATCAAGAAGCCAGGTAATTTTATTGTTAGTCTAACACATTAAAATGACCTGCTATCCACCATCCTTCGTTCTTTTGTGTCGAGGGTTGAAACATGGAGATTACAAGGCGGGACATTACACAATCGGACATACAGAGAGACGTAAAGGCCGATTCACACGTGCGTTGTCTAAGCCCGATAGCCGTGATGGAACGGGGTTTTAATCTCGAATCTACTACCTATACTTATCTTACTGCTATAGAGTGTTAAGGCAGGGCTGTAGTAGACAGACCGACTGATAAATGTGATGTCGAGGAATGTCTCAATCGTAGATTTGAAATATGTATGTATTAAAATCCGGCCAAGCGTGAGTCCGGTGCGCGCACTGATTTTTTCCATGCGGATCTTGCAGTATTTTCTATTAATTCCAATACAGAGGATTTTGTAAGGAGATCAGAAGAAGTACGCAATGTATTAATATATCTAGCCGTTCGGGATGGTATATTTTTTGACTATAAAATTATGTGGTTTTTAATTTTTAGTTTTTAGTTAGTTGTAATTTAGATAATTATTTTCTGTCTAACAAATAAATGATGTAAAATTATATCTAGTATTTGTTAGTCTAGTACAGCTAACTCGAAAAATGAAAATTCATCCCCAACAAACCGACTGAACATAATTATGAGTTGATAGCTCGATGCTAATATAATTACGTAATCAAACAATCGTTCTAATGCCATTACCGATGTTATGGGGTAAAAACACATCGATATAATATTCCGTGCATTAGCTTGCAATGCAACTTAAGCAGTCCGGCCCACTTAATGGCCGATGTAATGTGCAAGTTGCTTTTTTTTTGCACATACGTGCCGTTTTTCCACGCCGCCCAATGACGCGGTAAATCTATTTAGGTGGTCGGCCATTTTAATTATTTCAATTTCCGAACGGAACTATTATTGTATTGCACATTGAGCGCTTCTTCTTGGGGTGTCGATGCCTTTCCAAAAAAATTGTCAAATTCTTCCCGAAAAGTGTTCTGCCATTTTCAGGTCGCCCCGAGTTAAGTTATTGTGCCCTGATTGATCGCTCTATTTGTCTCGTTCTGGACTTCATGGTTTTGAATATCACAAAGACACATTGTAGAGGATGTCGTCTACGGAAATTCGTATGCTTGAATATAGATAGAAAATATAGTCAAGTATGTGCTTCGAAATGTCCCATTCCAAACGAAATCATGTCTGAGGTCGAGAAGTGATTGCGAATTGCGATTCGATTAATAAAATCAGGATGCAAGGGCTAGTTAATGAACGATTATTCTGTAATTTTGAATGATTTAAGAAGTTTGGGTAACATTAATAATTATAGTGTGCGGTGTATTAACTTACTCTTAGATGTGATAGAAAACGATGTACGTTTTCGTAAAGATAAGGAATGTTATCGTAAATATAACGCATGAAAAAAAATACCTACACGAAACTTCAAAGACAAATCCAGCCAGACAAATCAGCCCGATAAAAATATTGCTAATTAATTAAGCTAAATGGGGCGAAAGATGTAATCTTCAATAAGCGGATTAGGCCCAATTTCAATATTTACTTTTTAGACTTTGGGATTTTCTAATTTAAGGGAACTTTAAATGTCTTGTTTTACATTTACTTAAATTGAGTTAAAAATTAAAGTGAGACCACTGTTAAAGTATTGAACTAGAAATTTATTCTTCTTTGTATAATTTTTACTTGCATAATAATCAAAAATAGAGAAATAAAAATTTTGCAAAGTATTTTGATAAAAATTGTATCAGACTATGTTTTAAGATTTTTCGAAACTAATGATATAAGCATCTTATCTGATAACTTGATAGGATTATGTTCTTATCATAGTTATTGAAGATAATAATAAATTCATAAGACGGTCAGTATTCTCCAATTAAATAAACCATCATTATCTATTTTTTTAAAGGATAAATAAATTTAATTTGAAAAAAAGTTTTGACAATTTGGTTTTGTAAAAGAAATCTTTTGTATTTTCTTTTTCTGTATATTTATTGTTGTTTGTCAAGAAGTGGCGACTGAAAATCAGTGCTGGGTAATGTCGATACAGAGGAGATGCCGTTTGAAATGGCGCAGTGATGTGATCATTGGCGCCTCGCCGACACAAAATTGGGCGGAGCTTGTCATTGCTCGTGCTCCATGGTTGGAGTCACGGACGAAACCAAGCACCCCGCACATCTGCCTTCCGCCCCGCGTAGTCTTACAAATACTTTCTTAAATAACGCTTATTACGGCATCTCCTCTTTGTAATTGCTCCGTGGTCGATACCACGGGCCCGATACCTACGTGAGTCGAATAAAAATCGTTTGACGTAAATCATTAAGCATTAGAAATGTGCACAATTTGGGACTTTCGCTGAAACTTTTTGCATTATGATAGTGTGTGTATTGTTCTGTTCGACTGCTGGTCATGTGGATATATAATCTGTGGTAGAACACAGCTCCATCTCATTATTTTTCTGTAATGTTTCTTAATTCTGATTAAATATCACATCAATTTTCTCGACATGTTTAGATTGGTACACTTCTTCTTGATCCTAGCGTCTTTCCGGTTGCATCCTCAACTGGTTGCTTCGGGGCACAGTGTCCGCTTGTATGGGTACTAACGTTGTAATTTTGGCGAATGCTTCTTAAAGTCTTCATAAATTTAAGAGCTAGACTCTTTTCGGTGGAGTTATTCCTTTCTTCCTATCTCTTGCCATTTCTTTAATTATTTACGATACGACGCTGACTATCTCTTTTATTTACTTTATGTAACTCGTACCTTTAAAATGCTCATCTCTTCTTCTACTCTATGAATGAAGAAATGAATTCATACAATTACAAAACTGTGTTGAATATATTTCACTGCATAAGCGTTATGCAGATCACGTCTGTAAGTACTTACATATTTCTAAATAAAGCACAATTCTTGTGCATATTTGTTCAAATATTTTGGGCGCAACGTTGATCTTCAAGAAGCTAGAGGTTACCGTAATCTCACTATATATCTTTATACCACATACATAGATAACCTCATAACAACACACACATATTTATTGCGTGCTGTTTGGGTTTCACAATTATTTCTACGATTAAAATGGAATGACTGAAACTGAATAACTAATTCAGTCTACATCAACAAAGATGAAGATGAAAACGCATACCGCGATGCGCCTACAAACACAAAAATAGATAATAAATCAAAAATTAGTTATTCCGTTTCTGTTTGTTGAGTCACAATTTAATGACCAAAGTAGCTTTTAACAATTTTCATTTTCATACTATGACTAGCTTTTGCCCACAGCTATGGATACTGAAATACCGAAAAACGATTCCGGGATGAAAGATATACTCAGTACTACTAAGTACGTATAGTTATAAATAAATGTAGTATAGTTATAATAAACAAACAAACTGATATGATCGATTTCGCATTTAAAAAATTTATAAGGTTAATGAGTTATATGTAAACAAACAATCAAAATATTTACGACAAGAGTGAAGCCGCAGACAACAAGCTGTTAAATAAAAACAATAAGATTGTACACTCAAACATGAAGATTTTATTTTATATACGCTTTACTGAAAGCCGTCTATTTATACCACTCTTAACCTCGACTGCATCAGGTAAAATGCACCATCAATTCATTCTAATTTAGCTATGCAGTCTAAAATTATGATGCTAAGAATAAATTAGTCTATGCCGACTGCTACCATGAGAACTCGCATCGAAGTCGAAAACGTAGGTGAATAAGTTTCGTGTAGGTTTTAAAATAAATTTCCTACCACGGTTTAACCTTTTAACGACAACGGACGAAGAGGTCTACTAAAGCACGATTTCTTAATTTTTTACTCTTGTTTTTCGTGTTGATAGTATCAAATTTTGTCAGCCTAGGAAGAAGCTCAACGTCTTTCAACGATGACATGCTTGAACACCATAGATTTAATATTTGGCATCATTTATCCCACTGCTTGCCAAATATCAACCATCTTTGGGAATGCTATTTGTTGGTAGGGTCAACCACCTGTTGGAGTATTACAAAGAAATCAAAAATTATTTCTGCTATCTGGCGATTTCAATAGTAAATTCTTGGAAGTTATATTAATAAGCTTTCAATCTTCTTGTTTGGGCCTTTTTTAGAGCTGATGCCTAAATAGGTCCTTCTCTACCAATTTCAGTTGTCTTAACGCGAAAAGAACACACATTCTCGCACGTTTTATGTATTAAAGCAAAAAAAAATAATAATATCCGATAATATCCGAAAATATAATTATGGTTCTTCCGTAGTAGCGGATAAGTTTCGGGCGATTGGCGAGCAAGGCATGACAGCGGAGTGAACCTCAAAGTCTCAAACGGTCGGTGTTAATTAACGGCCAACGCCATCTATCGGTGACGCCTTATCAATCTTCCAGCGACACCGCGGGACCATTTGTCGTGCGCCCCGCTAGGAATTTGGGGCGAATAGGTTGCCAGATTTATTTTTCTAAAAAAGGATATAAATGTATGTACCAACATTACTTTATTTTTGTTTATCTCTTGTGTGGTGTTATCAAATTTTGGATAAGTCTCTCTATTATATATAAAATATAGTTTATAGTATCGTATATTGTTAAATAATTAAGTAGTGTGTAAAAAAAAAACAAAAACAAATTGTAAAATTTGAACAGATATACACACAAATCTGTTAAGGTTTTTGTATATCTTTGTATATTTAATAAAAATATCTACCAAAGGATTGATATTGATACTGACTTCTTTTATAAAGTAACAACAACAGTAACAACATTATCTTTACACGCTTTCAGAGAATATATAATTATATTTATTTAAGTAGTTAGTATGTAGGTTTATGTTATATATATGTAGTCTATGTATTATTATTATAATTGGATGTTTTATTTGTTCGAATGTATAATTAGGTAATTATAATTAATTCCTCTATCTTTGCACTTACTTTTGTCTCTCAACACCACCTGTTGGTTGACTGGTAGAAAAAGCCCACGGCTTTAAGTCCGCCATTTACATTCTTTGTAATAAAGTTTAAATAAATAAATAAATCACGTAAATACAAAAAAGAAATAGCTTCAACAACACACCAGAAGCTAAAATATATTTACAACATGGGAAACGAGGAAACAAAAAAATATGATATCGAATACAATCTATCTAGGTATCCTTTCAACAACCTCTACACGTGACATGTATTCGTGTTTTTGCCATTATTTTTTCAACATTAAACTGAAACAATGCGAGGTAGCTAAAGCTGTCAACATTGTCTCCTCGTTAGCCCCAACAACCCCTCATTACAATCGCATTATCATTACACCTGTCGCGGGTAGATTTCAAATATTCAATGCGAGAACCGTTTTTATACAAGTATTTTACAAAATATCTTGTTTGTCGTATGTACTCGTATTTAACATAACCAGTTTGATAAAATCCGCAATATGGTCACAAAAGTGCAAATGAAATACTCGTATGCATTTGATTAAATTAGCGACTGCAATTGGCTGTGGGCATTTGAGAAAACCTGCGAATTTTCTAGTACTTTTCAATATTTTCACCATTTGAGTCTGACCTGTAGAAAAAAATAGATTGATACACAGTATACTTGAGACTTTCTTTGGTATTTCAATATTGTTGTAGTTGTTCCAAGATTTTCGATATGCGAGTGACGCATGAACGAACCAAAACAGAAACTAATCGTCTTTCTTGCTTACACCGCGACAGCAAAATGATACCGGAGGAATGGATATCAAAATACCAATATGCGGCCATTATGGCGCGAATTGGCGTGTTATATTCCTTCGGCGTGACATATTATTGTCAAATAAAGCCAGCCGCGCCATTGTTGGTGCGAGCGTGGCGAATCGCTCTTTTTCTTGCATGAAAGACGCGGTATCGATTTTGGTTTCGGTTTTGGCATCGAATATTCGCTCGTTAAGCTGACACGCCTATTATGATTCTTTTTAATTTTGCAGTCGTTTGTTTCTCGCTTGTTAGTTTAGTCGCGAGTCAACTTGGTAGTGCCGAATTATTCGATCGACAACATGAGCTCCATTATTTCTAGTAGAAGAATCTTATGCTCTTGGCCTTCTCTACAATCTTCTATTTCACTCAATCTTAGGCCTTACTTAATTGTCTTGCCTAAACTCTTAAGATCCTCCTCCAGGCAAAACTTCTACGGCCTCCACTACTTTCTCTCTCTTCCTTAAGATCTTTGCGACTCTACCCGAAATTATGTAAGTAATTTTTTACGATAAATTATTAGTGACCTATAATTTTTTAACGAACTTTTAAAACGGTTTCAGCATATTCCTCTGATTCAAAAGTGAAAATGCACAATTAGTGTTAAAACAAACAGCACAGAATAATACTGTTATCACGCCATCGTAGTCATGGTGTTTAGGCGGAACGCGCAAAGAACATTAGCATTTAGACTGACTCGCGATTGCTGTGTTGTCGTACTTTTAGATAATATTAATGGAGGTAATGAAAGTATTTATATAAAACAATTATAAGCGTATATAATTAATAGCATATATAATTATAGCGTCTCTTTTTCTAGATATGAATTTGTACTAATTGTAAATAGAATAGTTATGGATTTTTAACGATTATGTCAATAAGATTAAGATAAGGATTTATACTTCTTTTTATTTTTTATATTATATCTAATAATAGGTCATCTTCTGGGGAGTCACGTCCACACCTATATCTCCCATACTTTAAACTCAGGGAGTGGGGATGCCTGAAAAACAGCGTTACTCAAGTCGAGGCTAGGGTAATACAAGCTGAGGCATTCCTTTGCTACACGCTTTTTATATTTTCTTTTATTATTATTTTTATTTCTTTAATCTTTTGCATATCTATTATACCTAATTGTAAAAACTTTTAATTGTGTGGCAATAAACAACATTTTTTATTTATTTCCTTTAGTAGCTTCGGTATTCTAGTTTAGTCATAAGATCTTCTATATTGTTTTAAATTCCAGAGTCCAATTTCCATAGTACCAGAGCCCGCCCGAGATACCGTCTCCAAATTTTTTGTTTTCTTTAACTTTCTTTCACTTTTTATATATAGGTTTCATTTATTTATTTTAACTATTTCATCGCTCCATTCTATTAAATCATATAATTCAATTGCGATTTTGTCAATTAGTTAAAACATACCATCGCGGTCAGTACTTGCAAAGAATAGCAGATATCCTTTGACTCACATTCTAAACATCAGTACACACGGCCGAAAAAGAAGCTACGATGATATTGTGGTTATAGTCCACACAAATTGCTCTGATGATGTTGTGTTTATTTCAAACAATTCATTAGCAAGCGCGCAAAAAGCGGGTACATCTAGGTGTAAGGCTATCGCTCCCTATTCAAATTCTCACCTCTGGGATGTGCTGCGAACTGCGAATAATAGAACGGACGTAGGTCAAGTGCGGAGATAGGATCGCTCGTGACCGCGGCACACGAACCGGGCTCGATAGCTTCATTCTCGACTGCGGCGGGTTGGGGGCCCATTAACCGCGGATTTTATATATTTCATTTTATTTGTTTTTTTTTTTAACCGGACTCACATTTCTAGCTTCAAAGAGCTTTGGAAATTACAGTGGGATAGTTATACACGAGGGCTTTACGCCACTCAGCCTCTTCAGCTTATTTATTTCATGTACACACCGTAATATTCACATTGAAACTTAACATTAAGAAAACTTGGTCAAGGGTTCTACTTATTTCTACAGAAATTTCTTCCAGCGACCCGAGACAGGAACTACGATAGAATGAGCCAAAGTGGAAAAAATTCTGTAATAAGCGATATAAGGTCAATCAATTATAACATTAAAGTGCGTGATACTTATTAGATAAATGACACATGGCAAATTTTATCAATTTAATTTAGATTCTAGAGCAATCTATGCCACTATGGGTTTTTATCGTATTAGGTAGAGTGTGGACAAGAAATGCGTATATAGACATTTGTAAACATAAACTAGGTTTGGGCCTCATTGTGAGCGAGAATTGGTTGAAATTGCAATAGAAAATAACTATGGCCACTTTGAAATTGATGCTGGAATCACAAAATTACATAGACCACTATAATTACAAAATTACCTGCTGATGATGCACATATATCTATAATATAAAAAATAATGTCCAATATCCAATTTTGAAAATAAAAGACGAGTTCCCCGTTTTTCTCAAGTCCCTATTTCGTCAAATTTTCAGTAAAATTATTTCCAATTTAAAAACAGCAATCTTTATAAGTGGGTACACTTATAAGATGGATTGAAGATATTCATTGGATTCCTTCAAAACCATCCATTTCAAACAGGCCGATAATTAGTGTTTACGCTATGGCGTGCCTTAATTGACAGAAATACCTATTACTTCCGGCATTTTAGAAAATAATAACTGAAAGCCATACCTGTTAGCAGTTTTTTAGCGTAATGAGGGCACAATTAAGCCAACAAAAGCGATTTACCCAGCCATTAAGAACGTAAAGAACGACATACGAAAGAAAATTAAAATACTAGTGTGAATGTTTACGTCAAAACACACCCTTATTACAATTTTATTGCCTTTTCGGATTCCTCTCCGCTAGGAGTGCATACCTACGTTCACTGGGAACGTCTGTTTCTAAGAATAAGCAATGGATAGAAAAATTAACTCAACTGCACTCCGCATTTCCTCCAATAGGTACTTAGCGGTTTTATCCGAGAATATTCTAAATGTTTCAATTATGAAATTCTGCTTACATTATTTGCTTTGGCCAACTATTTTTAGAGAGAAATTATACTTCTCTCAGTTGAGTTTTGAGAAACATTATCTGTACTTGAAAATTACGGTCTAAGAAATGCTTTTGCTTTTAATGCATGCTTAGATTTTGTAAAAAAAATACGATTTTTTGTACCTATCAACTATCGTATTTGTTGATTATTAAGCTAAGAAAATCATATACCCTGAAAACCTCAAGTATCACAATACTTCTATTGTTGAAATCCTAAAAAAGTAAAAAAAAAACATTCAATCCTGAAAAATTTAATCAAAATATCTATCCGAAAATGGCGGGCTTAAATCTGTGATTGCGTGGGTTCGTTCGACGTCAAGTGTCCAGTCAAAATGTTTAATTACACAAAAAGTTTGTCACAAATTCTCGAGGACGAAATATTTCCATATAAAGATTTAGAAAATGTATGCAAGAGTTGATCGCGATAGGGCTCATGGAAACGGACCACACTGGCTCTCAGCCTGAATAAAAAAAAGAGAGACTGAGTGTGCTCAAAGTTATACTGTATTGTTGTCAACTTAGATAAGTCACAACAATTTCAGGTTTTTATATTTTATGCGTACTTATATCTCGATAATTCTATAAATGATTGCAGAAAGAATATTAAGGAGTAGAACCTATTGAGAAGTCTGTCACGCAGTTTTTGTATCTTGTACTTTACTTGTAAGACCTTTCCAGTATGTGATGGATCAATCAATAAAGTTTTATTCTATTCTAATAATTCGTAAAGTTATATCACGTCAAATCTTTTTTTATCTAATTAGTGATGCGGATACATTTGTCTATAAGGTACTTTAAATACCGGTACATTATCTTCTAAAAGATGAACAAACAAGCATACGTAGCACATCCGCTACCTCGTACTTCTATTCATGGCTT
The DNA here is from genome assembly GCA_947363495.1 of Euzophera pinguis. NCBI lineage: Eukaryota > Metazoa > Arthropoda > Insecta > Lepidoptera > Pyralidae > Euzophera > Euzophera pinguis. The sequence goes on from OX376154.1 coordinate 3,161,733, forward strand.
GGCGTCTTTAGTTTTATCTCGGCCGGGCGCTGGGACGACTCACTCGGGGTACGAACCTGCTATCAGCCATCTCGTAGCCGGATGGTTTTAATTATCCACTAAAATCGCTCCAAGTCTAACCTAAGAGAGGTCTTTTTTTACCAGTTTACGAGTGCTACGGTAGATCGTAAATGTTGTTGCTATAAACTTGGAGGTGATAGAATTATAAAATGTATGATAATGTAGTACCTAGTTGTAATGTTCCCGCGCTATCGAAGTCAGGCATTAAATTTTTGTTCGAATTGAATCTTTAAGCGCAGTTTGGATAAATAAGGTGAAGCTGAGAACCACTTTCAAAATCATTGACTAAAGAAACACGATGGAAAAACAGTATTGTCACAAAAAAACCAGTAGTAGAAACTACAGACTAATAACTGTACAGTCTATAATGAAATTCAACAATCCTTCGGAAGCCAAGGATTTTGTGAGTAAGGTAAAAAGCCGTCTAGGTTATGGATAATATTTGGTTCAAAGATTACCTACCTACGTAGATCCAAAGGAGAAATCCTGCGAGTATAATTTCTATCTGATAATCCAACATTCCGCCCCTCAAATTGCGATTTGTAAGCTTTGTTTGCTAGCAACACACTTGGCAAATGCCCATTTGTGTTTGTGATGGCATGTTTTGAGAAAATAGAAACAAATAATAGAAAACGTGATATTTTGGCAATCACAAATACACTAGACGAATAGCCAATTGTGGTGCCAGCATAAGATTTCAAAGTACCTTCAATAAATTTTTGTTACTATCTCCATCTGTCTCATAGTGGTCTAGTCCTATCTCATTAAACATCTCATCGCCACCACCTTTACTTTCTCTGTTTGAACAGATTGACTGGTAGAGAATGCTACTTTGGCATTAAGTCCACCATTCGTATATTTTGTATTTGGGATTAAAGCTTAAACCCCTTATTTGTAAAAATAAATAACTAATTTATGTTTCATCTCGTTCTTTCGCGTCAAAAATAGTTAAGGCGGAATAGGACTAAACATAAATTAGTTAATTTGGCCTTATTGAATGTTTGTTTATTTTTATTTATTTTTGTTTATTTATTTTACAACTTATATACTGACCTTACAGAGCTACCTCATTTTGACAGTATACATAATTAAAACTACATTTTTATATCCATCACAACAATACTATTTATGAATACGGGGGCAAATTAATAAAGAAAATAAATTGCCAAATCAACTCCAGATAAACTGCGAAGGTGGCAGGAGAAAGAAGAAGAAGAATATATTGCGAAAACTCCAATAAGGGAAAGCCTAGTCCAGCAGTGGGCTTCTTGGGGCTGTGATGATGAAGATGATTGCAAAAACCATCTCTTTGTTACAGGTTATATGGTTCAAAGCGGTGTGCCCGCTGCAACACCCCAATTTCCGCCATGGAGCTAGTGATGCGCGCGCGGGACCTGGTATTCCACGTGCACTGCTTCTCCTGCGCGTTGTGCAACACCCCACTCAACAAGGGGGACACCTTCGGGATTCGAGACTCTGCTGTTTATTGCAGGTATATCTTCTGCATCCAAGCGCGTTTTTCCGAATTGAGTCTTCAGCTTAAGCTTAGTAACCTTGGGTACACTTTAAGTCGTGTTCCTAATACTGTCAGATTTTTCAGGCTGCCTAAAGGCATTTGGCACAGCCTAGATAGTTATCGAAATTTTTTGGACTTCGAGCCTGCCATCTTTCGATAACAACCGGGTATTGTATATATTACGAAAAGATTAAAAAAACCAACTGTAAACAACTAAACAAAGTATGCCCGTCGGAATTGAACCCACGACCTCCAGGTCGAAGACCACGGAGGCAGTTCAGTTAGTCGGTAAAATGTGTTTACCTGAGTCAGTGTTAGACATAGGTGCCGCCTACGAACGAAAGGCATATGTCGCGTCGCGTAGCATTTATTGTTTTTGTTAAATGCTGGGTTCCGCCTACAGAAGCTGTTTCCCAACGGCCTTGTGCTTACTTGTTTTGATGGGAGCAGAGATACAAGAGATGCCATTCAAACAACAATGCGTTTATATTGTTAGATATGTAGTTGTTTTGTCGTTCGATATTTTTTGCTACTTTTTTTGTATATGCCAACCAACAAGCTGTTTTCGGAGACTGCTTCCGAACCAGGCATGCCTTAAATTGGGTACACAATAAATAAAATATAAGTTAATATAACTATGTTCATTAAACAAAGCTGGAAAAATAACATAACGTAAATGTAGTCAAATAATTTAACTACAAAATATTCGTGGAAGTAAATAGGCAAGCAAAATATAATCCACCCCTTTTGTTTGCAGGCTGCATTACGAAACGATGCCGGAGTACGGTCCCCACATGGGTGTTCCGGGTCCTCCGCAAATGTGCCCCGGGCCCTACGGCGGCCCCCCTGCGGGGCCACACTACCCTCCATACCCCTCCCCCGACTTCTCCCGGGTGGAGGCAGACGTTCCTAAAGGCGCCTTTTTCAACGGAGCCGCCGCGCCGCCGCCTCGGCAGAAAGGTCGCCCTAGGAAAAAGAAACCCAAGGACCAAGATCTTATGACCGCCAACCTCGGTGAGTCACAGAACATTATACTGCGCCAGCGCGAAATACATAACTTCCCCTTTTTATTTTACAATGCCATCCGCAATGCACCTCAATAACTTGTCCTGATTACAAAGTATTAGCATAACATAAGCCGACACAATTTAATACAGTACGTGTTGAAATGGCGTGTCATCGCCAGCGGCCATCTTGTGCACCCAAAAATATTGACATAAACCCCGCGCAACGTTTCGCCGACAAAACGCTAACAATTTTATTAACACATTAAAGTCAAAACTGCACTTAGCTCGGCTGATTATCAGCGGCGACTTCCCGTGTGTGTGTTTTTATAAAGTGATATATTTTTTCATTTTGTCGAGATACGGAAACCAGTCCGATTATCTGGCCGGCAGCACTCGCTCGGCCGACAACGCGCACTCCGTCCCTGACGAGAATTCCAAAATGAAAGAACCTTGCATGTCAGCGATAAAGAAAAACTGCACAAAAATCATTTAAAATTGTATTCCTACGTGGGTAAAGATACTTAGGCAATTAGATTACATTAAACTAGGCGTAACACTGCAGAGTATGCAAACAGTATTACACGGTATTATGGGAAACGAATTGACCGTGCCGAGAATGGGGGCAGACATTTTTTTGCACTAATTACAAAGTCAATGGAGCAAAGGAATTAATTGAAAGGCATAAAAATTGCTTCGTTCGTGGTTCAACAGCTGCTTGACTGAGTTATTAAACTCCCTCGCCTATCGGCGGCGGAATTCTCAACGTCTAAATGAATTGCCGCGGCTCTGCTAACTTGGAACATATTAATAAATTAAATATACACGTCAGCGTAACTATCTTAATTTTAAGCTAATTTTTCTTCAGAAAATTTACTTATAACATTTTTTTTTAATTTATTGACACAAAAATAAATACAAAATCTTTCCATAAACCGCACTGGGGTTTGTTTTGAGTCCTTACGCGAGACGACTACGGCATAATACGAGTATGTTAGAATATACAATTATTTATTTTTCTAATTTGATTCGATTAGTGCATTATCAAAGTCAAAGTCATTGTTTTGCAGTAATAAAATAAAACTTTGCGGAATTTCCTAAAAGCGGCGTATTAATAACAGTGTTGATAACTAGATATCGTTAGAGAAGGAATTTTGAGAAATTCAATCAGAAGGAGGTTAAAATCGGTGATATAGCTTGTGAATTTTTTTTTCTTATTATAGGAAATACAATAAAAATTAAAGACAAAGACACATATTGTACTAACACAAATGGATCATGTTGTCTTTAATAAATACATTTTGATATTAATAATAATAATAAAAACTCTTTATTGAACCAAGAACTAAAATACAGATTACACAAAAAAATTAAATGTCTATGCACAAAGGCCTGGCCTGCCTTATGACAAAAGTAATTTCTTCCAGACAACCAATTAGTTCAGTATTTTGCTAATGTCTACCTTTGTATACTAGGATGGAAAAAAGAGCGTACGGTATAAATTTTTACACGACAATCCATTATCCCTCAAACGGTCAGTTAACTTTTGACAGGATTCTCAGCATTCCACTGTAAGAAATTAAAACCATCAAACACAATCATTAATAATAATAATTATGCCTTTTGATTTACTTAATGAATTTTAATTAGATTCATCTTCACCATTTTATTGTAAACACCACCTTTTTTTAAATTACTTACACAAACAATAACCATTTCCATCAACTGCGCCAAAATTAATATTTATTTATGGAAAAAATAACCCATGTTGACTCCGGGTCTTCAACTAAATCTATACTAAATATTATTAAAATCATTTTAGCAGTTTAGCCGTTTAGACTGACAGACAGACTTTCGAATTTTTCATATTAAAGTATGGACGGATGAAAGTACGATGGTGCCTAGGTTAGCTGATAGTTAAAACACGACTAAGACAACCCTAAGGCTGTTCTAAAATAACGCAAAAACAGGTTTCTCACGTGTTCGCCCAATGCTCGCGTGTCGAACGTAATCCAAAGTTCATCATACTCGCCACATTTCAATGAACCGTCATTTTAGTCCGCTGCCCGGCGCTTCCATACTTGATGATATGACCACAAAATAGCGTTAGTGCGGAAGTATGTCACATTTCCTTGCCTTATCTATTAAAAACACAGAGGGTAAGGTTAATCTGATACAATGCAATAAATAAATAAAAAAAATGCTGAATGGAAATGCTGAAAATCCCTCTCAGAGTCGAGAAAGTAAACAAACAATACAATATATTTTTATTGCCCATATATATATAATAAATACAATAATGCCAACTATTGATATGGCCGAGAACGGGTTTTGGCAGGAGCACCACATGACATCAACTTCTCCAAAGGGTCTCTACGCGTTGGATCAATATCCCCGCGCAAGCCTCATAAAGGACGGGGTTAACCCGTGAATTCCAAAAGGAGATACAATAATAATAAGTGACTAATAGTCAGGAATCATGATTATGGCAGGTGTCCGATTTCTATTGCAATAGCCCAGTTTAAATCCATCCAAACTTCATAACCATAACCCATTTTATTCTTTGCACTCATTAGCAATAGCTCCTCCTCCTGCCCAGACCCGTTCATGGAAATGTCATCTATTGATATAGCCGAGGACGGGTTTGGGCAGGAGCACCACATGACATCAACTTTTCCAAAGAGCCTCTACGCGTTGGAGCCATATCCCCGCGCAAGCCTCTCAAAGGAAATGGGGGAACTCACGCCCAAGCGGAGATACATACGAGTGGTAGGAATTTCACTAATCATTTACTTTGAAATTAAGAAATTGTTGTAGGAATTAAATAAACATGACGGTAATATTATATTTGTAAACCCTACATTTCAGAACCAAAACCAGGGTAGCGTTCCCATCTATGAAACTGCGAACTCAGTTGCTTAAAGGCTTCCGCAGCTCAGAAATATGGTTTATTATTAAAATACTGGAATGGTTTCTACATACACTACTAGTTTACTACTACTCATCTTAGCGCCTTCCCGGTTGTATCCTCGGCTTATAGCCTCGGAGCCCAAGGTCCGCTTTCATATTTTTTCTCCTCCATTGCCCCCGGTCTTCGGCACCCTTGGTTGTAAGTCCATGTTGCAACGTCGAACCAGCATTTTTGGGTGGGCGTCATGGGTCTAGACACTTGTTTCCCACATAATTAGCCGATTTTCGTAAGGCTCTATCTTCTAGACTATTCTTAAGCTAATTTTATAAAAGCAAAAGTAAGTTTGTATATTTGTTTGTTACCTCTTCAGACTTTATCTGTTAAACCTATCTTAAAATTTTATCCCGAGAAAGAGTACTTATTATTACGGGAGTGTTTAAGTGTCCGTGCGAAGTAGCGGGCAGGGTATAGTCCTTTTTTGTAAAATCCTGACTAATAAAACAAAGTATTATTTTTTAAAGTGAAATAAATACAATAGTGCGTTATTATGTTAGTTTTCCACGCTTTATCTACTGAACCTATCTTCTGAAATTTCACTTACTAATAATTAAGAGTACTGAAAAGGACATAGAGTAAAGACTAACCAAATTGTGAATTCATTCATGTTCCTCGATGTGAAAATACAACACTTTTCGTTCTAACGCTGGCCCTAGGCTTTGCACGCGAATATACTTAAATCCATGGGAACAGTACTTTGTCCAGGATAAAAGGTACCCTATATCCTTTTCAGAACTCTTAATTATGTGAAATTTCGGGAATATAAAGCGTGAAGTGGTTACAAATATACAAACTTGAATTTTAAAAAAGTAGAGTCTCAATATTTTTAATATAGGGCCCATTTACTCAACTGACATTTTATTTTAACAAATAACTTTTATTTTAACAAATAAAAAGCATATTTACAAGTTTTCATAACTTGTCCCTGAAAGTCCTTAAATCGCGGCAATGTGCCCAAACGGCTGGCAGTATTGCCACGTTGGATGGCAATGCTGATCCTCTGTGCAAGAAGGGATATTTCGATTATTCTTTTCGAGATGAACTTGAAATAAATAATCGACATATAATATAATAGTTGTCCTTTAATATATAATTACCTTCAAGAGGCATAAATTCGCAGATTTCCATTCTTTCTAATCTACATAAAGATATTGAGAACACTGGATACTGTTAGTAGCTCGCGTGATAGAGCAGTATTAATCTCTGTACAATGTTACATACAGCTTGAACGTGTTGAAATAACCTGCTTAGCGGCGCCATTGTTGGTTTTGAGCTGCTGAACAAAAAGTGCATGTGTTGTCGACGATACGAAACTATGTGAACGGTCTAATACTCTCAATTTATGCTATACCGTTTTCTAATACTTAGTACGCCCCTCAATATGCCTGTTCCGTTTTCTAATACTTAGTACGTACCTCAATATGCCATTTCCGTTTTCTAATACTTAGTACGTACCTCAATATGCCATTTCCGTTTTCTAATACTTAGTAGTGTACCTCAAAAAATATATATAGAACTTACGTACTGTACTGACTAATATGTGGGGTTAAGAGTTGAAGGAGCACATTCATACACTAAGTTTAATTAATTAGGAATATAATTTTGAAATATTACACATACAATAAAGTACAAAAATCAGTATAACCTTGATCGAGCTAAAATAACTGTTACTTTACTACAGTGCCTGCCGTGTTATGAAACTGTAGGTCTGGAAGGTAACCTACAACCCATTTTTATAACTAAATGCCTTAGGAGAAATTCCACAGACATATTTTTATAGCAATCTTGAGTTGAGTGTTTGGTTTCTCGGGGGCTTTATGAGCAGTAGGTATGTAGGGTAATTATACTTTTTATAGGTATCCGTTTTCAGAGGGTGCCCACCCCACGACAAACGATACCGAAATACGAGGCTCCGAGGTTCCATTCCCTGGCTATGTAACGTATAAATCTTCTTCCGGATAGGGCGGTAGCTACCGCATTATTTGTCAGTTATTGTGTACGATGGAGTGCCGAGATAAATTTTTTTAAAAATGATACATTATAATGAGGGGAACTGTGAATAAATTTATAATTGTTGCGGCGGCGTTTATTTGATATTTCTCGTTGTAATTCTTATTCTGTTTGTCTTATAATAAAAACGTCGAAATATATCCACGGGTTTATAGCGTACACGTTCTTATCTATGTTTTAATTACGTTTATCTACTATATATATAATCACTCACATTTTAACCACAAAAAACTGAAGTCCTTTTTCATAACTTTGTCAACAAAACTACACGCAGCATGTGCAAAATACATCAGGTTTTGTCATTCCGACAATAGGCCGAAGCGCGGTACAAAAAGCCGTCACAAAGTCGCCGGACAATTCCGATGTAAGGTGTTTTTATGAAAATGTCTGTGCGTATAAGGCAGACGATTTGCCTAATAAGAGCTAGGCGGCACCTGTCGCGGCCTGCAGATTAAGTGATTAGTCGGCTGCAATCCTATCGCCTCCCACTAATAAATTATGCGACACTTGGCCGCGTACCGTTGGAATCGCATAGCTGTCGCTGTGCACTCGCTCCGCTTTTGGTCAAGCCGCTTTTTGCCCAACCGCCATTTTCGCGGATCGGTCTAGTTTTTTAGGGATCCGTTTTGGACGAGTCGTCGGCCATTACAATTTTATGGGAACGTCGGTTTGCGTAATGCGGTGAAAGGCGACAGGAGCGGCTCGGTCCCACGCGGCTACGTGCGCCCGCGGAGCCCTGAACGAACCCACGTACTTACTATATGTATATTGCCCAAAAATACGTACGAACATTTTTCGGTCTATTAAACGAGCGTTGGGCTAAATAGCGGCGGCTACACGTCGCAGTAAAACGATTTTCGTTTTATATATGGCTCGGTCGGTTTCTTTAATGGCACCACAACTCCAGATTGAGATTGATTGGATATTTATATTTGTTGTTTTTCTTTTCGGCAAATCTTAAAAAAAATATTTCTGATCGACCATAAAGATACTTTGTGATTTTACAATTGATATAATGATCACAATATAATTTACGAATGCCTTAAAAAATCCTTTTTTCCTAAAGATTGACTTGACTAGAAAGGAATGCTTAAGTACTTAAGTCCGTCAGCCTTAATTAAATTTTTTGTCTAAAATTAAAGTTATTTACTCTAAAATATGAAAAGTTCACAAAATAAAATTTATTATTTCCTGTCCAGTAAAGATGCTACTATCATCTAAGTATTAAATTTCTCAGATAAATAGTTCCTGTTATCGCACAAAAATCACAGTAGTACTTTCCCAGCACCGCCTTGGCTGTACCCACCTCAATCAGATAGCGGGGTTATTCTGGTGTCACCCGAGGGAACGTGAATAAGGACGCTTGGGCGAAACCGCGACACGTGCCAACGTGGTCACGTAGTATTGAGTCATGGTGACCACGTGACTTCGCCGTATAAAGTAGTACAACCACGTACTTCATAGCCTTTAGTTTAAAGCTAGTTGTCCGTAATGAAAGCGCCTAGCGAGCGAGTTATAAGTAAATTTAGTTTAAATTTTAGTTAATAATACTCAGATCTACGTAATTTAAGTAATTTGTATCTTACTAGTTATATGGAGGTAAAGAAGTTACTAGCAGATCAAGAATTTTGATAATTGTACTAGAAATTATAATTGATTTTGATGTTACGTGCAAGGCCTACCTGGGTTTTTAGTAGAATACTTTTTCTATTGTAATTATTAGCAATTTTATGAAAACGAAGGAATCAGGTCAAGTCATATCGATATTCTCATCGGAATTCACACTGATTCAAGAATAATTTCGAAACTGACATTCTATATTATGCAGTTGTCAGGAAATAAGTATTTGAGAATATTGAGGAAGATAACTTTCATGGAGGTATTTGTTGTTTAGATACGTCGTGACAAATAAATTCCCTATGAAAACCCTTCTCATTTATGATGATCTCTACCACCTCGAAAAAATTATCTTTCGAAGTCTCGTCAAATACATTACCTTTTAACTATATGTGTTGATATCCCTTGAGGTGGCAACTACTGGTCAAAAAGAATTTGAGGCCTTCATAGCCATTTTGGCTAGAAAGACAATTAGTGTGTGCGCGTCAAACGTAAAGTGCATTTTAAAAAAAAAAATATCATCTGTATCAAATTTGATCATTAGCTGATTAGATGTTATCATATTTCATGTCAGTGTACTCTGGAAGCACGTTGAATATGGAAACTATAACTAATGATTAAACATTTTCTTAAATTTAAAATTGTTATAGATTCTCTGAGCGATAATTGACGATGTTCAACATTCACTGCCCGGTACTATACATATTTTACTTAAGTCTCTTGTTTGTTGTTAATTTCCTACCCTAAAATAGCCTGGAAGATATTGCATTTGCGATAAGACAGTGCATTGTACATCTTGTCACAAATATTATTTTATCTGTTTTGTACAAAGAGCATCGAAACCTTCCTTTCTCTATGGTTTTCAGTTATGTATCATCTCAGATGCAATAAAGAGATTTTACCTACTCAAAGTCAAACATTCCGGTGATTTGAAGTCTTTAACTTAAAAATTGCTGTCATTTAAGCACGAAGAGTTACTTCTGTTCCTTCGCTAACTCCAATCTTTTGTCGGACGTGTAGTGTCGTATACTTTTATAGCTAGTGTGGAATATCACAAGATGAGAATTTCTGTATAATACGGGATTTGGTTCTATAGAATACGCGATGCAATTTTTATGGCTTTTATAGCGAGCTCGTGGTAATTGTCAGGTCTTTGACGAATAGCTCGGCCCGACGGCTGGCCGATAGCGCAGTCCATGCTGTTTATTATTTTGATTGATCAAGAAGATTTTTATTAACTTTTATGTAATCAAATAAGTTAGTATTATCTAACTAATTAAAAAAAAAAACACTGGTAGATAAGGTCGTCTGCTTGACACTGCGTATCTTCTTAAAAATTTAATATAATATTTTGGTAGAGCTTTGCATTAATATCTTTAATTCTAGCAGTCTCTAAAAAATCTTAAATTTTGGGGTCGATTCGACGTATTTGCTAGTAGTATTGTAAGAGCCAAGTGCTCGTAATTTAAAAAACAAAAAAACAAAAAGTGAATATGACCTAATAAAATGCATAATATTACACATTATACATTTAGACATGAAACATTTCAAACTGTAGAATTGTGAATACCTTAAGAAATTGGGTATTGTTTTAGCATTTGGAAAAGTTACTGCAACGCAACGCATGTTTGCCAAATTCCCAGCTGTAGGTCAAAAATGACCACTTCGAGCAATTCATCAAAACGAATCATTTCATTTTAATTAGAAATTCTGCAAATTTTGACATTGACGTTTCAACTCTAATTCAATCCATTTCGTGATTCATTTCTTGAAACACTTCTGGTGGAGTCGTCATAGTAATAAAATAAAATAGATTTTATAATTTTAATATTTTTATAATTAAAAGTAACGCAAAAAGTAAAAGTACGCACGCTGTGCAAAAATAAAGATTATTTTTACGCCTTACGGCAATAAGGTAAAGCAATTCACGAAAAGTAAGCCATTTTGCGACTTTCTGTCAAACAGCAGAATCGCCATGAAATGATTTATTCATGAACTGCCAAAATGTGGATATTTTATGATTTGCAATGATTCATAATGTGATCATATTGTAATTCGTGCAAAGTGGCCATTTTAGATCCACTGGTACAATAAAGTATCATACTGTTGATTAAAAGAATATAACGCTTTGCGAATACGCATCTTGACATGACGTGTATGTACGCATGAGACGCGCGGGGCGGGGCTGGGCGTGCCGGCACTACGCCTTCACCACGTGATCGCGTTACGCATTTAGTCACGGACTATTTGCGATTTTAAAATCCGAACATTCGATTAGATATTTAATGATTGTTGTTTATTGTAGCCATTATTGTATCTTCTGGCTGAAAAGATAAGTATAAAAATATGTGAAATCCAGCAAAATAAGAAATAGGTTGGATTAATAAAGTTCCATCTATTTGACACGACGACAAAAATAATATAATGTTTTTAAAAATGTAGCAAGAAAATAATTAATTTTGCACAAACAAGTGGACAAGTGCTGATCGAAATTAATATAAGACCTTCCATATTTTGTTTGATCATTTTAACCAACTATTTCCATTCCATAACCCCAATAATTATTTACAAAACTCCAGAGCCATGGGAGCATCCCTTTCAATTCATTAATTTGTAGCCAATATTGATGATTGTTTTCTAATATTCTATCAGATAATTTCTAATTCGGTCAAATTGATTTGACATGCGGCGTTAAGCACCACCACCACTCTGGCTGGATTGTAAATCTGAAACTGATGAAACTGTTTACTTCCTTCACATTTTTTGTGTGGCGACAAGGACCTGCCAACGTTCCCTAAGTTTCCGAACGGTGTGACCATAAATTACTCCCTAACAGGCGGACAGATAAAAAAAAAAATAATGCTTCCTACTTCAATAACGGGAGCGAAGTAAATTATACCTCGTAATGAAGTTGTCACATCTGCTGTTTCACGTATACTACGTGACGCACACACCATTTACCTTTTTTTTTTCTTTTGTTTTTAGTATTTTCTACCAGCGTTCGGTTTCATTGCGGTGCCGCCATAAATTTAGTATGGCCGCATCTACGGCCGGTGATTTATTCCCCGCCAAAATGTGTACCCCGGGTATTTTTTACCTTTTTGACTTTTTTTCTGTAGCGGCCAGTTCGGGTAGCGTCCGACGATCACGCCGATACTGACCGCGTTCCGTGCCCGACGGTAGTTGATTAAAAATAAACAGTTCTTTATTCAAATAAAACGATATAGAAGATGTTCAGTATTTTCTTTCTTTGTTTTAATTTCCGATAAACGATATGGACAACGGAGACATTTTGTGCCTAGTGAAAATAAAAAAGTCAAGGGACTTGCCGGATCTTGGATTTGATAATTGTGGTGTGAGGGGTGTTATCAAACGTCAAGATTATTATTTTAAGTAAAACAAATGTACTTACATAATATACTTACCACAAAAGAAAAAAATCGGGCAATTGCGTTGCATTATTGTACCTACATAGAATATAATATTATTGACACGCAAAGAAGAAAATGTTAAAATGAAAAATATGTTTAACATTCACACAATTAATTATAGATTCTTCTACTGTTTGTGAACCAATTAATAAAAAGAGCACATATTTTTGTGCCATTTTCGCCCATAGACGGGAAACGGGTGTCTGTACTGGAAAATTCTATATGTTACTTGAACGGCCCAAATGTAAAGTCTTGTAATCAAAACATGTATTTTATAATCATAAAAATTGTTACTGATCCAAGTTTTATTTCGAAACTGACTGATAGATATACTGTCACAGTTAGTTTTACGGTCGCCGATGAAATCTGAAGCTAATGGGCGTTTTAGAGATAAATAAGCGATAAAGATGCCTACTGTCGCCTGTTAAATTATACCTTTACCTTATTCAATTTAAACAACATAATATTTATATGCCGAAAAAAGCAAAGCTTAATTCAATGTTATATTTTATTGAAAAATTGTTGACCTGTTTCGTTTTTCAATCGCCACAAAACAGTACCTAACATTTACTAGAAATATCCCTGATGCCCGGAGCCCTATTTTTGAAATGTCCGACATATATCTCGCGCGAAAATTGTTCGATATCGAACAAAAATCCTTCGATATTAAACATAGCGATCTCTATGTAAAAAATTATAAAACCTGTATGTTTTTACCTATGTTTTACAAATAAAATATTGATTGATTGAACAAAAATTATTCGACTCACCGATTTTGCGTGTGTCACACTTTTCAAAAATATCACTCCTGAGCGAATTTCTGTATAGAGAAGCATATAATAGTAGTATTAAAGTAGTAGAAGTTACCTCTTCTTAAATCAGCATGTTGTTTTAAATATTTCGTATTTACTAAGCCTTCTACACGATGACTAAAGCATCAGCCAAAGTTTTACTGTATGTTTAGTAGTCGAAAAATTTCGACCTTTCATACAAAATTCTGTCCGGTGATCACTAAATTTGTATGGGAGATTTTTTTTCTGTTTTCACTTATTTTATTGAAAATCATACGTACAAAACAGAACATACAAGAAGCTTCTTCGCGTGTCGATGGTATTATATTATACCAGCCCAGAAACAAGCCACATGAACAGCCCTGTAAGACGCCAAGTATAAATAATTCATGGTGCATGTATTACGGCATCTAGAACAACACAGCAAATGCCCAGCTATAATATTATTATGAAAATTCACATCACATAGAAACTGAGCTTACGTACTTACATATATGATAACTCCATACCATCTTTTTTCTCCCCTCTTAACGATGGGACAAATTGTAACGGGGGTGATGAAATGCCTCCATACTAGTTTCAGTACAGGTTTCATAATACAATGATGAGAATGACGTTTTTGTGCTGAGACAAGCAGGAAAGTTGTCCATTAGTGCGAGCTCGATGTTGTTATTTTTTGTTATGGAGGATTGCTTTGTCATCATTTTGTTTTTAATTTTTCATATATTTTATAAATTACCAATTAATAATCACATATTTAATTGTACTAAGTAACATATTTAGTCCTTTTAACAATTGAAATGCATTGTTACAATTTATTGGCAGTGTTGCCAATAATAAACAAAACTAAAAAAGGGGGTTCTAATTCCACTGGCTCTATGGAATTCAAACTATCTGACTATCGACCCGTCACAAATTCGCGAGGGCTGGATTTTTCTGACCTCTTACGACTTATCTCTAGCTTGATCCGGCTTTATTTTGAACTTGCTCGATTTACGTGATATTTACAAATATTTATTTATATTTCATGACGTGAGTATTAAAATTCGGGCCAGGCTGTAAATAGCCCGTGTTAATGTGATATCCATGTCTCGGCTGCCGCTATCGCCGGCAAGACATCTGTATCAGTGGCCGCGCGTCCAATAGCTTTATATCCGACCACTTATTTATTACCCCGACCTCTTTCGATTTAGTTAGCCTTTGGTACACTGTTCAAACTTTCGGTAATATTGTAAGTGCCACTGAGATGTAAGTTAAGAACTGATTTATATGTCATGTTACACTTGAAATAAAAAAAAAATAGATGATATTGATGATTTAACGCGTAATGTCTTGGAATAATTGCATAAAATCAGAAACAAATAATGGATCATAAAAATTTAATATCCGCAAGTACTTATGTAAAAATAGTTTTATTTAGGCCACGTTACAAATCTATTTACAGTACACATATATATTTTTCAGAACATATTCACATATACCTATCCAAAAAGTCGAAAACCAACCTGTAAAATATGTGTGACTAGTAAGTAGAGTGCCGGTTAAGTGATTTAGAACCACTAAGTACTACCAACAACGTAGAGCCGAGTAACGGAGTTGTAAGGTAAGAAATAAAACCACACATTGATTTTGTTGTTTTTTGGCAGTGAAAGAAAAAGCGACATGTTACTCATTTATTAAAGACTAAACTGTATTAGAAAAATAATGTAAAGCACATCAATTACTTACTTACAAAGCTAAACTTTGGCAGGTAGAGTATGCTAAGAAATTGGGTGTGTTTGCTCTTATAGTTTACAAGTTAGTCCCAGTAACCACTTTTTCTGTTCAGTTATAATGTAGATTAGATCTTTTAATACAATATTTAAGTCACACTATATCATGTATTTGTTTGCACGTTTCTTATAAGGATAGCGGAGTGAGAAGCCAAGAATTATATTTTATTTATATGGCCATAACGCAAGAGAAACTAAATGTAACAACTTATTAAAAATAACAATCTACGGCTTCAGTGTTATTAAAATCCAATTCATACTGGGTTAGCTCAAACATTACGGCGCACGTCAAATTTCAATAAACATACCTTTTTAGGCCCTATAAGGTGGCGTTTACAAATAACATTAAATCCGAAACCATTGAATTTTATTAATATGTGCCAGCAAATAAAAATACACGATGAGCGAACCATTAAAACTGTGATAAGTTTTGGTTGGCTCGGGCTTTGGTAGGGACGGAAAGGCAACTGTCGATAAAATTAAAAAAAAAAAACTTTAATATGCGTTTCACTCGTAGCAATTTTTTTGAAATCTGATAAAACTAAACGTCCACTTTCGAGTGCATCTGTTCAACTTTTTTTTTTTTTTTTTTGACAGTTGATGGGGTAAATATATTTTTTTGTACTAGCTAATTATTAGCTTTATCGAGTAGTAGTAAAACGTATTTTTGTAATTTTTTTATAATAATATCATGCTTTATTTGAAAATTATGCCATCGTTGATCTACTAATCTGGAACGTATCGATTACAGGCTCGCACTTGACGTCACTAACTCATAAACATTTTACATTTGGTCGACTCAATGTCCGTTTTGATATCTATCGTCGCCATATAAATCGACCATTTTAAGTAGTAATAACAGCACAAAATACGATCGTCCGCCAACGGCCGCGTGAGTTAGAGCCCACCGGTAGCGCCCCCTGCTGTTGTTATGTGATACAACACATACGCCGACGAATTTCATAATTTTTCCTTTATTGCCCACCTCAGGAATGCTGACAATCCGAGAAATCTCTTACCGACTTGTATTACAACTACTTGTAATAGTCAAGCTGTGTTAATCATTTCATATTTCTTCAAGCTCTCTTTCCGTACAGTCATGTCACTGTTTTAAAAAAACTGGCCACCGGACGAAACGCTATCACGTAGGAAATCTCATTTTTTTGCCCGCTTTAAAACATGAATGGTGCGTACGATTTATGAGATCACAATGTTCTTTTTATAACCCACCCGGGTTTTTTTCTAGACTTTTTTCTACGATCCTGAGCGTTATCTTTGTACATTTTGTGTCTCAATCTATTAATAATGTCTTCTTTTAGCGGACGCGACGTTTTGTGTCGATCCTTTATTTCGATAACATGACGCGCCGGTACATCTCTAGACAATCACTTTCGGAGATCTGTTAATAATATATTATATATGTGGTTGATTTAGGATAGAAGACACAACATGAGAATTTGTTATAGAAAACTGTTAGCACAGTAAGGAGTGTACCAATTAACTGCTGACAATTGGACAAATAAGACGTACTTTATAAAAGTAGCAAATTAAAATATATTCAGATTCATGAAAATTTCCCTTCGAAGTCGTAACAACAGACAGTATTTATTTATCAGTTGGTTTTGGCACGAACGCCCCGAGCGACATAGCGTGGCCACCTTACCCATGACCTCTCTCTACCTACCGTTTAAACAATATGAACTTGAACATATAGCTGTGTTAGTGTCCAGTGTGCCTGGTCTTAGGTTTATCGCGCGGACGTAAATCATGGCGGGCAAACACAGGACGTTCGTCAAGGAATCGCGCGCACGATCGGTGTGCGAACACCTTTATTTTAGCAGGAATTAGGTTGGGAAATTCGTTAGCCGATTTTTTTTTTTTAATTGTCGGTACGATAAAATCTATACATAATGATTATACTAAGTTCCATCTATTCATAAGTAGTTACTGCGCAGGTACTTTAACTTAACTGTAACGTGGCAACACCCTCGTAATTCATACGTATCTTTTACAATAGTTCCTTTAATTTGCGTCGTACGCATAAGGTACAGTTCACGCCTGTCAGCGAACTATTAAAAAAGTAATTTGGAACGCGAGCATGAGTTCGAAAGCAAGGCATTTTACGCGAATCCCGACTCGGTGCACAAAATATAGAGAATGGAGAAGGATAGCTTCTTTTGTATGATGTAATAGATAAAGAAAACATTTAACAAAAATCTTAGTAAAGAATACAAAGATTTATATAAATTTTTCTCTTCTTACCGAGCTATAACTAAACTGTTTCAGGTTGGTTTACGAGTACGTACTATTGATGCCCTTTGTAATTTTTCACGTGCATGCATAAATGTTTTCTTAGTTCGCGTACAATGATACAGTCAGACAAATAAAAAATAAAATGTACAAACAATTATATGTACTATGTAGTAGTAACAACAATATATTTTTATTTATTTATTTATGAAAACTTTATTGTTCCACAAAGTACACATATACTTATATCAATTGGCAGACTTAATGCTAAGAGTATTCTCTACCAGTCAACCATTGGGAGAAACGGAAAGATAATTTGGCGCAAAAAAGTTAAGGGGGGAAAAAATGTATTACTTATAGAGCAAATTTTATCAAAAGCTTAAGTTCATACACTACGTAAACATACATAAAACATACACAAATACTGTTTCATTTTAAATATATATATATATATACCTAACTAGTATATATATACTATATATAGATAACTAGTATATATATAGTCCTAACTAGTATATATATATATATACTAGTTAGGACTTTTCTTAATATCAGCAGGCAAAGCATTCCAAAGTCGAGTAGATTGTAAAGTGAAGGAATTAGCCATAAAACTGGTGCGAAAAAGAGGAGTACTTAGTAAGAGAGAATTAGAAAAGCGAAGTTGACGGTCATGAGAGTCGGATAGATATTTGAAATTACATTTTAAATAATCAGGAGATTGAGGATTCATTAGGATTGAAAAGAGTGTACAGAGAAGCCTAAGCTCTCTGCGTTGACGAATTTGTAGCCATCTAAGCTCGGAGCGGTAAGGCGATATGTGATCATACTTACGGAGGCAAAATATGAAGCGGATGCAGTTATTTACTAGACGATCTAGCTTATTTAGAAGATCTACTAGGTATATGAACAATAAATAATTTAACATCCATACATTACTGTTTGGTTTATCCACAGCATCGCACGCACTTCGCGTTTAAATATTAGCTATTAAGACACTCAGGATTAAGATTCTATATATCAGTGACTAAGGTATAACACTGGTACATTGTATGTAGTGTTAATTCTGTAAGCTCTTTACTTTATGCTCAAGACCATTAGTCGCAACGCAAGGCAAGTAAAATGCTCCAATGGATTCTTGCATAATAACACTACTAATTGTTCGCAGGCAGCCCTTGGAACGGGAAAATCTTCACGATATTGCAAAGTATTAAAGCAAAATTACCTTTTCATGGTTTAGAAAACACAATTTTTCAGCTTTTAATTAGACTCAAATAGCATGGTTGTGACAAAAACTACAAAAATATGTAAAATAGTTGAGAGTTTAGCGTAGCGTAGTAGTAGTTTCTATAAGATATACTATATGACCTTCTTTTGTTTAAAATATTTTTATTTTTAGAGGGAAATCTGGTTTAAAAAAAGAACCCAACGTTCTGTTCTATCTTTTTCAATCGAGACCATCTAAACAATCAAGAACCTACTATATTTTTCTGCGAACTTTTTTAAATTTCTTATTCATTATTTAGCGTAAAAAGAAAAGTTAGTTTTTAAAGTGCGTTAGTATTAACTAAATATAGTATTTCATGTATTTTTTTAACAAAAAAGGTGAATTACCTAATTTTGGTATTTTACGTACCTACAGTTGGTATTTCCTTGTGTGGTAGGTACTGTTCGTCGAAACGACACTTGCGCTTTTAAGACGAATCGTGTTTCATTTACGAGCGAACAAATATGCAACAATGTACATACAGGTCAAATACATAACCTGATATTTTAACTTCACCACAGATGTGTAGAAATAAAAGCGCAGTACAAACATTAACGGGTAGAGCACATCGAATGCGTACACATCG
Source organism: Euzophera pinguis (assembly GCA_947363495.1). Classification (NCBI taxonomy): domain Eukaryota; kingdom Metazoa; phylum Arthropoda; class Insecta; order Lepidoptera; family Pyralidae; genus Euzophera; species Euzophera pinguis. The sequence goes on from OX376154.1 coordinate 3,181,002, forward strand.
ACGTAGGCGTACGACGTAAACGTCGACGTAGACGTGTTTACGTGCATGTATAAGTTACGCAAGCAGTGTCCCATATTTATACGTTGTATTGTTTGGAACTTTATGAGACATGCCATACCACTGACGTAGACACGTCTACGTCGACGTGCACGTCTACGAGTACGCATCCGGTGTGATTTTGACTTGCATGTTTGAGTAAAACAGCCTCTCCCGCGGTTTCTGTGTGCAGGGCGAGTAATTTCGGAATTTTACTAGCAGCCATTTTATTGATCGTTAAGTCCGCGTCGTTCCCGTCACGGCTACGTCACGCCTACCCGTACCTGCGAAATGTAACAATGACCACCGCGTTTCGTTTTAAAAATTTAATTTATGTATTATGAATTCATTTTTAAATTGACTTTGTTTACTTTTCTTTTACTGCCATAGTCATATTTCTGAAAATAGATACATTCTCAATACATAAATACCTACCTAAATCTACGTTATGAAGCACTTGAACATAGCATGAAAATCCGTTTAGAATTTTTTAAGTATAATTATGAAAATAGTGTACAGACAAAGCGATACAAACTTTATTCTAAGTAGAGATAAGACAAAAGCTAATAGTGACAGCCGGCAGTGTAAACCTCGACCATAGCCGGCATCCATACTAACATTATAAGTCCAAAAGTCTGTCTGTTTGTTACGTTTTCACGGCCAAACCAGTGAACGGGTTATGATGAAATTTGAAATGAATATAGTTAAAGACCCGAAGTCAAACATAGGCTACTTTTTGACGCAGGCGGAGCTGCGGGAAACAGCTAGTGTTCTATAGTTATTCTATAGGTCAGTACTATAATATTAATAATAATATAATAATAAAACTTTATTGCAGACACAAGATCCATAGTACAAAAATATTATAAATAATATAAGGTCGTGTTCAGACCGCGTCGATTCTCACGCCTCGATACGAGTATGAAGCGTTACCTGTTGTTACCTAGTATCATATCATCATCCCCTGTCAATGGACCTTTCATGCATCATTTATATCAAATTATCACTAAGAACACACATTTAAATTTCTAAGGTTATAACAAATTATGAGCTAAGAAATTTCATGATAATAATCTAAGTATTTTATTTACAGTAATATTTATTTATTTAAAATTTTATTACCTATTAAAGCATTCTGTACCAGTCAACCTTTAGGAATAACAGAAATCATATCAATGCATCTCTGCGTCTTCTTCTTATGTTACCGTGAACTTACATAAATAAAATGTAAATACTGTTTTCTTATGTTTTCGCGATTGTTATTCATTAAATTAAACTTTACAGCGTTCATGGTCGCAGGCAGTCTGCCTGCGACCATGAACGCTGTAAAGTGTTTGAAACGTCAGGTGTAAATAAATAAGTAATAAACGCGATAAAACCGTATTAAAATAGTTTAATTTAATAAAAATGTAAATACATTAAAAAATACTACTAAATTAATATTAAGACACAAAATGTCGTCCCTGATAGTTGATTTTTAAAAACCATCCAAGTTTTTACAAGTGATTAACGTCGACGTCATTTTCAATAAAAAAATAAGTGAAAACAACAAGAATTTCGACCTACCATTAAAATCTATAGGATATCGAAAATTTCTTTCTCGGTTGTCATATTTTTTTTTTTTAAACTGCAAAGTTTTTAAAAAGCACATAATATTCAATTTAGTCAGTTTCCCAATATCAATCGGTGATTTTCGAAAAATATGAATTTAATAATAAAAGAACCAAATATTCGATATTACTTGAACTAAAGACGAAATCCTATAAAATTATTTTGTGATAAAATATACACCACAAATAATAAATATTCTTGCATAATAAGATATACCTAGGCAATTTGCATTGGTATATCCACAGATGAATAATATTATTACAGTATTATGTGCTGTAAATTTTAAATTATATATGTATACAGTGTAAATTATATTCCATGTCATAATTTAAATAATGTGCATAATTAATGAATAATCATATAGGAAACATGACTTCATGCAAATAGGTAATTTTTAAAACTTATTCACAATTTTATTGAAAAACTGAATATAATACTTATTAATAATAATAATACATTAAATTTAAACTTTATTTTAAAAACTTAAAAAAACTAACTAAAAGTAAACGGCGTTAGTAACTAAAAAAATGAAAATACTCATACATGCAATAATGAATAATAATTTGGTAAATATTTGGACGATCACGTGAATGATGTACAAAAATTTATTTATTTAGACTCATTATAATTAATGCATCCTATCAGTTGTATTTATCTTTATAAGCGTTTCAGTGTCGTAAAGGTAGTAACGATTACAGTATTTACATACTTACATGTAAATATGTCGTTATCGTTCGCAAAGATATATACTAATTAATTTCAACCGATAATGTGCAAGTTATTGAGAGTGTTTACAATCGGCGAATTTGCAATGCGAATTTTTGACATGTCTCTTCATATATGTTTAACACGTTAAAATATATTTTTCGTACTTCGTACAGCCAACAAAACCGATTACCTATTATTTAGCCAGATTAAAATAAAGTTTATCATGTTAAATTTACTGGTTTTATTGTATTTCTGATTACATCATTATTTATTTTTTGTTAACTGTACTTAATATTTGTTTTAATTTAGAGGGATCACATTGTGCGATTTTGACGTCACTTATAGGTACAATTCGAACTTTATTATTGTACAATAATTAAAATACATATTCTCAGAGAAAAAGTTGATCGTAGCATTTTCATATCTCCACAGGTTTACAAATAAATCTGATAAAAATGTAAAGTAGTTAAAAGCGGGTCTAATCCTCCTTTAGTAATTTTATATTGTTTTACATGAACGTATGTTATTTAAATTTAATAGCATTTGTGAATTTAGCGCTACTAAGATCAGTATAATTAAAGCGTCATTTTACAGTATGGCATAAGAATATTTTTGTAAAAATTATCTTATTTCTTCTTATGAATCTTTAAACTTGTGAAAGTGCATGAAAAGTGATATAAAGTTGAAATAAATTTGTGTTCACATTGGTCGAGATGAAGCAAATTGAAAGTCATGTCAGAATTGACCTAGTGTGAGTTAGTATTCATTGTACGAACCATACTCCTGCCACTCGTCATGGAAAGTGCGTACATTCATAACTTATTCCCCTAGATCCCGATACTTAATAGATAAATAACTACCACAAAGTAAAGAAATAGCATACACAACGCAATTTAATTTTTTGTTTTAATTATTAACAAGTAATTTTTCACCGAAAATTTTAAAACATCTGATAGTGTTTTCATTTACATTTTCTTGATTAACTGTTTGTTTAATAACAGTTCTGCAATGGTTTTATTTAACAGTCAAGATAAGTTCTTAAGTAGGTATGTCGCATATTTATATCCCCAATGGCTTTTGCAGAAAGTTCCGTGCGCATTTACTAAATTTAGATTTGATATCACTCAATACTCTCGTATGATAAACCACTAACGCGATATGATTTTTATGTTCTCGACCAACGTGAACTTTGTCGTACAATTGAGTTTTTCTATTTTCATGTATACAAGTTTAGATTTACTTAAAAATTACTATGATGATATGTTGTGTATATTTACAGCCGCTTGTAATTGTATACTTCCAATTGTATATCTTTCATGAATCAATTATAACTATTCCTATCTTGTTTCAATTTTCCTTAAAAAGGAAAGGGCCGTCAAAAGTAATGATTTAAAGCAATACAATGACAAAAATCTTATTAATAGCGTGATTTATATGTTACTTTAATTATCATTTTTAATTAATAAAGACTTAGATTAATAATTGATGATGATAATAATTGAGACCAATTATTAATCTAAGAATAAAGATTAATATAAACAATGAAGAATAAATGTCTCAAATTCCATTGGAAATATAAGAAGCTGATGGTACAACGGAACTAATGCCCTAAAGTAGCAATCAGCATCTCTTCTCGTACCCAGATCTGAACCCTGAGTATCTGGAACTTGGGTTCCGCGGCGGCGGCGGGCTCGGCAGCACCTCCAGGACCAAGCGCATGCGCACGAGCTTCAAGCACCACCAGCTGAGGACCATGAAGTCCTACTTCACCATCAACCACAACCCAGACGCAAAGGACCTCAAGCAGCTCAGTCAGAAGACTGGCCTGCCGAAACGTGTGCTTCAGGTAATATATATATATATATATTTTTTGCAACGGTTTGCGACATTTTTTTTTTGGCTGGAAATCAAGTTTTGTTTTGTGGCCTAAAATTTTTATTTTTGGTTTTAGCCACGGAGAATTTTTGTGATTTTCACTCACAGCACTTGTTAAATTTTTTTGACTAAGTAGTGCGAGACTTGCTTGTAATGATTTAAATAAAAGTTCGTGGCTTGTCCGTATTTATTTCACAGTACAGTTCGTATTTTTTTAGGTAAAAAAAAAAACTATAACTATATTTTTCATTAACTCAAAAACACATATCAATATTTTGTCTCAGATTACAAAACAAAAGTTTTTGTAATCTGAGTTTTTTGTCTTCTCTCCAGGTCACACGTTGTAATGTTTACGTCATTGTGAGAATTAAAATTACATTAATACTTAGCTATCAACAAAAATAAAACAAAAATTGAGAACCATATTTTGTTTCAACCGTGCCAAACGAATTTGACTTCTTTCCAGTCAAAATAAGATGCGAAATCGTTTCTACATCGAAGACATATGTCAATGTACCACTTAAGAACCAGTAGTTAGTTAATGCGAATTTTATGTATTGATAGCAAAGCGAATACAAGAGGCGAATGTATAAACGGCAAGTTGCGTGATCGTTATCACAATGTTGTCATTATCTTAGATTACAGTTGGTGATGGAGCTGAAATATGTCTGTGAGTACAATTCTCTCGCAATCTATATCAAATCTTCAGGATCTGAGCCCTCATAATGTACAAAATGAAGAAGTCTCTAACTGTAAAGTCATTAATTATTTTACAACAGCAATTATTTCTTCATAAAGGCATCGATAGCAGGCAGTAGCAGACTTTACGTGAGTAAATAATTTTTATGTTTTTATCTCAATTATTTAAGTAGTAAACACTCGCCACAAATAAAACCATTTATTCTTAATTCCAAGATGACTCGTTTGTACCCATAGCACTATGGTGTACTCTGTGGGAATGCAGCCACTTTTCTTGGCACCAAGCCAGACGGACATTGCTTAGATTTTATTTTTATTTTTTTCAGTTGGTTTTTTAAAATTTTTAGGTTATTTTGTCTGTAATAATATATTTTAGTTGAACAAATAAAGAAAACATTAAATTTACTTCAAAATAAACATGAAGCAAATCCAGATACACATAAGCGTCTAAAGTTCCCTGAATTGAATTTTGAGAAGTTTAACATAAGGTTCAAAACGATGTGAAGTCGAACCTTGTGTAGAATTTCCGACAGGAATAGGGGTTGAATATATAAACCCCTCATTTCCACCCCTATTCGTAAATATATGGATCCAAGGGCACGTAAGCGAAACTCTGTTGTGAAGGGCTAGTATTTTTTTTAGTTTTCTTTTGCGTATTTTTCCTTTTGGAGAAAAGTGTTACGTCGAGAAAGTAACTTTAGTTTTACATATCGGGATAAGGAATTTGAAGATATAAACTTTTGTAAGTTTTTGTATGCATAAAAAAGAAATCAGACCAGAAATGTAAAAGAAAAAAATGTTTTGAAATGATTCTGAAAATATAAAAAAAATATTCCCGCTCTGATTTTTCTTTTTAAAACTATATGGTTGAATAGCTTTAGATGCCGTGATACAAAAACGTAATGTTCCATTTCTCGTCATAAGGTACTTTAGACTTAAGTACTTACTTAATTCGGAGATCTTAAACATGCAAACTCTAAATAGATGCATTTGATCTGTACTGACATCGAGCCCTAATGTCATCCAATGGTAAAGTTGCCGAAAACCACACAGGCAACATAAACAACTATTTGGCTTCACAAAAAGGGATAACACAATCCTAATATTTCGTTCATACAGGAGCACAATGACCAACAGATCGCACGTGTTGTTTGACCAAGGGTAACAAAGGAGTAGTCTTTGAAGACGCCGTGGCCTGGTATTAAAGAGCCGCATAACAAACAAATTACCCCAATATGAAGGTCTAAACAGTAGAAAGATGCGCCGAAGTTTACTCATGGTGTTAGCGAGGTGAATGGCAGCAGACGAACCGACGCGCCGGGTGTAGTGTCTAGAGAATTAGCTCTTCAGTGTTTGTGTTCCGTACGCAAAGGGCAAAGTTAAGTCATAAATATTTCTAGTGCAGCTATCTAAAATTTACAAAAATATTTATTTAAGTGTCACGGAACAAGTCTATAGTTTATGTATGTATGTATGTAAAAATCTTTATTGTACACAAAGAACATAGTATCAGAATACAGGTTACAACAAAAGGCGGACTAATCCCAAATAGGGATCTCTTCCAGTCAACCAAACTAACATAGGACATAGACATATGGGCACAGAAGAGGGCACAACACGCAAAGAAATCTTAGGTGCATAGACTTACATCTAACATACAAATTCAATTACACATAAAAACAGTAAGCTCAGCTCAAGTCCGATCGTTCGTAATATTCCCTAACCCGAGATTTGAAAGAGTGAGAAGACAGCTCTTTTATCTCCAAAAGAAAAGGAAGTAATGCTGGTAATTCAAATACCTATTATCGCTGTTACAATTAAAATGAGGCTGATACAAAACAATTCACAGGCATAATGCGTCCTATACTGATTCTCAGATCGAGTATCGAACATATACCTTATATATTGCCTCTGTTATACCATCGTATCCCTCGGGGTTCGAGCGAGATTCTCAGGCCGAATAAATTTCCCCTTCGACCAATTATATCTCGGTCCTTCTCTACTCTGTCGGCCTCCAAATATTGATCGAGATTTTTTTTCGGCAAAAAGCCTTCGTGCCGACGCCATTTTACCGATGCCTTTTTCTTTTTCGCGTAAGACTGAGTCGCAGTTTACTTTTTAGTTATATTGACGTACCAGCTGAGTTAACTTCAGAGATGGTTTTATTACTAAAATATAGGTATTTATTTAGTTGCAAGCAAAATAATGTAATTTATACAAATATCCAGAAGGATTCTGAGAAAGCTGCTCTGATTTTATAATATTTTCGTAAAATTTACAAACAAGTAAGTCGTTAATGAATACTTATATAGCCTAAATTTAGATAAAGTACGAAATGAAATACAGCTGTAAAGTCAGAAAAGCGTAAAATATGATTCGTGAGGTTTTCAGTGACACGAATAACGAAGTGCCTGAAACCAAGATTTATGCCTACCTTTCATAGGTTCACTAATTGCTCGATGCAACGAATTTAGATCTTAATCCGTAGGTCGTAAAGGCGCTGTGTAATTTGATTTTGAGATTGTGAAAACGTATTTTCTTTTGTATGAATGATGTACTGCTTTTTGAGCTATGTTGCGCTCCTTGGATCTTACCCCAATTTGAAATTCCTATTTCCTAAAGAATTTGTCATATTTATAGTAGAAGTTGTAAATGTAGCCGCATGTTTACTGTTTTGTTATGTCTTCTTATTAATACTATTTGTCGGTTGTCTATGGCAATTAATAACTACGGTTATCCTTGTGTCGATTCTATGATCAGGAAAACACTGTTAATATATGTGTCAACTTACTCAAGTATATGAAAAAAAAAACAAGAGGTAAGCCCGTTTTAATTGCTCGGGCGCCGCGTTTAATGTACGAGCCTCTTTAACCCTATGTAGGGTTTACACATTATTTTTATTTTGTTTGTGTTATAGTTTCCAAATTTATAGATAGTTTTTTGCTCACAAAGAAGTACGAAATTTAATTTGATTTATTCTTTAAGACTGTTTCTGCCGAATTCCCCCCTCATTCATTAATTATAGTCATACCATTCAATCTACTTGTTCCTTTGAGGCTTTAATGATTTGCTTTGCTCCTTTATGACTGCTGTGTCATTTTTAATCAGCATGTTCAGGATATGGATGCAAGGCACCAGGTCTATCGAATTGCTGTCAAAGACCTCCAGAAATATTTGCTGTACACTTTTTCTAAAGAGATTGCGCTCAAATTGGCTGGCGAAATTACTAGCCTAGAACTAGATATCGAAAAAAATGTAATGAAAAAGAATGAAGACAATATCATTACTACTTTCTAAATAACTGCAGCGGGAACCCTGCGCGGGCGCATTTAGAACAAACCGCGCCATATTTCTCTCGCTGCCTGCGCAATTACGTGATTTGTCACTCGCTCCGTTTACCTTTTTTTACATCTACCTACTGAAAAATGTTCCCGTTTCAAGCTGCCCGTAATTAGCTGATTGAAAAAGTGCGTTCCCCTGTTCTTGTTTATTGTGTGATCATTCACATTGTACTTGGTAAATGCTACTGCGTTTAATCTTCTCAGAGTTTTATCGACAGTCGATAAATTGGTCGATTACATTCGTAATATCAAGGTAAACTACGAAACTGCTACCTATGCTCCATTTACATTACCTACCAAATTGTAGTGCAGTAAAAATGATATATAAGTAGTATATTTTATGCAACTAGGAGCATGTAACGTAATAAATCATAAAGAGCCGAGTTGGGAGTCATGGAATAGGCTTGCATTATATCTAACATTAGACGCAAATGTGCTTCGAACAAAAACTAAATGTAACGATTTATACTTTAAGTATACACAACATAAGATTAAAGTTGTAATTTTGAAAGAAAGTGATTTATTATCTCAAAAATAAAAGTTATGCCTCAAAATCTCAACAGACAAAGCGTGCAGTCGAAAAGACGCGTCACCCCGGCAATTAGTATCGGATGGTCACACCTCGACGTTCGGCCAGATATAATTTTACTTTCTAAGTACATTTTGTGACAATATTTAGCGTCAGCTTTTGTTTAATTTTCGACTTTGGTAGGATAGTTTTAGGTCGGGATTAGCCTGCGTATGTAAGTACAGATTGCAATCAAACGGCCTAGTAATTAGTACGAAAGCATCGCGCCGCGACGCTCGGTTGGGCAGATAATTTCCGCTGTGTGTTCAAAAGGAGTCAATTTGTCATTCGCCGGCGCGAACTCACGTCGAGCGGACGCGTCGCGTCGCCCTCCTAATTTATTCAAATATTATTTATTTAAGGAAAACGGGACTATTAATCACAGCTCTACCGTTTTTATTTACACGTACGCGGAATGTTTTAGAGTGCCTTTGATGGAGTTTGTTTGGACATTTATTAGGCTCTCCTTATGCGGCGATTTCAATGCTTAGTTAGCGGTTCTGCCGCCCTTTTTGATCGTGTTTATTCGCTTTTTTAGAAGTTTTTCGTTTCATACGTAGGTAATTATACCTACTCAGTAATTAAATGTTCATTATAATATCTTCTCGTTTGGCTTGATTAACATTTCGTACGATTTGATGACGATTACTACTGTTCGTGTATACTCTAGGTATAGATAGTAAAATCAAAATTTCGGTACCAATATTGAAGCAAAAATTTAAATTATGTACATACGTATTTTTATACTGACCGACTGTAACGGGACTTTTAAAATAGCTGCTACTAAGCAAGAACTTGCTTCTTTTTATAAAACACAAAAACTAATAGCTAATATGTCGATTGAATTCCTACCATTTTCGCATCCTGTCTATGTCGACGTTTCAATCGACTAGTGACGGGATAAATACGTGCCGATATGTCACGGAACTAGTACCACCTAGTGTTTGGTGACCCTCAATTACCGGCGGTCACGGCGTTAATCACTTGGGTATGAGTGATTCCACCGTTGTTGCTGCAAAATAAGGTTAACACAGAAGTAATTCCCATATTTTAAAAAAAATTGTTAACACAGGAGTATAAACGTCTTTAGTGTTAATATCTTCAATTTGAATTTCTAAAAGTCGCTTTACTACAAGTATATCTTTTGAGAAATATCACATTCAAAGTCTTACTGGCCTTATACAAATCTGTTCTTCGTGTACTAGTAGTAGAAAGCCATATTCATCTGATTTATGTAAATTCCTAAACAAAACAGCGATTTACACACAGTTTTATAAAAAGGAACGCAATTAAATTCTAACTCTACTTTACTATATTAAATTGCAATGATTAACAGAAATTCAAATATGGGTATACATATGGGATAACTATAATCAATAAAATATTCATAATATTACATGGAGCCAAATAACAAATTCTAAATAAAGTTTTATACCATTCATGAGGTTGAAATAAGTACACGAGTAGTACTTAATCGTGCCGAATTTACTAGCTGTAGCTTCGGTAAGTCGCACTTAAACGAATTAAGGAAAATCCGCTTTATAGTAGCATTATTGAATAACGAACATCTGTTACTCATTGATACGTCTATAAGTGAAGCGTCTCTCTGTGCATTCGCCTTTGTATGCTCTGCGCGATTCCAGCGCTTCCAACCCGTCGGTTCTAGTTCGCCGCCGCCGTCGGAATTGCCTATCAGTGTGAAAGTCGTTACACTAAATTAGCCAGAAGGGTCGGTTTGTTTTGGAATCATCCTGCTTTTTATTTGCTTTGCAATTTCACTGTGAATGAATTATTTGTATTCGCTTATTTTACTTGCGTGTTATTTCTTGTGAGGAAACAACAGCTGCCCGCTTGATACTTATTTATTCAACTTAAGTAGTTATTTGTGTATTTGTCAAAATTAACATTTAATGACTTCACACTGAGAGCATTCTTAAGTTAGTAAAAGTCCTATAGAACTTTCTGGTTTCTTTATAAATGACTAGCTGTTTCCCGCAGCTCCGCCTGCGTCAAAAAGTAGTCATGTTTGACCGCGGGTCCACAACTATATTCGTAGTAAATTAATATTAAAATCCGCTCAGCGATTTGGCCGTGAAAGCGTAACAGACATATATACTTTCGCACGAAAACATTATGATATCAAATTATGCGTCATTTAAAAAAATACTGCAGTGATTTTTGCGACCTTACCTTACCTTGCAGAGCTAGGGCGGGCCGATAGTTTAGATATACTTGTGTCAACAGTTGTGATTTATTCCCAACTACTATGTTCCCGGTCGACAATGGAGCAAGCGAACGTTTTGTAACAACAGTCACATTAATAAGCAGTCACTAGTATTCTGTCACTGTCGGTTGGAACAGATACCGCGTACCGATTAGTATCAGTTTGACGAATAGTGCTACTGTACTAGTACGTTACATCTCACTTTCGGCTGTTAAATGACTTCACTATTATAGCTCTATCCACATGCAATCGTACAAAATTTAGTCATTGTTAACAATTAGTAATATATATTTACAAGTACACTACATAACCTAACAAAATAAATACTATCTCTGTAGGTTTGTATACTATGATTAGTGAGGTTTCGGCTAATCGGCTTTCGAATGTTTCTGGTATGACCTGGTAGGTAATTCTTTCTGTAAGTCCAAGTGGTGATTATAATTTAGATTTTTGAAACCCTCATTTTAAAGTGCAATAAAGATAAAAATAAATCAATTAAAAAGTGAGCAAATGTGGCATGTCGCACAAACTTCGCGTGTGTAGCAATAAATTGTGTAAAACCATTTATTAAAATAAACGTGTTGAAGTAAATTTACTTTGTTTTAAAACTTCAAAAATTTTAATTACTATGAATGCTTCCGATGTATTTTACTTAAATTCGTAAGTATTAAGTAGTTTGGTTCCCAAAATTTCCACAAGAGTATAAATCCGTGCACAAATTCTACAATTGTAAAAATGAAACATACAGAAAATAACACCAATTATTATTTCAAACGAATACTCGACAGCTGTTTGTAAAAAAAAAACACGACGGTGATTCTACTGAAAAATTACTGCATGCTTTTGTTATTTATAATGTGTTTTTATTCAAAGCAAATTCAGCCGTAACTTCTTACTTTGGAAGCGCAGTTTCGTGTGCAGTGGCCATATGTGTCGGGGTAACAAATTGTTGTGATGGCTCCGCGAACTTGAGAAATAGAGAATGCGGTGCAAATGAGTAGTGGGAAGCTAGACGGGAGTGATTCATTAGATAGTGCCGGCTAACTGGCCTGGGAGTCACTTCCAATACTAACTATTCACGAAATTAAATTCATCAATATCTATTATTATTATGGAAATTGAAATTCATCATTATCTATTATTGCTTGTAAATGAGGTAAACTAGTGTCTTGTGTTCCATTTTGAACGCTGTGGATACAAGGAGTCCAGTGGCGGTGTGGCCAAGCCATTAAGATTATGCAGCATTTTGTCATACCCTTCTTGCCCTGTTTGAAGCGCAAAACTCTATCTCTAAAAGTAAAAAGAAATGTACTAAGCTAGTTTAAAAAAAAACTAAATTTAGACTATGTTGTCTAGTAAGACACTATTTTGTTTTGACATTATATTTGACAATTGATCTATTGTCCAGCTATGTGTTAGGCCGATAAACAATCTTAGCAATTAACATTGGATCTTGGTCCAATGATTTAGGGTTAAACATCTTTACGTCAACTATAACGTCACGCCAAGTAAGGCGTCTGTAATCAATACATAAAACGCAAAACAAAAACTCACTTACAAAAGTAATTTTGTTATAATTTCCACCACATTACTCCTTGTAAGACTTTTATGTCTGTTGCTGAATTTATATTGTGTTATTTAAATATTTAAATGCATATATAAAACAAGAACACATTAATGTATTTTGTCTTACTTTTTGTTTACATTTGTTGAAGTGGAGTGAATAAAAATATACCTGGACCAGACGACGCAGGCTTTCAATACAAAAGTTGAGTCCCATTTATAAGACCACATACTCATATGAATAATTCATGATCTAGATACGTATGAATTGACCCAAATACCTACGGAATATATAAATAATGAAGTGGATTATTTACAATTACATGAAGCGTAAGCCTTGTTATGTTTACTACATAAATTAAAATGGACGACTTATCTTGATAGAACAATCTGGAAAATGTTTATTCATATTTTAAGATCTGTATTTATGCTCAAGTAGCTGTAGTAGGTATGGAAGGGAGATTAGCAATAAGGAAAGATTTCAAGTAATGGGGAAACTGGGGTCTTGTTAAGCACTGTTTGACAATTTGTTTGCGTGTGTAATCATTTCATGACTTGCCTTCGTGCAAAGTATTAAACTTATCAAATATCACTTTCCGTTTTACACCAGTTTCTTTGAACTTATTATTATCTAACTGGTCTGGAATGGTATTTCAATCTGTCATTGACCACCATAACTTCGGGATTCCAGGAATCATACTATACATAATCCTCAACACCAGGCACCATATCTAGTCTTATCTGGTTTTCGTAACATTTCTCTTTACTCTCCTCTCGTTCTTCCAGTATATGTTGGAACTTACTACTGACTGATATCATTCATAGACAATTCGTCTACTAAGTTTTTGTCCGTCTTAGCTGAACATTGTCATATATAACAATATTTTGTTAGACCACCGGGGTGTCGTGTTATCTGTGGCCGTCGGCATGTGTCGACGCGAGATCATCAATCGTGCCCCAGCCCACTGCGGCCCGCGTCACCACACGTCCACTGAGATTCTCACTCATTACATTCATTACTCATCTTTGCGACATTATCGTTCTATTCTAAAATGACAGTTCTGGGTCAATCACTTCCGAAAACAGATTTAAGCAAGTAAAAGTTATGAACTATTTGAAAGGTTGGTAGCGGAAACCTAAAACTCTACTATCATTTTCTACTTTACCTTCTAGATAACGAGATACCACTAGCAGCCAAGAAAGAAACGATCGTCTAAATTTGGATTAGGCAACATCCGTAGCGGCCATGACGCGTGGGCGGAGTCAGCTTCGCGGCCGTGCGCGATTGGCTGCAAGATTTGCGCGCCGTGGGAACGTTCCACGTTTGAATCTTTGAATATTGCGCGCATAGGGACCCTATTATTGAATCCGTATAGACAGAAGAATGGAATATAAATTTCATCGCTATCTCCATGTATCTTATCCCTTCAACGAAACGAGCCAATTTGAATAAAGATAACAAACGTTAATGCCGCATGTTACTAATTGAATTTTTTATGTGGTTCTTGACTTGATAATTGCGTTTCCGCAGGCGGGCAAGTACAAATTTCAGCACGTGCATATCGTCTGGATGGCAGAGAACAACACGATGGAATGTTGCGCATGCGCGTTGTTGTCCGGCGACGGCTCGCGTCACGCTCGGCAGCCTGGCGCCCAACGTCGGGGTAATCTCGCTAATTACAGATAAAATCTGCACTTTGGAACGTAACCCACAACGGCAAATCCGCGGAACGCTCTCACATGCCCCATAAAAACGACGCGTCCAGAAACGAGTAAAAGAAACAATCGAGTTTCCAAGCTCAGGGCCGGACTGCACGGAAGCTTATTATCTTTAAGAGAGCATATCATTGAATAAAATTCGGGGGCTATGACTCGAGTCCGCCTGTTTTATTTGGCAACTTTTGTTATGCTGTGCGAAACTTGTGTTCTTTTTAAGGCAATGCGACATTTCTGCTGGCGACATTTCAATGCACCCATATAATTTTCTCTGCCGACACCAATGTTGTTTTTTGTCCGCAGGTGTGGTTCCAAAACGCACGAGCGAAGTGGCGGCGAATGGTCACAAAGCAAGAAAACAAAATGACGGAAAAATGCTCTCCAGATGCTTCTTTAGAGATGGACATGTACCACGGACCCATGGGGTCCATACAGTCCCTACCACCACACAGCCCTCCCTACAGTGTCATGGGAGGTCCGCCGAGTCCAAACTCGATGGACTGTCCATAGCCACAGTTTTGCGCTTTATGAGCGCCCCAAAATGGAACTTTGTGACCTTTTGTGCAACGTCAATCCATATCTTACAGTTATGGTGGTGTAGAAAGAAACTAGTTGAAGTCTTGATGAGTAGTGTTGGTATTCTAATATGAATAGTGTTTAAACTTCAAGTAACTGAACAAAATTGTTATGGACTCAAACGCAATGAGAACGAAAATAGTGAGCAATAGTGGATATGTAAATTACTAAATATAGGTACTTGGTTGTGTATATATAAGAACATTGTGTATCGTCTTTTTGAAATCTAGACATTGGACTGAATTTTGGGCAATATTTGTTTTCTTTTGAATTTGTCAAAATGTGAAGTGTAAACGAATGTTGATAAGATTTCGGGTACACCATTAAACACTAAAATAACACGAAATGTTTTAGTAATTCTTAACAATGAGAACATAACATTAACGCACTTTATAGCGACGAATCAATAGAAGAGAAGAAATTTCAGTTTTAAGGGTCATCGAAGTTATATTCGAGTACTCGTTGTGCTGTATAAAATCGAAATTTCAATTTCGAAACAAAAGCAATTGTCAGTTGGATGTGCTTACGTAGGTACATCTTGATAATTACAACATGGTACTTATGCAATGAATACATAGGATAAATTAAATTATTTTATGTACTATTTAGTCCCAAAAGATACTATACAATAAACAATACAAAATGTTGAATCTCTGAAAATTGACAGTATCTGGATTTGTGGCGTGTGTGGTATCTATCGCCGCCGCGTCACGTTTATCAAGTAAGATTAGCATCCTACCCAACTTGTTATTTCATTATGAGAAATAAATATTTAAAATACTCTGCAATGTATTACTTCAAAATACCAAGAAGAAACACAGCGTTTTCTGTGTTTCGAACAATATGTCGTACGGTATGAATATTCCGTGTCTTACTAGTTCAAATTCTTTGTAGTTGCATCGTGATAAGGCGACATTATTTTAATTTGGTGCATAGCTTGAGGTAATCCGTCCAATATGCAGTCAGAGTAAACATTAATAAGCATAAAACACACCTGGAGTGCTATTTTTGAGAAGTATGACTCACGCAAAACAGTTGAGTCGATTGATTTTCATTCACGCGAAATATTTTCACACGACTCACCAGTTTTCGATGAGACATGATCCCAAGAACAGCACTCCTGGTCAAATATAACTTTACACGGGCACAATTCAATGATTCAAAAAGTACATCTTTTATTTTGACGGATTTTCTCCCAAAGTTTCAAAATAATTTTAACGTTTATACCTTCAACGTGTGTACAGTACCTATATTCAAAATAAAAGTAAATCTTGGTTCGTCGAACCAAAAATAAGAAAGTTTTTTTTTAAATAATATATTCTATTTATTTATTGAACATTGATATTTAATTTAGAATGTAAGTATAGGTAGGCTAAGGACCATAGATATGTGAAAATTTCCATAGTGTAAACAATATTAATTATAGCGTAGAAATGTAAGTTACGAGTGGAAAAGATTCGCCGGTTACATCAAAAGAAACATTGACCATGTTTTTAACAATATTATTTATTTTTAAATTTGCATTATAAATGATCTTTTAAGTAGTTTTAACTATTTAAGCTTTACTATGTAATAGTTTACAATGCCGGCTAAGTACACGCACTGTTAGTTCCTTTTTCATATAGATTTAAATACATAATATATGAGGTAAATAATCTACAGTAATTTTAACGTAGCAAACACAATATTTAATCTTATTCAAGTAATGTTTACCGATGGTATAGAATCTAATACTGTAAAAGTCACAAGTTCACATGATTTGCGGTGGTACGAATACTATATATTTTGCCATTTTTTTCTTTATTTATTAACAAATTGTAATTTATAGCACTTTTCTTTTGCAAAATTATTTTGAGGATCACATCTGGAATATAAAAAGCTTTCACAATATGTATTAGAAGAAAAACAAAAAGTTACGGAAGCATTTATTCCTACGACTAAAAATATACTTATAACGATCTGTTAATAAAAATATTTCATTTTTCATACACTGCCTTTTATTTCTTGGCCTTATAACCTTTATAAAACTATAAGATAAAAATTATTATTGTTCTCCTGCTTTTATTATATTAGAAAAGGTAAGTGGCAATAAAACTTTGCGTTGTAAGATCTTGATCATGTCTGTAATCTAAACTAAAACAAATAACATCTAATTAATTTTTAATTAAAGTTCATTTATATAAAATTCGTGCGATAGTAATCTGAGATGTCATAAATTTGGAACGGGAAGCATTAGTAGGGCAAATTACCGAATCGTGGTAGACATCGAGCGAAGTGCGGAATAGGACCCCAGCGCACACGCATCGTTTGCCCCGAGGATTGCGGTCGGAAGTTTGACTTTAGAATTACGAGCTGTCACATAGGCGCGTTCAGGGAGACTGAGTTATGTTGTTTTAATTAAAACAATAAATAAACCGAAGGCAGCGGCCGTTGGGTGGTCCCGGGAGCTTTTAGGAAAAATTCCTAAATTAATCAGTAACGTTTAGGTAGATTTCGGATTTTGGCTTGTGAAATCTATGGATCGCGTCGAGGGATAAAGAATTACTGTTTTTTTTACTTGCTGACTAAAAGGTAGTACAAACTAGTACCCTATATATCCTTACTAAGGAAATAATGTGACCTATGTGTATTTCGGGAAGCTAAACCAATGTTTAATAGATAAAGAGTAAAAAGGAAACAAACAAAACAAAATTATTTACATAAATATAAATATATGTTAGTGTTCAGAGTATATATAAGCTGGGGTACTAAGATAACATTAAGGTGTTACCTACTGTTAAATCTAAAGTTGGTGAATCTCATCTTACCCCGTTGAATTGTTGTGGGATTGTGTGATCTCAAAAAAAACAGTACTGACTTTCGATTTGAGTGGAGTGCTATTTTTTATTTGATCACAGAATATTAATAACACTTTGATGTAACTGAGCTCAGAGTCGGCGATTCGCATAAAAAACTACTCACCAATTTCCAATTCAATCGAAACATTATAAAACTCTATAAAGGAGGCTCTATCTTTGAAATGTGTGACAAGAATTGGTAAGAGTGTCCTATTACGACAGATCGATATTGAATCACATAGATTCATACATTCAAGAATACAGAAGTTGAATTCAAAATTTAATACGCACCCAAAATTGTACGCTTTTTGGACGCTTACCCTTATTACTATTTATTTATTAATACTTTATTAATCCACAAGTAAAACACTTAAAAAGTAGGCGGGCTTAAGGTATTCTCTAACAGTCAGCGGCAGAATATTGGTGTGGTGCAAAAAATTTGAAAATAATCGAAATTGAAGTAACTGCTAAGACTAAACATTATTTTAGGTAAGTAGACTGGCTTTCTAAATAGGTTTAATATTGTTCATACCTTGCAATGACGGACTCGAAAAGACATTCGCACTTAATTTATTTTAGATCGGAAAGTGAAAAGTGGGTTATTCTGATAGACTTTGTCTACTTTGTTCTTATTATGGCTGTATCAATCAGCTTAAAAATATTATGCAATATAATACAAACATCATATAAAATGTAAAGTTCCTGAAACATGCATACTTACCTATAGTCTGTAGCCTGGACTGTGGGTAAGTACGTATATAAATTACAATTTTGAAGTAGGTTTAAGTTATTCTGGTTGTCTTGCTAAGCATTTGTCATTAATCCCAGCTCGGTTCGGAAGCATATGCTGTAACAGGGAAATAGGCTATTTGACTGTGTTCACATTTTGACAAAAATTTTATACGGAACAATACATACACTAAAAAGTAACCGATACCGAAAACAACAACAAAATTGGTAATTAATTAAAGCAGTAATTAGCATTTAAAGTTTTCTTATGAAGGAAAGTAGGAGCGTGGTGGGGACGTCTTGCTATCTCTTTTGTACACACGAAATCAAGTGTCAGTGACGTCACTCACCATTAAGTGCGTCCTTTTCTTGTTTCTCGACAGTTTCCCCTTCCACAGGATTTCAATTATTAAATATTGAACGGATAAAAATCTTTCTGTTTTAGAATTCAGGGACTCAAATTTATGATATGAAATATAAAAAAATAATTGAGTCAAGTAGCCTATTAGCCCGAAGAAAGGATTACCTACGAGTTTGGCTAAACAGTTGGTTCGATTGGAAAAAAACTATTCCCAACGAAACTAATAGTGCATTCATTTAGTTGGTTCGATGGGAACAACTGGTATACTATCCTAAGTCCTATTTTTGAAATGACTAAGACTATTATGTCGAACAAAAATCATTCAATTCGCCGATTTTGCGTGAGTGTCACACTTTTCAAAAATAGCACTTCTGATCGGCAAACTTGAATCGCACTAGTACAAATGTGCACGCTTGCATGCGTGCATGAAATTAGGGAAGTCAACGACCAATGGTAAATAAATTTTATACTAAGATTTAGTTACCTTCTACTACTTACATTACGACTTTTTTCCTATCCTAAAGGTAGTCTGGAACAGATTGCACTAGCGATAAGACCGCGTATTGTAAATTTTTATTACAGACAACATATATTTGTATTATCTATGATGCAATAAAATGCTTTTACTTAATTTACTTCAGCCTTCTACATGGAATATATTCAAGGAAACCTGAAACTCTCATAATCCTCGAAGCCCCGCAAATACTATGTACATTTGCGGGGCTATGTTTAACTGCTTTCTCACTGGGATTTATTGACTCACGCTATATAAAATTCTGAGAAACAAAAGGAAATATTTATCAAAACGTTAAAACAAATAGTCTTGTATTTCTCCTAAAGTCGTGACTCCTTGCGTCGCCGTCGTTTATTCTGGTTGGGGCAAAAACTGGTCGCATACTCTTCGAATCTGCAATCCAGTAGCCCATTCAAGTGTGAAAAGGACAGATACATACCCAACCGCTGAAGACAGAACGAGATAGCGATAGAGGTAACGGTACGACCACTTTTCGGGATCCTGTCTATGTTTTATTGATATAAATAATTCTTGGAAGCGAAATAAATCGTTTCATCAGATTTTTGTATCATTTATTGTTGGTTATATAAGCTCCGTGATTTCCGTTCCAATCAATTGTTGAGTGTTCTTTTAAAACTGTTTTTGTTTCATTAATAAACAACTGATTGTCTTACAAATGGATTCTAAGCCGTATAATTATCGGTTCATGAATTTCCTGAAGTTCTTCGTCTTTGTTAATTATTAGTTACTGATATGAATAAATTAAATTCCTTAATTTTAGCTTCTTTATAAACATACCTATTGGTAGTTCAAACTTTTACCATATCATATCATCTTATCAGTAGATATTGCTTTATGTGGCCAGCAATGACTTTCTGTGTGGCCAGGCAATTACTTTCTGTCTAGCCAGCAATGACTTTCTGTGTGGCCAGCAATGACTTTCTGTGGGGCCAGCAATGACTTTCTGTGGGGCCAGCAATGACTTTGTGGCCCACAGAAAGTCAGTCAAATGACATTTTAATGTCTAAACAATAATTAACCTCGAACTTCCAAATCGGAAGCCATATGATGAATGCAAACTCCGTGAACGCTTATGAGTAATAAGCTTGTTTATATTTCGTGACCATATCATATCATATTATATAAAATTATTAATTGGCCAACCATTTTATAAAGGTAGTAATTTCAAAATATAGCCATCCAGAACTGATCGCTTCATGATATACCTATTCATGCAAATGTCGTGGCCAAATTGTAGAATTGGTCGTTTCATGATATGGTCGACCACATCATAAAATGCGACAATTTCATGATATGGCCAAAACAGAATCGACCATTTTATTAAAACGTTAGCGTTTAATGATATCAAAGCCTGTTTGAACCCGGGTCTTCCAACTATGTTCATACCATACCAAACATCAAAATCGGTTCAGCGGTTTGACCGTGAAAGCACAACACACAAACAAACAGAATTTCGTACTTATAATATTAGTATAGAAGTACGGATATTAATTTAGTTTAAATAAGTGATCTTTTATATGACTATAAAATATCAATATTAAAAAACAGATCTAAATGTTTGTTAACTCTGTGAATATACACTTGTCAAATGCTTACAACCAATGTCATCGACCAATCAGAGAACAGTGTATTATTTGACGGGTGATAGTGTACCGTAAAATAGTACGCTGAGCAACGATTGGCCCATTCGTGTATGATTTTACTTGCAGCAAAATCTATATTTAGTAAATTCCTGCTAGGCACCGTAAGTTGATCAATTTGCTGAAATTTATTGCGGTAAATTAAACATTTCAGTTATTTTTTTCCGAAAGTTGATCTCGTAAATTGATCAACATACGATTCTTGTTATTTTCCGGTGACATTTAATATATAACTCAGTGCTTTACGATAAACCATTTATCCTACTTATGTCTTTTATTTGCACAATAATATTCTTCGTTTTTTTAACAACTGAAAGCCCGCCGCCATAATAAAGCTCAAAAAGTAGCAACATCAATGCCTCTATACTGATTAAAATTATAACAATTTTACGATATGATCACTTTGTAGTTGGCCAGATCATAATGTAGTCGATTCTGTTTTGGCCGTATCATGAAATGGTCTCATTTCTTGACAAGATCAACCACATCATGAAATTATCATTTTAACGACTTGGCCATGACAGATTACTGGGTTCTATCCACGGTCAGGTTAAGATGGAAAATTGTCTTTCTGTTTGGCATCCATACTAATATTATAAATGCGAAAGTCTGTCTGTCTTTCTGTCTCTTTGTCTTTCTGTCTGTCTGTCTGTTACGCTTTCACGGCCAAACCGCTGAACGGATTTTGATGAAATTTGGTATGAATATAGTTAAAGACCCGGGGTCAAACATAGGCTACTTTTTGACTCAGGCGGAGCTGCGGGAAAAAGCTAGTGTAATAATATTATTACATATATATGCAATAAAATATAGTATCGTCGAGTTAGTATCACATAACACAAATCTTAAACTTACTTTGAGGCTAACTCAATCTGACTGATTCGGTTACGATATCACGATGGGATCAAACTGGTCTACTCATAAAATTCAACCTTTGCATAAAACACAATTGGCCACATGAAGTGATAAATTTAATGATGGCCACGGTATAGTGTCGCCAGTGACCAACCAGCTGACTGCTAACTCCTGTTAGCCAGTATTGGGATTCAGGCTAGTTAAATCTGTCCAGTGAGCGTGTCTGTCACGAGCTTATAGCGACCACATTATTGAAATTTTAACTTAATTACATGAATTTATTGCACCCACAGGTTAAGTATATCAAGTTTTAAATGTTAAACAAGTACGGATTTTCAAAGAATTTTATTTTATACTAGCTTCTTCCCGCAGCTCCGCCTGCGTGTAAAAGGAGCCTATGTTTGACCCTGGGTCTTCATCTATACACCGTGAAATTTTAGTCGTTTTGGACCCATCGTCCAGTGACTCCATTAATGCAACTGAACAATTTTCCCTAAGATACATGGGTCGAAATATGGAGTAAATTTTTGGACCTCCCATACATAATGTCTCATCACGTGACCTAACTTACTATGGGAAGTCCAAACTTGTTTTTCATGTTTCGAGCTATGTTCCTTGGGGAAATTTGTTCGGTTGCATGACTGGAGTCACTGGACGATGGATCCAAAACGACTAAAATTTCACGGTGTATTTATACCAAATTTCATCAAAATTCGTTCAGCGGTTTGGCCGTGAAAGCGTAACAGACAGACAGAAAGACAGACAGACTGTCACATTTATAATATTAGTACGGATCTATTTAATTTTTGGTTAGTTTTTGCTAGAGCAGCAAACCTAATTATTTTTACCTGTAATTCATATAAGGTACCCAATCGTTTAATATTATTAGTAAACAACCAAAGTAGTCACCTAATAAATTATGAGTTTGATGTACTCCAGGCCCCAAAACATATGTTTCCGACACGATGCCGACACGACAAAGAGTTATCGCCGAAAATGTAATTCACCAAATCGAAGACGGTAGGAAAAGCGTAGCGTTCTTGTGCACCATTTTGTAACAACGCACTATAATTTAATATTTTGTGTAGTTGAAGTAAGGTCGGAATTCCTTTGCGAGGACACGGGTGAGCGAGGTTCAGAGGCAAGACGGCCGGGTTTTGTTTTTGTTAGTTATAAATCTGGAGGTGAAATGTACCATGGCATTTTAAACGCCGGGGCTGGTCATATGCTTTGCCCGTTTCGTTAGGGTTCCGTGTCTGCAAAAAATAAACGGAACACTTTGGATCACTGCTGACTCCTGTATGTTTCTGTATATGACCGATTCTACAGAGTTTGATGAAATGAAAAAGCGGCACGTTTTAAGGACTCAATTGACATCAAACCTCCCTTGTTTTCACATGATGACAAAACGTTGACAGCGTTCCGTGGCTGGATTACCCACTACGCTTATGCTTACTATACTACCTAATTTCGTCTCTCTGCTTTGATAAGAACGTTATCAAAACCATGAAATTAAGTAGTTTACAATTTCCCAATTTTAAGTAGAACTATGCATTTGTAGCAGAGAATAGGCAGGATAAACACACGGTTATTGTTAACATAAAAAATGGGGGCCGGGCAGATAGGAGGCATTGCGACTCTATGTAATTATATATAAAAAAAAATGTAGTGTTATTTTTGTTTTTATTGTTTACTTATTGTTAATTTGTTTTACAGTGGACATGGATTTTAAAAATCCAGCTGGTTTCTTGGGAGACTTAGCTACTCTGAATGAAGCTCAACATGTGGTTAGTTTAATTTGTATTTCGACACTTCTGGATGGCACAGGCTTCCTAATACCGCTATTTAACGACCAGCCACTTACCTTATGACGTCAACCTTCTGTTGAGTAGTCGATGATCACCTTCTTTCAAAGAATAAAAAATAATACTTACTTCTCTCGTGCCCTAGTATAAGTTGCCCTGTCTCTTGCACAACAGGCAAGCGGGCGACGGTGTAAATATTACTTACAGAAGTTTCCATACAAATAAATCAGATAATTTATTTATTCTGTGGTAAGTCGATCAGATAATGCTTTTAGCATTAAAATCGCCTATTGTGCTATACAACTGTATTTTGTACAATAAAGTTTAAATAAATAAATACAATGAAAAGGGTAAATGACCAAGTAATTACTCATCAAAGTAAAATTTTATCGATTGCCAATAAGATCGAGAATGTGCCAAATTAATTTCATGAAAGGTAAATAAATGTTTTTATGCTGAAACAAGAACTTCACAGACGTTTTTCTTATTAAAATGTTATTTATCCAAGTCCATTTTCATTCGGGTAGCTCCAGAGTCTGAGACCCTGCATTCTCTGGTGTTGGAGTTTTGCAAACTTGCGGTCAGAACCAACGTTTTATTGGTGCCTACAGAAACACGAAATCATTTATCTCATGGGGCAATGACGTCATTCAAGTCGCTTACTTTAAGATACGTATTTACAGTCTACATTTCGGTCAAAGGATTAGCCTTGTTATACAAAAGGCGATATTTCGCCAGCGTTTTGGGTAATTTACCATGCGACGATAGAGATGTTGACTTCATTTTTCATTTAAATATTAGTTTTTTTTTTTATATTTGTAGTAAACCTTGTACAATTACGTTAATAAAATTTTGCAGGTCCATTATCTATCTCATTCCATGCTGTTTTGTCTCGGAGCTATAATAGAAGCGCATGTGTTAATAACACCTGCCATTTGCGTGTTTGGAGAAAGATACAAGTTTGGGATATTCGGAGGAACTCATAGATTTATAGAATTTGCTGGAATTGAGCGACAAGTGAGCCACGTTTGTTTACACAGAGGTAACGAATAAAACACTAGAAGGGTAATGGTATTATGGCATTATTTTAGAGACCACAGCACAGAAATAACATTAGGTTAAAGATAAATTAGTGTCGTTTTGTGCCATTGACACGAAAGAAGAATATTAGGTAGAAGTGCCATGTGAACGTTTACAGTGTGCCAAAGTTAAGCTTCGTTAAATTAAGTTAAGACTCGAGAGGCTTAACTGGCCCACACATGGCACTTCTATATACCTTATCTTATTTCTGTGAAGTGTATAATGACATGCCAGTTTTTTACTATCTGTCTCACTGGGCCTAACTTGCATTTAGTTTTGTCATAACGCGTTTTGAGAAGTCACAATGTGTATTTTACCTACAACAGATTTCATATTAACATGTTATTGTCTGTGCCATAAATAGTTATTGTGTTGTTAATTATAAGCCTAAGAGATATTATAAGACCACATAGTCGATTCACTAATTCTATGTGTAATTGTTTATTTATTTATTAAAACTTTATTGTTCCACAAAGTACACATGTACTTATAACAATTGGCGGACTTAATGCTTAGAGCATTCTCTACCCGTCAACCATTCGGAAAAACGGAAAGATAGTTTGGCAGTCAAAAAGTTAAGGGGAAATGTACTATCTATAGAGCAAATTTTATCAAAAGCAAGTTCATATACTACGTAAACATACATAAAACATACACAAATACTGTTTCATTTTAAACATATACCTATATATATACATATACCTACATAACTACCAATGATGAAGTTAAGTCACATTGAGAAGTTTTCATTATCTGAGCGAGTTCAAAAAGTGCTCACGAACCCGCTTTTTAAATAAAAATTTGTCATGACTTTCCTTAATATCAGCAGGCAAAGCATTCCAAAGTCAAGGATTGTAAAGTGAAGGAATAAGTGTTGTTGTGTTTGTTTCCTCTGTTACCCGATCGCCTTGGTAGCCTGAAGACGTCATCTAAAGCTCAACTCAGTGCCATGTAATGTATAACATTGAAGTCTAGACAAAACTCAGACAAGTGTATCTGTAACATTCACAGAATAAAATGACTTGAACGTAGATAAATAGAAACAAACGATTTCTATAACTGAATTAGCGAACGATAGGAGCGATTGTCTTTGTGACAATATTTGAGCTTGGTATGTCAAATAATGGTCTTTCCGCGAAACTGAAATTATGATCTAAAATATTTTATCTTTTTATTGAGAAAGGAACGTCAGCCGTTTCGCTGCGTGTTTTGTATCGCGTTTTGTCAAGGTGTATGTAAAAAATGATTTGACAAATAAAATTGACACTATAGTTTTGACTAGTTTAAATTATTCTGCAATTGAGCAGCAGTATCGCTGTATAATGAAAAATATTAATCTAATTTTAAGGATATAATCATACAAATCATTGGAGCGACTGTACGCCGAAAATGCAGCTGGCGCTGATGATGACGACGAGTCCATTTTCCTTTCACGACAGGGAAGAGCATGCTGATTTCATCATAAACCGCGTCCGGTACGGCACCCTCCCACCGCTAACAGGACAATGGTATAGACAATGCGTGTACCACGGCTGGGGAAGCAGAAGAAATGTGAGTAATGTCGCTATATTTTGTCCAATCGTCATTGTCAATTCTTTCCAATACCCTGGATTTAAAAAAGGCTATCAAAGGAATATAAAAAAGGGGAAATTGGTTAAAGAATGGTTTTGAGATGATATTGAGGAAGATGGTTTACCTCTTCCAACCCCACAGAAGGACCTAAGAAAGGCTATCGACCGAGCGGTACAAGTGGCCAAGTACGAGCCAAAATTAATATAAGACATTAGAGCCTTTATCTGAATATATGTATGACTCTGAAAAAAAGCATGGTTTTCAGTCAATGTTGAAATATGCACGGCGCACATTTAGTAGCTTATTCACCACTAGATTTTACCCGCATTTTGCACGTGTTTCCCAAGGAAATAGAACTTTTTTATGGGATGAAAGACATCAAATGTCCTTCTCGGTACTCCTAACTATGTAGGTATATACCAAATTTCAGTAAGATTGGTTCCGTAGTTAAAGTGTGAAGAGGTTACAAACAAATATACTAACTCACTTTCGCTTTTTTGACGGAGCGAGCGAAGCATCTCCATTTCGACAATTTTGCTTTTGGATCGGAAAATGTATGTTCCGGGCTAGAGGTCAAATTTTTGAACGGTTTTTTACGAAACTTGGCTCATGTATTCCTTGATTCATTTAATTGTTTTTTGTCGAGAACATTTTTTGATTACTAGAAAGTTGAGGGCAAGAAAGGGTAGAGTTTGCTGTAGCGTTATTTCTGAACAGATTTACGATACTCGGCACACATGTTTCTTGATTTAGTTGAAATTATTCTTCAAAAGATTTTTTGTTTGGAGAAGAAATGAGTTAAACAAGGCAAAAGTTTGCTGTAGCGTATTTTAAGCCAATAACATTGACAAATTTGCAGCTCACAGGTATCGAGTGCTAGCTCTCTGGTTACACAGATGCGCGGTCACCTAAGAGAGAGCCTGGTTTCGAAACCTAGATATGAATTTTTTTCATTAAATTAAACTATTTTAATACGGTTTTATAGCGTTTATGACTTATTTATTTACACCTGACGTTTCAAACACTTTACAGTGTTCATGGTCGCAGGCAGACTGTTCATGAAACGTCAGGTGTAAATAAATAAGTAATAAACGCGATAAAACTATATTAAAATAGTTTAATTTAATGAATAACAATCGCGAAAACATAAGAAATCATTATGATTTTATTTTTTTTATTATTAAGTATTTTTTTGTTATAAGCACATGACCGGTTTGCTTTAAATACGAATTTGTTGACGCAGTCGGTAATGTCTACGTTATTTATTACAATGTCATGGTAGAGGCACGGTTCTCGAAGTCTACTGTTCGCAGAACAACTAGTTTTATATAATTTAGAACAGGATTAGGATTATTAATGACTGCTATGCTTTGTTTACGCACTCTCAAATATTTGATACCTAGTCTGGGAATTACATAAACTTTTCTTCTCTTCATCATGTCATTGAGGTTTCGACATTGATCATCTCTGTTGAGACTAAGGAACTTAAAGATTCACCATAATCTAGTCTAGTTCAGTTGATCTGTCTGGTGAAGGCAACTTTTCTACTTAATCTTTCACCAATTATTTTTCTGTCAAACTTCATCCTTCTTCATCCTAGAGTTTTCGGTTGCATTCTCAGCTCGGAGCCCAGGATCCGCTTCTACCGATCTTCGGTATCCTTGGCAAAGAGTCTAATTGCTCGCTTAAGTATACTGCTTTTTGACGTCAAGCCATTTTTTTCTTAATTTCTACATCAACTTGTTATGAAAGCTATGAACAAGTCTAAGTTGATACTTGCAGGGCTACTTGATTCCGTTACTGATTGACCTACGAAGCCACAAAATCACAGTACATCCAGCCAAACATTGCGTAACGAAGTGGAATTATGTTGACGATTACTTGTGTATTGATTCGCCTCCGTGTCTGGTACGTATCAGTCAAGTTTAAAAGTAAGGTCGCAGACACTCACACTGCCGCAAGGCCGATTTGGGGAGAAAGAGTGGCCATGACGTGGTCATGACCGACCATCGATTGTTTCCTTAATCGTGACGAATGAAAAAGGCATGCAGGATCTCAGAAAACGCCCCTGCAAACTTCCTACTACCTAGGATGGTCTAGGTCTAGCGTGTCCCCACTCTTGTTGCGGCTGTGTTGTGTGCAGACCGATGAGTGTGTGAATTGGCAAAACAACAAAAAAATTGGTGTACTTCATCGATATATGATAACAACTAGATGCACAGTCGCGCTCGAAAAGTGCCCCAGCCAAAAGTTTGCCCATTTCGCCGATGGGCAGAGTTTGAGAACAGTTTCATTGTTCCAGTCTATTTTTAGACTGCCGTAAGTGCGACGTCAATGTGTGTGTCGTGTTTTAGATTTCTCAACCTTACTGTGAAAGTTATACTGTTTACATTTGAGGCAATCAGTATGTATGTGTGCTTGCTACTTGTCTAATAAAAATTAAAAATTACAAAATATTTCTACCTTACGCACATAATTATTATTAGTACTACTAACTATAGTAATATTTTTTTATGAGATACCTCTGAAGGTGCAACAGCCAAGAATCATCTTTAATTAATTTAAAAAAAAAATCACACTGGCAGGACTCATTAAAAGAGATAGGAGAATTATATTTATTTTTAACCGACCTCAAAAAAGGATCTACGTTTAAATGTATGTAATTATATTAGTTTGCTTTTACTTACTAGAAATTCACCATTTAGCTCATAACGACAACTACAGATAAAACAAAGTTGGTTTAAATAACACTGATCGCATATTGTTTCAGTCAGAAAAATATGGAGCGCTATGTCCGGTACGTAATTTAAATAATTCCATTTTGAAATTTTTTGCCATTAATTTCTTTAATTTATTTTTGATATATATTAGCCGAATCTGGGACCATGATCAAAACGTTCTTGGGCTCTGAAATGAAAAGAAGGAAAACACGCTCGGATGAAGAAGAAGACTACTTAATTCTTAAGTTTCCATTTCCAAAATAATTGTACATATACGTAAATATTTTTTTTACACAGGAATTGTAACAGATATCAATTCTTTTTCACCTTAATGTCAACACTATTTGTAAAATGTGTACTCCTCTGACTGATAGCGAGGGCGATAATAAATAATATTTCAATCTTACAACCCAGAAGTTCAACTTGCAACAAAGTTTGATTTCGACCACTTTAATTCTTTTTTATAGGATGATATGGGTTCCCTCGTGGTGTGTGATGGGGTTGCAAAAGGAATGATGATTTCTCGCCTTGTGGATAGACCATGTGGAACAGGATTCGTAGATTTAGATAATTACAGGAAATTTATAATGTGCGGAGTTGATGATTCCCGAGAAGTACTCAACCACGATGATTTCCTAATGTTTGATTTTACGCCTCCTCCTACACCGTATTTGATCACTCCACAAAACGTCGCGCCTGTTGATGCATCATCAGAAGAGAAAAAATTTGAACTTATGGAAGAACGAATAGAGGAGGTAGAAAAAGCGGATAAGGTAGATAAGAAAGATCTGGAAGATAAGGAAGACGAAGAAGATTTGAAGGATCAAAAAAGAAAACATGGGGAAGATGAAGTAAAGTAATGAAAATTTTTTTGTAGGCTATGTTACAGTTTTGATTCATCAATGTGTACTCAAAACTATTTTTCTTTATATAGCTTATAATTAGTTTTCGTTATATGGTTATTTTTTATTATTAGGTTTTACTTTGAGTTTAGAGTTAAGTAGTTTATTTTATACTTCATATTTCAGTATTTGCTTAAAAATTATGTATATATATTTTGACAAACAATTTATTGTCGGGTTGTAGATGTTGTAGTGTCTGAATCCATTTATATTCATCTTATCCTAATATTCGTTATTTTCATTTAAAGTGTAAGTTTTATCTATAAACCATTAGTTGCTTGTTACCTACGTAAGTAACATTTTTTTAAACTTACATTGGAATGTTAGCGTAAAATAGATTTTGTGATAACTAACCGACCCCAATGGGATACTATTTCCCTTAGGAAAGAAGAAGAGATTCCGATTTAACTGGATGGCATGTGACTATTTCCATTAATGATAAAAAGATACTTAAAAATAACCCTATCTCGTAAACATTTAAATGAACATGTAAAGGTTTACTTATTAATTCAAATTTAAGTAAGTATTTAATTTTAATGAAGAATGTAGCTGTCTGTTTCACTATTAAAAATAAAACTAAAATAATTTAACATTTTATATTAGCTGTTCTTGCATGTCTTCTTAAAAATAAAATAATATGATTTATTGATTTTATTTTAATTTATTTACTTTAATTTGTTACTGACAAATGCATTTATTCCTGATATAAAAAAATAAACATTTATGAAAATCAAAAGCTATATTTATCGTCATCGGGCATCTGACACTGACACAGGTTAGATCAACACTGTGTTTTTATAGCTGAATTGGGGTACGTTTAGCATGACACAAAAAACTCCTACATATCGATTCATTGATAAGTCACAGGTAGATGGCGCTGTCTATTACGTAACAAGCTAGAACAAAGTGACAAAAATATGAAGCACAAATTTGACAAATGCTCAGAGGGTGCGCATTTTTTAAAGTAACTTTTAAAGATCTATTATCGGGAATTCGAAAATGTTATTCATATCATTTTACTTAATAATGATCACTATTCATATATTTTTTAAATCCTAACGACCGACACTCATAAACATCTCAATTCACAATATCACTAAGCGTTAGGAGTTATATATAGCCTAATCATATATTTGTTAAACATAAATATAGTTTACCCGCAGTACCTATTGAAATTCATTTCAGAATGTATTTGCTGCCGGAAATATTGGTAAGTTAGATATGCGAATCAATCATAATTAATTCAAAATAGGATAATGTGCAATATAAATGAAGGAAACTGTTTTAAAAAACCATTATATGAGTTGAAGCATATTCTAAAGAAAATAATTATGAAAATATAATATTATTTATAAAGTTTACGAATATTAGCATGCATAACTTCGGTTGGTGTAGATAACAATTTATAAACAAAAAAGTAAGTATGTGGATTGCGAACCCGTCATAATAAATTAAAAAAAAAAGATAATGTGCAATATAAATGAAGGAAACTGTTATAAACAATTATATGGGTTGAAGCATATTCTGAAATAAAAATTGTGAAAAAGTAATATTAATTATGAATATTAGCATTATTAATGACAGCATGTATGACTTTCCTTGGTGTAGATAACAATTTATGAACAAAAAAAAGGATGAGGAAAAGAGTTATGAAGAGTGATCATTATGAATACAAATCGGTAGTAAGAAAGAAAATAGGAATAATATTTTTATGAGAGCCGGGCAATACAATACAATATAACTTTATTCACCTCATCTGGGAAATCTCAAAACTGAAATTATAACAATATGGAGTAAAGGCGAACTTATTGCTAAGCAATCTTTTCCAGCCAACCTGTGTACAATAAGAGAACGTAATGTTCGGATGTAAATAATGTCTACTGTTTAAATGAATCAACACAGACATAGATATAATTTGGGAACAAGGGACAGTCACTAATAAGAAATACATATAATATATAATGATTTATGTTATCGCGATTGTTATTCATTAAATTAAACTATTTTAATACGGTTTTATCCTCAAGTCCTTGCAAAGGAAAACAGATTCATTCCAAGGATGTTCCGTGAAGCTATTGAAATTAAAAAACATCCTAATTTCAATAGAGAGGATGGATGGCAGGTACATCTTTCAGTCATTAACTTAATAAAATCGCAAACTCGGAAGCAGACTGCAAGACCCTTAGATACTGTGAGCCAATACTGCGTGAATCGGAATAGTTCCCAATAAAAATTTCAGGCGGTAGTTTGTAATCTTATGACATCAAAGACAAATGTTAACTTAGTCTGCCTGCGACCATGAACGCTGTAAAGTGTTTGAAACGTCAGGTGTAAATAAATAAGTAATAAACGCGATAAAACCGTATTAAAATAGTTTAATTTAATATAATATATATTCTACACACCTTGAAGGGACAGATAGTGCTCCTTAACCTGGCTCCTATAACTAGTAATAGTTTGAGCCATGCGTACATTAACAGGCAAATCATTCCACAGACGAATAACTCGTACCGCAAACGACTTGGAGTAAGACGCAGAAGATTGAGTTGGAGTTTTGAGAAGTAACTAGGTCATTATCACTGCGCGAAGGACGGTTTTGATCTGATTTCAGAAAAGTGAAACGCTCTTTTAGATAATTAGGGGTACAAGGAATAAAGAGAACTGAGAACAGAAGTACAAGGATGTGATAGTCACGACGAAGCCTAATCAAAAGTCACTTTAGTTGTGCGCGGAAAGTAGAGACGTGATCATATTTGCCGAGTCCAAATATAAATCAAATGCTGAAGTTTTGGAGGCGCTCAAGCTTATTCAATTGTTCTTTAGTAAGGTCAAGGTAACATGAGTAGGAATAATCAAGAATAGGGAGAAGTAAAGATTGTGCCAGCGAAATTTTCGTTTCTATAGGTAAAAAGTTTTTTAGCCTAGTAAGCCATCTTGCCAAAGCAAAAATCTTCCTACTTACTTCCGCGATTTGTGAAGACCATGATAGTTGTCTGTCGAAAATGACACCTATATTAACTCTGTCACTGTAGTCTATTTCAACTCCATCAAACATTATAGACGGAAGGAAGGACCAGTCTAGTCTAGAAATATGCCATGCATTACCTATGAGATGGCTTGTGTTTTTGCTGGGTTTACAATAAGTCCATAAGATTTACTCCATCTGGAAATTCGAGAAAGATCGTCATTAACTTTACTGATACCATTTGCGAGGTCCTCTGCAGAGGCATGACAATATATTTGTAGGTCATCTGCATATAGGTGGTAGGAAGTGCAGAGTTGAAACGTGACTGAATTGATAAAGATAGCAAATAGTAAAGGAGATAGCACGCCGCCTTGAGGAACACCAGCAGACGTGTAGCACCAAGAAGAACAATCTCCCAATGCGCACCCGCTGCCGGCGCCCATGCAGATAAGAATGAAACCAGTCGATAGCAGGAGATACGTTCAGTGTTCGTAGCATACCCAGGAGAATATCAATAAATATTATATGATAATTAAACAATTGTAATAAAACAATGGAACCTCAATTCATATCGCTATTGATAACAATCCATCATTTTATATACATACATGTACCTAATATACATATAAAATGAGAGGCTGTTTCTGGGTAACTTTTGGAAACGAGTTTTTGGAATGGATGGAATTGGATATCTATATATCAATGCTCTTCAGTAACCTACTATGCTATTTTCCGAAATTCATATAACTTAAAAAAAAATATTAAAAAAATTTTGGTAATTACCAAATCACACTATTCATAAACGTTAATTATTAACTAGTCTATATCGAAGGAAAACCTGGAAACATAGGATGCATTTAAAATAAATAGGTATATATTTTATAGCAGATATATCTAAAATTCAAGGGTTCCTAAGTGACGCGTAGGGATAGGAGATGACCGGATGCACTGGAGAATTTTCACAGTATATAGACGTCAAAAACAGCACTTAGTATGGATATGTAGAAAACAAAAGTGGCCTTTGTCCAGTATTAAAAAAATATCTACAATTGTTCACACTACGAAAACATACGGGGGTAAAAACCATGGAGCAAGTAAAATCCGAAGGCAGGTTAAATTTTCTAACTTAAATTTCGAACTCAATTTCGTTCGGTTAAAGGCAGTCGATTAAAAGAATTAAAGCAATTTGACAGTTCACCTCTCAACACCAGCGTTATTAATTTGGTCACCGATAGTATCTATATCACAATATTTTGGGGTTGTGTACTCAATGAATCAAACGTAATTGATCACTTCACTCGATCGGCGCTGACGCGACTCGCGACGGCAAGGCTACACGAGTTTTGTGGTTATCAACACTTTTTATTTTAATGTTCTATAGTTTAATTTATAAATAGTATTTCGGCAACGTTTAATATTATTCTCGCGGACTCCTGTTTGCTGTTTAAACATAATTAATTTGTAATAAAATTAAAACTAAATAAAAACTAAGACCTAATATGAAAAAAAACCTAAATAAAAACTTATTAAAATCTAATGTTTGTCCTTGCGGCATGGTGCCAAGAACTGGCATGGATGGATGGCGATTTAGCAATCGCCATCCATCCTTGCGCAAAGGATAGCTCCTTTGCGCAAGGAATGAGCCGGCCTTCTTGTCACCAGCGGCATCGACAAGTTTGGGGGCCAGGATTTTGATAAAATATATTAATGTAATGTTCAATAGTTTAATTAATAATAGCATTTAGCCAAAGTTTTATATTATACTTACGCCTGTTTTGTGTTTAAGTACTTATAAAAATATATAGAAGTAAAAATAAAAAGAATTTCCTGTTAAATACATTGACTTTTAAATTATTTTTAATATTATTTTTTAATATTATTTTTTCCATGTATACCTACCATTGTTTTATTACCGTGTATATCTATTTATTACTAATCAAAAAATTTACTCATTAATTAATCAAAAGATTTTTTTCTGATTGATAGACATAATGCTTACACAGTGGACAAGTAAGTTGAATTTTCAAATTATTCTGTAATCTGTGATATTAACCACACTCACACAGCCTAATGTTTTACTTGCTGAAGACAACCAAGTATATTTCCCCTCGTAATTTTTGGCGGGAAAATACTTCAAACTGCTTTCAACGAGCTATTTCCAACATATCCCTATTGATGTTTGTTCGCAATTGCGAACAATCAATTACTTAATACTTCACGGCTTTAAATTGCGTGTAATTGTAATGACATGATTACACGGTGCCCTTACGCTAAGTACAACACAATTGTATCTATATGGTAAAATCGATGAGCAAACACACGGGCCCGAATTACGACTGGGTATGTTCTGAATTATGAAGCAACAGCTACTGGCGACACTTTACAAACTTTTATATAAAATCAAGTATCTATTTGTTTTGTAAACTGAATGTATTGAAATTAATTGGTATTAGACTTTATAGATATTTAAAAAAAAATATATTTCTAGAAACATTATATATAATACAAAGGGCAGTTTTGAATTTGCCTCAAATTTTAATTTTTAATTTAAGAACTGCAATTTATTTAAGTAAAACGTGTTTTCTTCTTCGTTTTAGATTGCAACATCCATAGAAAGTTGATTTACAAAGCATAAAATAATTCTTAAAATTATTCGGTTATATTGCCCCGTGAGTCGTTATAAAATCACAACCCGGACATTTTTGAAAGGGCTCTCATTTTGCCGCATCAATATCTTCATTTCGCTTTTGTCCTAAAGCCCATTATGCCATAGCATGATCATGAATGGTTCTATTTCTGGTGCCACGTGGCTCTTTCGCCCTTCCATCATTGTTAGGGTCAAAAAACAGGCCAAACTCATGTTTCGCCCTTTTTATCAGAACAAAAGACTAGCGATCTTGGGAAATAGACGAGTAGGTATTTCGCCGGTATTATTAGAAATGTTCTTTGTTAAAATTTTCCCGTGGATGCCGATGATGATGGATATTTGTGTGGGTGAGATTTTTTATGGAGTGTATTTAACACTCGAATTTTCGAGGGTTCTCGAGTTATATTGAGTTTTCAGAGTTTAATTTTAATGTTTTTTTTTAAATATTGTTATTTTAGCAAATGACAATAAGTAGGTACTTAAGATCGAGGGAGTCTCGCGAACAGTACCTGAATTTCTGGTCTCAAAACAATCAGTTGTAGACGCAACCGGATGTTAGCAAGGATATACAGAATATGAATGAATACTTATGTTTATGGACCTATTACCTCATTTTATTAAACATAACACTTGCCTTTGCCCGTCTGTGGTACATTTTTTTTTAAATCTTTGTAATTAAATGACTGGGTATCTTTATCCAGTTGTAAGTATGTAGCAACATTCCTCTTTGTGTCATCAATCCAAAAAAATACTGTTTCCAATTACAGTAAATTTGTGCAAAAATACGATCGTAATTTCTTTAATTTCAAATTAATGTACCTAGTACTAATAAAAATCTACATCTAACTAATAACGCCAATTCATTTCAGTCGACTTATCCCCGACTACAAATGCTACTTGATAATAATTCATAAGGGGTAATACACAATACGCGACACCTGCGCTGCGTTCTAATCCCGTTGCTGATCAAATATAATATCATATGCTTAATCTCTATGCTTTGCATGGCGCAGGTGCGGTAATGTGTGTATTCACTTCTGATTGTAATTTATTAAATTATGTTCAGTACTCCGTGGCGCCTTCATACGGTTTATAGCTCGACCTAACTCTCAAAATATAAGAGTCGCAAAAATGATATAGATAGGTATCTAAAATATCTATTTAATGATAATAATAAAGGACGACATACTATTTCAAAAGTCGAGGATTTTCATTTCCAAGTCACCAGCCTTCAGAGTGGCGGATAATCACGAAACCCAAATATAATTAACCTCTTAACAAAATATATATATTTTCCCTAAGACGTACCTAAAAGGCAAATAAAATCAATTTCATCAAAATCAAATTAGCCGAATTTTAAATACCAATCTGGCGTGGTCCGTGGATCCGTCCTGCCTGTCTGTTGACCGATCCAAATTAATAACCACATTTCATTACCATTATTTGAAATGCACTTTAAAGCCAAACAAACATCAAAAGCCGCTAATACTGAGCTAAAAAAATCACGCCAAATAAACATGTTAAATCACGTAAAAACAAATAATTGGGCTACGCACGCGTCGAACACGCGCCGCGCGCGCGCCGGCTTTATTTCAGCCCTCAATTCCTACTCGGTTTCAGAGCGGGAGCGGGCGCAGAGAAATTCTACAGCCCTTAATGAGCGTACGCCATCCGGATCCGTCAAATCTCACCCGTGACGTACGTGAGAGAAGAAGTAGACCTTCTGAGTTATCGACATAATTCATGTAAATAGCAAGTATCGTGAAGTAGTAGCGATTCGTCTAAAAAGTTTTTAATCCTTCCAATCTCTGTACCAAAGCTATTATATTAATGTACAATCTAAGTTCTTTCAGTATTTTTCTTCTTAAACTATTTTAAGACGGTCTTTATTGCGTTTATTAATTATTCATTTACACCTAACGTTAAACATTAAACGCTGTAAAGTGTTTGAAACGTAAATAAATAAGTAATAAACTCGATAAAAACCGTATTAAAATAAGTAGTTTTTTTTATGTGTAACAATCATAAAAACATAAGAATTCCATTAATCTACTTCTTTTCAATCAAATTTTTTTTTTTTTATGTAAATGTGTTATGATGTTGTGCCTCAACTACAACATTTTTTATGTGTAACAATCATAAAAACATAAGAATTCCATTAATCTACTTCTTTTCAATCAATTTTTTTTTTTTTATGTAAATGTGTTATGATGTTGTGCCTCAACTACAACATCTGAAACACTGGCAATCCTATTCCTGCAAATTACTTAGTAGGTAACAGTAGCGCCACTTGTAATTTTAAAACATTTTTTTGAGATGAAATGCGATTTATGATACTAAACTGGTGAAGCTACTACGGCTAGTAGGTGTGAGTGCTAGGGGTGAAAATATTATAAATACGAATAGTCCAAGATTGTTATGAGTCCCGCTATAATTTCCAAAGCTCTCTGTAGCTAGAAATGTTAGTCAGGTTAAAAAAAAAAAAAAAAAAAAGATTGTTATGAAAGATTGCAACACGTATACAAATCATCATCATCATTGAAGCCGGACACGTGTTTTTTTAATGACGAGTTGGAAGCGGCCTGCATCCAGCGGTTACCTGCGACTTCCTTCAGGTATTCTGACCTGGTCGGCGGGTGCTCGACCTTTCTAAGGTGGTAAGTGCCTAACCTGTCTGCCCGATGGGGAACCGATGGCTGATGGACTATCGGCTCTACGCGCTATGTGGCCCGCCAACTACCACTTTGAGCTAATCCGCTGGGCAAAGTTGGTGACTTTCTTTTTCCCATGGATCTCCTCATTTTTATCGATCTCGTGTAGGTTACGCTCCATAGCACTGACGTCTTGAGCTTACCTATGAGTCCTAGTCAGCTACCACGAGTACAAATCTAGATATACCTAAGTATATAATTGGTTCATAACATACAATAATATCCTATACTTTTTATAATTACAAATAAATTTTCTAAAATGTGTTCTGAAAACTTGTAGATATGATATCTTAAAAAAGTATATAATTATAGTCTCATAATACTTAAAATTCATTGTAATACGTAATAATTGTACATTAGCATAAGACAAGATCTAAACTTCGGATCCCCATTAAACAAACTAACACACGAATCTAATTATCGACAAAAATATTTTATCATAAAATAGACAGAGAGGAGAATTTCCACTTCAACCACGATGCGATAGTTTATTTATATCTAGTAATTCTATGAAAATATCCTTATAGCATCAATAGTGTCGAGTTATAATGAAAAAAATAATCGAGATGAAGATGAACATAATAAGTGCCTCGGAACCCTCAAATGATAGAAGAGATTTTTTTTTACATAATACTCATAGCACCGTGGGTAGAAAATGACTACCTACAATTAAAAGTAATTTAGCTACGACCGTTAAAGTTTATTAGAAGTATGATAGGTAGTAGGTAGTAGCTGTAATTATTATTAATCTGAAAAATGTGAATAATAATATATTTTAAAATCATTGTATAGACAGTGCTTATCTTATACCATGTTAGTGATACAACGTCTGCCGTGCTTCTGTACCCTCATTATTTCGTGCATTAATTCCTTGAACCGGCTTACTACTAATACTGCTATTAACCTCTAAATAGATTGTTTACTTTCATCGAATAACATATCACGATCGCACCCGCTATTGAATTTGTTACGCGATCCGATTATAAAAA
The DNA here is from genome assembly GCA_947363495.1 of Euzophera pinguis. Taxonomy (NCBI): domain Eukaryota; kingdom Metazoa; phylum Arthropoda; class Insecta; order Lepidoptera; family Pyralidae; genus Euzophera; species Euzophera pinguis. The sequence goes on from OX376154.1 coordinate 3,220,267, forward strand.
AAAGGAGAAAACCGCCTTTAATAGACACGTGGCGAGAAATAATAAAGTTGGCAAAGAGGTTGGTAATGAAGAGAGTCGCGTGGCGGGAGTGTGGCGGGGGAGCGAGCGGTTGAAACCACAACTGAACTCAGCCCTCCTCCGCAGCAGGGTTGCTAGAATATTCAGCTTTGCCTACTTGACACATGAATAACCTTAAAATCCCGATGAGTAGTAAGGTTTTAGTAAAACAGTTTTTTAGCCATCCATTAGAGAATATCAAATTTTGGAAAAGAATAGGTAGATAGTACAAAAGAAAATTGACAGGAACTCTACCCAGGGTTCTCTAATTTAGATTAGGTATATTTTATTTAAAGTAAAGTATTGAGGTATATTTAGATAAGATAGTTATTTTGCACTTATAAGAAAGCATAAATGTATTTCGTTCAATAAAAAGGAAATGACGTAAAGTTCATAACATTTTATTAATAAAATTATTGGTAACCCTATTTTTCGGCATCGGAACACGCTCGCATGGGAGTAAGGTTTCGAGTGCTCAACCCTGCGGGTGGCGTATTAGCGAAATACAGGAGTATTTGTCGATGGCACGCGTCGCATACACGTAATGATGCGATTACGTCACGCGTGAGTTCGGGTTTCTATTTGTCTATTTTTTTAATTAGAGAAAAAAATATGTTTTATTAGCACCATTATGTAATCGTACTGATTTAAGATCTACCTGACATGAGACCTTTGTTTGAAACATACGAATTAAAAGGTAGAATAGCAGATAAAAATTTAAAAAAATAATTTCATTCTATTTTGTATTTCTTTGCTGCATCACGGCAAAATATATAGAGGTCTATGCACAGATATGTATATATCTATATCTGTGGGTCTATGTATAAATTAGTTATGTTTCATTTGAAAAAGTTAATTTGGTAGGTATAGAAAATAAGGCTATGAATATCATAAATAAATGAGAAATAGGAATTTCTGAATACAAACAATGGTGAATCAATTTCGCCCCGAGGAGGTCTCATTTGCGTTTGCTCCAGACCTAGTCCTCTACCATGAGATTTTATCAATGTAGTCGCTAGCGACTGCGTTAATATTTTGTACGGAATTCCAGTAACGTTACTGTCCCTCCCTTTACAGAGTTGACGTGTACCATTCTGTAGAATTGCTCAGTCGCTAACGATTGGGTTTGAAATATTTCATAGTAGGGGCGCTATATTCTATGCTGTTATTCTATGCTGACTGTATTCTCTTTGTCTCAGTTCTTGAAAATGGCTCCGAGTTCGGTAGGGGATTTATTTTTTTAATTTTTTTTTATTAACCCGTAACTGAGACGACGGGTTTAATGTGCCCGTCCTCGGCTTCTTCTTGACTACAGATGTATTTTCTTAAAAAGCAGCTATATAAGCAAAGCATTATCTACGTAACTAGCTAGCTTTACAAAGCTTGGGGATCTCACTCTGGTTTGGTGACCTTAATAAGTATAAACGACAAACATTTTTGTCAAAGAATGAGCTAGTGAAATCACTATGATTGACTGATCGATTTCTAGGCCAAGTGATGGCGTTAGCTATTATGATTGACACCCAACCTAAACGGTTAGTTAAAAACAAAATTTTTAATACTGTTCATTGACAAAAGTGGTTTTTATATAATTAAGGATTCCATTTCAAAATGGTGTCGTGAACTCTGCCAGTATTATATTATATATATATAGTATACCATAATGATAATGTAAACGTATAAAAAACCTTTTTGACGAATGTCTGTCTGAAAAATCTTGTAATACGAAGTAAAAGTGGTAATGTCTTACCCAGTATTCCATAGAAATTCAAAAAGTTAATAAAGTTAACAGTATCTATTTTCTTGACAAACTAGTATCGGACTGTCGAAGCTGCCAAAAGCTTAAAACAAGATGTTCCCATTTTAAGAATGAATTATCAAATCTGTAAGTACACGACGATCTGGCCAGGCTGTAGATCAATCAAGGAGAGATGGCGTGTTTACTTCCACTGGTCGTGTCACAACTAAAGCGACGGCGTCGATGATAGATCGTGTGCGCTGACTTTGTCAACCGAGGTGATGACGGGCCACGAAACATGAGAGAGTTGATAAAAAATAATTACATTATCGAAACTCGACACCAACTTTGACACCAAGGTTGACAATGTAACCTACACGAAATGATGATGATGAAAAAGCATGATATATTGAAGATTTACGCATATTTACCTAAATCTCATTGGGTTCAAGTAGTACTCGAGTAAGTTAATATTTATTTTGGAATGAAATGTAGTCCTTCTTAATACTCCATGTCCAGTATGTATGTACATTTTTAGGAAGATTGGTTCAATGAATAATGCGTGAAGGTAACAAACTAATATACCAACTCATTTTCACTTTAATAATATTGCTGCTACAATACGGCTCATAGTAAAATAAGCTTCTACGATGTCTCGATGACAGAGAAAGTATAAATTCCAAAGAAAATTTAGTTAAACATTAAAATACTTACTTATTTGTGATCACTTCATACTAACGACTATACTATATTTAATACAGCGTTTTCACGGCGCGCGCGGTCTTCTTTCGCGCGTTGTATAAAGTTAAACTTAGTAAAAACCATTTAATGATTTTTAATGTTCATTAATGTGAATGAAATTAAATAGGTAATATGTTATTTCATTCACATATTCTCACATACTTTCAATTTATTTATACAAAAGTACAAAAGCATAGCATGTAACAAGTCTTCCAACCCTATCGAGGCAATGTACCCAGTATACTGGCAGCATTTCCCCGCTCTATCCCTAAACTTACGCGTTGGGCGAAAAAGCTGTTGCCTTCTCCATACAGAACAATTTGATTTCTGTGGATCTAAAATGATTACATTATGAATGATTGCAAATCTTAAAATAACCGCATTTTGGAAGTTCATGAAATGAATCATTTCATGGCAATTCTGCTGTTTGACGGAAAGTCGTAAAGTGGCTTTTCGTGAATTGTTTGTGAATTGCTTTACCTTATTGCCAGGCATAAAAATAATCTTTATTTTTAGATAGCGTGTGTACTTTTACGATTTTTTTAGTTAAATAAGTTTTTCTAACCAATAATGTTAATTTACTATCATTAATTTACTGTAGAATTATAAATATCAATATAAATATTAAAATTTTAAAATTTATTCTTGGATTATTACTATAGCAATACCTACACGAGAAGTGATTCAAGAAATGAATGACGAAATGAATTGAATTAGATTTGGAACGTCCATGTCCAAATTTGCAGAATTGCTAAGCTTCGCAATTCACGAAATGGTTCGTTTTGATGAATTGCTCAATTTTAGACCTGCTGAGCCTCAGGGTCCCAAAGATTCCATTGCAAATGGAATGAATTTTTAATCTAATGTGAGATTGCTGTATTAGTGCTTCTTTTGTACTTCGGCGATTTCAGCAGCCGAGACACCCTGACTAGATGTTGCAGGAAAATGTATCAACATATGTTGAGTTCCAAATCAAGCATCTGCCCTGTTACCATGGAACCAAGGAAAGACCGTCTAGTCGCTTTCCATCGGATGAGTCCGTTTGGTTTCAAAACTAATGGCACATCGACTGTGGCCAAAGTTCTACGAATTGTATCGTTAAGCGAGTCGTGTTGATGAATTCTACCCGCGCTTTTGGCACAAGCAACACCATGATGGCCGAATCCGTCAACGGCTACACCGCAATGACAGATGTGTGGTTCATTGATCTTTGCACGGAAACGTAAGCCGATTGCCGACAAGGAAGTACAATTATCAAAAAGGATACAATGGACCGATGGAAGTGTTAGTAACCAGTAACCGGATTCATGCTCGGTCAGTGCCAGTAGACGTGCTCGATCATCCATTCGGAAATTGATCTTTCTTGAACCTTTTTGCAAATAGGGTTATCCTATTTTATCTGAGAACTTGAATAAAGAGTCATCTCAAACAATGCATCTCTAGAGTATAAAATACGTCGTATGTGCATTCATATTGGATAGAACATCGGAGGAGTTATTAAACTGTTCCATTTGTTTCTCAACTAATTTGAGAATTGTTTTGGATTTGGGGATGGGCATTCGTTTGTAAGAGGAGCCCCTAGCAAATAAAGAGAATCCTCATTAACTACCTTTAATTCTGGAGCCAACGCGTTAAAACTTTAAATTTTATCTCTACTTTCGCTCGTTATATTTTCATTTATATACAGTTCACATTTTGAAGAATCTCACATACTTTTATAAATGTTTAACTTTAAATAAACTAAAAAGTTAACAAACGTGTCATTTATAAAGCGGCCAACACAAGACATGGAAACTTAACTGAGGGTATCACTTTCATTCTTTGCGCATACCCGTACCGTTTACCCTAAAACGATATAAAATCCTATGCAATAAATTTCGTAGGTCCGTAATTTCGTAATCTTGTAGGTACTTGAAATGACATTTCCCGCTAGTGTTAACGCCCATCTCACCATATAAATGAAAATATTAAAATAAAAATCTGAAAATCATTCAGAACAACCTTATGAATCTCCATTTCGGCAGTAATTTAATTAAATAAAATGCCTCTATAAAAAGTGTTACAATTTTTTTATAATTATTTCGTAGCCACACCCGAAAGGTGTCCACACTCTCTTTTTTATTTGATACAAACGGACATTTTGTTAGGCAGCGGGCCGATTTATCGGCCGGTCATCTCGGAAGGGTTATAAGTGATGGCGACAGGCACTCGAGCCCATTCACACATGACTTGATGGAGACGTCCTCTGATAACACTACAGGGAGATAACAATTTGGATGTACTCCTCACCTGCTTTCTTGCTTTGAGTTATTAAATGTTTGTTTGAAATATTTCAATTCAATAAAAAGTGCAGATAACAATAGGAGGGGGATGAGATACCTACACACACCCACACATATAAGTAACTAGCTGTTTCCCGCAGCTCCGCATGCGTCAAAAAGTAGCCTATGTTTTACTCCGGGTATTCAACTATATTCATACCAAATTTCATCAAAATCGGTTCAGCGGTTTGGCCGTGAAAGCATAACAGACAGACAGAAAGACAGACAGACTTTCGCATTAATAATATTAGTATGGAAGTATGGATACCTAGATGTAAGGGTGTCTTTGCTTTGCTCTCGTCTTAAAAAATAAAGCTATTAGGAATAATAAAAAAAACGCTATTGTGAAATTGTGTTATTATATTTATTTATTTTCTCTGAATAACTAGATAAGTTTGCCTGAAGGCTCAGAGGTCGTGGGTCCGATTTCCATAGCTGCATAGTTTGTTTAGTTGTCTGATATGTCTTAAATATTTTGTTTTACAAATAAATGTGACCATGTTCGCACATTTCAGTGATTTGAGTCTCTGAAGAACTGGAGTGCTATTTTTGAAAAGTGTAACTCACCTAAAATCGGTGAGTAGAATAATTTTCATTCGATATCGAATAATTCTCATTTGTCATTATCGGTGAGTCGAACGATTTTTATGCGACATATGAGTCAGACATTTCAAAAATAGGGCTCCTGGTCCGAGAGTACGTTGAAAACAAGTATGAGTAAGTTAAGTTAAGTATAGTTGAAATACACGAAAATAGTGTGTGTTCTATTTTGTTTGTAAGACTTCACGTGTAGACAAAACATAAAACTCAAAAAATAAGATTGGGTAGAAATGCCATGTGTGGCCCAGTTAGCCTCTCGAGTCTGGGGCTTACTACATCACAAGTAATTCCATCCAAAGTGAGTAAATGAGATGCCACCTTACACACCGTATTGCGCCATCTCGCTTACTCACTTGCATTTAGATAATAATAAGCCTCCGGAACTTAATATGCCAAAGCTTAACTGTGGCATGCAGGTAACGCCCACATGCCAGTTCTACCTAATCTTATTTCTGTGATTCTTATGTTTATTTGGAACATTTGTGCACGATTATGGTAGCTAGGCTACTTGCCTATATAAGAATTTTAGAAAATGATAGGGAGGTACAAGCGTGACTGTTGGGACGTGATACAGGTATTTTATTTTCGTGGTAATTGCTAGTTGCCAAAAGCCTGTTAAAAATCGCCGAGAGCAGGTACTCTTGACAGTCAGACATGACTAGATCGAATGGACTAAACTGGACTCGACAGGACTTGACACAGAAATAAGATTAGATTGCCATGTGTCGGCCAATTAAGCCTCTCGAGTCTTATTTTCGCACAGAAAACGCTCTCATGCCACTTCTTATATCTGTAGGAATTGACCACTTTTACTTGCTACTGTGCTCGGTAATGTTCGGCGCGGCGCGGTAAATTCCATTCAAGCAACGAATACATCTTACCACATTACAAAATGTCAAGAACTGCTAAGCTATTATTTGATTTAAAGACAAAAAATACAACCTGACTGTTTATAATAATAACGTTTTCTTTAATTCTTCCTCAAAACATTGTCCTTGTAAGATTTAGTTTCAAAACCCAGTTTCGGTCGGACACTTCTATGTGGTTTCCCATAGAAATAAAATGAGATAGAAGTGTCATGTGCAGGTCAGTTAAGCCTCTTGAGTCTTAACTAAGTATGGCGAAGTTGAACTTTGGCACACGTTATGGCACACCTTTTCTTATTTATGTGGATTTTTTCTTAACTAAAGTCCCCGTCATGAGAGGATATAAATTATTTAAACAAATACTCAGGGGTTCGCAACATTTGAATGAAACATAGTATTTTTGTGACATTTTAATGTTTAGAGAGAATTTAAATTTAAGAATGTTTTTTATTATTCTGTTGACCGTCGCAACCACCCGCGTGTATTTCTTATTTGATTAGTTGTATCATTTTTCTCTCAAAAAGATAAACCGTCATCAAAATAAAATGGCAGACCAAATGTTTACATTCACTGAGCCAGGCTCGTTCCTGTACCAGGCATCCTTGACATGACATTGCGTCAAAATATAACCGGACTAATTGGAATTTGTCGTTAGTTTCATAATACCCGTATAGTAATTTAAGTCTAATTTATTTGGTAAACTTATAATATTGTCGCTAGGTAACTACTCTACTGGGTACCTGGGTAAAGATAAAACCCACCTGACTGTAGATTAGTTTGTTTACTAATTTTTTATCTTCTCGTGACGGCCAGTTTACCTTAAACTATAGGTTATCGATACGAACGATAGTCAACTATCCATCGATAAGCAACACTACTGGCACAAGTGACGCGTGCGAATCCTTCGGTCGACTTTTAGCGGGAAGCTGAGAACACAGAACAGCAGTACTTATCGGCGCTGTATTTAATTTTCCATAATTTATGTTTTTTTGAGTATTTGTGATAATAATGGTGGATTATTATTCGCAAAGTGTTCGATTCGATAACAAGCGTGAGTGTTGGGAAGTGATTACAGTGTTTGATTTATGAGATTTTCATGCTTGTTGCCAAAAGCTCCCAGTAATCGCAAAGTGCAGTTCTTCTACCACTTCAATTAGCCAGATTCTTCTGACTAGACTTGACTACCGACTAGACTAGGACTTGACGAAACCACACTGTAGGACTGAAGAAGATTGAAAAATTAAGAAGGCTATAAAGGACTTGTATCCATGGCCGTAAAACCCACGACTAAAAAAAAAATTTTTGGGATTCCTGCGGGACCTGACTTGCTATTGTTTTTTTTTCTAATTCGATGCAATATGTAACAAATCAAATGCAAGTTATTTTAAAACTGGAAATAAGTAAATATCAGAACACCACAACACAAGCTCCGTCTACAAGATATGAATCCTTTCATTTCAACATGACAACCACGCGGCCACGACGTAGACAAACCTGGACGTAGAAAACATTCTAAATCTATGTTCCTGGACGCCATGGCGGCGGCAGCATGTGAACGTTACGCTTGTGTAATGCTTTTCCGTTTTGATTTTCAGTGCTTTGGGTGTGCAAAGTGGATGGCTGATGGCGCAATGCATGTCCTATTGGTATGAAGCATTGGCCACCGAAAGTAACAACTCGAAACCTTTGTTAAAAACTGATAAAACTTGCTTGTGGTTGGAGAATCGCTTACGCAGCTGCTCGGTTCATACCTTTTGCATATGATCGTTTTAACATGAGTGAAAAGTAAGTATCAAAAGTTTTTATTGTGGCTGATCATAAGGCAAGTATCTAAAAACATGTAGCAGACCAATGGCTTTCATTTTTGGTCCTCCTTTGTGTCAGACCAAATGTGTGTTTGTTGTGTGTGTCCTTTCCTTGTGTTAAAACTATTGATTCCAATATCTACATAATGATCATGATCTACATAAAGTCTTACTACAGCATATTCTTCTATTTGTGGAAACCTCTAGTAAGTTTACATTATAATACTAAAGCTTTCTACCTTGTTTATAAAACAATTAGAAATATGTTATACATATTTAAAAATCAAACATGTCACACAGAGGTAAATAAGGCAGCATTCCCTTGTTGTACAGCAAGACTGACAAATCTGCCAGATTTTGTGTTTCTTATTCTATTTGAAAAGAAATCACAGTGTACCTATCTAAAAGTGAGACATGAGAATTCTTTTTAAAAATGTTTAATAAATATAATTTTTTTATCTTTAGTTGGGTGGAACAGTGTCTATAGCCGTTCTAATTATTTGGAAGCAGTTTTTTATATTTAGAATTTTTGATTTCTTGTAGGTTGCATACTCTGTTTGTTCCCATCTGTTTTATTGAATAATTCCAATGGGTTTTATTTCTCACCAGTTCTTATTTCATTTTAATCATAGAAATAGTAAGAAATGATGGGAGCAAAATGCATAGTCCTTCAACAGACACTATCCGTTTCAATTCCCAGCTTTGGCACGGTTTAATCATTTTTCATAAGTATATAAAATTAATATGCAAGGTATATTTTATAAGTATGCTATCTATTTTATTACCTCCTGTACTGTATATATGCGTACATATTTATTGCTGTACCTGGTACCTGGCTGGTCAGTTCCTTCGGACACCTCGGACAAGAAGTCAGCAGGCAGCGGTGGTTGTTTGTGAGCGTGTTATCCTCAGTTTCAGTCATCAACATTAAGGAAGGAACACATCCTCAGTTCCAGACATCAACATCAATTAACAACAGGAAGTCCACTGCCACTGGACATAGGCCTCCCTCAAAGATTTCCAAAATGGTTGGTAACAGCCTGCATACAGCATTTGCCTGCCACCTTCTTCAGCTCGTTTGACCACTTGGGCGGTGGATGACCAAAGCTACGTTTGCCGGTGCGTGGTCGCCATTCGACAATCATCATCGACTAATGATCCTCTGCGCTATGTACCCCGCCCACTGCCACTTTAAATAACTAATTCGCTAGGCTATGTCGGCAGTCGTAGTTGTCCCTGTCGGAAACATGACGTGAAAAACGACGATTATGATACTTGGATTAAAATAATGTCGAATGTAAGATAAAAAAATAACTAGGATGTGTTTCGATCTAGCAGGGCCACGTGACAATCAATCAATCAATGTCTAATAAGTACAATTGCTTAGTTTGATCTATGTATCTAACCTGGAGCCGTATTTTTGAAATGTATGACATAAATGTCGATTGAAAATTGTTTCTGTACAAATTCGAAGGTGACCGAAAATCGTTCGATATCGAACATAAATTATTCGACTCGTCGATTTCGCGTGAGTCACACTTTTTCAAAATAGCACTCCTGGTACATTAGAGATCGATCACTAACTAAATTAAACTTAAATTGGTATAGACCAATGTTTGTTTGACGAACAAGATTAGGATAGCCTAATCTTGTTCGTCAAACAAAAATGATTGTAAATTCCATAAAAAATATAAAATATTTCGCAACGCCGTTTCTAAATCAATGGTATATTCGCTTTTTGATTGCAATTTGTCGTGTTTTTCAATAGACGTTCTAGGAAGATGTTTTAGGAAGATGTCGTTCTCAACCTGAGGGTAATATTTGTTCTATGTTTATCTGGTCAGTGGTTCATTGGTTATGGAGTGTGGCTGAAGAGCCTGAGTTCGTGGGATTTATTAGTTTATTCCGTCTATTCCCGGTTGTTACCACTGGCTTTGTTGCCACTGAGAACAAATGGTAAAAATAATCCCGATTGTCACCAGTGGCGACATTTAACACACATACGTACTTTCCCAGTTATAGCTACTGGCGTTCACCACTGGTGGCAAATGAGAAAAATACATCCCTAATAATTATCGCCAGTGCATTACATACATTTTTTTTAAGTTTGACGTTGCAGGCTTCGTTCAATCTTTAAGATTGTCTGAAAATACGATCGCAAGGCATGTTGTTCTATTGATTTTGTAGAAGGATAAAATTACATTATTGCAGCATTGAGCTATATTAAATACTAGCTATTTCCCGCAGCTCCGCTTGCGTCAAAAAGTAGCCTGTTTGACCCCGGGTCTTCAACTATATTCATACCAAATTTTGTCAAAATCCGTTCAGCGATTTCGCCGGGAAAGCGTAACAGACAGACAGACAGACTTTCGCATTTATAATATTAGTATGGATACAACAAATTCCGAATATTTTTTTTGTATATGAAATAACATTTCTTTTTGTACCAATTATTTATTGACAAAATAAAAAATATTAACTTTAATAATCAAATTAGATTAAGCATTTATCACTCAAACTTTTTTTTTTTTACTAATGATGAACGAAACTAAATTAAATTTGTATTAAACAAACTCTGCTTTAAGTAACAACTTTTATCAGTAAATATTTTTTCCTGAACCGAATGTTTCGGTCGAATATTCGTATTCGGTTAAGCCTACATTCGGCGCATATCTACACAATAGTATTCTATTCTACAATAAGTTATGACTATATAAGGTTCTTCAACAGGTCCCTTCTGTCATCTGGTGGTCGTTGTAAAACTAACGTTAGTTAGTCAAATATTGCTATTGATCTGGTTCTTTTATGAAAGGGCCCAGTTGACAGAACTTTGTGATAATCAGTACAGATCTAAATATAATTCCAATGTGCCTAAACCCTGGATGTAAAAAAGACTGATGGCGCACTACTAAGCAACTTTCTTCAGCCCATATAATCCCGCGTATGTACTATATATTGTTACGAGCCGGGGGTTCGCAATTTGGAGAAAAACACCTGGTGACTCGAAAAAACGTTTATTTAGGATAGGATGGTCGCCGACGTCATTTAACTTCACTTATCACTTACAATGTTTAAATCACTTGCATAACACTGTCCTGATGAATCGCCTAAGTCGTTTCACTGGTTCTTCTCACAGGTTTCACTTCTGGATCGCTCTCGTAGCTCAACTCAAATTGAACTGCCCTCCCTAGAATGTCTGCTCATACCTGTAAGGGCATGGAGAAACAGTATCGAGGCGACGGCCTCTTAACTGTAGTCTCACACGCCAGCCGTAATTACGGCCAGGTCCTGAGATTGGGCACTGCCTCTGGTTTGCTTACTTACACGCGCGGCTCGCGAGCTCTGCTCAAGCCACGTGAACTATGGCGAGCTAGCTTAGCAAACTGGACTGTGCATAAAAAAACCTATGTGTCGGAATCAGTAGAGGTCAAATAGAGGTCTCTGGCATACTGTTTGCGATCGGGAAGACGTGCGTGGTACGGGGCCAGCTCCTGTATGTAACCGACCCGTCTACACGCTGAAATAGCCTCCTTGTTAGATGCCTAATGAAGGCTCTCTAGCTTCAACCCTTTCTGGATTGTAGAGTTCCTCACATAGCGAGGAGCTTTCGTTATGGCTCGAAGTGATATCCGACTGTTGTGCTTCCAGCTGGTTTCTGCGCGGCTGACTAGTCAGCTCGTACCAAGCCGGGGCGGCGTACGTAAGGCGAGGCCGTGTGTATGCCTTATACACAGAGTTTCACCTTTAAGGGGAGCTGAACTGAACTGAATTTCATCTTTTAAAAATCAAGTGAGAAAACATTATCTCTCTGCAATTGAAGCTGATCCTGCTCATCGTTAGACATTTTCTTCTCTTCTTTTATTTTTTATTATTGTATGTTGTATGTAGGTATATGATATGTATATATTCATTAAAGGTATAGTATGTATTATTCGATTGTAGGTTTATTTATTGACTGTTGTATATGGATGATAGTGTTAGTATTTTATTACTGTACCGCCTTTGTTTGTTTTCACTTTTTATCCTATCTACCCTAAGGTTGGCTGGAAGAAATTGCAATAGCGATAAGTCCGCCTTTGTACTCAATATTCTAAATGTATTACTTTTAATTTTGATTTTGTGATTGGTACAATAAAGTGTATATCTATCTATCTATCTATCTGAACTGCCTTCCGTTGTTTATATAGCCCGGGGAATTCGTAACAATATAATACGAACTTATCTTAAGTTCCCAGTTTTGATGAGCAGTCTTTGGTCCTAGTCTTACTTTTATGTTATAGTCATCAAAGGCTCTATCAGTTCTATGCTGTGGTATGAACCCGATATTCGTATTTAAGCCCCGATCTATGTAATTTTCATTTTCTTGGTATCCTTGCCTACGAACTTACCTTGGCTTCTTCTCGAATCTTGTGAAAATAATGGGAATCAAAATGAATCGATTTTGGAAGAATCTTAAACTAAATGCTCCGCGGGCGCGGTGGCGTTGGGCCGTTTACACTTGCAGTTTCCATCAGCAAAAAAAAACACTTACCAGATATGTCAAATCTAACAGTCTAATAGACTGAATCTGTGCGACAGCAACTTGGTGGTCTTTCTTTTGCAAGTTGCTGGCGGACAGACTCTCAGATATGTCTCACAGTTTAAGTAGGCTTTTTCGGTAGTGCAGCTATATTACAGCTATATAAATATGTTAAAAAGAAAAGCTGAAGAATAATGCCTCTGGTTTTTAAAGATTTTGTTTTTCTAATACATTTTTATTTAAAACATTTATTAAACTATATACAAAAAATAAATGAACAAACATTTAAAAAATGAAATGAACTAAATACCTAAACCTAAAATAAATATAAAACAATCACTGCGGTATTTGTACCGAAGATACTGGCAGCATTTCCTCGTTGAATAACTAATTAGTTCTGCAGGGCCCCACAGACCTAGTGTCTCAAAGTTGCATAATGCGCCGACACCACTATTTTTTTACCGCCTCTACTGCTACTGCTGCGTTTCTCATCTCCAAGAATTCTCTACATAAATAGGATTCTTGAAGATAAGAAGGGGGGGGGGTCTTTTATTGACTTATGTCAATATAATGATTTTTGAAGGTCCTTACGGGTTTTACTGAAGATAATATTATTGCTGAATACTATAATTGTCGTCTTCTTTGAGAATGGTTTCGTCGGCCTCGCTACAAGCCACTAAAAATTCAGATCTCTGTTTGTCCCTTATTCGCCTTTTGCGACATTCCCAAGTCTTTGTCTTATCTTTCCGAGTGGAAATACTATCATTAAAGAGTCTCTTCGTTAGCCAGATGCCAGACGGTCTATGAATGTGAAGTAAAATAACTGGTCGAAAACATACAAAAGAAAATTCATTCCACCCAATCTCAACAATTTACTTTAAAAAAACTCATAAAAATATCACAACACGTTTGTAACCTTTCGACTTCACAATGATCCTTATCAGCAACAACAAAAAGAGGCAAACAAAAAGTCATAATAGAACATAATCCCTGACTGATTACTCGCTAGTAGTGCCGTGAAATTGATAATATTTTATAATATTTGCCATGTTACCCTTCGTCGACCAACCCCGCTGTTGTTCTCAATTTTTTTATACTGGTGTATTATTTGTACTAGACGTAGTCCGAAGGATAAGAGATGTGCGAATACTTAATAATAAAACGCTCCGTGTTTTGAGTACTGTACGGTATTTGGAAAAAGAAAAAGTTTCCATATACTATGAATTCATACAGCTAAAACTAATACTTTACAATGAGTTTTTTTAAAGTAAATTGTTGAGATTGGGTTGAATGAATTTTCTTTTGTATGTTTTCGACCAGTTATTTTACAATGTATCCTTGTTGTGCAATAAAGAGTTTTTGTATTGTATTGTATTGTACTTTTTATTTCGGGATCATGAGGTGTATTTTATCTTCCGCTCACGATAAAATTTAACTACAAACTACATGATCAATAATCTTAGAATATAAAAAAAGTTAAAACAAAAATGTACAAACAATTAATGCACAAAACCCACTACCTTGAAAGTTATTTAGTTATCACAAAATATGACACCAGCTTTTGTGTCTATAAAAATATGACATTCGCTTATGCTTGTCTCTTGACGTGTCCACATTACAACGACGTTGAAATATTAATGTTAGGGTTAAAACGTTGTACACTACTGTTTATTCTAAACATGTATTTGTACAGAAACAATACTCGCTAATTTGTTGAAACATCGTTTCTTTTTTATCTCAAGGGCGGCCTTTCAAACTTTTTGTCATAATTTATGAATGTGTCACTAAGAGTTGTGAACACAACTTTATTTGCTAACTACCGATTTCATCAGATATTGTTTAAGGTTAGTTTATATTTTGGACTTTCTGCTAATTTAATCAAATAAATGTTTTCTCAATAACGTAAACATTGTAGCTTTCTGTTGTTTCTCAAAATTATAAATCGACTATTTTGTTTTTGCGATTTCTTTTAAGTTTCTTTAAATTTCTTCAAATCTAATTATTTTTTAAAGAAAATATAAACAAGACTTGCCAATAGCAAATAAATATGAAAGTGTTTTAAAGGAAAGTTTTATTAATTAATAGAAAATCTCAATCGAATTTTTTAACGAGGGAGGCGTTGAGTTTCGTATCAAAATAAGGAATGTATGGAATAAGCGATATGTAAATTTTTTGAGCTTTATACATCCCCTTATGGACCATATTGGTGAAGGTTAGTTAGAAACTCATAAGAAAAGGGAAAAGAAATTGTGCACAAAGGCTGACGTATCCCAGAATGGGATTTCTTCCAGTCAACCAAGCCATCGGTTTTGTGGGGATAAGATGTTTCCGTAGCAGCAATTAACATCTATAAAACTAAAAACTAGAAAACATGTCGAATTCCATACAAAATCCTTTCAGCTGATTACTAGATATATTTGGAATATACAGAATATTATGTTTTCAAGTTATTCCTGTTCGTAAACTCAATATTGTGTCGATCCAAAAATAGAAATATTTGCAGTTATTTTTATATTTTCTCTCTCTCTCTCGTTATTTTTATATTTTCCGTTTGATTGGACGTAATGACGACGGGACATATGTCGCGACTTACCGACCCTCCATCCGCCCCTTTGCCTACCCTCTGCCAATTAGAGTGACCTCTCGTAGGGGGCATAATGCAAGTAATGAGATATTTAGCTTACATTTAAATTTTGGGCTTGATAATCGGTTTGATTTTGTTAAGAAATGTTTTTGCGATTTTTTTTGATTAAAGTAGAGATTTTTGTAGCTTGATGTAATTTTTACGTAAATATGTGATATTCCTTTACGTAGTAACGGCCGAACACCGTTAGATCAAACACGAGTACAAAATTTTAATGTCACTTAGCTATCATATAATAATGATTTCTTATGTTTTTGCGATTGTTACACATTATATTGAACGTATCCGATAATACCTAAGATAAAACAATAAAAAAAAAGGAATAAAAAGAAAATGTATAATAAATTTAATGATATTTAAAAAAATTGTGTAAAAATCATTTGTTGCATACCAAGTTACAACATAGAAGCAGCGGCCTTTAGATCAAAATAACAACCGGTAAATATTTTATATTCAAAACTCAGAAGGGAGCTGTAAAAATCGTACGTTGAATTGTTCATTCGACACGCGCAAAATAATAAAACCTAATAAAGACATGTGGTTTGACACGACACCAACATGGTTATCAAGCATGCGACGATATATCATCGGACCATCCCCACGGGTAATGAAGTTATTGTCGCGACATCATTGCAGCCACTCTATAATGCGTTCCGTTCGGTGCTCATGCCCCGCTAGGGTCGTCACATCGCGGTATTAAAATGCAACGTGAACGCAACTGATGCAAATATCAAAAGCCCTATCTTTGAATGCATGACTCGTATGTCAAATAAAAATCATTCTACTCGCCGATTATGCGTGAGTCACACTTTCAAAAATAGCACTCCTGGAGCCCTATTTCGAAATCTGCGATTCACTCAAAATGAACACTGGATGGAATTTATGATCTCACCGACTTTTAGTGAGTTACAGATTTATAAATATTCAAAAGATATTTGAAACTCCCGAATGCCATAAAACATCGTCAATTGATCTCTCTTGCCTGTCGATGCCAAACAAAAAGTGATGAAATATGATAGAAACAATCAACATTCACCCTTTCCGTTCAGTGATAGCCCTGTACCATTTTATGGTTTTCGCCGCAATAATGATCGCTTGACGAATCACTTGTCAATTTGTGCCCGTAGTTAGACGCCTTTATTGGCCACTTCCTAACGTTGTAAATGTCATTATCATTTTGATCATTGGTGTGTTTGTTCGTTATTCAATTACGAATTCAATGTTTGTAGTGGCAATAGATGCGTGCAGTAATATGCTAGCATGTCTGTGTGACGTTCGCTAATTAATATGTAATTTGATATTATGTAATGTCTGCCATTGTTTCAGGAGTAATATTGAATTGATGATTGTAGATGAAGAATTTAAAAAGTTTCATTTTGGAAACATGTAGGTGATGTAGGTAAGAGTCCAAAAACAAAATTGTTTTATTTTTTATACTTAGGCTAATCAACAAAATACATAGATACGCCAAATCATCATCATCATCTGAGTTTCTTTCTCATTTCCATCCTGATGGTAATTCCGTCACCCTACTTGTCTGAGGCAAAAACAGCCCTCCAACGCTTCTTGATTCACCTGTTTTATATATAGGCTTAGCTAGTGTCATGAGAACTGTCTCATCATTATCGGGGTGACTTGGATCGCTAGACTTCTTCTTTTCGTGTCGAAAGCTCAAAAAATTCTAAATTTTGTTACTCCAGAAACGCGCCACTATCGCTATACTACTTCATAAGTATATTGCAAGATTGAATTTGCCTAATACTTTGCCACCTCTATTGCCTGGTCGCCATATGAAATTAATATTTTTTCATATTACAAAATATTAAAATTCAATGTATGTAGTTACTCTTGAACCTGGTAATTAAGAGAAACAATGACACATTCGAAAACAGGATTAACAAAAATCATTTACATGAAAAGCAAAAATCAACGCACAAATAAGATCAAACACCGAGTAAATAGATACAGTATCTTATCGCCATCAGCATCAACAAATGTCAGAGAAAAAAGATAGCCACTTTAAAGTGCTATCTCGATCGTTCAGCAGGTGCGCGAAATAACAAACCAGACGGGGTAATGAACTAGTGATGCCAAATTTCAAACTTAAATCGGGAATGGACCACCCGAAAAAGTTCAAAGGTCTTACAAAACGCAAATGAATATTTTACTTGTTCTCTAAAGGGACTAGCCGCATTGCAATGAATGCTGATAATTTTCGGATTAATTTTTTTTATATTTTAAGTTGAACAAAATTGTCAAATCACATACTTCAAAACATAATATTTCGGTGTTTGAACACCAACCTTGTATTAGAAGAAATTTAGTAGAAATGGGAATATTGGAACAATTCTGGAAATATTTAAATAAAAAATTATATAGTTACTTTAATAACAGTTTCAGTGTTGAATTTCGCCTTCATAAAATCCTCTCCGCTGCGCTCCTCTTGGTTTGAACTGACCCAAAACCGTCCTTCATAACGATCAACACATAATGCCAGATAGTTCCGTTTATTGTTGATTTTAGATTTAATTTGTAGCTTGTTCCGTAGCCGTGGCTTAAGCATATGTGGTGGTACTTCTTTTTTTATGGTACCCGAAATGGCCAAATTTCTGATATTATGTCGATTCGATATATATAAGGGTACTGTATACTATCCTAACTCGGTGAGGATTCATTAAAACAATTATTAGGATTATACCCAAACTCTGCCGCTGTGTGTTCGATGAAAATTGTTGTATTTAGACGATGGTTTCTCCTGTAGTATCAGACGTGGTTCAATGTGAAGGCAAACAGTCCCTAGTTGGCAGCACGCTAGTGACACCCTAGAGTCGCATCTTTCGCAGGCCGTATGCTTGGCTGTCAACAAACCTCTTTCACATTCTAGTGCTGACAAAAAAGCCCCGTTTGTCCCAGTTTAATTTCGAATTGGTTTCTCTACTGTGAACCCTCTGTTAGCATCCTGGTTGAGGGATTAGCCGAGACGCACCTGATCTTGATGTGAAATGACTGGATAATTGTTTGACAGGGGCGCTTATCCGGGTTATGGGACATCTGGCTTGCTCAAAAACTCGTCCGTGGGCGAAACATCTACTTTTTAAAATGCTTATTAGTAGATTCGCCCAAATCAACTGGCTGCGGGCGAAATGTATATTTTTCAAAAAAAGTATACATAAAGAGAAACTACTTATTACTTCAATTTATTAATTTGCGTGTTTGAAATTGTACGACATATTGAACTCTTTACAATTTGGATACACACTATTGTGATTTCATATATGAACATATTGCGTGCTAATACATAAATATAATAAAAAAGGAATAATTTTCAAAAACTACATTACCCTGGTCCATTAATTCTTTTAAAATTTTCTTTATTCTCAAGTTTGTCAATTTGGTGATTTCTTTTTTGCTGATAAAACCATATTTTATTGAGGAAGAATAATAGCTCTTCTACTATCGTTAGGGCGAATATGCTCATAGAGATTTCAAAATTTGTTTTTTCTTTTATACAATTAAGTAGGCAAACAGGCGTACGGCCCACCTGATGGTAAGTGGTATTTGAGCGAATGTACCCATAAGCATTTTAAAAAGGAGACGTTTGGCCCACGGACCAGTGTTTGAGTGGGCCCGATGTCCAATGACCCGCTTTTTCCATCACGTGTGTAATTGTATTATTAATTTATCATACTATGTTTTGATTTTGCACATTCTTATTCTGTTTGAATTGAAAATTTGTATTCGTATTATCAGTTTTGTCCCGTGGTTTTGTCTGATAAAAAATATATCAAATCTAACAAATCTGGACAGTTTTGTGTATGAAGAAAAACCAAATTTTGTGATGCTAGATTTTTTTTAACCTTGTTTTAGATTGATTCGGTTTTGATTGGTCACTCGAAACAACACAAGCTTTTCCATCATGAAATATTGATGGCTAAATATATTGTATACTCATATATAAACGCCAGGCAAGTTAATAAAATGTTATTTTAAAAATCAATTTTTTTTCGAATTGACTTTAAGATGACTTTGCGTGTGAGCTAATACCCTCCGATCTGTGTGGTTAGTGTAATAAGGACTTGCAATCCGATGTTTAGGACTAATTGCTTTCGAAGAAGAAACGTGTCGTATCGCAATTTGTCTTTTTGTTCCTTATTCTACTTTTTGCTGCTTTTTTTCAGAAGACAAGACTTGTGTAATTTGTAAATAATGTAGTTTTGACATATATTTTTATTTTTAATAGTATTAAATACAGGTATACAAAATATTTATTGTAAATACAATAAAATAAATAGGTGAATAAACTACTAGCGCAGTAAAACTTCGAGTTAAAGGATAAGGGGTACGATTGGGATAAAGTTGCTTGCGACCCACACTCATAATTCCTCCCATTCTTTTGTACCTGTGGCGATGAGCTTGTCTGAATCTTTGTCCTCAGTGTGTCTTTTGTTTTCGTCTCGTCGTAAAGTTCGTTCGTTCTGAACCCTGAACATGCGGGTCGGCTTGTAGCAACGGGGTCAACATTTCCGATACTTTTATTCAAAAGAGATTGTGCCATCTTAGAGACATATTTGAGGGCGATGGGGGTTATTTCTATAGCTGGTTGAGAAGCGCGCTTGTCGAATACTGAGTTTGGTTCTCGTCTTTGAGGCTCTTTGCCCTGGTGTGAAATTATTTGCAGCAGCATTTCCAGCTCGTCGAGGTACGTCCCAAACATGGCATGGAATATAACCTAGGCAGTTTTAAACCTGTCACTGCCCGATTTTATTTCGAATCTCACCCCAGATTCCACAGTGCTATTAGAAAGTTTATTAGAGAGAGATTATCCCGAAAAGCTCTAGTTAGTCTGCCGGTCTTATCTACATATACATACATAATAATAAAAAAACCTATTGCGTAAATCGCGGTCGTCAGTAGGAGTATATCGCAGAGTACCGTGAGTATTCTGGCAACCGCTCTTCCCATCCCACAAGTAATTCACGATCTCCGACGCCAATGCCCCTTTGTTCTACTTATGGCGTTTATCCTGTAGTCTGTGCTAAGCAAAATGCCTGCATTCTAGAAACAAAGATATGGTGTAATAAATGCGTGTGATGATTGACTAAGCCATATTATGAAATCTCGTTAATTCCTTAGGATCCAACCACTTGGGAACCCCTTATTGTTACTTTTTTAGGCAATTGAACTCCGAACTCTGATCTTGATAGGTAATGACAGGACTTACGACGGATTATTTGTATAGAAGATAACATTAGGATGTTAGGAGTTGATAAAACCATACAACAGGGAACCGAGAACTTCATATGGAAAAGACATAATGCGTCGACTCCAGATAATGAATGGCAAGTGGATGATGGTGGAACTTACTAAGGGAAAGGTATAATATTTTTTGCCGTGTAAGTCATTTGAGGTTTCTGTTAATGTTTATAAAATGGAATATTGTCGTGCAAATAGTCATAACCCCCTCAATTAAGTCAACTTAAATCCTTGAGTATATTTATGCGTGTAAAGACATTTATTTTGCGCGGCACGCGAGGGCCCTCAGGCATTGTTGTAAAAACACGTATTGTCCGCACCAATAAATTATCACGGACCAATATTTTATATAGAAGGATAACTAGTAATGTTTATTCAGAAAAATCTACCCTTTTGACTATTTATCTGCTTGTGGAAGTGGCACATTTATGCTGTTTTAGCGCTCTCGACCCAGCTCAAAAGATTTTTTAAGATTCTGAATATTCAGAATCAGAATGTCGAATAAAACTATGAGTCTATTGGGACAACACGAGGATCTAGAAGGATCACTGACATTAGATTTCTAAACCTTTTGTTTAAACTGAGTGAAAATGCTTTTAAAAGGTTTAGCGTTTCTAAAACGAACTTAATCTAAAGAAATAGAAGCCAATTTGTCTAGTAACCTACTATTGCATATCATAATATCTCATGTGCTCGCAACATGCATATAATAAAAGAAGATAAAATATCTCTTGCTTAAAGTAGTAAACATGCTTCAACAAGGTTTAGCGTATCTAAAACGAACTTAATCTAAGGATGCCGAATATTCGTCTTATGTGCTCGCAACATGTAGATCAGTAATATGATGTACCTACCTCATGTCAATCCTTTAAATGATATTCGTTTACATAAAACAAAACACAACTGTTAAATAATAAAAATAACTGCAGGAGCCGTATACGAATTAACCGAATTGTTTCACATGATTAGTGATTTTTTCTCCACCTTTCGTATTGAACTAGTCATTTCACACTCGTAGGAAACACACATAATTACATTATTCGGCAGTCTTGTTTTTTGTTATCTCGAATTACGGACGGAATTATTTTAAGGAGGGCCTGATTGCGGCCTGTCGGGTGACTGTGCAGTTTTGCTATACGTTAGGGGGCTATTCTTGAATTTTGATACCTGCTTGGCGCGATAGATTTCTGTTTTAAAAATCTGTTCTGTTGAATAATGCTATTTGAATAATAGTTTCATCTCGCATTCACAAAAATCTATTTTTAAACTTGTCTGATTAATGATATTGTTTTATATCCGCCTGTTTGATGTTCTTCCCCTCGAAATAACTTCGTTGGCGAAATCATGCAAATAGACCTCGGTTTTTTCCTTACAATACCCACGGGAAGATTAGGAGTGGTCTATTCTTAGCAAATACTACACAGCACTGGTCGACAGTATGTAGCATGAGTTGATATTTTTGTATTTGTGTCAATTTCGCATGCGAAATATGGGAGGAGATAAAAGTTTTCAAGGATTGGATAAACACTGTAGATCTAAGTGGAGAAGTAGGTGATGAAATGTATAGTTAATTATGAAAGTGGTCTTAAACAGCATCTTTCATACGCTCCTTTCATTTCGACTGTGTTTTCAAATCGAAATTACGACAATGAAAAACTAATAGAAAGAAATACATGAAATGGAAAATGATGTTGGTTTTAACATACTGGTCGTTGAACATGCTCATCAAAGATTTTGTCGTCAACCGTCAAACAATAATAGTTTATTTTCATAGAAAATGTGTTGGTTGCTCGTTGTCCTAGTTGAAGTCCTTGTGTTTCTCGACTATCAGTCCGCCTGTTTTTTATTAGTCATTCTAGTAGTGTTGCATGTACGGAGGCTAAACCAAATTTTGACCATCGTCACTTTTTAAATGTTTTACTTCGGAAGGCACATTCAACCGTTGGTCCAGGCTGCCATTTGGTGGTCGTTAATGTCACAGACCGAAAGCCGTTTAAGAAAAACTGACACCATTGTGAACAGGGACGACTGACCATCTAACCCACTCGATATGAATGAATGACTGTTCACAGGAGTATCAAGCCAAAAAAAAAAATGTACAAATACGAAGGATAAATAATAATTTTGCGCTCAAACTACAAGAATAGTCTCCCAGTGAAGTCGGTGGCATGAAAAGGAGCTCATGACTGCCGTCCGCCGGCTGACACTGGCTCACGACAGGTGAAGCACTCGTGTTCAGTTCCCTGCTCTCGACTGACAACAGTCATTATCATTACAATATATAGCAATGTTTGCTTAAGAAGATCTCCTTTCATCGCACCGCGGCGCCCGTTCAATACCTATTAAAAACTTAAAACTCTTGGTGGAAATCATCGGTCTTAATTGTAGTTCTTGAAGCTAAACACAGAAATTCGAAAAATCTATCTTAATCTTTAGTCTAGTCTCGACTGAAAATGAAAAACATTTGTTCTTTAACTTACGTCCTATATGTGGCTGGGTCCTCCTTGTAAGTATTCACTATAACACGTGTAAATTACTTCAACACTTTGACTCGTCAATATTTATCATTCCTCCTTTTCCGTGACGTTAAATCAAAATTAGGTTTCACAAAATAAACGATGATGGAGAGTATTGAGGTACTGTGTAATGTCAGGAGAGAGGTAAGTCGGCCGAAGTAAATCCTCTTAGTCTCACAACAAAGTTTAGGAAGTACACCGAAGTCTGATGATCTACACAAAACTCAATGCTTTTCAAACTGGACCACATACTGTATGTTTCTGTTATTGGATTGGGACAGAGCATTAAAAAATATTATAAATGCGAAAGTCTGTCTGTCTGTTTGTTGTGCTTTCACGGCCAAACCGCTGAACGGATTTTGATGAAATTTAGTATGAATATAGTTGTAGATCCGGAGTCAAACTTAGCCTACTTTTTAACGCAGGCGGAGCTGCGGGAAACCGCTAGTATTATATAAAATCAGTACCTACGGCACATTCATGAATGTACAGGAACATTCATGAATCGTATATCGAGACAGAAGTCAACTTCACATTGACACAAACATTAAACATACGAATAATGTAAAACCAGACAATATTTTGGGGACCATAATGATTATACTCTTCAACAGTTTCTAGTAACAGGAATATTTTTAATTTACCCATATTTTTAAAATCTATATTTCTAGTATTTCCGAGAGTTCTGTGAAAATCTCGTTCTCGATCTCTAAAACTTCGATTATTAACATTATTTATAAATGTCGTGTTATTTCAGAAGTGAATTTAGTAGTTTAAAAAGTAATTGTGTAGTATATAAATTGTATTGTATAGAGAAATGTTCCTGTTTTCACAAAGTTTGAGAGCCATAGGGTTCTGTGATGTACGACCTCGCACCACGTACGCGATATGGCCACCGCGCCACTATCGCGCGATCGTCGCGCCTCTGTCGCCCGTCACGTCGCCGATAACCCGCGTACGTGCCCGACTCTGGGAAGACTGGGTGGGACTGAAATTGGATTAACTGTGTCTGTTGTATGGTAGGCTTGGTAAGATTGTTAAATTGCGATTTGTCGGAGATACTAAGAAATACAATAGAATAGCAATAAGTATGTCTAATGATGTTAGACAGATTTTTTGCAAAGCAACCACTGGTGCCCCGATTTTTATATCAAGAAAAATAATAACATCGCTCTTCGGCTATTATAATCATCCCACTGACTGTTTTCAGCTATTGTAAACCTGCGCTTTTCGCATATATCTAATATTTATCAAAATCTCTTTAGCTGCTACGTTCATCTCTTCCTAGGTCTACTCTTTTTTCCTTCACCCGTCTGTAATCTGTTTGTAGCAATATATAGCGAACTTTTTCCATCTGATTTACGTACTGCTGCCTAAGCAATTTTATACCAAAGCTCGTCATAAGAATCATAAACTTCTTCAAAGGTTTTAACCTTAGTCATTCTTAGAAACTCGAGCATGAACATTTGAGATCTTTGAACATTAATTATTTCTATGACATCAATGTCTCCTTAATAGCTCCTTATAGAGAATATATAGACTTTGACGACCTTCGTGATACGATCCATCGCGGGAGTTTCTTTAACCTAAAATATGAATAATACAAACAACAAAAACCGACTTCGTTTATTAGAGCCATCTTGAAGGTATTCTGAACCCAAGATGTTCTGAAACCCCTCTGAAACCAGAGTGTAAATGATCGATTACCAAGCCAAGTGAGACTAACCTCAAAAATGCCATTATGATGGCTATGGGTTGGTTTAGATTTAGGAACTTTTTAACTAGGCCAAAGGTACAGTTTGACCGCGCCTTGGGTATGCGGGGGAGGTGGGGAGTGGGCATGAAATTCTTAGTGCTAGACAGATCTTACGATATCGAATTAAAGTTTTCTGTTACTGAATATTTACGAACATAATTCTATCCAAGCCCGTTTATACCCGACTGTGCCAGAAGGAGGATTAGAGTATGTATGTATAATTGATTGGTACGCTCTGCAGCCTGAATGGAGGTGTCGTTAGATTCGTATTTACTGTTAAGAGTTACACTGGGTATATATAAAAAAAAAAAATCGGATGTTTTTTTTTTGAGTACTTTTATTTCCAAATTACACAGAAAAACTAGGGATTTTAGTTTTTTTAATTACCTTTATCTTGTAATATATATCTTGTATTGTTCAATGTGATTGTTAATACAATTAAAAAATAAAATCGCATGTGCGTCTTACACTACACCCCCGTCTTGCCGCTAGCATACCTCAGGCGCGGTACAGCGGTTGTGGTCAAGCTATAAGTTATATTATTATACAAGTACTGACACCAGAGCATATAGAGTCGAATAGCTTTGGAAAACTATTTTAAACTTAAGCAAGCGACTGGAAAAGATATGAAAGATTAAAAATGTTGAATTGTGTTTATTTGGATGACATCATTTTCCAATCTCATTTTTCCAGTCATTTAGATTTTACAATTAAACTACTGTATTCTCCTCGCGATATTGGGTGGCAGGCTACCGTTTGAAAATTCGACATGTAGCTGCCGCGATCAAGACCCCGTAACCAGAACAAAAATAGCTAACCTCCAGTCACGTACGCCTTGTCCAAAAGCAAGCTAACTACAAGAATGTTCAATGTGTTTCAGTAACTTAGAAAACGAGTTAATTACAGAGACTTTATACAACGAATAATATTTGAAAATAACTGTAAATAGACTGAATTCCAAATGACATGTTAAAAATAGTGTATACGAAGCATATATAGTACTTACATTGTACATATATATACATTGTGCATATATAGGCGTAGGCAGCGTAATTGTAAAATATACCATTAAATGCATGTTGCTTGATTTGTAAATAAGAGATTGTTATTTAATCAAGATGGATAGAAAATAAATTGCCAGTTACTGATAATTCTTAATAAACACCAAACAAAAATGGTCTTAGATTGGAAAAAAAATTACACCACGTCAAATATACAAAAGATAACTAAACTCACATCGTTTAATTATTAAAGGAAAGAAATAAATATAATGGGTTAAAGCAAAATTTATTGATTAAATTTACGAAAGTTAGACGCGGAGTTCATACGTCGTAAACTTCTGTGTGGTAACAACGGACTTTATTCAGTTCAGTAGCTCGCAACATGCTCGCGACGAAAACCTTATAAAAACTAATATCAAAGATTTTATTGAAATCTCACGTCACGGTCTACAATTGTTGGCAAGCATGCTAGCTCGATACCACCTTTGGTATTGTCGAAATACCATCACTACCAGTGTTACATGAAGGAAGCCCGAGAATGCCAGTGATTGCTTTTTGTTCTTCTACAATTCAGTAACTACCTTTTTTTGTGGCCCGTGTTACAAGACTGAGAGTGCTTTAGTCTATTTTAGATCTTAAGAACGCATTAATTATTTCTCTCTAAATTTTTAAAATTTTGGAATCTATCGAGGAAAGCAAATCATCTGAGATTTCTAGAACTTATATTGCAAACAAAAAAACAATATAATAACAACATGTAGCAGCATTTGGCACGTGGCATTGTCATGTAAATGTTGGTTGTCGCTAATATACCTACTTAAGTATTTATTACATGCAAATTCATATTCATAAATTCGACATCCCTTCGGTATTTCTTAACGTCCTTTACTCCACGCAAATTGGTACTCTGCCTTACATAAAAGTTTTAGATATACCTGTGATTACTTTACAAAAGTGTCGAAGAGCGTTTACAAAGCGGTGTTTTTAATCCGCTCTCATCACATGACTTAGACAACAACTGACTTAGGTATTTGAGATCTAAATCCGATTCAATATCTTAAAATGAAGACGCGTCGCCGTAAGTAGCCGGCCGGTCATTTATCAAATAAGGCGGTCACATAAGCCGATGATATTCAAAATTTTCAATTGAGTTGTTTATGTCTCCTTAAGCGTATCTCCCTCCGTTCTTAAGGTTGTGGCGTCATGAGCAATATCGCCTTCTGTTGTGCCCTCTGCTTTTCCATAGGGATCGCATCCCTGGTTTATTGTCAACTTGCTTTGGGGTGCAAGATTTTTAGTAAGAGCTTGGGCACTTCGCTTGGATAATTCGTGTAAATTACTGTCTGGGTCATGTTTCAAACCACTAACATTTTCTATGAATCTTGGCTAAAATCGAAAAACATAGACACGCAATGTTTTAATACATTTTGTTCGTTATCCGAGCTACTGTAGCTACGACCACCGAAAACACAAGTTCAGCAACGGTTTCTACTGATTATGAGTAGAAATAAAATATTTTATGATAGTTTTTTCTATGAACACTCAAATGTAATACTCAAGTCAACAAGAAAATAGTAAGTAGATAACAGTAAGGACTTTAGATTCTGACTCGCTGACATGCTGAATAGTGGCGGGTAGCGCATCTATTGATAATCATTATTGATGATTGCAGGTACATATATCTCCGGTTTTTGTTGCTCCCGTATGCGAGGCACAAGACGTAAGAGTTAGCGATTATTTAGAAGTTGTCGATTGATTTTCTGGTATAGGTATATTAATACATAGGGCGCACTGTAAGTTTCCGGAACTGGCCACTTACATAAACAATATTTAAAAATTTATTGCAACATTTGAAAATAGAACTCTTTGGCTGTAGAATGCAGTTTGTTTCATCTGACTGTCTTTTGTTTTTACCTTGTGGCGCCATTTAAAAAATTGTGTGTCTGCATCAACATGGATTTAACTCGGGAAAATTTTCGTAGTATGATTTTCTACGATTTTAAGTGTAATTTGACAGCTCAACAGAGCATCGCTCGGCTTGAAACAGCTTTTGGCAATGAAGCACCATGCAAGACAACTGTTTATAGCTGGTTTGCAGAATTCAAGCGTGGTCGTATCAATCTCAGTGACGAATCTCGCATTGGTCGGCCGTCCACCGCTGTGACCAACAAAAACATCAATGCTGTGCGCCGTATGATTGAAACAGACAGGCATGTGACCTACCATGAAATTCGCGCATCCTTAGAAATAGGCATGAGTCAAATACAATTAATCCTACACAAACATTTGGGTGTGAGAAAGCTGTGCTCGCGGTGGATCCCACACAACTTGACTGAGGCTCAAAAAACGGACCGCGTCACTTGGTGCAGTGCCATGCTTACCAGATTCAACGAAGGTGCGTCAAATTTGGTGTGGGACATAGTAACAGGTGACGAAACATGGATTTATTGCTACGATCCCAAAACAAAGCAGCAATCGAGCGTATGGGTCTTTCAAGATGGGCCGAAACCAACCAAAGTGGCGCGCGTGAAAAGTGCATCTAAGCGGATGATTGCTTCTTTTTTTAATAAAACTGGACACTTGGCTACTGTTGCTTTGGAGAATCGTCGTACAGTGAATAGTGACTGGTACACGACCATTTGTTTGCCGGAAGTTATTGACGAACTCCGTAAAAATAACCGTAAACGCCGTATCATCCTGCACCACGACAATGCTAGTTCTCACACGGCCAGACAGACAAACGACTTTTTGAAGGCGAAAAATGTAGAACTCATAGTCATCCTGCATACAGTCCGGACCTGGCACCTTGTGACTTTTTTCTGTTCCCAAAAATTAAGAACCAATTACGCGGTCAACGATTTTCATCACCAGAAGAGGCTGTCGAGGAGTATGAAAAACACGTTTCAGAGGGCACCACAGAGGAGTGGCACAAAAGTTTTCAAAACTGGTTTCATCGAATGAAAAAGTGCATAGACGCCAAGGGAACTATTTTGAAAAACAATAAATTAGTTTTGTACCTTTAATAGTATTTTTTCATATTCATTCCGGAAACTTATAGTGCGCCCCACGTAATATACCCCAAAACTAAAAACTGACGATCAGACGATGTTTAGAAATGTTTCAAAAACCAAAGACTGATTAATTTTCGCATTTTTTTTTAAAAGGCAGATTATCTGCTCTTTTTGCCAAATAATTGCCGACTACGATAGTGGCCGAATAGTCTGCTTAAGCGAATAGTCGGGACATCTCTAATTTATGATTTTATTGCTTTATTGCTGGATTTTCTTATAAATAAAAATCATGAAACTGTAATGATTTCGTATGTTTATGCGATTGTTACATATTAAATAAAACTATTTTAATACGGTTTTTATTGCTTTTGTTTGCATGTAACGTTTTAAACATTTTACAGCGTTCATGGTCGTGGGTAGATTGTTTACCTACAATACGATACGTTTATCGTATTCAGATCATAATTAAAGAGCAATCACTCGTGGCATCATTAATAACTTAACTAACTAGCCCCCTTGTTATAAGATCATGAAAGTTAACGTAAATAAATATTTTTGCTTTATTATCAACTGGAAACATTTCCAGAGCAATAAGGCAACAACATAAATAATTACATTTTTATTGTTATTTTTGTTAGTTATGAAACATAGCCTGTGGACGCAAAGTGTCAGGCAGGCACCCAAGTAACCGTACACGCTGTGATACACGCTGAAATATTGTCACTTACACCACACGCCAAGAAACTGCCATCTCATCGCGGATTGCCGCGACGGCAAGTGAATCAAAGCGCGCATTCTTGGCGCAACATAAAGGCTTGGCGTTAAGCGTTGATTGACCGATTCAAAGACGGAAATTCGAAGTTGCGATGACACGATGACGTGAGGCAGATACGGTGGGAGAGTAAAAAATGGAATGGCCACGGTAGGTAATCTTGTAGAGAAATAAGTGAGCTATGTGTGGAGCGAAATTAATGAATTATTGTCGAAAGTACACAGAAAAGTATACTTAAATGAACTCTGTTCGAAATTTTTACATTACTTGCTTACAAGCCAGCAGTAGCAAAGGTTACTATTTGAATTAAAAAAAAAAATTGATTGATAATTATGTGCTATGAACAAGTCGTAAAAAAGGTAAAGTATTTTGAGATTTGCCAGTGCAGAGCTTTTTCACATGAATTGATGAAGTAAGGTTGGCAAGAGATAGCGACCTTTAACGTCGAGATATCTGTCTTATTAACATTTATCCATTGATATTTCAGGTTTCAATTTATTGATACTTGTAAAATATGTAGCATCATTTTTTTTGTAGTCTTATATGGCACTAGCCTTATTTTTCCATGCGTCGTATTTATTGCTTGGAATCCCCTAATATTTACATATGATTGATGTACTTAAATATATGTTTCAACAGGTATAATTAAAAAGAAAGATCAAAATGTCTAAACGACCTAAATTAATGTCTTCAAATGCCGACATGTTTGTTTGAATTAAGGCTGGCTATTTTTGCCAAAGTAGAGATGTGTTGTGAATAGGACACTACAGGTAATAATTAAACTTTGAATTGCTCGAAATGCGAATGCAAAAATCTTACGTCGACGACCAGCTGATAATAATATAAACTTTTTTGAAAAATATAATTTAATATTGATTAATATGCAAAATATGGAACAAGATGAAAGTGAATGAGACGAGCTTCCCATCGCAATCCATCAAACACCTCCACTGAAAAACGAAACCGCTACCATTGCACGCCCTAATGAATTACCGACAACAAACTAACGAATTGCAGCTTAAGTAACAACACTCGCCATTAAAACTAGCCCCTTAAAGATCAATATTGTTTAATTTTTCCGAATCGATAGCAAAAATATGTTTGCCAGACCAGTCTCCTTCCGAAGAAACTAAATCCACAGTTTACCATTTAGAAGTTAATGGCGTATTTTTTTTCGCTCAAAAGCGTATATATCATAAATTATGACATGTAACACCCACTCTTTGTGGGTAACGTACGAAACATACGAGTTTTGCGGTCTATAATCGTTTACTAATGAATCTCGATTCGTATTCGAATGTGGATCTACCGATCGAGATTCATTTTTAAGGAAAAGAAAAATTTGATTTATCTAAGGGGAACCAATTGTATTATCTAAACATTAGTGATTTTTTATACCGATAAGGACCTCGCTCGTAGGCACAATCAAGTAGTTAATATCTCAGTCACAAGAAGAGCTGCCGAATAATTTAATAAGACATTTTGTTGGCCTGGTTCCTGCCTAGTGTCTTATATAAGGTACGCTAGTACTTCATTAATATACAACGGACATAGAAAATATACTAAGTTGGAAGGTAAAAAAAATTTTTTTTTTAATTAGGGTAACTAGGAACTTTTTTTTACTAAATGTAAATAAAAAGGGATAAATAAAATAAAGAATAACAAAAATAATGGAAGATGTGTGATAATTTTGTAATAAATAATTTAAAGTAGAGGAAGGGAAAGAAAGCTAATTAGCCAATGGAGCCGAAAAATAAATGAGATGGGGCGAATATAAACATAAATAAAAAATAATAATGATAAGATATGTGCAGGATACTTTAAAATAGATAAGGTAGGGTTTAATAATACTAGGAGGTATGATCATCCGACACCTGCACACACTCATGCAGGCTGGTCTTATTAAAGAAGGCTTTCGCTTTGGCAATGTTGTTCACAATTCGCTTGTTAATAGTAGTGTGCTGAGCAGCCTTAACCATGGTTGACTAACGAGACTAATAAGATACTCTGAACCTGTCTTCTTGATTGAGACATCGAGTGTTTCACAGCTGTGTCACCCTTGTAATTGGTAAATGGCGCGTGGAGATGATTTCCGATAGCATGGTCAGCACCTATAAGCAAAATGAACCTATCTCTCTCGAGGGCCTTTGTCTGCTGTGAGGTTTAGAGAAGCTTAGCATATGGGCGCTCAGCTTCGTCTAATGATAGGTATTCCCATGCCGCTTTGATGAGAGCTCTCTGGACAGGTGCTCTGGCAATAAGTCAGCGATCATGCATGCTTGATCAGACCTGTTCTTGGCCTTTTCGTCGGCTACCTTTTTAGATGCCTTGATTGTTCGATTTATGGCCCCAATTTTAACTTATATTCACTATACGTTTTATACTTTTACACCTCCTTGTTGTTGAACTAGAGAGTCCAAAAAGACATGTAATTTTTAATTTTTAACAGGGAAAGTGAAAAAGAAAAGGTAAACTTAGAAAATATATATTAAAAAAGGACGCTCCGTAATGATTTTTTTAAAGTAGGTACCTACTTTGAGAAGAAAATGAAATTATTTCTTTCAGAAATAATGTTGGATATTTAATTGAGAAATACCCATTGCGTACTCGGGTTTATAATACAAGGTTTGAAGTTAAATGTTAATTTGGCAAATTATTACAGTAAGGAGGAAATCTTGTGAAAGTTTAATTTAGAATTTTGAAAAAAAATTATGTAAAGAAAATAAATTATGAAATGAAAAGTATGGATGAAATGAGGAACGATGTGGAATTTGTACTTAAGTCATCATCATTCCAGTCGCAGTCAGTCCACTGCTGGACATAGGTCACTCCTAATGATTTCCAAAATAACCGGTTGGCAGCAGCCTGCATTCGGCGTCTGTCTGTGACTTTTTTCAGGTCATCTGACCATCTGGTCGGTGGATGTCCAACGCTGCGCTTGCCGGTTCGTGGCCGCCATTCGAGAACATTTCTGCCATAGGCCATCGGTTCTACGCGCTTTGTGTATAAAAGTAGCGCTAGTGGTGCTCTCCCGGTTCCACCCGCCCATGATGAATGTGGTGATTTAGGCTATCTAATTCAAAAATAATCTTACAAATCCGATCAGTAAGTAGTTCCAGAGGTAACTGCAATCAAATAAAAGAACTGCATATATATTTTCCTATTGCACCACAGAATATAGAAACAAAAATATCGAAATTAAAAACTTATTAAAACTAGAAATGGTATGCCTAATGTTATTGAGTATAAAAATTGTTTTTAACTTGCATACAAGTTATAAGAAACTATAAGTAGTAGGGCACTATCGGCGCTTTGTAACTTGAGCGTTCGGCGGCGGCGCCACCGTCACCAGAGCGGAACGGCGGAGTACCGGCATTTTTTCAGCAGCATATTAATTTATTAATGTCGCCCGTCACGGGCTATGTCGATGCGCCTTTTTACTGTTAAATCGCATTTGTACGAATATCAAATGTTGTGAATGAAAAAATTTTGTACATCTTCGTTACAGACAACATGTAATTTTCTACGGTGCAATAAAATGTTTTCATTTACGTATTTGTTCATGTCGTAGGTCGTAGGTAACGGTATACCGTACCTACACTACCCGCAACTACACTACCATATATGTAGTGTATTAAAACTCTCCGATTTGATTCTTATCTACATTAAAGTACATACCTTACTGGCAAAATATCCTGATGTAGATAACGAAGTGAAAAATCCATAAAAGCCGCACTAAATCAGAGAATAACCGTATTCTAATTTGTACAAGCTAAATGTGTACAATGGTGTTCATGTAGGGTGTGGAAATAATAAACCGCGCACTCATCTGACCTTCAGATATCGATATCTGAAGGTCAGATGCGAGATAATGGAAAGTCTTTATATATATTATGCATTGTATTTAATAAAGGTAATCTCTGGAATAACGTCTGTTACGCAAAAGGAAAACAGGCGTTTTCGACAAATAATGCTTGTTTGAAAGAATAGAAGTATAAACAGTGCCATCCAAAATAAAACGCCATTAGAATTTGTGACCTTAAGGTCGATTTCACTAAAGTCGGATAAGTTTTATCCAAGGATACTAACGCAATTTATTCTCGTATGATGAAGTTTACATTTCACCACACAGTTAATCCAAGAATATACTGTTAATCCATGTATTACTGTTATTCCACACATTTTATTTGACCAAGTACTTACAGTGTTTATAAAATTTTGTGATTTTATAAATTTCAAAAAATTATCGGACTTTTAGCGGGAAGTTGCAAAAAGCAGTATCGTCGGCACTGTATCTTTAAAATCTGTGTTTTTTTAGTATTTGTGAATAATAATGGTGGATTAATATGCAAAGTATTCGAGAACAAGTGTGAGTGTTAGAAAGCAAGCTTTGTAATCTGCCGCTACTTTCAAAACAATATTGATCGACATGTTCACTGTATGATCGTAACTTGCTTGCTGACGTAAAGTCGTCTTTTGACACTCTTCGCTTCTGTCACTCACAAGGTCAGGCGCTTTGCTCGCTCGCTCACTGTTATGGTCACTGTATAACTATAACCTAACCTACTTTCTGTCATAAAGTCGACTTTTTGCACTCAGTCTGTCGCTCGCTCGCTTCGCCCGCTCGCTCACTGTAATGGCAACTGTATAACCATAACCTCACCTACTTTGTAATAAAGTCTTCCTTTGACACGCGGTCGCTTCAGTCACAAGGCCTATCGCTGGCTCGCTTCAGTCGCTCGCTTACTGTTTATGACCACTGTATAACCTAACCTATCTTCTGACAAGGAGTCTACTTTTGACCTGAACCTTTTTTGAACTTTAATTAGACCAAAGTAAATAGGCTCCTTAGATTTCTCACACATATTTGTGGCAATTGAATCAATTATCAAACAATGCACGCTATAATGCTAAACGTTGGTTTTTAAATTGGCATAATTATATTATTTTTGGCATATTATTTTTTAAAATAATGTTTTGGTGTAATAGAAATTTAATTTTCGATAACTTACCTAACATTTCTTTGCGTGTTGTGCCCTCTTCTGTGCCCATATGTCTATGTCCTATGTTAGTTTGGTTCACGGGAAGAGATCCCTTTTTGGGATAAGTCCGCCTTTTGTTGTAACCTGTATTCTGATACTATGTTCTTTGTGTACAATAAAGATTTTTACATACATACATACTTTGTAAGTAAAATATTTCAATGTAATACTTAATAAATTGCCGTTTAAAGCATTTAAATATTCCCAATTAATTCGTTGTTTATTTACTCATTCATACCGAGTGGGTCTATTTACTAAAGCCTATTAACAAACAATGTTTTGCTAGCAAGCCTTAAAGATTTTAAAAAGTAGTACTTGTAATAAGATTTGTCTCTAAAATATACCCATTAATTGTTAGTTAATACACACTATAGTATTAATTTAAACTAAAACAAGTAATTACTCTACTTAAAATAAATATATTACTATTTTTGATCGAATGTGCAATTGATGCGGCAACATATATATACTACGAGTATGTGCAAATAAAATGAAGAACCATCGTACGTCGGTCGGTGTGTGCACTAATTCGTATTTTTTCGCTTCGCGCTATTTACTACGGGCCGTTAATTTTGTGAAATTTAGACAAATACACCTCTGCGTATCGTAGAAAACAAAAAATATGCATTCCTTACGCGCGATATATCCAACTACGCGCTTTGGCCAAATGAAGGGAAACAACTAGAACTAAAAATACTTTTATAAAATATAAAAATTTGTTCGTTTCAAGCAATTTTGTTGTCCAGTGGCCTATAAAGAGCTTAAAATAAAGTTAAGCGGACGATGTCAATAAGGTTGATAATCGCTTGAACCTGTTTTATCAACATACGATCGCTAAATAAACCTGTTTTGACTTTCATGTGTTTTTCCGATATTAACTTGTTTTTCTGACTGTCATTTGATTTCTCCACATTTGTTTTCCTTATTCTATACTTAATACGAGCAACAACTAGTTTATAATAAATGCTTATCTTAAAATGTTTATACAGTGTTGTAGACGATTGTACTTAGTTGTAGCTATGGGTGTAATTTGAAATATATATTCCTAATGACACAACTAGTTGTGCATACCAGTTGGTCCATGTGGAGAACGGTAAGGTCAGGAGAAAGGTAAGGTCTCATAAATGTTTAAAAAAAGCAAATAAATTGTGTCTTTTTAATCATTGAAGATACAATCCGATTTAGAATCCTTTGAGTTCCAGTAGGGGAGGGTGCCAGTTCAAGTTAAGTTCAAACGATTACTTAAAACTTGATCTCGGCTGTAAATTTTTCATAAAACATGTATGCTAAATAATAGTACAATAATCTTGGCAATGAAACTGAGTAAACATTCTTGAATTTATCACATAAACTTTGTCGTCCAATAAAATAATTCATATGTTAACTCATAAAATAAGATACGCGTATGCCACTTGGAAAGCCACTCTCCACATCACGTGTTTGGTTTTGTATCGGTTATTATGTACAATAGCCGACGCAAAACCAATACGGAACAGCTTACTTAGTTCATATTGTGCTATTAAATGTCGATGCGAGTGGGCGAGAGATTTCATTAAATTTTTAGGTACTAACTAGGAGGCCTTTGAATGCCCTTAAATATGATACCAGTAGTGTCATGAAGCTACAGAGTGATAATAACTTCAACCATTTAGGATAGCCTGTAGCGTCCATTCCATGTCTCGCCGTAGTACCTAACTACCTGCATAGTACATATGTATGACTAATAAATACGTCTGTGATCCTACAAATAATTAATGTGAAATATAATCATTCGTTCATCATCATCATCATTTCAGCCGCAGTCAGTCCACTGCTGGACATAGGCCTCTCCTAACGATTTCCAAAATGATCGTTTGGCAGCAGTCTGCATCCAGCGTTTGCCGGCTACCTTTTTCAGGTCATCTGACCATCTGGTCGGTGGATGTCCAACGCATCAATCATTCGTTCGACTAATATGAATTAGGCGTGTATCATATATCCAGTGATGTATCCCAGACTATTTTGCTAACAGGCTAAGCTAATCGGCATAAATTATTACATTAAATCGTTAGCCGTAGCGCTCTATTCAAAGCCATATAATTTAGAACCATCGTAAATGTTACAGGCGAATTGTACTTCTATAGTAAAACGCATGGCTGTAGTACCATTGCCCATTGTGCATTTGATATGACCATAAAACGCCGAGAGAACAAAGAAACAATTTTATAAATTGTGCGCTACAGTTCACTGGAAAAGTATATGGCGATGTAGAAAGTAAAATGTGTAAACTTTTGCATATTTCTTTTTTTTATAACACAATTTGTTGTAGCGTTGTACGTATCAAATTTAAGCAGCATTACAGTTCTTTTTTGAGTCAACATGGCTTTATAAAAGGTCTTAAATTAATTTAGATTAGCAAGCATTACAGTGTATGCGTGTGTGTGTGTGTGTGCATTACTACATCTTCGCACGTTTGAAGAAAGAAAGGCTGAAACTCTCCGATGTGTTATATGTTTTCTGTAATAAACTAAGTATAGTATGTGCTTAATTGATCTCCAGGATAACTAACGTCTCACATAACAAAATTTTTGTTTTTACCATTTGTTCTCCCTTTATTATATGTTTTTCTAACACTCCCACTCTTCTCGTCCCTCGTCTCTCCATACAACCGAAAACTACAGGTTTCGCAGTATTTTATTACGGTTTTTTGAATATCCCTATATATATATATAGGGATATTCTTATTTCTATTATCATTATATTATATATATATATATATATATATATATATATATATAAGTGAATAATTTCTTTACCGTTTCTGTTTTGAGGCACTACTTGTAACGATAGGTATAAAATGGTTTTATTCCAAGTCATGAGGAAGTATCGAGATGTTTTCTTTGCGTGGTCTATGGATTCGTTGAGAAGTTCATAGTATAGTAGTAATAAAAGTGTGCGAGATTAAATATAACAGTCGAATCTTGGTATTTCTATGACCGGCCATACATCAAACAACAGTTTTAGTTCATTTCAACTAATTTTAAATCTGCGATTTCGTCAAGTTTATTTCCATAAAAAAAGCGAAAAATATTTAATGTTAATTTATTGCAAACGGTATCTCAAAGATAAAGTACAATAGATATCACTTGATGTAATGTATTTTTCTTCTAATTTTATTTAAAACTATATTTATTGCCTTCGATCAAAGTTATCGGTTTTCCCGAATTAGAACCTGCTGTGCTGGTACAATTCTGTGTCAAAATATCTTCCTTGAGAATAAGAGTTGAGAGGAAGAGGTGAGATTATTACATCTTCTGATGACAAATTGAGATGATTGTTTTTTTTTTAGTCCAAGATCAAAATAAGCGGGTTTAATGAGCCTCATTTAAAGTTCAGCTTTGTTCAGTGTAAAGAAGTAAGTAAAAGGAACAATATAAATTATAGCTAAGAAGGTCTAAACGGAGTCGCCAACATTCAGTTTAAATTTAAATTACGCATTTAATGACAGTAGAAAAGGAAAACGAACAAGAATAAAATTAAATGTGTAATCTAGTGAAGAAACTCTTCAACAGTTGGAGGATAGGATATTCTCCTCCGTTACACTACTAGTAATTAGTAGGTCAGATGAACATCGTGTACGAAGCGATATATTACCGCCTGAGGAGACACGCGTCGATCTCGCAGATATACGGGGCCCATTTGTTTGTGTAGACAAGCATTATTTTCTGGCCGTAAGCTATGCGTACTAACTGTGAATCTAAGGCTGTTTTGTAGCGTTGGCTCGAGCTAAAAGAATGTCGCTTCGTCATAGGCTTAGCGAAAAAGTACATACATCTCGTCTGTATCCCGTGGGAGCAGGCAGATACTACGAATTTTTAATTTGGTACGATCCTTACAGACTGAAAAAGTATCTCCCTAACATTCGTATTTACTTCCAAAGGACGGTTATGTTCAATAAACCGTACTAATGTACAAATTTAAAATGAAATATCGTATATCAGCGTTTTAACGTATTGACACGAGACGATTTAAGTCTCCGGGACCCATGGACCCATGGTCGCTACAGCAAAGGGCCTGGGTTTTGTGCGTTTGGTGGGGCAGGGCTGAAGGTGTAACGTTTACCGTTCCACTCACAATGTAATTACGAAGGGCGGCGAGGAATTTGGCAGGAAATCCTAATGTAATTGGTAGGTCTTACACTCCTATCCCCCTCCATAATGCCTTGAATTCGATTTAAGAGCAAGGTTTTTCAGACTCTTATAAAGTTGTCTCTATTTATAGTCCACAGAGGCTGTGCTCCACGACTGTGTGCCATAAACCCGCTTAATTAATTATTAATTACTAGCTGTTTCCCGCAGCTCCGCTTGCGTCAAAAAGTAGCCTATGTTTGACCCGGCTCTTCAACTATATTCATACCAAATTTTATCAATATCCGTTCAGCGGTTTGGGCGTGAAAGCGTTACAGACAGACAGACTTTCGCATTTATAATATTAGTATGGAAGTATGGATTAATTATTACCGAAGACATATGGTAAAATACTGTTATGTGACTGACAAAATATAAAAACGTACAACTTGCAGAATGTTCAAATTGTGCCTATGTGGTGGTTTGATCATCACCTCTAAGCAGGGTCCGCTTACCATCTTTTTCTTCTCCATTTAGGCGTCCTTGGGAGTGGGTCCTTTGTGAAGGAGGCTCTGGCTGCTCAATAATTTCTTGTGCGTGATTAATAATCCTTTGGATAAGAGTAATATAAATAGAAGAGAGATTATTGATAAATAGGTTAATTGCGGGTAATAATATTAATAAATATGTTATACAATTAAAAAAATGTTGGTTGTGTGAATATAGGTATGAATTTGATAACCGAAAGTCGACGTCGATAATCTATGGGCTATCTTTTAGTGAGTGAATTTACTTGAGGATACTATCCTCAAGGCAGTGCGTCACCCACTCTACCAGCATGACCTTCCAGGGGCGCGTCTGAAAAGAGTTAAAAGCTTTCTGTTATGCACGGCCCCTATAAATTCACACCCATCAGAGGCGAGGATCAGAGAATGGATGGCCTCGAACCCACCCCCAAATGAGTGTGTCCCCATTCGGGACACGAAGAACAAGAAGGCAGTGCAAGCAGTCATAATTGAAGAAATAATTGAAATGGTGATGTATTGGGTACCAGTTCCATTTGTAACCAGAGATGGCAACGTGGAAGTCTTATTGTCTAACGTTTATGTGCGTGTTGAATTGCTTTTAAAAAAAAATATGTGATGAAAGGATATGAATATGTAATATGAAGATTTGAAGAAAAGCAAGGTACTGTTACAAAGATTATTATGCATAATCCTCGTCGCCATTGTTATAACCTCATAAGTCGTGTATAGATAACTACTACCGAATACAAATAAAACCAAACGTAATTCAGTAAGCAGGCACACAGCTCAAAGGACGCGTCCGCACCCGGCGGCCAACAGGTAACAAGTGAGAGGTGGTGGGGGTAGAAGTGCCCGTTGGGCTGAGTGCTATATTTATTAAAGGCAAGTATACCACACCAGTATACCACACATAGGTACCATTTAGCACAGACGTGTAGCAGTATCAATAGGTTCGGGCTCGTCGCTGTTTTATGGAGTGTTCGGGGTGTGCATTTGGTACGCATATCACAGACGCAAATCCTGCGTGCGACCACAAAGCTAGCTGTTTTCAGCTTGTACCTCCAAAAGCCCTGAAAAAAGGGGGCCTGTACTGTCTGATAATAAAATAACGTATTATATCTCTCACAGTGCAATACCTTTAGCACATCGTTCTTGTGTCCTTAAGTGCTTCGGGGCATGACAAGTCCTATTGTCATTACTAGCAGTCAGTGCGAGACCTCTTACTCTATCAATGTAAAAAATACATTTTACTCATGCTTTGGGTAAAGAATGAAGAAGATTACCTTTCATAAAAAAAAACTCATTCTGTGGAATTTAATTGAGTATACGTGCGAAGCCGCAGTCAAAACTAGTTTTTTGTAAAACTAATACTGAATTTATGCTAATATCACGACTAAGCTACTTAACCGATTTTAATGAGCTTCGCTAAAGTTCTTTGGGGCAGAGCAGGCTAAATGTAAACACTATAAATCTCACGCGACGAGAGCGTAAAAGCTTCTAGAATATAATATTTTCACTGGAAAAAATATTCCATTTTGAATTCAACGAATGAATTTTATTATCCATACTAATATTATAAATGCGAAAGCCTGTCTGTCTGTTACGCTTTCACGGCCAAACCGCTTAACGGATTTTGATGAAATTGGGTATGAATATAGTTGAAGACCCGGGGTCAAACTTAGGCTACTTTTTTGACGCAAGCGGAGCTGCGGGAAATAATAGTAAAAAAAATAAAGTATTGTTGTGAAAGTAAATTGTAATAAAAGTAGTCTTAAAGAAAATAATATTGCAGGATATTGCAATCTAATAGAACAAAATGTCTTAGAACCAATGTTTAATACGAAGCAAATGACATTTCCCATACATTTGACATAAGCAATATTAATAGGTTTTTGCAACAAAAACGAATTATTTTTATAATTATATCTTTTTATAGAAAATAAAGAAGGCGGTCACCTCCGAGATTTTTATTTTTACATACAAATATTTTTCCCTGATCTATATTCTTTATTATTCTTCTTTGTTTTTAATGGTTACAGTGATTTATTTTATATTTTTAAGAATACCTACAAAACGTGTTTCAAAGCTTAGAATTACTTCAGGTCAAAGTTCTAGTGAACAGAAAAACATGGAGTTTTGTTAGTTCTCTTCGTATTGGGCCTTAAAGCAA
This sequence comes from Euzophera pinguis, assembly GCA_947363495.1. Taxonomy (NCBI): domain Eukaryota; kingdom Metazoa; phylum Arthropoda; class Insecta; order Lepidoptera; family Pyralidae; genus Euzophera; species Euzophera pinguis. Next base: position 3,261,712 of record OX376154.1, read on the forward strand.
TAAACCGATTGTAATCAGGTTTCCCGATTCGATCGCAAATGGATTCCGTTTTATTTACATCAGTAATTAAACAATCAACAATAACAACCTATGTCTCGTAAATCATAAATCGTATTTAGTACGTAAATACTGGCCGTCTGTTACACAGTTACGAAATATACATGTAAAGTTTTACAACAGAGAGCTATCCATCATCATTATCATATTCATCATCATCATGTTATCATGATCTCCCGGGCATGGGTGTCCCGATGAGTTTTTGCTTCGCAATGAAAAATTACAACACTATTTAATCAACAAATACCTACTTCTTAACAGTCAAAATGTTAATCCGTCCATACTTCCATACTAATATTATATGTGCGAAATCTGTTACGCTTTCACGGCCAAACCGCTGAACGGATTTTGATAAAATTTGGTATTAAACCCGGGATCGAACATAGGCTTCTTCTTGACTAATTTTAGAAGACCATTCTTGCGGGCTCTTAGATGAAGAAGACATAGGAACTGTATACTGTGCTGTAGAGTGACGAGCGTAGAGGAAGCAAGGGAAATCTGTAAGGATCGTAGCAAATGGAAATCCGTAATCTCTGCCTACTCTTACGGGAAACAGGCGTGATGATATGTATGTATGTACAAAAACTGTATAAAGACGGAACAAGCTGAGCCTCGTTTGTAACGGTGTAATAGGGGGTTATGTTAATAAGACGTTTTGAACAAGAATTTCTAATTTTCGATCCTCTGTGGTTGTAAAAGGGTTATGACGAACGTTCAGGTTTGTTTTATTTGCAGCATTTTAATACTTCTGCTTGTACCAGCGTATAGGAAATGAAATACGCGTTTAAATATTAATAACCATTATTAATATTAATGCAAATGCATTTTGTTATTTGTAACAATAGCATGGTGAATGTTTATTGTTCAGCAATCTAATTTATATTCTCCTTTGTGGCCTTTTAAAAGTATTTGTTGTCACTTAGGACTTAGGTTAAATAGATTAAAAAACATTATCTGTGTTTATCATATTGTAAAGAGTGCGTAGGACTGCTGCCTTAGTTCTGATTCGAATTCTTGAACCATCACGCAATACCTAGTATCCTATAGTTGTACCCAAGGCTCGAAAGACCCTTGTCTAATGACGGGGTCCAAAATGTTTGTTTCGACTGTACTTGATTTAGAAGCGGGGCCAATCGACGGAAAAAATCCCGCGCGGGATACAATATCGGAATACTCCACGCTAACAGATTTATCTATTTTTCTCGTTCTCTTGATCTCTTAACTCAATGTCACCATTATCATCATCGTTCCAAAGCGTACTTGCAACGGTTTTGTGGCGTACTGCAAATTCTGCCAAGTTTATCTCTTCTAGATTTATATTAACAATAAAGTTTTATTTACAAATACAAACTCATTAGGTTTATAAAAAAAATTTAATGCGGCTGGTGCCCTGAACGCTGGCAGCGTTACCTCACTGTATAGTTAGATTAATTCGTTGTGCAAAATAATTTGTCTTCTAGATTGTCTGGTCTTTGATAACAGCGATCGAATATATTGTTGATAAAGGTATTTTGAAAATCACAACCGACTTATGATTCAACAAAGAAAAAGAAATAATACTTAATTTTTAATTAATAAATATGCTACCTCATCAAATATATTTTAATAAATTTAACGTCGGGTGCCTATATGTATATCCTTGGAATAAAATACTCAAAATCCTAAATCAGGCTTCAAGAGAAGCCACTAAAGTAATAAAAAGTAAACAATCAAATTTTACTGCGTCACAAAACTCGAACGGCTCATCTGAACTCACAGACTATAAACTGGATTTGAAAAAAAAAAACAATAATGCGCGCTATAAACGATTGGTATTTTTGTTGAAGATGAGAAGCTAACCTATAAATGGGGAAATGATTGTGTACAATTACAAATTTATTATGTATATAATTACAAATTTATTAAAAGTTACATTTATCATACTTATAGTTGTACACTGAGGACTACTTTATACCGAGGAGGTACTGTTTCCGTGGGATTTAAGTACGTGTGCAAAAACGGTGGCAAAAGTTAATCACAATGCTTTTTATCGTTTTTTTTCTATTAAGTATTTATGTTTCTTTGATTTATTTCTGTTGCCATACAGAAGTTTGATGAAAACTTATCAATTCTTATCCTAATTTAGGTCTCCTCCATCTCCCTCCTCGTGACTCTATCCAAGTCAATTGCAACCTACGCTTTTAGAAATTTCTGGGTCTGCCTCGTTTTCTATGATCTCATTAATCATAAAAAAAAAAAAAAAATTTTTTTATCTTTGTACTGAAAGTAGGCTGTGTAAATGCTTAGTAAAAACGTTATTAGTCTATTTTTGGGTCAGGTTAATAACTACTTTATGCGATATGCTATTTACTATATGCGAGTTCGCTCAAGTTTAAAATAAGCCTAACATTTCGTAATATCTGTCAAAACGGCAAATATCTTTTATATGGTGACCCTATTCGCACCTCGTAAAGCTTCGTCGAGCAAATAAAAAACTGTTTTATTTAGCGGCAGCTCATACATCAGGTTCTAAACACACACGGCTTCGATTCCAATAGTTATGCAAATACCGATCGGGGCTGTAATGAGAGGCCGGCAGTTATTTAGAGCCACGCCGTAACTCAAACCATGCTCCGGGATTGAAGAAGTGCCAAAGAAATACATGGAGTTGACACGTTAAAAAAATTTGGCTTCTTTGTCGTTAAACTGTTTCCCTGTAGTTAGTTCTTCGGCTTACACTTTAGATCCTAGGGTGCGCTTTTAATCATGTTACTAGATTTGGTTACAAGGTAGTCGCCTGTAATAATGAAGCGAATGCTAACTGACCTCCGTAACCCCCATTACAGAGAAACCAGACCATTAGGAGAAACATCGTGTTAGTAGCCAAGATAAATTTATGTTCAATAGGAACTATGACGAATTATAGTAATATCGATTTCCACGATTTAACAATTGTCGAAGTGTGATGTGTGAACTTGTCGCCATTTAGTGGCATTTTCTATCTTGAGCTCCTCCGTGCTTCGGAAGACATGTTAAGCCGTTGGTCCCGGTTCTTATCGATAGATAGCAGTCGTGAGGCTGTGTCAGATGCCTTAGGGCAGCCTGAAAAACCTGCGTAAGCTGACGACGCAACTAGAAATACACGCTAGGATGATGATGATGTTAGAAAGTACACCTATAATACATTTTTTAAATATAAAAATGTCGAGGTACGATAATGATAAAGTGTAATATATAATAATGGCAACCACTTCGAATTAATGTGTTTTTTTTTTAATTTCTAGTTATACATTTCTTCATTTTTCAGTCCACTATCTGTTTACCATTATTTATTTAAGATTTACAGAAATAGATACAAAAAGTCACATAAAATTAATTTTACGAAACCACTGAGGTTTGTTTAAAAATGTATAATCATACGTATTTATGTGTTATAGTTTTTAGAGACAAAGTTGTTGGAGGAGGCTGGTTTTCCCAACTTATTTATATCGAGGTCAACTCTACAGTTTTACTGTGAGTCCATCTCACACCTCAGTCGGCCACGAAATTAATATCATGTTGATTTTTAATTTTTGTTCTGCTCTTGCACTTATTATTATTTAAACTGAATTTCGAGACATTATTTATGACTATTTATATAACATATGTTGATCATTTTTCAATGGGCCGAGACTATTAACACTTCATTTCACTGTTAATATCTTTTGGTCGTCGCGGGTTTTGTTTTGGTGTAACGTTGTTTACTTCGCGCAGATAAATCATGTTTGAATATGCTAAATTGTAATGAGAAATTTTACGGGGCGATTCATTCATTCAATACTTTAATACTACTTCAGCTTACAATAGCAACAGAACATAAATAAGCTAGTAATGCCTAGTTCTAGCTTACTGTCTTGTGTGACTGCCAGACAAATTAGCTAATGACACGTTGGCCATTAGGAAAAACAGAGAAGTTATGTGCGGCGCGAATTATATTTTTAAAGCTGAGAATTAAAAAATGAAATGATGACTTTATAATATAAAAATGATTTTATTTAATAGTGCGGAAACTATGAAATAATTCCCGGTTGCGTTACATCCCAAGCTTTTGAATTCAGTGTGTGCTAAAATCGAGGTCTATTATATTTAATGTATGAGGTACTTAAGCTTTGTGACCGATGTTAGCCTGGCATTAAGCCATTAAAACAATGCTAACATTGTTATTGTTGGTAAAATCTGCGACCTTTCTGATATTGGATTGCGGTTTTCAATCCAGTGCCTCCTGCACGCCTCGCAACCCATGCAATCACACTTCTGCGTACGGCCGGTATTCTTTCATAGTAAACCGTGGTCTACCCGGCGCTATATAACTTGGCATGATGTAAGCGAGACAAACCCATACCGACAAATAGATCATTTTTGATAAGATGCTTTGTAAACACGGTAAAAGTGACTCAAATTCCGATAAGTATTTTCTGTTGTTAAATAACTCAATGTTATTTTTAGCTTCAATTTGGCAGGCAGGGCGTATCTCTTAATACCTGTGTCCTGCATTTGGATGGAGTTTGCGATTAACGTTGGTAGCTTGTCGAACAGATTTTGTGTCATCCGAAATGTCAATGTAAATCCTTGGGCATCTTCTGCCCTTAGGTTCATCAGATTTGACCCTCCAAAAATATTTGGGTCACCTATTCATATCCTCGCCAATATTCGCTTCAACTTTAATATGTCTTCATTTAAAGTTTCTCGTTTAGTAACGCGTATAGTTTTTTAGACAGAAATTTTATTTCCCTTTATGTAAATGCGAAACACTCATAATTGCGACAAACTCGATGTCACATCAAAAAAGGAAATGTCTAATGGCATCAAGCCCCACCGCGGCCGCCGCAGAGCCAATCCAGTTGCTGGATCAGTAATTATTCCAGCATTATTTATTTTTCTTGCATATAAAGCTGTGATCAAAAGTCAATATGAAACAGTTCAAAATAAAATCGCTTGCTTGAAATAGACTTTGCAATTTAATCAAAACAAAAAGCTGGACACAATCAGGTCAACGAACGATTATAATCCTAAAATAACACTGAAAAAATATCTTTCAATAAGCTACCGTGAACTTCTAACGCGCCGAAACAAAAACACTCTTGATACAAAAACGGATTTTATTGAACACTTCAGAATCCTTAGGCCGATTCCGAGTAGCAAAAAAGATGAAAAAAATCAAGAAATACAACACCCAATAGTTCAATAAAACTCTTAGAGATTTCGTCTTTATTTCGGAATTAAAAGGTAACAATTCTGAGAAAAGACTGGGATCATAGAGGTGGTACAATACACCTTTGTTTTCATTGGTAGAGCGCCCGCAACTTGATCTTATGAGAGTATGTAATGAACTTGCTCGTCGGATTTAAAAAATAGCTTCTGCGTATGGTAGCCCGGTTTTTAAAGAAGATGACAGTCTACAGTACATACACACAACGGGCGGGTGGAACTGCGGAAAACAATTTTAATACATTATAAATACGTAAGTCTTGGTACCTAGACTATTCTTTAACACGGGTGGAGCCGCCTACTAAGGCTTGATTTTTTGCAAAAATTGATAGCTCTCAATCTTGTTACACTTCACCTTAATCAAAATCATATTGACACAACCACACAGACCACTGTCTCTGTGCCACTGTTTGAGCCAATACCATTTTCGTTAAGATGATGGTATTGCTCGTAAGCCGCGCTCTGTGATTATGTTCACTCTTAGTCATTGTTATTTTCTCACGAATCCGTAAATTTGTTGTAACATGCACTCAGAATTTGATAGAGTTACCAGTTACCTCCAATAAATTGTTGATTACAAGGCAAGCGCCGTTGGCCATAAACGCATATAATATGTTTTACGATACACATAAACGTATGTGATGCTGTTTTGGGTTTCGATTTATTGCCTAAGCTAAGTCTAGACCGGTTATATGATTATGTTCTGGTTAATGTTAGCGCCTATAATAATAATTACAAACCAGCATATTTATATTATCGAGTATTTTCACTCTTTTTTTACTATAGCGCTGATTTGGAAGGCAGATTCTGTGAGCATTTCTGTTATGTTCTCTCTAGTACTTATTACCTTGCTTGAATTGCCACTCCTAAATCTATATGCCATCTCAGATCTCATTTTCTAATGCTTTAATTTACATTTTTCTGAAGTAAAAGCAATAAATAATAATATAGAATAATAAAAATAATGGAATATGCGATATATATAAAAAGTGTATGCACACTATAGTTTCCTCATTCATAATCTCTTGTATGAATGAATGAAACTTAATTTGCAATAAACATGGTAAATAGACACAAATAATATCTTAGATATAAAAGGTAGGTCATGTTTAGTCATCACTGACATGCAAGAACGACACCGGAGTGCCGTTAATATAAATGTTACCATTTATTTATTTATTTATTACTATTTTCTTAAGTATAACATTACAAGTCAACTGAGTGGTCAAATGTACAATAAGTACTTATTTTTATTTCCATTTATTAATAATATATGTCTACTGCAGTGCAAGGTCAATTAGTTATGCAATTTAATAGTCCATAACTTAATAACAATCATGTCAAAAACAATCTGGTCGATTATTAGTATTATATTGTCAAGATCAAGACAACCTGTATCCCAAATATGCTTGGACGCTATAAAAACATTTATTAACTAACAGCTCGTACAATTTGCTTTTAAATTCCTTTATTGGCGGCACTTTTAATTCATTGGGCAATTTATTGTAAATTCTTACAGCCATTGAGTAACAATTTGCACTGCAAAGCGTAGTTTTGTTCATAGGATTAACTAATATTGCAGCGCATCGTCTGCCGAATCTGCTGGGCACATCAATATACTTTGTAAACAAATTTGGATGTAGTTTGACTATTTGATAGACTTAGTAGGTTTAATTTCTTAAATTATGGCATACAGCTGGTTCTCATAGTTACATTAAAGATTGCTCGAGTACATTGTTTTAGGTCTAAGGTTTAATTTCTTAAATTATGGCATACAGCTGGTTCTCATAGTTACATTAAAGATTGCTCGAGTACATTGTTTTAGGGCTAAGGTTTAATTTCTTAAATTATGGCATACAGCTGGTTCTCATAGTTACATTAAAGATTGCTCGAGTACATTGTTTTAGGGCTAAGGTTTAATTTCTTAAATTATGGCATACAGCTGGTTCTCATAGTTACATTAAAGATTGCTCGAGTACATTGTTTTAGGGCTAAGGTTTAATTTCTTAAATTATGGCATACAGCTGGTTCTCATAGTTACATTAAAGATTGCTCGAATACATTGTTTTTGGGCTAAGGTTTAATTTCTTAAATTATGGCATACAGCTGGTTCTCATAGTTACATTAAAGATTGCTCGAATACATTGTTTTTGGGCTAAGGTTTAATTTCTTAAATTATGGCATACAGCTGGTTCTCATAGTTACATTAAAGATTGCTCGAGTACATTGTTTTAGGGCTAAGGTTTAATTTCTTAAATTATGGCATACAGCTGGTTCTCATAGTTACATTAAAGATTGCTCGAATACATTGTTTTTGGGCTAAGGTTTAATTTCTTAAATTATGGCATACAGCTGGTTCTCATAGTTACATTAAAGATTGCTCGAATACATTGTTTTTGGGCTACAAAAGCTTTATGTACCTCAACTGCATTACCCCATAGACTTATACCATACCTAAGCCGAGACGCATTATAACCATGATAAGTTTGTATAGCTAGTTTTTTGCCAGCAACTTTAGTCAATCTTCTAAGAGCATAAGTAAATCTGTTCAATTTTGTGCATACTGAGTTGACATATTTTTTTATTTATTCATTCATATACAATACTTTTTATTAAATATACAAAGATATACAAAAACCTTAACAGATTTGTGTGTAAATCTGATTAAATTTTACAATTTCTTTTTCGCCCAAGCAAGGTTGCTGTCCAAAATAAGTCCTAAAAATGTAGTCGAATCTACTTCTGAGATTTCTTGCCCTTTATAACCTTTTTTTTTTTTTTTTTGTTAGCGGAGGGGAAATGCATTTACGCACTGAGTGTGGGACTCCCAGGCAGAGTGCCTGGACTACCCACTAAAACCCCTCCGGTGTTTCCGCACCGGCTGTTGAGGGCGCCATGGGGTCGCGTTAGCATTCTACCACGACGCCCTCCAGCCATGACCTTTCGGCCCCGACCGTTGGCCTTTTGGCCACCCCCCCAAATCGGACAGTGGCCTATAAATGGACCACGCCCGTCCCCCAGGCCCAACATCCATTCGCCGTCTCATCATAGACGGCGGTGGAGTGATTGCCCTTTATAACCTACGTCAAGATTTTCTTGCATCTCAGTCAATCATTAATAGTCATTGTCTTACCTTAAATGAAGACAATGAATATTGATAAGTACTCGTAGGTATTTCATTTATTATATATCAAGGTGTTTCTCGCAGCTCCGCCTGCGTCAAAAAGTAGCCTATGTTTGACCCCGGGTCTTCAACTATATTTATACCAAAAATAACCACACAATACCAAAATATAGTAATTTTGATAAACATCTTACCTCTGCCATAATCAGATTACGATTGGGTCATTTGTGCTCTCCGGTTTTTCTTGCTAAAATTAGAGTAAAAGACAAACTCCTTGTGTGAATGTGGTCTGGACGAAGGAACTCTGGAACATATTTTTTACAGTCCTTTGCGGTCTGAATCTCTGTACGATCTACTTCCACAAAATATACAACATCCTGTAAATATTCCATATTTTCTCATATTGTTTTTCTCCGTTTCTACTCTTGCAAAATTTATTAAAAACAAAAATATTTTTATTTAAACATTCACTATTGTTCCCCTACCCTCTTTTCTTTTGTTCTTTGTCATTTGTATTGATACAAAATACTTCTAAAATGTCCAATTATTATATTATAAGTACTAACCCTTTTTGTTGTTGTTGCAAACTCTTTTAACGAACTCTTTCTTCTTTGTACCATAATGTTTCTTTTTATAGTGTTGTCAGTTGTTATCAGCTTCTCAATCCATTGTTTTTTCACTCTTGTTGTATTATTTTGTAAAATCGCAAATATATTGAGTTTACCACCAGTTTTCACGAATCATTTACATTTGTTCCACCACATTTTTGGTCCTTCGAGCCGGATTTGAGGTCTGCCGACTGCGGTCTCATTCACCAGTGTTCCACCCTTTTGATAGTTCAGGTATACGTCAACCTCAGCTGTCTGTTGAATAGATGACATAAATGCTGCGTATCTCTTGGTAATCCACGCTTTAAAATCTTTTTTATTAGCTACGGGACGGCACATTGCATAGGCTCCATATACCGCTTGAAATGCCAATATCCTCTGAGATATGTGCCTTTCTTCTTTCTTAAGCGTCAGATAACTGGTTCTGTGTTCTTTCTCTACTAAGACAAGATCGTCAGTCAAGAGTGACATACCATCAGCTTCGGAGATGTTGCTAACCATTTCCACATCAGTCATGTACTTAAGGCAGCAAAGGTAACATGTAATGAATAATCGTCCCACGGTTCTGTTGTGGCTCTCGTCGACAGACATCAGCATGTTTCTAATCCTCTCCGCCGGATCTCCCTTTTCGTTGTAGCATGCCATGATTGCAACAGCCGCAGTTGCTCGGTTTAGAGGTATGGCGATGGGTTCTCGTTGGTCTCTAATGAACGAGAGCTCTATCCCTACAAACTGATTAGCCCTAATTGCTGCAGGAAGATTTGGGACCTTATCACATGTAAAGTCGAGAATATTGTTCGGAAAATGATTCGATTTGGAACTGCACCCAACCATGACATTGGCGAATAAAAATATCGTTTGTTTCAAAACAAAAATGAAATATTCATTTTCGACAATTAGACCTGGCATTATAATGGCATCAGATGTTGTTGCTGCATGATAGCCAGTGATGTTTATAATGTAGCAATCAGAACACATGATTAAAAATGGTTTTAGCAGGTTAGTGTATTTGTAAAAGCTATATGTTTGCCATTGGAACAGGAAGTTGCTAGACTTCTGAATGTAAACGTATGTTTCATCTTTAGCTGCCATTGCTTTTTTTTTACACGGGCCATAGATAAATCATAGCACTGCTATAAGGTAGTTACCAGCGCATAAAAAATAGATAACAATTAATAGTAAAGATAACTTAAGTCAAATATTCTAGGAAAATAATAGTTTTTCATATAGCCTATCTATCAGCTTGGCCACAAGGCAATACGCTACGGCAAATTTCGTCGCGATGCCACTGGCGACTAATAGTAATATTATAAATAAATACCGGCTGGTCAAACTTTGAGTTTTATTTTATAACTTTTACCAATGTGTGTAGTAAATTATTAATAATTACTACTAAAAGTAATTAATTTCGATTGTTTATTCACATTTACCGAAACACGAGGTTATTATTAATAATGTTGTAAAATTATTAATAATTTTCAATTAATCAGATTTACCATAACATATATATAAAATATATATATCAAAAATAGAACAATTTAAAAATTTACATACAAAATATTTGTACCCAGTACCTACATTACTGGAAATCGTTATTGACAAATTACAAACAAATATTAAGCCTGCACCTTGTACGATACAGCAACTCACAATAAAAGATTATTGAGTTAATACTTAAACATAATCGCGTGTTATCCAATGAAATGATAATTACTCTTAAATATCCTGCAATTATTTCAAGAATTTTATAGCCACCGAGGCTCCAAGTAGAACAAATCACAAATATATTCCATTGATGTTATTCTGGTATAAACTTCAATTATTTTTTGCAAGAAATAAGAATAAATTTAGAACTGTTTCCGATTATCGGCTTTTTTCCCAGTCACCAGGGTTACTCTTAAAACACAATTCAAGATACAAATAGTATAGCCAAAGAGATTTCATTACAAGTCCATACATACTATATGCGAAAAGACTTTTTCCCCAGCCTAATACATACATCTTTTTCTGATTGGCTTGGGTCTGGATGTTTATCTATATTGTATGTACCTATTTTTGATAAAATATAGTATCGTTGAGTTAGTTATCCCGTAACCACCCCGTTACACAAGTCTCCAACGTACTTTTTGGGTAACACGATCTGTGTGATTTGTACCAATATATATTCACGTTTACGAATACGACAAGTATTCACCATTACTGTAGTGGAATGGACTGCAAGTGATATGATGCCATTTAATGAATAAAATAATTTTTACTTGCCACAATTTTTTACTGGACAGGCAAACCAATCGTGAAAAATATATAGTTTAGAGAAATGAGAATTATTTTATTTCTAAAATACCTACGACCTTCTAACGAGAGAGGTATAATTAGATTATAACCAATGAGTTCGCAAAACTGAATACAGTTGTTGCGAGCAAGTAACTGTGCTCGATCCTAGTGAAACATTTTTATGTAAAGCATTTCAATGATAATCGTGTGAAAAACAATGAAGTTTTATTGGAAGAGTGACAATATTTGTGTTCGTGATTTCGTCTTTATCGCCAACTTTTCTTTCTCTGTTTGGTCCCATGGTTGACTGGTAGAGAATGCCACTTGGCATTAAGTCCACCATTTTTACAAATATTTTGTATTGTGCAATAAAGCTTAAATAAATAAATATTTTTATTTTTAAAGTATTACAAAGATAAGTTTAGACTTAGAACCGATTTCACCAAAGTAGGATAAGTTTTATTCCAAGGATAACGACGCAATTTACTCTCGTTTAATGAAGTTTACATTTCACCACACAGTTACCCCAGAATATACTGTTAATTCACGTATAATTCTGGTACAAAGACTCGGAATAAAAATGTCTGCAATCGATTGTTTTTACTTAGATTTAGTTACTCTAGGATAGGAACGATTTTGGTGAAATCGGCAAAGTTTGCGGATATAAATCAATTGTGACCAAATCGAACGGCAGTCTATGTTAACTTATTATTTAACACGTCTAAATGGGTATGATAATTAGAAATTCATTTCTGATAAGCTCAGTTAACAAAGGCAAGAAACAGAATGATCCAAGTGTGAACGTATTAATTTGGTCAAACGCAGGTGCTTCTCAACAATGGAGTTTTTTGTCTTTTAAAGTGATAATTGTAGACTCGAGCTCGCGCTAACCCATGTTAATAGGACGGTGTTCGATTCCTCGCAAACACTATTGTGCATCCATTTTGAGGGACCAATTTTCGGTTAATTTGAACATTGTGCTTGTAATGTTTATTTAATACTAGCCTGTCTAAATGAACAGCATTTACTTCAGCATCAATGAACAGACAGAATTTAAAAAAAAAATTGTTTCCAAGGATGATTTCTTCTAGTTTCCTAAATTAGATTCGGTCGGTCATAATCTACAAGACAGTTCTCTGACTTCCAGTAGACAAGAAGAAGAAAACAATATGGCTGCAGGTAACAGTTTACTATTTGAAATCGCCGACCTACACGTCTGTCCCGCGCCCCTAGATATATATTTTTTACATATAGTACTAAATAATTCTAATTGCGACGTTCATTATATCTAATCTCCATCACCCCTTCATCCAAAATAGATACATATGCGTCGCGTCTCGAGCGTAACCTAACACAAGTCTTTGATCTGCCGCTTGGTAACAAGAGGGGGTTGGACCGGGCGACACGTGAACTGGTTGCTGACAGAGGTATTAACTATCAATGAAGACAAGAATACTTGGTAAAGTTACCAAAGTATCATTACTTTCAAACTAACAAAAATCGTAAGCAGGACTCTTAATTTACCCGTCTGATCCGTACTCTGATTTGCAACGATAGTAATGTATTTCCAAGAAACTAAAATACGATACTAAACTATCTACTTTTTAGTTTGTAATTTCTTTATTGTGCTATAACTATTTACAAACGTGTAATGATATAGCACAATAAAGAAATTACTAAGTAAAAAGTAAATAGTTTAGTATCGTAGTCTGAGTATTTAAGTTTTCCTAAAACCTTTATACACTATTTACTTTACAATCGCCGAGGGCTTTCTACTTCACAACCAGCCACAGATATAATCCTGATAAAATGCGGTGATGTTTTTTATGGAAAGTTGGAGAGTTACCTATCAATCCAGCAGGCGCTTGTCGCATGATGGGCCTGCGATACCTGTAAGCTCACAGCAATGATTTACTAGAAAATATGATCCTAGGGAATCGTAAGTATGACCGAAGCTTAATTTTTGAGTTGTTAACCGCTCATAAGTAGTATTTGACACAAGCTTATTTAAGGAGTTGTCATCAGCTGCAGAAAGAAGTACGTACATACCTACATACATTTTTTATATGTACGTACATAGAGGGAAGAAAAAAATGTATGTAGATGGAAATATTTACATAGGTAAAGGAAATAATCGTTTCCTTCCTTTAACTATGTAGATGAAAGCTATTATTTTTAGATTAGCTAATGGAGCTATAAAAGGAATGAGATGGGGCGAATATAAACATAATAAAAATCATAATATCTTTATTCAATAACTTTTGTTTACAATATCTATAATACTAGTAACTTTTGTTTACTATTTGTGTAAATCTATGTATGTTTATTTAGCTGTAGGGTTCTTTTTTTCTGTAATATCACACGAAGCTTTCTTGCGCCGCTTTGTATTTTCTCTGTTTTTCCTAATGGTTGACTGGGAGAGAATGCTTTTAGCATTAAGTCCGCCAATTGTATTTTTACATGTGGTACAATAAAGTTTTAATAAATAAATAAATATCAGTATTTGATTGGAATCTCCATTTAAGTATAAATACTTGTGGTTGGAGAGCTCTCTCCTTGACAGTTTGCATACTTATCGTAAAAAAACAAAAGCCAATAACTAAAATATAAAATAACTATTACAATTTCACTTTATCTGAAATTAGAATTTGAAAAAAAAATCAATGTAAAATAATACTCAGAGTGCTTAGTTGCGTTGAAAGTGTGATTACGAGTATGTTTCTTGTTTATATATATTTTACAAATAAGTACATTATAATTAAACTTCTTCATAAATCAAGCGTTTTAAATATGAGGATAAAGCTTCTTTACATAAAATATTTTTTCTGTTTTTCCTAATGGTTGACTGGGAGAGAATGCTTTTAGCATTAAGCCCGCCAATTGTAAACTTGTGGTACAATAAAGATTTATAAATAAATAAATACAATAAGATAATACATATATATTCAGTTCTTTATTAATAATATTATACAAGTGCGAAGACCGACTTACAAATAGCCTCCTGGCATATGTAGTGGTTGTAAGAACAAGCGGAAGAACCGCATATCTATGTCTTCTTTCCAATATACCGACGTCAAATTGCAGCTTTTTATGAGTTTTAGTATAATATTTAAGGTAAACAGTATCCTAACAGAAAGAAGTTCGCGCTCGGGAGTATAGATCAGACAGAAGTAGGATACTAATAAGGTTTAAAGTACATTAATTTAAGTGAAGATCTTTGTGCTCTTTCCAAGTGCAAAACTTCTGATTTAGTTGCTCCACAACATAAATAAGGTATGTACAGAATAATTCAGGATAGATAAGGTATAGTAAGTAGAAAAGTAAGGTAAAAAGGTAAGAAAAGAAAAGGGAAGGTATAAAATAAAAAAATTATAGGTTGGTAGATACCTATCTACATTGGTACATACGTGAATAAATAGGTTGGGGAAAAAGTTTTTTCGCATTTTTTAAGAAAATTCATAACATTTTTAATATAGTTATTTACATTTAACTAAAGTATGTAGGTGCCATTTTGTTCGATTACTTTTTGCCATCTTGTAGGTAGGGACATTATCCCATTGCTATAGAAATTTGGAGGCTTCTGATCAAAATTCCGCGACAAGTAGTTTTGGCAGTCCTCTCGTGATGTTAACCTGACACTGCCTAAAGAATTCAGAAGAGACCGAAACAGGTGGAAATCTGAAGGTTCAAGGTCAGGACTATACGGCGAATGCATTAACACCTCCCAGCCAAACTCTCTTAATTTTTGCTGAGTGGCTAAAGATGTGTGAGGTCTAGCGTTATCATGACGAAAAACCACACCCTTTCTGTTGATTAATTCCGGCCGCTTTCGTTCAACTTCTTGCTTTAGTAGAGTTCAGAATCGATGGTCCTGCTTGGTGGTAACAGCTCATAATGAATAATGTCCTTCCAATCTCACCACACACAAAGCATCACCTTGTTGCGAGTTAACCCGGGGTTCGCCACAGTCTGTTAAGCCTGACCGGCCTTTTACCACGACCTTTTTCGCACGTTCTTGTCGCACGTGATCCACTTTTCATCAACAGTTATCAGCTTCTTCAAAAATGGTTCGGTTTCATTACGTCGTAATAAAGAATCACAAATGAGTACACGGAGTACACAATAAGTTTCTTTCAGTGAGCTCGTGAGGTACCCAAATATCGATCTTTTTTGTGTACCCAGTTTTTTTTTAAATGCGCCAAAACTGTTTTGTTGTCAATTCCCACTTCATCAGCTACGTCGTAACTACTGATATGCCGATCTAGCTCCACTTTTTCAAAAATGGCATCCATTTTATCCGTAATAGGGCGACCAGAGCGACGTGCATCTTTGACATGAAAATTTCCAGATTGAAAACACTTAAACCAAATTTGTGCTACTATCACAGACGCTGCACTAGGCCCATAAACATCGAAAAGTTTTTAGCGGCTTGCGTTGCATGTTTACATTTTTTTTGTAGTAAAATTTTATAGTAGATTCACTCATCTTGACAGTAAGAAAAACAAATGAAAATCACACATTTTACTAATTTGAATTTATCTTCTTTAAAATTTAAACTTTTAATGGTACCAAAACCAGCCAGATACAAATAGTATAAGCCAAAGAGATTTTGTTACAAGTTCATACACACTAACTATATGCGAAAATACTTTTTTACCAACCTAATATGTGCAAATATATGTGTAAGTGGACTGAATTATGAAAAAAAAAGAATAAATGAGGGATTTATAGGTAAATAAAAGGTAAAAGTCGAATTAGGTAATTTTCTCTGTATTGAGATCACTTGCATTTTACAAAAACTGACACATTCACAATTTGTTTTTATAAAAGTCAAACATCAGGGTAGAAAAATTAATACTCAAACTAAGTAGTTTGCAACATCGTGTTTTATGAATGTGATCTATTGAGAATATGATATTCAGCGACGGAGGGTCAGTAACATTCTAATCTTGTCTTAACTGTCTTAATTGTATTAATCATAGATTGGGTAAGGCACCATTTTTGCCAATATACCGTTCTTTTATTTTGGCTAAAGGGCTTATTTACCGTGTTGCCAACCCACGGAGCCAACAAGTGTTTAAGATTAACTTCCTTCGTGGGTAGGCATAAATAAAACAAGCTATTTAAAGGATCTTCTTGTTTATTTTGATTTTAATTACTTTGCCGGGTTTACCTGACTCCATATTTTAATTGACTCTCCCTGTTTTCACAATTTCACTGATCTTATTTCACAATCACTATGCACACATAGCGCGCACAAATAGCGCGAAGAACCGATGGCCGATGGGGCAGAAAGGTTCTCGAATGGCGACCACGTACCGGTAAGCGCAGCGTTGGACATCCACCGACCAGAAGGTCGCAGGCAAACGCTGGATGCAGACTGCTGCCAACCGATCATTTTGGAAATCATTGGGAGAGGCCTATGTCCAGCAGTGGTCTAAATGCTGCTGAAATGATGATGCACACATAATATGTAGTATGTATAATTATGATAATCTCTCTGATTGCGAGTCCGCTCTCACTGATAAATGCTTAGGCACTCCAGCCGAGAAGTCTGTTGATAGAAATGAGCAAAGGCGATTTAGAAGATAACATTAGTTTACATTGTTACAAAACCGGATGACATGACAAGTATATTTTTCATAACAAGTGTAAATACTTCATGGGCAGGTGTCCATACTTCCAACATCTGTGTATTTCATTGCGAACGGAACAAACAAGTCTTCTATCCAAGAAAATGTGCCTTTTTATCAATCACTAGCTGACCCGGCAAACTTCGTACCGCCTCCGAATATATTCACCTTTTAAACCTTCGCTGGACTTCCACCAATAATTCAAAACCAAAAATAGCCAAATCGGTCCAGCCGTTCTCAAGTTTTAGCGAGACTAACGAACAGCAATTGATTTTTATATATGTTACGGGCAACTTGAGAATTCTGGTCCCTATGAATAGTGATCAGCCTGTATACATAATGCCAATGTCACATGGGCAATTTGATTAAAATTTCACCTAATCACTTTTTCCAAAATACCTACTTTAAATAAAACCGTAGATTAGTTCGGTTAGATTGGGTTAGTCTGGGCTGACTAGCAGCCCAGGAGTCCTACACTCTGTGCGTAAATGCATTTCCCCTCCGTAAACAAAAAAAAAAGGCTTGTGACCACGGGGTGCAGGGCAGAGAACCTGGTGGTAGTCGGGGTCTTGTTGACTGTCGGCCAATTTCTGCCAACAGCCCACTCCACCGCCGTCTATGATGAGACGGCGAATGGATGTAGGTCTGGGGGACGGGCGTGGTCCATTTACGGGCCACTGTCCGATTTGGGGGGGGCCGAAAGGCCATGGCTGGAGGGCGTCGTGGTAGAATGCTAACGCGACCCCATGGCGCCCTCAACAGCCGGTGCGGAAACGCCGTAGGGTTTTTAGTGGGTAGTCCAGGCTGGCAGACCTGGGAGTCCCACACTTTGTGCGTAAATGCATTTCCCCTAGGTTAAAAAAAAAAAAAAAAAAGGCTTGTGGCCACGCGGCCGCCGCGCCGGGACTGTGGAGCGTTAAGAAGCACATAGTTCCGGCAATACGCGGTAGGCGTTTGACACCGTGTGGTTTTTAGTGGGTCCAAGTCCCACATAACCACCCAGCTTCCCGTTCATTGGCTGGGTGGTAGGCGAAGGACTTTTCCACATGAAAAAAAAAAAGGCTTGTGACCACACAACTTCTGCTCTATGAAAAATACTAAAATTTATCAAATATCCCGATGCTCTTGGAAACTATTCATAATACTCTGCCCTTATTAATACGGCCCTGTTAATCACGTTACCCGTAACATATATATAGACTGAAAAAAACATTTCGTTCGCATCTTCCATCATCAAATGAGTTTAAAGGAACACTTTCATACTCGTCTGCAAGAGTACGAAAGAAAAACTAGTTTGTTTACTTCTTATCCTGCGTAGTTCGTCAATATCAATAAAAATGGGCTATAAATGATTTTTAAATTGGTGTCGGGTTTTAGAATACGAAATATTAAAATTTTTAGCCATTGCATATCCCTTAATTTAGGGAAGGTAACGATCTTTAAAAGGGATCATATTTAGTCGTTATGACGCAAATTTCAAGAAGCATGCCCAATAATCTTTTAAGAGTAAAAAACGTTTAGTAAGTTTCCAGATTTTTTGGTGACTCGGTAGCAATGGGACTTATATGGATTAACTTTACTTACTTGCTATAATAAAGACGCATGAATGTTAATCATTGTTTCGATGCAGCCTTTCCAACACCTTTGAACGAGGGTAACTTACCATAAGAAGACTGCGTACGGACACCTGCTGCATTGTAAAGCGGTTCATCTGGTTTTTGCTGCTCTGTGGAAGGCGGACTCAAAATTGATATTAATTTCATGAGGTAGAATTATCGTAAAAAGTCTATTCCGTATATGTCGACGAGAATTTTGCGTTTGGTTTTTGTACACGTTCCGATTAATACTTCATTATTCTTGTATTCTTATATGGATATAGGTACTGAGGTAACGTCTGCCTTGCCCGACTGCGTGCTATAGGTATGTACAGATTTAGTAAATGGTTTGTTTAATGTTAATACCAAATAATTTTTCACGCATATCTCCGACTTTTAAATATTATCTGTGTTAATATTAAATTCAATATTAAAACTCGCGTTCTTTTTTGGCTCCTTTTTTGACATATAGCATTATACCGGGGTATTACATCCTCATCGTTATTTTATAGTACAAACTGGATAACAACTGAGACTAAAAGAAAATAAAATGAAAGAGCTGGAAGAAGAATAGAGCTGAATATCATCTATATGAAAACATTTTACTGGCTTGAAGAAGTAAAGAGGGATCTACGTAAGCTTCACGCCGTTAATTGGCAACACAGGATAGATGATCCTTAAGGGTTAGTTGAGCTCCAGTGCTGGCATTCCAGTCTATGTAGACGCGAAATTGTTTTAATATGTGTGTGTTTAACTTCTATTTCCATGAACGCTACTGAATTGCCAGCATTGGATCAGTGTAAACGAGCCCTAATATGAATAGTCAGCGTTATCTTAGTTAATCGAAAATAAAAGCCGTGATTGTCATTAGTCAAACCATAAACTTCTTACGAAAAAGGCATTGATATCAATAATTTGTAGGTTCCGTCATATTTCATTTATCATGACTGGACTATAAAGGCAAATTTTACTGATCACACAATGATACCTAACGTGATATAGACTTTGTCCGTTAATTGGCTATCGTATTTTAGCCCCTACTGCTTTGAGTTAAAAGATAAAACTGACGTCGTCACTCACCAAGCATATATTTGTCGACTCTAACGAGATGAAAGCAATGCAATGGTGTCTATTTTCGGCAAAATGATACACACGGGACTAGCGCTCGTCAAATATATATTTACGCTAATATTTATTCCTTGCATTAGGTACATACAAATGGACGTAGTATTGTTTTTAAAGAAAACAATATAGTGCTTCAATGTATGAAATAAATAGAAATCTTTTTTTATCATAAGTCACGCAGCAATTGTCTTGGACAAGTGCAGACTGGCCACATTAAGTCAGATGGCAGTAAGAAAACGTACGACTACCAATCATAAATTAAAAGTAACCTGTTGGTAAGTTATTCGCATTGCGGACAACTTAATTATAATGTACTCGATTCATACATACATTTTTTGTTTAACAGATATGAGTGTCGTTAAAGAACAGGCGTAAGTTTTGCGTTGCACAAATTATTGATATAGATAGATTCCAGTTATTGTTGTAGTCAATATAATAGGTTGCGGAAAAAGTTTCTTCGCATTTTTTTAAGAAAATTCAAACATATTTTAATATAGTTTATTTACATTTAACTAAAGTATGTTGGTGCCATTTTGTTGACCCATGTATCTTGGGGAAAGTTGTTCAGTTGCATGAATGTAGTCACTGGACGATGGGTCCAAAACGACTAAAATTTCACGGTGATATATATTTGTATAAAAAATAAATAAAGTATGGATGGTACTATATTAATGTTTACCATATGAAATGGTAATAGTAGGGTGTAGTATTGGTAGAGGGTAAAGAAGATAGGAAAAGGTAAGATAAAGAAAAAAGAAGGTAAAAAAGAAGGGTAAAAAATTAATAAATATTTAAAAAAACCTCTCCTTTAGATGTATGTCGGTAGCACTATATATATAGTATAATTTGATTTAAAGACATTTTTTACATCCAAATTAAAAATTGCTTCACACACGAGTGTATCGTGTACTGTTGCTTCCCATACTTCGCCGACCAGTACGGGTTCAAAAGATTTTGTAATTTGTTCCGTGTAAGCCGAAAACAAATTTTGGCTGTCATACGTTTAAATATAGACCCTACTGCAATCGGACGCACATCTCCTTCCTTTTTAGTGACAGAAATTAGCCCCGGGTTGTTAAATCTTGGCAGACATCTCCCAAGAGCATTTGGGGCTCACCAGCTCGGCTGTCCCTGCTTGGGACTATATGTGTGGGGGCTCACTTGCGCGGCTGTCCCTGCATGAGACTGTATGTATGAGAGCCCTGCCACGTGAAGTAAATGAAGGAATATATGGTTTGTGTATTAGAATTCTTCTTTAGTGAAATAGGACACAAATTATCTAGAGAGAAATATTGTTAAAAAAAAAAGAAATGGAGAGGCGTATTCTTCCTCCTTTACTTCTCCACAACGATCCTTAGGGCAAAAACAAGGTCCAATGGTCCCATGACCAGGGCGAAATCCATATTGACACTCCGAGACTGTACTCTCCTGTCGAATTCCGGAGTCAACGTATACGCTATTTATAACAGCTTCATGGTGTGGGACGTATGCTTTATGCCGCGGTAACTCTTGCACTCTTCCCTTGAATTAAACACGGCTTCCATTAACGCGGGATAAAAAACAAACTGTAATAAAAAAATGTACATGAACGTGTATGTAAATCACTCTGGCAAATTCAAATGCCTGCCAGCCGCGTCGGTTGTGAGTATTATTTCTAATTATTATAAATCTGTCGGCGGTAACATGACGCGGCAGCGTGTAGTTTTATTTGTGAGTGAGTAAATTCACACGAACAAGTGTTGCGACGTAAGTATCGTGTCGCGGGAGTAGGTACATCGCGGCCCATTTGATGTGCTGCTGCGCCACGGTCAATTGGGTATTCTTCTCACTTTGTTTTTATCATTCATATCAAACATGTCACTACCAGAAACTGAAAACAGAAAGACTTTTTATAATCTTTTCTTAAATAAATAAGTTATAAGGATTTGAAATTCGGTGAAAGGGGAAACTGTCAAAAAACAAAAGGATGCACTGTGTATGCAGTGACGTCACTGCCACTTGATTTCGTGTGTACAAAAGAGACAGCAAGACAACCCCACACGCTCCCACTTTTGTTCTTGAGAAATCTTTAAAATCCAATTACTGCCTTAATTAACAACCAATTTTGTTGTTGTTTTCGGAATCGGTTACTTAGTGGAGATATTGTTTCGTATGCAAATATTGCCTAAGTATGAATACAGTCCAGTAGCCTATTCCTGTACGAATTTCTTAAGCATTGCTTCGTTCTTAGCCGTTCTTTCTTGATTGTTATGCTCTGTCTGTAGTAATAAAGTTTTTTTTTCAATATTAACCAGGGTGGACCAGTTGATTGACACGCACGAAGGTCAATTAGCGACAGTTACATGACGTTTATGGTAGATCTATCTACTATCTATTTTTGACTGTGGTAACCATACCAAATCACTGTTCCTTAACATTGACACGCATGACGCGAAATT
Organism: Euzophera pinguis; assembly: GCA_947363495.1. Classification (NCBI taxonomy): domain Eukaryota; kingdom Metazoa; phylum Arthropoda; class Insecta; order Lepidoptera; family Pyralidae; genus Euzophera; species Euzophera pinguis. Next base: position 3,283,792 of record OX376154.1, read on the forward strand.
ATGGCCCTCGTCGCTTTTGAATGAATTGAAAAAATACTTTAATTTGAATAGCCTTAGAATTTAAAGAGAAACTGACCATTGGGTTTCGGCCGCATGTGCGCGAGTATCATCCTGAATTTAAGCTTTTGTTTCATCTAAAACTTTTCGAGTCGAAATGGCTATGAACTGAAAGATCGATAGTCTATGACTCCCATCACTCGTCGCCGAGAAGTCATTAGGCAATGTTAAGGGTTTACAATCGTGCCGAACTACCGGCACGTGCCATGTTTGCACTCGAGTACCTAGTAAGATTTGTATTTTTCGTTCATTAATCATATCAAGTGGGTTGCAATTGCAAGGTCAATCGCCCTTATACAACATCCTGACATTTTTTTTTTTTCTCTCTTAACTTTGTGTTTTCTCTTCAACCTCTATTTTCGTATTGGAATAGGCACAAATATGTTGTTTTTTGCCTTTGAGATTATCTGTCTCGACTGCAGCAGAACCGGCGTTTGACATGGTAACGTTTGAGACAAAAAGGGGATAGGGTGTCGATACAAGTTCCCAATTTTCAGATTACACCATCTTCACGATCATCATCACGAGCTCAGATAGCCTGATTCTAAAACATCGGGAAGCTGGATGGTAGGAAGAGTCCGGTGGATTATGTTTTTTAGTAGGGCATACCGCTCCGAACGGCCGACGCGCTAAATTTCACCTTAAATGACAATTGGGTTACAAATGCGGTCTTATTTTCCAAAGTTAAGCTTAGTACTAAAAAAGTAATTAATTGTTTACTTTGATTAGCTATTCCCAAGTAATCAGAATCCCTTAAAAACTAGCTAATTCGTGAGTAAAGTGATAAATTAACTAGTTGCCATGTAATTAGTATTGAATAAATATCAACATTGAGCCTCCGTTGGCGCTAGCTTTGCATACCGTACCCCACATGTGTTATTAGTGGTTCTCAATCTGTGTGCAATATAAAATATAATTCGGTTTCTACACCTGTGCTGCTAAGGCACAAATGTCCATCATCCATACTTCCATACTAATATTATAAATGCGAAAGTCTGTCTGTCTTTCTGTCTGTCTGTCTGTTACGCTTTCATGGCCAAACCGCTGAACGGATTTTAATTAAATTTAGTATGAATATAGTTGAAGACCCGGGGTCAAAAATAGGCTACTTTTAGACGCAGTCGGAGCTGCGGGAAAAAGCTAGTATTTAAATAAATTAATATATAGGGTTAAATTACACAGATGGAGTTAGCCCAAAAGTAAGTTCGAGACTTGTGTTATGGGATACTTACTCAACAATACTTAGTATCCATACTAATATTATAAATGCGAAAGTCTGCCTGTCTGCCTGTTACCCTTTCACAGCCAAACTGCTGAACGGATTCTGATGAAATTTGGTATGAATATAGTTGAAGACCCGGTCAAACATAGGCTACTTTTTGACGCAGGCGGAGCTGCGAGAAAAAGCTAGTATTATATAACAAATACGAGCAGGCAGGCGTGTTAACCATTACGCCACAGAGGTCGCAAATTTGCGATTTATTTATTTATATATTTGTAAATACGTGTATAATTTTATAGGGTGCTTACGGAAAGATCAGATCGATTCGTTCACATTCTTAAAATAAAATAAAAAATATATTAATGCCTGATGCCGCAACATGGATCACCTACTGTATCATTAAGTAACATCCTTATCTGAATTTAAATAAAATTAATTTCCCAATGAGAAAGCAGGTTGATAGTAATCTTCTTTATTGTATGAAAAGTTTTTGTGTCGAGAAGTTTAATGCACTCTAAATTGTTTCTCCTGAAACTGCTACTTCTGACACTTTTTGTATTGTCATACCTGCCTATTGTACTATACAATTATTGTAGTTTGTACAGTACAGTTTATAAATAAAAATGTTTACTGCTACGGCTCAGTGACCCAAATGTATCTTGGGCTCTATTAACCCGAATTATTAATTGAAATTATTATTGAATTTATTATTAGTTGAAATTAGAGGTGTCCACTGTTGCCTGTTCAGCACAACCTCCTTCCTAGACGGTCCTTCACACCTTTCGTCTCTCCAGCAGTATCTGGTTCCAACATGCGGTTAGACAAATATAATACAACGGCATAATAATATAAATAATCTGTATGCTTGTGGGTGGAAGTGTATTGCACGTAATGGCGTAACAACGGGGAAACCCGCTCACGAGGCAACTCGCGATGGCGAAACCGGAGCAACAACTCTCGGCACCCTCAACCGCTTATTCCAATGTTGCCCTTCCATTGCCAAACGCGGCGACTATTTGTGGGCCCATTCACAGAGTGGCGTCACCGCCTGCCACTAATAGTCAGTAATCATGAATATGATTTCTATGACAATAACCCAGATTTAAACCACCCAAATTTTAACACCATAGCCTATTCTTTTTACTCATTAAAAAATCTCAACTTTTGATATACCTAGCCGAGAACGGGTTTTGGCAGGAGCACCACATGACATCAACTTCTTTAAAGGGCCTCTACGCGTTGAATCAACATCCCCGCGCAAGCCTCTCAAAGGACTGAGGCAACCCGTGAATCCCAAGCGGAGATACTAAATAATCTGGCTGACATAAGGAGTCTGGCTTTATGTAGCTAACAAATCAAAAATGTATAATTATTGTATACAAAGAAATATCCAGGAATATGCAGAGGTTACATGCTAATTCTGGACCGACTGACGGTTTTGCGCAGAATTACACCAGAATGATAGACGAGAAATTGACACTGACTGATGAAACTCACGGGTGAAAAACGTAAGGGGGTAGGTGCTGCAGCACTGTGACCCCCGCGCTCAGCCCTCGCCTTCTTGAATGACGGCAGAATGAATCTGCCATCATTCACGGGGGTGAAGACTGATTGCACAAAGTACCAGAGTGACCATTTGTGGGTTCCTGCTATAGATTTGGCATATTTTGGCCCAAACTATAAATACAGCTTTTCAAATAAACATACGTCCTTTTCGTCATAGCGTCTTTCTAGGTTTCATCCTCAGCTTGTCAAAAAACTCTTTTTCATCTTAGCGTGTTTCCCGGTCTCGTTCTCAGCTTTTTAAAAACTTCTTTTTTATTTTAGCGTATTTCCCGGTCACGTTCCCAGCTTGTCAAAACAACGTACGTCTTTTGATCTACTTTTATTCGTTTTCAATAAATTAAAAAAAATATGTATATAGCAGATTAATTCCTGCTAATTGGCAGATTTCTGTTTTACAAGTGGTCACACTGGATGGCGGTCGGGTGGTGAGGCCTGAGCGGGTGGGGTACCTACATGTATTCTTGATCGCCTGTCCCCTCCATCGGCCTTCAACCCCTTGAATTATGGGAGAAACTTTGTGTTGTTTATTCTGACATCATTCTGGCTTGATTCACAACGAATATTTGATTTTTGTAATTCTGGACCATAATTGTGTCATTCAAGTGGGATTACATGCTTATTCTTTCGCCATTCACAGCAGAATGTCAGTCCTGAATTGGCATATAACGTCAGCCATACGCGACATGCTGGTCGCCACGCTAGACGGAGTTGAGATCCATTGAATCTCCTGTATCTCCTATTGAAATATTCTGATAATAACATAAAGTTTAAGAACCACTGCTGTAGATCAATCTACATATTCCATTAATTTAATTTTAAAACAAAATGTTGTTTTCATATTTACAATACATTAATTAGCACTATCAACATTCGGATCTCTGTTGCCCTTACGTTTGAAGGAACGGTTTATTTTATTTCAATTCGTTATCTACATTAACTGCGTTCACCGTGTGAGCTGTCGCGATGACATTGACAGGTGTAATTTTTTTGACAGCGCCGGTGGTTTCTGTTGAAATTGCGGTTAGCGCTTCCGATTAATAACTGTATGCGTTCGGACAGAATAATAATATTATGATTTAGTAAATATACAGTACTGTTAACACCTGTACGATTATAACTGAAAAATATAAATATGTTTTAATGGAAACTAATAGTACCTATCACTTGTTTTGTTATGTACTTACTTTTTTTTTTACTTAACGCTTCCAATAACCCCAGTAGCATTGCCTCGCTGGATGGCCAGATAACTCCTTTGGATCACCTGATCTAAGAATGAACTGTCGCGACGATCACATCCGCTCAAGATAATAATCCATACTATCCATACTAATATTATAAAAGCGAAAGTCTGTGTGTATGTCTATTACGCTTTCACGGCCAAACCGCTGGACGGATTTTGATTAAATTCAATATGAATATAGTTGAAGACCCGGGGTCAAACATAGGCTACTTTTTGACGCAGGCGGAGCTGCGAGAAAAAGCTAGTGAATAATATTTCAACAAATACTTCTAGAGGAACTCAAAACAGAAACGCCTCACCACAGTATATTCAATTTCTGGGCATAGTCGGGACTTCTACCTTGGCACCTTGATGGCAAACATGACGTCATTAATACCCTTATGAAAAGTTGTCTGCTCTCCCTTAATTGGTTAGCTAAATGGACATCAGCACAAGCTGCTATCAAAGACATCGCTGCTGACAGCGAGACAGTGATTCGCAAATCGACTTCGATCCGAAACAGTTCTTTATTTTATAAAATAGAAAATTATGGAGGAAACTATTTTTAAAAATTACTAATTCGAAACGGATCATCATAAACACTTATTTTCAACAATCATTATATACAAAAATTAAAGTGGTTGAAATAAAATTAAAACCATTTTGTTAGCTTTTTTTTTTCATGATAAGCTGCTATCGTCACTCGCTGGATAACCTTTGATCTTTTATATTTAAATGAAGTCACAAATAATATGGCTAGTAATAAATTACCTTTTAATTATAAAACTTAATTAATACCCATTGTTACAAAACGTACCTACGTATATCGAATTAACTATAGTGAGAAATAAAGAACAAAACAAAGACATATCTACTACCAACATTTTTTAAGCAAATCTCAAACTTTGTATTTGCTCCATGGCCTTAAGTTTATATGAATTTATAACTTCTTAAAAACAAACAATACACTTAAATTATCCACCAGAACCATCTCAAAATATATGATAAACTAACTATTCACATTCACTCGATCCACTAAAACTTCATTTTCTGCTAACCTTTTCATATCCTGAATATTTCTTGTAAGTAAACTTTTCTTGTAAGTAAATGTTTCCCAGCTCGACATATCCTGATTAGGCTTTCAAGTCTTGAGCACTTTGCTATTGGATTGTCTGCTGCCCCATAGTAGGGTGTTTGTACCAACGACATTTTGTGCCATTCGTGCATGGATATTTTTCCAAACTAAATATAAAGTTTATATAAGGTGTTTTATTGTACTCCGGCAAAGAAGTGTTAAATTTCTTTTTAAAGGCAAAACTTTTTTTGTTTAGCTCTTTTTGGTATTCACTCCTTGCTTTAAACTTTTCGGTTGACTCTTCTTTTTGATTTAGGCTTTTTGGTTGACACTAGGCACTGTTTTATTTTTCGTAAGATTTATGTTGGCTCCACTTTCTGATTAAGGCTTTTTTTATTGTCTCCACTTTTGAATTTATTATTTAAAATATGTGACAAATCTACAGGTGCAATTTTTACATCCAATGGCCGAGAGTTTCTTAATTGTATGGAGATATACTCCACAAAATTAAGTGCGCTGCGGTCAATGATGTTTAATGAGTATCACTAAATCTAATATTTCTTATCTAGTTTTTCACCGTAACTATTTCTAGTTACGTGAATTGTTTTGCGAATATCGATCGTGGAAGAAGAGAGGGGAGGATTTTGCACAGCAGTGGAACACCTAAAGCTAATAAAAAAATTAGAAGATTAGCTGACCAGGCGCTTACTTTGTAACACTGAAACGCCTGGAGAGCTACGCTAGAAATTGCGGATACCTAAGCTTTCACACCTAACAGGTAAATAATCTTAGTACAGAACATGGTTCCTGAGATCAATAATCAATATTCAAAATAATCGAAACGCAATTTCTGATGAACTAATAAGAAAAAAGTATTTGTTATAAATTTCATTGCTCTTTCGTTAACGTACCTATCGCGCTTTGCGGAAATATAGCGTTCTGTGGATTACATATTTGTTTCCAAATCCACGCTGCATCGCAGGTTATGTGCGAAATTTTGCACTAACAGAAAATGTAGTATAATACGACTAGTGTTATAATGTATGCGAAATTTTAATAAAGGTCTAACTGACAGTCTTTGTTGAATTGCGAAATGTTGCCATTGGGATATCATTCATCATTATCAATATGTTATCAATTATTATATTATTCAACAGGTTTAAAAAAAATATACCCTATGGAATAGCAGAAAAGACGCCTTAAATAACTGTCTCACTAGTTAAACTACTAGATAAAGCAGAGAAATTGAGAGGCTTCGGAATTAGTTTTTGGTATTGTAAGTGATACCTATCATTGGGGTAAATGACTATGCTCATTATCAATATGTTATCAATTATTATATTATTCAACAGATTTAAAAAAAAATACCCTGTGGAATAGCAGAAAAGACGCCTTAAATAACTGTCTCACTAGTTAAACTACTAGATAAAGCAGAGAAATTGAGAGGCTTCGGAATTAGTTTTTGGTATTGTAAGTGATACCTATCATTGGGGTAAATGACTATGCTCATTATCAATATGTTATCAATTATTATATTATTCAACAGATTTAAAAAAAAATACCCTGTGGAATAGCAGAAAAGACGCCTTAAATAACTGTCTCACTAGTTAAACTACTAGATAAAGCAGAGAAATTGAGAGGCTTCGGAATTAGTTTTTGGTATTGTAAGTGATACCTATCATTGGGGTAAATGACTATGCTCATTATCAATATGTTATCAATTATTATATTATTCAACAGATTTAAAAAAAAATACCCTGTGGAATAGCAGAAAAGACGCCTTAAATAACTGTCTCACTAGTTAAACTACTAGATAAAGCAGAGAAATTGAGAGGCTTCGGAATTAGTTTTTGGTATTGTAAGTGATACCTATCATTGGGGTAAATGACTATGCTCATTATCAATATGTTATCAATTATTATATTATTCAACAGATTTAAAAAAAAATACCCTGTGGAATAGCAGAAAAGACGCCTTAAATAACTGTCTCACTAGTTAAACTACTAGATAAAGCAGAGAAATTGAGAGGCTTCGGAATTAGTTTTTGGTATTGTAAGTGATACCTATCATTGGGGTAAATGACTATGCTCATTATCAATATGTTATCAATTATTATATTATTCAACAGATTTAAAAAAAAATACCCTGTGGAATAGCAGAAAAGACGCCTTAAATAACTGTCTCACTAGTTAAACTACTAGATAAAGCAGAGAAATTGAGAGGCTTCGGAATTAGTTTTTGGTATTGTAAGTGATACCTATCATTGGGGTAAATGACTATGCTACATTAAAAAACATATAACCTACTAGCTGTTACCCGCATCGCGTTGCGGAAGGGAAGTGCTAATAATTCTTTCTAAAATCAGTCACCCCACCATCTAGCTAAATTTGTAAAGAAGAGATAGACGACCAAAGCGTAAAAAACCCCCATCCTTGGCCAGACACACTTTGTACAACTTTGAGTCTAAACTTGAAATTCATGAATCTATTAAACGTGCTAAATAAGCATTTTACTATAACAGTACGGTTACTACGTTGTCGAAGGTGCAAACGACAACGCAGCTGCTCTGTTTTCGGCGATCCAGTTTGGCAATCATCCATTGCTGCGCTGCGCGATCTCGCTTGTCTCTTGATATTCATATCGCGCTTTTTCTTATTAGAAGGAGACAGTTGCTTTCCCATCTCGCTCACTCACGCTCGATAGACGTCCGCGCGTGATTGGCGAGCGTCGTTGTAGGCGTGGCAACCGCGCAGCATCGCTTCGCCCCCTCAGATGTCTGCCAAGAACACCGCACAGTGTTGTGCCGTGTCGTTTCTCCAACAGTTGAATGCGTTAACTGTTGACGCTAAAGGCCGCGCGGCGTTGCCGTTTCGCGCCGGACTACGAGGTAAAATAATTACATCTATCAACGTGTTTCTTGTAGGAGCCACATTTGTGAGTTGTATGTACAGGTTGATGAGTTTTGTGGCGACTTATTTCATTTCAGTCTTCCTCTACAGTTTTCGGTTGTGCTTAATTACATTTGTTACACTGCCCAAATGTCAGTATAATCTGATGTTAGCTTTTTTTTTATATTTGCAGTATTAATTCATAAACTCTCAACGAATAAGTAATAGCAAATTGGATTTGAAAAAAAAAAAAAAAAATTAAGCTCAACAGCATATTAACATTTACATGTTAGATTTTACAAATAATGTATATGTATGATATGAAAGGTAGGTAGTAAATAATACCTGAAGTTTTGGTTATTTTTGTAAATAACAAGGGGTCATACATGCTGCATGTTTGATGTACATATTGATTTTTAGATGTCTAATGGTAAAAATAATAATTTATGTGAGTGTAAATTAATTTTTCATAGATTGTAGTATTTTGTTTGTGCGAGATAGTTTTTTCTGCCTGGATCAATTATGCAGCAGCCCTAGAAATTTGCTTACTCTAGAATAAGCTTTATGTATGTTAATCCTTCTAACATGATTTGTATTATTTTTAAAATGCCAACCGATTCATCGAAATTCACCTGTCGTGTACGAAAAAATCAAAGGATTCCGTTTTAAATTTGCCTATGGAACCTTTTAAGTTGCAGTTACCATAAATAAATAAATAAATTCATTTATTTCAGACCATAGATCCATATTAGACCATAGATGACTAAGTTGCTGTCAAGAATTGCCTACTAATTTTTTTAGGCTCAGGGCCGATATCATGACGAAATTGACTCTCGTGTAATGAAGTTTACATTTCGCTACACAGTTAGTCCACTTATAATTCCGGTATAAGGACTCTGGAATAAAAATGGCTGCCATCTATTCTTACGCTTAGATCAGTTACTCTTGGATTGGAATGATGTTGGTAAAAACCATCGAGATATATGTACTTACGTAAGCACATATATCTCGATGGTAAAAATCCATTTCAGTCATGGCGACCACTTCAGCAATTTATGGCTTTATCATGTTAATTGGTTTCTGTGCTGTATCTTTTCTTATATGTATGTAAATGGTGCAATAAAGCGTTCATTCATTCATTCATTCATGAGCGGTCATGTGACTAAGAACTAATAAGTAAGAATTGAAAGGTCTGACCTGGAAAAGCAAAAGTTATGAGTTCAATATGAAACTTGCTTCAATAAATCGCAACTACTATCTTCTTACAAATAAATCGAAGTGATATCGACACAAATTCTAGGAAAGCACTAGGAAAGAATCTAAAAATAAGTTACAGTATAAACTTCTGTATGAATTGAGAGTGAAAACTAAGCGAGTTCAAGGAAAGCTTCTTAAAATAAGTTCTAGTTTAGTTAGTAAATGTAGTTGGTACAACCTTAATCCTGACATTTTTTCAATCTTTTTTTTAGGCAAATCTATTTAAGCGTGGATTTAAAGAAATATACGGATCGCGCATTGCAAAATAGCGAAAAGAAGGCGTTAAAGTTGGTGTAGAGCGCTATTTTTTTAAATTTTGACTCACGCGAAATCCTTGAGTCGAATGATTTTTGTTCGATATCGAATGATTTTCATTCGTCGTAATCGGTGAGTCGAGCCGAAAGACTTTCAATCGAAACATGAATCATACATGATATAGAGAAGCAAGCCTGAGTTGAGGCACTTTTACCGGCTTGTTATTTAGCAGTGCGCCACATATTTCTTATATTTCCGTTTTTGCCGTATATTTCTTACATCCATGCTTCCAAGTGTTTATTTACATACTGCGGTAACTGGTCAAATATTAATAGATATATATGTATAACACTATGGCGCACTTATGAGCTCAAAGTTTGTACATCTCCTATTTTTGCTCAGCAGTTAAGTTATCCCCGCAGACTTTTAACAGAAAAGTATCAAGATCTTCAAATGGCAGAATCGGTCTCAAAGTATGTGCAAAATAACCAATTTTAATTAAAATATAACAGAGGGTCGTTAGTCGAACACGATCCGCGCATCCGTAGCGATGACGTGACGCGACCACTATTGGATTGGTCGCCATTTAGTGGCATTTTCTATCTTGAGCTCCTCCGTGCTTCGGAAGGCACGTTAAGCCGTTGGGCCCGGTTGTTATCGATAGATAGCAGTCGTGAGGCTGTGTCAGATGCGATAGGGCAGCCTGAAAAATTCTGACAGTATTGGCTACTAACAGACCTCGGGTCATGTTCCTGTTGGTCTGGTTTCCCTGTAAAAAAGGTTACGAAGGTCAGACGGCAGTCGGTCCATTGTAATAACCAGTGCCGCCAAATCTAGGACCATGACTTTACAGCGTACCCTAGGCTCCGAAGCGTAAGCTGACGACGCAACTAGGAATACACGCTATGATGATGATGATGATGCAAAATAACAAATTTAACAAAGTGTTAACAATTGCAGAACAAACAATCTAAACATGTTTAAAAAATCTAGTAAGGTTTTTAAATAACAAAAAAACTAAGTTAAGGAGGGAAAACATACACATTACAGAATTGTATTGAAATACAAAGCCAGCTACTTGACTGGTGCCCGACCAATGGGAAAATTATTAATTGCTGTGGTGTTTTTACGGATTATAAAATGTAGCTAAGAAAATCCTTTAAAATAAAAAAAAACTGGTCAAGTGTGAGTTGGCTCGCGTGGAGAGGGTTCTGTACGATTTTTTATTTTTCTCCATTTGGACCACCTATTTATATTATCTCATAGGTTTTCCTGTAATTTATGCATCGAAATTCTGGAATCGATAGTTTCGGAGCTAAGGTAAGGGAAATGGTTAATTTGTCTACTTTATTTTATTATTTAATATAGAATCCTAAAATTGCAACAAGAACTTTCATTTGATTTTATTATTACACAGTACAATATGTTAAACATTATGCTCAATTTTCTATTTAGCTTGGAGATAATTGATAACTGACCCCTTTTTTAGTTGTGACCCGGGTTTAAATACAAATAAATAAATAGACACACATACATGTTGCCGAAAAATCGATTACACATCGAATAATAATCGATTCTTTGATAGTTGAGTTTGTTAATTAAAAATAATAATCATGAAAATCATTCATTTGTGTTTATATACCTAATATATTTCATTATAGTAAATAGTAGTTGAATTAATTCTGGCATTCATTCTGAGCTTTTTATCTGTCAATGTCAAAAGTGACATAAATAAAACAAATAACAGTAATGGATTTCCATACAACTTTTCCGCCCGCATTTTTTGGCGGGAAGAATTACGTACTTTCTACCCCGTCCTTAAGTATGAGTGTACTTTCCGAGCAAGTGTAGTGTAAAAATATTTAAATTACAGCCCAGTATTATCAGTTACGAACACATACATAGTTACCTTTACCGGTATATATGCCTTTAATTCCACCAATACATGTTTTGTAATGAAGTTTAGTAAATAAATAACTATTCATGGGAAGAGACAGTACGTGGTCTATTCTTCAGCTTCTTCTTTCATGTCAATGGCACAAAACTACACTGTTTTGGCCCAGTAAGTCTTAACATCCACGCCGGAGTCGGAGCCCTCAGCCAATACAGCCCACGTACCTACAAGCTGCAGGTCTGCTGGGGGCACGATAGCAGAGGTGATCCATCGTTTGTACTGCGCCACAAACACACCTTTCGCTGCTGGACACCCCCCCCATCTCCTCCTGTTCTCCATACATCGGCCCAAACGTGATTGTAGACTACTATGTGACTTCCACGCGGCCCATGAAAGATGATGCCCCTGTGGCAGTTTTTACACTAGAGGAAGCTGTGAGGTTGTGGGTGGGAATTTTTTTACCTGAAAGTCTGTTTTGGAAATTATTGCACCATTTACAACATGATAAATACATAATAAATATTTAGTTCCTTCCTATCGTCACTCTCATATGATTAAAAAAAACATACGGCAATGTGCTCTAATTAACAGGCAGTAATTAATTGGAGACTATGAAAGAGCATCGACTTGTTGCCCCGCTTTTAATGTCTCAATTAACTCATTAAATACAATGCGAATTGCGATTTTTAAATTTAATTGTTTAGTTTAAATACAGCCACTGTATATCTACATGCAACCTCAACATTTTGCCAAATTAATCATTTAAACGATGCCACGTTTGTTCAATTCAATTAATATTTACTTTTTCAACACATTTGCTCATAAAGTGTCTTTATTTCATTGTTATTAGGCCTGCAATGGGGGTTGTAAACAACACTTTGTTTATATTATAATCACTTGTAATTTAATGGTTTCCATGGTTACGGTACATTTTTTTTAATGTACGCCAAGAGGATTTTAAGTCTCAACTAATTCATTGTTTTTGCAAAAAATATAAACTGTTTTAGCTTCCAATTCAAATGATAAATTAACACTAATTACTATCAGGGTCTGCTCTGTCTGTATCATTGGCACCATTTTTAAATGTATTTGTTTTTGTATGTAATTAATTTACTATTAAAACATATGTCGATTTAATTTAGGGAAGAATACCTAAATTAAACTATTTTAATACGGTTTTATCGCGTTTATTACTTATTTATTTACACCTGTAGTCTGCCTGCGACCATGAACGCTGTAAAGTGTTTGAAACGTCAGGTGTAAATAAATAAGTAATAAACGCGATAAAACCGTATTAAAATAGTTTAATTTAATGAATAACAATCGCGAAAACATAAGAAAACATTAAGAATACCTAAATTTGACTCCGTCACGATATACTAATCCAGGCGAAAATCGAATGTTGATAACTGACTAAGTAGGCTGACTATAGTTACTAACTTAAATCTTCAAAGAAAGAAATAAGGAAGAAGCTTTAAAGCAGGATCAAGAACTACTTGTATATGTATTTGGAGATACCTAGTCGTATAACAACTCATGAGCGAAATTGGTCATATATTCGGCTTCTATAGGCATTCGCCTTCTCGAACATAATGACCAACTTCGCAACCTTGTATCATAATCTACTATTAAAATCCATATTACAGTATTATTTATAGTATTAAATTTTGAACCTTGTATTGAGAGATTAATTATGTGATGGATGTTATAAAGCATGTGTAGGTAACCTGTAATTAACTTAAATTAAACGATATCAATATGGTTTTTGTCGCGTTTATTACTTACTAGCTGTTTCCCGCCTCTCCGCTTGCGTCGAAAAGTAGCCTATGTTTGACCCCGGGTCTTCAACTATATTCATACTAAATTTATCTATTTAACTGTTCAATTCAATAAACAAATACCGTAAGTGCGAGATCAATGTGTGTGTCGTGTTTTAGAGTTCTCATCCTTTATGAATACTGTTTACATTTGTATGTATGTGTGTGTCTGCTACAGTCCCCTTCGGACACATTTTCACTGACGTTTCTTCCTAAATGTGTATCTAGTTGTTATCCTATATCGAAGTATTCCACACATTTTTTTGTAAAACCTCAATCTTTAACCATCCCTCATAACATATTTATTCTGTTCCCAAAAACCGCAGGAAAATCCGTTGACAGTTTTTTAGTTTATCGCGAACAGACAGACAAAGCGCGCTGGCAAGGTCATTTTAATATACTCGTACTTTTCTGTGTTATTGAAATGAAAAAGTCTGGAATCGGCTTTCGATTTAAGCTTTTGAAGTATCGCTTGTTATGAAAAGTAGCTTTTAACATGATTTTTCTGCAACAGCATCAATACGTGGAATAAATTATACCCAATTAAATTGAAACGTTTGTACGTGAAATTAAGAAGTACTCTAGAAATATACATGCTGCGTAAGTTTTGTAGTAATAAGCGTCTGAATAGTTTTTAAAGCCCGTTGCTATAAAATACGTTAATCATGTTATTTATTTATTTTAAAGTTTATTGTTCCACAAGTACAATTTTTTAAAACAATTGACGGAATTAATGTTAAGCGCATTCTCTACCAGTCAATCATTGGGAGAAAGATAATTTGGCGCAAAAAGTTATGAGGAAATATGTATTATAGAGCCAAATTAGCCCGTCCCGATTTCGCCTAGGCCTTCCTCGTTAAAAAGATTTGTTCAAATTGGACCAGTAGTTCCTGAGATTAGCGCGCTCAAACAAACAAACTCTTCAGCTTTATAATATTATAACTAATACGCAAATACTTATTTATACATATACCTACATAATTGTACCAATGATGAAGTCAAGTCACATAGAGAAATGAATTCATCAGTTGAGCGAGTCCAAAACGTGCTCATATGCCTCTTTAAAAAAAATGTTACTATAATTTTTAAGGAGATAAAAATATAATTTCGCACTAAAGCGGATCTCTGACTTGCTTTACCCAAAGGTTGACCCAAAGTCAGCCTATTCTGTTTTGCAGTTCGTAGTTTGTAGAATAAAGGTTAATTAAATTTACTCAGTTAAACACCTATAACGGTTTATGAGATACAGCCCTTTGTCAAATAGTGGGATAGGTATTTACTGTACGTATTGGAAAAAATATATAAAATGGAATCACAGTTTCGGTCACGAAATTCGCATCGATGAGTATTTAACGTTTCGAAACCTTTCGACCGTCCGACGCCATTTCTGCTGTCGACATTTCGGTTGACATGTTACATTTTTATTTCATTGTATTTTTTATGAAATGAAATTCAGACACAAAAAAATCGAATGAAAAGCTTTCGACAGATAGAATACATATCGTTTACATCTAACTGTACCATGTTGTGGTAAAGACCGAAGCGAAATGGACAGGCATACAGTAAATATCTGAAATAGTAAGCTTTATAGTTGTGTTCTTTGTGTTTGTTTTCTTCTTCAAACAATAACTTTATATACTCACAAATAAAAAATCACAAATAAAAATAGACTTTCAACGCGCCGCAGGGAGGCAACGTGATCAGAATACTGGCTGCGTTCCCTCTTTGTATCGCCAGGCTGATTCGGTAAGCAAAAAAGCTGCAGGCTCTAACACCCGTGTTCTTAAACCTTCACTCAAACTCGACTCAACCTTACTCCACGTCTCCTGTTGCCCCCCCTCCCTTAGGCGCGATGTGATTTCCCTTAAAAATAACTTTGTCTCAGGGCCCCTGGGACCCATAGATTGATCATTTTCCTCAAAGCTGAAGGTGACCACCATAACAAAATTTGGCAGTTAGTTTCTTCCAGGCAGGTTATAGATGAATGGTCTCATGAGCGTTGCTAGGAGAAGCCCAAGTGCTAAGGTTTTCCAGATCATGGTCCACGTAATGCAACGTGGCCAAAAAGAGAGTGTGCCAAAAAAATATTCGTTCCAATATCAAAGTTGCTACTTTGTTTCTGTAATGTGTTTCTTTTTAGATGCAATAAATAGTATTTGTATTGTACGCTAGCAGAGCTAGAAATGGATTCATGTTATGACTATGTAAGACGGGGGATTTCATCTTATATAAAAAGTGAAATAAGAACCCCTAGTAAATATTTTCGGTATAAAATTTGTATGATAGATCATCTGTATATATAAAAGAAGACTGTGTGACTGACATATCGACGCTGCAACCCAAACCGCTTGGAACTTTGGTTCCGAAATTGGCACGTGGGTTCCTTTTGTGGACTAAGGGTGCACTAAGAAGGGATTTTCCAAAATTCATTAAGTGGGGGTTTTATTATATTATATGGAGAAACGAGATGAGTAAGACTAATTTTGTGGAAACTTCTCAAGAGCATTGATAAATGAGTGACCTACCTATTTTAGGATTTTCCAAAAATCAACCCCTGAAAGGTTTTCCACCTTCCCGGGTGCCTATGTCTTAAAATCGACACGATATCGTTTTCATGGTTATTGGGGTCGCTGACTATGAAAAACACATTTTAGAGCCCACTTGCCCGCTTCAAAATACCATCACTCCTACTGGGGCGCGACGATACTACCTATCTATACTCGGAGTCACTGACAAATTGTTAGAAAGGTGAAATATTCGAGCTGTCGTTCAATGGTGTTTATTATTGTGAGTGAAGTAAGACAAAATAGAAAAGAATATACATGACAATACTTTTGAAAATATTTCAAAAATAACATTAAGCCAGTATTTTCAACACGCCCCCTTATTTTGACAATATTTGCAAGTTATAATCACAATAAAACATCTTATAAACCCATATTAATAATACATCTTTCAAACTTTATTCGTCCTAATGACTTTGTTAAAGTATCAGCCCACATTTCATCTGTAGGCACAAATTTAAGACGTATTATTTCCTTAGATAACTTTTCTCATACATAATGAAATCGCGTGTCGATATGCTTAGTGCGACTGTGGTGGACTGGATTTTCTGCTAGTTTTATCGCTGATTGACTGTCACTAAAAATAGTAACGCAATTAAACTTACCAGTAATCTCCGATATGAAGCGTCTTAAGTAACAAGCCTCTTTTGTAATAGCTGTCAGGGCCATATATTCAGCTTCTGCTGAAGACAAAGCTACAGTTCTCTGCTTTCTGCTTTCCCACGACACTAATCCATTAGACAACTTCATATAAAAACCTGTATATGAACGCCGTGTCAGAGTGCAATTCGCCCAGTCTGCATCCGCGTAACCTTCTAGTGCTTTATTATCCTTTCTGTAAGTAATAGAATAGTTTAAAGTACCTTTTAAATACTGTAGGACCCTTTTAGTGGCTAGTAAGTCCAGTGTGTCTTGTTAAAATTAGCACTAAATTGGCCTAAGTAACTTGTAGCAAATGCAATATCAGGACGAGTGTTTGTTGCCAGAAATACTAAAGAGCCTATAAGTTCTCGATATGGGTAAGAACACTCTTCTATTTCTAAACACGTTACATTCTGCTCTAAATTTGTATTCTGTAATGGATTACGTACATGTTTACAGTTTTCCATTCCAAACTTCACAAGTAACTTCTCAATGTATGTCTTCTGACTAAGTGAACCTTCACCATTATTTCTTTGCTCAATATTTATTCCTAAATAATATTTTAATTTACCTAAATCTTTCAGGCTAAAGGATTTTTCAAGATCTGTTTGGACTTTGTAAAATGTCAAATCGTTTTCATAAAATAAAATGATGTCATCTACATACACTACCAAGACCACTAACTCCTTGCCAAAACTCTTTGTGTAAACACAAGACTCAGATGGCGTACATGTAAAACCAATAGAGTAAGGTTTTACTCAACTTCATGTTCCAAGCGCGTGATGCTTGTTTCAGTCCATATAAAGACTTCTGTTACAACCATACCTTTTTCGAACTATTAACAGAAAAACCTTGAGGTTGTTTCATGTATAACCTCTTCCTCTAAGTCTCCGTTCCAAAATGCGGTATCAACGTCGAGATGACGCATCTTCATGCCCATTTAGACTGAAAGTGCAAACAGCGTCCTAAGACATACGCACTACCGGAGCAAAGGTTTCGTGGTAATCCAAACCTGCCTCTTGGTTAAAACCTTTGGCTACACCTGAAACACCTCCCACTCCACCCACCTAAAACCTGAGGCGTGGTAGTCGTGCCTTATATTTTGAGATTGCACCTTGAGCATCTCTTTTGACTTTGTATACCCACTTACAGGGAATAACTTTCTTCCTTTCTCTATTACTAATTTCCAAGTCCCCAAATTTTTGAAGAGAGTTATACTCATCTGTCATCGCCTGTTTCCACTTATAATTGTCTACGGATTCGATGGCTTCCGTGTAAGTAGTAGGTTCATAGGACTCAATTGATGACGCCCTAGCCCTATAGGATAGAAAATCTGGTGGCTTCCTATTTAAGCCAGGATACCGTGGTTCGACATGTTCCGAAACCGATGCTTGTTCTGGTTCAGCATCAAAAAATGGAACTTGTCCATTATCGGAAACTGGAATCGCTTCGGGAACTGACACCTCAACCTCATTTATATTATTATCTGATAAAAAAATTGGAGGAGCCAAACCTGCAGATTCTAAACTAGGTTCATTTTTCATTAAATTACAAAATTTATCTTCGAAAAATGTAACGTCGCGTGATTTAATGAGTCTTCGCGGATAAAGAGTATTTCTAAGATAATAAACGTTGGGATCTTCAGTATATCCAACAAAATATTGTTCTTCTGCCTTATTATCTAACTTCTTTCTACTACAGGAGAGAATATGAACTTGTGCTTTACAACCAAACACTCTTAAATGTTTCAAGTCAGGTTTTTGAACAAACCAATTATCATAAGGTGTTATATTACCTAGGGCACGATGTGGGCATCTATTTTTTAGATACACAGCAGTATCAAAAGCATCCTGCCAATAAGCTTTGGAGACAAAACTACCAGCCAATAAGGATCTCGCTTTCTCTATAATTAACCTATTCGTGCGTTCCGCAACTCCATTTGACTGAGGGCTAAAGGGCGCTGTCGTCTGATGCTGTATCCCCTGAGAACTTAAGTAACCACTAAAATCTATATTTAAGTACTCCGTCCCATTATCAGTTCGTAAAGTTCGTATACTTTTACCAGTTTGATTTTCCACAAAAGCTTGAAAAACAATAAACTTCGCCTTTACCTCCGTTTTAGAATTCATAAAATAAACAAAAACTCTACGTGTAAAATCATCAATAAATAAAATTGCATACAAATTAACTTGTAATGTTTCAGGCATCGGTCCACATACATCAGAGTGGATCAATTGTAGCGGCTCAGTCGCTCTATCAGAACTTGACTTCTTAAAAGATTTTCTCGCTTGTTTCGCTTCTACGCATGACACTCAAG
Organism: Euzophera pinguis; assembly: GCA_947363495.1. Classification (NCBI taxonomy): domain Eukaryota; kingdom Metazoa; phylum Arthropoda; class Insecta; order Lepidoptera; family Pyralidae; genus Euzophera; species Euzophera pinguis. The sequence continues at coordinate 3,302,565 of OX376154.1, forward strand.
GTTCCTTATCTACTTCTAGAAAGTTTATTATAGACTGACCTTCTAGCTATTGCATTCCATAACGCCAGAGGTGACCTAACCTTCGATGCCACAAACGATACTGTGACGTACTACTTCCAGTGACTAGCGATATATTTGTGAATAATTTTTGGAGAGTGTTAATAGTACAATCTAAAGTGTGCAGTCCACCACAAGTCGAACCATGCACAATCAGCTTATCTGGAATATAAGAAGTACAGTCAACATTATAAATATTACAACCATTTTTATCAAAAATTACAGTAAATCCTTTATCAACGACCTTCTTGACTGAAATTAAATTTGCTTTCAAATCAGGAACATACGCAACATCTCCGATTCTATGTATAATTTCACTGTTAGTATTAATCAAGACATTACCAACTCCAGTAGAGCTAATCTCATTTCCATTGGCAATTATGCCCTTACCAGATATTAAAGATATCTGGTTTATTTTGATCATCCAATCTGACTTTGACGTCATGTGCCGCGTAGCACCAGAATCTATTATCCATTTGTTTCCTAAAGCAGTATGACTATCGTTTACACCTGTGCACTATACATAGTTACAGTGCTATCCTTCGACTTTTTACCCTTATCCTTCTTGTATGGGCAATCTGGCCGTTTGTGCCCTGGTTTTTGACAGTCATAACAAAAAAGCAAAGAAAAAGGAACCTATCTTTTTCTTGAAAACACCCGCTTTCATAGCAGTCTCTTCATCTGGTCTTTCAGTATTTCGAGATATTTCATTTAAGAGTTTCGTCTTTACTAAATCGGTGGTTATTGTAATATTACTATTTTCTAATCCCATAATCATGGGTTCATATTTTGCTGTAAGTCCGCCTAATAATATTGCTGCAATTGAAGCATCCTCAATCCTTTTTCCAATATCGTCTAAATCTTGTGCGGTACTTAAAACAGCGTTTATATACGATTCCATATTGTCAAAATCAACAAGATTCATTCTATATAATCTACGTTCTAATGCTAGCCTTCTACCCATACCTCTATCTTCATAAGCAATTTTTAATGCATTCCAGGCATCTTTCGCAGAAGTAGCACTACGAACATGGGTGATGGCTGGTCCATCCAAAGTCAAACAAATCTTTGAAAGGGCTTTTCTATCATTGCGAACTCTAATTACTTCCGAAGGGGTATTCGTCTACAGTCTCCCAAAGGTCTTCGTGTAAAAGATAATTCCTCATTTTAAAATTTCCACACTGAATATCCTTCCCTTCCACGTAAAATTATAGACGGAAGATTCATACTTGAATTCGAGGAACATGGCCTTACATGATCACCACTATATGCCATATTTTTCAACGAATCTTATTTATTATTATTTCACACACCAATATAATTATTATTAACTTATTTTACAGCTCTTTTTTGAACAATTTCGTGCTGATAACGTGTTAGAAAGGTGAAATAAATATTCGAGCTGTCGTTCAATGGTGTTGATTATTGTGAGTGAAGTAAGACATAATAGAAAAGAATATACATGACAATACTTTTGAAAATATTTCAAAAATAACATTAAGCCAGTATTTTCAACACAAATCACGCTATAGCCCAAACCGCTGGGACATTTGGTTTCAAAATTGGCACGTGGGTGCCTTATGTGGACTAGGGGTGCACTAAGAAGGGATTTTTTAAAATTCATCTCCTAAGGGGGTTAAATGGGGGATTAAACGTTGTATGGAGAAACGAGATTAGTAAGACTAATTTTGTGGAAACTTCTCAAGAACATTAATAAATGAGTAAATACCTGTTTTAGGGTTTTCCAATAATCAACCTCTAAAAGGGGGAAACCGGGTGCTATGTCTTAAAATCGACACGGATATCGTTTTCGTGGTTATTGGGGTCGCAGACTATGAAAACACACATTTGAAAATACTTCTTGCCGGATGCACGCGGGCGAAGCCGCGGGTAATAACTAGTATTATATACAGCTCCAATGGTTCAAACCCATTGAAAAGTCTTAGCAACGGGAGGGTTTCGATTCGAGTAGGAGGCAGGGGTGAAATCCGTCCAAAACCAGAGGGGGTGGCCCTCCCAACTCCCATTCTTGTGTATATTGCGGGCCAAATTTTTATTTTCTGTGACAGTTTTTTAATTTAAAATGATAATATATAATACCATTGTTTGAAAAATAAAACATTTATAAAAAAAAATTGCGGTTGTGCTCAGTATTTAATTTCATTTATTTTTAAATTTTAAGTTAACTTTTTACATGTATATTATTTTTTTTAAGTTTAACATGTATGTATTTATTATTAAAGTGAATGTTTACAATATGAGACAACGAGCACTAAAATGTATAACAAATTGTATATATATAGTATGTAGGTGCCATTTTGTTCGATTACTTTTTGCCATCTTGTAGGTAGGGACATGATTCCATTGCTATAGAAATTTTGAGGCTTCTGATCAAAATACCGCGACAAGTGGTTTTGGCAGTCCTCTCTTGATGTTAACTTGACACTGCCTAAAGAAATTTGAAGAGACCGAAACAGGACGAAATCTGAAGGCGCAAGGTCAGGTCTATACGGCGGATGCATTAACACGTCCCAACCAAACTCTTTTCATTTTTGCTGAGTGGCTAAAGATGTGTGAGGTCTAGCGTTATCATTATCAAAAACCACAGCCTTTCTGTTGATTAATTCCGGTCGCTATCTTTCAACTTCTTGCTTTAATCTCATCAGTTGTTCGCAGTAGAGTTCGGATCGATGGTCCTGCCTGGTGGTAACAGCTCATAGTGAATAATGCCTTTCCAATCCCACCACACACACAGCATCACCTTGATGCGAGTTAACCCGGGGTTGGGTTCACAGTCTGTGAAGCCTGACCGGCTTTTGACCACGACCTTTTTTGCACTTTCTTGTCGTACGGGATCCACTTCTTATCACCAGTTATCAGCGTCTTCAAAAATGGTTCGGTTTCATCACGTCGTAATAAAGAATCACAAATGAGTACATGGTTCATTAGGTTTTTTCAGTGAGCTCGTGAGGTACCCAAATATCGAGCTTTTTTGTGTACCCAATTTTGTTTCAAATGCGCCAAAACTGTTTTGTGGTCGATTCCCAGTTTTTCAGCTACGTCGTAACTACTCATATGCCGATCTAGATCCACTTTTTCAAAAATGGCATCCATTTTATCCGTAATAGTGCGACCAGAGCGACGAGCATCTCTGAAAAATTTACGTTTTGAAAAAGCTTAAACCAAATTTGTGCTACTCTCACAGACACTGCACTAGATTCATAAACATTGCAATTTATTTCTTCACGGTTTGCGTTGCATATTTACCTTTCTTGTAGTAAAATTTTAAACTGTATCGAATTTCTTCATTAGATTTACTCATCTTGACAGTAAGAAAAAGAAATGAAAATCACACATTTTCCTAATTTAAATTTGGAATTATTTTCTTTAAAATTTAAACTTTTAATGATTCCAAAACCAGCCAGATACAAATAGTAAAGCCAAAGAGATTTTATTACAAGTTTGTACATACTTTCTTTATGCGAAAAGACTTTTTCCCCAACCTAATATAGTAGTGCGAAAGTCCGTCTGTCTGTTCCGCTTTCACGGCCAACCCGCTGAACGGATTTTCATAAAATTTGGTATGAGTATGTTTGAATACCCGGGGTCAAACATAGGCTACATTTTGACTCGGGCGAACTGCGACAAACTGCTAGTATAAAACAATTTAATAAATTTAATTTAAGAATATAGAGCCCTATAGAACCCTTAAGAATTAGATAAAAAATTAGAGATTTAATTTTGGTAGCTGTTTTAAAAATCTAGTGTTTAAGTCAATAAAAATAAAACAAAAGTGTGTTTTATAAACCTTATGGCGATTAAAAAAGGGCATAATTCACTAGTCGCCGATAGAAAGCTAACTTAACTAATATTTATGTAATTATCGGTCTCAAAATGCTTTGATTCTCTCGTTCAGACCCCTCGCGCGCTATCTATAGGCTACTTGACTGTGTTCACATTTTGACAAAATTTTTATACGGAACAATACATACACTAAAAAGTAACCAATACCGAAAACAACAACAAAATTGGTAATTAATTAAAGCAGTAACTAGCATTTAAAGTTTTCTAATGAAGAAAAGTGGGAGCGTGGTGGGGACGTCTTGCTATCTCTTTTGTACGTACGAAATCAAGTGGCAGTGACGTCACTCACCATTAAGTGCGTCCTTTTCTTGTTTCTTGACAGTTTCCCCTTCCACAGGATTTCAAGGGCTTATAACTTATTTAATATTGAACGGATTCAAAACAATTCTTTCTGTTTTCGAATTCACGGACTCAAATTTGTGATATGAAATATAAAAAAAAATTGAGTCAAATAGCCTATTATGCAGTTTTGGCATTATGAATTCCAATGGAGGCGTGATAATTAGACCAAGAAAATAGTATGAAAACCAATTTTTGCTTAAAGAGTTATTATTATGATTAGTGACTTATGAATTGTAATTATTATGAGTCTTGAGCTAGATCTAAAAAAATATGAAAGATGATAAGATAATTATTAAGCAAATGGTATGATTACAATCTTCGTACTTCAGATAATATGACCTGAAACTAATGTGAAAAAATTTCTTATGGGTAATAATAGTTTCACTTAATCCATAATTCTGAATACAAGTGTGAAACTACGTAGATACGAGTTTATTCAAGGTTCGCACACAGCTTACATAAATACATATTTTATTCATTAAATTAAACTATTTTAATACGGTTTTATCGCGTTTATTACTTATTTATTTACACCTGACGTTTCAAACACTTTACAGCGTTCATGGTCGCAGGCAGACTAAGTTAACATTTGTCTTTGATGTCATAAGATTACAAAACTACCGCCCGAAATTTTTATTGGGAACTATTCCGATTCACGCAGTATTGGCTCACAGTATCTAAGGGTCTTGCAGTCTGCTTCCGAGTTTGCGATTTTATTAAGTTAATGACTGGGTCCCAAGCTGGCGGTACCTGCCATCCATCCTCTCTATTGAAATTAGGATGTTTTTTAATTTCAATAGCTTCACGTAACATCCTTGGAATGAATCTGTTTTCCTTTGCAAGGACTTGAGGATTATCAAAACGCATATAGTGGTTGGGTTTGTCTAGAGCGTGTTCACAGACTGCAGACTTGGTTGAGCGTCTATTTATATAGTTTAATTTAATGAATAACAATCGCGAAAACATAAGAAAACATTCATATTTTATATTTTATCATACCTTAAAAAAGGTAAACCTTCGTTGTAAAAGTTTTGTAGGATTTGAAAGGAAATTTGAATTTCAGCAACATACTCGTATTCGTCGATCGGAATAACTTTAACTCTCACACAACACGCTAGGGGAAAATGTTCCTTATATTTTTGATAAATATGTTATTAAAATAAAAATAAAATTGGTTATTTGCATTAAATATATAATTTATATGTAGTTGATGCACAAACCTATTATCCTAATATCAATATTGTTCGCTAAATTATCATCAATATCGGGCGGAGACTAATTAGGTGTTCAGGGGAAAATGATGCCAAAGTTTCTTTGCCATATCTTTTTCCTATTTATAGGACTTCCCTATAGTAGAGGAAATTAACTTCTATTATTATCTCTATACGATAAGACATGAATGCACAGCTCTTTTGAACTCTTTTTGTAACGATGCGCTTACATCGGTCCTCATTTGATCCATACTCTTCCTTTCATACCCATCCTTCACCACATTTTCATTTAAAATACATTTCGAATCACCTTTTTTTATCCAAATTGTTTACACGTCATCTCATCACTTTCCATTTTCATCTCTCAAAAACTCTATTTGTATTTTTAATTCTAAGGACCTAACTTCAGTTTTATCAATTTGATTAATGTGTGGAAATCCATACTTATATTATAAATGCGAAAGTCTGTCTGTCTGTCCGTCCGTCTATCTGTCTGTCTGTTACGCTTTCACTGCCGAACCGCTGAACGGATTTTTATGAAATTTGGTATGAATATACACGGGGTCAAACATAGGCTACTTTTTGACGCAGCCGGAGCTGCGAGAAACAGCTAGTATCTAATAAAACAAATAAAGTTCTATGAAGTCTCAGAATATTTGTGTATTTCACTAAAGAATTCCACTAGAATACCCCTTTATCTACTTCGTATGGCAGGGCTCCCATACATAGTCACATGCAGAGACAGCCGAGGAAGAGAGCTCGACACACGAAAAACTAAACTCATTTAATGTCTTGTCTCATCACGGGCACGTATATGTCAGTGGCTTATCAGATTGATTTGATCCCACCTAGAATCAACTTACACAAAGTTCATCTGTTTTTTTTAAATGCCCTATGTGTTCCGCGGCTGCGCAAAGGCCTCCCCTTTAGCCTTCCACGCATCTCGGCCAAGGGCCGTTTAGTGCCATCCACTGACGAATTCGTCCAGGTCGTCCCGCCATCTTTTACGTGGTAAAAATAAGCATCTTAAACTGTAATAATTTGGTACATAATTAAAATCAAATAGTCCTTATCCATTGTTAATAAGTTCATAAAAGTCATTTTTTCGCTTATCTAATCGTATACAGGAGTTTCATGGAGCATAAAAAATACATACAACATAAGCCACAAAACAATAAATTGTTTACTATTGTTGTTTCCCGTGAATAACCCGTGATAAGTTTCTCTAGCCACAGATAAAGTTCATGGCTGGTTTAAGTCAATATTGCAGATTCTACACTCAAACGAGTTTTGTTTTTGGTGTACATGGTCGATAGACAATGCCATCTACACGAAATGATGATGACCTAAGCGTATTTTCCTAGTTGCGTCGTCAGCTTACGCTTAGGAGCCTAGGGTTCCTGTAAATCATGGTCTTACGTTTGGCGGCACTGGTTATTACAATGGAGCGAGCGATGTCGTCTGACCTCCGTACCCCTGTAACTCCAGACTAACAGCAATTTTAGGAATTCAATATCTTGAAAATTCAACATTTGCAAATTCAACTTTTTTTGCCTGAAGGGAATGTGTTAGTGGCCAACACTGTCTGATTTTTCAGGATGCCCAAAGGCATCTGACACAGCCTAACGATTGATATCTATTGATAACAACTAGGACCAACGCCTTAACGTGCCTTCCGAAGCACGGAGGAGCGCCAGATAGAAACTGCCACTAAATAGCGACCAATACAATACGGGTCGCGTCTGGCCGTAGCTTCAGACGCGCATTAGCTGCGTATACGCGCGTCGCGCTCGTCTATCCAGCTCCAGCTCATTGTAAATCCAGGTGTGTTAGTGGTGAACAAGCAATCTGCCTTCCAAATCACAGGAGGAGGTCAATATAAAAAAATGCCAATAGCGGCAACCAATGACCTGTTCATTGGTTGCCGCTATTGGCATTTTTTAGGAGATGATTTTAGGAGTTGTCGAAAGAAGGAACACAACAGTGTGTGACTCACGCAAAATCGGCGTATCGAATAATGTTGTTCAATATCGAATAATGTTGTTCAATATCGAATAGTTATTGATATCGAATGATTTTTGTTCGATATTAAACATTTCAAAAATAGGGTTCCAGGAGGGAAGTACCGAATACCGGCACTTCGGCTATCGAGCTCCTCAAAGATCCTCAACATATAAATAATCCCTTATAGCCCCAAAACCAACTAACCTCTACTTAATTGCATACCTACATAGCATGTAATTATAAAAATACACGATGGAACAGCGGGTGTCGAAGCCATATTACCATTTTCACTAATCAAGTCACATGTCGGGCTTTGCTGTAAACATTTTTACGATGTTTTAACAATTATTTTATATCGATCGATAAATTTAACGATTGCGGCCGTTTCCCTATTACTTTTTGTGGGTTCTAATCTTTTGTTTTTTTTTCCTTGTGCTATTTTTATGACTTTATTAAGTTTGATTGTTACCGATTGCTGACCGAGAAAGTTGAATGACTTAATAGAAATTCACGACGGCTTCACTATTTCAAACATATAAATTGTGATAAATATGTTATTCTTCATTCTGAAAACTTGCATTGTGTTTGCATTTTAGCATTTCAATTTACACTTTCAGATAAATTGATCTGAATACCAGATTCCCGTTCATAGACGCATTCTCTGTTAACTTTTTCACCTGTAGACTTAAATGGTATTTTGAAAGTTAATGCCGGCAATAATTTCAATCGCATAGATTTTGTCGACGTCGACGTCGTTAGTATTAACTCTTTCTCAGTATATAAATTAAAACAACTCTACGAGTACCAAAACAGTGGCAGCAGTGGAAAAATATAAAATATTTAAGTTGACAAAGTTATTGAACTCTAATCACGGTTTCTACTTCAGGCTATTTGTGAGTACTTGGAAAGGAGAGTACGGACAAACCAAACGCAAACATAACAAAATGTAAGAAGAAATTGTTAACTTTAAAAATCTCTGCTTTTGTTGGCCGGGCGGTACTAAACAGCGTTATCAATTTTTATATAGTCTGTCTTGCCATTTTTAGTAAAGACAAGAAATGTGTAGCTCCTTTGAACTTATTTATGTTTTTGACAAACTATTTCTTTAGTCTGATGTTTCAAAAAATGACAAGTAGTTTTGTTACAAAATTATTAGAATGCAATACTTGCCCACAAACATTGATTGCATACTCCGCTGACCATATTAATTTAGGCGTGCCATACCGATTATATTTATCGTTTAATTGGAGCATTATAACTGAAGTATCACTAACATGACTAGCAGTTTTCCCAAAGTATTTCAAAATGATTTGTTGTTCATTTTCACAAGTTTTTTTGCGCGTTTTAATGCGCGAAGATATGAGTTTAACTGCGCAAAGTACGCTCACGGCTTATACCACTTGTATTTAAAGCCATATCAAATCAACACTTTTATTTAATACCAAAATAAATATTATGTTGCACACTTGCTGTGCCACTACGACTTCCTGCAAATATCTGAGATGGATTGAGGATTAAACTATAGTTTTCGGAACCATTGTTTAAATCTACACCCTTACTTCCACTATTACGCTAGAATAATTCTAGAAAAATATTTTCTTACCTGTGAAAGCCGTACCTCAGCTAATATATGTAAATCGTTCGAAGTTTAGTAAGTAAAAACTTCATTTTGCTTTTATTGTTGTAATCCTTACACATACTAAAAAAAAAACACTTATTTGACAGCCATATATCGTAGAAATGATCTTGAAGACTTTGTGCGTGATTGTACCCACACCGATGGCTGAGGGCGTGGCGAGTCACGAGCGACGTAGTCTTCGGACCGCGAAAAATATGCGTAGACGCATCTATTAGAGTAGATAACGGAGGACACAACGAAAAAAATATGCTTGAGCGCTTCTATATCTTAAAATCTGTTAAGGTCTTTAAAACAACAGCATTGCCATAACTACAGATATACATTGTAAGGAATCAAAAGGAGGTCCTTACGTTTCACTAACGTGACGTCCTAACCTTTATTTCCAAATGGTCTGGTCAAATGGTATTTGCTACATAAAAGGGATAACACTTGCATGAGTCTCCTCGGACAATGGCAAACCAACTCTGATATACCCATAGTGCCATGTGACCTACAAGCTGTAAAATCTTTTAAGGCCACAAATGCTATGTGGCCCAATTTGGTTTCTTAAGAACACAAGCCATTGAGTCTCTAAGAAGTTTTTTAGTCAAAAGAAACACGGCTTTAGCAGTGACTTAGGTTCAGACAGGATAAAGAGAACTATAACAAGCGTAAGAACGAATATATCTCAATTACTTCTTTACATCTTCATTGTGTTAAGTCGTGACTTTCCCACGTGGCCTATTGTTTAACAAATCAACGCTTGTTTACACCGATATGGTTTTGACCTATGATCCCAATGTTTTACCACCAGAGAATTAATAGGTACACTTCAGCAAATCTTGGTAGTTCCGAAACGATGGTCGAATTATGAAAAGGAGTTTATTTGTTTCAACATGGTCTTAACTTACAGGATGATTTAAGAATTTGATTTGTTTATGAATCACACAAAATTCATATTAACACTTTACCAGTAGTCGCTATGTTTTCAATGACCAACTCATTAGGTGAGCCTATTTAAATGTGACCCTATTTCGACCATCGTTGTATAAGCTCATAATAACATAAAAACCCACTAACTCTTCTTCGCTAGTATTCTCAGAACTGTCTTTATAAAATTCACACTATATTTATATCACAAATTCAATATTCTCCAATCCGAGTGCGATGGGAGTCAAAAATAAAAATAAAATACTAACCATTGTCTTTAAGGACTCCAGCATTATAAATGTCTACCATTGTTTGCGCTGATTTGTGTACGACACGACGAATAATAAACGATATGCTAAAATGGTAGACACTCTGTTTGTTTTATGTATTCAGTAGATTGACTTTCGATTCGTTGACTGGACGGAGGTTGATGTATAAATGAATAAAGACTTATTCCCTTAACGATTCATAAAAATCACATGTTCGTATTTAAAACAAGAAGTTATATGATGTGTTGTGTAGTCCTTAAACACAATTGTAATAACTGAAACTACCACTAAATGCTGCAGTTCTTGAAGTAATACGGTGATCTGGTACTCTAGCACTTACTAAAAATTTAAATTTATTTGAAGGACTAATGTTCTTTACTACACATACTAGACAGAATAACACTAATGCAAAAAGAAGCTTACGCCGGGTTTCAGTAGGTAGGGTATTGTGATCTATCTGGGACATAGAAACAATACCTGGCATAATTATTTTGGACTCGCTGAATACGTATTTTTGTGCACTTTCCTTTTTCAAGGTTGATGTGTGAAATTTTATTCAAATATTTAAATAACAATTCAATAAAATATAAAAGTAGATGATGATAAATAGAAAAAAATCATCATTAATGCGTCACACCTAGACAACAAACCCAAAATACTGGTGGTGGTACTATATATAATTTAAAAATGTTAAGCGGGGAAATGATGCAGTACTTTCAGTATGGTTAATTCGCGTATAGACATACTGTCCATAACAATTAAGTTAAAGTTTCTAGTTTCAGTAACCCGTATGATTTGTGTAAGTTTAAGTTTAAGCAAAGGGGGTCTGGTTATTTATCTTATCTATCTGATCTTTTGTGCCTATAGTTAGAAACTTGGTTTTGGCTGGATTTAAAATCAGGATAAAAATTTTACCCCTAAGCTACAAGATCAAGGTCATCATTTATTTTGCATTAATCATCAGATTTAGTGTCACGTGGATGGAACCGCTGATAAATTTGCAGGTCAACTGTGTGTAAGTGATATTGGCTATGATTCATATGTTTGGGCAAATCAGTTGTGTATATGCCAAAAAGAATAAGTCCTAGTATTGAGCCTTGCGGCGGTAAACCTCTTTTTATAGATATATCTATCATAATAATCACTGCAGGTTACATCCACCTGTTGACATTGACCAAATAAATTGCTCCAAAACCACTAATGACTGACTATAGCGGCTATCAACTATATTATTTTCTATATAGTCGATAGCATACTAGCTTTGCTGAAAGCAAAGATGAATTATTGATTGAAAGAAGGCACGCATTTGTAAAACTAGAAGAATCTTACATTTTATGAGGTATTAATTCGTAAGTATAGTTTTATAAAAACTAATAAGACTGCAATCTCGTGCAAGGTTTCTCTTTGGTACAAAGTCTAATTAGCATTGATTGACGTTTAATCATTACAATAATACTATTGTGGCCTAATAGTATATAAACAATTTATTTTTTCCTTTTTATTATTATTATTTTATTATTGAATAAATTATATTATCATTACCAAACCAACCAATCAACCTCAGGATTCAAATGTATTCGGTATTCAACAGAGAAAACGTAGAAACGTTGAAATGGACTCTCAGATCTGCAACGGTGAAGGGGTACCGGAGCTGCACCTCATTTGAGAGGGGGCCACCGAGGGCAGGAACGAGGAAGCCATGTTGAAGGAGCGGGAGAGCTCTGAAGGGTCACCGGGAACGCCTGACGAATGCGCGGGATGTGGAGGGCGAATACAAGACCGGTAAATTTGTCAAGTATTAATGAGCATTTTTATTAAGAACAAGCTGAGAGCGCTTTAGAAAATGCGCTAAGATGACAGAGAGGTATTTTCAAATGCATGGACACAATAAGCGTGCGCCCTGATACACATCTGAGAGCAAATTTACCTTCAGTTTACGAAGTAAGTTTCAACTTACACCCGAAGGTCACGTTGGGTTCGAATCCCACATGACGTGTCATTAGACGTGTGCCCACACCACTTAGGATATCGTATTTCTCTATAGTTGATGGCCCATTGCGGCACAGAAACGCTACATTGAATTGGTCATTATAGTCTATGATCGACAATATGTCTTGTTTCAAATAAAGTTGCAACGCTTACTCTTGGATAGAGATCAATAATTTGATAAGTTATTTCATTTTAATAAGTACTTTGATTCTGGAGAAGGCCCTTCCATTATTAATATAACATTCCAACATTTAAACAATTAACTTCGCTTGTAATTTGATGGACTGTGGATATAAAGCACCGACGACGATTGCTTCAAATTTCATACAGCACCTGTCGATAATTCGTTCCGTTTTTTTTCTGGTTTGATTTAATTGCCACCTCATATTTTTATTAATATTTTATTGAGGCTATCTTTTGTGTGTACCATATAACTAATTTGTTTCTTACACAATAATTATTATTTACGTCATATATTGTCATTTGTATGTGCTGCAAATAATTCGCTTTTACAACTTACTTCAGTAAATCTCTGCGGCCTCAGAGTTTTTGCCCCAGGTCCCAGAGACGTCTTTGCACATTGACTCCTTTTTAAACTTTCTACGTCATTTGTAGTAGCACTTGGTTTTAACAAGCTGCCCTAAAGATGAATCGGAGCAAGTGAGCACACGAGACTTTCCCATATGAGGATATGTTAGCGGCCAATAAAAGGGCGTTGACTGTGGCCACTTATTGGTCTAAACCAGCCATTTCAACTCGACAATAAGAAAAATACATCCATATTCAGTCTCTTGCAAACCGTTTGCTTCCACAACACCGAGATCGTGAATGATGGCAAGAGCTGCGGGCAAAAAATTGGTTATCTGTAACGTCGGTTTACTGGCGGTAGTATGACGTGACAACGTCAAACATTTCAGTAGTATAATACACATGATCATGCCTCTCTCTCGTTCGTGCCGCGCTCTCGCTTGCGGAACGCGACAATGAGCGTAACCGGACAATGACGTCATTTTTTTCGTGCATGCAGCCCGTAGTATCGAGTTATTAGACGTCATGCAAAATTATATATCATTATACATTTTACTGCTAGGTACTACCTCCTGGCGGTGGACCGGCAGTGGCATGGAGCCTGCCTACGCTGTTGCGAGTGTCGTCTACCGCTCGACACTGAGCTCACCTGCTTTTCAAGGGATGGGAACATCTACTGCAAAGAGGATTACTATAGGTGAGAGAAGACAGATCAAGGCAGACAACATTTAAAAAGCTGACCTCACAAATAACGAGGTCTTAAACTAAATATAGTAAAGGAATTACAATCCCAATATAACTTAGTTTATTTTTAGCATGATCACAAATCTAGTCGGACTCATGTAAAAATGTTTAAACTACTTGGATTTAATTAGCACTGAAATGTGTGAAGATATAGTCCGCTAATTATTAGATAGCCCAAAAAGTTAACTGTATTATATTACGTGCACCCAACGAAATTTGTTCTGAACTCTAATTATCTAACTAATGTGCACATAAAACGAAATAGCTATCACATGAATTACATTTAATATAACTGCTCTATGCGAATTTTATAAATATACCATGTTTTTAATTATTAACGTTATTCTTATTTTTTGCTCAATGCGAAGGTTCGTTGCTAGGAGCAATAACATGTACAATTTTGATAAAGTAAGAGTATTTTCACGTTCTTTTATATCTATGGTATCTAATATATTTTTACAGCCACGTCGTATACTATTATAATTTATTTATTTTCGTTTTTACGTTAAATCAAATGCCTAAATTCATTTTATTGGAAAATATAAGATTGCATTTGTGTGTGCACACAAATACTGTGTGTAATAGGTAATTTTAAGATAAATAATCAGTCATCGAGAAATTAAGCAGACAAAATTGACTGGCTTTTGTGTTCAGCCGTGGCGCAGTCTGATAATTACGACACGTCGTCCGCACACGTCACTTCACACACCTGTCAATTAGTAGCCAGTAGCTACCTACCCTTGCGTGAAATACCTATTTGTGATTTTCGTCACTTTGTTATTTTACGTACAGCTACTGCCTCCTCCCTTGTATTCTATTTATAATCTTTATTTAAAGCGAAGCACTTAGCCAGTGGTCATGTGCAATATTAAGGAACTTATTTATGTGAAGTTGTTAGTGCATCTTAGTTGTATCATTACAGTAAAATACTCTTTATTGTAGTAAAATAAAAACATATCAAAACAAATATATGTGAAAATGAGGTTGTAATAAAATAATAGGTTGGGGAAAAAGTTTCTTCGCATTTTTTAAGAAAATTCCAAACATTTTTAAATATAGTTTATTTACATTTAATTTAAGTATGTAGGTGCCATTTTGTTCGATTACTTTTTGCCATCTTGTAGGTAAGGATCATCTTGATCCCATTGCTATAGAAATTTGGAGGCTTCTGGTCAAAATACCGCGACAAGTGGTTTTGGTAGTCCTCTCGTGATATTAACCTGACACTGCCTAAAGAATTCTGAAGAGACCGAAACAGGTGGAAATCTGAAGGTGCAAGGTCAGGACTATACTGCGGATGCATTAACACCTCCCAGCCAAACTCTCTTAATTTTTGCTGAGTGGCTAAAGATGTGTGAGGTCTCATTAAGTCCATGGTCCATCATGATGAAAAACCACACCCTTTCTGTTGATTAATTCCAGCCGCTTTCTTTCAACTTCTTGCTTTAATCTCATCAGTTGTTCACAGTAGAAGAATCCATGGTGCTGCCTGGTGGTAACAGCTCATAATGAATAATGCCCTTTCAATCCCACCACACACACAACATCACCTTGTTGCACCACCCGCGACCTTTTTCGCACGTTCTTGTCGTACGTGATACACTTTTCATCACCAGTTATCAGCTTCTTCAAAAATGGTTCGGTTTCATTACGTCGTAATAAAGAATCATAAATGAGTACACGGTTCATTAGGTTTCTTTCAGTGAGCTCGTGAGGTACCCGAATATCGAGCGTTTTTGTGTACCCAGTTTTTTTCAAATGCGCTAAAACTGTTTTGTGGTCAATTCCCAGTTCTTCAACTACGTCGTAACTACTGATACGCCGATCTTGCTCCACTTTTTTAAAATGGCATCCATTTTATACGTAATAGGGCGACCACAGTGACGTGCATCTTTGACATCAAAATTTCCGGATCGAATTGATTTTTCGCGGCTTGCGTTGCATTTTTACCTTTTTTTTGTAGTAAAATTTTAAAATGTATCGAATATCTTCATTAGATTAACTCATCTTGAAAGTAACAAAAACAAATGAAAATCACACATTTTCTTATTTGAATTTGGATTAACTTCTTTAAAATTTTAACTTTTAATGATACCAAAACCAGCCAGATACAAATAGTATAGCCAAAGAGATTTTATTACAAGTTCATACTATATGCGAAAATACTTTTCCCCCATCCTAAATTATAATACATACGTAACATCACGCCAGTTTCCCGTTGTTGTTGGGCAGAGACTACGGATTTCCATGTGCCACGAGCCTTACAGACTTATAATACAAATTATTAAATACTTCGAAATACTAACACATTATTTTTTCAAAACGTAAGATACTTTTGCCGTCAAACATTGATGGCTATGACCTGTCAAGGGTGTACTTGACACATCGCATGCCCGCCCTCACTCCGAGGCATATGGCGTAATACGGGTGTTATTAGGACACGTCAAAATCATGTCTATCAAATAATTACGGAAAAACATAATATAATAAATTCTGAAAGCGAAACACCACTCTGAAAGTATAACTTGTAAAACCACAAACACAAAATTATCAACCACAAATGTTTGAGAACGGAATTACTATTTCAATAATTTAACTGACGTCTTTACATTAAACGTAATCTATATCCATACTAATTATAAACATGCGAAAGTCAGTCTAGTTACGCTTTCACGGCTAAACCTCTGGTCCGATTTTGATATAGTTAAAAACCAGAGATCAAACATAGGCTACTTTTTGACGCGGGCAGAGCCACGGGAAACAGTTAGTTACGATAAAAATATGATAAACGCAACCCAATAAATTTACCAATTTAATCAATTTGATCCGCAAGAAGCTATCTACAGCCGTATTTTTATGTTTATTTGTTGTCTTAAATTTTTGTTTTGGTCGGAGCATTTTTTTTTCTAGTAAAAGTTATTACGAAGCATATGCCAATAATAGCCACATAACACAGGTAGCTTCTACCTTCTTCCTTTCCTTACATTGTCGCGACTAAGGTATGCAAACATCTGAAAAATTCTATGTACCTACAGCATTTTTCAGATGTTTGCACACCTTAATTTGGTGGTTACAGACTTTTCTGCGTCAAGCGTTGTGCACGGTGCGGCAATGGGATCACTGCTAACGAGTTGGTGATGAGGGCCCGAGAGATGGTGTACCATTTGACGTGCTTCACCTGTGTCGCCTGTGGCACTCTGTTGTCTAAGGGTGACGTTTTCGGGATGCGCGATGGCCTCGTCTATTGTCGGCCGCACTACAACAGCGCTTGTTTGGACGAATACTGTGATGAAGATGTCAATAACATATACAGGTTTGTTTTTATATGTATCTATACAATTCATAATTTAAAAAATATGAGTAACATTACCCGTGTACAATTATGTGATCCGTGAAAATCAGCCAACTTGAAAGTAAGTTATTCCTGGTTAAGTACAAACAACATAAACAATTTCCAACTCTTGTTATATACAACACCTTAGATCAACAATAAATTGGAAAAGATCTAGATAACGCCGCTCTTGTGTTATTGTTTCTTTGATTAAAAAAATAATAATTACAAAATGCATCATCCTGGAACCTCATGAGGTAACTAACACATTTGTTTTGTAGATGTCAAGAAATGCACAGTGAAGGCGATTCACCTTCACAGTTTTACTCTGGGGGGTCAAGTTCAAAAGGACGACCAAGAAAAAGGAAGGTCGCCCAGGGTTCTCCCGAAGACATGCAAGTACAGACCATGAGGATGGCCAGCACAGCATTAGGTGAGTAAATAAATAACTTTCCTTACATCTTTACAAAACATTTGCTAGATTCTCAACTCAATTCTGACACCAGAGAGTACATTGTTGATTGACAATGTGACCTACACGAAATGATTTGATAGACTGATAGAATTCCCTATTTAGCTACTAACTTGTTTCCTACATTTACCTAGTAAAGTTGGATGCCCGTTTTGTAGTTGTAGATTTGAATGTGAATAACTATTTTATTATTGAAATGCTCATGTCTGTATGTAAATATTAATGTTTTATCTCCAAAACAGTGTACACAAAAAACCTGCAATGTTATCTATGCTGTATTTGAATACGGAGCAAAGCGAATTGATCATGCGAATTTCATTTCAAAGTGTTAGTGTAATTAAAACCTGTCTTGTAATTACTCTTAAAAACGCTTTAAAAATGTATATTTTTCCTTTTTATATTTTCCTCAAAGGAACTCTGATCTACCTTTGAGGCAATTCCTAGTCGTTTTAAAAGTACGTAGGTAGTTGCGTTATGAGGGCTCACCTGACTTTATTTGATCAAACTGGGCGTTCAACGCAAAAAATCCCTAAGTGAGCTCTGTGACAGTATAAATATTTCATTGAAGCAAGCTCGGTTAAAATTTAGCAGAGACCTCAGAGGAAAAGCTCCTTTCCCCCAATGTCGATTCATCCCGCGCCTTAATCACGACTAATGAATAGACGACGCACTGTCAAAACTGGTTTCGTCTCTTTTCTACACCCTGATCCCCCTAAAGCATGAACGGGAAGTTGGTGTATGCGGGGGTTGGACCCCCGGCTGGGGTTGCCGTCTGGATTATTCTTTATAGCGACGAAATGCGACGTAGTCATTGAGGTGAATTTAGGTTTTGTTACTACTACGCGATTAATCAAGACCCTCTCTTGAATGGAATTGTCTTCACTTTCTCGTCTATGTCAATTCTTCCCAAGTTACATCTACATAAATTACTTACTGGTGTTTAGTTTACTTACTACATAAATAGGTTCCAGGGATGGCTCTTATGGATTCCTGGAATTGGGAAATGTTCAACGGAATTCACAAGACTTCGCTACTAACTGAATACCGCTACGTGGAAAATTTGTTGTTCAAAGGTTAACAGCAGCCCAAATGGTTTAATGACTTGGGGATCAAGTATTGTAAGTCTGACCCCCGTATTCTTAAACATAACCTTAAGATCGTCCTTCACTTAAACTCATTGGAGGACGCCTTAAGGAATTCTTCGAACTTTGCTTGAAAACGACATTCTTAGTTGGTTGCTTGAGCAAACTCCAATGAGGTACTACACAGATTATAAAAACATTCAAAGCACAAAAATTGAAAAATACAAAAGAATAGAGCAAAAATCAAAAAAGTAAGTAGGTAGTTAACTAGGCAAATAGTGACAAAAAACTGATTTACAACCACTTTCGAGGCCGCCGCAAGGTACCTCTCGGCCAACCTTATATGTGACAGTTCGATACTCACCTCCAATGAGAAATCATCTTAAGTCAAGGAAGCTTGTGACAACTAATCATACCAATGAGGTGGAATAAGGTTGAGCCGAGTTTGAGGAAACGTTTGAGAATAAGGTGGTGAGAATTGATGAAGTAGGTAAATGTCGACGTAAAATATCATAAGAATAAGGTTATACCAAATGTAGGTTATATTTGTTGGATTTCCCTGCGCCCCCTTGACACGCCGTGACGCCGGATGTAGGCTTTCGTTTCAGCAGCGTGAAATCTAGGGCGCAATTTTTTCATGCAGACGACATTACGACTTGTGGAAAATTTTAATTGGATTTTTAAGTAGGTTTCACGTGGTCACAAGTGAGGTCGTGAATGTAATTTCCTAAATGAATTCGTTGAAGTAAGAAATTTCTTTGGATTTAAAAAAGGAAACTACTAAAATACATAATAAACGTACATACAATATACAGGGCTTACAGGGTGTTTGGTGTACCGTGTGCCAAATTGAAATGGTGAACTGGAGTGATATTTGCTATTCTCTCATACCCTTCAACAACCCCAATCCCTGCGTATTTATTTTTTAATTAGCTTTTTATCTTTTTAATTTAAACAATCCCAAATTTTACATTGAAAGGCTAATTAAAAAATAAGTGTCACATCTAGACTACAACTTTTAATTTTATTTTGATGTAGGGTTCTTTCAAAATTAACAATACTGACGTTGGTCGTCTAGTTATTTTTTAAAGCGACTAGGGTCTTCCAACTTACTTAGTTATCCTCTTGCTATAGATATGCCACTTGTCATAAAAATCATTTAAATTCGCAAAATTTCCGAATGGGGTTCTAATAAAGTTCATACAAAATTCATTTTCAAAAATATTTTTTGCATAAGTGACATAATTAACTTATAACTTACACTTATGCAACATGTTGGGCTATATTTTTATGTAATCATTAACTATTTACAATAATATTAGTCCGTCATTTAGGGATATATTAGTGACGTATTTTTTCTTTTTTCAACTGAGCGATTAATTTTAAGATATAACGCATCAAAGTTTAGGAGACGTGACGTGACATATTGCGAAAAAGTGTAGCACACTGTGATGTCACACGAAACTTTAACGCGCCATATCTTTACCATTCTTTGTTTAATTTTACGTCTCCTGTATTTTTTGATTATCTAAATGACGGACCAATTATATTTTTTTTAGGAAACTAGTCTATTAGTAATTTATTGCATTTTATCACTCTAGATGCAACTCTGAGCAAAGTTTAAGAAAATGCGGCCGTTTTCGTTACAAAACTCCTAATGGACACGAGATATTGGTAGTTTTTATTGTGTTATAGTTATAATTTTAATTTGTGAATATTCTTGTAGCTGAATAAAATTTTTAAGTCAGGAGCTAGGGCTTGCGATGGAATTCATCGCTACTGGAGAACTATTTTTGAGATTTATAACTAACTCAAAATCGGCGAACGATTAGTTATGTCTAATGAAAATCATTCACCGATTTTGAGTGAGTCATAGATCTTGAAAATAACACTCCAGATTTCCTGCCAACTCAGCTGCCAGCAGCCATGTTGGCACAACAGCGCCACTTGAGACTTGCGCGTGATAGCGCTAAAAAGAACTAAGGGCCACTTCACAAATATACGTGCTATATCTCAGAATCGAAAACTCAAAAATATCTGTACAACCAATTTATGCAGCTCTGTTTAATTTTAAAATATTATTGTGTAATTTTACCTGCGACTGCGACGAAGCCAAAAATACTGTTTCAGTGCAGAATTATTGTTTGAATTTGTGTGTTGTGCATTCTGCACTTAACATCAGGTGGAATCCTGGTCAAGCTGGAGAGTGTATAAAAATGAAAAACAGTCAGTATTGTAGCATTTTGAATCACTTCACTGCACAGTATATTTTTTAAAAAATCACTAATACGCATAAATAACAATATATATAGGGGCAACTTTCGCCCGAATACTTAATTTTCTATTAGTTTAATTAGGCCACCATAATACTAAGACAGATGTGTGACCCGCCACGCGGAACAGAAATGGATGCGATATTAAATTCCTTTTAATTAAAGTTATTTAAAAAAGCGAGAACGTTGCATGAAGTCCGAAATGACATTCCTTAGAAACTTATCGGAACTCAATCGGAACAACATTAGGTGTGTAGTGTAATAAACACACCGAGTTAATTATAATCCCTAGTTTGTATATAACAAAGTTCGGGTGAAATAATCGTAAACTTATAATTGAATAAGCACAGTGTGCACGTAACATAAACGCAAACAGCTTTGGTTAGTGTGAGGTGATAAGTATAGTTTTCTGTGGGCCACTTTACATGACAAATTCTCAAGAATACGTGAAATAATAAGCAATATTAAAGGTATCAAGTATGTCTTAGAAGTACAACGAGACTCTCATTAGGTACCCTATAAAATAAGTAATATGCCTGACAACAACGAGGAAATATTATTTAGATGATCGGCCAGATCGGGAAGGGACATCAAGCCGCCGATTGTCGTGCCTTTAGAGAAAAAAACTTGTTGTCGTTTTTGAAGAAACCGGAGAATCAGGAGCGCTGCACTGCACTGGTCGAAACTGTTAATGTGATCTATTCTGTATCGATGTTGTTTGATTTGAAACTAAAAAAAACAACTACTAAAAATAGATTTAGGCTTTATCCAAAATTCTGATAAAAAAATATATTTGTTTATTTTAATTAATAATCACCATTGCTTTTTTCATTAGAAAATGACAGGTGAACTTTGCCCGCCCTCCATGCGGTTAAATGTTTTTTTATCTGCGGTCGTTTGTCGATAGCCATAGTTTATTGCTATTAGTGTTTTGTCTTTAGGTGTGTGTTCTTGGCGGCCTTTTTTCTATTGTTTTTTATCAAGTTATTGTTGAGTGTATTTTATCATGATAAATATACAACTAATGGTTATAACACGCGCCGTTTTAAAATTTTATTGTTTCTGTTTTTTGTGGGTTTAAAATACTAATTTGGGTTTTGATAATTGACATTTGCTAGGTATAAATTAAACTTTTATTCGGCTTGTACTTAGAATTTCTGTCGTCTTTATCCGTGACACTTTAGTAAAACTCGTTTTTGGCAATGATAATGTGTTTACGATTGCTTTGCCCTTTTTCGCTCAGAGTGTGACATTGCCTTGGTGTCGTGAGTTTTAAGGGATAAATGTATGGTTGAGGTCGCAAAAGACTTAGTTTTTTCACTTGAAAAAAATGAATTGATAATATCTGAAAATATTTTTAATATTTTTTGGTCCCTTATCAATTCTTTCGAACTACTGAAAATATTCCAACGACTCTGGCTAAATGGCAGCCCAGTATGTACTAGCTGACACACACCATGCAGATATTAGCCACAGAGAATATGAGCTCCTCACCTACAGGATCGAACTCGATGTTACCCAGGGTAAGGTCTAGTAGGCAGGCAGAAACAAAGTGAGTTAACTCATTCCTATGAGGCAATAATAAAAACAATAAAGAAAGTAAGTACGCGATATGTTTACCTAACGGATAAGAAGACTAGAAGGTACCCTTAATGGGAGGCCTACATCTTCTAAAAAAGAATATAATAAATTAAACTATTTTAATACGGTTTTATCGCGTTTATTACTTATTTATTTACACCTGACGTCTGCCTGCGACCATGAACGCTGTAAAGTGTTTGAAACGTCAGGTGTAAATAAATAAGTAATAAACGCGATAAAACCGTATTAAAATAGTTTAATTTAATGAATAACAATCGCGAAAACATAAGAAATCATTAAGAATATAATAGTAATTTAACATGTTAGTGTTATTTCTTCATCTATCAATTGCATAGGAATGTGTCGTATTATGATTAAATACACAAAATGTAGTCCTTCTTTTAGTTCCCAATTAACATTCAAATTCTGAAAGCTCACTGTGCTGATTTACAAAATTTGAAAGCTAAGTTCTGTGGATTTTACCAAACACACTTATTTTTTATTTCATTTAAAAACTTTCTACGTTCATACTAATATTATAAATGCGAAAGTCTGTTTGTCTGTTACGCTTTTACGGCCAAACCGCTGAAATTTGGTATAAATATAGTTGAAGACCCTCGGGTCAAACATAGGCTACTTCTTGACGCAGGCGGAGCTACGGGAAATAGCTAGTATTGTATAAACTTGTTCATTTTGTAGATCTGACGTTTATGTAAAATCTACGACGGTAATACCGGATATGATGGTAGTACTATGGGCGAAAAAAAATCCATCGCCATCGGTAGTACCAGTAGTTTAACCTCTTTGTGGGTAAGAAGTGTTTTTGAGGAAATTTGGTCATAAAATCAACATATTAACAAAAAAAAATTGTCAAAAAATGATTTACAGCAACATAATACTTATTGTAAAAGGAGAAATAATTTCGGACACCCAGAAACACAAGATGTAGGTCGACTCAAATATGTAGTTCTCATTAAAGCGTTCAAACAGAAGCGTCAGTAATTAAGACATTATACACATACGCCGAATATTTTCTAAGACACGCCAACTATTTTACGTTAGCCTACAACTGTATTGAACGGATATCGAGAGATCTACCGACGAGATTATGGGGACATTCCGAGACCACGATAAAATTATAAGTAGCTCTGAAGTACCGCCTTCTCCATTCATTATTTTTTGGGATTCTGTCAAATGTTGAAAAAAAAGAAGTCGGCGGTGGTGACTTTCTTGTCTCTGAATCACTAAGTTTCGTATTTGATATCTTCAGTGTTTCATTTATCAAATGTATAACTGTATTATAATCTACGAGTACATTTTTAAAAAGTTACATACTCATCGGCTTACTACATACAACTTATAGTAGAACTAGCATAAGTAACAACAACCGGAAAATAATCAGTTTTTTTAATAGTTTACAAACAATAACTTAATGTTCTTTGCCTTATCCTAATTCAAAAAGACAAAGTATTTATTTTATGAATTGTGATATATTTCAACACAGAGGTATAACTTAGAATCGCTACTTTGTATCCTAACACATGGTATGACAAACAGACAACGCGACATGCAATAAGAAGTAGTACCAGTATTGTATTATGAAGAAAGACTAAAGTATGTTTTCTCTTCAGTCCAACTAAACATGGCGCCTATCGGTGCTATAAAAACACGTACTCTGGGTATAGCTTCTTTATTTTTTTTTATAACCGATCGTTAATATCGAAGCGTTTACAACCACATGCTTTATTGCCAGTTTTAGAAAAAAAATGTGAACTTGGTAACATGTTAATTCTGTCTATAAAAATAAAACTCGGTTTTATTGGACGAGTAAAACTTCTAACAATAAATTGTCAAGGTGAAGGCGATGGTTTTGATGAAAATTTTAGTATCTCTTTAGTAAAGGTTTTTTGGACCTGACTGAATGTATATATGCCTTTGAAAGGGTTCTGGATTCGATCTCCAGTCAACGCAAGTTGGAAAATGTACATTTTCAAATTGTTCTGGATCTTGTATGTTTAGTCTATCGATATTATGTATTTGTTATGAAATATAGTGAAAGTGAGTACTTTAATATAATTTCTTTACAAAGTATTTACAACATATATTTTCAAAAACTTTTGAGCCGTTGGTGGTTTCAATTTCTTATAATTTGACATCTATTATTGTTTTTTGAATGAGGGTCCAAAAAGCGCACTAAAAAATAATTAACACAACCGTCCAGCCCTTGCACTTAAATCACTCGCTACATCGAATATGTTTAATTATTAATTTAATAATTGGGGTGCACTGGACACCCAGTAAGAATAGAGTGAGAATATTATTTATTTGTGGTTTTTGACTGACCCGGCAGTCAATCATTCGATATCTCTGTATCAGGACAGGAATTATCTTCACATTTATTTGTTTTGACATCCATGTAAGTGGGGGTTCCATAATTATACTCGTAACAACACAGGGCCTTCAATTTACTATAATGAGCAATGTTCAATATTTGTAGAAAGTGAATAGAAATAGATATTGTACTTGTATAAAAAATATAATTTTTAATAAAAAAAAACCGTTTAGTTATTTTATTGCATGATATGTTTGAATGAAATTTAGGAGGCATTCACTCATATCGAGTGAAAGTTCATGAAAAAATTTGAATGTTTGAAAATGAATTGGTATAACAATATATATGTGAACTTTTTGCTAAAATATATTCTCACATGCGTTGCGTCATATACATTGAGATTGATGTGAATAATTCAGGATATTTTTTACAGTTTTAACCCTCATAATGACTAGAGTAGTGCGCTCGAAAGAATAAACTTCAATCGAGTGTTGACGTTTATTCACCGTGAGTAAGTAAACTATGGATGTAACGACTGCGGACTAAGGATGGAGCGATTGTGGAACGTGGAGCGACTTCCGACCATGGAGCGACTTCTGACTATGGATGGAGCGACTGCCAACAATGGAGCGACTGCTGACTATGGCTGGAGCGACTTCCAACGATGGAGCGACTGCCAACCATGCAGCGGCTGCCGACTATGGATGGAGCGACTGCCTACTATGGAGCGACTGCTGACTATGGATGGAGCGACTGCCAACCTTGCAGCGACTGCCGCCGACTATGGATGGAGCGACTGCCGACTGTGGATGGAGCGACTGCCAACCATGGATGGAGCGACTGCCAACCATGGATGAAGCGACTGCCGATTGTAACAGCTGTAATAGCTTTTCAAAATACAAAAAGCATTCTGTTTATAAAAATAAACTCGAGTCATACTTTTATTTCCGCATATCTAAATTTTAGCTATCTTTAGTTTAGTCATCCACTGTTAACAACGACCACATCCCATTTTTTACCGGATAACCGACTGATACAAAAGAAAATAAGCTGGAGCGTAGTTGGCTGTCTATAAGCGATTGACACGATTTTTCATCCATAGTTCCGTACTTACTTCTATACAAATGTGTGTGTTTGTTTATATTGTATTATGTTGAGCTGAGCTAGGAAACAGATAGTTCAAAATAAAAATAGGATAACGATTATTTAAAACAATCCTAATTATTGAACCACGCTCGAATTGTTAATTTTACAGGATTGTTTTAAATAAGTAATCCCAAGAAACTCATCCCAAAAAGACGACAGCCGAATCACAAACCCACAGCCGAATCAGAAGCCGCATCAAAATCGTTCAGAAATTATATTATTAAATTCGAAGAAGTCTCCAGAAAGTGGAGGCACAAGATAAGTTTTAAAGAAAAGTTTTGAGACCTAAATCAAAGTTACAGGGGGTGCAAAATCTTTCGTTGCAGTATTTCTCGGATAGAAAATTTTCGTGAAGTGTTCTTGCTCTTCTTACCACAGAATAGATAAATGAACTTGTCTTTTTAGTTTTAAAATTGCTATGAATACATTTTTGGCACAGAAATAAGATAAAGTATAACACAGATAACGCGTGTGATAATTACCGCTCTCGCTACCCGCCAGGACAACAGCGTCAGCTCTAGACTGCTCAGTGGATACGGAGGCTGTGGTCCTGACCACAAGATTACGGCTTTCGCTAATAGGAGGAAGTGAAAATCCGGCCTCTGGATTCGATTCAGTGACTATAATCTAAAGACGCAAAATGAGCCAATTCCTGTCCTAAAAAAGATGAAAAAGTCCCCGTTTTTGGGCAGGAATGTTCATGTCGTATGTAAGTCCAAAAATAAAATACGGGATTTCATTTTTTTGTTTTCGATTTAAAAGTGTTCGCAATGACTCGTTTTCGATTAAAAAATTACGTCAATTCTTTGTTAGAGATAGTGAAAATTGAATTTAAAAAAATTACACAAAATTTTCAGATAATATTTATGTTGTAGGTTTAGTTTTAATAAAATCAAACCGAAACCATTTTTCGATCTTATCTTTTCGAAACCTTACATTGGCAAAAATATACCTGTTTTGGAGAATTTCTTTAATAGCTTTGAAAGATATTTTATTAGTCGAAAATAATTCCCGCTGGGATATGTTTATACGTCATCGCTCAGCCGTTTTGGTAATTCTTACGGTCAGAAAACCCAAATTATAAAGCCGAATTTGTAAACCGAACTAGGGTGGCACTAGTTGTACCTATAACGTGTAAACTCATGTACAGTAAATGAGACAAATTTTAATGCTTATATTTCTATGTAAAAATAGGGATTTTCTGTACCTAAATTATATCAAATACATTTTTTTCTAGCGCGAATCTATTGAATATACCTATTATTATAATATTTTCTGTCTTGTCAACAAGGTATTATCTCAACTCATTAATAAGATGAAACTGACCAAATCAGCGTTAATTTATAGAGTATTCTATAAACGGTCGCACTACATATTTGAAACTCATTTGGTTTTACATAATAAATGCGTTATTATGGAACATATACAAATACATTACACACATTAAAGAAAAACGATGACATCTGGAGAAGTTATACGTAGTAAGATACAACTGTCAGTGTCACAGATGTCAACGCCGACCTTCGAAATACTAGTTATTTTGTTCCTAATAATAACTAAATTACACAAATTTCATCCAAGCTTTAAGTATACATTAAATCTTACAACTTTTGGGGTTGACAACGCTTCTTTCATAGCCTGGCCACGGGGCAGTCCGCCACGACGAATTTCGCTGTAATGCCACCGACGACTAAAAGAAATACATAACAAATGCACTAAAAAGCCATTGGAACTGGTGACTGGCGAGGCGAAATGAGGAGTAGTAATGATTAGTGAACTGAAACAAATGCATTTGTATGTATTTCTTTTAGCCGCCAGTGGCATCGCGGCGAAATTCGCCTTGCCGGATTGCCCCGTGGCCAGGCTGTTAAGTAAACCATACCGTCACTTATGGTTTGCTTTAGATTTGGCTTATGCTTAGCTTCATTTAAATTTGACGCATAAATGGATCAAATCAAATCAAAATCAAATCATTTATTTTATAATTTAAATTAAATGGATCAAATCATTAATAATTATTATTGCATTTTACATAGGGCGCACTGTAAGTTTCCGGAACTGGCCACTTACATAAACAATATTTAAAAATTTATTGCAACATTTGAAAATAGAACTCTTTGGCTGTAGAATGCAGTTTGTTTCATCTGACTGTCTTTTGTTTTTACCTTGTGGCGCCATTTAAAAAATTGTGTGTCTGCATCAACATGGATTTAACTCGGGAAAATTTTCGTAGTATGATTTTCTACGATTTTAAGTGTAATTTGACAGCTCAACAGAGCATCGCTCGGCTTGAAACAGCTTTTGGCAATGAAGCACCATGCAAGACAACTGTTTACAGCTGGTTTGCAGAATTCAAGCGTGGTCGTATCAATCTCAGTGACGAATCTCGCGATGGTCGGCCGTCCACCGCTGTGACCAACAAAAACATCAATGCTGTGCGCCGTATGATTGAAACAGACAGGCATGTGACCTACCATGAAATTCGCGCATCCTTAGAAATAGGCATGAGTCAAATACAATTAATCCTACACAAACATTTGGGTGTGAGAAAGCTGTGCTCGCGGTTGATCCCACACAACTTGACCGAGGCTCAAAAACGGACCGCGTCACTTGGTGCAGTGCCATGCTTACCAGATTCAACGAAGGTGCGTCAAATTTGGTGTGGGACATAGTAACAGGTGACGAAACATGGATTTATTGCTACGATCCCAAAACAAAGCAGCAATCGAGCGTATGGGTCTTTCAAGATGAGCCGAAACCAACCAAAGTGGCGCGCGTGAAAAGTGCATCTAAGCGGATGATTGCTTCTTTTTTTAATAAAACTGGACACGTGGCTACTGTTGCTTTAGAGAATCGTCGTACAGTGAATAGTGACTGGTACACGACCATTTGTTTGCCGGAAGTTATTGACGAACTCCGTAAAAATAACCGTAAACGCCGTATCATCCTGCACTACGACAATGCTAGTTCTCACACGGCCAGACAGACAAACGACTTTTTGAAGGCGAAAAATGTAGAACTCATGAGTCATCCTGCATACAGTCCCGACCTGGCACCTTGTGACTTTTTTCTGTTTCCAAAAATTAAGAACCAATTACGCGGTCGATTTTCATCACCAGAAGAGGCTGTCGAGGAGTATGAAAAACACGTTTCAGAGGTCACCACAGAGGAGTGGCACAAAAGTTTTCAAAACTGGTTTCATCGAATGAAAAAGTGCATAGACGCCAAGGGAGATTATTTTGAAAAACAATAAATTAATTTTGTACCTTTAATAGTATTTTTTCATATTCATTCCGGAAACTTATAGTGCGCCCCACGTATTATATAGGTATGATCAGATAAATGTATTTCTTTTTAATTAATTTTGCAGTTATACATGCCCTTTAAGCCCTTATCTTCAATTTTCTTCACAATAAAGTCTTCATTTTCAAATTAGGTATTACCCGTTTTTTAATACGTGTTCTTGATAAACTCTTGACTTGACGGTCTCTGTTTAAGCCAAAGGTAGACAGTTAGATAATGTTTTTAGCATCAAGTTCGCATATTGGGCTAAACGATTGCATTTTGTACTATAAAATTTAAATAAATTAACAAACTTAAACAAAGGGAAAAAGTAGGCTTTATGTTTTAATAAGTTACACAAACGGCGGATGCAATATATAATTAAAAATGCTGTCATTGTTACAGAGATCCTCCATCGCGGTGATTTGTCTTCGTCTATGGAGTCCCTTGCATACGACTCCTCCGTAGCTTCTCCTGGTAGCGTCTCCAGCCACACGCAGCGCACGAAGCGCATGCGCACCAGCTTCAAGCATCACCAACTGCGTACTATGAAGTCTTACTTCGCAATCAATCAAAACCCTGATGCAAAGGACTTGAAACAATTGGCGCATAAAACTGGGTTATCCAAAAGGGTCTTGCAAGTAAGTTGAATGTTTGATTTGATAGATTGATCGCTAGGGACTTATTTTACAACCCCTATCATATATTTAGCTAATTTAGCGGTGACCGGCATAAATTGTCGGTTTCTTTATTTCAATTTTATTGCACATATTACAATGACTATCTACCCTATAAAATAGCGAAAATATAACTACTTAAAATGCAAATAAATGATTTTATTTGCTACGAGCATTGTCTCGGTGTTAACCTTTTGATTAGCACGTGGGAAGATAAAAGGGCTTATAATTTTTTGACTCTTCGACTATACCGCAGCAGTCAACTATTAGTCTTTCTATGGAGCGAGGTGAAACAGCCTATCTGGCTGCTTTAGGACGTGATATTAAAATATACTCGATCTCAATTAATTGACCTTAAGGTTCCGAATAAAAAGTTTAAAAATTATAAAATAATTAAACGGAAAGCGTCGAAATAAAGTCATAGATATTTTAAAAAATGTATGTTAGTCATTTGGTCATTTCAGTCGCAGTCCTCTTCTTGTCTCCATCAGTCAGTCTTGTTTTTTTAGACATAGAGCATAGTACAGTCTGTAAGAAGGCTAGACGCCACAACAATGATTTAATAATGAATGTATCTACTTTTCGATTGCAGGTCTGGTTCCAAAACGCCCGGGCAAAATGGCGGCGAAACATAATGCGGCAAGAATCCAATGGCAACCCCGGTCATTCCGGGAACGGGTCGATTGTGCCCGGAGCTGTACCCCCGCCCAACGTCGGCCCTAATGGCATGATGATGTCTGACGGTCTCCAAACGATTGAAGACATGAGAGTTCACACGCCCCTGCCTCACCCAATGGCTTTCAGTGAACTTTACTGACAATCGGGGAAGGGTGTTGATGAAATGAAAGATTGAATCAGAGTTTTTAAAAATTACTCATCATTTGTGCGCTAGGTTGGCGGGTCCAATACACTGGGTTGTGTTTGGTTAAAGATTGATAGATGGCTTGAGAAATACATGTATATTGGGGAATGGGAGTATATCGCGTAATGCATTGCACTATTTACCTTTACCGTGGTGTAGCGAACTTGATCTTATGCCACAGCACACAGAAATGTGATAGTTATAGGACCGCACGCCTGACAGCGTCGTGAAAATAACATCGAAATTATTTATTGATTGATGATTGTAAAAGTAGAATGTATTTTTAAATGTTAAATTAGATGGTGCTCGTAAACAAAGATTATAAGCTAATGATGCTAACGTTACTAAATCAGGTTTACGCTGCGGAAGCGAGGTGATCTATGCTGGGATGGAAATCGGTATTTCAAAACTCAAAAATAAAGTTCGACTTTAGGGTACTAAAATATCTGGTTGATCGTTATTTTTGGGTTAATACCGGGTGAGGCCAACGATCGCCACAAAAATGTATGGGCAGAGAAGGCACATATAGTTTAACCAGGTCTCCAATCCTTGGTTCTGTGTATTAATGGCAGTAGATGATGATAAGTTTGAAGTCACTTTGTATATGACGGTCTACAGGTATGTAAACATACATACTTTTACACATACATACTTGTAGATCGTGAGTCACGCAAGTAATTTGTTATTCATATCATACCATAACTTGTGATGATGAACGAATGATTTGAAAGATGTGTCATGAAGCCTCGTTGATAGATTCATTGCTCTACTTAAAAAGGAAATTTCGTATGATTCAAGTTATTCGGATGGTCCAAAAGTCCTCGGACCGAATCTCTATGATCTTTTACAGCCTGGCGACGGGGCAATTAGCCACGGCGAATTTCGCCGCAATGCCACCGGCGAATAAAAGATATACATAACAAATGCACTAAAAGGCGACGGGAACTGGTGACTGGCGAGGCGAAATGAGGAGTAATAACGATAAGTGCACTGAAACAAATGCATTTGTATTTATTTCTTTTAGTCGTCGGTGGCATCGCGGCGATATTCGCCGTGGCGAATTGACCCGTGGCCAGGCTGTTAGGCTTTGAGATGGTATAAGTATGGTTCGAGGTTCAGAAAGTTATGACGAATGAAAATGGAACGCTAAATACATAGTGAACCAAACAATAATGTTAAAATAAAATTCAAACATCACATTTAATTTGTTTATGATACTCAATTTATTTTTATTATTCATATCAAACATTTCACTACCAGAAACTGAAAACAGAACGAATTTGCCTTTGACATTCGGGGGAATGGGAAACTGTCAAAAACCAAGAAAAGGTTGCACTGTGTGTGCAGTGACGTCACTGCCACTTGGTTTCGTGCGTACAAAAGAGATAGCAAGACGTCCCCACCACGCACCCACTTTTTTTCTTGAGAAAACTTTAAAATCCAATTACCGCCTTAATTAACAACCAATCTTGTCGTTGTTTTTGGAATCGGTTACTTTTTAGTGTACATTATTGTTTCGTATGCAAATATTGCACGAGTATAAACACAGTCAAGTAAGCCTATTGTAATAAGACTCTTTGTATAAAAAAGTTTGTTGGATTTCGTTCTCCTATTGCTATCGTGGCATTTAGATTACCAAATATCATTAAATTATTAATACGATATCATGTTCCCTCTTCGGATTAGAGTGACTACAAGGAAACCACCCCATGTGGATGTTTTAGTTTTAGAATACATGTTTAGTGTGTAAATATTTAGATGATAGAATTAAATTAAGTACACGAAATAAATTCTAAGTATCTTTCATCATTCCTTGAACATAGTGCGATTAAGAAATGTAAATAAAGTGATACTAGTCAACGCTACATTTAAGCAGAGTAAGGCCGTATTTTTCTTTGTCTCCTTTTATGGTAAATTCCTTCATACTGAAACAGTTATGTAGATTGCTTGACGGTGCTCGTGCGCTGGCTAAGCGGTTTCTCGGCGCTTCACTAACGCATAAGCCAGTGTAAAATGCCAAAGTTGTGCAATTTGATACAATATTTATACAGAAGGAACTTCTTATAATGTGATGGGTCGAAATGCATAGGAACAGACCTTAAATAAATTTTTCGGTACGGTATAATGAAAGACAAGTACAGAAATTACTTTAAAAATGTGACTGCTGAGTTTATTTGTGTCTATCTTTATTCTTAAGTCCGAATAGGACTGAACTATAAACATTTCCTAGTATTGTGCCAAATATGTTAACATTTACCGATTAATTTCTGAGTTGCGATATTAAACTATATTTTATGATTGTTTCCATTAGAACATAATTCAAAGCTTGTTACATCATTAACTAACTTATTGTAATTAGTATAATGTTAAGTGATATACCTAGCGGTATTCGCAAAAGTAGTAATAGTGAACGTTAAGGTTTGTGTATAACCTGGTAAGATCGGCCTTTTCAAAGAAGAGATGAATGTTTAACAGAGTATATCTAATTTTGATGCAAATGAGACTTCTTAATTCAACCAGATTATACAATTTGAAAAACAATATTTTAAAATAGTTACAGGTAGCGCTGAGGCTCAGGGGCGTTATAAGTTACATAAGCATAATCAAAAAATTTTTAAATTTGAAAAATTTGCTCAAGCTAGTTTTGACGTCTCTAAGTACAGCTGTCAGTCTGTTACATGAAGCAAATAAAAGAGAGAGAAAATCACTCGCTAATAATATACAAGATGTGCGTGTGCTCTGAGGGCAACTCTCTCAGAAATCTTTAAAAACATGCTCAAGATTTAGTGAACATTCCCACAGAATTGTGAAAGTTGGAACAAGATTTTGTGAAAATCAAATAAACGACCACACATAGAGGATTGAAAGTCCACTTGTACCGGATAACTTAAGGGCACGAAAGAAAAAGTCTGCGATAAAATGTAAGATAATCCCAAACAAAAATTGTAGACACTAGATATTATAGCAAAACATTGTATTACTATATTTCCGTTCAAAATGGACCCTCACGTGGAAAGCTACTGACACTATTTCGCTAATAATAACAAAACCATAAACTTTTGGTTTGTCTTTGAAATCCTATATTATAGTAAATAAATTGTGAAATTTTGTGAAAGCAAAAACAGATCACGATATCACGTTGGTTAAATATTATCACCTTGTTAAAATTCGGCCCCTCAGTCCTCCACTGTTTTGTTTTCGTTTTGTTTCGCTGAACGTACGCTAGATAAGAAAAACACAAAATTATCTCCGTTTGTAATAAAAAAAAGTGCTACAAATACAGAGTACCATTGGGTAATAAAAACACCTTTTATTGTATAAGAAAAAGTTTATTTTTATTATGTAAATAATGAAATAGGGTGACAATATTTTGCATAAAGCCTAGTGCTGCGCCCTCATTAGAAATAAATTATTTTAAGAAAAATAGACTAATAAAAAAATAGGCTTTTGCAGAATGTAAACTAAATTATTAAATAACTCAATGGTTTATCTTTCGATTTACTACGTTTTTTAAATAACGTCGAAAATTTCTAATAGAAGCAGCGTTGGACTTCGTTTACCCCTTTAAATTGCAGCATAGATTAATAAATGTAGAGTTATAGATAAACTTGGTTCGATAACATTGGAAATTACTAATTATTAATACATGACATTCGTAATGACCAATGCTATCTGAAAAGGGCGGAGGAACGAATTCAATAGCTCCGATGAGTTTATATACCTTTGATTTTATTCTTACTGTATACGGAATATTCAGTAGGCAATGCTCACCGGTACCGTTTAAGTCAACTGTAACGATAACTAAGATAAATTCGTAATTTACAATACGTTAGAACCACAATTAAGACATGACTTAGATGATTCGTCAAAACAAATCGCGTCCACCAAACACTCAATCCCAAAAGTAGATAACACATCCACATTGAGCGGTAAGAAAGCAAATTGTCTTTTAATTGAAATCGATCTACAAAATCCATTAATACATCGTTTTGTAAATAAGGCATTGTAAAAATTATTCAAAAGAACTGTTTCATGATAACTTGCCACATTACTTTGGTAATCAACAATAACGACGTCGTTATTTAATTCTAGTACGGATTCTTTAAAATAATGTTTGAGGACTAAATCTGCTCGGATTTTGTACGGATCGTAACTTGTTATTGTTCCTGCCAAACATTTAATGTACTTTGAGATTAATTCAGAGCTGAACATGTCAATCAAATCTTTTATATATTGATTTAGAATATAACCGAAACACAAAAGAAAAGTATTTTAGCTGTGTCGTCGTATTTACCTCCCCCTCTCCAGTTCTCAACTATAAAAGGCTTGTTTGAAAAAACGGAGTCCTCATTAAGTATTTTAACTAACTTGGCCTTTTTTGTACTTTTTCTTTTTTTGAGAATGTTTCCTTTTTTCTTTTATTAACACCTGTTTTGTTCACAACTTTATTGGTAACTTCTTTATTAATTGTGTGTAGTAGTTGTTGTTAAATTAAAAAATATATCATACTTATCCAAATCAGACTTACTTTAAATCAAAAGTTTGATTTCCTTGACCGCGATTGTCTTGCTTGAACAAAGATGCGCTTGCATATTACATATTTATAAATGTATTAATGTTATCCTCACTGTTGCATAGACGTCGCATCAAATCCTTATCACCAATCACTTCCGATGCACTCACATAAACGATTATTTACTAAACTAATAGCTAATAGCGACTATTGTACTTATGTAAAAAATAAAAAAATAAAGCTCGTGCGGTATGATTACTTTGAACCAGCATTAGCAACTAAAACATCACTCAGCACTGTACTTACATTAAAAATAAATTTGGGTAAAAACGAAAGTATTGTCACTCTACCCACATACATTAATAGTCAATTTCAGAATATATTAAAAATTTTAATTTTAACGTAATTATTATTATGAACAAATAATATCAATTTGTACCACATCTTTTTCTACAAAAGGAAATAATTTTGTGTTTTCTTAGCTATCATACGATAAGCGAGACAAAACGAAAAAAAAAGTGAAGGACTGAGGGGTCAAATTTTAACAAGATGATAATTTTAAACCAACGTGATATCGTGATCCGTATTGCTTTCACAAAACTTCACAATTTATTTACTAAAATATATGATTTCAAAGAGTAATCAAAAGTTAATGGATTTGTTATTATTAGCGTAATACTCGTAAACTTTCCACATGAGGGTCCATTTTGAACGGAAATATAGAAAATAATACAATGTTTTGCTATAATATCTTGTTTCCATTAATTTTTGTTTGGCATTATCTTACATTTGGGCGTAAAGCTTTTTCTTTAGTGCCCTTAGTTTATCTGGTACAAGTAGATCCTCAATCCTTTATGCGTGGACTGAGGGCCCAACTTTAAATCCCATAACTCGCTTATTTGATTTTCACAAAATCTGGGTCCAACTTTGACAATTCTTTGGGAATATTTACTAAATCCTGAGCATGTTTTCAAAGAATTCTGAGAGAGTGGCCCTCAGAGCACACGCACATATATACAAAAGTGGAAGAGACTCCACCGACACGGCCTCTTAAATTTACCTATGATGATGATATTTATAAATCCCTGGCCTATATTATTGTTTAAATTTATGTTACGTCAGTTTTTCAGACTTAACTTGTCCTCCGCCTTCATCTATTTGTGATATTGTACACAGGGCTTCTTCGATGTCAATATTAGGACATAAGCGCTCCGATCTTACTTGTGTTAACTTTATTATTTTAGTATCAAAACTAAATAGTTCTGTAGATCATATTTATACACAAGGAAATAATTTAATATATTAACATAACAATGTACATTGTTTTATTTCTGAATATTTTTTAAAAAGGGACTGAGGTATTTTGGTAAATACCTCAGTCCCTTTAAACTAAGGTCTTCGACCAGTGTGTGTTACCAGTGATGACATACGGGTCCGAAACGTGGTCTTTGACTATGGGCCTCATAAGAAAGCTCAAGGTCGCCCAGAGAGCTATGAAGAGGGCGATGCTCGGTGTTTCCCTACGAGATCGAATCAGAAATGAAGAGATCCGTAGGAGAACAAAAGTCACCGACATAGCCCAGCGGATTAGTTCTTTGAAGTGGCAGTGGGCGGGGCACATAGCGCGGAGAACCGATGGCCGATGGGGCAGAAAGGTTCTCGAATGGCGACCACGTACCGGTAAGCGCAGCGTTGGACATCCACCGACCAGATGGTCAGATGACCTGAAAAAGGTCGCATGCAAACACTGGATGCAGACTGCTGCCAACCGATCATTTTGGAAATCATTTTATTTATTTATTTATTAAAACTTTATTGTTCCACAAAGTACACATATACTTATAACAATTGGCGGACTTAATGGTAAGAGCATTAAGTCCGCCAATTGGGAGAGGCCTATGTCCAGCAGTGGACTGACTGCGGCTGAAATGATGATGATGATGATTTTTTAAAATCAACTGGCAGAACAATCTCAAATAATACAGCAACCAACGCAGTCTCAAAATCGAAAAGTATCTACTAATCACTGGATTCATCACGAATTTCTCAGTAGCAATGCTTCATTAAAATATTGTTGATCCCTCGTAAATTTTGAATAGTTATTTTAACAAGCGCGATTTTTGACCGCTGCCAATTCGCCGCCTTCGATAAATCACTTTTTGTTTGTGTTTTTTTGAAGTTTTTGTTTGTTATCTCCTATAACTATTTTGCAAACTTATCGCCTGTTCACAAACGAAATAAATATTAACTAAAGATTTGATTTGACTTAATTAACAGGTATTTAAACGCTGAGTTTTCTTATACTCGTAGTGTGAAAGAAATTTCTATCAATTATTTCATTGTATTTATTTCGGAGGCCAAGATCCACTTCGGGTCGCTAAGCCAGCGGAGTATTTTATTGGATTTAAAGTATAACTTGAGCCCTAAATAATTTTTTATCATTTATTCAATTAGTGATTAATAAAGGGTTGATGTTTGATGAGGAAGATTATTGTTTGTTGTTTTTTATTGTTATTGATTAGATGAAAACGATATTATGAATTTGGACATTTATATTCCAATTACAAACATAATATCTATAGTCACGTACTAAATTAAAATAAAAAGAAAGTTAAAACTAAAAATTATCTACAGTTTGGGGCAACGTGCCCAAAATGCTGGCCGCGTTCCCTCGCTGGATTGCAATGCTAATTTTTTGTCCAAAATACAAGCCAGCATTTTGGTCAAGCGTTGCCTCCTTTAGTCTCCTCGACAAATCCTTAAAAATTTCGAAAGCTCCCGGCCCCCACGGCCCCAGCGTCTCTACCCCAAACGGCACAAACATGTAACCTTTATCTAGGCCATTATATTTGCGCCGCTTGAGGCACTCCGCTGATGTAGCTGCACCACATGCACCACTAGATGATAGTGGAAGATGGGACGGCGCTAGCGTATCTACGCAGGTGGCGACATATTTATTACAAATTTTGCAATGGACATGTTGATTATGCTAGATAAGTTTATGCTTCTTCTTCTCGAGTCGAAATGACTTATAGGTAAGACTAAACCATATCTTTAGCAATCTAACTCATCACTTGATTTACACAATTTTATAACTTTAAGCAATTCGGTAACTCATAGAATCAATTCTTAATAAATCAGTAGTTTATTCAGTTATCGAATCTACGAAAGAAAATATTCAAAAATAACATCCGTTAGTAGCTGGCTCGAGGTACAACTACGGAATACTCCTAAAAACACTAAACATTTATTCGGTCATCGTGCGTTAAAAATGTTCAAAACTGATGATTACTATTAATATTTAGCCGGTACTGATAGAAACTGTTTTTTTACAGCTTTTGACTTTAAAATTATCGCCGGGAATTTGTTTCTGACTGCACAGAACATTGCTGTCCTAATTGTTGCTGAAAACAATTTAAAATTTAAGTCAAGTATAAATTCGGACAGTGTGTCCTAATATATTCGTGTACAAATCGTCAGCAACTCACTGCTCGACATTGGGAAGTGATGTCTTCTTTGTAAATGCGACGCGGTCTATATAACTAGATAATATATTATACTCGTATTACAATAATAAAAATAGTAGTTTTTGAAACTGTTGCATAATAACGGTTCTTATAACAAGAGTGTAAGTTAAAATAACAAACCGTAGGCGAGTTTTTTTAAAGCATTGTACGAGTATTGCAAGACCTTATTAAATTATGTGCAGTTTCATACACTACTTTATCTAATCTCATAAAATTAGATATAAAATAAAAAATGTTTTAAAATTTTCTCGAGCGTTCGCTACCACATTTTTACGAACAGAAACAAGTTTGACAATGGAATCCTATGCCGATTCTTCTAATGAAGACTTTTAAAGAACTAAGGAGGTTGAAATGTAGAAAAACTGCTCAGCAACCTTAGTTTAGCTCAAGCTGTATCTTAATGGAAAAAAAGTTCTTATTATTATAGGAATTTTGATACAGTTGTCCATACAAGAGCTGTATCATAATGTATTTTTTATTTTTATTTCGATGGCATGTGTATAATGACTGACATTAAAGTTCTGTTTTTTATTTTTAGTATGAGATTAGATAAAAGTTAATAAGTCCAACATCATGGTTGTCTGGATACGTACAAAATATAAAAGGAGATGTTCCCATTGACATAGCCTCGGAAAAGCGGTACGCGGGGCTCTAGAAAGAGCGCTCATTCGACATCGCAGCCCTAAGCCAAATGAAGACTACTTAATACTTATTAAATAAGTGTTTAAGTGTTTTATTTGTTTCCATTTACATACTTGTCTATAAAAGCCCAGATATTATTGAATTTCATGGAAATCGTAGTAGTTTTTAAATATTTTCTATATCTACCAACCCCTATTTTACAAACCCTGTGCATGAATTTCAAAAAACCGCTTAATTCGTGTTATAATTAGAAGATCGGATAATAAATTTTATGGAAGTTGGGGCAGATTTTCCATACAAACTTTCAACCATTATTTTACACCCTTAGGGTATAATTTTTTGTAAACCATGAAACACATAATTAATGAAATGTTTTAAAGAACATGAATCTCGATTATTATCAAAATAGTAGCCCAAAGATTTTTCATTTGCTTCTTAGTGTGCGGTGGATTATGGATATTTAGGAGCTTGCATAATAAATTTAATGGAAGTTGATAGATTTTGAATATTCTCCATACAAACATTTAACCACTATTTTGCATCCAATGCATTTTAAAAGCATGAATCTCAATTTTCATTAAAATCGTAGCTGATTTCAATGTTTTTTCATACAATCTTTCAACCCCTATTTCACCCCGTTAGGTTTAAAAATTTCAAAATCCCTTCTTAGTGTGCGTCCGCATTTTGAAATAAAACAACTGTAAAAAAATTACGCTTCTTCTATTAGTGGTTACGGCTGTGCGTGCATCTATAAGTCAGTGGGAACATCTCCTTTTCTATACTTATATTACTCGTATAAAGAGGAAAGATTTGTATTTTTGTGCGTATGTTTGTAATGAATAAAATCAAAAACTACTGTGCCGATTTCAAAAATTCTTTCACCATTGGAAACCTACATTCACCCTGAGTAACATAGGCTATATACCGCAGGTGGAGCTGCGGGAAACAGCTAGTATATAATATAGATTTATTTCGACGTAACATTCGTTTAAATAAAATTTAAATTGATAATATTTTTCGGGCAATATTTAGTAACCTGTTTATTTTTAAGATTACTAAATTAAAAGACCATGGTGACAAGTTCAGAAACTGCCAGGAGGGATGAAGCTTTCACGCTTTTCTTATAGCGTCGTAAGTGGGATGGCTTACGTCATTTTTCGTTCAACTGTAAAAATTGCGTGTCAATGAGCGAGCTCTTATGTGTTTCTTATTTTTCTAATTTACGTTTCGTTTTAGCTTAAAATATGTTGTAAAATATTTTTTAACCATTTAGTTTAAGTATTGTACTGTTATGGGATCACAATAAACGTAAGTAAATAACATATTTTCGCATTTATTTGATTGGTTTAGTGTTATACAAAATATATATTTTGTATAACACTAAACCATTACATTAAAAATAATATAACATTAAAAACAGACATATGTCTGTTTTTAATGTTCAAAATATTAGTGTGTGAACTGTAAAAATATTCTTTATGCACAAAATATATTTATTAATCCAATTTATACTTCTACGTTTTAAAACATAAATAAAATCTTATTCTCAGTTCTCAAAACGACCACATTTTTCTAATACATTTTCTTTTTATTTGAAATCCATAAACATAAAATAGAAACTATTACATTGTGGAGATGGGACATTGATCATCATCACATTCTCCCTCAATGTTTCATCTCTACAGCAAACCTATCCATCTTACACAGTTGATCATCTGCACCTTACAAACAGGTTTAGTTAACACATCGGCAATTTGTTCTTTGGTTGACACATACTTTACTTCAATCAATCCCTCTTCTATCTTTTGTTTTACAAAATTATACTTTCTGATTTGGGTTGTTAACAGTCTTAATTATGCTAAAGTTATCTCCAAACCTTATCTATGTTAATATACAATTTCTTTAAGATTTCAACTATCCAACAAGCATCCATAGCTTCACAATAAAGAAACTAACTCGGATTCAGTCATACTTAAAGCTACAGTTGTCTGTTTTTTACATTTCCGTATTATAGTGTTATATAAAAACTTAAACAAATATCTAGACGTTGATTTTCTATCTAAAATGTCCCTAGCAAAATCTGCATCAGCATAACCTATCAGTATTTCATCAGAATTACAATCATGTTTCCGGTATTTTAAAGAATAATTAACGGTTTGTTTAACATATCTCAATACCCTTTTTAAAGCATTATACAACTTTTGAAACGGCTTTGACTGAAATCTATTTAAATAACATACAGAAGCAGCGATATCTGGTCTTGAGCCCATCATAGCATACATCTATGAACCAATTAATGACTTATATTTATATTCCCAATTCATATCTATCTCTTTATAGTCAATATTTAAAATAAAATTTACATCCATAGGTGTATCACATCCTCTACAATCCTGCATTCCATATTTATCTAAAACTCCTTTTAAGTACTTTGTTTGATTTTTATGTATTTCTCCTGACAACTTCTTTATAGATGTTCCTAAATATTTGGAATTATCACTGCCCATATCTTTCATTCTAAAATTAGTATTTAAATATTGCTTTACTTTTTCAATTTCTTGTACATCTGTCCCAAAAATCAACAAGTCATCAATATAAACTAATATATATAAACCATCCTTATAATACAAACAATAATCATTTTCCGGACGTGTTAACCCATACTTTGTTATTGTATCATTATATTTCTCATACCAGTACTTAGCAATTTCATCAAACCGTATAATGACTTTGTCAATTTCAAAACACATCCCGTTGGTATATTTAAACCTTCTGGTGGTTTTAAGCAAACATCTTCTTTAATATCTCCATACAAAACGCTCCTTTTACATCTATTTGACTGATTTGAAAATTTTCATTTTCAGCCATAGATAACAAAATTCTGGTGAATATATAAATACATATTCATTTGGAATATTCTTGCTTTCAAGATGTCTTTGTCTCCTACTTCTTTCTTTGTAAATATCCATTTTCTATCTATCAATTTCACATTTTCTGGTTGTGGTACTATCTTCCATATTTTACTTTCTTCAATTACATATAATTCCTCTTTAACAGGTTTTCTCCACTGTTTTTCATATTTTCTTCCTTCTATATCTTTGTAATTCATTGGAAATCCTTCACTACCTGACATTAATGCATATAAAGCTTCATCACTATTTATAAAGTTCATTTCATAATCATTTTGGTTTACTTACATTTCACTTAACTCTCCCTGTTTCTGTCATTTCTTCATCAGACTTATTTTCATATGACTTATCTTCTTTTGCGTCTTTATAATCATAACTTTCAGTTTCTACTTCTGGTTAACTTATTTGTTCTTCTTCACCAGATGGTAAGCTAGTAATTGTTTCATCTTTCTTTTTATTTTCATCAAATATAACATTTCTACCTATTATTATCTTATTACTCTCTTTGTCGTATAACCTGTAACCTGATATACCATATCCATATATTATAATCATTATTTTTCCTGGGATATCTAATTCTTGTCTTAACTGTTTAGGTACACGCAATACTACCAAAAGTACGCTTTTTGACACATTTGGTTTATTCTGTGCCCATAACTCAAAAGGTATCTTATTCTTTCCAACTGTAAGGCTTCTATCCATACTAATATTATAAATGCGAAAGTCTTTCTGTCTATCTGTCTGTCTGTAACACTTTCACGGCCAAACCGCTGAACGGATTTTTATGAAATTTGTTATGAATATAGTTGAAGACCCGGGGTCAAATATAGGCTACTTTTTGACGCAGACGGAGCCGCGGAAAAAGGCTAGTTAATTATATATGCAGAACATAAAACTGCATCTCCCCAAAATACTTTATCTAAACCTCATAATGTATCATTGTCTTAGCTTTGTCCATAACTGTACGGTTCATTCGTTCCGCAACGCTGTTCATTTATTTTGATTATATGCTACTGTATATTTAATTCTTATTCCTCTTTCATTACAGAATCTTTGCAATTCACCTGAAGTATATTACAATATAAAAACGAGTTCAATTCAATTCAAATCATTTATTTCGTTTCGTATAGTTAAACGATTATTGCAAATAAAGCTTCATTCGTTCATTCTCATAAAAGTAGATAGCTCTGGTTGCTCCTCTGCGTTACTGAGTACATTCATAGCCAAAGAAACGACAGCTAACTTACTTAACAACATAAGCTTGAAGGCGTCTGACTTTATTTTTTTTTACAATACATGGTAGTTTTACCCAGTAATATTACCGAGCGCCTTCACCGCGTAAAGGTATTCCGAGCTTTT
Organism: Euzophera pinguis; assembly: GCA_947363495.1. Taxonomy (NCBI): domain Eukaryota; kingdom Metazoa; phylum Arthropoda; class Insecta; order Lepidoptera; family Pyralidae; genus Euzophera; species Euzophera pinguis. Next base: position 3,346,109 of record OX376154.1, read on the forward strand.
GTCATTTTATTATAATATACATATGCCTTGTTTTTAAAATATCCTCATGACTGAGAGACGTGACTATCGCGGTTTACACTCGCCACAATCGTTCTCCAGCCGATCCTATTATGAGCTAGATAGATTGGCCCTTCCAAGGTCTGTTTAACGTGTCTCGGCCCATTATAGAGAGGTGTTCCAAACTATCAGTGTTTTGCCTCAGTCTGACTGCAAAGATTAAAAAATAGTAGGAAACCGCACCGCAGGCCGATGGCCGATGGCCCTCGTCCACTGTATCCGGATTTTAGAGAAGTCAGAAATGCATAAAACTGTAGATTTGATGTAAAGTATTGATATTTTTTGAAAATATCAATATTTATACATAATCATATTAAAAAAGGGAGATGTTAGAAGTACTCGTAATCAACGAGCGTGTATGACGAGAGTGATGTGCGTAGAAGAAGCGAGGGAAGTCTGTAAGGATCGTAGCAAATGGAAATCCGTAGTGGGAAAAAGGCATGATGATATGTTTGTATTTACCTAATCAATACTGATTTTATAAAGATACATCCGATACGAGGTATGCGAGAGGAAAAGTGATGGCCACAAAACAAAATACCATCTTTGGTGTAGATAGATTTGTTTATTTGTTTATTTGTTGCTACAGACATAGTATTACATAAAACAAAAATAATTTACACAAAAAGATTACATACATTGTATAGCTTACACAATAATATTATTATAAGGTAATCTAATGTGCTGCAGCAAGACAAAATGGCCATAACTCAGCGAATATTCTGCACATAGATGGTACAGAAACACTGATTTTCAGTTATTGCCAAGTCAGTAGGTACGGGCACTAAATAGAGTAGATAAATAAATACAGGATTAACTGTTCAAAAGTAGGTAGTAGTTCAAAAATGGTATATTATCACGTGGTTTGTACACACTAAAAACCAAAGCGTTACGAGGATAGTTGATAAGTGACAAAATGCAGAATATATATAAGGAAAGACCACTAGGGTAATAATGAATACAAGGAAAGACCACTACGGTAACGTGCTGGAATACCAATTTTCTGTTTTTGTAGAAGTAAAGACTTCAGATGTTTTTTAAAAGTATGTATGGAACTTAATTCCCTTATTGGCGGTGGGATATTGTTCCAGCATTTTGTTGCCTGGTAGCGGAAGCTTCCCTCAAAGGCTACCGTCCTATGCTGCTGCATTGATAACAAGGGTCGGACTTTCCTAGGTCTATTGCGAAGTTGGAAAAAGCTCAGCTTAGAATACAAATATACGGGGTTTTTAAACCTCATCACTCCATACATTAAGCTGGCCAAATGAAACTGTCTGCGCGATTCCATATTTAGCATAGATGCATCATTCAAAAAGGGGCTGATGTGACTACGGGGTGGAACATTAAAACAATATCGGGCACATGCGTTCTGAACACGCTGGATAAGACGCTGGGTCTTGACAAGTAGTCGCGGTCCATATACAATATCGCCATAGTTAAGCCTCGAAAGTATCAATGTTTCACATAGCCGTATCCTAACGGACTCGTTGATAAGATTACGGATCCTATACAATAATTTTAGTCTATAAAAACAACTTTGTAATAAGGTTGCAGGAATTCTTCGTATAATTTATGATTGAATTTCACTACCAGGTTAGTTCGTTCAATGATTATTGCGTGAACGATTTAGTACCATGGAATCACAGAACTTAGATCAGGTAGAAGTGGAAAAGCTAGGCTAGTTCTATAAAAACCGCCGAACTCGTACATTCACAAACGCCAATCTCTTTACCGATCGACCAAATCCGAGCAATTAGAACGGTCCCAAATTACAGCAAGCAGATGCTAACGTGACGTACTTTCTGATTCTGCCGCTTATGGCGTTTTTATTAAACGTGAAGAGGAGATTTTCCAATCTGAATTAGTGGTTGTTTTTTATTCTTGTCCAATGTTCTCTACAAAAACTACCTAAAAAAACATAATTAAGGATATCTCATTTTACAGATATTTTGCTACAAATCCATGAATCTATTTATTTCCCATGCAAACTTATAATTTTAAAGAGGTTGAAAATCACAACTAGTACCTATAAAACTTCTTTTGAGAATTCGAAAAAGAAATGTCATACAGACTGCTGCGGCTTTTTGACATCCCTATATATTTTGTGTGCATAACTTGCACTTGCATGACAGTCACATTTTTCGTTCAATCACGAATTATTTGAATAAATAAATATGCCGCGGTATCCAAGATGGCAGCGGCGGCAGGCTACACGTCGCGGGGATACTCCGGACGGAAAAGAATGTCTTCTTCATCAGCACCCAGAACATTTTCAGGTAAGGCTTCTGACATAACAATCTATTAAACAAACATTGTCTAATCTCATAGACAATGTTTTTCTGCTTGATTCTTTACCCAACTGCGGCTAAGCCAAAAAGGTCGTATGTTTGATCTTCTTGTCCATTTGAAATCAATAATCTTGATGTGACAGAAGTTGTTATCAAGCAAGAGACGGATCATTTGTTATTAAAGAATTCGTTTGGGGTAGAAAGAAAAAAATCTCCTGCTCTTAAAATGTCGAGAAACTCTCTCTGGGGTCAACTTGTAGCCCCAGAAGTTGTAGAGTGTGATCTTGTGACCCTACTGACTCAGTGAGTTGTATTGTGTCCCTTCTTATATCCCGTTCCTAATTTAACCACATAATGTGAACGACAAAATTTTAAATGTAATAAATACTATCAGTATACACATATATATACACATTATAAATAAAACCGGCCAACTGCGAGTCGGACTCGCGCACTAAGGGTTCCGTATCATCATCACAATTAAATCTGTTATATGGGACCCCCCTTAAATATTATAATCTGTTTTTTATTTTTACTAATTTGTTGTTATGGCGGCAACAGAATACCATCTCTGTGAAAATTTGAACTATCAGGGTTCATGGAAACCGAATCGATGACAATGCCGTTTTTACTGGAATGCGCCATCGATTCCGATTGGTTTTAAAGAGAGTTCTATTTATAATCTAGATACAAGGAAATTCTGTTAATCATAATCATAATCATTTATTCCTTTAAAATATGTGTTTATAGGATGGTCAAAACAAACATAGTATCAAACATATTTTGCCAGCTGAGGCGTAGGAAATTTCAATATTGTCAATATAAAAAAATAAAAAATAAAAAACTTCAAATGTCAAATTAAATTACAATTACAATATCAATTTATAATAATATTTAAAATTAAATGAATTTTGTAACATTATATTTTAGCCTCAAGGAATTCATTAACACTATAGTAACGTTCCTTTATCAATAAATCATACACTGCTTTCTTAAACCTTCGAAACCGTAGACATTTTATGGAATTAGGTATCTTATTATAAATTTGTATACACATAGCGTAACAATTTTTATGATACATCATTGTCCTTGGTATATGAGCGTGCACCAGTCTATCTCCATCCCTTGTGTTGCGGGGATACATTTCCCTTGCCTTCATAAATAGTATCAAATTAAGCTTTACAAATTTCACAATTTCTAGTATGTATATGCATGGTAGTGGCAAAATATTAAATTTTTGGAAAAGGGGTTTACATGATATATAAGGAGCAACTCCTGCAATAGCCCTCACACATTTTTTTTGAGCGATAAAGGCTTTATTTATGTCAACACTGTTTCCCCAAATAACAACACCATATCTAAGGACTGACTCAATATACCCATAGTATGCAAAAAGGGTAGTTTCAAGAGTTGCAACTTTCCGCAATCTGAATAATACATAAACATACCTATTTAGTTTGCAGCATATATTGTCAATATGTGTCTTCCAATTAAAACTGTCGTCAATCGCAATACCCAAAAAAGTTACAATATTGGCATGATTAAGAGATTGTCCATTATAAATGACATCTATTTCTTTTTTTCTTTTTAGACCTTTATTAAAATGCATAAAGTTTGTCTTACTCAAATTTACGGAAAGATTGTTCTCATTTAACCATTGTATTACAGAATTTACGGCCTTGTTTACTTCATTAATATGTTCTTCTACCGATGACCTTTCGCTGTTTTTGATTATCAATGAAATGTCGTCCGCAAACAGAATAATTTTATGTTGTATTATATTTGGAAGGTCATTGATAAAAACGAGAAAGAGAAGTGGGCCTAAGACACTCCCCTGTGGTACACTAAATTTATTAGTTCGATAAGACGATTTACATTGTTGACTTACTTTTTCATCATTAATATATTTAATCTCGACGCATTGCCGTCTATTTGTCAAATAAGATTGTAACCAATTTAGAGTTGTTCCCCTAATGCCATATTTCTCTAATTTATGTAACAGTAAATCATGTGGTACCATATCGAAGGCCTTCGTCATGTCGAAAAACAAAACAGTTGTTCTCATTTGTTTATCAATACTACAAACAGTATCACTTACTAAGTCAAAAACAGCACCTATAGTCGACTTGTCTCTTTGAAAACCATGCTGTTCAGCCTTGATTACGTTATATTTTTCAAAAAAACAAATAAGACGTATATGCATACATTTTTCAAAAATTTTAGAAAAAATTGATGGCAGAGCTATTGGCCGATAGTTTGTCAAAATATTCTTGTTACCTTTTTTAAATAATGGTCTTACTAGAGAAGTCTTAAGTGATTCTGGAAAACAACCCTTTTCAAAAGACATATTGATTAAAAATGTTTAAATAGAACTTATTTCCTCACAACAAGATTTAAGTACTGATGTTGATATACAGTCGTATCCTACTGCATTAGTGTTTTTAAGTGAGATTATTATAGATTTTATTTCATGAGTCTCAAAGGGTTTTAAATAAATTGAATTTTGGACCCCTATAATATCTTTTACTTTTTTAATGTCAGTATTTGATTTATTTGTAATGTCAATAAAATGATTGTTAAACATATTTGCAATGTCAATAGGATCACTATAAGTTTTGTTTAAGTGGGATATAGTTTTAATATTTTGCTGACTGATAGACTGCGACGTTTCATTTTTTATAATATTCCGCGATGTTTTACATATATTCTTACTTCTCGACAACAATTTACTATTTATATTTTTTCTTGCAGTTACAAGACAACGCTTTAGCAATTTAGAGTATTTTTTATATTTTATTTGATTAAGATGAGACTTGTTTTTATAGTAGTTATATCTTAATTTTCTACTTGTCTTACAGCTTTGTCGTAAACCCTTGGATATCCATTTTGTACCTGAGTTTTTATTTATTTTTACTTTAACTTCTGGAAAGCAAAGCCTGTATAATAAACAGAATAAGTCATGAAATTCACAAAATGCTTTATTAAAATCATCTTCAGCAATAACGTTATTCCAAGAGACGCTTATGAGATAACCTCGAAATTTGATAATGTTTTCTAAGCTATAATCTCTTTTTAATATGTAGTGACATTTAGATTCTATATTTTTAGTTTTTATTGGAATGGTTAACATTTGAGCTGTATTATGGTCTGACAAATATAGAGGAATAGTAGAACCCCTTGCATTTTTTATGTTACTTATGATATGATCAATACACGTTTCCTTGCGAGTTGGTTCATCAATATGTAAAAATAGATTATTATTTTTCATCATGTCTTTTAATCGCTTCGAGTTAATAGTATCAATCAATGTATTGATATTTATGTCACCTAATATAATAATTTTTTTTTTACTAAACTTTTTTGATAATGTGTGAAGCATTCGTTCAAATTTGTCAAAAAAAAATACTAATATTTGTTGATACTGGTATTCTATATAAACCTATTATGATAAAATTGTAATTTAAAACCTCAATTGCACAGCATTCGAAAGTGTTTTTTTGAGCCAAGCAATCAAATGTTCTCAGTTTGTGAATGGGATGTTATTAGTTCGTTAAACCCACGGCAGCATGAGTAAGAGTGAGCTAAGTGACTAAGAGAGTTCTAAGCTTTCAAAATTATTTAATTTCTTAGTATTCATCTCCATTATAGATTTGCGTGCACATTTTCGAGGCCCGCAGATTGACGTGGAGCTTCCCCCTGTCGGGGACGTCATACGTTCTGATCGGCTACGGCAAAAAGAAGAGAAGGACTACCATGAAGAAAAATATGGTTGAACCCGTTTATCGCGAGGCAAGTAATGGCTAACTAAATTCTCTGGACCGAAAACGTTTTTGCCCAATCGTCTCACTTTTCTTCTGTACTTACCAGTTAAAATGTTGCCGTTTTCAAAGACGTGAATAAAAGATTTTGAATGATTCTCATTCGACATGATAAGGGAGTAAAAACGGATTTTAATTTGACATTATAGTTAACTTTATTTCTATTTGTTAAAACAGAGTTTCGTTTTTGAGACTCACAAGAACATTCGCGACCTGGAGCAGTCCAGCATTTGGCTGGGCGTCATGGAGCCAAAATGCTGTGGCTCTGCAAGGCTGATGGGCGAAGGCACCATAGATATCGGATCGATTTGGGCACTACCAAGTAAGAATATATTTACTTAATCTTAATACTAGATCTAATTATAGCGTGTCTGCACATGAGTTAAGCAATTATTGCTAATACGGTACCTACGTAAATTTTCCGCTCGCTTCAGCTTTACCAACCCAGCGGTGTTAAGTGTCGCTTGATCTTGTAGCCGACTCAAAAGAAGTGAGAATTGAGCAATTCTACCATTATTAGACTTTCGGGCACTCTTTTACGAACGCAAAAGTTCAGAAACTTGCCGCAGAAGAGCACAAGCTACTACAATATTTACTACCACTTACAGAATAAAACAATGACTTAGTTTATCTTGTACGGCTCTAATGAACTTGTTGAATAGTTGTGGAGTTCCACCTTTTCCGTGAAACTCCAGCCTGAGGGTACTCTTTGATAGACATTGTATGTTTGCTATTTATGCCCCACTGTTGGTTAAAAGCTTCCTTTCTCTTTTCTCGTTTTTCAATCGCTAGCGCTTTCCCGATTGCATCTTCAGCTGGCTGCTTCGGAGCCCTAGTTCCGCTTTCCTACATTTACGTCCCCACTTCGCCCGATCTTCGGTATCTTGGCAGAAAGTCACTCATATCCTGCTTTGCTCTTTTTTTTTTCTAGGCTTCCCATCTCATTTTTTTTAAAATAATATTTATTACGCAGATCATCAGGTTAATCAAAAATGGATTCAGCTAAGTTTGCCGACGGTATCGGAGTCAGTCGGTTTCCTGAAAGTCGGCATAATTATAATTTACAAAGGAGATATTGAAATTCTTGAAATGCAATGTAAACTATTCAGTGATAATAATTATGAGAGGTGAGTTTCATTTGTCTGTTTGTTATATTTTTAATTACTAGTATCTTTTTAAAAAACAAAAATAGACTTTCATTCATTTTCTAGAGCCGTGGTAGATCCAGTCAACTACTAAAATCATTCACGTCTATGAATCTATGATAATGGGTTAGGAAGGGTTAGTTTCGACTCCTCATATACCTACCAACATATAAAGTTTATTACTGTGCTTTCAGCAATAATCAATCATCATCAGGCTTGGAACAACAGAAAGCTAACTATCAATTCACCATATTTAGTGCATTCAGCCTGACTGCAGCAGACAGGCGTGTTAAGAAACCTCTAAGCACATTCGTCAGAGTCACGTTTTGTGGACTGGTGGTAAATTTTTCTTTATGTTATTATGACTTTTCGACTTTTATTCTACATACAACATAAATATTAAAAATGTATTAATCCATAGTAGTATAGTATAGTTTATAGAGTGTATGCGAAAGTCGTTTTGGAAATTTGGTATGGATATAACTATAATTTAATACCCGAGGTCGTTTTTATATAGAGAAAAAGTCTGTATGAAAGACACAAAATATACTTTTTGAAAAACTTTCTAAGTTCATTGTTTTTTCGGTGTCTTTCACCGAAGATAAACCATAGTTTGTTGCTTTCAGCAGATAGCCAGATTTGTTTTATATTATTCTACTCGCTTTTTCCCACAACTCCGCCTGCGTCAAAAAGTAGCCTATGTTTGACCCCGGATCTTCAACTATATTCAAACCAAATTACATCAAAATCCGTTCAGCGGTTTGGCCGTGAAAGCGTAACAGACAGGCATACAGACAGACAGACTTTCGCATTTATAATATTATATAGTATGGATTATATTCGGGAGGTTGTATATCTGTTGTTCAATATTATCCCAACGCCCCGTTCGGTAATTTTTACTTGTGGAAATACCAAAAACACGCAATGGCAGTTGTGTTCTTAGCTTTCATTATAAGATTTAGCTTTCCTTGCCAAACAAACTTGAAAATGATATCATTAACCGTTTATTGTTATTTTTGGGAAAATAAAATAATTAGTCTTTAAACCTTTAACAATACTTAATAATCCCAAGTATATTTAATTGGATTGAAGCCGTTTATCATAATATTCTTTTTTGTAGAAAATAATATAATCCTTTACTTTCTCTCTGGTATAAATTGGCTATTTAAGCTATTAAAGTTGTTGAATTTTTGTGGTATAATAATGTTTCATATGTTGTCGTTATTGTGAAATGAGCTTGGGAACACTAAGGACAAAGGGCCATATTTTATAAGTGACTACTTTAACTTATTCAAAGAACGGAACTTTATGATCAGGATACTCTTAGTAATATATCTCAGTAATCGGTTTATTCTGTCCTCATTATTTATTTCTTACATCCTTCCATCTGCTCTAACTATTCGGTCTTCTTGGGTTGGATGTTGGTGTAATAATTACACCAAAGCTGATACAAGTATTACACTAACTCCAACATCCAACCCGCCGATGCCGATGCGGCAATTTTTCTTAGGAGATTTGTAGCTGAAGTCACAGAAAGTTCTCAAGACCCAGTTCGGATCTATATTTCTCATAACCGTTACTACTCTGATGTTGGTGTAATTATTACGCCTAAAAGCATTATCTAATAGCCAACCTTTGGGTCAAGCAAATATCATTAATGTGGGTGTACGTTACATACATTTTAAACCAAAATGTTATAAACTTTTATGAACTATACTTACTAACAACATAATAGTAAAAATAAATGAAATAAATAATAGGGTGGGGAAAAAGTTTCTTCGCATTTTTAAGAATATTCAAAACATATTTAATATAGTTTATTTACATTTAACTAAAAGTATGTAGGTGTCATTTTGTTCGATTACTTTTTACCATCTTATAGGTAGGGACATGATTCCATTGCTATAGAAATTATGAGGCTTTTGATCAAAATACCGCGACAAGTGGTTTTGGCAGTCATCTAGTGATGTTAACCTGACACTGCCCAAAGAATTCTGAAGAGACCGAAACAGGAGGAAATCTGGGTGCAAGGTCAGGACTACACGGCGGATGCATTAACACCTCCCAGCCAAACTCTCTTACTTTTTGCTGAGTGGCTAAAGATGTATGAGGTCTAACGTTATCATGATGAAAACCAAAATTCTTTCTGTTGATTAATTCCGGCCGCTTTCTTTCAACTTCTTGCTTTAATCTCATCAGGTGTGCTTCACAGACTGTGGCGAAATCCGGGTTAACTCACCCGGGTCACAGTCTGTGAAGCCTCACCGGCCTTTGACCATGACCTTTTTCGCACGTTCTTGTCGTACGTGTGTTTCATCAACAGTTATCAGCTTCTGTAAAAATGGTTCGGTTTTATTACGCCGTAATAAAGAATCACAAATGTGTACACGGTTCATTAGGTTTCTTTCAGTGAACTCGTGAGGTACCCAAATATCGAGCATTTTTGTGTACCCAGTTTTTTACAAATGCGCCGATACTGTTATGTGTTCAATTCCCAGTACTTCAGCTACATCGTAACTAATACGCCGATCTTGCTCCACTTTTTCAAAAATGGCATTCATTTTATCCGTAATACCAGAGCGACGTACATTTTTGCCATCAGAATTTCCGGGTTGAAAACGCTTATACCAAATTTGTGCTACTCTCACAGATACTGCACTCGGTCCATAAAGATCGCAAATTTTTTCCGTGGCTTGCGTTGCAAATTTACCTTTTTTGTAGTAAAATTTGAAAATGATCCGAATTTCTTCATAAGATTTACTCATCTTGACAATAAAAAAGAAACTAACGAAAATCACACATTTTCCTAATTTGAATTTTGAACTTTTAATGATACCAAAACCAGCCAGATACAAATAGTTTTAATTTTATTACAAGTTCATACATACTATATGCCAGTGACGTGCTTAGAGACTTTCCATAGGGTAGGCAGAAACAAATTTCAAGACCTCTTTACTTTTTATTATTTTCTTTAGGTACTTATTACCTAAATATAAAACCCTACGAATGTTTACTTATTGAAATAGGTTGAAAAAATAATATTTTTTTGTATAAATTGAATTGAAATAAATTATAGTTACTACTCCTCAGGGTACAATTCCACAGGGTAGACAATGTCTAAACGTCTTTATGGTATGCACGCCACTGCTATATGCGTAAAGACTTTTTCCCCAACCTAATATACATCATATACTACTACATATGACTTAAGTGTTATCAGTATAGGTAAATATTGTAGCAATAAACAACAATAGTGTCAATCCGAATTACTTAACGCGTCACAATCCGCCTCCTATAATCTCTCGAGAAAGACATTAGTGCAAAAATAAATGGTTTTAATCAAGTGCGTGTACTCCATAGTATTTCCTGTCCCCATGAATCATCAAAAGTTAACCTAAAAGCTGTGGACAGCTATTGAATGTACCGTCGAATAAAACATTTATTTCAATACGCACTTGATTGTTTTTTCCCCTAACCTGCTTACGGGCTCGATCGAGCCCAACTTTTTCTGCGCTACTGTGCTTCTGGGCTCGATCAGCCCCAACTGTTTTCGCTTGCATCATTTTTTAGTTACATAACACTGAGTAACTATGTGTCTATGTGTCTATGGCTTTTTCTCGGCTAACTACGATCCTGCCACTATCGATTAAAAATAATTCCATTGCCATCCAGGGCCGAAAAAATTTTTAAACACGAATTTGAAGTTGAGCTTGACGGGTCTCATTTTTTTCTAGGATCACGGTACGGGAAAATGCCTGGCTAGGGAGGTTATTCTTTAATATAACTAATGAAATTTTTTGAGAAAATGCTTATATAAGTCTATTTTAATATAAAATACAAACATAATTGATCACTTTATGTTTTCATGTGTTATTTCCACTTTTTATCGAAAAATTTGGGAACAAAATGGCTGACCACGCAAAAAACATTTTTTCATAAATTATAAAATTCATTATTTTCTGTGCAACTTTTTCTATTTATATTACTAATTTAATAATAAGCAATAAAAAATAACAAGAAACCACGCTAACTCAAGCGATCTTTCATGATTTCAAAAAAAGAACGCGCGAGTGGAGGATCGCGTCCTTGTCTAGCGTAGCATCTTAGTATGGGACAGCGGGCGCGCAAAAAATGCGCCACAAACGGATTTTATGGGAGCAGTCCACATTTATTATATTTTTGGTTTGTATTTTTTTTCGACAGTACGTTCCTTTCCAAGCAATACTGAACTTTTTTTTTTTGGATTCGTGTAGTAGTTTTTATACTGACCTTGGGTAAAGATCGGTCGAGCCGACGATAAAAAACGACGGAGGTCCATTGTTTGTCAGTTTTTTCACAATTTGAACATTCTGAGAACTTATTAATGCTTGTTATCTATTCTAAGATAGCTAGGCTTCAATAAAATATGTGTATTCATTGCTTTTAACGAAATTTGTAAAACAAAGTCTTGATGCAAAATATATCATTTTTTCGTACAAAAACCCGCGAATTTCGAAATTGTAATTTATTTTTCATTCAAAAGTTTACTGTAGCAGGATAGTATTCTTTGTTTTAATTACAGAACTAGATAGATACTGTTAGATTATAAAAAAATAAGGCATATATATGGTATAACTTTTATTTAAAAAATCATTATAGTACAAAATTACGGGGACAAAAAAGAAATATTTTCCTTCCACCCGTTACTACAAAAGAACCACTTATGATATCGTTATCCAAACAGTTTTGTCGATAAGGTCGATTATCTGTGAACAAAATAAATTTTACGTGTTATTGTAACCCTACACTCGAGTTGTAAACAACGCTTTATCTAAAACACTTGTAACGCGCGCGCGCGCGGGAGCGTTTCGAAGCACAGTAGCGTAGCGGTAGCGGGGGGCCCAAAGCATGTGAAGGGATAACGGATTTTGTTCTTTTTAACTAAACTAATAAATAAAATATAAACGAAAACTTCAAAATATTTCGACACTACTTGATGACTTTAATATTGTTTTGTGTCAATTTATCAATCACGAAATATCTTACTACTTTCCATGTGTTTGAGAATCTTTTTTATTATTGTGATTGATCCACATAAATGTAGAAGTGAAATGTGTGGGCCAGTTAAGCCTCTCGAGTCTTAACTTAATATGGCCTCTAATTGAACAAATATGGACGTCTGATAATAAAGTTATAGCTTAGCAATCAATAATTTTGTAGACTAGTAGAAGTAGTTTATAGATAGGCAGTAAGTTATTTATGTACCGAATGACCAATTGGACTGCTCAACTTGTGCAACCGAGTTGAGCAATTAAATATATTCTATTCAATTATATATATTTAATAAACGGTCAATAGGGGAAAAGGGACCCTTGGAACAACAACCGAGTAGCCAGTGGGGAAAAAGGGTCACTTGTAATCACTTGTTTGTTGCTTCTTTGTAGAAATTCAATTGTTTAAACTAATTCAATTTTTCACTAGGATAAGTTGTTTGTTTGATAAAATGCGATCAAAATTGCTATAAAAAATCCACTAGCTTTTTAGTCGGATAAGTCATTTTTATTTGAGTCAAACATCCTTTATTAAATCAGCCAAAAGTGCTCCCCACGTTGCACTTAAATAACGCGTATTCAAGACTGTAAAGCACATTTAAAAAAAATATAATTTTAGCACGACTTTGACAGTGAGTGACGTGACGTGACTGCTGACTGCCCGCTTGCAGTCTGCTTGCACCGCGAAGCGAGTAAGCGAAAATCCGCGAAATTATTTACGAAAAAGAGTATATTTCCTTTTCTTTCATTTTTTTTGTATTTGTACCTAATATTTAGGCAATTCTTTAAAGTCGGGATATTAGATTTTAAATACTCAAAGTATATAATTATCCATTTGTAAATTCTTGTCGTAAAAAAGATTATAATTTTATGTATATCGTGAGTGATGATTTTTTTTTATTTTGATCATAATATCAGATAAAATTATAACTTACTGTCTTCAAGTTTTTTCTCCTCTAAAATATCAAATGTTCATATATGGAATGCGGAACACAATGATGCATTGGATCTAATCATCTATTTTGTTGATTTTACCAACCAAACATTTCATAACCTGTTTAGGAAGCAGCAGAGTCGACATTAATCGTACTTATAACAATTCCACAATAAATGATCAGAAACTAGGTATATAAGCCCGAGTTCAGACATTTTATTGGTATTTAATTGTTATTTTTTAAAGTCAAACTGGTTGTTTTATGAACTGACTATACTGTCAATTGTCAATTCATAAACCAAATTTTTATTTCTCATTTTATAACTTACAGGGAAAAACTGCAGTCCGCTATCATGACAATAACCCAGCATACAATGAACAAATTTCAATGGTTGAATTGTTCCCTAACACGAATCAGAAAGTTTGCTTTGAAGTGTGTGTGCATGAAGGCATTACTACTAGGATCCTGGTATCTACACACTTGAATTTGGGTTGGATTTCACATGATGGAGAGAATGGTAATTGGTTCTAAAAAAAATCTTGCCGAAAATTCTAGGCGAATGTGTGAATCTGGATGCCACATTCAGTAATTTCTAAGTATTGAAAGAAATGTCTGACAGTCTGTCTGTTAAACTAAACAACAGACAAATTTGACATTTCTTTCATTGAAAGTTGAACTTAAAGAGAAAGTCAGATATTTCTTGTAGATGGAAATGTGGTGTAAAAATATCTTAAAATTTTTTACTTAATTAATATTTTCTGTTACTTGTGTTTTGTGAATCTCGAGCTGTGTATACCTGCACTGCCCGGGGTTAGCTAAAATGTGTCACCATCATCCTAGCATGTATTCCTAGTTGCATTGTCAGCTTACACTTCAGAGGGTACGCTGTAAGTCATGGTCCTAGATTTGGCAGACCTGGTTATTACAATGGAGCGACTGCCGTCTGACCTCGGTATCCTTTTTTATAGGGAAATCAGACAGACAGAAACATGACCTGAGGTGTATTAGTGGCCAACACTGTCAGAATTTTTTTAAGGCTGCACTAAGGCATCTGACACAGCCTCACGACTGCTATCTATCGATAACAACCGGGACCAACAGCTTAACGTGCCTTCAGAAGCATAGAGGAGCTCAAGATAGAAAAAGTCACTAAATGGCGACCAATCCAATAGTGGTCAAAAACATCGCCTCTGGGACAAGTCACTCATAAATAAATGGAGATGTCATACTAAATTCCGGTACATAGTAAATTAATTCTTAATTTTAATTGCAAACATCTATTCGTACAAGGCTTTTCATTAAAATAGAATTTTATCCAGAATTCACCTGATCCAATTGTCCTTTTCAGGATTTCTGCCAACTTTTGGACCATCTCTTTTACATATGTATGGAGCAATATCTCACCAACCTGGGACAGAATGCCCATATCATCAAGGGGCCCTCCTGGTTTCCTTGAAGACTGTCGTTCCTTTTGACAAACAGAAGACTAGAACAGTCAGTGTGGAGCCGGTTCCACCTAAAAGATTAGTAAGTACTTATTGTTACCGAACTATGGCCTTTAGACCATATATGAAAATCACCATCTTTACGCAAAACACCAAACTTTCAAAAAACCACTTACGCAAAACACCAACTAAGCATAACACCAACTTTGACTTATGCAGAATACCAACTAAGCAAAACACCTACTTTTTTGAAACTGAACCAATTTTCTGTACTTCAGTGTAGTAAAAAAAACAATTAATTCAACTTTATGCTTATATTATGTGCAAATAATAGAAAAGAAAATTAAAATTAAACCATAATATATATAATAGTTTTAAAAATATTAGTTTTCTCAAAAAATCCAAGGGCTGATACCTACATTTAATTTCTTTTTATAAAAAAGCCTCAAAAGCTGATCCAAATTGAGCTGTTAATTTTCTTTACACGGCATTTAAAAAATCAAAGATATTTGGTAATTATGTCCAGTCTCTAATTCGATTTTATTTATGAAATACAATAGTGGTGGAATTCTGTGGATTCTTGAATTGATTCTTTGGTTGCAGCCTTAAAAGGATTATTGGTTCTATGTCGTTGGTATGCTACTCTTATTAATTGTAACTACATACATATCATCACGCCTTTTTCTCGTAGGGGTAGGCACAGACTACGGATTTTAACTGGTTTTGTTAATCCCCAAAACACCACAAAATCTCCAGTTCGTGTTTCACATATATGTTTTTTTAATAAAGCGCAGTTTTGCGTTTGTGGAATTTGTACATAGTTGGTAATTGACGCATTTATTTCTGCTTATCCGCAAAACACCACAAAATCTCGAGTTGGTGTTTCACATATAAGGATTTATGCATCTAAAGGGACTATGGTGACACCAAACATGATTATTTATTAAACCTCTTGATGACATACTTATTTAAAATCATTTCTACATTTGATAAAAAACCCTATTGAAGGTTAAGGTCTAATAGCAGGGCATCGCAGCATTGGCATTTTTTAATATGACCTCCTCCGTAGACAGTCTTTCACATTTATAATATTAGTATGGATTAATGTAGTGTCTTCTATTCACACAATATTGTACTAATTATTTTCTTTGTATCGGTGTCCATGCCTCTGAGTATATTTTACATTTGACATTGTATTAAACAAAGCTTAAAATTAATTTCAGGATACTCTTTGGGTACTGGAATGTTTTTGCATATACTGCCCTATTCTAGAAGTATCTATGATTGATGGTTTGTTGGAAGGGAAATGTGGCGTTGCTATTACTATAGGGGAGATGTTTAACCAGTATGGTGCAGATAAAGAGGAAGAAGGAGGTATGGTATATATTGTATACACTGACTGATTGACATTGAACTGTTTGTACTGAAAAATACAGTGTCGGCCACTATTGCATGGAATATTATTGTTATGCAAAAAGTAGTTGGTCTTCCTTATAAATCAATGAATAGAAAGGCCCTGTTTGATCAACAAATGTTGAAAATTATGTTAGGAATTTGGGTCATTGTGAAGTATATACAGTAGTTCACATATTTGATATGTCTTTTAAATATTTACAGTTGCACTCAGGTCATTGATGATCATGAGCAAAGTCTTTGTACCTAAAAACAGAAATCTTCCTCTAAGGGTCATTTTTTAAATTTATCTAAGGAGGTGTTCATCACTGTACAAATGAGTGTAGTTAGTTTCAAAGAATGCTTTTGGAATCAGAAGAATCTGCTTATGTAATCATTTCCATCTCTGGGTATTTAATAATAGTATTAGAGCCTTTTAACATTCTTCATTCTTGCTTCCAATTACTAGAATTTTATTCCTTAGATATCATTATTTAGAAGAAATAAAATATTTTTGATTGACACCGGTCATTTCAGCCTGGTGACCTGATCACCATAGTAGTGTCTTTTCTACATGAAATTCCTTAGCCAATCATTGAAGCCCATTTGTTCTTTTCATACTTATGAAACGTGGGATTGTAGTCTGTAGTAGTTATCACGTTAAGTTGTGGTTATATTTTTTTTTGGCTCTATAGGGTTCTTTATCCCATAAGGTAAAACTATGTTGTTCCCTTGGCTCTACCGATTTGTCCAAGAGATGCATACCAACTTATTGCATCTGCATGTGCTGGTATGACTACGGGATATCATCAATTGGTACTACTAAGTATATGGCTATCAAAAAAATTACAACATACAAAAGGGTTTGTGCCAGCTCTTAGTCCATTCCGGACTGCGGTTTTTATCGGTTTGGAATTTTGGTCTGGTCTCCAGAAAAAAAGAGTAAATATGAGCTAGATGACATATGTACGCACGTTTTCCGTGCCGGGAAATTGATTCATTAGGTCCGGCTCCGTTTCGCAAGGCATGGCAGGAAAATTCGTTTCGTAACCGGTTGTCTACGAGGACTTATTAGTATTTTGGTAGTCGTTAAAGGAACCACGTCAGAGGCCGAGAGGCGGTTCCGAACAACTGACACCAGGGTGTACATAGTCGATAGACAATGTAACCTACACGAAATTATGATGATTATGATGCTTCCTTTAGCATAGCAATAAATAGATACATATCTAATAGTTGGAGTCTATTTTCGAAAAGTGTGACTCACTTAAAATGGGTGAGTTACATGATTTTCGTTCGATATCGAATATATTCACTTGGTGAGTCGAACGAAAATCAGGGCTCCTAATTGAACTTATATTTGATGATATCCAGAGGATATCATCAAATATAACTTCTATTATTGAAAAAAACTGACTCTCAAAAGGATTGGCAGCTCGAAATCTATTTCCATTATTATGGTTGATATTTTCTTCGGTCTGGCTTCCAAAAGAAAGATTAAAAATGAGCTAGATGAGCTAGCTCATTAATGCGCTTATGTCCTCTTCATTATTTTCGCTCGTCTCTTTCTTGAAAAATAAATAAATTTTTATGTACATACACTTTTTACGACCGGGAAAATGAGTCCATGAGCCCTATTTTTGAAATGTATGACTCGTTAGTCGAATAAAAATCGTCCGTTAACAAAAAAAAATATTCGACTCGCCGCTTTTGCGTGAGTTTTCAAAAATAGTATTCTAAGTTTAACGCCGTTGACTGTACAGAACAATAGAAACTGCATTGTTTTGTCTTCATAACGCTCTAGCTAGTGTAATTTTGTGTCGAATTTCCCACAACACAATGCATGTGCTTATTATATTTTCAATATTTAATATTTCTGTATTATGATTTGGACATTAGTATTGCAACTCTTCCAATAGGTTTGTCTGAAGTAGTTTTTTTTACTTTCAAAATAGGAGTATATTTCTTTTTATCAGGATCAGAAGAATCTATATTGCTTTTGTTAATCTAAATAACTTTAATTATCATTCAATGTTGAATTTTCAAAAAGCCCAAAATGTTGAATCACAAAAATTTGATTTTTCAATATTTTATCCCAAATTGATGATAATACTGTTTAAAAACTAGAACCTAATAAATAACTATAAATGAAAAAAAACCCTTAAATCAATGAATAAAACCTAGTTAAAATCTAATGTTTCTCCTTGCGGCATGATTCTAAATGTTAGTTCCGTAAAACAGGGTTCGGTGACAGATTTATTACACGATACATTCTCATCTAAAAATTGTTTACAATTGTGAAATATGAGCGTCTTTGTTTTCAGAATTCAATGCCATGCTGAGTGAAATAAGTAAGTATGAAATTAGGAACCCCAGATTCACAATTAGGAGCAAGACTCCCGATTCTAACGGGATGGCAGTAAAAAGTACATATCTGTTGTACTTACTAATACAACACTCACAGTTCACTACAAACGCTACAACATATTTTTGAAAAAGAGACACAGATACCTTTTATCTCTTTCGCTAAATAAATAGTAGGTACTACTGGCCTTGACCAGGTCCAATCCTGTGGTCCAGTGGTCAAGGCCTTAGTGGTCGTGGGTTCGATTCCCACCGGAAGCATACTTTGTTTAATTTTTTCTAGTTTAATTGTAGGTTTGAAGCACCTGATTGTCTGATAATAAAGATGATTTGTGCTTCGAAAGGCATGTTAAGTCCGGGCTGCCAATTGGTGGTCGTTAAAGGAATCAAGTCAGAGGCCGAAAGGCGGTTCCGTAAAACTAACACAAAGATATAAAGGGTCGATAGTCCATGTTACCCACTCGATATGAATGAATAGGTAGGAACTAACTACACGGTCCGTGGTAAACTAACCCCCATTGTTTTGGGTTAACACAGTTTGAGTGGAACCTTAAAGCTAACGTCTCGTCGCTAGCTTTAAAGTTCTGAGGTAATTAACCAGGCTTCCAATTCTTGCTAAGATAGTGTGTCAGGCCAAAACAAAATGCAGTCGGAATTTGATTAATTAATTAATTTGTTATTTATGACAACAGGAGGACGTAAACTAAACTATCTTGACCAAGATTTGTCGAAGACTTCGTGTACTAGCATAAATTTGTCAAAGGGATATCCCGTGTTGCAGTTGGCTGCGAAGTTACCTGACTTTAGGTTCAGGATGTATAGGAATAACATAGTGAAACGCATAGAGTCTGATCTGGTTAGATTATTATTATTATTTGTCCGTCCTGTATGGATGTCTTACAAATAAAATGTATATTTGTTATGTTTTACAAATAAAATTTTGATTGATTGATTGTCCTGTCCATCCTTCTTGTATATTCTCTACACAAATAACGGCTTAGCAGACCTCGACGAATGACGTGTTAGATTTGTCTTCGATGCGCGTGTGTCGCTGGGTATATAAATATTGTTTTGGCGCCTGTTTGTTTTTTATTGTCCAAATTGTTTTTCTTAAACATCGATAATTATATTTAAATAAAAGGCGTATGCGATATCATCAGTTGTCGTTTTGACAAGTTCATGTCTCTGACTGCTGGGTATTTACCTACACTTATGGTATATGGCTGCGTTTCCACTGACGCGGAGCTGGGTAGAGCGGATCGTGATTCAATAACAGAAATAAGATGTGCCATGCGTCGCCATATTAAGACTTGAGAGGCTTAACTGGCTTAATCTAATCTTACTTATGTAGAGTCAACCACCTGTTGGAATTTCAAGAGTACCGCTCCTCGATGTGTGAAAATTTATATTGCCCCGAATGCCAAACATCGGTCTAACTCTATCACTGCTATTACAATTTATTACAGAGTGCAGCTATAGATTATATGGAGAGCCAATACAATGTCGCAAATAACGATGATTTCATCGAGATCTTAAACAATGCTTTGGATCAGGCCACTGCCGGTACTCAGTATTTCATGAAAGCTGTAAATTCCCACGAGCTAAAGGGCTACGCGACAGAACTTGACAATAAACAGTTAGCACTAATGAGACAGGAAATTGTAAGTTTCATCTACTTATTTGTGTTTTTTTTACACTAATACATGCAGTCAAGCATACGGCCAGCGGAAGATGGGGAGCGGTTACATCTTCTTGGCGCGTTGATTTTGACGATCAAACTCAAAATTTCCCGAATAGTGTTCTGCCATTTTAATACGGTAACTACAGCATATTAGCGCTTGATAAAACTCTTCGACTGGCAGAAATTATACTACTGCACGCCTCAAAATCTCAGTTCACTAATAAAATGTGCTTTCCTGAATTCCTGAGGTAAGCTGCATATGGGCGAACTGTATTCGGGAATGACTTTTCTTGTCATTTATGCATCTTACTAAAATCTCATTACAATACTACTACTCATCTTAGCGCCTTCCCGGTTGCATCCTTGGCTGATTGCCTCGGAGCCCAGGGTCCGCTTTCCTACTTTAAAAAAATCTCATTATAAATACATCATAGTAATAATTGTCATCATAGATAATGGTATATCGACTCTGACTGCTAAGCTCTTTCGTATTTAGCAATGAATCACTGTGATCTTTCCAGTTCCATAAATATGACTAAAAAATCACTGTCTATTCTTTCTCTATTATTCCTCTTATCTATGTTGTTGAATTTGGTTTTTGTACACTTAATTTTACAGGAAAAAATACACAGACAACTGTCGGATAGTTCTTCAGATACTGCCTTGTATTCAATCAGAAATAATTCCGTTGTGACAAAGAAAGATGTTAAAATGGCTTTGATGGAGCTAAAATGCATGTTCGATAGATTGGAGTCTATACTAAATAAGGTATGTTTTGTGCTACCTATGTGCCTGTGGTTCCACCTGCTTGGTACTTTACAATATCGCGCCAAAACAGCCTATTTCCCTGTTTTAGAGGGGCCCGCTGAATTCCACTCTTTTGAAAAATATAACAGAATAATTTATTGTATTTTTTTTTCATATTTGTCTTCATTTTGCAATAGGTCTGTCTTCGCTTAAGGTTTAGATATTTTATTTACACTTCGTTCCCTTTATTATTAAAAATTATAATTTATTGTGATTTGTAAGAATTGAGTTGAGGAGCTTGTTAGTCGAGCGCGACCCACGTATCCGTAGCGAATGCGCGTGTCAAGCGACGGCGTGACGCGACTATTATTGGATTGGTCGCCATTTAGTGGCATTTTCTATCTTGAGCTCATTCGTGCTTCGGAAGACACGTTAAGCCTTTGGTTCCGGTTGTTATCGATAGATAGCAATCGTGAGGCTGTGTCAGATTCCTTAGGGCAGTCTCAAAAATTCTGACAGTGTTGGCCACTAACACACCTCGGGTCATGTTCCTGTTGGTCTGGTTTTGACTTACAGCGTACCCTAGGCTCCGAAGCGTAAGCTGACCTAGGAATGACTAACTGAACTAGGAATACACGCTAGGATGATGAAATTGTGACTTGTAAGAAGGATTCAGTTATATTTGTATATGCGTATCCTGCTGAACTGCACTTCTAACACCAGTCTTTTGATGTACGTTTACGTTCACATAACCATTCAAGTTAGTTTTCGGGTAGGTATTTTCTTCATTGTCGTTAATAAGCCCTTTGGCCATATTTCGTTTCAAATCGATTTAATTATTGCATCATAAATTAGCTAATTTTTCATCTTCTCCGACATAATAATGTAATAAATTTATGGGTTTATCGAAAATGGTACAGTTGTTTCTGTGCCTTGATAAAAACAAATTTCTAATATGATAAAAGGCCTTTATTGTTTGAATTTAGGTACAAGTAAGATGTCAATAAAAATAACAATAATCTCCAAATTCTGCCATATGTGTTTGGCTCAAAAAGACGTAATTTGAAAACAGTTATTGTATGTACTTAATTCCTAATTAGGCTCATTAAAATGGTTGTCTTTGTTAAGCCATAATGGAAACGGCTGACATTGGAAACAACAATCTCACAATTTAATCAGTTCGCTAAAATCTATAAACATGTTCTCTTGACTTCTTCTTTTTATAGGCCAATTTTTAATATTAGTATTGATGTAGGTGCCGCAAAAGGATTATTTTTATCAGTTTTAATATTTTGCATTTTTTTTTACTTCTAGTTGGCCTGGCGAATCCAATCTGCTACAAAGTAGTACTGTCTGTCCTATTCTGAATATTTTGCCAAGGGGATCGTCTCACTGTTTTTGTGAACTGAGACATAGACTCATCAAAATTGATACACCAAGTTTTTGTATCTCTTCTTATGCCACTATACTTCAACGAATCACATAGCTGGTGAAAGACTCTTATCGCATAGTGAACATGAACCATATGGTCCAGTGGTTAAGGCGTGCTTCGGCCCGGGGGTCGTGGGTTTGATTCTCACGGGAAGCACACTTTGTTTAGTTGTTTCCAGTTTGTTTAGGACATTAAAGCTTGAATCACCTGATTGTCTGATAATAAAGATGATTCCGTGCTTCGGAAGGCACGTTAAGCCGTTGGTTCCGGCTGCCATTAGGTGGTCGTTAAAGGAACCAAGTCAGAGGCCAAGACGCGGGTCCGCACAACTACACCAGGGTGTACATGGTCGATTGACAATGTAACCTACACAAAATGATGATGAGCTAAAAAAAGAAAAGCCGGAATGCTGTGTTCGATGAAATAAAAACAGTTCGTAACCATCATATCGCGAAATATCAATTTGATAGGTGCAGTAGGTTCTACCTAAACGTATAGAAATCTGACGTAGTGCATAATTTGAATTTCAGAATCCTCACGGCTGGCCGGATATACTAGTGTGGGTTATCAGTGGAGGGGTCAGAGTAGCATGCCATAGGGTGCCACCGGCCGACATTTTGTATTCACACGTACCTGAACAAAGTGGCCGACATGCTGGTAGCGTGCAAACACTTTATTTGAAGGTATCCATCCGCTTTCATGTAATGAATACCTGTTAATTTTAGATTCAAAGTGACAACATTATTAGCGTAAAAAATGGCGTAAAATTCCTTTTTTTTCCTTTCGAAGCTTCCAACGCTTTCTGTAAAATACATGTAATTTTTGTATTAAACAAATTTAAGGTCAATCTCAAAATTACAAATGTAAATTATTGTAATAATTGTATTTCACTGCGTACTTTTCATATTAAACTATCGAAGCGAGTATAAGGGTTCCGTATTAAACACAAGGAACCATCATACTTTCGTCCTGTTTGTCCAGATGTCTGTCCCAGGCTTTGATCAGAAGGATAGTGAAAAATAAAGGGGTCGTATGAAATATATGTGTATTCATTCCATTTTCAACGCTATAGTCATTATTATTTTATTTGTATTCTTGTCTATCCATATCAAAGCAGTGCTCGGAAGTTAACTTTACAGAATGAGGGAACTATAATAATACATAATGTTTTATGCTTTTCAGCCTATAAGATGTCCAAAACACCACAACGCGAGTTCGACATGTTGCTGCATTACAGCCAAAATCGAGTTGCAACTTTGGATGGGCATGTACAAGCAATATTACGCTTTCGAGGACTCTTTACCACAAGGCTATAAAGTTAAACTAAGGGGATACAACATTTTCCTCAAAACAAATCCTATGGTATGTTGTTTTGTTATATTTTTGAGCAATATGACATGGCATGGCAGTATTTTATTATCAGGCAACCAGCTGATTCAAGCCTGTTATATCCTCACGGAACTCGAAACAACTAAATAAAGTATGCTTCACATGGTAATCGAACCATGCCCGGAATAGTTTTATTATCAGGCAACCAGCTGATGCGAGCCTGGTATATCCTCACGAAACTAGAAACAACTTATAAAGTATGCTTCACGTGGGAATAGGCTACTTGACTGTATTCATACTTGGTTAATATTGTTATACTAAACAAAATATACACTAAAAAGTAACCGATTCTGAAAACAACAACAAAATTGGTTGTTAATTAAGGCAGTAATTCGATTTTAAAGTTTTCACTAAAAGAAAAGTGAGAGCGTGGTGGAGGCGTCGTGCTATCTCTTTTGTACGCACGAAACCGAGTGGCAGTGACGTCACAGCTCACACAGTGCATCCTTTTCTTGTTTTTTGACAGTTTCCCCTTCCACCGAATTTCAGAGGCTTATAACTTATTTATTTTTGAACGGATTACAAAAATTCTTTCATAATTCTATTTCTGGAAATAAAAATATTGATATGAAAGAAAAAATAAAAATTAGTAGAATACCCAATTGAACCAATTACCTCTGGTCTTAACTACTGAATTACAAATTGTGGTACTGAATTTGTAATCTTGCCGATATTATGCCATATGATTTATTCAGCTTGTCAGACTATCTTCCATCTGTTACTAATAATCTCGGAATAGGCTACCTAGAAACGATTACTTAAACCTTAAAGGTTACTATAACATATAAAAAGACATTGTGTTCATTTTATTTAAATATAGAACACTAGCTGTTTCCTGCAGCTCCGCCTGCGTCATAAAGTAGCCTATGTTTAACCACGGATCTTCAACTATTGAATATAGTTGAAGATCCGTGGTTTTTATCAAAATCCGTTCAGACGTTTGGCCGTGAAAGCGTAACTGACAGACAGACTTTCGCATTTATAATATTAGTATTGATACAGTATAATATGTTGTCTTAGAGCCAGTTCCGTTACCGTGTCATGAAAAAATAAAATTCAAGCCATAATATTTTAAATATGTTTCAGATAATTGAGTCTCGGGTATTCATATACAGTGCAAAGTTGAGCGGATTTGGTGATACCACCTCTAAGACCAACGTTTTTGTTAGAATACACGCCATGAGCAAAATATGTGAAACTATAGTAAGTACAAAGCTAATTTCAATTATTCTTTGCGTCTAAAGCAATCCTATTTTGCATCACAGGGTTTAAAATTACAACATTTTAGATACATCCAAAATCCTCATTGCTGACATGGAATCAAGTATTGAAATCTCAGCTGGAATCATATACGACGCAAGAAAAATTGACAGCGAGTCCTCCGGACATCACAGTTGACGTCCTCGAGACTACGGTCCAGGTAATATCAGAATGCAATCATCATCCTAGCGTGTATTCCTAGTTGCGTCGTCAGCTTACGCTTCGGAGCCTAGGGTACGCTGTAATCCATGGTCGTAGATTTGGCGGAACTGGTTATTACAATGGAGCGACTGCCGTCTGACCTCCGTAACACTTTTTACAGGGAAACCAGACCAACAGGAACATGACCTGAGGTGTGTTAGTGGCCAGCGCTGTCAGAATTTTTCAGACTGCCCCAAGGCATCTGACACAGCCTCACGACTGCTATATACCGATAACAATCGGGACCAACGGATTGCCACTAAATGGCGACCAATCTAATAGTGGCCGCGTCACGCCGTCGCTTGACACGCGCATTCGTTACGGATAAGCGGGTCGCTTTCGACTTACGAGCTCCTCAAATCAGAATACAATATAATTACTTATATACAGTGGTGGTCATATAATTAGAAACACTTCTTATAAATAAATAAAGTATAACTTCAACGTACAAATATTCGTAAAAAATATATACATTCAATAATTAATAAACATGCAATAATATAGCCACTCAAATAAAAAACTCATTAAATGCATAAAAAATAAAACATAACTTACTTTTAATTATAAAATGAGTCTTACACATGTAGGAGTTTATTTTCTGTTACTGGCCTCTTGGACGCCTAATTAGAAACATTTGAAAAAAAGCATCCATAGATATTTTTTTTTTTTTTTGTATTTGGAAAATAACATTATTTCTTTGCTTTTTATTATTTTGGCGGCAATTTAAAATTTAATCTGAATTTTATTTTATTCAAAATTGGCAAAATTAAAGTTGTGACGCGTCAAATAGGCAAATAATTGTTAATTTACGAGTACATATAGATCAAAAGTGGGCGTACGGAAGAATAGCTGAGCATTTAAATTGTTCTGTTAAGAAAGTTTTTAATGCAATTGATCATTATAAAACACATGGAACTGTTGAAAATGTTCTTATAAAAGGCTCGGCCAAAAAAAACCTCTCTCAGAGAAGATACGCTAATCGTTCGTGTTGATAAAAAAGACCCATTTAAATGCTCCAATCAGATTAAAAATGAAGTTTTTTCGCCTGATGACCCGAGAAACGTCTCGTCAAGACTGATACGCCAAAGATTAGTGGAAGCTAAATTGTTTGGAAGAACCTCTCGAAAGGTACCGCTTCTTACCAAGCAACACCGAGAGAAGCGATTATTATTCGCTAAAAAATATGTTAATTGGACGGTACGAGAATGGAAAAAAGGTGTTATTTTCAGATGAAACAAAAATAAATATAGTTAATTCCGTTTCCGTTAGACGTTCTGTAAACAATGCTTTTAATTATAAATACTCAAGGAGTATAGTCAAGCACGGTGGCGGTAACATTAAAGTTTGGTGGTGTTTTTCCGGATGTGGTGTTGGACCCGTTCGGAAGATTGAAGGTACAATGGATCAATGGCAATGATTACCTACTCGGACGATCATTTGCCTGTAACCTGGATCTTTCAGCATGACAATGACCCTAAACACACGGCCAATGGCGTCAAATGTTTTCTTAGCGAACAGCGTATATCCGTTTCAGACTGGCCAGCAAATAGTCCGGATTTAAACCCGATAGAAAATCTCTGGTATATTGTTAAAAAGAAAATCTCAAACAAACGTAACACATGTGAAGCATTTATTGAAGCATGGAATTCAATTCCCCGTAGAAAAATGTATGAAATTGATTGAATCAATGCCACGTCGTTGCAGAGCTGTTATTGGAAATAAGGGATACGCCACTAAATATTAATTATAACCATTGGTAGGCTGTGGATAGTAGCTATTTTGTAAATAACAATACTAATTACTAATACTTAAAAATATTGTTTTTTATACATTTACCTTAAAACTGATTTAAATGTTTGTCCGTAATGTAACATTGAAACTGCACTTGTGTAGTGGTATTTATATTGTTTTTCTAATAAATGATAAATCATTGAACATATTGTTGTCCTTGTTCAGTAGCAAGTAAAAATATTTTCGTTTTTTTATCTGTGTAGTCTGAAAGTACAAATTTTCAAATCATCAGGTACTTCTACGTCTTGCAATTTAAAAACAACGTGTTTTTTAAGTTATAAGTGAAAATAAAGTTAAAAACTATAATCGACAAACTTAAAGATTTTGACAACCGATTAAACTTATTTTCTGCTATCTCATGTTATTAAATATTATGTACTAATATAGAGCACATCATGGTTAGCTTAAAGCTAAGTACAAAAGCCCCATGACAATTATAATATACACAAATTGATAAATGTATTAAAGAAAACATGATGGAACGAACATTTGGAACATTTTATATTACAGATGTTTTTTTCTAACAGTTGTATTCGAAAAGGAAAGAAGAGTCATAAATAAACAAAGAAAAATATTACAAACGGCTAATGTTAATTCATGCGCGTAATTTTTCCAGGGAAAAGAAAATTTGATCGGTCGAGTCAACGTTCGACCTATATTTGATGACAGACAGTCATATGAATACGCTCCGAAGTTGAGGAGCTACGAACTATATCGCGGCACGGAGCACGCTGGAGAAATACTCATGTCTGCGCAATTGTTACAGGTTCATGTTTTGTTGTATTTATTCATCGTCATGTACAGTTAGGTTACATGGACGACCCTGCACATGGTGTCAGTGTTTTTCGGAGCCGCCTTTCGGCTGCTGACGTGGTTCTTTTAAAGTCCACCAAATGCCAGTAGGGACCGACTCCTTAACGTGCTTTCCAAAGCACTTTATTGTGCTATACAGGGTTTACCAAAGTGCACGTAAGGTACTTTTCAACACATTTGCTCATAAAGTGCCTTTTATTTAATTGTAATGATGCCCTAAGTGGTGGTTGTAAACAACAAGTTGTTAATATTATAATCGCACTTGTTAATGGCTTCCATGGTAACGGTATTTTGTTTATTGTCCTACAAGAGGATTTTAAGTCTCAAACCAATTCATTGTTTTTGCAAAAAATATAAACTATTTTAGCTTCCAAATGATAAATCAGCACCATGGAGTAATTACAAAGAGGAGATGCCGGCCGTAATAAGCGTTTTGTAAGAAAGTGTTTGTGAGGCTACACGGGGCGGAAGGCAGCCGTGCGACATGCTTGGTTTCGGCCGTGGCTCCAATCATGGAGCACAAGCAATGACAAGCTCCGCCTACTTTTGTGTCGGCGAGGCGCCAATGATCACATCACTGCGCCATTCGGCATCTCCTCTTTGTAATTACTCCATGATCAGCACTAAATTTAATTTTTTTATTTATTTTACTAAAAATTTGCTTGACTTGTATCTATGGCCGTAAAACCCATTACTAAAAAAAAATACTATTAGGGTCTGCTTTGTCTGTATCAGTGACGCCATTTTTCAAAACCAACTTCGCACCCTTTTAGCATAATCTACTATTAAGAACACTTACTGATAATATAGGGCAATCGTAATTACGGTAAAAATATAAGTTTACTTGCATATTTATGTACAAAATTTACAAAACTCTAATCTAAAACAGCCAGAGGAAAAATGTGGTTCTTGAGTCCAGTTAAAACTCAATTTGGTGGAGTTATTAACCTAACAAGTTCTTATTTTCAAACAGCAATAACTGCTTTAGCACTGTGACTCTTACTAAAGTCTAATACAGTTATTCTTTATTTTGGTGTACTCACAAAAACACATAGAAAATTTTATGATAAATCAAAAATCCTTTTACCGCAATATTTTGCCGCAAGTTTTGACGCTTGTACTAAAACTACATTAAAAATGAGCGGCCCGACCTAAATGCATGATAGATGAATTTATTTATATTAAAAATTATAAATTGATAAAAGTATATGAATTTAAAAAAAGCAAATATTTGAGAGGGGCTCGTTTTTATACGTACAGGGAAACTTTCGTACGCGAGTCAGACTCGCAGTCTGGGTTTTACATTATTGTTTTCAGGTCCCAGAAAAACTTGTGAAGACTACTTTATATACGACCTCTTCAGAAATACGCAGCTGTGATAACTACAGTAAGGATTTCACAAAATGTTCTAATTTCTATGAAGTCGAAGTTTTGCCTCCGAGTATGTTACCACAAATGGAAACGTACAAGTGGGTTATTGAAGATATTTTAGTTAATAAATTAAATGTAGTTTTATTTTTCTACTCATTCATATAAATTAACGAACGTTCGTTAAGTCCAAGTTAACTAAAATATGTTTCGCAACTTTCATGTCAAAAATGGATAAGACAAGAAGACTTATGTATTTATACGTTTACAAAGTTGAATATTTGATTCAGTTCATTTTTGGATCAGGACATATGAAAAATGAATAAAATAATTATTGATATATATTGTAAACAAAATACTTTTCAGGCAACGAAAAAAACAGAAGCGGAAGCGATTTTTTTTTAAAATACTATATGTGAATTTTCTTTTGCCCCACTAAGATGTTGTCTCTTTAGTTCCATCGAAGTTTATTAAAATCATATCGCTATTATTTTTTTAAAATTTTAACCCTTTATCTGATTATTGCTCTTAATTATATTAAAATCAGCCTTCATGATTTAATTTGAACATCAACAAGACACAATCAAGTTAATTGTCTTATATTCGTTATTGACATAATAACAATGTCACATGAGAAAGAATAATTACCGAATGTGACTAATGAGAAAATATGTAAACAAGGTAACGAGATTGTAAGAAATATAAAAGTTATCCCATGGACTAGTGGGACAAATTTTAAAAATATGATGGTATTCTTAGTCCCATGGGACAGGTGGAACGTAATTTAAAAAAATATGTTGACGTCAGTTGTCCTATGGGATTAGCTGAACAAAATTATTCCATTTTCCCATCATGGAACTAGTGGAAATACAAAGAGTGGTACTGCGAGAAAGAAGCAATCCCACCGGACGCGAATAAAGCATGACAATATTGTGACGTTGCTACCTCTCTCCTCACCGCAGGTACATACGTCCCTCGCACCCTAAATTTCGCCATTCTTCACTTCGCGTCTTAAACTAACCCCCGTATTCTTAAATATAACTTTAAGGACGTCCTTCACTCAAACTCATTCGAGGGCGCCTAAAGGAAGTCTTCGAACTTTCGTTGAAAACTACATTCTTAATTGGTTGCTTCACCTCCAATGAGGAATCTAGCTAGTGTCGACTAATCATACCAATGAGGTGGAGTAAGGTTGAGTCGAGTTTGAGAGAAGGTTTAAGATAAGGTGGGTGTAAGTGTATAGTATTGAGTAATATTGGTGTGTTCAAAAATTCTTTTCCTCTAAAGATATAATTGTAAACTAATTTCTATATTAGTCTAATGAACTACTTGACTGTAATTAAACTCGAAATCTTTTAATTCTTTAAATTCTAAAATATAATATTATAGTGGCTCTTCCTCGTCTAGCTTCATTCTTCGCCGAAACAGACTGTGGCCAAGGGTGTATTTCACCATCCTAATTCAGAATGTATTCTTCTAAAATATTATGCTTCCAACTTTGCACTTTTTTCTTAGTTGCTTGGTTTTACTGGGCGCTCTTCAGATTTGTGGCGCATGAATTGGTACCGCCTTCAAATGGGCAGCGCGTTCATCTTTACATTTTCGCATAGAATAGAATATGCTTTAATGATTAAACTGTTACAGAAATAAGTCGTACATACCACGCCATAGGTACAAGTTATAATTAAGGGTGTGTGTGTCGCAATAGATGGAGGTTCAGTATTACGCTAGACATGCAAACATGACTAGCACAGATTTTGAGCCACCACCTTCTTAAGTGTCACCGGAAAATTGTAACTTATAAATTTGAAAAAGAGATAAATATTCCTAGTACTATTGAATAAATTTGAAATTGTTGGGTCGACAAAAATGAATGAGGTTTTGTCTCACAACCCACAACAAAATTAAATTTCGATCCGCTCCAAAACTACAACGCTCACGGTGGGTACTAGTCTCATTCAGCGGTGACGATTAAATAGCCATCACTGGGGGCAACCAAGATAATCCCATCAACACGCATGACCTAAGACTTTTCTTCCTTCACATTCCTTTCGGAAGTATCATTGCGTTAACGAATTATATTCGTTTGAACCTCATTTATTGTCACTGAAACCGTACAGCTTTCTCGGTACAAAATAGAGATCATTTAGTTTATTCACGGCGTTCTTTGCCACAAACAATAGTGGGAAGTACGCAAAATAATTTGGCAACTGCTTGTAGAATAGAGATATTTATACTCCGCTATGACGACGATTTACTTGTTGGTTTTTGCGTCCAAATTGGATCGGTTCATATTTTTGAATAATGGTTGGTTGTGAGTGATAATTATATCTCGGCATTTTTTAACGTAGACAGTCTTCAATTTTCTTGACAATATCACGTTACAGTAAACTGATGTCGTCAGTCGCCAAAAGGGGAATATGGTGTTACAGCTGGCCCTCTAAGC
Organism: Euzophera pinguis; assembly: GCA_947363495.1. NCBI lineage: Eukaryota > Metazoa > Arthropoda > Insecta > Lepidoptera > Pyralidae > Euzophera > Euzophera pinguis. The sequence goes on from OX376154.1 coordinate 3,377,711, forward strand.
TTTCTTTTGACTAAACACTACTTATTGTAAGAAATAATACGACTCGTTCGGTTTTTTCACATAGACTGTATTTGAGTACAAGATGACAAAGATCTTTTTTACATGGTAAAATACAATAAAAATTTATAATTAAGGTGATCGCCAACAACTTTATTAAAAACAAATATATTCTCTTGTTACAGAATCGATATTAAATGGTGGGGTCTGAGAGACCTCACCACAACAAAGAAGCCATGTGTGGTGCTTGAAATAAATAATTTAACTGTAAAATCAGACGTTGTTTTAGATAAAAAAGCTAATTGTAACTTTCCTAATGGTCATTCTTCATATACTTTCGAGGCACCTCTTTCAGAGCCTTACTGCCCACCTTTAATTATCAGGCTGTACGATTGTAGTACATTTGGTCGCACTCTATTCCTTGGAGCAAATTCAGTGAAAAATCTTAACAAATTTCGGGTGAATTGGATTTCTGTGAACGAAAGAGAGCGCCTGCTTAAAGGGAAAGGAGTTACATCGACTATATTCTATCAAGGTTCATACTTTATTTTTGATGTTTATCTGTAGAACATTACGCTTGAAGTAAACTATTCAATAACATTAAAATAACTAATAAACACGGATACAAGAAGCCACCTTGCGTTGCGAAAATTCATGTTCAGTTTGCAACTTTGAAATTTTTATTATAAAATATACAAGTCCATATTTTAAAATCAAAATATTCAATATCAGTCACACACTCAGAATATTTATAAATGTAAATGTTTACCAACAACAACAGATAAAATCTTGATTTTTCTAAAAAAAAAAACGGGATTTGACTGCTAACAAATTGAAAAGGTCCTTTATGATTAAAAAAATACATATAAAACTAGAATTTAGTGCGTATAATACGTCCTTTTATAGTTATATGCATTATATACTTCCGACGTTTAAATATGATGTACGTTAGTTTAAAAGAAAAAAGCGGACTTACTACTATTAGCTACAAATAATAAGTTAATATTTCTTTGACAGCCAATCATGTGTTATATATGATGAACAATAAAAAACAGCGGGAAGAAGATATTGACAATATAAATAACAATAAGGATAATGTGAAAATTTCTAAGTGGAAAAAGTTTATTAGCAGAAAACAACCCAAGGAAGAAGAATATACGCTGTTGCCAATTTTCGACAGTGAGCAAAAACCACGTGAAAGGACTTTAGAGAAAAAAGATTGGTGGCAGAGATATTTTTATTCAAAGGTTCGTTGAAGATTAGTTTTCCCGTTAAAAGATTTCACACGTCGCGTGTTGAGTATTTGTTATATAGCCTGTAATCTTTCCCAAGGAGCAGGCTTTTATTTGCACAAATCGAACTAGTTTTTAGAATATCATGATTAGGGAATGCAAATCTTGCGAGATTGGGGATCAAGCGGGATCGCGCGAGTTTATGTATACAATACTGCGAGATCCCGCCTAATTCGAGATTGGCAATTTTGTGGTTATTTTTTTTGCAATTTTTTTAATAAGTTAGGGGAAAAATTATAAAAATTATAAGATAAACATTTATTTTCACTAGACTTTTGTGCATATCTGTCTATATTTTTTTAATAAACTTTGTCGTACCGTATCTATCAACTAACAAATAAAAGAAACAACCAGTCTTCTCTTCTTTTAGTTAACAAATCTTTGAGTAATAAAACAGTTATTTTATAACAAACAAAACAACGAGAATTAAAAAAAGTTGAGTTGACTATTAAACTGATATATATTATTATCAATTAAATAAAACTATATCTACTCAGTAGATCCATTAGATATTACGGATTAATTAACAAAATATACCAATTAGTCAAGAATATTAGAAATTAAATATTAACTCTCCAACTCCTTCGCCGTTACGGCTGTCAGACTCTGGAACGCGCTACCTGAATCAATTAGGAAAGCCTCCAGCCGTGCGGGTTTCAAAGCTCTTGTTTACGATCATTTTCTCGCACAGCTGAGTGATGTGGGAATCTAGTTGCCACATGTATTGTATTGTTTGTTTTGCATTGCATTAATAATTGTATATATTTAGGTATATTGTAAATACGCGTTTATATTATATGTAAGTATATGCTATATATATATATATATTTTATTTTCAGCTTTTTTGTTAATTAAACTTTATTTTACACCCACATAAAGCTCTCTGCTTGACCCAAAGGTTGACTGTTAGATAATGCTTTTAGCATTAAGTCCACCTATTGTGCTTTACAATTGTATTTGTACAATAAAGTTTAAATAAATAAATAAAATTAATTAACAAAATATACGTGTCAGTCCGCTAAAAAAGGCCGAGATCTCGCGAGAACGAGATTGCATTCCCTAATCATGATATCACATTATTTTTCCAAATGTTTACACTTAAAACCACCCTTTAACAATATTAATCTATTTAAAATGTAAACAATATTCACTTTAAAACTAACACGCTGCATATTTAAAACATAACATTATAGGATTAAGTGATTATTATAATGTAATTTTATCTACACTAATATTATAAAGAGGAAAGATTTGTATTTTTGTGTGTATGTTTGTAATGAATAAACTCAAAAACTACTGTGCCAATTTCAAAAAGTCTTTCACCATTAGAAAGCTACATTCACCCTGAGTAACATAGGCTATATACCGCAGGCGGAGCTGGGGGAAACAGCTAGTGTTTTATATAAGCAATATTTTTGTAACCTTTTGATTAGTAATTTCTCCTCTAGTCCGGGTAATAAAAACTGAGACCAGTGTGTACAGGGTCAATTGATGTAACCCGCTCGATCTGAATGATTGAATTCCTTTTTTGCAGAATCTTATAAACGATGATGGTTCTAGTGAAGATAAGATTGTCGTTAGTATGTGGTTGTTATTATCTCTGATGGTTCATTAGCGAATTTAATTTTGTCGTTTCGTCAAAGAGTACACAATAAACTTTAGTGAATAGAAAGCCGCCTCTCAATTATTGACTGAAATCTGATATTTTTTTTTGCACAATTGGCACATATTGCTGAGAGTTGAGTCGTCCTCGCTGCATCTCTTGAAGTTGGCTACACTCTGAATAAACATTCATTTGTTTAGTTTTCAGCTAGTGTTAAAAATGTTGCTTGTGTTTGTGATAGTTTAATAGCGAGTAACAGTTGTGTAATTACATTATCTAGTGAAACATCATTTTAAACGTGGTTATCATTTTTATAGATTTATTCCTCTGAGTTAGAAAACCAGCCGGAATTTTCTAAATTTAGGGACTGGTGTTTCAATCTCAAGTTTTACAACAATGAGCAAAAGTTAGCCCGTGGGAAAGATACTCAGGATTGTTATGGCTCATTGAAAGCAGGCATAGCTATTTACAATTGGCCTCCGGAACCTGAGGACACAGTTGCTGTTAGTATGAATGGAGTTGACTTAAGAAAAGGGTAACATACTTTAATTTATATATTACAATTCGCAGTTTCTTATGTTAAAGTTGTTTTTTTACCATCCATTCAAGTTTTGTTATTTTAATCCACTCTTACTACTCGTTAGCTCCAAAAGAAGTGATAGCGACAGACTAAAAAAATATGGGATAGGACGATGGGAGGAAACTTTAAATGAGTCTCTTGTTAAATGTTCTAGACCAGTTATACATTTAATGATCATCATCATCATTTCATGTAGATTACATTGTCAACCGACCATGTTCTGATAACTAAAAAAAATCTAAAAACAATAAAATAAGGTTTAAGGCTTCATGATGGGGTTTAAGCGGTTCATTATTAGTCTAACCTCTTAGAGTTGCCCTGATTAGATTTCAAAGCTGCCGATAGAAGGTAAAATATGTAATATGCAAAGCGTTTGTTGGCTTACCAACAAACGCTTATCATCTGCAACAGCGTTTATCATCTGTATTTAAAAAAAAATTTGCTAAATGCATTATTTTTCTAGATCAAGACGTGTCAGCGAAAACTATGGTGGTTTGACAGATCATTTTTATTGTTAAAGGTATTTTAGTGACTACCCTTCCAACGATCCTGCCAAATTTTTAGTTCGAGTGTATGTATTGAAAGGATTGAATATAGTGTCAAAAGAATATACTGAGAAATGTGATCCTTCTTTTGTGATAACATTGGGAAAAAAGCGATTTCAAGATCGCTACAGGTGCTCACAGTCTTCAGACAGCTCTACATTTGGAGAGTAAGTCCGTCAGTTAGTCTGTTTCTTATGTTTGTGTCAGGTTATGAAGTTGTGTGACGATTTCATGTGTTAAATTTTCAATTTGAAATTTTGCACGGGAGTTAACTTTTTCTATGGGAAAGTTCTGAGAATACCTAGGTACTTATTTCGCTTTTCCCCCACTGTTCAACTAATTAATTGAGCAGCGGGGCATCAGCCCCTTTACCTTCTCAATTGGGTTTGCTCAACTGGAACAAAATAAAAAAGAAAATAATTGTCAAAACTTCTTACTTCAAAGCTAGCGAATTGTACAGGAACAGAACAGTCCAACAAAAATTACGAGATATGGGCAGAATGTTTAAAATGAAAAGATCTGTTAATTATGCTCATAATTTTTGTTATCTTAGTACTTCTGACTATGTTTAATTATTTTCGTGAAAAACAAATAAACGTCCGTTCGCTCTTAGTTGGTCAGTGAGAAAAAGGTGATAATTATCAGTAATGTGATATTATACAGAAGCTAATACGTACTTATCCGTAGGTAATAAATTGCAATTCCATTACTGACATAGTGCCAGCAATGGAATTGCAATTTATTAGGCCTCTAGAGTAAGAATTAAAAAAACACGTTATGTCAAAACTTAGGGCTCGTTTAGTCTGAAAGTCAACAGAACAGAAGTAGTGGGAATCACTAAGTCTCACTAGTTCGGTAAACAGAATGTTGTTTTTACCACACAGAACTATTGGGAATGAAAAATTCCCATAGTTCTGTGCACAGAACTATTAACAGAACTAGTGGGAATAAGGGGGAAATATGAACATTTTCAGAATGTATGAATTGCGTTGCACAATACCTGAAGACTGTCTACTAACTTTATCTCTATATGACACCGAAGGGGGATCATCTGAAGAATTAATAGGAAAAACAACAATTGATTTAGAAGATCGAATATATACTAAACACAATGCTTGCGTTGGGTTATCACCGAAATATGACGTGTAAGTTTTATAAGCAATCGATAAAGTAGCTGATGTGATACCAGATAAAAAATTATGTTTAAATTATTGTGCCCGTCTTTCTGCTTTAGTATTAATAATATTTAATTTGTTAAGAACTCAAATGTTAACGACTACAAAATGCCCCTAGTTTCTCGGGTTTAAATAGCCTAAAATCAGTTTTCGAGTAACTGTTTTTTTTAAATATCATAACCGCGTTAAACTTGGTTATTACAATTATAAGATAAAAACATAAGTTGACCAAGCAAGTAAATACACTTGTGCTAGGTTTATAATTATTCGTGTAGTAAGTGGGCTGACCAGATTTACAGGTTTTTCTTACGAGAACGCGAGAAAAGCCCGAGAACAGATTGTGGACAGCGTTCTCGTACTCTTCTCGCTTCTCGGACTTTGTTGCCGGTATTTTGGCCCGAGTCAAAGGAGCCGAAAAGGGCGAGAAGCGAGAAAGTTATCCACATTCTTGCCTTTTTTTAACGAGAAAATGCACTAGCCCGGTGCAGACGGTTATTTGCAATGGACAAAGTTTTTTTTTTTTTTTTTTTCATTCATTTCGTGGTCATCTTCGTCGTTATGACTTGTGCAGCGCGAGCCGACCGACTTTCTCGCCGAGGATTCTCGGCAAGAATTCTTGCCGCTAATCTCGCCGCGGTTTTCGGCAAAATCCTCGCCGAGAATTCTCCCCGAGATTCCCGCGTGAATAATAAATAGTCTTTATTGACTGTTAAGGGCTGTCATTATAATCAATAAAGCCTATGTCAAAACACTACATTTCAGAATGGGACCAACAAAGTGGCGAGATTCGCGTAAACCATCTACTATTTTAGAGGAAGTATGTGCTAAGAATCATCTCCCGCCACCTTCGTACCCAGATGTCGCTACTGTTGTCATAAATGGCGTGGAATATAGAAATTATGAGACAAGTCAGCAAGAACAGTTTTAGTATTTACATTTCCTAATGTTTTTAGTATTTACAAATCCTAATGTTGTTATTTGCCAGTCGTTAAGATGAATAATGTGTTACAAGTAGATTACAACTGAATATTTTTTGACTGTTTAATAATAAGTATTGCCGGAAACATTGTAGAATTTATAACAAAATCACAACTGTTGATACCGACAGATAATGGGGAAAATTACTTTGCAACTGTCTGTACTTCTTCGTCAAAGCGTATTTTCCACTTGCGTCGTCAGCTAACTGCTAAACCCAAGTTTTATCCCGTGATTGCGGATTACTAATGTTTGTTTTGTCCCAAAATATCACAGCCTGAACTATTTTCCTGTAGTGAAAATGAAATATGACGAAAAAAAATTTCGACTTATGACATTACAACGGTTTTATGCAGTCAATGACTGTAATTTTATTTTGCAGTGCACTATATAATTATCATCCAATTATTAAATCTTTGTCCTTTAGCTCCTAACTTCGAAGTTTTTCTTTGCAATAATCTCAGTTTTGGAATTTGTCTTCCTCTATCTTTTAATTGGAAATATCGACATAAAGAAGATTCTTTTTTTAAGAGTGTGCCGCGCGAACGAAAAACGTCGAGTTTAGGTATTTACGAGCAGAGCGGCGCGGCAGTGCCGCCGTCGCCGCACCCTACCTGAAACATTGTATCTAAAACAATTGTACAGAGTAGGCTCAACACAGAGTAATACATATCTACTAAATATTCAGTCGCTATTTGTGAAAAGTTTTGTTCAAAAGCAATAATTTCTACAATCTAAACGATCATCATTCACAATGATTGATATCTGGAAAAGAGTAAGTAAAATACGAAATCAGAAATGAAAAACATCAATAATAATAATAAAAGTTTTAATTGTTAGATTTACGATGTTTGGGTATCGTTATACTATCGTTATTTGTTATTTTTCGTTTATTTTTGACCTGTTCTTTTTTTTCGAGCGCTTGCAATATATAATCAGGCTCCTTAATTTCCATTTTTCTGTCCAGTCTCGAATCTATAATTTCGGGTAATAAACAATTAAAATAAAACTTTTCTAACTTTTCTTCCATATTTTTTTTCCAGAATTCGTCATCTCTCAATATCTTTTCAACTTTAATGTCTTTACTAGTCCAAACTGCGAAAAAGCAAACGTTTTTCTTAGTCACATGGAGTTGGCCCTGAGCCTGGTAGAACCAGTCATGATTTTTATTTAGAACAAAATTTCCAATATTTTCTTTTTTCTTATACCTTCTTCTACGCTCATTTCTTTTGCTGAGTAGGGGCATTTCACCTCAATAATCATATCATCTTTGTACAAGCCATCAGGGCTTGCAGCTAGAAACGGTAATTCTGGATCGACAAATAAGCCGCATTTGACAATATTACAATCAAATCCTTCTTGTTCTTTTAATACATTACTAAGAGCATTAGGAGCTATCGGTTCATGTTATTTTCCGTGCTGAATGGATTTAATATGACTCATATCACCTTTAGTATTCAGAAGATTTTTGACAAGGGGTCCACATTTTATAAGGCCCCTTTTACAAAATTTTCCAAAATTAGATGCAGTGAGCCGAAGCTTACGCTCTTGAAGCCATTCAATCGAATCAGCTTGTAATACAGTGCGCCGCTTAAGTGCGTGACGATCCTCATTGGATAGCTGTATTTTTGCCATATGCGTAAATTTAGCAAAGTTGAAATCGGCTTCACTAAGATCAGGCCTTTGGCACGTGTCACCGTAATCTTTATCACCAATGTCTGTATTGCTCTTGATAGAAAATGATTTTGTAAGTCTGCGTTTTAAAATTTGCTATTCGTTTGGTATTACGTCTCATCTCTAACCTTTTAATTTGTCGATTGGGACTTTTCAGATAAATTTTCTTGCTAATGTATGTTTGTGGCATTTTGGAATTAAATGAAACAACAGATGCAGCACGCCGTCCTGAGTATGATTGTCTAAGTGAATAATTTATTCGCTTTCCTCCCACTATTTTAGCTACGATACTATTATATACCTCTGCAATATTGCTATTGACATTATACATTAAACTTTTGGCATTATTGATCAATCGACACAGTATTTTCATTATGGCAGCAAAGATCGGATCTGATTTTATTTCAGCAAATACATTTTTATCAATTTGATGGCCTTCATTCATGAGGATGTTCTTGCAAAAATAAGGCTTGCACGAGCTGTGATCGCCGTAAACATGATTAGGTGCATTCAAAAGGTCTTGTTTCAAATCTATAACTTTCTCAGCAAAAGATTTATCATTTTGAGAATTAATGTGATTTATGGCACCTTTCACCGATAGCCGTAAGCGTAGCACGTTTTGTAACAATATTTTTCGCCATTTTAATTGGTAACATGTATTTCTTGATAATTCATCCAGTCTTGTACAAAAGTTTCTGAGGAGGTGGTTAGAGCACTCTACCTTTTCGACAATAAGGGCGCCATACGGTTTTGCATCCAGAATGTTTTTGTAGGTGCTGGAATCACCATCAGCTATGAGTTTAGAATAGATAAGACCTTGAGTTGCTTTTGAACTTTTGAAGCCTTCTACTATGGCAGTTGACTCCATACCGCTAGATGATCCAGTGTAATTTTTATAACACACATGCTCAGGTACTTCAAGTTTGCGATTCTGAGCTCGTGCGCAGACCATACAGTATTTATTTTTAACAGCCATGTAGATAACTTTTTTAGTTCTGCAGCCAATAATAACTGCAGCTCCTGACAAAGCCGTATAGTTTTTTTCTGTACGACCTCTTACTCCAACACGCATCAGATACAACTGTTATCATCGGTACGCCATCTGCATTAACGTCGCCAATTTTTACGGCCAGTTCAAATTCTTCTTTTGCTGCTTCCTCTATGCTTTTTTCTTTGGCCAGTTCCCAGAGTTCACATACTTTAGCATGACATTTGGCATAAAGATGTTCTGACATGCAGGGTATATCAAGAGAAGTTGTGACTTGCTCCAGGGCACTGAATCCCATACCTATACACATAAAGCTGCTCACGATATTTTGATTGAGTGTAAGTTCTTTGCTGTTTCTAGGTTTTCTATAATTCTCCAATCTTAATTTTGCATTACACATATTGCATATCATGAAAAAGGAGGAATGAAAACCATTTTTATATTCTCCAGTAATTTTTTAATTACTGAAGTTGGAGTTTCTCCAAATGGAGAATTGTGGTGCGCAAGTTCTTGGCATTGCTCAAACAGGTACCCGAAATCTACAAGTCGATAACCGTTTATTGTAGCTTTGTTTAAATTCGTGTTTTCCTTTTCTTCTTTGAGTTCTTCGTCATCCATAAGATTACATGTAACCTGAAAAAAATAGGCCTATAATAATAAAATGAATTTGATAAGAGTACATTACAAACATATATTATAAATATTTACGTTTTGAAGTTTTCTACCGTCTTGATTACCAGAGGATGTTTGAATTCCAGCCAAAGGAAGCCTGAAATAAGATGAATGTAGTTTTTAATGAAAGGACAGACCGTAAATTGTAAAGTTTGGCGTCGACATATCTCATGACGTCCAATACTCTAGTCATTTGGAAGATAAGGCAAAGCTGGCATCTAAAAAGCTGGGAGTTCTCAATAGAGCAAAGCGGTTCTTTACTCTGCAGCAAAGGCTGGTACTATACAAGGCGCAAGTACGGCCGTATATGAAGTACTGCTCTCACCTCTGGGCGGGTGACTTCGCGTCTCTATGTGTTTTCTACCGCCTGTATAATGGGTTGTACTCCGAGGTACTATTTGAGATGATGCCAACACCCACCTTCTACCATCGCACCTCTCGCCATCGATAGGGGATTCATCCGCATTCATTAGAATTCAAAGGAGAAGGAAGGTACGGTGCGCTTTAATAGAAATTTTCTCCCACGTACGCTGAGACTGTGGAATGAGCTCCCCAACATGGTTTTCCCAAGAGATTACAACATGGGGTCTTTCAAAAAGGGCGTTGAAGGATTTCTCAAGGGTCGGCAATACGCACGTGATGCCCCTGGTGTTGCGGGCGTCCATGGGCTACGGTGACCACTTACCATCAGGTGAGCCGTATGTCTGTTTGCCTACCTAATTGTATAAAGAAAAAGTTTATAATAAATCTAGCAACTGACGAATAATTGTGAAGGGAACATCGAATAGGCTACTTGACTGTATTCATACTTGGGCAATATTTGCATACGAAACAATATGTACACTAAAAAGTAACAGATTTCGGAAACAGCAACAAAATTGGTTGTTAATTATGGCAGTAATTGAATTTTAAAGTTTTTCTCAAGACGAAAAGTGGGAGCGTGGTGGGGACAACTTGCTATCTCTTTTGTACGCACAAAACCAAGTGGCAGTGACGTCACGGCACACACAGTGCTTCCTTTTCTTGTTTTTTGACAGTTTCCTCTTCCACCAAGTTTCAAAGGCTTATAACTTATTTATTTAGGAACGGATTTTAAAAAATCTTTCTGTTTTCAGTTTCTGGTATTGAAATGTTTGATATATATTATAAAAATAAATTGAGTAGAATACCCAATTTACAATAAAATTATAACAGTAACATTATACATACACAACACCTGTTTGAGATATTTACCTATTTGCATTTGTGTGCGCTGCGTTCGCACTACTCTGTACGGGATTCGACTCGACATTTGATTTTTTTCCAGATTTTCTTATTTGCCTGAAAGTATAACCAATTACATATAGACATGATTAATTTAGCAAAAAATAGAATAGTGCACTAAAAATGATACGAGTACAAACAAAAGTAAAATCTCCAAATGGAGTCTACTTACCACATTCTCGCAGCATTCTTGCTATAAATTCTTTTTGTTTTTCCACTAAGGTAATGCTTCCATCCTTCACTTTAAAAAAACAGCAAAAACACTTACATATAGACATGATTAATTTAGCAAAAAATAGAATAGTGCACTAAAAATGATACGAGTACAAACAAAAGTAAAATCTCCAAATGGAGTCTACTTACCACATTCTCGCAGCATTCTTGCTATAAATTCTTTTTGTTTTTCCACTAAGGTAATGCTTCCATCCTTCACTTTAAAAAAACAGCAAAAACACTAAAACGTGTGTAAATACGATTTTTATTATAATATAATTTATAACTTAAAACACAGCTGACTTGACACGACACCAAACGACTAATCGCACAATCACATAAAATACAATATTGACTGTCATGTGGGTACTTATCAAATAAATCAGTTGTTATCCAGACACGGTGGTATTAATTACATTACATGGTGACAGCGGTGAAAAAGTCGAATTTCAGTGATTTAAAATAGTATTTGCATTAAATTAAGTTTATTATATTGAAATTTAAAGTGTGATTCGTCTTTATCAAATATGGAACACGCGCGCCCACCGCAGGAATTATGTTTGGATGGCAGCCCCGTCGGCCGGGCCGACGCTTGGAAGCGTTGGAAAACGCAGTTTAGTTTATTTCTAAAGGCATCTGGGGTGCATAAAGAAGAAAGCGGAGTGCAAGCTAGTCTACTTATTAATTTAATCGGACCGGAAGGATTCGATGTTTATCAGACTTTCATATTTGAACAAGACAGCGAAAAGGATGACGTCGGTATTTTAATAAAAAAATTTGATGAATATTTCGGGGTCAAACCAAATATAACCTTAGCGCGATATAATTTTTTCATTAGAAATCAAGAAACCGGCGAATCCATAAATCAATATGTTACCGCTTTAAAACTATTGAGTAAAAAATGTGAATTCAAATCATTGGATGAAGAATTGATTCGCGATCGTATCGTTTGTGGGATAAATAGCACAATAGTACGAGATCGTCTGTTAAGAACGGAGGATTTGACTTTGGAAAAGGCAATAAAAATAGGTCAGGCCAATGAGATAACGCACGATAGTAGCCGAGTGTTGGACAACCGCGCGGCCGGTCAGGGACCGGTGCAGGTGGACGCAGTAGGTGTGCGAGGTGCCGGGCGAGGCCGAGCGCGCGGCTGGCGGGGCCACCGCGGCCGCTCGGCGGTGGCTGCTGCTGGGCCCGGCCCGCGCGCCGCCACCGCCAGGAGCGCCTGCCTGCGGTGCGGCGGCCAGTGCGCCGATCCTGCTCAGTGTCCCGCTATATCGGTGCAGTGTTATATATGTGAAAATTATGGTCATTTTGCTAGAATGTGCAAAGTAAAGAAAAGTGTTAAAAAGTTATATGATATAAGTGTACAAGAAGAAGAGAACTCGGACTCTGGAGATGACTGTGAGTCATTTTATATTTCTGTTTTGTCGAATATTTCTAAAATAAATACTATATCGGAAGATTGGTTTGAGACCCTTCGAGGGGACTTAGGAATAGAAAAATTTAAATTGGATTCCGGAGCTGATATAAATGTTTTGTCATTTAAACGCTTTATGCAATTAGGTTATGATCCAAGCATTATTAATTCTAATTTTAAGATAAAGTTGCAATCCTATAGCGGTGAATGTATACCTATAAAAGGCATTTGTTTTTTAAAATGGTCCTATAAAAATATAAAATATGATTTAAAATTTGCAATTGCTGATATTGATTGCCAAAGTGTACTAGGACTTCAAGCGTGTTTGAGTTTAGGATTAATTAAAAGAATTCACGAGTTAAACATTTCAGAAAATGAGGATTTGTTTCAAGGATTAGGTTGTTTACCTGGGGAATATCACATAGTAGTTGATAAAAATGTGACGCCAGTAGTGTGCGCTCCTCGTAAAGTCCCGTTAGGATTACGCGACAAATTACAAGAAGAATTAAACAGAATGATTCAATTAGGTGTTATCAGGAAGGTGACTCATCCGACTCCATGGGTCAACGCGTTAGTTATAGTAGCCAAAAAGAATGGTACTTTACGTATTTGTTTAGATCCTCGACCACTAAATGCTGCTGTTCAACGGGCCCATTTTCAATTGCCAACGATAAATGAATTAGCTACCAAACTTAAAGGCGCGCAGTATTTTTCTGTTTTAGATGCGAATTCTGGTTTTTGGTCGGTCAAACTAGATAGTGAGAGTGCCGACTTATGTACATTTAACACTCCGTTTGGGCGATACCAATATTTGAGGTTGCCTTTTGGACTCAACTGTGCTCCTGAGGTTTTTCACGCCAAGATAAAACAATTGCTGGAGGGCTTGGAAGGGGTTGATTCATTTATTGATGACGTCATATGCTGGGGGTCTAGTAAGCAGGAACATGATATACGATTAAAGGCATTATTTAAAAGGGCCAGAGAAATTAATTTAAAATTTAATAAAAGTAAATGTCGAATTTGTGTAAAGGAAGTCACTTACTTGGGTCACATTTTTAACAAAGACGGGATGAAAGTTGACACAGAAAAAGTAAGAGCTATTGCTGGTATGCCAGAACCTACAGATAGAAAAAGTTTAGAAAGATTTATAGGGGCAGTTAATTATCTATCCAAATTCATACCTAATTATTCAGATAATATTTTTCCTTTAACTAGACTGTTAAAAAGAGATGTCACATGGTGCTGGGAAATGGGCCACAGAGATGCTTTTGAGAGGCTTAAAAATTTAATTAGCAATGCGCCAGTTTTAGCGTTATATGACGTTTGTAGTGATGTACTTATTTCTGTCGATGCAAGCAGTGTTGCCCTGGGCTGTGTGTTAATGCAAAACGGGCGTCCAGTGGAGTACGCCTCCCGAACACTTACAGAGACCCAGCAACGCTATGCTCAAATAGAAAAAGAAATGCTTGCCATTGTATTTGGTTGTGAGAAGTTTCATCAATATATTTATGGTAGAAAACATATTATTATTGAGTCTGACCATAAGCCGCTTGAAAGTATTTTTAAAAAACCATTAAATTCAGTCCCAGCACGTTTACAGCGAATGTTGTTAAAATTACAAAGGTATGATATAAATATTACATACAAACCAGGTAAACTTATGTTTATTCCAGATACTTTGTCACGTGCGCCTCTTCCAGATTTATATGACCATGATAACAAAGTTAGCACTGCAGTATTAAATCAACTTAAAATGGTTATTACTAATTTGCCTATGTCTCAGAATAAACTTACTTTGGTAAAAAAAGAAACTGCGAAAGATAAGAATTTTTGCCAACTGTTATTGTATATTAAAGAAGGCTGGCCTAACCATAAGTCAGAAGTCCAAAATAATTTAAAATACTTTTGGTCAATTAGGCATGAGTTGTATTCTGTAGATGGAGTAATTTTTAAGGATAGGCAAGTTTTGATTCCAACTTCTTTACAAAGTGAAATGTTAAAGTTAATACATGATGGTCACTTAGGCATAGATCGCTGTAAGAGACGCGCACGGGAGGTTTTGTTTTGGCCTGGAATATCAAAGGATGTAGAGAAATATGTACAAAAATGTCAAATTTGCCAAGAGAATTTAAATAAACCAAGCAAGGAACCTATGATTCCAGTGTCTATTCCAAATGCACCTTGGAATAAGATAGGCACAGATATATTTGAATATGCTAAAAAATGTTATTTAGTCTTAGTTGATTATTATTCTGGTTTTATAGAAGTAGCTTATTTAAGAGACACATCTTCGCATTCTGTCATCAATATTATGAAAGAAAATTTTGCTAGATATGGCATACCCAACACAGTTGTGAGTGATAACGGCCCACAATTTTCTAGTGGTCAATTTAAAAAATTTGCCAACGATTGGGGTTTCAATCATGTAACTTCATCTCCATATTATGCTCAATCAAATGGTAAAAGTGAGAGGGCAATTCAAACAATTAAGAAAATGCTGAAAAAATCAATTGTTAGTCAAACTGATTTCTACCTAAACTTATTGAGTTATAGAAATACACCGCGTGAAAATTTGAATTCTCCAGCATTACTTATGATGGGACGTCGATTGAATTGTAGATTACCAGTACATCCGACACTCTTAATTCCAAACAATTGTGATTATAAAAAAGAATATAAGAATTTAGTAGACAAACAAATGAAACAAAAAATGTATTATGATAAAAACTCAAGATTACTTCCTGAATTAAGTGTTGGCGATGACGTAATTATGATAGAAAACAATAACGAACGAATTCGTGGAAGAGTAATAAAAAAGGCTTCGACACCGCGTTCATATATTATAAAAAATAAAAAAGGTATATTTCGCCGAAATCGCCGACACTTAATTAAAAATATGTCTAATGATCCGTGTTTACAACGAGTAAATGAAAAGAAAATTAATGATAATAATATGTCGTTGGAGGACTTATCAGATACATATATGTCAGGTGAGGAGGGGGATGAGGAGTATGAACCTAGTAGAGTTGGGCCTACTATGGTACAGTATTCACCTCCCTTAACTCGCAATCGTTCAAAAAATAAATAGACTTCAAATTCATGATTTTGTATTTAGATATAAGTACTTAAAATAGTCTTGCTTTAAGTTCATTTTTGTAAAAGGGAAAGATGTCATGTGGGTACTTATCAAATAAATCAGTTGTTATCCAGACACGGTGGTATTAATTACATTACATCTAAATAAGTCTAAATAAACTTTAAAGCAAAATCAATCTCATTAGATCCATTCTGCTTTGAAGTTTCAGACCTAGTAATTTAATTAGAGCAATGTTTTTTTTCTGCGTAATGTGCAATACTATCAGGCGTTTGTGTTAAAAATTGAAAAGTCATAATATTGTTTGGATTTATAAGTTTATAAAAAAATTAAGAAAGGGGGCGACCTGCACGATCTAAATATAAATATTGTCATGTGAAAATTATTTTTGTAGACCTAAAAATTACTAACTTTTCGAAGAAAAATGTGTGTTAAGATATCATTCCATATATGTATCGTTTTTAAATTTCATTTGTATCTGTTACAAATTCCAACAAGGCGGTGATCTTGTGCAAGGATCGATCTAAACCATACAAACACTTTTGATGTATTTAATTAATTGAGCGCATAGTACTAGTCATTTGAAAATACGTCAAATTCCACAATTTTGTGCAGTACCTTCTTAAGGCAGCTATGCTATCCTTCTAATGAATCAGTTAAATACTCATCTTTGTAGTAATTAATCGTATCCATTGCTTTGAAAATTAGTTCCTATGTCGAATATTCTTCAGATTCATTCACTGAATCGTGAATGGATAATATGTCCTCTGGAATCAAAATAAGTGGGATTCTCATAAAAGTTAACGTAGACGAAAGAAAAAATATTTTTCAACACATTTGCTCATAAAGTGCCTTTTATTTCATTGTAATTAGGCCCTTAATGGGGGTTGTTTTGTTACACACAACACTGTTTATATTATAATCGCACTTGTAAAGTAATAGTTTTTATGGTTACGGTACATTTTTTTTTAAATGTACGTCAAGAGGATTTTAAGTCTCAAACCAATTCATTGTTTTTGCAAAAAACTATAAACTATTTTAGCTTCCAAAAGAAAAATCAAAAAAGTAATTTTTTAATTACTGAAGTTGGAGTTTCTCCAAATGGAGAATTGTGGTGCGCAAGTTCTTGGCATTGCTCAAACAGGTACCCGAAATCTACAAGTCGATAACCGTTTATTGTAGCTTTGTTTAAATTCGTGTTTTCCTTTTCTTCTTTGAGTTCTTCGTCATCCATAAGATTACATGTAACCTGAAAAAAATAGGCCTATAATAATAAAATGAATTTGATAAGAGTACATTACAAACATATATTATAAATATTTACGTTTTGAAGTTTTCTACCGTCTTGATTACCAGAGGATGTTTGAATTCCAGCCAAAGGAAGCCTGAAATAAGATGAATGTAGTTTTTAATGAAAGGACAGACCGTAAATTGTAAAGTTTGGCGTCGACATATCTCATGACGTCCAATACTCTAGTCATTTGGAAGATAAGGCAAAGCTGGCATCTAAAAAGCTGGGAGTTCTCAATAGAGCAAAGCGGTTCTTTACTCTGCAGCAAAGGCTGGTACTATACAAGGCGCAAGTACGGCCGTATATGAAGTACTGCTCTCACCTCTGGGCGGGTGACTTCGCGTCTCTATGTGTTTTCTACCGCCTGTATAATGGGTTGTACTCCGAGGTACTATTTGAGATGATGCCAACACCCACCTTCTACCATCGCACCTCTCGCCATCGATAGGGGATTCATCCGCATTCATTAGAATTCAAAGGAGAAGGAAGGTACGGTGCGCTTTAATAGAAATTTTCTCCCACGTACGCTGAGACTGTGGAATGAGCTCCCCAACATGGTTTTCCCAAGAGATTACAACATGGGGTCTTTCAAAAAGGGCGTTGAAGGATTTCTCAAGGGTCGGCAATACGCACGTGATGCCCCTGGTGTTGCGGGCGTCCATGGGCTACGGTGACCACTTACCATCAGGTGAGCCGTATGTCTGTTTGCCTACCTAATTGTATAAAGAAAAAGTTTATAATAAATCTAGCAACTGACGAATAATTGTGAAGGGAACATCGAATAGGCTACTTGACTGTATTCATACTTGGGCAATATTTGCATACGAAACAATATGTACACTAAAAAGTAACAGATTTCGGAAACAGCAACAAAATTGGTTGTTAATTATGGCAGTAATTGAATTTTAAAGTTTTTCTCAAGACGAAAAGTGGGAGCGTGGTGGGGACAACTTGCTATCTCTTTTGTACGCACAAAACCAAGTGGCAGTGACGTCACGGCACACACAGTGCTTCCTTTTCTTGTTTTTTGACAGTTTCCTCTTCCACCAAGTTTCAAAGGCTTATAACTTATTTATTTAGGAACGGATTTTAAAAAATCTTTCTGTTTTCAGTTTCTGGTATTGAAATGTTTGATATATATTATAAAAATAAATTGAGTAGAATACCCAATTTACAATAAAATTATAACAGTAACATTATACATACACAACACCTGTTTGAGATATTTACCTATTTGCATTTGTGTGCGCTGCGTTCGCACTACTCTGTACGGGATTCGACTCGACATTTGATTTTTTTCCAGATTTTCTTATTTGCCTGAAAGTATAACCAATTACATATAGACATGATTAATTTAGCAAAAAATAGAATAGTGCACTAAAAATGATACGAGTACAAACAAAAGTAAAATCTCCAAATGGAGTCTACTTACCACATTCTCGCAGCATTCTTGCTATAAATTCTTTTTGTTTTTCCACTAAGGTAATGCTTCCATCCTTCACTTTAAAAAAACAGCAAAAACACTTACATATAGACATGATTAATTTAGCAAAAAATAGAATAGTGCACTAAAAATGATACGAGTACAAACAAAAGTAAAATCTCCAAATGGAGTCTACTTACCACATTCTCGCAGCATTCTTGCTATAAATTCTTTTTGTTTTTCCACTAAGGTAATGCTTCCATCCTTCACTTTAAAAAAACAGCAAAAACACTAAAACGTGTGTAAATACGATTTTTATTATAATATAATTTATAACTTAAAACACAGCTGACTTGACACGACACCAAACGACTAATCGCACAATCACATAAAATACAATATTGACTGTCATGTGGGTACTTATCAAATAAATCAGTTGTTATCCAGACACGGTGGTATTAATTACATTACATGGTGACAGCGGTGAAAAAGTCGAATTTCAGTGATTTAAAATAGTATTTGCATTAAATTAAGTTTATTATATTGAAATTTAAAGTGTGATTCGTCTTTATCAAATATGGAACACGCGCGCCCACCGCAGGAATTATGTTTGGATGGCAGCCCCGTCGGCCGGGCCGACGCTTGGAAGCGTTGGAAAACGCAGTTTAGTTTATTTCTAAAGGCATCTGGGGTGCATAAAGAAGAAAGCGGAGTGCAAGCTAGTCTACTTATTAATTTAATCGGACCGGAAGGATTCGATGTTTATCAGACTTTCATATTTGAACAAGACAGCGAAAAGGATGACGTCGGTATTTTAATAAAAAAATTTGATGAATATTTCGGGGTCAAACCAAATATAACCTTAGCGCGATATAATTTTTTCATTAGAAATCAAGAAACCGGCGAATCCATAAATCAATATGTTACCGCTTTAAAACTATTGAGTAAAAAATGTGAATTCAAATCATTGGATGAAGAATTGATTCGCGATCGTATCGTTTGTGGGATAAATAGCACAATAGTACGAGATCGTCTGTTAAGAACGGAGGATTTGACTTTGGAAAAGGCAATAAAAATAGGTCAGGCCAATGAGATAACGCACGATAGTAGCCGAGTGTTGGACAACCGCGCGGCCGGTCAGGGACCGGTGCAGGTGGACGCAGTAGGTGTGCGAGGTGCCGGGCGAGGCCGAGCGCGCGGCTGGCGGGGCCACCGCGGCCGCTCGGCGGTGGCTGCTGCTGGGCCCGGCCCGCGCGCCGCCACCGCCAGGAGCGCCTGCCTGCGGTGCGGCGGCCAGTGCGCCGATCCTGCTCAGTGTCCCGCTATATCGGTGCAGTGTTATATATGTGAAAATTATGGTCATTTTGCTAGAATGTGCAAAGTAAAGAAAAGTGTTAAAAAGTTATATGATATAAGTGTACAAGAAGAAGAGAACTCGGACTCTGGAGATGACTGTGAGTCATTTTATATTTCTGTTTTGTCGAATATTTCTAAAATAAATACTATATCGGAAGATTGGTTTGAGACCCTTCGAGGGGACTTAGGAATAGAAAAATTTAAATTGGATTCCGGAGCTGATATAAATGTTTTGTCATTTAAACGCTTTATGCAATTAGGTTATGATCCAAGCATTATTAATTCTAATTTTAAGATAAAGTTGCAATCCTATAGCGGTGAATGTATACCTATAAAAGGCATTTGTTTTTTAAAATGGTCCTATAAAAATATAAAATATGATTTAAAATTTGCAATTGCTGATATTGATTGCCAAAGTGTACTAGGACTTCAAGCGTGTTTGAGTTTAGGATTAATTAAAAGAATTCACGAGTTAAACATTTCAGAAAATGAGGATTTGTTTCAAGGATTAGGTTGTTTACCTGGGGAATATCACATAGTAGTTGATAAAAATGTGACGCCAGTAGTGTGCGCTCCTCGTAAAGTCCCGTTAGGATTACGCGACAAATTACAAGAAGAATTAAACAGAATGATTCAATTAGGTGTTATCAGGAAGGTGACTCATCCGACTCCATGGGTCAACGCGTTAGTTATAGTAGCCAAAAAGAATGGTACTTTACGTATTTGTTTAGATCCTCGACCACTAAATGCTGCTGTTCAACGGGCCCATTTTCAATTGCCAACGATAAATGAATTAGCTACCAAACTTAAAGGCGCGCAGTATTTTTCTGTTTTAGATGCGAATTCTGGTTTTTGGTCGGTCAAACTAGATAGTGAGAGTGCCGACTTATGTACATTTAACACTCCGTTTGGGCGATACCAATATTTGAGGTTGCCTTTTGGACTCAACTGTGCTCCTGAGGTTTTTCACGCCAAGATAAAACAATTGCTGGAGGGCTTGGAAGGGGTTGATTCATTTATTGATGACGTCATATGCTGGGGGTCTAGTAAGCAGGAACATGATATACGATTAAAGGCATTATTTAAAAGGGCCAGAGAAATTAATTTAAAATTTAATAAAAGTAAATGTCGAATTTGTGTAAAGGAAGTCACTTACTTGGGTCACATTTTTAACAAAGACGGGATGAAAGTTGACACAGAAAAAGTAAGAGCTATTGCTGGTATGCCAGAACCTACAGATAGAAAAAGTTTAGAAAGATTTATAGGGGCAGTTAATTATCTATCCAAATTCA
The DNA here is from genome assembly GCA_947363495.1 of Euzophera pinguis. Lineage (NCBI taxonomy): Eukaryota > Metazoa > Arthropoda > Insecta > Lepidoptera > Pyralidae > Euzophera > Euzophera pinguis. Next base: position 3,398,564 of record OX376154.1, read on the forward strand.
TACCTAATTATTCAGATAATATTTTTCCTTTAACTAGACTGTTAAAAAGAGATGTCACATGGTGCTGGGAAATGGGCCACAGAGATGCTTTTGAGAGGCTTAAAAATTTAATTAGCAATGCGCCAGTTTTAGCGTTATATGACGTTTGTAGTGATGTACTTATTTCTGTCGATGCAAGCAGTGTTGCCCTGGGCTGTGTGTTAATGCAAAACGGGCGTCCAGTGGAGTACGCCTCCCGAACACTTACAGAGACCCAGCAACGCTATGCTCAAATAGAAAAAGAAATGCTTGCCATTGTATTTGGTTGTGAGAAGTTTCATCAATATATTTATGGTAGAAAACATATTATTATTGAGTCTGACCATAAGCCGCTTGAAAGTATTTTTAAAAAACCATTAAATTCAGTCCCAGCACGTTTACAGCGAATGTTGTTAAAATTACAAAGGTATGATATAAATATTACATACAAACCAGGTAAACTTATGTTTATTCCAGATACTTTGTCACGTGCGCCTCTTCCAGATTTATATGACCATGATAACAAAGTTAGCACTGCAGTATTAAATCAACTTAAAATGGTTATTACTAATTTGCCTATGTCTCAGAATAAACTTACTTTGGTAAAAAAAGAAACTGCGAAAGATAAGAATTTTTGCCAACTGTTATTGTATATTAAAGAAGGCTGGCCTAACCATAAGTCAGAAGTCCAAAATAATTTAAAATACTTTTGGTCAATTAGGCATGAGTTGTATTCTGTAGATGGAGTAATTTTTAAGGATAGGCAAGTTTTGATTCCAACTTCTTTACAAAGTGAAATGTTAAAGTTAATACATGATGGTCACTTAGGCATAGATCGCTGTAAGAGACGCGCACGGGAGGTTTTGTTTTGGCCTGGAATATCAAAGGATGTAGAGAAATATGTACAAAAATGTCAAATTTGCCAAGAGAATTTAAATAAACCAAGCAAGGAACCTATGATTCCAGTGTCTATTCCAAATGCACCTTGGAATAAGATAGGCACAGATATATTTGAATATGCTAAAAAATGTTATTTAGTCTTAGTTGATTATTATTCTGGTTTTATAGAAGTAGCTTATTTAAGAGACACATCTTCGCATTCTGTCATCAATATTATGAAAGAAAATTTTGCTAGATATGGCATACCCAACACAGTTGTGAGTGATAACGGCCCACAATTTTCTAGTGGTCAATTTAAAAAATTTGCCAACGATTGGGGTTTCAATCATGTAACTTCATCTCCATATTATGCTCAATCAAATGGTAAAAGTGAGAGGGCAATTCAAACAATTAAGAAAATGCTGAAAAAATCAATTGTTAGTCAAACTGATTTCTACCTAAACTTATTGAGTTATAGAAATACACCGCGTGAAAATTTGAATTCTCCAGCATTACTTATGATGGGACGTCGATTGAATTGTAGATTACCAGTACATCCGACACTCTTAATTCCAAACAATTGTGATTATAAAAAAGAATATAAGAATTTAGTAGACAAACAAATGAAACAAAAAATGTATTATGATAAAAACTCAAGATTACTTCCTGAATTAAGTGTTGGCGATGACGTAATTATGATAGAAAACAATAACGAACGAATTCGTGGAAGAGTAATAAAAAAGGCTTCGACACCGCGTTCATATATTATAAAAAATAAAAAAGGTATATTTCGCCGAAATCGCCGACACTTAATTAAAAATATGTCTAATGATCCGTGTTTACAACGAGTAAATGAAAAGAAAATTAATGATAATAATATGTCGTTGGAGGACTTATCAGATACATATATGTCAGGTGAGGAGGGGGATGAGGAGTATGAACCTAGTAGAGTTGGGCCTACTATGGTACAGTATTCACCTCCCTTAACTCGCAATCGTTCAAAAAATAAATAGACTTCAAATTCATGATTTTGTATTTAGATATAAGTACTTAAAATAGTCTTGCTTTAAGTTCATTTTTGTAAAAGGGAAAGATGTCATGTGGGTACTTATCAAATAAATCAGTTGTTATCCAGACACGGTGGTATTAATTACATTACATCTAAATAAGTCTAAATAAACTTTAAAGCAAAATCAATCTCATTAGATCCATTCTGCTTTGAAGTTTCAGACCTAGTAATTTAATTAGAGCAATGTTTTTTTTCTGCGTAATGTGCAATACTATCAGGCGTTTGTGTTAAAAATTGAAAAGTCATAATATTGTTTGGATTTATAAGTTTATAAAAAAATTAAGAAAGGGGGCGACCTGCACGATCTAAATATAAATATTGTCATGTGAAAATTATTTTTGTAGACCTAAAAATTACTAACTTTTCGAAGAAAAATGTGTTTAAGATATCATTCCATATATGTATCGTTTTTAAATTTCATTTGTATCTGTTACAAATTCCAACAAGGCGGTGATCTTGTGCAAGGATCGATCTAAACCATACAAACACTTTTGATGTATTTAATTAATTGAGCGCATAGTACTAGTCATTTGAAAATACGTCAAATTCCACAATTTTGTGCAGTACCTTCTTAAGGCAGCTATGCTATCCTTCTAATGAATCAGTTAAATACTCATCTTTGTAGTAATTAATCGTATCCATTGCTTTGAAAATTAGTTCCTATGTCGAATATTCTTCAGATTCATTCACTGAATCGTGAATGGATAATATGTCCTCTGGAATCAAAATAAGTGGGATTCTCATAAAAGTTAACGTAGACGAAAGAAAAAATATTTTTCAACACATTTGCTCATAAAGTGCCTTTTATTTCATTGTAATTAGGCCCTTAATGGGGGTTGTTTTGTTACACACAACACTGTTTATATTATAATCGCACTTGTAAAGTAATAGTTTTTATGGTTACGGTACATTTTTTTTTAAATGTACGTCAAGAGGATTTTAAGTCTCAAACCAATTCATTGTTTTTGCAAAAAACTATAAACTATTTTAGCTTCCAAAAGAAAAATCAACACTAAATTTCATATTTATATTTATTTTACTGAACATTAATCGTATTGGACTACAAAATTAAGAAGGGCTATAAAGGACTTGCATCCATGGCCGTATCATTACTATTACATCCAGTACTATTTGTCCGGTAGTACTTTGGTATGACATCGGGTATACGACCCCGGCTTCCCGATCTGTTACGGACTCAATCCTTATGTCTTCCGAGTCTGTAGCATCCCTTACCCTGATCCCTACCCATTTCCAAATAAATCCCTTGTATATATATATTTATGTCTTTTATCTATTTCATTACCCCCTTCCTTCCGTTTTCCGCCAATCTAAGGTAAGCCGTGCCGAGCGATGCGTGGCTAGGGGCGAGCCTAGTCAAAAGCGTGCCAATTGTCCTGGGGTGAGGCTAGATAAAGGCTAGCCTTCACCTGGCACAGGGGGCTCTGCTGGATGCGACAGTTTGTGTACCCCTACACTCGTGGGAATGCTATGATTTTGGGAAATAACAAAAATCTAAATGGCGGCGATGCGGTTCGCAACTCATCACATCTCATTTCTCGCGGTGGCGAAAAGCGGGCTAGTAGTCTCTGCCTACCCCTACGGGGAAAAAGGCGTGATAGTATGTCTATTTAGTGTTTCTAAATGTGAAAAGTGATCAAAGTCTACCAACAAAAGTTAATGTAAAGAAATGTTTTGATATCACTTGAGCTTTTATTTGTCGTGTAAATAATAAAAAGTTAATAACATGAGTGTGTTTTTCCTCGCAAACGTATTTTAAAAAAATCGTCGTATGATAACTCATGAGCGAAATAGGACTTCACAGCCTTGTATCAGAATCTACTATCATTTGCATAAATTAAGAAAATACCGTGGAAACAACAAATAAGCAAAACAAAGTGGTAATGGAGACAATTGAACATGACCGTACGAATCTGTCCTAAAGGGAACAAACGGAACTTAGGTTCCAAGCGATTCTAATATTCTGATACTGAAATAAATTTTACAGCTTCTGGTGACAGCCCCTGGTCATTTGAAAGCAAACAAAATATCTGCCTAAGTATTTTACATCAATGGCATTCTCTACCATTATGTGGATATCATTTGGTACCTGAGCATGTGGAGACACGGACATTGTATCGTCCTGATAAGCCCGGTATAAGTCAGGTAAAACTGTGTCATCCGCCCATTTTCCTTTTTCCTCTAATGTAAAAAGGCCCAAAATTAGTGAACAATGTTTAAATGGTTGAATAGGTTAATTATAATTGTATACTTTCTTGTAAATAATATACACGATAACTAACATTAAAAATAAGTTTATGAAAATAGTGGCTGGGTGCATTCCCCGCACTGCACAAATGCTAATCAATAAGTATGCATTAAATTATGCTATACAAATGTATTATGTAGAATAAAGTATAAATAAATCCTTGTGGTGCTGCTGTACTTGACCGGCTTGAAGTGAGACACTAATAACGGCTGCTGTCGCTGAATTATTATCAGATATCATTTAATTGTCTACGTCACACATACCTACCAGTACATATTACTAGTACTTCCATGCTACGCACATCTTGCTTTCTTCTTGCAGTCTTGATTTGATGGCTGTAGCGCTGGCGAAGCGTCGTATCCTATATTTGTGATTTTTTTGCTTTAGGGAAAACTATTGATGTGGATTGACATATTTCCACTGAATTCTGAAGGTATACCGCCACCCGTCGATATTACTCCTCCGAAAATAGAAGAATATGAACTGAGAATAGTTGTTTGGGACTTGCACAACTTGAAAGTCATGAATTGGAAGAGAAAGAGTTTGGATGTTTATATCAGAGGGTCAGTTATGATTATGTATTGTGGACGACATAAATGGTTGGTATAAAAGGCCGTACCGTTTATCTATATGATTTCATACTCCTAGTGATGGGTCTCGAAAGGTGTAGAGACATTCGAATCCATTCGACTGCTTCCCCAAAAAATCGAATTGCTGATCCGAATCAAGTGTGAATTCGAATAAATTCTTGATTTGAATCAAAAACTTATCCGAATGGTCGTTATGTGTGTTCGAATAACGTCTTGATTCGAATTGAGCTACGATTCGAATCAGATAACATTTCCGTTTTTTTTTATTTATTTTATATAATTATTATTATTTTTATACTCCATACCACCACAAATGATTGGTGCCTGTGCTAACTTGAGCCTGCTTTCATGCCAGTTCTCGCAATTACAACTGCTCGTACTATCGCGCCGCATACTCCTTTCATGCCTCTTTCGTTCATTCCATCTACGGGTGGGACTCCTGTCTACAATTTCTGTTTTCTATTCTATATATAATTTACTTTATTTCTTGCTAGTGTGGGTTCTTGGGTTAATGATTTGGTACACATTTTTATTCTGCTTTTTAGGGCCATAATTTTGCTATTACTTATGCTACTTTTATTACATCTATCGATCAATCATCTATTATGCTAATGATAGTAGTTCAACATACTATTTAACACTTATGTCTATTGTTTACTATTTTTACAATATTTATACAATACTTTATAAATCTGTCTATTTTATTGCTATTTATTATTTCAGGTAAGTTTTCAACTCTTTCTCTGTCCAATCTCCTGCTCTAAGTCCGTTCTCTGACGGTCGAACACCGGGCACTCGGCTATAATGTGCCGCTTTTAGAACCGATTAAGATTAGCGTTACAATCAATCAATAAATTTTATTGCGTATTATGTACAAAGATAACTTTGGCTAGTTTGGGTCAAACAATAACCAATTTTATGTGGCCAAGGTAAAATTTAGATGTTAGTAATTTCTTTACACTTTTTCTCCTTTTTTTTCTACTTTCTGTGTAAGGTTAAATAAAATAAACAAGTAAATTTATTGCTCTTTATACTTTATTTCTTATTATGAGTCAAAGTAACTAAAAAATAACAAAATGAAAGAGTGTAATAATTTAGAAACAACAAAAATCAAAAATACTTCTTATTAAAATTAACAAAGAAAAAAATTGGGAAAAGACATGTGTATTAATCCGACTTTGTAAAACTGTCAAGGAACAAAATTTGATCAACCTTTTCAGGATCCAACCGGTTCCGACGTTGATTACCTACACAGAAGTCCAGCTTTAGCAAATACTCGTTCAGCTGGTACTGATGTTGCGGGAATGGACAAGTATTTAAGAGCCATTGTATATAAAGCCTAGTGTCTATGTTTCCTTGTCTCCCAAAATATCAAAGGATTACTCTTCCTATTAACGTAGTCAGTCTCCAAATATTGTTTCATTATCACAGCAGCATTAACAATAGGTAACAATACACTGGGTATTACTTTTCAGTTTTTCATCAAAGCTGTGACACAAATCAGTGGTTGAAAATCCCCAAACAATTAAATTTATTAGAGCTTGATCTATTTTTTTCTTATCATCAGCGGTCAATTTAGAATTTCTCTTTAGCAGTAAAGTGGATTAAGTTATTTTTTTTTTTTTGATGGGGATTCACCAGATGAACTTGCTGTATGGGCATCAGTAAGGTGGCGATTTGTATCTTGACTGTACTCGAGAGGATGTTTCCTTTTTCATGTGATTAACCAAAACTATTTGAATTCTTGTACTCACATTTGCACAGGTTACAAATAACCTTTTCAGGATTTTTTGTGAAAAAAACCAGAGCACTTTTTTGGAGGTGCCATTACGATTGAATCAACTGTTAACTATACCCACTAATAATCACTGTCACTTTATTTTACTAGAAATTAATCCAAAGAAAACTTAATTACTATATTTTTCGCGTAGTGATTCGAATCATAATACCGATTCGAATCATACAACTGATTCGAATGGTAGGTTGATTCGAATAAACTGGATGATACGAATGTTAGACTGATTCGAATCGTCATTACACTGGATTCAAATAACGGCGATTCGATTCTCATAACTACTCTATCCCATTTAATCATTTTTTAGGTATGTTGGATGTTGTGACCAAGCTCAAACTACTGACGTGTGCTATGGAGTTACTGGAGGAGCTAGTTTCAACTGGCGAATGATATTTCATCTTTATTATCAGCATTCTGAAAAAAAGGTTTATACTATTATTTATATAACACAGTAGATCTATGTGATTTTGTTGAATAAACTTGTGAAATTGTTAAAATAATAAACTTGTGAAATGTCACAAGTTTATTATTTTACATAAATAAAATAAAAAATAAAAGTAGCCTTTATTCTATCACAAAAAAAATTACAATAATATAAATTAATTAAAAATTACAATAATATAAATTAATTAAAAATTGCAATAAAATGAATTAATTAAAAAATTATGATCATACATTAATTCTGATTGTAGTCTATATATGTTTTTTATTATTTTACAGTTGATCATAAAAGACAAAGGGCCTTTTACCGAATACGAAGTAAGGATACCGCCTAATTTTGTTCTCCAAGTCATCGATAACTTTTCTGAACAGATTATAGGTCGCTTGCATTTTATTTTATTAAAAATTTAATATTATTTTCCTAATGGCATTATTCTGATGTGTCAATAAATGCATTTATTGCAGCTTCGCTGGCCCTCAATTTAACTTGTTTTCCACGAGGCGTAAAACAACCCCAATTATGTCCGACAAAAGCTGAGAAACATAAAAACGTTAATTTATTTTTGACACGATCAATAAGAGCTTGGTGGTCTCTCGAGGGAACAGATACTAATGGGAAAAAAAAATTGATGGTGAGATATCTCTTAAATTTGTAGATACTGGTATTTTTTACCTATAAACAATCCCGGATAAATATTACTGTTTATCTTGTCTATCTGATTATCTATTTATATAAAATTTGAGAAGCTCTAAAAATTTAGTCCTTTATCTAAACATTTATATATTAGTTTGTATATAAGCAATCCACTATTTTGATTCCACTTTGAAACTAAATGTGGCCTTTAAGTCTCATGACCATTAACTCTGTCTACCCCGTAAGGGCTAAAGACGTGTTAAAAAATATTGCTCATCACCATCCAACACGGAACAGTGTAATACCTAAGCGATGTAGCTATGCACGACATTAAATACTTTTAGAATATCGTAGGTATGCACAAACTAGCATAGCATAACACTAGAATAGAAATTAAGAATACATTCGGGAAACGGGGATATTTTTGTATAATAATACTGATAAATACGAGTACCAATGCTGGGAATTGAACCTAGGCACTCCTAGACTCCTTTACCGTAATAAACATACAATTTAAAACTTTTAAAATTTAGGTTTGCATAAAACTCATTAAATCATTTTAGTTTAGTTCATATACTTACTGTAGAAATTGTCACAGATCCAGGACATTTATTTTTCTTATTAAATTGACACCTCCATATACTTGTCCCATTGCGATAGATACTGTCTAATAATGGTAGCCTCAATGAAGTAAAACGTTTCGTTCACCTCTTTTAATCACTTCAATTTCACAAGACATGTTTTATACAATAAAACATAATTAATCACTAATACGAACGCACTCTGCAGTAGTACAGTACAAGCTGAGGGTAATAATTGTATGATAAGAAAGTGAGGGTAGTTTATAGGGCTTATGATTGAAATATTATCGGGGTAGTTTTATACTTTTTATGATGTATATAATAATTATTCTCATAAAATAAGTGAATGAAAAATAATTAAATAAATAAATAATAATTAAAGCCTTTACGTGGGGCGCACTATAAGTTTCCGGAATGAATATGAAAAAATACTATTAAAGGTACAAAATTAATTTATTGTTTTTCAAAATAATCTCCCTTGGCGTCTATGCACTTTTTCATTCGATGAAACCAGTTTTGAAAACTTTTGTGCCACTCCTCTGTGGTGACCTCTGAAACGTGTTTTTCATACTCCTCGACAGCCTCTTCTGGTGATGAAAATCGTTGACCGCGTAATTGGTTCTTAATTTTTGGGAACAGAAAAAAGTCACAAGGTGCCAGGTCGGGACTGTATGCAGGATGACTCATGAGTTCTACATTTTTCGCCTTCAAAAAGTCGTTTGTCTGTCTGGCCGTGTGAGAACTAGCATTGTCGTGGTGCAGGATGATACGGCGTTTACGGTTATTTTTACGGAGTTCGTCAATAACTTCCGGCAAACAAATGGTCGTGTACCAGTCACTATTCACTGTACGACGATTCTCTAAAGCAACAGTAGCCACGTGTCCAGTTTTATTAAAAAAAGAAGCAATCATCCGCTTAGATGCACTTTTCACGCGCGCCACTTTGGTTGGTTTCGGCTCATCTTGAAAGACCCATACGCTCGATTGCTGCTTTGTTTTGGGATCGTAGCAATAAATCCATGTTTCGTCACCTGTTACTATGTCCCACACCAAATTTGACGCACCTTCGTTGAATCTGGTAAGCATGGCACTGCACCAAGTGACGCGGTCCGTTTTTTGAGCCTCGGTCAAGTTGTGTGGGATCCACCGCGAGCACAGCTTTCTCACACCCAAATGTTTGTGTAGGATTAATAGTATTTGACTCATGCCTATTTCTAAGGATGCGCGAATTTCATGGTAGGTCACATGCCTGTCTGTTTCAATCATACGGCGCACAGCATTGATGTTTTTGTTGGTCACAGCGGTGGACGGCCGACCATCGCGAGATTCGTCACTGAGATTGATACGACCACGCTTGAATTCTGCAAACCAGCTATAAACAGTTGTCTTGCATGGTGCTTCATTGCCAAAAGCTGTTTCAAGCCGAGCGATGCTCTGTTGAGCTGTCAAATTACACTTAAAATCGTAGAAAATCATACTACGAAAATTTTCCCGAGTTAAATCCATGTTGATGCAGACACGAATTTTTTAAATGGCGCCACAAGGTAAAAATTTCTATATCATTCTACAGCCAAAGAGTTCTATTTTCAAATGTTGCAATAAATTTTTAAATATTGTTTATGTAAGTGGCCAGTTCCGGAAACTTACAGTGCGCCCTATGTATTTATCATCTCGTCCATAAATACGTCTTAAACAGAAACAATATTAATTGAGTATACAACATGAAATACGTAAGTGTTCTTTACATGCATTACTAGATGGCGCTACTAGTTATATCTGAGTCCGATGTTTATAAATTATACATACTTCAACTGGAGTGCCACAAGGAGGAATTCTATCACCTTTACTTTTTCCCCTTTTTATTAATCTTCTTTCTTCTTCCATTGGCTGCGCTCATCATTTCTACGCTGACGATTTGCAAATCTATGCTCAGTCGTCAGTTGATGATATTGAATCGGCTATTGATAGCGTTAACACAGCGTTGACTGCGATTTTGGCGTGGTCTAATGACTATGGCATTATGGTTAATCCCTCAAAATGTCAAGCAATCATCTTGGGTAGCTCTAGGCGGGTTAGTCAGATTGACATGAGTACAATTGCGCCTATAAGGTACAACAATGACGTCATCACGATCTGTAAATGCGTGAAGAATCTTGGACTCCATATTGACGCCACTCTTAGCTGGACCACTCACATTGCTGAAATTAGTCGCTCTATTAACCTTACTCTCCAACAACTTAATCGTCTAAGAAACTTTCTCCCGATTAAATCCAAAATTTTATTAGTCCAAACGTTAGTTTTTCCAATTATTGACTATGCTGATGTGTGCTATTCTGATCTCAATCAAGATCTTCTCAATAAACTGGATCGTCTCATAAATAACTGTATTCGTTTTATTTTCTGTCTACGTAAATATGACCACATCTCTTCTTATCGATCCGAACTGAAATGGCTTCCGATCCGCCAACGTCGTCAACTTCGGTTGCTTACTTCTCTTTTTTCAATTCTCAAGTAGCCTCAGTCCCCGGAGTATCTAAGGTGTAAGTTCAAGTATCTTTCTTACGGTCACGATAGGCAACTTAGATCTTCCAAAAAACTTACCCTTTGTACTCCCCTATTTCGGTCCAGTTTTATGTCTAATTCATTTACCTTACAAGCCACACGGCTCTGGAATGCTCTACCCGATGACATCAAAGAGACCATTACTAAATTAGCTTTCAAAAGAAAAGTCAAAATTCACCTCACTAGCATAATATCACCCTAAATCGTCATCTTTTTCCGTTTTCACCTCTTCTTTTATGTATGTATATGTATAGTTATGAATATTGTATGTAAATCTATGTATGTTTATTTAGCAGTTAAGTGTTTTTTTTGTTTTTTTTTTTATCTCATTGTATTCTAAAATAATTCGCACCGCACATAACTTTTCTGTTTTTCCTAATGGTTGACTGGGAGAGAATGCTTTTAGCATTAAGTCCGCCAATTGTAAACTTGTGGTACAATAAAGATTTATAAATAAATAAATAAAAATACTTAATTTAAAATGAGTTCAGGAATATTTTTTGTGCGTTTTAATAATGTATTCATTCATACATGATTTTTTTAGAAAATGGAACTAATGAGAATGGTGTTATTTAACTTTAGTTTCACTTGTCCCATTAAAAAAAACAATGGAACTACCTACTTATAAAAAAAAAAATCTCACTAATTCCATGGGACAACTACGATGGAACTAGTGAGACAAGTCTCATTAAGTTTTGTTTTACTTGTTCCATTATCAAAGTCAATGGAACTACTGAGAAAAAAAAATCTCACTTGTTCCATGGAACTATTTGCCAATGGAACTAGTGAGAATAATCCAATTTTGTTTTGTTTGATATGGCCGGAATAGCAATTTCATCCCTCTGAGGTCCCTGAGTTAAGTTCCCTCACGAATTTACTCGTACCACGACTATCAAAAATAAAATAGGAAATGTGGACCCAGGGATGACGTCACGAATGGGACGAGTCTCCCCCTCGCCCGAAACATTTTCTTTAGACTAAACTCATTTTTATACGTAACCTGCCAGATTCAAAATATCTAAACACTACTACCCACTAATCCAGGGCGGAGTAAAAAGTTCTCCGCCTGATATACAGATCACATTCATATCATTAGTATGACAAGTTTTAGCTTGTTTACTCAAGTAAATGTAATCGACAGCGTATTGTGTATGAAATTGCGCGGCGCAGCTAGTCTTTAATTTTTTTTTTCTATCTATAGGGTGCAATAGAATTGGAAATGATGTTGCTGCCTAAAGAACAAGCAGATTTGATTCCTGTCGGCTTAGGGCGAGGTCCACCATCTCCGCTTCCAGATCCTCAGTTAGATCATTATTTTTCTTTTTTTAAATAGGGCTTTCGTGATAGCTTTTTAATGGACTTTATTTTTTTTATTTTACAGGCCGTCTAACGCTACTTGCTTCCTTTGCTATTATTCTAGTAATAAGTCTCTGGAATATTTGTGTGGACCAGAGGCTTTTGTACGTCGTCATAGTGTGAAATTACTTATGGCCATCTTCGCGACGACGATGATTATTTGCTTCATCATGTGCTACGATTTCTCTAAAATTTTGGAGTAAGCGTAATTAGAATTTCCTAATTTTGTGCGTTCATTTCGCTCAATACCACCAAAATGACTCTACCGGTGATCTTTGGAATAAAACCAAAGAAATCTACATTCGAAGGGGGAATTACCTCTAGCAAAAATGCAGTTGGAACGATAGTTCTATTTCTAGTTTTTTATAGTGTCGATCGGAATAGTCATATTCCAACGACACCACCTTTGGTGTCATTCTGGTGGTGTCGAGAGGAATATTGATTTGAAGTTCAAAAATAAAAATGAATAAATAAACGTTTGTAAGACCATTTTAAATGAAATAAATATTTTTCTCTCTCGTTGCCTAATTTACTAGTGACATTTTGTATTGTCTTTGATATCATCAGGTTGTCTAATAGTTATGGTTATTTTCAGAGATGTTGGTGTCCTCGATGGTGATGAAGCACTGAGGCCAGTCGACTAATTCTCAGATTAGTTATACTAATATAAATTTTTATGTATCGTCTGTGATTATAAGCAATATAATTATATTATTCCTTATTATTATTTTTTATTTTACACAACTAGATCTGCTTTCCTAAATTTCTAAGTTTGCCTAATGTCACAACTAAAGTAACAATATTAGTTAAATAAATAAAATCTATTTTTTTAAATCTTTTATGTGGGAATATCAACAAAATAAATAATAGATATTTTTTTTCTGTTCACCTATTTCGTCCCACTACTGGGCAAAGGTATTCTCTGTTGTTTAGGTATTTTTCCGAAATTAAATCGACATTTATAATTAGTAGAAAATTCAACACACGAGCATAGACATCTCGCCCCTGTCTTGACATCCATACTAATATTATAAATGCGAAAGTCTGTCTGTCTGTCTGTTACGCTTTCACGGCCAAACCGCTGAACGTATTTTGATGAAATTTGGTATGAATATAGTTGAAGACCCGGGGTCAAACATAGGCTACTTTTTGACGCAGGCGGAGCTGCGGGAAACAGCTAGTTTCTGATAAATCTATCGTTTTTACATGGAAAATTTCCAGAAGCACTAAAAAGTCAATTGTAAAAACGTTATACAATTTAAAAAACTTAAAAAAAATTCGTCTTATTACTTTAGGCTCTATAAATAGATTAACGATATTCCTTGATAAAAATAATGTTATAGCTAATGAACAGAATGGATTTCAGAAAAATAAATCTACCACACTAGCAGCTTACTCCCTTATAAAATCTGTTACTGAATATATTGATAGAAAGGTCCCTGTAGTCACCATATTCTTTGACATGAGTAGTGCTTTTAACCTTGTACAATATGATAAACTCTTAGCCAAGTGTGAAAAGTATGGAATCAGAGGACCAGCTTTAGAATGGCTTACTAGTTATGTGGCTAATAGAGAGCAATGTGTTTAAATTGGTAAAACGAATGAAAAAAGGTTTTTATTAGGTTAATTATAGATCTTCCTTTTTACCTAATAATTCAGGAGTTCCACAAGGCAGTGTAATAGTTTTGGTGACATCGGGTCCCCCTGTCGAACTCCTCTTTCGATGTTTATATTATTCCTGATCTCTCCAACCTTATTTTACTTGTGCTATTTGCATATATGTCTTTTAAAATATTTATATATTTTACTTCTACGTTTTGTTTCTGTAAAGCCTTCCATATACTTTGATGTGAAATAGTATCGAAAGTTTTTTTGAAATCGATAAAAGTAATGTAGAGCGGTCTCCAAAACTATATATTTCTCGATAACTTGCTCTACCACTTGTATGTGATCTATAGTGCTATATGATTTTCTAAAACCAGCTTGTTCTTTCGGCTGATTCTTTTCGATACTTGTATTCAAACGCTCTAGCAAACAAGAGGCGAAGAGCTTATATACACATGAACTTACACTTATAGGACGATAGTTACCCACGTCGGTTAGATCTCCTTTTTTGTAGAGTAGAATTATTTCAGACTCTGTCCATGCTTGTGGTACCTTTCCTTCCGCAAGAATTTTATTAAACAGTACAGTTAATGGCCCAATAATTAAATGTTTAGCCGCTTTTAGTGCTTCATTAGAAATACCGTCTTTGCCAGAGCTCTTGAAATTTTTCAGTGTATAAATTTTCATTAATATTTCCTTCTCGTCAAATAATACGACGTCTTCTTCTGAATTTCTATTGAGCCAATCGTGAGGTACTGTTTTGTCAAGTATTTCGTTATCATGGTTCGCTGAGTATAGTTCTCTGTAAAATTCTGTTGCTGTATGGAGAACATCTTGTCTATTTTGAGGTTTTGGTGGCCTAGTTTTCAGTGTTCGAATCCAGCATTTTCTGTGTTAAGTTCTTTTAATGCTCTTTTTAAACTACCACTCAATTTAATGTGTTTCGCGAAGGTCTTTTCTCTATGTTCTTTGTAATTTTTTCTTATTTCTTTATTCGTGGTTTTGAAATGTTTATAGTTAATTCTCTTTTTTCTGCAGGGGTTAATTTGACTTTATGTAATAATCGATTTCGTTGTTTCATAAACATTAGTGCATTTGCAGACAAAATTGATGACTTGAACTTGGCTTTTCCTCTTGATTGCTTCAGACATGTTTGAATTACTCCTTCGATTTTTTTGTAGTAGTTATTTACAGATAAGTTATCTTCTATACACAGCAAATCTCCAGAACTTCTTAATTTCTTGACAAAATTTGTAAGCTCTTTTTCAGACAGCAGTTGACTTGAAGAGTGGGAAAATGTTTTTCTACTAATTTTTGCTGATTTTAGTTCAATGGTTCCTCTCAGCAATTTGTGATCAGATGGGAAAGGAGTAATAATAGTTTCATAGTTAGTAAATATGTTTGGCGTATTTGATAATATATAGTCGATTTTGAATTTAAACTTTTTATCAGGGGAGTGCCATGTCCACTGTTCTTGTTTTTTCGAAACAATGTAAATAAAAACTTATTGGAGTAGTCTTTCACCTCGTTCGTTTCTGATGCCGTTTCCATATTTTCCCGTGTCCTCTTTCTTTGGTTGTCCGATTCTCGCGTTAAAGCCTCCCATGCAAATTATATGTTTCTCAGCCAGTTCGTGGGCTTTATATGGCTGGGAATACTAACATAGTAGACTATAATAGATTTGGTGTCGAGACAGACGCCTAAAAGAGGCGACGGGTGACCCTCGCGCAGGCAGCTTTCTCGCTCAGCGAATAGCCATAGCTATTCATCGCGGGAATGCTGCCCAGGGAACCTAATTTAGATTATATTTAGTTTTTAGTATTTTTTATATTTAGATTAGATAGTTCGTGTTAATTTTAATATGTTTACTTGTGATATATCAATAAAAATTAATTTAATAATAGATGTTTAAATGAAGTTGCAGATAGATAGTGTTGATAAATGGCTAGGAGATAATGGTTTAAAATTCAATATAGATAAAACGAACTTTATGCAGTTTTCTAACTTCAAATCCAAAAGGCTTAACCCAGAAATTATTTGTCAAGATAAAAACTAAAAGAGGCTGGTGAAACTAAGTTTTTGGGGATAGTTTTGGACCGATATTGTAATTGGAAGTCTCATGTAAATTATGTCTGTAGTAGATTAAGCAGATTTGTTTATGCAATCCGACGCCTTCGTAATATTGCTGGTGAAAAGACAGCACTCACAGCTTATTATGGTTTTGTGTCGTCCGTGCTTAAGATACGAAATAATAATATGGGGAAAGTCAACAGAAGTAAATGATGTATCTATTGTTCAAAAGAAATGCGTACGAGCCATATATGGAGTAGGGCCAAAAGATGCATGTCGTCCTCTTTTCAATAAAATAAATAGTTTAACATTAGCTGGACAGTATATACTGGAAATTGCATATTTCGTAAGGGACCAACCCTCATTTTTGAGAAATTAGAAAAATGTCAAAAACTCAGACCATTAGATATGCATCGAATAAAAGCACCCACACATAGTAATGCCCTTTTCAAAAAGAATTGTTATGCAATGACATCAAATGTTTATAAAAATTCCAGTCGAATTAAAAGAATTGCGAGACGACGAATTTAAATAAAAACTTAAAAATTGGTTGGTAAAGGGTTGTTTTTACAGCATTAATGAATTTATAAATTATGATAAAAATTTACATGATAACTATTTTATCTATTTAATTTAAATAACAAAATGGCATTTCAATGCAACTGGTATTTTATGCAAGGTAAAAAATAAATAAATAAAAAATTACTTTTAATCAAGAAGAAAATTGATCATCTGCTCGTACATTTGTTGAATTACTCCGTAAAGTAATTTATAATCAAAACATTTAAAAAAAAAATATATATTTTTTCATCATAAACATTTCAAAATCTTCTTTTCATTCTATGAGGCGCATATAAAACTATTGTAATTTTTTTATTGACTTACCTGCTAACATCATGTCCAGTAGTTTTGTTAAAGCTGCTGGAAGGTTTTCTCCTGCAGCACCGTAAGCAGCGCTGGTCAACTCTTTTAAATGCTGTCAGGCCATCTATACCGCCAGCAGACCCACTTGGAAATGACAGAATAGCATTAAAGATATTTTTAGCCACAGTTGGGGCCAAACTGGCATCAGAATCCGGAAGAGGTCGTATCTGCTGCCACAGGTGGATGCTTAGAACGCAGAGCCAAACCGTTTCATGACTGTAGGGTGCAACCACGTTATTGGAGAATAAAAGTCGGGCTGCGCCTCTGATCTCTCCGTCCGTCAATTTATTTTCTATCGAACGAAATTAATTAAAATTTGGAAACGGGTTTGAGCTATTAGAAATATTAGTGATAGACTTTAGTGATTAACCGTCTTTACATACACAATTATCTTTTATTTTAGATGTTAGTGAAGGTGTATCAGGTGAATGATGAGTAACACCTTTTCTTACTGAGAATTCTGTACGGAAACGTAAGTAAATGTTCCCAAGCTTGGTCAGAATTTTGAGATACAACATTTTCAATGTCAGCCACGAGACGAGCAGCTACTTATACGTGGGGCGCACTATAAGTTTCCGGAATGAATATGAAAAAATTACTATTAAAGGCACAAAATTAATTTATTGTTTTTCAAAATAATCTCCCTTGGCGTCTATGCACTTTTTCATTCGATGAAACCAGTTTTGAAAACTTTTGTGCCACTCCTCTGTGGTGACCTCTGAAACGTGTTTTTCATACTCCTCGACAGCCTCTTCTGGTGATGAAAATCGTTGACCGCGTAATTGGTTCTTAATTTTTGGGAACAGAAAAAAGTCACAAGGTGCCAGGTCGGGACTGTATGCAGGATGACTCATGAGTTCTACATTTTTCGCCTTCAAAAAGTCGTTTGTCTGTCTGGCCGTGTGAGAACTAGCATTGTCGTGGTGCAGGATGATACGGCGTTTACGGTTATTTTTACGGAGTTCGTCAATAACTTCCGGCAAACAAATGGTCGTGTACCAGTCATTATTCACTGTACGACGATTCTCTAAAGCAACAGTAGCCACGTGTCCAGTTTTATTAAAAAAAGAAGCAATCATCCGCTTAGATGCACTTTTCACGCGCGCCACTTTGGTTGGTTTCGGCTCATCTTGAAAGACCCATACGCTCGATTGCTGCTTTGTTTTGAGATCGTAGCAATAAATCCATGTTTCGTCACCTGTTACTATGTCCCACACCAAATTTGACGCACCTTCGTTGAATCTGGTAAGCATGGCACTGCACCAAGTGACGCGGTCCGTTTTTTGAGCCTCGGTCAAGTTGTGTGGGATCCACCGCGAGCACAGCTTTCTCACACCCAAATGTTTGTGTAGGATTAATTGTATTTGACTCATGCCTATTTCTAAAGATGCGCAAATTTCATGGTAGGTCACATGCCTGTCTGTTTCAATCATACGGCGCACAGCATTGATGTTTTTGTTGGTCACAGCGGTGGACGGCCGACCATCGCGAGATTCGTCACTGAGATTGATACGACCACGCTTAAATTCTGCAAACCAGCTACAAACAGTTGTCTTGCATGGTGCTTCATTGCCAAAAGCTGTTTCAAGCCGAGCGATGCTCTGTTGAGCTGTCAAATTACACTTAAAATCGTAGAAAATCATACTACGAAAATTTTCCCGAGTTAAATCCATGTTGATGCAGACACACAATTTTTTAAATGGCGCCACAAGGTAAAAACAAAAGACAGTCAGATGAAACAAACTGCATTCTACAGCCAAAGAGTTCTATTTTCAAATGTTGCAATAAATTTTTAAATATTGTTTATGTAAGTGGCCAGTTCCGGAAACTTACAGTGCGCCCTATGTACACGTGCCCACGTGATATTTAAAAATGGCAAGTCTAAAGGTAAAAGGTTGGTCCTGTTGTACATTTGAGGAACAAGCATCAGCTTGCAAGAAATTGTTACTTGAAGGTTCGTCATTTGTTTTATGTGTTTTTCCTAGGTGCCCCAAACAAGCCCCTACAATAATATTAAGGTCTCACAAAGAAGACTTAAATCAGAGTATACATAAAATTACTTACAAATATATAATAAAATAATAGTCCCGAACTGTTATTCTTTGCGAAACACACAACTTAAACAAAAATCGACTCAGGGTGGGTCTTTGCAAAATACAACAAACATACGATCACCAAGGACGACGACACTTTTATTTGTATTTAATGTTTTCTTAGATTTAATTGATCATAGAAGTGTGTTGTACATAGGGCGCACTGTAAGTTTCCGGAACTGGCCACTTACATAAACAATATTTAAAAATTTATTGCAACATTTGAAAATAGAACTCTGGCTGTAGAATGCAGTTTGTTTCATCTGACTGTCTTTTGTTTTTACCTTGTGGCGCCATTTAAAAAATTGTGTGTCTGCATCAACATGGATTTAAATCGGGAAAATTTTCGTAGTATGATTTTCTACGATTTTAAGTGTAATTTGACAGCTCAACAGAGCATCGCTCGGCTTGAAACAGCTTTTGGCAATGAAGCACCATGCAAGACAACTGTTTATAGCTGGTTTGCAGAATTCAAGCGTGGTCGTATCAATCTCAGTGACGAATCTCGCGATGGTCGGCCGTCCACCGCTGTGACCAACAAAAACATCAATACTGTGTGCCGTATGATTGAAACAGACAGGCATGTGACCTACCATGAAATTCGCGCATCCTTAGAAATAGGCATGAGTCAAATACAATTAATCCTACACAAACATTTGGGTGTGAGAAAGCTGTGCTCGCGGTGGATCCCACACAACTTGACCGAGGCTCAAAAAACGGACCGCGTCACTTGGTGCAGTGCCATGCTTACCAGATTCAACGAAGGTGCGTCAAATTTGGTGTGGGACATAGTAACAGGTGACGAAACATGGATTTATTGCTACGATCCCAAAACAAAGCAGCAATCGAGCGTATGGGTCTTTCAAGATGAGCCGAAACCAACCAAAGTGGCGCGCGTGAAAAGTGCATCTAGGCGGATGATTGCTTTTTTTTAAATAAAACTGGACACGTGGCTACTGTTGCTTTAGAGAATCGTCGTACAGTGAATAGTGACTGGTACACGACCATTTGTTTGCCGGAAGTTATTGACGAACTCCGTAAAAATAACCGTAAACGCCGTATCATCCTGCACCACGACAATGCTAGTTCTCACACAGCCAGACAGACAAACGACTTTTTGAAGGCGAAAAATGTAGAACTCATGAGTCATCCTGCATACAGTCCCGACCTTGCACCTTGTGACTTTTTTCTGTTCCCAAAAATTAAGAACCAATTACGCGGTCAACGATTTTCATCACCAGAAGAGGCTGTCGAGGAGTATGAAAAACACGTTTCAGAGGTCACAACAGAGGAGTGGCACAAAAGTTTTCAAAACTGGTTTCATCAAATGAAAAAGTGCATAGACGCCAAGGGAGATTATTTTGAAAAACAATAAATTAATTTTGCACCTTTAATAGTATTTTTTCATATTCATTCCGGAAACTTATAGTGCGCCCCACGTATTCACGTTAGATTCTAAAAAGTTGTGCATACCAGTTGGTCCATGAGGAAAACGGGCCCTAGACGGGGAGACAAAGGCACCATTTACGATTAATTTCACCAAGACTATATTGTCTCTTATATAAATATCTAAAAAACTTTTTATAAATGCTGTCCAAAATGTGGAGGCGCACCATCTAGGCTGTCCCTGCATATGTATAGGAGCCCTGCCACACCAAGTTAATGAAGAAGGGATACCTCCGTCGACGGTGTACGGCAGGGGTGTGTGTTGTAGAGATCATGGAAGAGATCTTGGTTAGTGATACATTGAAATTCGATACTTCACATTACTAATATTTAATTTTTGTTACTTTTACAATAATTTCCACTATATGACTTTGGAAGTAAGATAAAATATGAAATACAAAGAGCTCTTGCTCTTGTGATGTGAGTATGAAGAATGATGAAATGAAGTGAAAACAATTTGGATAAAAAAAGATGATTCGAAACATGAATGATTTTAAAATGAAAATGTGAAGGATAGTTAAAAGTATGGATGAAATGAAGAACACAACATATATTTTATTTCATGCGTAACCCAAATAACTGCATTCCATTCAACATAGCTTCTTACCAACACGTTATATAGTAAAATAATGGCTTAATTTTTGCCATGTACCTACTTGTAGCCTAAATTTACTAATTCTGGAGGTCAATTCCGCTTATAAACTTTAATAGACCATGCAACTGATATTCAATTATGACTCAATTACGATGCATTTTTGATATGTTCAATATTGGTATTCTGCTAACACAATTTCGAACCTCAATTTAATTGCAACTAAAACTTAATTGAATTGTAATAGTAAAAAATTCTAAAAACGATTGGTATTGAAATTAGTAACAGAATACCAGAAACGTCAAAAGTTGTCATTGCGATCCAATTACGATTCAATTGTGCACTATGTAAAATAAGAGAATTGACGCCCTGAATTTTTGTATACTTTTTGATAATCGTACAAGTGTTAGGTTTAAACGATAGGTCACTTGTACAATCACAAGGGCTTTGCCTTTATATATTTACATTATTTAATTATCGAAACATAAGTATTATTAATGATTGGAATCTATGTAATATCATTTATTTATAATTTGTTTATGTAGCTAAATATTTTGGTAAATTAGTTAAACTTCTAGATAATATACTTCTCTTTGTCATCCAAGTACCTTATTCATTTACAGAGTAGTAACATCTGCTAACCAGATATTCCTTGATGTGTTTTAAAAATGATTTGTAATTTTATATGTCTTTTATTGCTTCCGGTAGTTTATTATATAATTTAATGGACATGACTAGAGGACAGACGAGTGTAATCGAAGGGGAAGTGTGGGGAGTTGTAACCTATTTTGATGTCGAGATTTATATTTGGTTTCTATGTATTTCCTTCTTGTGAAAAATTCCGGATATTTAAGCACAAATTTGCTGCTTCTAAAATATAAATGCATGGCAGGGGCAGTATTTTATATTTCTTAAAAAATTGTTTGCAACTGTCTATCTCTTTTATGTTAGTCATTATTCGAATCAGCTTTTTTTGCAATGTAAAAGCACTATCCCAGTCAGTTCCACTTCTCCATAGTACCGTGCCATAACTCGGCCACGAGTATGCGTACGCATAGTAGGTAGTTAGTGCCGTTTCAATGTCCGTATTTTTTTTTACTTCTCTAAGTGATAGTGATGTAGATGTGATAGAGAACGCGCTGCTCGAAGCCGAGAAGCTTCATCTATTAATAGTTAAATATATTTATGGATGGATAGTAAAAGAAAGAATATGTTAAATTTAAAAGGTAAATTAATCATCCTTTACATTAGACTGATTATATTTATACGGATTACACAAGACAAAGAGTCAATTTTCTACTTACTTTTCCTCTTGTTCAAATTAATCTTGTTTTGAAATTACCTTTACGTTGAGATGTTCCGAGCTCAGTTTCAGTGTCAGAGATTTCACAAATAACGTCAAAGGATTCGGATTTAAGAAGGTTTATTATATCGTTTATATCTGTCAATAAATTGTTACTTTTGCTTGTAATTTTTTTATACGACATAATTAAATGGTTATATGGATTATAATCAGATTCAGAAAAGGTATTCGTAGTCGTTCATCGGTATGAACTATTAAAATACCTACGGGACAATAATCACTGATAACACATATTTATCGAAAATTTAAATCTTTTTAAAGAAAACCTTATTGTTTTAAAATTTATGCAACCAAACATTTTTATTACGGGTCTTCTAAATTATGACAATACTAGCTGTTTCCCGCAGTTCCGCCTGCGTCAAAAAGTAACCTATGTTTCACCTCGGATCTTCAACTATATTCATACCAAATTTCATCAAAATCCGTTCAGCGGTTTGGCCGTGAAAGCGTAACAGACAGACAGACTTTCGCATTTACAATATTAGTATGGATTATACCATCACCACTTATTTTCTGTTATATACTTTCCTTACTATTGTATTTAATAAACGAGTATTTGAGAAAACTATCTCTTTTTGTTTTTTTTATAAGTATAACAATTTTTTATCACTTGTTTACCAACGCGTACTCGCAATTTTCTCCAAAAAAGTCAATTTCATATTTATTTGTTAAATATTTATTTGCTAGTCAATGCCATTTTGCCATTTTTGTACTAAAAGGGTACTGCGATATCTAAAAGCAAATCTCAAATCAGCCTTACTCAACGTACGTACAAAGGGTAGATATACATGACCACCCAGTACAATATATAAGTATGTATCGACAAGACAGCTATGTCGATTAACACATAGTATCAATACTGTAGACAAGCAGTTCTTCATTAAAATTATACAATCTACGGTTGTTTTTGTGCAACATGCTGTTCTCGTATCTCCTCACTTGTTCAACATTGCGTATAAAGTCCAGTGCTAGTTACGGCGTTAACACGCATGCCTACTACACAAAGGGGCGTATTAGACTAAGAGCTAGTGCCCTATAATTGTTCGGAAATGATATTGAATTGAACCGTACCTCTTAAACGATCGCATTTAAACTAATTTTATATCATTGTCTTTATTTTCCTGTGATGTACCTACTGACCGTAAAACTTTTCTCGTCAGCTTTATGCATATTTATAAGACGATATATTATGATAGTTATGTATTCTCCCGAAATAAGCCCAACATTCGTTATTTTTATAAAAAAAAGAATACATTTCAGCAAACGCTTCCATGACTGCATCCGAATATCCACATGCTTCATCTGAAGTGCCGTAGGAAATCCTTTGGAACATATTTAAAGTGGGGTTGAAATCACAACTTCACACATCCCTCCAACTTTGCGAAGCATATTCTTATGATGAATGTATTGATAGTCAATCTAAAACATAGCTTTAACTATCTCTTTCTTCATTAACAAAAATTCAAGTTTGAGCAGCCGAGTTGATGTTATTTTTTTTAAATCTGGCACGTGGGTCTTTGAAATAATAAGTGTTTTTTCGTAGACCCGAATCACCATGAAAAATATATCCGTGTCGATCTTAAGACATAGTCAGCCCATTTCTCCCATTTAGGGATCGATTTTTGGAAAATCATGATGGGTATTTACACTTTTATCATAATCTATGCTCTGCAGAAGTTTTAAAGAATATGGTCTTACTAATCTCGTTTCTTCATACAAAGTTTACGACCACGTTTAGCCCCCACAGGGGATGAATTTTGAAAAAATCTTTTTATTGCACCCCTAGCCACAAAAGGAATTCATGTGCCATTTTTGGAACCAAACAACCCAGCGGCTTGCACCGTGATATGTCAGTCACTCAGAGTCTTCTTTTATATAAACCGAGTGAAATTCAAATTTTTGAAATATTTCATTCCATTTTGATAAGACCTTAAATTTTCAAAATCTAATGTATGCATAATTTTTTTACTAACCTAGTCGTAGAACTCAAATCTTTAATTTCACATCTCTCACTTCCCAAATGACGTAGTTTCATATAGTAGTGGTATGATATACTAGGACACTTCTCGGCCAATTAATGTACCTACCTACCTTTAAATGTCTAAATTGACCGGACTATAATGATCTGAAATAACGAATGTCTTTGTATATAGCAAGTAGTTCTCGGTCATATTCTTATAAAAAGATGAAAGTTTTCGTTAGTAAAACCCATAAGGTTTCCAACTGTTGTCAAACTTCTGTTGTTATATAGAGCCTAATACCTACTCAGATGCTTCTTGTTTATTATTCAGACATGAAAAAATAAAAATGGTTTTTGTAACTAATATTATAAATGCGAAAATGAGTTTGTAAGTACATTAATTTGTTATTACTTCATTCATGCTTCATCTGTTAAACCGAAGTTCCTGAAATTTTGATTTAACTACCGGTCTCTCTTTTTGGCCTTCTGAATATTAATAACTGAAAAATTCCACATTTCATACACATTTTCCACATTTGTTTAGTAAGTTTGAGAGGGCGAGTGGATATGTCCTTTTGAGTACCCTATCCATAAGTAACAGAAAATAAAAGTAGAAGATATTTACGCTTAAAAAAATACCAAAAGTTCGTGTGAAAATTTGACCTAGCCTCTTAGTGTATTTTGATGTACTCGCGACATTATCTGTACCGCGCGGCTTGTGGTGACCATAGGAAACGCAGCTGCGTCGTAAGCTCTCTCATTTAATTGTCCATTATTAAATTTAGTGAAAAAAGTTTTCTGAAGTGCCCTTTTTCCTACACCGGTTTTTATAGGTGAGACTGTATTTTTACTAATTCACATTTACAACTTATTTTCTATGTTGCGAAATTAATTTATTTGCAAATAAAATTTTTACAGCTATTTTTTACATGCACATGAGCTTTATTGAATTTAGTGAGAGGCTTTTTCTCTATTTCCGCTAAACATCAGATGGACAACGTAACTGACTTCGTTAAAAATGTCTAAATAGGTTTGCTTTGGTTTTCCCATCTAGACATGACCAATAAAGTAGTGAATAAGTGGAGTGAGTAAACGGTAAATAAGAAATTTTATTGTTACAATTTTCACCGTCGCCTCGAATATTCAAATTACGAGTGGAAAAGAGTCCGGAAAACCACCTGTGGCGGAGTTTTGGTCCTCACAGATATCTGTCAGGACAGACAGACTTTCGCATTTATAATATTAGTAAGGAATCCTTACTAAGGTTTTGAAAAGAGTCGTGTTAGTAATCGGTTAAATCTAAAATTCCGACCCTCCGGCAGATGATTGGTGGTCAGTTAAGAACAAAATTCACAACTGATCACCTCGAAGATGGCTAGTACTGGTTAGTGATGACATTCCTAATCAACTTCTTTGGCAGAAGGCTAGTGATCAGTTAAGAATAATAAACTGCGGAGAATTATTGAAGTTGGCTGTTAGTAATTAAGTCCAATTTCAACTTAAAGTCTAATTTCATTAAGAGAGGTAGGACATTTATGTCGGAGCAGTCCGTCTGGGGAAGTTCCTCCACCCAACAGAAGACTGCAGCCAAATAACAATGCAACAGCGGTGTTGTGTTCCTGTTGATGAGTTGGGTCGCCAAGCTCCTGGGTTTTCGGGGATTGCTGATGCAGATGGAGGAGCTTTTTATCCGATAGGCGCATTAGAGCAGTAGTTGACGGAAGCTGCTCTGATAGCATGGAAATCAATGCTGGTGTTCAGTAAGGCTCAATACTATCTCCGACGGTGTTCCATCTGCATGGCAACGACATGCTATCAATCGACGAGGGCATTCGTTGTTATGCGGATGACAGTACAGGAACATCGTCCTACTCGGGTCGTGCAAATATCCCTCATTCCGTCGTGGAGGAGATTGGCGCTAAGCTTGTGTCTGAAACTGAGACAGTTTTAGGAAAAGTCGCTGACCGGGGGCACGAGAACCTCGTCCATTTCAACCCCACAAAGACACGTTTGCGGAGCTTTCCAGAGCAAGGCAAAACTGGCATCAAAAAAGCTCAGAGTGCTTAATAGGACAAAGCGATACTTCACACTGCAACAAGGATTGTTGCTCTATAAAGCGCAAGTTCGTCCGCATATGGAGTACTGCTGTCACCTATGGGCGGGAGCGCCTGAATGCCAATTAAAGCCATTCGAGTCGATACAGAGACGAGCTGTTAGGGTTGTCAACGATCCCAAGATTACAAGTGGTATTGAGCCATTAAGTTTAAGGAGAAACTTTGCATCCTTGTGCATGTTCTACCGCTTATACAACGGGTTGTGCTCAGAGGAATTGTTCGACATGATGCCAACAGCCACCTATCACCGCACCTCTCGCCATCGACAGGGAGTTTATCCTCATACCCTAGACCCTAAAGTGTCGCGAACAGTACGCTTTTACCTCGGTTTTTCCCAGTCACTACAACATAAGGGCTTTCAAAAAGGGTGTGAATAAATAACTTCAGGGTCGGCAAAGCGCCCGTGATACTTCTGGTATTGCAGGCGTCCATAGGCTGCGGTAACCACTCACCATTAGGTGGGTCGCGTGCCTGTTTGTCTTCTAAATTGTATAAAAAAACACTTCACTTACTACTAGGCGACTACTGAATAGTATGAAAAATCTTCAGGATTTTGATTTGATTTTTGAGGATGGTGGAAAGCAAATATAATATACTTGACAAAAAGAAAACCCCACTATTATTAAAATAAAATATGCATTAAGATTTTGTCTTTCATTCTGCAACAAGACACCCACATGTGTTTAATCACGTTATGACGTATTTCAGTTCAAGGTTGATAAAATCTTTTCAGTTTTTATCATGTGTATTAATGTGTACTGGTGGGTATACCGAAAGCAGTTAAATAATTAAGTAGGTTATCTAGTAAATATACTAATTACATGCAAATATATATCTGGGAAATATAACAGTGTATGTTTTATTTAGGATCGCTGTACATTAAACCACAGCCTGGTTGAATGACACTGACAAATATAGTAATACAATAATATTTCACATTAAATATTAGATTGTGAAAAACTCTCAATACTAGGATAGTATTAAGTATTTCCTTCTTATTCTTACCTGTCTGTAATTTCTTGAAACACTTCAGGATTTGTTACTTTTTTTAGAATTTATTTTAAAGTGACACATGTGTATGAACCTTTACATATTCGTCATTATAAAAGTATTATATAAGTATGACCAAACTTTTCATAGACAGTTTTAATTTTATCGCTGTTACCTACTTCTGCTTGTACGAGAGTTCTGCATAAAAGTAATAATGGAAGAGTTTTCCCTAGAAAAAGTCAGTGACCGTAAAAATTTTAGTCCTAAACAAGTTGACTATGATACATTGTTGTCTTCTGCCGGTGAATTTGGACGTTACCATTTTTTTCTATTTTTCGCGTCATTCCCCTTTTACATCTTTGGAGCTTTTGTGTATTTCGGTCAAATATTTATGACAGAAACATCACCAAATCATTGGTGTTGGATACCTGAGCTACAAAACTTAACTAACATTGAAAGAAGGAGTTTAGCAATACCTTTGGATGAAAATGCGCGTTTTGGATACTCTCAATGTAGCGTCTACAAAGCAAACTGGACTGATGTACTGCTTACTGGAAACAAACCTAATCAATCGTGGCCGACTACGTCATGTTCACACGGATGGGAGTTCAACAAAACGGAGATACCTTATGAAACAATTTCAAGTGATTTGGGATGGGTGTGTGAGAAGGACAGTTACCAAGCATCGGCTCAATCCATTTTTTTTGTTGGATCCATTGTTGGTGGACTTTTATTTGGCTACATATCTGACAAATTCGGAAGAATTCCAGCTATCGTTGGCAGCAATATGCTAGCTTGCGTAGCTGGTATATGTAGCACCTTTGCTCCTAGTTTCACAATTTTTTCTTTTTGCCGATTCTTCGTTGGGATGGGATATGATAACTGTATGATGATGGTGTACCTCTTGTCCCTTGAATATGTTGCGCCTAAGTATAGAACTATTAGCGCCAATCTACCATTTGCGCTATTTTTTACTTCAGGCCTTGTTTCCTTACCTTGGATAGCACTTGCATGTAATCATTGGAAAGTAGTTTCTTTAGCTACAAGTATTCCATTGGCTTTATCCTTGCTCACTCCTTTCATTATACCCGAGAGTCCCCGATGGTTGCTTTCTAAAGGAAGACTTGACGATACCATACAAAAAGTACAAAGAATAGGAAAAGTAAACAAAGCAGACGTATCGCCTGAATTAATAAAACAATTTAAAACATATTGTTGTGAGCATCCAAATGTAGAAAGTTATACCACGTTAGAGTTATTGAAGAGGCCTTTATTGAGAAAAATGTTCGTTTTTCTATGCCTGGAATACATGTGTGCAATGATCGTTTTCGATGCTCTCATAAGAAGTATTGGATCTTTACAGTTTGATTTTTTTATGACTTTTACTCTTACGTCACTTACGGAATTCCCATCAATATTGCTAATTGCATTAATCCTGGACAAAACAGGAAGAAGACTTTTGATAATTATAGTTCTTTCTTTGTGTTGTATTTGTAGTATTCTCACTGGATTTGTTGGTGGTGGTGTGGTTTCTGTAATATTTGCGATCATAGCTAGATTTTTTGTTAATATGGCAGCGAACACTAGCGCACAATGGACACCAGAAATGCTACCGACAGCTGTAAGAGGTTCGGGTGCAGCGGTTGTTCACATCTGTGGTTATATTGCCACTGTGATTTCGCCATTTGTCGCATATCTAAGTGTTGTATCACCAGTCATCCCTCCTATTATAATTGGCTGCGTCGCTGCCTTAGGAGCATTTATAGGGCTAATATTACCAGAAACTGCGAATTTGGACATGCCTCAGACTTTTGAAGATGCAGAAGACTTGATGAAAAAACATAGCATGTGGGATATGCCACGTTGGCCTAAGTCTCACAAAGTTAAATCGGAAATTGGACAAATAAACACGACTTTTGAATCTGATTGATTGTATAACAATATCATGTAAATCTGTAATCTAATAGTGTTGATAAATCGGTAAATATAATCAGAATTTACACAGAATCTAAAACAATTGTGTATCTAAATGCTAGTATGCACAAAACGGTATACATTTTTATATATCTTAATGATATATAATTTGAAAAAAAAAACTATGAGGTTACAATTCCCGGTATATAAGTTGACCCCAGTGTGAGCAGGACGAACCCATACCGATAATTAGATTAGTAATGTTTTGTAATGCCATAGATAATTGATACTCATTAATGCGAATTGTTATTTTGTGAATATATGTTTTATTTATTTATTTAAACTTTATTGTACAAATACAATTGTAAAGCACAATAGGTGGACTTAATGCTAAAAGCATTATCTAACAGTCAACCTTTGGGTCAAGCAGAAAGCTTTATGTGGGTGTAAAATAAAGTTAAAATATGTATATTTTATGTATTTAATAATATTTTATTATAATTATTAACATTGTGGTTCAATAGAATTATTGGGGAAAATGTCCAATATGCGGTTGCATTTTTGTTACTACGTTAAGATCAAGATACGACATTCTTATTATGAAAAAAAAAAATGTATATTATGTAGCAAATAATATAAAGATATAAATAATGTTTTATCATCATAATATGCTAAAAACCTAAGCTGTAAAGCTGCTTGATTACTGTTTATCTGACCCCATTTAACAAGAGCCCGAATCTGTATAAATACATTATGTTATACTAATTAAAAAAAGCTGTTTTCCCGACTATTCTCGCTTTAGAAGTGAAATATAAAATTAACTATAACTTATATAAATTTTGATAATTAGATCTATATTCTAAAAATCATGTATAACAGTTTGATTAAACATAGTAATGTATACTATAATAAAAGAGTAGAATCGACGTGTCTGTACATTTATTATTTTGGGTAGAAAATTAGTGGGAACGACTAAAGATGAACAATAGATTACAAAAAAAGGTTTTATATCAATCTTGTGTCTCTGTCTGTCTACTAAACAACTACTAAACAAGTCGCAAGAGCTATATGGTATATTCCTTTTGATTAATTAACCTGTATCAGTATTTTTAGAATTCCAGTTCTAAGAGGGGGGACAGACTCTGAGTAAACTGTAATTTATCTGTAATTGAATTTTAGCAAGTGGGGTTTCTTACGGGAGAAGGAGATTAGTTAGTCCGTTGCAGTCGAAACTTAACAAGAATTATTGTTTTGATAAATGATTTGTTACCTCTTTTAAGGTTTCTAGAAGTTTCTTTCAGTCCCTGAATGGGGGACATGGGTTTTATTTGTATGGTTTATCGGATTACCGACTACAAAAATAATATACAATCAATCCCTATTGGGATCCGATAAGGTAGTAGTAATCTACATAAAAATAAGATCCTGGGAGACCTGTTACATGAATATAATGATACTTAAGGTATTCAAACCTCATTGGAAATCCCTTTTGAATAGGCGGGCGAAGCCGCGGGCAACAGCTAGTTATTTATGAAACACGAATGTAACAATGGTCTTTACACCGCGTTTCTTTTACTCTGTACGTGACATGCGAGCATGGTTGTGAATAATAAGTTCATCTGAGAAATATCTCTAATGTCTACACAAGGCAGGCATGCATAATGATAATACGTTTTTCCATGTGTCGCTGATACACTCGTACGTCTAGGTACTGTATCTTCTTTATTAACTAATATGGTATTTTCACTAGGGATAGAATAGGTATTGCTGGAAGTTCTAGAATTTTCTGTCACGACTGACGGGATTTTCTTCGCTAATCTTTCGTAAATTCTGAACATATCTGAGTAAAAGTAAATTGTGTTTTGTGTTAGATTCTTGGATTTTATAAAATCTAAAATTTACATAGATTAACTTTATTCGGATTTAACAAACGAACTGCTCGTAATCATAAATTGACTATATCGATTTATTAATAGCACCTTAATATGTGACTATTCGTTAATTATGCTTACGAAAGAAAGCAAAACATAAGGATATGCGGTCATTTTCTACAATGTATGTTAAAAATCGTACTTAAAGTCATTTACAACATAGGTTTAGCTAGCTTAATTGTATGGGTCTGACCAAGGGGGCGGTTCAACGTTAAATACAAGTTATAATGTGGCCAGCCATTGGATTGTGTTTCACGTAAACACTAAAATGTCATATCCATTTATCAGATCTCGCACATCCAAGTAATTGAATGGGTTTAATCAGCGCCAGAAGCCAACTTAGTGCCGTTTCGATGTTATTGGTCCTATAAACGTAATACGACCGTATAACTCACTATTTCACGTAATAAACTCAGTTTTCAACAAATATAATAACGCTAAATGATATTACTATATAGTTCTAGCGCATATTTTGTTAAATATGACAATTTTTTACTTGCCATTAGGGAACGTGAAAATCTATAATTTAATTATCCCACTAGTAGGACCACGTGGCAAAAAGTCTTTGGAAACTATTTATATCGTTACCGCAAACCGGCAAACATGAAAGTACCTTCTTGTTTGCCGGGTTGTGTAATATAGGTCGAATGTACTATCAGGGTCAGATTTCCAGAAACACTTTTCCGTATTAAATTTATGGTCCGTGGGTTTTGCTATAGAATGTACAAACAG
Organism: Euzophera pinguis; assembly: GCA_947363495.1. NCBI lineage: Eukaryota > Metazoa > Arthropoda > Insecta > Lepidoptera > Pyralidae > Euzophera > Euzophera pinguis. The sequence goes on from OX376154.1 coordinate 3,430,489, forward strand.
ATTACAAAATTGAGTTACTTTCTAAACTACTATCTGGACATATTTGATGACAGCCACAGGTTACTCATGAATCTGTGATTGCAGCTTATAAATGTTCTTGTGCTGGTGAAAAAATTCGTAGTTTTCGTTGAGCGCTTTGGAATAACTACCAAAGCCTTTTTGTTCCACGATGCTCAGTGGTTGAAAATCTCAATCAAATTTATTAGAGCTTGTTCTATTTTTTTCTTATCATCAGCGGTCATTTTAGAATTTCTCTTTAGCAGTAAAGTGGATTGAGTTATTTTTTTTGATGGGGGTTCACCAGATGAACTTGCTGTAAGGTGACGATTAGTATCTTGACTGTACTCGAGAGGATATTTCCTTTTCATGTGATTAACCAAATTAGTGGTACTATTTGAATTCTTGTACTCACATTTGCACAGGTTGCAAATAACCTTTTCAGGATTTTTAGTGAAAAAACTCCAGACACAAATTTTAGGTGGTGCCATTATGATTGAATCAACTTTGGATTTTTTGGCGCCAACAATAGCATCTTAAAAAAATAAAGGCGTATATAATAAATATAGCTTGAAACTGGGGTGAACAATACCGAATTTAGTTTCGACCATGCTTTTTTACTGTGTTCGTACTTGGTTAATATTGTTATACTAAACAAAATATACGCAAAAAAGAAACTGATTCTGAAAATAACAAATAAATTGGTTGTCAATTATAGTAGTTATTAGTATTTAAAATTTTCTTATGATAAAAAGTGGAACTGTGGCGGGGACGTATTGCTATCTCATGTAACAAGAAAAGGATGCACACACAGTGCATCCTTTTCTTGTTTTTGACAGTTACTCCATCCTCAAAATTTCATAGGTATTAATTAATATATAATATATATAGTATAACTTTTTTATTTTTGAACGGATTACTGGTACTAAAAATATTGATATGAAAGAAAAAATAAAAATCAGTAGAATACCCAATTGCAGTTAGGTTAGTTTTTTATTATATTTATATATTTTATGTATAAAATTTAAAAAAAAGATATAAAATGCTGGTTGAATTTTGTATCTTTTTTTTAAACAATATTTAAACAACCATTTATTTAAACAATATTGTACAAATTAAATTTTCACACGCACTGCACATTCAAAACATATAATAAATCGAATAAATGATATCCCGTAATTTTATTATGTACAAAATACAATTGTATAGCAAAATAGGCTAATTTAATTGTAGTTTACGTGTGAATGTATGTATACTGTTGTAAAAAATGCTACGCCTGGCCAATAGTCTCCATAACACGAACAGAATTTTATAAAAATATTGTATTTAAGGAACTAGAGGGAATTACAAAAACTGTTAATAAAAAGGCTTCGTTTCGTAATTTTTATTATTTCCAAAACGTCATTAATGATATGATGATAAACATTGACACAGATTATTTTATGACCGCTTCTTTTTTGTTGGGATACGCATTAAGTGTTCTTTTTACAGTTTTGATAACAATACAATGTTTGTTATACATAAAAATATTTAGAACAAGCAGCCCGTTCCGACTTCGTCCGGGTTAAACAAATTATGTAGTAGTTGGTTGAAGCTAACCTCTTCATTTAGCATTTCTCTCAAAACCGGCTACATAGTTCACCCTAAAACCGAGTCAAGTAGTCCAAATACCCGATGTATACCATATGTATTCATCTCATGATGTGGTAGTGAATCCCGCCACCGAAAGTATTTATTTCCAAGGAAGATCGAAACATAAAATAATCTATCTGTTGCGGACAGAAGCTTCAAGAAATGAGCGACCGCCAGCAACCCGGTCGACTCGCTCGTGGATGCTGGCCGCTTCGCTCTCTTCCGCTTGAATGTTCTCGATATCAAGCGCCAACTTCTTCTGTATGAGGTCGGCTTCCAGACGCAGCTCCCGGCGTGGTCAGCTCGGCGAGCTTCTCTTCTGCGGCGAGTTCAGCTTGCTTAATACGGACGGCGGCACTAGCGGAGGACATGTGAGAGCGTCCTGAGCGGACGGACCCGGCGTGGGACCGTTGAATCCGTCGTGAAGTATGGGCGAAGCTTGTGGTCTGCTCTTCTGATGTGGGTTCCAAGGCTGTCATCGTGTGCTGGATGGCGGTGGATTGCCTCTTTGGGATGCGACGCCTGGCCCGAGTGCTTCGTTCGGTAGCGCTCGGCGTTCTGGGTGGATCCTCGAAGACACGTCCCCGTTGTTCCTCTTCCCCGGACTGGTTCCTTGTGACTATCATTTTCTTCGCTGCTTCAAATGTCCAGAGATGTTGTTCTGGATAATCCGGCGACTCGAAGGACCAAAGATATTGTGGACTGTAGAGTTTTGATGTTCTTGATGAGTCGTCGAATTAAAAAATAGTTTATTTCTGCGGATCTTCTTTATTTTTCACTATTTACAATTTCACTGCGAGTACAAGTAATTACACGTATTTACTACAAATTATTCTACATATTTACAAGTATTTATCCTAACTTACAACTATTCTTAACGCTACTAGTAGGCGAAAGTGGGCAGCCAATCACAGGCCGCGTCGCTCCCCCCGTACACGCATTGAGTGATACCGCTGCGTGACTCATGCGTGTACTAGGCGCGTTCATTGAATGCGACGCCCTGATTGCCTGCTGGCGGTCGCTCATTTCTTGAAGCTGCTGTCCGCAACATCCTCCCCCCGGCGAAGACTCGGCGGAGCCTCTTCTCTTGGCAGGACAGCGAGCTTGGACGTAGGCCGCATAATGATTCCGCTTTTTGTTTTCACCTCGATGTTTTTCGTATTTCTCCATCGGGGCCGGGGAATACTCGTTCGACGATTCCTCTCGGCCAGGTGCTTCGAGGTAACGTAGCGTCCACCACTATGACAAGATCACCTTCCTTTAGTGGTGGTTTTTCTTCTCCTAAATCCTTCTTCAACAAGTTTTCCAGTGGCTTCACAGATTTCACTGTTTTGATCAGTTTAGAGATTAACTTCCCTTCAACAGCCTCAGCAATGAAACCAAGATTCTCATCGTCAAGATACTTTAGGGTACCATTATGACATTTGAATGTTGAATTGGGGGTGATCTTGAGTGTATTACCTAGGTTGGGATCCGGTGATCCTCTTGAGTCTAGGGAGGGGGTTCCTCTAGTTGGCCTCCAGGATAGTGTAAAGTGTTTTAATGATTCTTTGTGGTAGTCTTGCTGTCCCAGTAGATTTTGACTCATTACTGCAAGATCTGTTCAAATGCCGGGTTTGCATTTCGAGCAATTGCTAAGGAGTAAGATGTAACGGCCATCTTTATCATGAACTTTATGACGATGGGTCCTTGTGAGCATGCCCTTATCAATTCATCAATAAGGCAGGACATATCTTTTCCACTTATGTTCACAAGAACAAGATACTTGTTGAGAGTCTCCCTCCTCGTGTCTCCTATTAATCCGCACAGTTCCTCAAGTGTTTCCTGGATTCTTTGGTCAAGAGGGTTTTCCAGTTGGATCCAATAATTTTTCAGCTTGCCCATGATGTCCACCTGATACTGAAGCAGAGCGTCGTCCTCTGGCTGGGGTTGATTTGGATTATGTTATGATTTCTTATGTTTTCGCGATTGTTATTCATTAAATTAAACTATTTTAATACGGTTTATTACTTATTTATTTACACCTGACGTTTCAAACACTTTACAGCGTTCATGGTCGCAGGCAGACTAAGTTAACATTTGTCTTTGATGTCATAAGATTACAAACTACCGCCTGAAATTTTATTGGGAACTATTCCGATTCACGCAGTATTGGCTCACAGTATCTAAGGGTCTTGCAGTCTGCTTCCAAGTTTGCGATTTTATTAAGTTAATGACTGGGTCCCAAGCTGGCGGTACCTGCCATCCATCCTCTCTATTGAAATTAGGATGTTTTTTAATTTCAATAGCTTCACGTAACATCCTTGGAATGAATCTGTTTTCCTTTACAAGGACTTGAGGATTATCAAAACGCATATAGTGGTTGGGTTTGTCTAGAGCATGTTCACAGACTGCAGACTTGGTTGAGCGTCTATTTTTCATGTCAGCATTATGTTCTTTTATACGAGACCATGAACGCTGTAAAGTGTTTGAAACGTCAGGTGTAAATAAATAAGTAATAAACGCGATAAAACCGTATTAAAATAGTTTAATTAATTGGATTATGTTCTTGGCCTGCTAAAAATTTAAAAAAACTAAATGTCAGTGTCAAAGTCAAATCGATTTTCAAGTTCAAGTTCAAGGGAATTAAATGTGATTATTTTTTTAAATTCCAAGTCTTTTACAAATTCGTCTCTCCAGCGGTACCTGGACTGGTCGCTTTCCACTTGGTCGTTCCATGTACACTCTCTTAACATCTGTCTACCCAGCTGACAATATCAGAATGTCCCCTTTTAAAACATCCACGGGGAAAACACGTAAAATTAAACCGTAATTATTTACTACAATTTTTTTTAACACTCCCTCAGTTTCGTCATCAGCTCCTGTTTCCATGACGCATGCCTTCCGGTTGCTTCCATTCCTATTATTATATAATCTTGGCATGTTTTTACGACTGGCCGCCTGCCTAACATCAACCCTCCTTATGAATGCGTCTTCAGCTACTGCTTCTATTTTTAAATGTGTGACACATATGTCGAATGACAATCATTCAATATCGTACAAAAATTATTCGACTCGCCGATTTTGCGTTAGTCACACTTTTAAATAATAGCACTCCTGAGTGATTCTATTCCTATTATTTTGGCCTGTTTTACGACTGACCGCCTAACGTCAATCTTCATTGGTAACGCAGAATGTACGTTTAGATTGATACCACTGGTTTTTTTCTCATCGTACTTGATGACACCGAAGCGCCACTGGAAAAAAACGTGTACTTCGTACCGTCTCGCCACGCGAAGGAATTGTAACACAAATCAAAATCCGTAATACTCGTATCTTTGGAATGGAATGTCCGATTTCATTCATTCAAAGAGTAATTTACAGATATTAAACCATCCTTGAATATGGAATAATTTGTTTGGATAAGGTTCAACACCGAGACACGAATAATATGGTCTAGTTTGTACCGGCGTTACTATTGCAAATTTTAACATGACAAAGTAGTAGTTGTGACGTAACTAAAATAGTTAGACCTATGGTACCACGGACTTTTTTGTAGATCTTTTTAAGATGTACAATACTGTAGTACATTATTTTGATATATCTCTTATGGTATAGCCAGCGTTTGCAATGTAAGTGCAAAAAATGTGTCAATTTACGACATCACATTAGAAACCTCTAAAATTATCAGTGTTCCTCTACTAGATGCATGTATTATACATATAAACCTTCCTCTTGAAACACCCTATCTATTAAAACAAACCCCATCTATCCTATGCGTGGTTTTAAAGATTTAAGCATACATAGGGACAGACAGACAGGAAGACGACTTTGTTTTATACTATGTAATGATAATGATGATGATGTAGCAAATTGCGTAATTGGGGAACTTTGTGTATTCATAACGTCATATTTAAATATTGGCAAATTGTACCCGAAGGCTGCTGCGGGAGTGCGGGTTAATGAAGGCTATCTCTAGTGCTCTACTGTAAAATTGGATGAATGCGTTTACACAAAAGTCAGAAATAGATAGATTTGTCTATCAAAACAATCCGTAAAAATATGAAAACGTTTTACTATATTATTCTCTGATATTATTACTTATATTTGTGTATGTTTATAATTTTCAACTATATCTGTTGCTGTACCCATCCTAACATAACTGTTTCTCTTCCACCTCGTAAGGGTTGACCGGAAGAGAATAGCAATAAGTCCGCCTTTGCTCATATTATATTGAAGTCTTTGTAAATGTTAAATTATTTGTTACTGTATGTGGGCAATAAAGATATTTTGTATTGTATTAATTGTATTGTATTGTATATTATTTTCAATTCTGTTCAGACGTCTTTAAGTAATCGAGAAGGAACTCCCTCCTTTTATTTCAGAGGGTTTTTTCATAAAAACCAACTCTTAAGTATAATTATATCAATACTTGCTGTTTCCCGCAGCTCCGTCTGCGTCAAAAGTAGCATATGTTTGACCCCGGGTCTTTAACTGTATTCCTACCAAATGTCATCAAAATCCGTTTAGCGGTTTGGCCGTGAAAGCGTAGACATACAGACTTTCTCACTTATAATATTATTAGTAAATTAGTAAAGTAATTAGTATAGTGTTATAAAAAAATTGAGTCATTTTTTGAAAAAGACGCCTTTTGTTGTAACCTGTATTCTGATACTATGTTCTTTGTGTACAATAAAGATTTTTACATACATACATACATACAAGACTTGTGTGTGAAATGAAATGATTTATTTCGCAATGAATGAGTGGATTACAGTTGTTATTTCAAAAACGTCCTGTCCATTCAGCCTTCGTTTACATGCAAAGAAACAAAAAATTACAAAATTAAAAAAATATTGTCTAAGTAATTTTGAATGATTATCTTCTATAGAAACAAATAATATTGATAGAAAATTCCCTAATAATAAACACGATCACCAAAATTTTCATTTTGGATTACACTAAATTATGCAAACTAGCAGCATTAATAAATATCGACTACCTAAGAGATAAAACATTTTCGCTATTCAAACTTTACTTGAAGGCGTGTCCTGTCCTATACCATTAGTGCGATGAGCGATCGAAAGATACCGAGCGCTATCAAATTATATAAATTGATTAACATACGCAGTAACAAGCGCTTTTAAAAGAAGCAATTATTGTTAAACACTAAATTGTTTTTGTACAATGGAGTGTATTTTATTTTGGTACTTTTAATAGCTGTTTATTGAACTTGGTGACGTGCAGGTGGGGACGTATATAATACCTAATAGTTTTGGTACCCGATATTTTTTGAGCCTATTGAAGCGCGGAATACGGAGGTGTTGGAAATAACAGGTGCGATAGTACCAAGCTACCGAGAAACTATGCATAATTAATTTTACTTTGCAGTGGTACCACGAGGTATTATACAAGGTTATTTTGCCTACTGGCCAAATAATGTCAGACTATTTGTAATCGATATAACGATTTGGTTAAATAAAATAAACAAAAAAAAAATTCTTAAGTGTGGTCACCTTATTAGGTCACATGTACTTGTACAATGATCAAAAATTGCCCCGCGCCACGCACCACTTCTGCGTAATTTCCCTTTCGCGTGTAAAGTCGGTAAAAAAAAGTGAAAGCTTTCTTCCTTTATTACTAAAATAAACTAAAATTCTAACGGTTCGTAAATAAGGTAAATAAGCCTTGGTCAATGTTGATTATTGTCTTCAATATCATATTAAAATTTGGCACATAGTTTCAAAATAACCCTGTTTATATAACTAGCAGCCCATCCCTAATTCGTCCGGACCTATTATAATAAATAGTCTTTGACGATAAATATGCTATTCAACACTGAATATTAAAAACTATTGTAGCCTGCATATGAGAAAATAACATGATTATGACAATTAAAAAAAAAACAAATCTGACCAGAAGTTCCTGAGATATTCAAATATTCCGTATTCAAATAAACAAACAAACACTTCAAGACAATGAGGTGTCTTTCTGTGCAATAAATGAATGAATTGAACAACCAATATTTATTTTTGTATGTAAATGGTGCAATAATGTGTTCATTCATTCATTCAATATTTAAATTACAGGGTCGAATGTAAATGCCAAGGATGTGGTTCTTCGGCGCGGCCGCGGAGAGGCAGCCTTCGAGGGCTCGGGGTCCGGCAGTGCTGGCTACAGCCGACGGCGCAGTGCCATCTGTACGGGTCATCTCGCACGACTGCCATTCTGTAACTAGAAAAAGAGGACTCGCTGTAAGTTTTTGTTTTAGATATCCACAAGATCATAAATGATGTTAAATTATTAAAAAGGGCACAAATATAATGGCCTTGATAAGGGTTACACGTTAGTGCCGTTTGGTGTACAGACGCAGGGCCAGTGGAGGCCGAGTGCTTTAGAAATTTATAAAGATTTGTCGAGGGTGGTTAGAGGCAAACGCTTGACCAAAGTGCTGGCCTGTATTTTGCACAAAAAATTAGTATAGCAATACAGCGAGGGAATGCGGCCCGCATTTAGGGCACGTTGCCTCGAATGGTAGATAGTTTTTAGGTTAGTTTATAGTTTTAGATATATTTAGTACTAGCTGACTCCGCCTGCGTTAAAATGTAGCCTATGTTTGACCCCGGGTCTTCAACTATATCCATACCAAATTTTGATCAAAATCCGTACAGCGGTTTGGCAGTGAAAGCGTAACAGACAGCCAGACAGACTTTCGTACTTTTAATATTATTAGTATGGATAGTTCGGGTGTGGTTCTTCTGCGCGGCCGCGGAGAGGTAGCCTTCGAGGTACGGGGTCCGGTAGTGCTGGCTGCAGCCGACGGCGGAGTGACTTCTGTACGGGTCATCTCGCACGACTGCCATTCTATACCTAGAAAAAGAGGACTCGCTGTAAATTCTTGTTTTAGATGTCAACAAAATATTATATGATGTTGAATTATTAAAAAAGATATGGATCAAAAAGTGGTATTTTTGAACATTGTAAAAAATGTATTTAAATTGGCAGAGTTTCATAGGACCCCGTCGTCAGTCAGAGGATGCACAAACGCATTCGTATTATTAAAGCTCTCATTCATGTTATTGCAGAACACCTGTAGACCAAATCAACAGTGTGCTCAATAAATAATTGGTATTTTTTTTTTCTGAATCCTGATCTCACTCAAGATCAACTGAACAAACTTGAGCGTCTTGGCTATTTGGCTTACGGAAATATGATCACATTTCAGCTTTTCGCACGCAACTCAAGTGGCTCTCCATCAGACTTCGTCGTAATTTACACATCCGTTCCCTTCTATACCCAAATCTGTTTAATGCCTTTACACCTCTGTATCTAAAAGGACGTTTTTAGATCAATAAGCGCTATATGCGTAGCGTTAATTCCCTTTGTTTGGCGATTCCTGACCACTCTTCTCGTTTCTTATCAAAGTCCTTCACAGTTCAAGCTACTACTTTGGAATGCATTACCGGTAGACATTCGTAAGGTACAAACTATTACTTCGTTCAAAGATCAGATTAAGTCTCACTACCTTTCCGAGGTACAATAATCCTGTCTTACATTGTGTTATAGCTGTCACTAACTTCTTACACTTATTTAAAGTATTTATTTATTTATGTTATATAGGTTTATTCTTATTATTTATTTATGTAAGTTTATTGCATGCGTTAATGTATGCATGTACATTTAAGCTGTCTGCACCGCTCACGCAAGTGTTTTTTTTCCGCAGCTTATTTCTACCCTAAGATTGGCTGCAATAATATGCATTATCGATAAATCGGCCTTTGTACACATTTAGGTAGATTTAACTTTGTGTTTTTAAATGGTGCAATAAAATGTTTATTCATTCATTCAGCGGTCAGTAAACGTGGAGCAAGTATTGTGCAAATTTATTATAGTACCGTTTTGACTCATCTAGTAGAAGAAGTAGGAAATAGGAATACTGTTTATGCATGTTTGGAAAAATCTTTATTGTAGGAAGGCTCAGTCACACGAAAGAACTCTACACAACACTTTAATACCAAAAGAATTGACGTGTCCTTGAAGAAATTTTTCCGTTCGTGAGAGCCCAAATCGGCCTGGCAAAACAGTAAATATTTGTCAGTTGATATTGTAGTGTAGATTATAGAGAACGAATACATTAAATTAATTACACACGGCCAAACCGCTGAACGGATTTTGATCAAATTTGGTATGGATATAGTTGAAGACCCGCGTTCAAACATAGGCTACTTTTTGACCCAGGCAGAACTGCGGGAAACAGCTAGTTGTTTATATTTATAAAAATAAGGTAGGGAAAGACAAGGACCACCCTTAGGCAAGGCAACGCGATATGTTTGTTTTTCTCTGAACTAATGAGTATCGATTTTCTTTTGCCCGTAGTGGATTATTTATTGGAAAATTTATAAATGTTATGTCATCTGATGAAATAAACAAATAAGGTGAACAATTAAAATAGAGTCTCTTAGAGTAGTTACTTCCATTCCCTAGACGGACTTACATACACATAAGTACGGTCGAATACGCGCATACTAACTCGAAGAATACGTGATTATAGTTCAGACACATAAAAAGAAAAAGCGAAGGTCCACGTACAAAGTAGACGCGTCTTCTCAAGTGGCAATAACTCATGATCCTGAACTTTTTATTTGTACGGTGTCTTCTTACGAACTGTTACTGCTGGTTACGTAATATGCTCGGTGGATAAACATGAAATAATTTTAGTAGTCACAGTTTAGAAATATTAATTCCTATGCTATTTTATACATAATTAAAAGTTATTTCACCAGTAAAGCCACAAACATGGCTGTCTCCCACAGACCATATAAGCATTGCAACTGGCATGCTCAGATTCTGGCGCTAGTGCGAGGATATTACTTATTATAATAGCTAATGGTAAACTGGAGAGTACTTGCGTTTTTAAAAGCCGTTAATCATGAAATTATCAATTCATTCAACGATCTGGCCACGGCAGATACACGGTTCTACATTGTTCTACATTTACTACATGGCTTGATTGATTAAGCTTTCACATGAATATATTATTATAACTACAAAGATTTTTATTCAAACATTACATTTTAGATAAGTGTGTCAGACGAGAAAAAATAACGTAACTTCCGAAACGCTGCCGAATTTAATGTTCATAGTCTTTTTCCGCTCTATTGGTCTCCGTAGATTTACGGTAAGCAGTTTCTCTGATAGAATTCTAGATATAATCTGGTGAAAATACTATGTACACATATAGCCAACTAAACAAATATTTTAAATGTGGTTTTTATAAACTCTTTTATCTTATTTTGTAGGTTGTGCCTAGATCTAACTTGCAATATTAGGTATTCAATTTCTCACTATATCTTGTCCTTAATATGAATAACTCATCCCTTGAGACTATGATTAACTTTATCATTGAACATGATAAGCATCTTAATATCTTTAAGGATAAATCTTTTGCTTAACGTCTATCCTTCATTTTATTCTACATGTTTTTGACTTCAGCGTGTTCCAGAATTACCGATCTGAATTCCTGCTTTTATTTCTGATCAGTTCTCTTGGAATATTAGAACGTATCTATTAAAATGACTTCTTAAATTTCTATAAAAGTAGTGTTTTCATTTTTGGTTTTAAAAAGTTATTAAAATGGGAATAATACTTGTATTGTATTGTATGTAAACATACTACTTTTTGAGGTCGGCACTGACCTCAGAAAAGTTGTATATTTTTTAAAAGATCGAGTATAACCATCGTGGGCCGTAGGCCTAGCTATGTGGACGGTCGTAGGTTCGAAAATTTCTACAAGTTATCTCCGTTCCCGTGTGTCTAGGACAGTGAAAATCAGCTGATTCTTGAGTAAGATTGTAGACGTCTTCTAAAGATTCTGGGTATAAAAATGTATTGGACATTAATTATATTACTCATATGAAGCTTCTTGATTTGTCTGGTATCGAACTGAAAGTAAACAATTTTTAAAAGGGGAGATTAAATATTTAAATTTTCAATTGATGATGTGGATCGCAAGGTAGCTAACCTGAGGTGAACTGGGCGGGTCACGTCTGCCGAAGGCAGCACGGACTTCTGCAGATACCATGTGACGACCATTAGGATGATGTTTATTTTATTATATCAAATTGTAATATCAATAACATAAATGAAATCAAAAGCAATTGCAGCAGTGGAAATAATAAAGGCGTTGTACTTATTTGCCTATGATTGTTCTCGTCGTGATTTACTCTCTTGCCATCTTAGAATAGAAGAATAGATATTGAAACGCTTATCAATTTACAGAAATGTTTTACAAAACAAAATAAATATAATAAGTGCACGACAGACGTGTTAATAGGTGAAAAGCATGACTAGCACTGAATTTTAGCAACCACCTTCTGAGGAATCTGATCTTGGCAGCTGAGCAACTCCGCCTGGGGTTGTATGTTACAGTGTATAAGGCAGCCTTATCTTTTGCTACTTTACGCTATTGAGGCAATCTGTCACAGTCTTCTTGATGGAGTTTCTAAGGCCCCGTTGTATACCGGCCCACCGCATGAGCAGCATCGATCAGAAGGATGATGCGGTCTCTCTGACTGAAAAGCCTTTGTTTGCTAAGGAGTGTAAAGAATACGGCCTCTACGACGTCCGGGGCGGTGCTTAGCAAAGAGTTCGGGGTAGCGCCCAAATAAGTAATCCTGCACCATCCTGATGAGATTCATCTTAGACCAAGCGAACAATTAATGACAATATCAATGCGAAATATTTTTCACCATCGGTTAAGAATAAAATAGAACCAAAACAAGAAAAAATGAAAAAAAAAATTAGAAAAGCGTATAATTTGTACACATAAATGTTATGCTGCTAGATTGTCTACATATAAACAACTGACAATGGATATATACAAAAAATTTAATATTAAACGAAGCACTCAATCGTTAAGTCGTAAAGGCTTATTTATAACTTAATTTTTACGTTAAAAGAGCAATAGAACAAACTCAAAAGAATTCAGATTAATAACATAATGGATGCTTTTAACTTAATTTAATTCAGTAAAGTAATAACCTACGATACATTTGCAATAACGAGCGTACTTCTAAGATTAGCGATAAAAATATGTATGACAAAAGTGAGATCCAATCATTATACTATAAGTTTTTATCCGGAAAGACGCGAACCAAAGAAAAGGAAGGTATGTGTTTGACATACATCTTTATGTTATTTAGTAACTCCTAACGTCTTGACCTTTTTATAGTGCATAACTATTAAATGGTTTTTGCCAATCTATTTCGGCGATTAGCTAACTAACCAATTATCGATTTTAATGACGGATATTATTATAACAAGTATTTACATTACAAATATGTATAATAAACATAATATAAAAAATAGGAAAAAGTTAATATATAATGACCACCCCGTGTGGTACCTGGCCCAATAGTACCCATAAAGCGGCATACACGGAGTGGTTATCTTTGGTCTAAACTATTTAATAAAAGCCCTAGCTTCCTAACCCCAAAAGGATGTGTGTAAAGAAGTACTGGCCATCTACCAGTCTATATATATATAATTGGGACTCTGTCCCCATATAATCCGCATCATTCACACCGCGACGGTAGAACCCGTAATACGAGGCTAGTGTTTGGGCACCGGCGGTAAAAAATGTAGAACTACAAAAACAGCTCAACTCAATCCAACGCGGATTCGCACTAAACATGGGCAGGGCGTATCGCACGATCTGTCTAAACTCAGCACTGATACTGGCGTGTCGACAGGGATTTCATTAGCATGGTGGACCACGTCGAAAACGTCTCACGTAAACTTTAAATCAGACTTAACGATTTATAAATCGTTATATATAACATGGCGTGCGCATCCTGTCCGTTTTATAAAGTCTGATTATTTTTAAGATTTAATTTTATGCCATTATACTGATAATGAAACCTTACGAGTCTGATTATAGTAATTAGTTAAGTATATAAATAAAAAAATAAGCCTTTATTCCAAAACTTACAATTTTTAAATCTTTAATTCTATAAATTTAAAAACTTTTAAAAGTAATGGCCCCTTTTTGGGAATAGGCCTCCTCCAATAACCTCCATGCTGCTCTATCTTAAGCTTTATCTTTCCAAGTTTTTCCCGCCACCCTGACAATGTCGTCCACCCACCTCTCTCTAGGATATATGTCACATGAAAATCGTTCGATGTCGAACAAAAATAAATCGACTCACCGATTTGGCGTGAGTTACACTTTCAAAAATAGGGCTCCTGAACTAACTCAGTAGTTCTCTAGTAGAGATAAGTTTGTTTACTAAATTTATAGCTTCTCGTGACGGGGACTTTACCTACTTACATACGTTTTTTACAAACCATTATAGCTTTCATATTATGTGGTTTTGAAGACTATAGTCATATTAATTTCACAATAGAGCTTGGTTTCGTCCGTGCCAGGCTTAGCCATATCCATCTTACGGAAAGTAGCAAGAAATATTTACAAATTACATAATTACTAAATTACAAGAAATTTAGACACTCGACGCAAGATGTATTACTGTTCGCGACACCAGCGGGTCGATATTAGGGTAGTCAATAATTATATATATAAATATATTCTAATCTCATTATCGATATTAGCTCGTGTCGCTCATATCTTGCTAAGTTATATGCCGCCGGGTATACCATAGCTAATTATGAAAGAATACCGGGAGTACGCAGAAGTGTGGTTACTATAGCATGAGGTGCGCGGAGTGCAGGAGGTATCGAAAACCGCAATCCAGTGATCCAGTGTCCAGTACACTCAATCGGCGCAATCCAGTATACTGGATCGGCGCGATCCAGCACAGACTTGCGCCGATCCAGCACTGGATTGCGGTGGAGATTTGTGTGTGTGGGTAATTTCGTGTCCATGACGCCACTGGATTGCCGCTACTGGATCGAGTGTAAACCAGCCTTAATGGCTGGTTTACACACGATCCAGTGCTTTCACGGACTCCAAATCCACCCCACACACGCAAACCATTTACTTACACATTTAAATAATTGTTTGTATGTGTGTATCCGTGAAAGCACTGGATCGTGTATAAACCAGCCATAAGGCGCCTTCCAAGCTCCCGCACAAAATCCTTTGCCTCTCTACACCATACACCGCATATCTCAACAACAAAAGTGGCAAACAAATAAGAATTAAGAGGCACATATTTAGTATGTTTCTGGGTGGCTGTCCATTCAGCAGCCGCGCCATTTTTAACATAAGTTTTACCACACTTCATGGTATATTACATTGGGTCAAAGAGGAGATCCATCCTCAGAATGTAATTTGATATCTTGTATGTACATAGACTGATTAAAGAACTTTACTTACATTTTAGCTAAACACATTATTACTGATATAAAATATATTATACTCGTACATACAAACAACTTTACCAGTTTAAGGGAAATTGACGATCTCTTAACATACCTATATAGATACAAAGCACAGCAAAGAAAAAGATAAAAATTACCCTTATTTAATATGTTTTTGTAAACAATAAATAATAAATTGCCAAGTGTTATGGATCACGCGGCAAACCACGAGTGAAAAACGAGCTTATTACGTTACGTCTACTAGTAAACAAACATTATGAGCTACGTAACAGCAAATTAATTTTAAAAGAAGCCTTATCCGAATGTACGAAATACATAGCGATTTTTTTAAGGTGAAGGTGTATATTTTTATGTATTGTATTACCCTCAAGATCTTACTGATGATTGATATTTATCATCATCGTTTCAAAGATGTCTTCAATCATTATTCAATTTAATTTATTCTAATTTCGACAAACGAAACATTCTTTTAAGTAGTATTTAATTTAGTATATAGTATTTTATTGCTTTTGAAGCCACATTGTTATTTGAAGACAATGTCTCTAGCCAGTAAATCATATCTTGTTTCTAATGACAACCATCTCGATCTATAGGAATCTATAGGAATATAAATCGTGTGAGTCATATTCTTTGAGTAGTTGTCTTCTTCAAAGGTAATTTATTCCAGCAAAGTGCTGAAGATAGCTTCTTCCAAAAAAAATATTTTTTGGTTAAATTCACCCAACTTTTAAAAAGCAGATAACATCAAACTCTTAGAGGTTTGTGTAGAATGCTTTCGTTTATTTTTTCATGCCTCAATGACAAGCCATTTTTATTTATATACGATTATATAACAATGTTAACTTAAAAATAATTAAACTATTTTAATACGGTTTTATCGCGTTTATTACTTATTTATTTACACCTGACAAAGTAAATAAGCTGTAAAGTGTTTGAAACGTCAGGTGTAAATAAATAAGTAATAAACGCGATAAAACCGTATTAAAATAGTTTAATTTAATGAATAACAATCGCGAAAACTTAAGAAAACATTAAAAATAATTTCTTAAAAATAAAACAGAGCAGCTTATCTTTGCGAGGTAGGGTACCCTGAAGAATAACAGCATTACCCCTTTGCACTGCGATAGCTATTCGCTGTGCGAAGTAACTGCCAGCCCTTGGATCCCCCGTGACCTCGCGGAGAAGAGTTGAAATTCCTGAAAAAAAGCACTTAAGACTCTGGGCCCCATGGTCCCATCGTTTCAATGGCGGAAGGGTACGAAGATGTAGTTGGTGCTAAGGCGAACACATATTTTCGACGCTTTGTACCCTCTGCCGCTGCTGCCGCTTCACCGGTTTGCACGGAAGTGGAAGCCACATGCGAAGGAGCGACAGTGTCCACGCATGTGTGGCGTCCCAAATCAGACATTTGCCCAACCGCCATGGTACCAACGACATCCCGTCAGGCCTCTTTCCGTCTGACCTTAATAAGCCACGCGGTTCTAATACCACTGGAACGGAAATAGAGCAGAGTGTTTTTTTTTTACATATGGGTTCGTCTCAACTTCTTTGATAGTTTACATTGCTGGTAAAGGAATACTCTTTGCCACTCTCCATTCGCCTCAGCCAGTCTACAGATCACCCCGACACCCAATGATGGGCTAAGAATATTACCGGTTAGGAGACCTGCGGCGTGGACTGAGGACAGAAAAGGGGGCAAAGAGACATCAGAAACTTTTCTTATTCCTAAACCTTCTAATCATGTTGGTAACGATGACTGGTTTCAGGATATTTCATCTAGTTGACAATTTAGATTTTTATTAGTGTTTCTTTAATAATAATTTCTAAAGGTTTCAAAAGGCTAAAATTTAAAACAAAGTAATTTTTTTTTATATATACCTATATTGTCCAACTGCTGGGCAAAGGTCTTCCCCAAGCCTTCCAAACCTCTGTTTCGCCACCTCTGACCACCTAGCTTCGAATCTTCTCAAGTCATCGCTCCAGCGCATCCTCGGTCTTCCTCTCTTTCGCCAGCCACCCTCAGGGCGCCAATTAGTAGATATTTGAGCCCAACGATTGTTATCCATGCGGGAGACGTGACCCGCCCAATCTCATTTAAGTTTGGCAGCTTTGCGTCCTACATCGGCGATTCCTGTCCTGGAATGAAGTTTTGTCACTGTTGTTGCAGTAACTTCGTTCCATTGCACGTAATATAATTATACATAATTAAATTTAGTTAAGAATAGACAAGAACGAACAACAGATAGAGCCATATGAGCGTTAATAGGCTACTTGACTGAATTCATACTTTGGCAATATTTGCATACGAAACATTAAGTACACTAAAAATTAACCCAGTAATTGGTTTTTAAAGTTTTCTCAAGAAGAAAAGTGGGGGCGTGGTGGGGTCGTCTTGCTATCTCTTTTATACTCACAAAACCAAATGGCAGTGACGTCACTGCACACACAGTGCATCCTTTTCTTGTTTTCTGACAGTTTCCCCTTCCACCTGATTTCAAAGGCTTATATATCTTATTTATTAATACAGCCAGAGTCGACTCGCAAAGAAGATCTTATTTATTTAAGAATATATTTACAAAAATCTTTCTGTTTTCAGTTTCTGGTTGTGAAATGTTTGTTAAGAATGATAAAAATAAATTGAGTAAAATACCCAATTTTAAAAAGTCGTTCAGAACAAGAGTTAAAAATGTGCATTTGATCATGAACATATAAATTTAAAGAATCATGAGCACTTACCAAATTATTTGCGTGTTTTCGCCACCAGTTAGTTCATGCAAACTAAAGTGCTTGTAACTTTGACTTCCGCAAAGTAACGCCTGAATTAAATATCTTATAGAATCATATAATATTGGAGCACCAAGTAATCGCAGAGACTTATAAGTTACGATTTTGGTATTAGGCGCTAAACTGTTAAATTTGGAAATTATATTTTCTTTAGTAACCTGTCTTTTTCTTATTTGATTTTATTATAACTGATATTACCACACAAGGTAACTTATTATTTATGGAGAATTTTTCATACACAGGAATGGATGTGGACGCTGACTGGTCATAACCGAGAACCAAGAGCCAAACTCGACCATGGTGGTGAGCTCCAAATAATGCTGCCAAGTCAAGGCCAAGACAAGTTGAACTCTGGTGAAGTATGCCTTTTGGCCGAAAGCCCATACCGCATATTGAGGGTAAGTTCGGCCTTCAATCATTTTCTTGTTTTAAATATAAGTATGAGAGGTAGAGGAGATTTTTCTTATTCTCTTTGACTAGAAAATAACTAGATTCGCACACCCTGGTATTATAATTACCTAAAAATCAAAATACAGTTGAAGATATTTAGTATATCATATTGTATTAAGACAGCAACAAGACAGAGTGACACACAAAAAAAGTCGAACAACTCCCCGCAATTTACACATTCTGTATGCCATATAAAACAAAACAAACCTTATACATAGATTCGCACACCCTGGTATTATAATTACTTATAAATTAAAATACAGTTGAAAGTATTTAGTATATTATATAGTATTAAGACAGCAACAAGACAGAGTGACACACATTCAAATTTAGTAAAAATATATCAAAATGAGAACAGCCAGGATATAAAATAAAAAGGTCGAACACTTTGAACGTAGAATATTTCAGAATTGAATAGTTAATAATTCAGTGATTAAGTGAAAATCATTTATTGCTGACACTCTTATTTATTATGAGCTCGAATCACTTTGTAAAATACGTTGACTATTTAAATATAATTAGGTGGTTCCAACCGGATAGAAGGGGGTGACTTCTATGTTCCCCCCTTAAAATTTTTAAAAAGGCATTTTCTATATTACTGCGAAAAATAATAAATATTTTAGATCCTCCACGTAACATAATATTACATTACTCCATGAAGGTAATTGGGAAATTAACCAACTCGAAAGTCTTGATGAAATCAGGTAAATAATTTTTTTTAGCATATTGTAATATAACTCTATTCTCTAAGTGAATTCTTCTTTGAATTTGCTCTCGGCGTCATAATCTTCGTAATCAATTTAGAACCAACACCGTCCAAATCAAAAATTCCTCGATTTAATCGAATTGATTCCATCAATACTTACATTTTTTTTTGTCTGATAAATTCAATGTTTTTGATGATTTGAGTTAATAGGTAGTTACTAGTTTTATTTCACAATTATGTCCAAAGTTTCACATAGCTGATTAATCATTATTAGTGTATAATGTATGATATCAATCAATATAATTACGCATACAGCACTCTAGATTACCTTATCAAATCCATCGTTTAAACCGATATTACGGTTCCGTTATCGCTGCATTTTACAATCCCCTAAAAGGATGTTATACTTATTTTATGACTTTTACTATTTTCTGATTGAGACAACCCTTACTGAAAACGTTATCATACGTAATAGTTCTTCACTTAGCCATTCAATCAATCAATCAGTTTGTTTGTTACGTAATTATGTTTTAAGAAGGTTTGTTTCTAAGATTTCAGCTATTTACATACACTAAAATCCCATTATAAACTGTTTTTGAATAAGTAGGAAAGGATATACCTATATCAACATATCGTACAGTCAACCAGCAAGTGACAGAAGAGGATATGCTTACAAGAACGGCAGAAGCATTTACAATATACAGTACAGTATTAAGTATGTAAATACTTATATGATCCATACAAATTAAATTAAATATTAAACGAATAAAACCAACATAGATAGAATAATTTTACATATATAAATACGTAACAAAAGAAATAATCCGCATGAAGTTAAAAAGTAGCCTGTGTTTGACCCCGGGTCTTCAACTTTATTGAATACCAAATTTCAACAAAATCATTCAGCGGTTTGGCCGTGAAAGCGTAACCGATAGGCAGATAAACAGACTTTCGCACTTACAATATTAGTTTGGAAGTATGTAAAGTTATTAGAAGTGCTCCACGCTTAAATAAATTAGTTAAGGTCATTTTAAACAACTGCTAATTTGCTATAAAATGTCAGCAGCTTTTACAACCGTGACCGAAGCTTTAGATAAGTCAGTTTGTTTACCCCTTAATGGACTAATGTAAAGGTTTGATTAGCACTGATAAAGCGATTTGATATCGGTAAAGCCAGCTACAGTATCTAGACAAGCTCGCCCTAGGAATAATGGAGCCTATTTAGTTTTTATCGGAGAAAATGTGGATATTTCGTAGATCACAAACTTTGCCGGCTCTTCCATTGAACCCTTCGAAGCTCACCGAGGTCAGTTGGAAATAATTTAATTTTAATTTAATTTTTAATTACAATTAAGATGGTTCAAAGAATGATAGACTAAAACGTTAGTAGACGTTACCGGGTCTGCGATCTCGTATAAATCAGTGCTGTACGAAATTATATTAACAAGATACAACAATATGGCCTTTGATTTCTTATGTTTTCGCGATTGTTATTCATTAAATTAAACTATTTTAATACGGTTTTATCGCGTTTATTACTTTTTGGTCGACCATGAACGCTGTAAAGTGTTTGAAACGTCAGGTGTAAATAAATAAGTAATAAACGCGATAAAACCGTATTAAAATAGTTTAATTTAATGAATATGGCCTTTGCAGTGGCGTAGCTAGCATAGGTGGCACCCGGGGCGAATTTTTATAGGTGTCACCCCAAAACTCAATCGAAACTGTTAAAATAAAAAAAAGTTATAATCATTCACGTTTTATTAAAATACGAGTACCTATTACAAATATTTTTATATTATGTGAAACAAATTTAGTTTGTTAAAAATTAAAATTTCTTCCTTCTAGATTTGACACTAGCGAACTCCGAAATCACGTCTTCAAAATTTATATTTTGTGTTGCTTCATGTTCTATCGTTAAAATACCAAGATTGTTTAATCTGGTTTCAGTCATAGTAGACCGCAAGTAATTTTTAATTAATTTTAATTTGCTGAAACTTCTCTCACATGAAGCAACTGATGCACATATTGTTATAAATAACTTTAGTGCGACCGTTAGATTCGGAAGAGATTCTGTAAAATCCCATTCCACATAAATTTCAAAAAGTCCAGTTACACCCAATTAGAGACAGTAACATTAGCCGCTTTTAAATGTCTTCTCAATCTTGGTATTTCTAAAAGGAGTTCTGTTTCTGATACTTCATCGTAAAGGTTAGTAAATTTTGATATAGCAAATTTTAACTGTTCAGTGTTTGCCGAAAGCAAGGTCTTTGACCTCAAACAACGAAGCTACGTCTTTAATGGACTTAACTCTTGTTTCAAGTTCAATACTGAATCTGTCAAGACATTCTAACATGCCCTTTTGAAGTTCCGCTCTAAGTGTAAGTCCAGCATCGGTGGACGATGCTAAGTCACCGGGCATGCGTTACTTGCGACGAATTCGTCGTTCCATCGAAATGACTATATTAAATCGGTTTTTATAAAAAAAAGTTGTTTATAATATCTAATAATTAACAAACACTTTGCACTAGACGTTCACACGTTCACGTAAGAGAATATTGAAATGAATGCGGTCGGAAACAAAAGAAATGGCCCAATCCACAATACAAGTGATGAGCGCTATATCGAGGGAATCCCCTGACTAGCTTGGTTATGCGCGAACGGGGTATTAAATTTTGGGGGAATCCCTAATCGATTGACAGTGTGCACATTGTTTTTTTTCTAAATATCAATTTATTATGCTCGTGGTATGATATTATAGTTACCTAGATAATTTTATTAGTGGCGGTTATGCTCTCTGCCACAGATTTACGATTTTTTATAGATAGAAAGAACTATAACTGATGGTCATAGTCGGGCTCGGGGTGTCACCCCAAACGAGTGACACCCGGGGCGGGCCGCCCCCGCCGCCCCCCCTTAGCTACGCCACTGGGCCTTTGTTTAAAGAGTTATATTGAAATATATATTGCTTGTTTCATGCAGATATAAGAATATATTTATCTGCATTTTCCATATTGGCTTTACTAACCAGGCAATATAACCTGAATTCGCAAAATGTAAGCCGATAAATATATTGTTACTCTGTAAATTTCTTTAGAAAATAATAAAGTTTAGCTTAAAAGTCAACATGTTTTCTCTAGAATCTTTAACCATAAACTAACAGTGTTCGATTATAATTTGCATTCTGAGTAAGATAGGGCTACATACTAGGGGTTCTTTGGAATCCAAAAATGATACCTTTCGGTCACAAGACAAATATTGGCGATTCAACAATGTCGGCACGCCACCCACATTTGTTTCACAAGTCGCTCGATCGAGCAATTGTTTTATCAACATTACAAGGAAGCAACAATCAGATTAAACAAATAGTCAAGTTATGAGAAAAAATTTACTGATAATCAATCCCCGAAATTCAAACCTTGCTATTTTAAAAAAATACGACGAATTTGACAATTTGCTCCATATACAAAAACACTACTTTTCAATACATCTTGAAAGTAAAACTATCACGACAGGATGAAGTTTTATTCGGATACATTTACCACCACAGAGGACCGCTAAATTTCGTTAGAATAATTGCATAATTTTATTTTAACATAAATTGAAATGAATAATGACGTCGGCCATAGCGCTCCTTTCAATATATGAAACCATGCGATGGAACACAATCTAAACCTTTGTTTATTTTCATTCTATACAAATGCAGTTTATATTCTCACTTATTCTTTACCTTAATTGGTCAATTTCGTATGTATGAAAGGTAAAGAAACCTTTAATAAAACGAAAATGTACCATTTGTGACTATATTATTGTGGCCCAACTACCTTGTGTTCTGTTGTTCCATCTTATACATAGTCTAAGAGACTTGATACTTTTTGGATCGACTATCATTTTCCATGGTTAATAATTTGACTTTGACTAAGTCAAACAGGACTTTATATGTTATGGTACAATTTTTAGTGATAGCACAATACTATGCCGTGAATCCATACTAATATTATAAATGCGAAAGTCTGTCATTAAAAAAAATATCTGACTTTTTAGGTATTTCTACATCTATTAATAAAATAAATAAAATATAATAAATAATAAGCCATTTATTCTACTACCATATCAGTACATGTCTATTAATTGTTTTTTTTTTTTTCAAAATCATAATTTTCATATATTTAATAAATCAATAAATCACAAATTCATTTTATTATTTGCCCAAAAAAAAAAAAAAAAAATTAGGTCCGTCTTAATTTTACATTTCGTCAATTAATTAGATAATAATAATAATCAAATAATTTATGTCTATATTTTTATTTTATTTTTTATTTTTTTTTAATATTTGTCTAGGTAGTAGTCGCCTCCTGGGCGTAGGCCTCCCGCAAAGCTTTCCAAATACGTCTATTTCGGGCTTTTTGCATCCAGTCTGCCCCTACAGTCTTTCCAATAATATCTCGCCATCGTGTTCTAGGTATTCCTCTGCTCCTTTTGCCATCTCTTGGTATCCACTCTGTCGCTTTCTTTGCCCACCTTGAGTCTTTCATTCTGCACGTATGGCCAGCCCATTTCCACTTTAGTTGTCGTGTCCTATATGTAACGTCTGTCACTCTAGTCTTTTTCTGATATTGTGATTGCTCACTCTGTCTGAGATTTTAATACCGAGCATGCTTCTTTCCATTTTTCTTTGACATATGGCCAGTTTATCTTCATCCTCTTTGCGCAAAGACCAAGTTTGGCACCCATACGTAACACAGGGATCGCTATATCGTATATCTTTCTTTTTATATTTAAATCTACATCTATTAGCAGTTGTTAATTTAATTTGTCCACTTTGAAATGTTTATTTTTAGCATTTTACACACGGCTATTAACACTACCGAGAGTTTTTAGACATTTGGCTCGATCCAGTTTTGTAACTAACAAAAAGTTACAAGAGTGAAATACGCACAACTAGTTACAAACAACGAAATAAAATCTTCTCTTTCTTCTTCTGGTTACATCTTTCGTTATTGAAGTGGAATAATAATTTTTCCCCAACAACTAGTTACTAACCAGCAAAAAAATGTCTTTTGTAAGTATTTACGACTTTTCAGTTACGAATATGGATGAAGGGGAGACGACGGGCATTGATTCACATACACTTAATTAAAATAAGTAAAATTTTATTTCATGCGTCATCGATATCGTTGTATCCTAATTCCAAACACTCATTTGTATTTATTTAATATTATCGACATATATAATAATCTCTATAATCTAAAAAACTTAAAACTATAGAAACAAAAATTAACCTAAAACAAATAAATCTAAACTAACGTAAAAAGAATGTGGAAATTTGACTGTCTTTCAAAAAGGTTCGCGCTGCGTGGACCGCGGCCTCACAGCCACCCTTAATACCGAAACTATACTGCTTTAGTTCGAAAACTCCCATAAGATGAGAGCGATATTCCCCGAAATCTAACTTAGCCACTAGCCGCCTAAATGTACTGCCCACGGCTATTGGCCGTATACCACCATCCTTTTTATTATGGGCTTACTAAATTAGCGCCGTAGAAATTTTCAATAATGTCATTGTTAACTTTACCTGATAGCCTGAAGAACCTGATAAAATTGCAAAGTAAAGTTAGCTCTCTTCAAAGAGTTTTCCACATTCTCCTGCGATGTAGCCAGTGAGAACTTTTATATGATTAGCTGTGATTCCATCCAAACCACCTACAGATCCATGACAAGAATCATGAATACAGACCAATGACAGTTTTCTCTGTTACCTGTGAAAAGAGACATTGGACCACACACACGCTGGAACGCGCTTCACTGGGTATTATTTTTATTATTTTACAGTTATTTTTTAACGTGTAGAAATGTTTCCAAATAGGTTGAGGTGAGCTAGAGACTAACCCATCTGTGCTATTGAGTGTCGAGGCAGAGGCATTGTTGACAAATTGTGCCGCCGAGCTGTATGTATAGAAAGCCCACGTCGGCCTCTATATAACTTATTAATAGGTTGGGTAAAATCTTACTTCGCATTTTTTAAGAACATTCAAAACATTTTTTAATATAGTTTATTTACATTTAACTAAATCTTGAAGGTAGGAACATGATCCATTGCTATAGAAATTTTGAGGCTTCTGATCAAAATAACGCGACAAGTGGTTTTGGCAGTCCTCTCGTGATGTTAACCTGAATTCTGTAGAGACCAATACAGGTGGAAATCCGAAGGTGCAAGGTCAGGACTATACGGCGGATGCATTAACACTTCTCCGCCAAACTCTCCTAATTTTTGCTGAGTGGCTAAAGATGTGTGAGGTCTAGCGTTATCCTGATGAAAAACTACACCCTTTCTGTTGATTAATTCCGGCCGCTTTCTTTCAACTTCTTGGTTTAATCTCATCAGTTGTTCGCAGTAGAGTTCAGAATCGATGGTCCTACCTGGTGGTAACAGCTTATAATGAATAATACCCTTGCAATCCCACCACACACACACCATCACCTTGTTGCGAGTTAACACAGTCTGTGAAGCCTGACCGGCCTTTGACCACGACGTTTTTCGCACGTTCTCGTCGTACGTGATCCACGTTTCATCATCAGTTATCAGCTTCTTCAAAAATAGTTCGGTTTCATTACGTCGTAATAAAGAATCACAAATGAGTACTACACGGTTCATTAGGTTTCTTTCAGTGAGCTCGTGAGGTACCCGTACCAGTCAGGTACAAATAGTATACCCAAAGAGATTTCATTACAAGTTCATACATACTATATGCGAAAAGACTTTTTCCCTAACCTAATACCTACACAGATGGAGCAGGCAAGGAACTCTGTAGACATAGGTACTTTAAATTATTTACAACACAAATTATAAAAATAAAACTTAAATTTACGTATAAATTATAAACACGGAAAGTAATTTCACAGTTATGCACTTAAGTCAGTGGTAAATATATCGAACGATTTTTGTACATTTTCTTCAACGATAAGTAGCAGAGGTTATTTATTTTTATTAATTCTTTGCGAGCTTCAAAACGAATTTAATTTCACTGAAATATTAGATGTTCACGTAGCACCGTAACATTTTGCAGCTTGCTGGTCAATAACAACCAAATTGAGTATAAATCTAATGAATCCTTGCTCCGTTCGTTTGCATGTAGTATATTAGGAGAATCAAAGGGTTTTTAACTCAACACCTTTAGATATAAGCTAAAAGAAATTTCCAATACCAGTTGAAATGAGGCTTTCATTTGGGCACGCTGACTGCCTCAGAAACACAGCACAAGAACTATGCCAACAATGCGCACTATTACGACTCAAAAGCACAGATGGCCTCGTCTCGGGAAAATATTTCATTAGGTGTCCAAGACGTACCCACGGTTGTTATAATATTGCTAATAATAATGCATACGTCATGGCCAAATCCTAAAATTAATCATTTCATGATGTGGTCGACCAGATCGTGGAACGCGACCACTTCAATTAACAGACGGTTTTAGAAGTCTTTTTTAAATATGGCAGAATGATTTTACCCAAAGAGGGTATTATTTTCCATACAAATCAAAGTGGGCGAAACTGTGTGGAATTGATTCATTTGATTCGTTTCCGCTATTGGTTTTTATTTATTTGATTGGTTTGTGTTACTAACGGAAAAAGTGAGAACATTCTAAAAAAAATTGAATATTTCTGTAATAACGACTATTCAACCTTCGAGAAATACTGTGTAACAGTTCGAGTAAACCAGCCATGCGTAATCATTTCGCGAACAAATGTGATTATGTAACATCATATTTGTTTTATACGTTATAATTAAAACAACAAAACAACCCTTTACACCCCAAAATATTAATTTAATTGTCCTCCAGGCCCGAGTCTAGAAGTTAACAAGTTGCCGCCGCCTGCCCGCCCTTATGGAGATCGAGACTTCAGTGAGACACATGTAGTCAAACAAGGCGCGCGCCTGTCATCTTGGCGCAAAAGTTTTGTAACCTCAGTGATATGTTAAACTGGTTTTGTTAAGTAACTGAAATGGGTCCATTCAACACATCCAAGAGACTTGTTAATTTACAAAATTTGAAAAGTGGCGCTATTAAACTTCCACGACATTGGTCAAAAATGTTAGGTCTTGTTAATGTCAGCAAAACTTCGATTGAGGAAATATTTCAGGTAATTAGATGAAATGTTTGTAAATTATTTTATTCGCTTCATATGGAAAAAAGTCGAATAGAATATTAGTGATCATAAATATAAAATAAAATATGTATTACGTACATCAGCTATATCAAACAACATTGTGATCATTTTTAACGGAAAGCAAAAATCTACAGGTAATTAGTCCTTTGAGAGGCTTGCGCGGGGGGGATATTAATTCAACGCGTAGAGGCCCTTTATAGATGTTGATGTCATGTGGTGCTCCTGCCAAAACCCGTTCTCGGCCATATCAATGGGTCTCAGCAGGAGGAGAAACTATTTCTAATATGGTGATGGTGTTTGGGTGGTTTGAATCTGGGTTATTGTCATACAAATTCGTTCGTAAAATCATGATTACTGTCTTTACGAACTTTATTTGTGGCAGGCGGTGACTCGCCACTCAATGAATGGGCCCCCCAAATAATCGCCTCATTTGGCAACAGAGGATTGGGTTAACTCGAATAATTCCAATCCAATACAATTATTCAGCAACTAAAAACCTAACACAAATAAAACAAACCTTAACTTATGACATGTATCCTAAACTAAACAAAAAATTACCCCGTCGAGGCATATCCCCTGCGGCAAGGTGCCGCCCTGAAGTCTTGCTGCATTACCTCGCTGTAGATATTTAGTTACACTTATTCTTTATGCGAGATATCTAACAGTGCTCAGGTTCATTGATGAGCCATGTCAAAATTGATTTAAAATGTTTTTTTCGTATCCGACGACCACGGCCCCATTGTCTCCACTGCGAGCGCCGCAAACACGTAGAATTAGAAATTAAGTTTGCAAATATGCGGCGCTTTGGTCTCTGAGCTTTTTCTGTCGCAGCTCCAGCTCTGGTGGTAAGCCGGATGTAATCGCAGCAAGTGTATCGGCACATGTTACGTCCCTGAGTTACTTTTTGACGCAGGCGGAGCTGCGGGAAACATCTAATATTATATTTGAATGGAGGCGAGCATACCTTAAACGTATCATATATTATAAAAGAAACTCAAAATTATTAAGTGACATGAGTTTTATCTCAGGTTTCTGCCAAACTAAAATTCTTGTATCATCATATAGTCAGTTCTTAAAAAAAATATCTGACATTTTGGGTATTTCTACATCTATTAGCAGTTGATAATTTAATTTGTCCACTTTTAAATGTTTATTTTTAGCATTTTACACACGGCTATTAACACTACCGAGAGTTTTTAGACATTTGGCTCGATCCAGTTTTGTAACTAACAAAAAGTTACAAGAGTGAAATACGCACAACTAGTTACAAACAACGAAATAAAATCTTCTCTTTCTTCTTCTGGTTACATCTTTCGTTATTGAAGTGGAATAATAATTTTTCTCCAACAACTAGTTACTAACCAGCAAAAAAATGTCTTTTGTAAGTAGTTACGACTTTTCAGTTACGAATATGGATGAAGGGGAGACGACGGGCATTGGTTCACATACACTTAATTAAAATAAGTAAAATTTTATTTCATGCGTCATCGATATCGTTGTATCCTAATTCCAAACACTCATTTGTATTTATTTAATATTATCGACATATATAATAATCTCTATAATCTAAAAAACATAAAACTATACAAACAAAAATTAACCTAAAACAAATAAATCTAAACTAACGTAAAAAGAATACCCTGTGGATATTTGACTGTCTTTCAAAAAGGTTCGCGCTGCGTGGACCGCGGCCTCACAGCCACCCTTAATACCGAAACCATACTGCTTTAGTTCGAAAACTCCCATAAGATGAGGGCGATATTCCCGGAAAGCTAACTTAGCCACTAGCCGCCTAAATGTACTGCCCACGGCTATTGGCCGTTTACCACCATCCTTTTTATTATGGGCTTACTAAATTAGCGCCGTAGAAATTTTCAATAATGTCATTGTTAACTTTACCTGATAGCATAAAATTGCAAAGTGAAGTTAGCTCTCTTAAGAGTTTTCCAGATTCTAGTACGATATAGCCAGTGAGATCTTTTATATGGTTAGCTATGATGCCATCCAAACCACCTGCAGATCCATTTGAAAATGACAGAATAATGCCTTCAAGTACAGTTTTCTCTGTTACTTGTGAACATGGTTAATTCACAGTGACACGGCTGGGAAATTGGATCGTTGCCAATAGCTGTCGGTGTTTCTCTTTGAGGGCGTCTATGATTTCGTTGCAGTGTTTGGCCATAGAGTCATCAGAAAATAACAGTCGTGCGACACCTCTAACATTTCCGTCTGAAAATTTGTTTTCATATAATTTAGCCCTTGATCGATTATATGTTATTGGTTTTATTGTAGGGAGAATTAAATATTCCGTATTTTGTTTGATTTGACTTGTTAGAGATTTTTTATTGTCTTTAGCATGTAGAACCGAATAAGAGAAATTAAGTAACTTTTGCCATGACTCAACTGTATTCTCTGACACTACTCTGGCTAAACACCCTGAGCGCTTCTCTGGTTAAATGCCTTTATCTGAGAAAGATTCCATGACTTGGTATCGGAGGGGGTGTTTGCACTGGTTCCTATATTTTGTTTGAGCCGGTCAGAGAAGTCACGACGCCAGCTGCCAGTATTAGATATAGCTATTAAAATGGCATTAACTTACATGCGGAGAACCACATTCGTATCATCTCCTCCTTTCACGGCATATATGTATATACATAGTACATACATGGATCATTACAAGATGGTACAAACCCATTATTTTTAAACTTTAAATTAATTAATGTACCATTGTCTTTTTGGCAATTTTAGTTTTTAAAGCACTTTAAAAAAGAAATGCCGTTTGGATTCTATTTTCTTTTTTAGAGCGGAGAATGGGAGAATACGTTCTATTTTTTCCCCCTTACATGGAATTAGTAAAGATGGTTTCCTGTCTTTTTGCGCGTCAAATGCGGTATACTGCATATGTTTTACTTTCACAGACTACGGGTAGTTTGTTGTCTGTGCTGCACCTTAGTTGCACCATATTATGCTTTGAGCAAATGTCAGCGCCACTATATCTACAGATTCGTCTAGTTCAAGCGTTTTGATTCAAGTAACGAATGGACTTCTCGATGTCGAGTCGACTTTGTAACTAATGCTTTTGATGCTTTCAGTATTGATTACAGCAGCATCATCAGATATTTCGTCAAAAATAGCATTCTAAAAATATAATGCAATAAGTAAATAATTTTCAGATTAACTGAATGATATTAACCTTAAAAGATAAATCATCGATCATAATACGGTTAAAATACCTTGAATGCTTAAATTCTTAACCTAAAATCCATACATTTTACGACGAAACAGAAAGTTTTTATATAGTGTTTTTTTTTTCTTTTGTCGTTACAATATTTATGACTTGAAGAGTCACTTCTAGTTTGACAAGTAATAGTGTAAAACGGTATTCAGAAACAGTTTTCCTCGGTATTTCGATAGTCACGTTTCAGTGGTTAAGTAAGACGGTCATAATAAAATGAATAATGGATTGGCAATGGCACTTTGGAGTGCTACTACTTTTTACAATGTTTTAGCTAACTGCGAAATAGTTTTTTTTAAATTAAATTATAGAGTTCTTCAATTATACTTCATTATAGTTATATACCGACACCATTCCGGAAAATTACTATCTGAACCTAATGAAATCCGTTCGATAGTTTTTGGCGAATAGACTGACAGGCAAAGCGCACGGGCGACTTCTATTAATATGCTTTTCAGTAGGTGTTTTACTGTGAGACTTGTTTATTTTTTACATATATAAACTAAATTAAAGTAATTAAAAACTTAGTAATATTTACAAGTTATGTGGTCCTAAATCGTTACATCGCGGCAATGTGCCCAAAAGGTTGGCAGCGTTGCCACGTTGGATGGCAATGCTGATCCTCGGTGCGAGATAACATCCAGCCCTTTGGTCACGGGATATCTCGACTATACTTTTTGAGATGAACTTAAAAAGCTCATGTGCTTATGGGCCCCATGGACCCTGAGTTTCTACCCCAAAAGGCTCAAATATTACTTAGTGACTGGGAGGTGGGACGGCACCAGAGTGTCAACGCAGGTAGCGTCCCAAACTAACGGCCGTCCCGTCCTCCAAGGCACTAAAGTCATCCCGTCCGGTCTCTTGCCGTCATCCCGAACCAAACCATTGGGTTCCAATGCTGCTGGAATGTGGATGGTGGCAAGAGCACGGTGGATAATATTATTAAGGGCGGCATGCCGCCCTAAGCGACCGGCACTTTTGCAACAGGAAAGTCCAAAGGTGACTAAAAACGTCGACAATATCCCCGCACGCGCAACGATGAGAGACTACATAAGGTGCTCCTAATCGCAGAGCTGTTATATTTATATTATAAATACTTAAAATGTGCTAGGTGCATTGAAAACGGAACTTTTTTATTCTGTACTACCCTCCGTGGTCGGTTTCGATGCTCCTTGTCTAGGTTAATTGACACGAAGTCAATTAAAATTGCAATTTACTACGTAGACACGTGACTTTTATATTTGCGTTATGGCCTCTGGATGCAATTGAGATGTTTCGCGCGATAAAGAACAATTATCTCTGGTCGAGGTACCAATAACATTTTCACACACACAATAGAATATTTTGTCAGTATTGTTTTGAATTATATGAAATGGATCGGTCGGCTCGGACTCTATAAAAGCTCCGAAGATATAGTCTTCTTCTTTGCAAGTCGATTATGACCAGTGTGGTTCACCAGACTCTGCGTTACCGAGTTCTGGCTATCCACGTGCGCCGGACGTCGACTGATTGTCTCTCGGGGAGACTCCCTACCTGCACCTGAAGAAAAGTTATACAGTATCATTAGACAGAGTCATTCAAGTAATCATGTCATGTAGACCTTTGTAACCACACACGGGTGATGTAGCTCTCTTTACTGTAGCAACTACGTAGCTCAGTTGCCGTGGGATAAGATTTGTAAATAAGCACTTATGGCCTTTTTGGCATGATTCAGATTTCAAGATCACTTGCCAAATAAATTTAAATTTCAATATATGCTTCTTATAACAAGGCAAACTGCGAATCTTTCCGCCAAGCAGACAAAAGAGCCTTATGTTATAATGCACAATCCATCCAAACTAATATCGAAATTGTGTCTGTGTTACGTTTTCACGGCCAAACCGCTGAACGGATTTTGATGAAATTTAGTATGAATATAGTTGAAGACCCGGGGTCCAATATAGGCTACTTTTTGACGTAGGCGGAGCTGCAGGGAAAAAGCTAGTTTTAAATAAATTTATTTATTGCAAGGACGTATGAATGTTATTTCGTGACTTCGCTAGTCTATAAAAGCAGCTGTTTTGTAGAACACCTTGAATCTTAAAGAATAAAAACCTCTTAGCAAATTAATTTACCAGGCAAGAAGTATGCAAATATATGTAAATGAAGCATAAATATCGTACATGGGTATAACATAAATAAAGAACGTATGTACTTAATTGTATTTTGTACCGAGACGTTAAATCTTCTTGGCGTGTCGACGTTCATCTTTACATCGCGTTCGATATTACTGGGCAATCCGTACTGCCGTACAGTGTTGACTTTAGCGATGTACAAGTCATCCAACTGCAGGTGTCGGGGCACCCCGGGCAGGACAGAGGGTTGCTCATTGTCTGGGGAGACGCACCACACTCGCATGTGAATGACCACTTGGCCAGGTTGTTCCGACTACCCCCAACTTCGGTTCTCAGTCTGTTTAGGCATTTCTAAATCTCCCACGGTGAGGTGAAAGATGACGTTGCGCATCTCTCCAGCCAAGAGCTCACTCTAGCTTTAGGTGCATCTGTTACTGCGGGACGCACAACCCGCAGATTGCATGGGGTGACGTGGGTCCGCTTGCATTTTTGCGCGTTTAACAGAGCTGGCTACGTCTCTGCGAATATTGGTCGGGGCGATGCCGGCCACCGAATACAGCTTTTTAACCGGAGTCGGTTTTAGACAGCCTGTTATTATCCAGCACGTGTCATATCATGTAGTTGTTCACGTATGTAAAAAGTTGTTCAGGTATTTAAAAAGATTTGTATGACAGGTGATCTTTGAGTGAAACGCATTTGGTGACACGTCTGCGAGAGTTTCCGCTGCCGAAGACCAACGAGTAGCTCCCCGTGGCACACATTTTATTAAAGGAGTCGGCGGTTTCAGCTGGGCGAGAAGCACCTGTAGAGGCACTGATAGATTCGTTAAAGATGATTTCATTATTGGTGTGCTCGAGTAGCAAGACCTGCTACACCCACAGCACTGCATAAACGAGGCAACAGCGGTTGGCGCAGGAGAAATACAAAAGATAGTACATCTATATAGTATCAATTTACCTGTTTATATTTGCTTACCCAAGAGTTGTGACGGGGAAAAAATAGTCAACCTAACGTTGATATATTTTATGGGCTTCATATTTTTGATTGGTATGAAAATTATCTATTAACCAAGCCGGTAAAATGTTTAATTTTTTTTTTATACAACGGTCAACCGGCATTTAGCTCAGCGGTCGCAAGCGCAACGCCACGTTGCATCTCCAACTCTCCCTGATCTATTCTGATTTCGTCTGATCTAAATATTATACCATTGGTACCATTACCTCCAGTAACATTGTCCACAGGCAGCAGAAAGCGGGAATGTTGAGGATTTTATGCGCTTGTATTTAAGCGAGCCATCGCGATTAGCAGTGCGAGACGTGCGGGGCAGAACCGCCGCTCACCAAGCGGCCGCGAGAAACAACACCAATATACTACACTTCATCAACAACTACGGCGGAGGTAGGATCCTATAGGATAACTTTAATTATATATGCAGTTTTTAAATGTCGCTTGCCTATTAAGTGAGTTGTTATTTAGGATATTACAGTGCCTTGGCTGATAATTTATCTTTTATGGCTATTCGACACAATGCAAGCAATACCTTCAAAGCAGCGA
Organism: Euzophera pinguis; assembly: GCA_947363495.1. NCBI lineage: Eukaryota > Metazoa > Arthropoda > Insecta > Lepidoptera > Pyralidae > Euzophera > Euzophera pinguis. The sequence continues at coordinate 3,464,450 of OX376154.1, forward strand.
ATTATTACACTTTCAACGTCATGCCTTAAAAGCAAGCAAAAGAAACTCCAAATCGCCTCCAATTGAATGTAAACTAACATGTTCAAACCAAATCACTATGAATTTGCCTTTCGTTTTTTCAGTCTTTTCTATGGAATAAATAAACATTTTAAAATTTTAATTTAATGTACAAATAATAAAAGTACATATTATTTTAAACTAGCTGTGCCCGCGGCTTCGCCCGCGTGATATTCCGTTTGTGTCACGGGAAAAAGTACCCTATGTCACTCTCCAGGTCTCCAACTACATCACCAAAAATTACATCAATCCGTTGCTCCGTTTTAACGTGAAAAAAGGACAAACAAACACACTCTCACATTTATAATATTACATATATATTAAGTTAGTCTAAGTATATATAGTATATAGTATGGATATTATTATTTTAGTAATGTGTATGTGAAAGTCTTTACTAGTATTGTGGTATGTAATATTTACATTTTTTCAGATCTAAACGTCAAAGACAACAATGGCAACACGCCCCTGCACGTAGCGGTAGAGAATGAAGCTATAGATGCCATTGAATTTTTATTACAACAGTACGTATATTTATCACTTCTTGTTACGAATCCCACATTTTTTCATGATTTAAAGCGATATAATAAGATAAATCGATAGCCGACCGGCGTGCGTGTCGGTAACGATTGCTTGTTTCAAGCGACGGCAATGTTTTGGATTGTTCGCTATTAGTGGCATTTTCTATCCCTAGCTCCTCCGCGCTTTGGAAGGCACGTTTGGCCGTTGGTCTCGCTGTTTATAGATAGTAGTCGCCTTTGTCAGATAGATGCCTTTGGGCAGCCTGATTCACACTGGTTGTCATACCTTTTTTTGTTGTTTATATTTTATTCATTATTTACAAGCCTGAATATGTATATTTGTCTAAAGGGACGATGTTGGATACATCACCTGTTAAGTTCCCGTTGGTTTTGTTTCCCTGTAATAAGGGCAAAGAAAACAACGACTATCTCCCCTCTGTAATACCATCAAATCCTAAGACTATCTACACTATACTTCGGCCGCTGAAAGAATGCGTTCCTGAGTTCCTGACATGTCGTTATCGAACTCAACATGTGACTTTGTAACGGCGTCAACCAGCCTGAATAATATGTATGTTGTCTTTTAATCCTACTCACAAATATTTAACTATTAAAAATCAAATTATTATGTGAGCATACAATCAATGTAATGGTCATGTGCTAATGTTCCTTTGAAATGTAAACAATATTTTTGTTAATTTATGCTACGCTGTTACAAAGTTTATATGACAATGTGCTCTTTGTTTTCGTAGAGATTGGACAAATATTACAGACAAATTATCCTCAATACTTCCCCACCCATTACCACGACAAAGATAATGATGCTGTTAAAAGAATCCTGCGAGAAGGTCACTAAAGATGAGTGTGGTAAACTCCTTACTTGTTAACGTCTCTATGCTTTATTCGTGTCAATCTAACTTGTCACATGTATTAGTTTATTGTGAAATAAAACCATATATCTCATGTTTTTGTATTTCATTCAACAATTTATTTCACAATAATGTGAACAAAGAAAAGAAAAATACTAAAATGAATAATATGGCTGAAAGTAAATCAAGATTGGATACAAACATGTCCAGCAGTTTTGACAAATTTCTTCGACCCGATCGGTTTGAAACTGAACCTGGTGTACAAGGAGCAGATTTAGAATACTTACACTGGCGACGCACGTTTGAGAATTTTCTGTCTACTGGAATCGCTGATAAGGTACACGAGTCTTCAAAATTAATGTTACTCATTAATAATTTATCTCCTGCACTTTACTCTCATATACGAGACTGCGATACTTACGACTCCGCTATTACTCAGCTGAATCAAATATACATAAAGCCTAAAAGTGAAATTTATGCCAGGTACTACAGGTCTAGCTACAAGAAAACAAAAACAAGAAGAGTCGATCACAGATTATGTACGTATTCTCAAACAATTAGCCAGTGAATGCAATTTCAAATCTACAACAGCAGATCAAAATAGAAATGATCATATCCGTGATGCTCGTGTGTCCGGCATTTTAAACCAAAGAATCCGACATAGGCTTTTAGAGAACTTTAATTTAACGTTGGATGAAGCACTTATGCAATCGCACTAGAAACTGCTGAAAATAATTCGTCGGCATATGCCAGTTCTAGTGACTCTTACCCAGCGCAGTTACACGCAGTTAAAAATATTAAAGCTGACACTTATACCAGGAATTCAACTAGTACTAAACAATGTTACTTTTGTGGCAGCAAAAATATTCATCAACGTATAAAATGTCCAGCGTTTAATGCGATATGTCAAAAATGCTCAAAAAAAGGTCATTTTGCATCAGTATGTCGAAGTAGCAATCCAGCCGTCGTTCATTGCCATCATGGATGATTTAATCCGGGTCCGGTACTCGTTAAGAAAAATGTAAGAGCTTCCAAATATGATCTGATAGTTGAAGAAGCTGAAATATTCGATGCAAATCCGCATTATTCACACGTGCGACTTTCCGATGGACGAGAATGCACTGTTTCTAATAGTCAGATTGCCCCTTTGCCTCGTGAACAGGACGTGATCAATAACAATGAAGAATTCGAAGATGCTTTGACAATGCCGCCTGAATCAGTTTCGGGTACTTCTAATCGTAAGATGGGACCAGAAGAGGCTAGAGCCGAGGATGAGATACGGGGCTCTTCTCGGGAGAGGCGACCTCCTGCTCATCTTCAAGACTATGTGTGTATGTGTTACAATTTTATGGACGGATAAATGTGGTAAACTCCTTACTTACCATATATCTCATGGTTTTGTCTTTAATTTAACAATGAGTGGGCTAAATGTGTTGAAAAAACTAAAAAACAAATAATGGTCTTGACTACGATCGAGATACCGGAATTGATAGCATTATTGATAATAATATAATTAATTAATTATACATGTCGGTGAAGACGATGACGAAGACACCACCTCAAGCGAATCAGAATCTGATTAAACTTGGTTTTTTAAACGATTGCAATTAATATTTATAATAAATATCTAAATAATACTGTCATTTTTATTTTCTTCTCTAAAATCTCAAAATATATTATTAGATATTTTATAAATTTATTCACTTAACTGTTAGTTATTAGGCGATTATGTTGTATTATGTACCACTAATGCGACAATAGCTAGAATAACACGTTAATTCTTCTGTGATTTCTTTGCCCATCACTATTGACGACTAACTGAAAGGTGTCAGGAACGCATTCTTTCAGCTCTAGGCTCTGGAGCTAAGCTGAGCATACAAATGCTCGGATTAAGAGCACTACATTTCTTGATACCTTATCCTCTGACGAAAATGATAATAGTACGCTTTCAGACTTGGCCATAGATTTATGAAGTACTAAGGAAATGCCATGTTACGTAGCATAAATTTGCTCTATTTGCTTGTTACAGAAACGTTGACACAGGACTTTTGAACGAGAAAACCCAAGCCCCTATTCATTTAGCAACAGAATTAAATAAGGTATGTTTTTATCTGAATATGGCATGATACTACAATTTAAACCCGAAGTTTTTTTCGCAATTGAGGTGACTTACTGCTAAACATAAAAAATAAGATAATAATTAAATTCAGCGAAATGAATGTACCGACTCTGACGACATATTTTAGCAAAATAAACAATTTTTGCAGATGAGTATAATCTGCAAAAATCGTGTTTATATATATAATACCTTTGATTTTATTTCTTATATGTGGAGCGTTACGTCTCACAAAATGATTAGAGTTATTAATACTTACATAATATGATGGTCCAGACTAGTTTTGATTTAATAAGTTAATGTGATGCGAGGCAATTCCGTCCAACAAACATATATATGTGACAAATTCAAACAATCAAAAAGCTTTTCAAATTCAAATAAAAGTACTTGGTACAATAAAATAATGAAATATAACACTTATTACAATTATAGAACTCAAATATCACAATTAAAAATATTATTTTCCTGGTGCGCGTTCAAATAGTGTGGATACACCATTTCTGCGAATGCCATACTACGTTAAACACTTTTTGTTTTTCCATCACATTGTCTATTGGCAATTCGTCTTTCGGATTCCAGTCTAAAAAAAACCATACGAGGACATACAATGTTGTCGACATCTAGCCATAAGTGTCGACCTAGATATATCAGTGTATGTGGTCATTAGGTTGCTTCTCAAAACTTCTAAGGCTGTTTTTGATGACTTATTCTGAATACATCTCTTCTTTTTTTCTTTTGTAATGTCGGCCCATCTATAAAAACAATGAATAGAGAAATAAAGATGGTACTTTTTTTGTTGTATTGTTATTTACAGAGTGGTTTATTTGGGTAATATGAGTGCAAAATGACTCCTTTTTTTTAAAGTGTTTCGGACGTTATTTGTCTACTTATGTATTATTTCTCATGTAAGTGGCATTTGTGTCTTAATGAGAATAAAGTTCTTTAACCATACTTTAGTTGTTAGTAATAAAATAAACTTCACATTATTATTAAAGAAGTAAAAAGAGGAAGGCTTAGATTTTTGTGTAGTTCAGTAGGTACATGCTATGTGCATAGCATATATCTACTTTGCGATCCGTCATATCAGAATGACAACTGACATAGCAACTCAGCCGAATTCACTGTGCACTTTGCTTGAATGCGACACCTCTTTTCGAAACGTTGTATAAATGGTTTTCAGATATTTTTTATCATTTATTCATAACACACAAGACCCAACTAAAAAAATATACTGTCTTAATGTATTAATTTATCGAAATTTTATCGACTTTAGGACATCACTAACTTTTTATAATTTCATATGAAATGATGATTATAAATATGATGTTATGACGATGAATTAGCGAGAACTTCACCTCTGCGCTATCCAGGATAGAATAATATTACCAAGGTTGACATACCGTGATACTCGTATGAAGTATGAAAATGTAACGAGTGTTGATGCGCTTGCATTGAATAAAAATTCAAATAATATTCAATGCATATTTCATATCTCGCTTCAAGCATGTTGTTGATTCTGGAATCTCATCTAGTTACAGACTTTCATTTCTCGTCGAGATAATATTATTTCGTACGAGTTAATCATACACACGAAGCTAGTATTTCACACGAAGCTTTCTTGCGCCGTTTTGTATTTTCTCTGTTTTTCCTAATGGTTGACTGGGAGAGAATGCTTTTAGCATTAAGTCCGCCAATTGTATTTTTACTTGTGGTACAATAAAGTTTTCAGTAATCAAACGGAGATGTCTTTGCCTTGAACAAATTACATATAAATGTTAGTAGGTAAGATCTTTCTTTTTTATTGCTGTAAGTTGTAAGTTCATTGAAAGTTGCCAAAAGGGTCATCGAATAAACATCTCATTAGGTCACAAATGAGCACAAACCGTGACTTTGTTGTTAAATTTCTTCTGCAGGCGAAAAGTTATTGTTTTCGAGATATACGATTTTGCAAAACGTTACCCTAGCAGAGAATGCGATGTCTTCAAAACTTGAAGACGCACAAAAAATATATTCTGCCCCCCTTTTGACCACAAGGATAAGCTACGCACTGATGCACAAAATTTCTTTCTCCGATTAATCGTTTAGAGTTTTCATGCTGGAGCAACGTTACCGCAGCAGGAATCGTTTATTCCATTTTTTCCAAAACTATAATAGGCACTATTTTTTTTATTTAGGGCACATACACAGCATATAGGGCTTTAATTATGTGTTGTTATCATATCACTCTGTCATGAAGTTTCTGGGTAGGGTAACGCACACGTCTGGACTGGCTAAGTGTCGCGCTATTTATTTTCTTTTTGTACCTCATAGCTATAGGTCATTCTTTATTTGAATAGGTTTTATTTAATCGAAGCCGTGAGATAATCATGCTTTTTTTTGGAGAAATTCTTACTTTACGAACTACTATCGTTAGATGTTCCAAAATATTCCAAATATTAATTATCACACTATTTGTCGTCGTCGTCGATTTTACATGACGTTGAATGAACGCAGTTTATTTCAAAATGTTTAGACATGTAACCTTACCTCAATTTTTTACAGGTTTCAGTTCTCCAAGTGTTCGCAAAGTATAAAACCCATTTCAACGTAGATTTAGGCGGCGAACACGGACGTACGGCCCTTCATTTTGCTGCTATACACGACCATGACCTGTGCGCAAGAGTATTGGTAAATATAAAACTGTTATAGATGCTCTCTCGCACAGCACAAAACGATGTATTTATAATTTATCTTAAATAAAACAGCCAGTCTGTCCAAAGAGTACCAAGGTACCAAGTCATTCACTCGGTACGAGCCTGAATAATGATCTGGCAAAATTTATTATTTTCTATGACTTTTTTGACAAGGCTAGCTATAGTCTATTTTATGCTACGAGTATATGCAGCTTTCGACTTCAGCGTAATATCGGTACACTTAGAAAGTATTGCGAAAAAAAATATGCATGAGAGACCATAGCTTAACATCCAAAAACATGCCTACTGCATTTAAAAAATAGATAAAAAGCACACATTGATTTTCCGAGGTCTGCCGGCTGATCGAATTGAATTTCTTTGTTAAAGAAACAAAGAATTTTTATTTTTTAATGGAACTTCTATTTCTTCAATGTTAAGATACATTTGGTCTCAAGTGACAATATTTGATGAGTCGGCCGGACATTTATATATAAGCGGGCTTAAACTGATGTGGTGAGTTTAGAATTCATCATCCTAGCGTTGACTTGACTAGTGGTGACTTAAGAATTGATAGTTTATAATTAAAATGATTAATCCAGGTAATATCCGAACAGATCACCGACTTGGGCGCACAATGCAAACGGCCCTGCAACAACGGATATTATCCAATCCACGAGGCTGCAAAGAACGCATCTTCGAGGACTATGGAGGTGTTCCTGCAATGGGGAGAGGCGAGGGGATGCACGAGGGAACAGATGATATCTCTTTACGATAATGAAGGCAATGTGCCACTGCATTCTGCTGTTCATGGAGGTGACATAAAGGCTGTCGAACTATGCCTGAGGTCTGGTGCTAAGATTTCTACCCAACAACATGATCTGTCTACTCCAGTACATTTAGCTTGTGCTCAGGTATTGTTTTTTTTTTTTAGGTGGATTATTATTAAGTGCAAATATTTTGAGGGGTGGTTTATTAAGGCCTAAGAAAAGTACTAAGACTAGTTCTTTTTTAATTTTACTTAAAATATTTTGTTTTTAAGGTAACTGAAAGCGCACTAGAAAACTTATTCATCGTAACAATCTCTCAATGCCCTCTTCCCAAACTGCGTTTGAATGGAATTTATTTCTATTTTCCTCATTCCGTTTGTGATAAACGGTGAAAAAATGAGTTTTACAACTTCTGCCACTATTGTCAGCAAAACAGGAGTAAAACAAAAAAGGAACCATTGCAGGATGTCTTAATTATTACGATGCAGTAAAACATAAAAGTTCGATTTTCTCGAAAACTAGCGTGTAGAAATTTATGAAACCAACATAAATCTGCTTTATATGACTTAATTATTTAGCCCTGAGAGTATTTGTATTTTATTTAAATCCACCTTATATACCTACATGAAAATCATCCACTGCCTAATTCAAATAAATCCCTTTGAGTATAATTTTCATTAAACCGTTTTTATCGTACGAGTTTTTATTTATCTACAGGGGGCTCTAGAAATAGTGAAACTAATGTTCACCATGCAGCCTAAAGAGAAGCTGGCGTGTCTCACTTCCTGCGATGTTCAGAGAATGACTCCTATACACTGCGCTGCTATGTTCGACCACCCTGACATAGTGAACTATCTCATATCCGAGGGATCGGACATCAATCCACTGGACAAGGAAAGAAGATCGCCTCTTTTACTTGCTGCTTCTAGAGCAGGATGGAGAACGGTCCATACACTGGTAAGTATTTGCATTATGTCATCATAAATTAAAAACTAGTGAAGGACCTCGCTATCGTTGGTAAAATCCGCCATTAGTCGGAGATAATATACAATTATATGTATTTACCTACTAGCTGTTTCCCGAAGCTCCGCCTGCGTCCAAAAGTAGCCTATGTTTGACCCCGGGTCTTCAACTATATTCATACCAAATTTCATCAAAATCCGTTCAGCGGTTTGGCCGTGAAAGCTAACAAACAGACAGACAGACTTTCGCATTTATAATATTAGTATGGATACTTCAAGCAAAAGTAAAATAATTGTATAATATGTATAGAAGTTGCGGGATATCCTTTACATTATTATTATTATATTTATATCACAATGAAACAAATATCACGGCCTTCAAAAAGGGCGTGAAAAGAATTACTTCACGGTCGGCAACGCGCTTGTGACATCTCCGGTGTTGCAGGCGTTCATAGGCTACGGTAACCACTTACCATCAGGTGGGCCGTACGCCTGTTTCCCTATTTAATAGTATAAAAAAAATAGAACCCTTCTAGTCAGACTAGCACGTACCCGGTTTTTTAGATATACTTTCATATTACAGATAAGACTTGGTGCAGATATTCAGCTGAAAGACATTAACTCAAGGAATGTCCTGCATCTCGTGGTGATGAATGGTGGGCGATTAGAAGACTTTGCCGCGAACTGTAAGGTATGTTAATTGACTTTATAAGTATGGACGATTTTTGCATATTTATTGTATTTAATAAAGACTAGCTGTTTCCCGCAGCTCCACCGGCGTCGAAAAGTAGCCTATGTTTGACCCCTGGTCTTCAACTATATTCATACCAAATTTCAATCAAATCCGTTCAGCGGTTTGGTCGTGAAAGCGTAACAGACAGACAGGCTTTCGCTTTTATAATAATATGTATATAATAAATATAGCTAGAAATTTACTAAGACTTGTGATCAGCTAACAAGGATTTTGTATGGGAGGTCAAAAAATAATTCTTGGCTTTCACTTATATTGGAAGTGGTTCCGTATCACGTAGGTACCTATAATTAAGTACTACGTACGTATTTTTAAATCCTACGTATTTGTTTAAAAATTATCAATAAAATAGCTCAGTCAAAAACTTGTTCCGATTCTGATTCGTCGAAAGTGTCTGATTCTTCAACATTGTAATATTTTTCTGTTGCTCTGATTACAACAACTTAAAAGGTGTGCCATCAGGTGGGCCGTATGCCTTTTTGCCTACTTAATTGAAAAAAAAAAATAACAAGATATATTGAGAGTACGCACTGTTATTTTCAGTCGACCTAAGGAAGATTGGCAATGACAGTTTTGCTATTCACATCTCGTGAAATACGAATCTCCCAAAATAAACAACATACACGAAAACATTTTTAGGGCAGACCGGTTTCATTCCATTCGCATAAGTTAATACGAAATCATCCATCCGAATGCTATTTTTGTCACTTCGTTGTCACCTCTGAAAATATTTGAATGATATCTTCTGAACGCACCAAGTATCATGACTGTTTTTGTACTGTTCATATTGGTACTGTGTGGAGTATCATTAGATATATATATATCTTCATAATAATCCATGCGAGACTCAACGGAGATGTAACTTTGTTGTCAGCGTTTGTGTGATGTCAGTAATTGCGTTAAACGTTGGAAATGCTAACAAAAGTTTTACACATGACGGCGTCCATTTATATAGAAAATTTAAATTGAACGAACTCACATTGGGGATAAAATACGAAAACGAAATAAAAAAAATGAGCAAGGAAATTTGTCGCTTAATCTTTTGAATATTTTGTACAATTTAAAACAAGTACGTAAATATCGGACTTAGGAACGGACGGACGAGGAAATTTATAATTATATGTTTGTTACATGTGTGCCATGTGCCGGAAGGAAAAATTAAAGAATAAAAGAATATTTGGGATAATTTAATGCAACACTGGCGTTGTATGAAAAGGGTTTATTTAGAAGGGTTTATCAGACTTTTAAGTATTATCACAGCGTAATGAATAAGCTGATGTGGACCTTTCGAATCATAAATTGTATCAAGTTCACGATTATTGTTCCTACTGTAGAGGATGGAGCGCGAGAGATCCCGGGAAAATTATATCCTGTCACTTTAAGTACCCATGGTTGCCACAAATGAAAGCGAAAGTGACTTTGTATATTATTTGTTACCTCTTCACGCCTCATCTATAAATCTATGTGAATACAATGGAAAACAAGAAAAAATATTTTTTTTAATGTAATATCTTTATTACAACAAATTAAGTAAATATGAGATTGAGAAAATCTTATCCGTCGAAAATATCCTTTTGTGCCCTAGACACCACCGGCTCACACTATCTCATCTTCGATTCTTCTCGGAATAAGTCTTATATTTAGCGCCCTATTATACATATTTTCAACTTAATAACCTTTAATTGACAGGACCGTATTGAAGACCGTCCCTAAATTAAATATATTTGTTACTTTCATATCTAGTATTTTTTAATATAAATTCTTCACTAGGAAGCTATGAAGAATTTGTAAACGGCACAAGTACAATGTAGTTATGAAACGATACAGACTTTGCTTCCATATCACTTTATATTTGTTTGTGGAAAAATGTAGCGTATAAAATAATGAGTATCTCCAAACTCCAATTATGAGATTTTATTTATTTCTTCGTTTTTTACAATCCATGAATTCAGACTGACAACGTCATGACTAAAAAAACTCCGTACAGATTTGTGCCGTCGGGGGATGTCGATACTCGTGCAGCTCCTTAACCGACTGCACAATTAAGTTTGTACGCATTTTGGTGAGATTGTATATGGTAATAAATAAATCTTAAATAAGTACTTCACATACTTTACAGCCTTGCTACCTCTACGAAGTACTTCACAAAGAGAAAAATCATGTTTCCTACCGGCTGGATTTTGTTAGACTGTGACAAACAAAATATTTCAAATTTTATACTTGCTTTTGCTCGTTCCGTTTCAGGATCGATGCGAAAAGAGCTTGGCTCAATTGTTGAACGAGAAAGACAGCACTGGTTGTTCGCCGTTGCACTACGCCAGTCGAGAGGGCCACATCAGGTCTTTGGAGAACCTAATTAGACTCGGTGCTTGCATCAATTTGAAGAATAATAATAACGAGAGTCCACTACATTTTGCTGCCAGGTCAGTCCTTAAAATATTTTTACATAGTTAGAAAAATAATTTTTTTTACATAGAAGTAACTACATATGACTACAGGGCTCACGCCTGGCCAGTGACTCGCGCACCTTATTACCGTTGCGGCCGGCCATCAAAGTAACACGAAGTCCGGCACCGAGTCATACACATATATAATTTATATATTGTAGTAAATATCGTTTATTCGTGTACGTATACCAAATTGTTTTAGGAATTCTTATTTGACCAGTTAGACACAAACGATAACAAATCATTTCATTTGGGCTGGAAGGTTAGGCAAAGTCTCTGAGTTAAATCCTCTGAACTCCTTTTCTATTTCGGCAAAATTGTATCGTTAATTCATGATTTACTAAATTGGATAAATACTCGGATAATTTCCAGATACGGTCGCTACCACACCGCATGCCAACTTTTGGATTCCGACAAAGGCACATTTATCATAAATGAGAGCGACGGAGAGGGGCTCACTCCACTTCACATAGCTTCAAGAGAAGGTCACACAAGAGTCGTACAGTTGCTTCTGAATAGAGGTGCACTGCTGCACAGAGACCACAACGGAAGGAATCCGCTGCATTTGGCTGCAATGAGTGGTTATACGCAGACCATTGAGCTGCTTCATTCAGTCCATTCCCATTTACTCGATCAAGTGGATAAAGATGGGGTAAGTGTTTTTATATCACATTTGGGATGTGAGGGTGTGAGAATCTTGCAATAAATTACCAAACGACATTAGGGATACACTGGGTTTTAGGCCTTTTAATGAAAAATTAAAGTCGTATCTCTTTTATTTTATTTTGATTTTGTGATTGTTACAATTTATTATTATTAAGACTAAGTGTTATGTATTTTTTTTTTTGTTTGTAAATTTATTTTTTAGTTTTATATTAGCGCCGTAGTGTTATATTTCCAACACAATATATTTTGTATATAAAAAAAAACCGTTCTGTACGTTAGTACTATTTATAATTCTGTGTCAATACGTAAAATTAAAAGTTATAGTCTAGATTAGAAACCTTTTTTAATTTGCATTTCAATGTAGAATTTATGTATTTTTTTAATTTAAAGGCTTGGGGGTGCTGAGGGGTATGAGAGCATAGCCAATAACCCCTTCAGTCCGCCATTTCCATTTCGCATACGGTATTCCAAACATCCTGTAGATTACATTCGATATAAAATTGCGTAAATGACTGGCATTTTAAACAAACTCGAGTCACCTGGGGTGTGAATCACCTGGGATCGCACAATTCCAGAACTGTAATTTTTTTTTTTTGTATCCCGACATCACCTGGGTGATTGAATTTAAATTTTTCCTTGAATCACCTGCAAGTACATATTCCAGAATACAAATAAAATTTTTGATATTCCTGTTCTAAGATGTATCAGGCCAGTGTTATCGTGACAATTAAAAACTTAGTATGAAGTGTTGTATTATTTAATTTTAATATAACGCCTCTAAAATGAAATTTATTTATATCAAAAAGGTTCGTGGCAAAGTTTTACGACGGTTACCAAAACGCAAAAAAGAAAACTTGTACAAATAAAGCAGTTTGGCGGAGATGCTGGAACCATTTTAAAATTAAATGTCTTGCACTACTATCACAATTAAATATTCAATTTTAGTGTACGAAAACTGTTTTTTTTTTTAAATTTATGAATGAATATAATTGAAGCCCCAAAGGGCGGAGTTCTATTCTCGTAGGGTAGAAAACTGTATCCATATCAAACCAACATATAGAAGTCACAATATAAGAACTGACCAGATTCCATATCACGCGTACATCAAAAACAAAAATTGCGTGTGCAAACTCGGAGCCATTCGTTTGACATACACAGTTCAGTTTTCACTCACACAAACATACATAAGCCGTAATGGGGACAGAGGCGCGAGTGACAGTCACATAAATAAATTGATAAATTTTGGCCCTCACAAGTATAATTGCCATAGTCTACTCGCTAAGAAGACCTGAAAATAATATGCGATATTTTAAATTATTGGTTTGGATAAAGCGAAAAAAAAAATTGTTCACGTAAAACACATCTTTTGTTTGTGCGATAGATGGGATGAGATGAATGCTACAATTAACGTTTAAAATTAATATATTAGGAAATAATATTGTTATTTACAATAATGAACAAAATGATAGTAAATCAATTGAAATTAAGTTTTTATGTATAATGTTTGCTTTGATGTTTTAGAACACACCGCTGCATCTTGCTACGATGGAAAACAAACCTAATTCTATAGCACTACTGTTATCAATGGGTTGTCGACTTTGCTACAACAATTTGGACATGAGCGCCATTGATTACGCCATCTATTACAAATTTCCAGAGGCAGCTCTCGCTATGGTCACACATGAGCAAAGGTGAGTGCCCTTTGATTCTAAAATCATTCAGTCAAGATATACACTTTATTGTCGATTCTGAATGCTAGGCAAATGTATAAGTACGCCACGTGGTCTCAAAATCAAGTAAGTCATCCCATTATGTCCGAAGTAGTTGCAAGAAAACATATATTCGGCTGGTTGCGGTTCTTACCATTCCCAAGCAAGGTCGACCAACGTAAAGAATACAATGGCGAATCCTATAAATGTCAAAATGTCGCTCAAAATAAGACATCGCGTTTTAGATAAATACAGCTTTGGATGTACCCTAAAGGGATGTATTTACTTATTTATTAATCTTTATTGTACCACAAGTAAAAAAATACTTTTACAATTGGCGGACTCAATGCTAAAAGAATTCTCTCCCAGTCAACCATTAGGAAAAACAGAGATGATATATGCGGCTAGAATCATCTTTAAAACATAATGAGAAGAAAAAAAACACTTATTCCTAAATAAACACATTATTTACGTTTTTAACTATATATATATATATAATACATAAAATAAGAGATGTAAATGGAAAATGATGAAAAAAGACGACGATGGTTGAGTTTTGGGTAATAAATGATGTATCTACAAACCAAAGTGTGGTCATTCACAAGTAGCGTGATGTCGTCTGCTGTAGATAATGAGCCACCATCTGAGGTGCCCGGCGTGCCCCACCTGCACACTGTATGTCTTGCACATACAATTGTATTTTAGACCTTGTTTCAATGACTTAAGAACCAGTGTGTACAAATGTTCATCGACACGCTAAGAAGAAGCTCTCTTCTTCTAAGCGATAAATATACAAGAATTTTTCATTAGAACTTTTATTTGCCTTACAAGTTATGACAACTTGTAATACTACTACAAAAAAAAATCGATTTTCGTAGCTGATAATGATAAATGTTTACGAAAACGACAAATTAATTGAATGAATGAATTCTTTATTTGTCCCTACATGTTTACACTTCACACACATGCAAATTTTAAAAATAACATTTTCAAAAAAAACATAAGTGGGATGATGATATTTAAATAGTTGTAGTTCAGTGATGATATTACTCTAAAAACAAATACAAAAAATACACTGACTGAATTCTCGTAACTGATTATCAAGCAAGAAATCTGGTTATCAAAGATCTATAAATCTAAGTGGACTATAGATGCGCGCCCTTTACATGGTCCGAGTGTTCTACACATTATTAACTTCTTTTTCATCCTAGCGTGTATTCCTAGTTGCATCGTCAGCTTACGCTTCGGAGCCGAGGGAACGCTTTAATCATGGTCCTAGATTTGGCAGTACTGGTTTATTACATTGGAGCGACTGCCGTCTGACCGCCGTAACCCTTTTTTTGCACGGAATCATGTTTTTTTTTATTAGGCAATCAGGTGATTCAAGCCTGCAATGTCCTAACCAAACTGGAAACAACTAAACAAAGTATGCTTCCCGTGGGAATCGAACCCGCGCCCTCTGGGTCAAAGGCAGTAACCACTGGACCACAGAGGCAGATACCTTATTATAGACTTCACCTACATTTCTGTAACCCCATCTATTTACATATACATAACATTTTTGGATTCAATATAATTATTGTTAAAATTTATTTATATACTTTTTATTGTTGTTTAAATTTAAATACCTATTCAAAAATTTTGGTTTCACTTACCTCTTGGTGGACTGTTGGAAAAAGCATCTGGCTTTAATTGTTATGAATTTTAACACAATTACTAGGAAAAAATCCAACATTTCGCAAATTCAACATTGTGGTCCAGAAGTATCTGTTTCTTACACTCATGGTTTTGTTAATATTTTCAGAGCTAAAGAAGTAATGTCACTGCGATCCGATCGCCATCCATGCGTGACTCTTGCTCTTATCGCTTACATGCCCCGGGTGTTCGAAGCGGTACAGGACAAATGTATCACTAAAGCTAACTGCAAGAAGGATTCAAAAAGCTTCTACGTAAGTTTAGTGTGCATAAAAAATCGGGAATTATATAATTATGAATCAAATATGTCCAAAAAAAATCCTAGCAGTTCTTATTTATTTTATTTTATTGGGAGAACTCATTACTTATTCTAAATGCATTTATTTATAAATTACTAGCTGTTTCCCGCAGCTCCGCCTGCGTCAAAAAGTAGTCTATGTTTGACCTCGGGTCTTCAATTATATTCATACCAAATTTCATCAAAATCCGCTCAGCGGTTTGGCCGTGAAAGCGTAACAGACAGACAGACTTTCGCATTTTTAATATTAGTATGGACTATGACCTTTTAACAAGTCGTCACATATAATTATGTACTTGAGCTACTTACTTTTTTGCTAAATTAATATTATATTAAGAAGCTAAACTAATGCATAGAATTAAAATAAGTACCAATGTTATTAAAGCATACAATTTTGCCAGTATTACTGCTATACGCAATTTCAAACTGGGAACTTTAAGGAACCTCATGGACCAATCAGAATTTAGTTATATTTAAATGAAAAAGATCTAAATCAATTAGTCTGTTCAGTGCGTCAGCAGATTTGTACATTAACATAAGTGGAGTATAGGGATGAGTTCATAGCTTTAAGATGCTTTAAGCGTCGCTTCAGCTGTTCGTTGATCATATTTAGTAATAATCTCATTTGTCTTTAATTTATTTGATTAAATATGTAAGTGCGTTCGTTTTCTCATTTTAGTACAAGTTATGTAAGGTAAATAAGTCTTGCCTTACATTACATTTTAACAAGGAATAACTTTTGTTCTGTATTTGGGGATATAATTTAAATTCGTGTCGTCGGGTCGTAGAGTATATTCTATGAACATTATTTTTGTTCTTGCTTAGATATGTCAGTATCTAAAAGAATTAAATGTTATGTTTATCATTATATCATCATCAACGGCTTGTTTATGAAATCTAGATTAAATACAACTTCGAAGCACTGTTGTGTCCTCAAGCGAAGGACGAAGACTGCGTCAAGAAAACGGAGAGCGTGCCCAAGTCTCAGAAAATCCCATTGCCTGCTCTTAATGTAAGTTGTTTACTACTTGATACTAATTCATTTTGCTTGGTACAGATAAAGTACTCTTTCAAATTCTACCAACGCTCCAAGCTTGAGGTAGACGCATTACGACTGGCGCTGAACAACCCCAAATACCGACCTGAACCGTTGAGTGTTATCAACGTGAGTGGATGTCAGCTAGCACATTCGCTTCCTTGTCTGTGTAAACGTCATGTTACCAAGTATTCAGTGTGACAGATTTCCTGTGTCTAAGTAGCTTGTTACTAACATCCACTATTTGTTACGATGGCACTATCACAATCACATTGCAAAGCTTATCTATCACTATTGGTACACATACATGGAGGGTCTTGGTAATATGTTTTTATATCTAAGATCGTTTCCCGTGTTGACTTTGATCAAGGTTTACTAATATAGGTACTTTGTGTCGCTTCATTATGTGCCTGAATGTCGGTAAGCATACTTATGATAAAATAAAGCAAGTTATGTTTTGAGTGCAATAATGCTAAAAGTCATAGTTAGATATAATCTAATAAATAAACAGTAGTATTATACTCAATAATTATTTTTTCAGGCCATGGTAGCACACGGTCGCGTGGAACTACTGGCTCACCCGCTGAGCCAAAAATATCTTCAGATGAAATGGAATTCTTATGGAAAATACTTTCATTTGGCGAACTTGCTTTTTTACTGTATTTATCTTACGTTTGTTACCGTGTACACATATCTGCTAATGTTGAACGCGGATCCTAGCACATCTTCTGTCCAAAGAAAAGAAAATGAAATATGTAAAGTTAATAATGGGACAAATAACGGGAGTGCGATAAATTTAACTGGCAACATTAATTGTGAGAGCAGAAATGTAGAATTCACAGGTGGTGAGTTAAAGAAAATATGGACTTACACGATAATTACCGATTCACACCGAATGCGTGTACGTGTATGTTTTTAATTGTATTTTATTTGGCACGCGTACGTAAACATTTTTCATAGGAAGGTACGCGTATACAAAAGTCTGTGCAAAGGGTTGCGCGTGCACACGGATCCGGTGTGAATAGGTTACACAAATTAATAAATCAATCAAAGAAGGTTTACATACTTTGAAATGTAAATAGTATTTGTTGCAGATTTTGAGGCTTTAGTAGCTATGTATACAAGTACCATAGCTATCCTTGTGTACAACGCATTATGTTTGGCCCGCGAAGCCTATAACGTAAAACAACAGAAATGGCATTATCTGGTCGATCCTTCTAATTTTGTGTCATGGCCACTGTACATCTGCTCCTCACTTATGGTGTTCCCCACAATTCTTGGAAATTACTCTGATGTACAGGTTAGTATCATAAAAAAACCCTGGTCAACTGCATTTCAACTCATTTATCATTAATTCTACAGGTTGTATTCAAAGTAATTGTAATCCTTTTAACCAATTACTGTACCCATGATTTATACCTTTCGGCTGCCTACGTAACAGAGTTAAAAAGCAGTTACAAAAGAAGAACGGTGAACAGAAAAACATGAAATTTCGCAAGTTTTCTTCATATTGGACCTTAATTTAATGTTTACTGTATTATTTCAGTTCTCCGCTGCTTCAATGACAGTATTTTTATCATGGTTTGAACTTCTGTTGCTCTTACAACGTTTCGATCAAGTCGGAATTTACGTGGTCATGTTTCTAGAGATCCTTCAAACCCTTATTAAAGTGTTGATGGTCTTCTCGATCTTGATTATCGCATTTGGACTGGCTTTCTTTATTCTTCTGTCTAAAGTAAGTTTTTTTTATTATAATTATTTACTGTTTAGAAATAATTTGATAATCCAATAAGAAGTCTACTTATTACTGGCATTTTTGCGAACTAGGAACACCTGTGTCCATTTTAATAATTTTTTCCATAACAAATGCGTGCAAAGCGAATATAAAAATTAAAATGCATGGCGATTGTTCTAAAATACTTGTGATATTTAATACTAAAATTCTCAGCTATTGTATAAAATTTATTTGTGTTGTTTATTTGTAATAATTGACTTTATTTCGCGAATTGGCTGTGTCGTTTATTTGTAAGTTTTAATGTAAGTTTGTTCCCAAACAACAAACCTTAATATATAGACGTTTACGTAAAAAGAGCGGCGGCAATTAGTGAAACTACATATTTTTTCAAAGAAAAATTACGCGGGACGAGAAACTAGCGCCACTCCCTGCGTTCTTTTCACGTGACGCGACTATAAACAAACAATCCATAACTATTAAGGTCCGGTAGCTTGACCGACCACACTGTATGTCTGTTATTAACACTTTATTCCTAATGTACGAGTATATTTTCAGGGTCAGCACGTATCATTCAACAGTATTCCAATGTCTCTCATGCGAACCTTTGCCATGATGCTGGGTGAGATAGATTTCGTTGGGACCTATGTGCAACCGTATTACAAACCGGAGATAGACGTAATCCTACCATTCCCGATGCCAACGTTCCTTATTCTTGGAGTATTTATGGTTTTGATGCCGATTCTGCTGATGAACTTACTTATCGGTTTGGCTGTGGGGGATATTGAGAGCGTAAGAAGGAATGCTCAGCTTAAGCGTTTGGCTATGCAAGTACGTGATAGCTATTTTCCCTGTTATAATAATAGTGAAATATCTTGTATTCATCATGCAAATGGTTTTCAAAACCTGTCCTTTCATATGTAATTTGAACAGGCGACTGTGTAGTGGTAGAAGAAGAAGCGTAAAATTTGAGTCAGCTTCGTCTTGGCGATATCTCCAGTTTAATGGTGCGACCTCACTAATCGGTATTTGGCCAAATATTTACCATTGCATGTTTTTCCAAAATAACTCTTATTACGAACGAATTTGTACAAAACATGCAATGGCAAATATTTGGGCAAATAGGCCATGTGTGGTCGCAACATAACATAGCTACTAAGGCCGCATTTCCACTTGCAAGTAAACTTCTGCAAGTTGCTGTCTGACAGCAACTCTCGAATATAAACCATGTGCTTAACTCTGCAAGTTACCGTCTGACAGATTGCTAGACATTTTTACAGACAGATATTATATCGTCTAGCTATTTAAAAAATAAAACTTCTTATTGTAAATTGAAATAAACTTTAAAATTTTCAATAGGTGGTTCTTCACACCGAATTGGAAAGGAAACTTCCGGCGATCCTCTTGGAGAAGGTAGACAAAGATGAATTAATAGAGTACCCCAACACAAACAAATGCAAGCTCGGCTTTCTCGACCTCATACTGAGGAAGTGGTTCTGTAATCCGTTTACAGATGACGGTAAGCATTAAAACTAGAAACATTTATTTTTTTATGACCATACACACATAAAGATAGAAGCAACAGGAGCATGGCAAGCTGAAGGTGTGTGGACTCCATTTTAGTCAGTTTGCAGTATCACAAACATTCGAAATACTTTGAGTTTTTTATAAACAATTAAAGTCGTTTAGGTGCAGAATGTTTAATAGGCAGAATATTTCCTAATCTGTTAGTAAAAATTAACAAAATAAAAAAATAAAACTGTGTTACTGCGTTGAGGCAATACAAATTTTATTGTAGATGTTAGTAGACAATATAAAAATTTGAAAAAAATAACTTTTTTCACACAATCTATCATACATCAAAACAAATCCAGGGAGACGACATGTGCTATGCTTTTGTTTTATCCCAATTAAAATAAATGCTATGATATCGTAAGCTCTCAAGCAACACTAAGTCACTAACCATCCATACTAATATTATAAATGCGAAAGTCTGTCTGTCAACCCGCTGAACGGATTTTGATGAAATTTGATATGAATATAGTTGAAGACCGGGGGTCAAACATAGGCTACTTTTTGACGCAGGCGGAACTGCGGGCAACAACTAGTAGGGTATAAACGAACAAACTATTCTGTCCGCCGCGCATATAATTTGTACTAGCTGTTTCCCGCAGCTCCGCCTGCGTTAAAAAGGCCCTATGTTTGACCCCGGGTCTTCAACTATATTCATACCAAATTTCATCAAAATCCGTTCATCGGTTTGGCCGTAACAGACAGACAGACACAGACTTTCGCATTTATAATATTAGTATGGATGACAAAATTGTTAAGCCACGCTCGCCCACATTTTGTTGTTTGATTGTTTAAAGTTAGGTGTTTACAAATGCAAAATACGGTCGCAAGAGACACGGCTTAACTATGTCACCTTTTGTTTTTGTATTAATATTGATTTGTTGTTTTTTTTTCTTAATTTGATGATTAATTGATGAATTTAGAATTTTAATTTCGTTTCAGTACTTATACATAGGGCGCACTGTAAGTTTCCGGAACTGGCCACTTACATAAACAATATTTAAAAATTTATTGCAACATTTGAAAATAGAACTCTTTGGCTGTAGAATGCAGTTTGTTTCATCTGACTGTCTTTTGTTTTTACCTTGTGGCGCCATTTAAAAAAATGTGTGTCTGCATCAACATGGATTTAACTCGGGAAAATTTTCGTAGTATGATTTTCTACGATTTTAAGTGTAATTTGACAGCTCAACAGAACATCGCTCGGCTTGAAACAGCTTTTGGCAATGAAGCACCATGCAAGACAACTGTTTATAGCTGGTTTGCAGAATTCAAGCGTGGTCGTATCAATCTCAGTGACGAATCTCGCGATGGTCGGCCGTCCACCGCTGTGACCAACAAAAACATCAATGCTGTGCGCCGTATGATTGAAACAGACAGGCATGTGACCTACCATGAAATTCGCGCATCCTTAGAAATAGGCATGAGTCAAATACAATTAATCCTACACAAACATTTGGGTGTGAGAAAGCTGTGCTCGCGGTGGATCCCACACAACTTGACCGAGGTTCAAAAAACGGACCGCGTCACTTGGTGCAGTGCCATGCTTACCAGATTCAACGAAGGTGCGTCATATTTGGTGTGGGACATAGTAACAGGTGACGAAACATGGATTTATTGCTACGATCCCAAAACAAAGCAGCAATCGAGCGTATGGGTCTTTCAAGATGAGCCGAAACCAAGTAAAGTGGCGCGCGTGAAAAGTGCATCTAAGCGGATGATTGCTTCTTTTTTTAATAAAACTGGACACGTGGCTACTGTTGCTTTAGAGAATCGTCGTACAATGAATAGTGACTGGTACACGACCATTTGTTTGCCGGAAGTTATTGACGAACTCCGTAAAAATAACCGTAAACGCCGTATCATCCTGCACCACGACAATGCTAGTTCTCACACGGCCAGACAGACAAACGACTTTTTGAAGGCGAAAAATGTAGAACTCATGAGTCATCCTGCATACAGTCCCGACCTGGCACCTTGTGACTTTTTTCTGTTCCCAAAAATTAAGAACCAATTACGCGGTCAACGATTTTCATCACCAGAAGAGGCTGTCGAGGAGTATGAAAAACACGTTTCAGAGGTCACCACAGAGGAGTGGCACAAAAGTTTTCAAAACTGGTTTCATCGAATGAAAAAGTGCATAGACGCCAAGGGAGATTATTTTGAAAAACAATAAATTAATTTTGTACCTTTAATAGTATTTTTTCATATTCATTCCGGAAACTTATAGTGCACCCCACGTACCTTCTAACCAAGAACGTATTTTTGTATTTTTGACAGCCGGATTAGACCTAGTGCTGGAAAGTAGCGAGGACTTCATCACTGGTGAATTAGATAAGCAGAAACGTCGCCTGAGGGAAATGTCCCAGCTACTGGAACAGCAGCATACACTAGTTCGTCTCATAGTTCAGGTACGGACTTTATTTTAAAGGGGTAAATTCTGTCTGCACTTTTAGAAAACATAACCAGGTAATGATGATAACGTCCACTTTGTCAAGAGTAGTACCGACAAAGAAACTAACTACCACTTCTGCAATAAGAACTAATCTTACAGTCTTAAAATACTTTAATCTACTTCTTTACTATAAATATTGTTGTTATTCATATTCGTTTCGTATATTTTTTATTCCTACTAGACTATTCATACTTGGGCAATATTTGCATACAAAACATGTGTACACTACAAAGTAACCGATTCCGAAAACAACAACAAAATTGGTTGTTAGTTAAGGCAGTAATTGGATTTTAAATTTTTCTCAAGATAAAAGTGGGAGCGTGGTGGGGACGTCTTGCTATCTCTTTTGTACGCACGAAACCAAAGTGACGTCACTGCACACACAGTGCATCCTTTTCTTGTTTTTTGACAGTTTTCCCTTCCACCAAATATTCAAAAAGCTTTTTTATTTATTTAAGAACGGATTTAAAAAAAATCGAAATCGAAATAGCTTGGTCTAGACTAAAACAAGTTGTAGACGAAAGTAATAATGATGTAAATGTGTGTAAAAATTTTGAGTTGCTGTTTAGTGATTGGCTTTTATACTGAATAACTTACTCAATATATCTAAGTGTTATCAAAATTGTTTGTTTCCTAAATAAATACATATTTGTTGATAAAGAGAGATTTAAGAGAGGTAGGACATTTTGTACGGAGTAGTCCGTCTGGGGAAGTACCTCCATCCTACAGAAGACCGCAGCCAAATAACACTGATGCAGTGTTGTGTTCCTGCTGGTGAGTAGGGTCGCCAGGCTCCAGAGGGTCGCTGTGCTGACAGCGGACAGGTCAGCAACGCGCTCGTGACATCTCCAGTGTTGCAGGCGTTCATAGGCTACGGTAACCACTTACCATTAAGTTTGTCGTACGCCTGAAAAAAATCTTTCTGTTTTCAGTTTGGTAGTGAAATATTTGATATGAATGATAAAAATAAATTGAAATACCCAATTCTATGTTTTTTTTAGAAAATGGAGATTAAGACAGAGGCTGATGATGTTGATGAAGGCGTGTCACCATCAGAGACCCGCGTCATACCACGATGGAGCTCCCCTAGAATCCGCAAGAAATTGCGTTCCGCGCAATCTTTTAATAAGGGTGGCTAAAAATTTAATTTGAGCCTTTTATAAGCCAGTGAAAATGGTGTTAAACTGCTTAAATTTACCGCATTGAAGTATGATGGAACTATTTTACGATTTTATTGAGTTCAATACTTTTTCAGTAAAATGACTACTAAACAAGTATGATTATCAGCACAGTGATTGTGGCTGAGTATTAAATTAATAAAAATTACATTAACTGTGACCAACTTGAAAACCGACAAGATCAAGAATAAATAGAATTTGAACTATTAGCAGTATAACATCATTATTCGCCACTCGGCTTCATAAGAAACTTCAGTTTCGCAACCAGTTTCGATATGGTTACCAATTTTTGTATCCTAGATGTTACGTTACAGGTCAAAAGTATTGCAAAATACGTGCACCTTCGAAGTGGTTAGGTCTGAATTTCAAAATGTACTGATCCACATAAAGTACGTACTTCGAAAAGAACTTTTCTCAAAATGACTGATTTTCTATAGGTCTTCATTATTGAATGTCTGAAATCCGTAAAGCCTGACATAAAAGGTACATTCAGCCTCCGGTCTATTAGGACAATTTCTTAAACTGTACTTCTATTTCGCATATATTCATCGCCCTCGAAATAGTTTTCAATTCAACAGATATACATACTCCTTAGTTTTTGGCCATTTATGACTTTGTAATGTTAGCGAATGTTAAAATTCCAAAACTGGTATCGGATAGTTTAGAAGGCACTAATCCACCATTAACCCATATTTTTTTTTTGTTTTTTCAATAGAATATAAGTTTTTTTTATTTAATTTTAAGATTAACCTAAACCTCTCAAATTTTAAATGGCTGTACACAAATTTGACAGTTTTCTTTCCGACATTCAAAAACAAGGACATTTAGAAAATCAGTCATTTTGGGAAAAGATGATTTTGCGATTTGTTCATTATGAGATAAGTGCAGTTTAAGAAATTGTCTTAACAGACCGGAAGGTACGTGAAAATATTTATTTGGTACTCCTTACCTAAATTACAGCTAAATAATTGTGCACTTCGAAAACTAGTTACGAAACTATGGTTTTCTAGATAGCCGAAGGTTATGTATGTAACACGAATATCAATTCAATAATAAACATGTTTTTAATGTAAATCAAAAAGATTAAGACAGCTACAACCAAGTTTTGTAATTTTGTATATAGAGTCGATTTTTATTAAGTGCAAATATTTTGAGGGGCCGTTTATATAGGCAAAACAAAAGTACTAAGAGCAACATTTTAAAAATCTACACTCTAGTTTTTTACATTTTCCTAGCAAAATTAATTTAATTTTTTTTATAATGACTGTAATCACACTAGAAAACTCATTCATCTTATCAATCCCTCCCCCAAAACTAGTTATGAATGGAATTTATTAGCTATCTTCCTAATTCCGTTTGTGATAGACAGAGACAAAATAACTTTTAGAACTTCTGTCATTATTGCCAGCAAAATGGAAGTAAAAACAAAAGAATAATCACTACAGGGGGCTTACCATAATGTCTTATAGCAGTATTATTTTAATATTACTCTCGAAATTCGTACCATGACACGTAAAAAACAATATTACTATAAGCTTGCATTTCCTAGCAGTTTTGATGACGTCACAGTAAATCGTTCATTCAATTTCGTACCATGATCAGTATTTGACAGTTAGCAATGTTGTTTTTACGTCAAATTTAGCGATCTTGAAAAAGTTGGTCGGATGTGATGGAAACAAAACTTTTCATGTTGAGTGTGATTCTTTCAATGATCTTGTGTTACAAATAACAAGGTAAATTCTAACTCTGTGGAAAAAACCATTAGTGTGCGACTGTGTGTGTTGAATCTTTCATTATTATGTGTTAGATTTGTTTTGTGTTAGTTACGTGATGTTGTTTAAGTATACCTCGTCCGGCCATAAGTTCTGTTACAAATAAAAATGCATTTTTTATGAAGTAATGTAATATTACTAAAACTTATATGTACATATTTATTAGTCTCAGCAAAAAATAAAAACAATATTTTGTTCAAAGTGGCCACCTTTGGCTTTTAAAGGCCTTTAATCTGTCTGGCCATGAATCTATGGACTCACGCACTGTTGCCATGGGAAATTTCGCCATTGCTTGCTCCAGAGATTTTCTAAGATACTCAATGGCGCCGTGTCGTTTAGAGCAAGCCGTTAGACAGAAACCTAAAAATAAAAACATCTTAATTATTTTAAGTAACTTAATATAAACAAGTGGCAGTGGGCGGGGCACATAGCGCGGAGAACCGATGGTCGATGGGCCGAAAGGTTCTCGAATGGCAACCACGTACCTGTAAGCATCCATCGACCAGATGGTCAGATGACCTGAAAAAGGTCGCAGGTAAACGCTGGATGCAGACTGCTGCCAACCGATCATTTTGGAAATCATTGGGAGAGGCCTATGCCCAGCAGTGGACTGACTGCGGCTGAAATGATGATGATGAATGTAAAAAAATAATAATAGACATTTTACTATTTTTTCCACAAGACATGATAGGCTAGGCTAGCGACAATGCCGGCTCCTCTGTTACTGCTGGACCCTCGTTCAACAAAGGAAGGAGAAGAGTACGAGAACGCTGTCCCCATTCACAGTTCTCTCGCGAGAAAAACCTGTGAATCTGGACCCCGCATTTAACTTACTTGGAATTAGCCAAAGCTATTGTTAAAATATTTTTATCTAAACAAACTCAGTGCGAGACCTTTTGAGTGGCTGCGCGTGAACTGTCAGTTGTCATTATAAAACGTAAAAAAATGTTTCGAATCTCATTTGCGTGCACAGCTTCGTTTGTAATCATAACCCAAATTTCATTTTTTATTTGTTGTAATTTAAATTTAATAATATAAATGTATTTTATATATTTTGAACACATAATCAACTTTAAAAACACATAATTAAATATATTAAATTTAAAATTCATTATTTCGTAACGAGAGTCAATCGGAACACTGCGTAAAAGTGATGCAGCTATACGAATTATATAGCGGAGTCTCGCTCTCACAATCGCCAGGGAATAGACAAATCATTCTTTCTTTCACAACTCTACGCAGGAATACAACAATCTTGTTTTAAAAGTTCATGGTACGATTTGGAACAATATTATTTTAAGCTTGAAACAAGATGGGCGAAAACCATCATGGTTTTGTTAAAGTTTATGGTAAGCCCCCTGGTGTCTGAATTTTTACTATTCCATAAAACATAAAAGTTCGATTTACTCGAAAACTAGCGTGTAGAAAATTATGAAACCAACCTAAATCTGTTTTGTATTATTTGATTATTTAGCCCTGAAAGTATTTGTATTTCATTTAAATCCACCTTATAAAACGGCGCACTTAGCAGCTTACACTGGAGAAAGCTGAGTAACAGCTACTACAAAGATCTGTTATCGACAAATTCGAACAAATATAAAATAAGCCTAGCCATCATTGACCGTGTGGTAACCATCATTGACTGCACTTAACATCAAGCTGGATTCTTGGTCAATCACTGAACATTTTAACAAAAAAATGCAAATACACAGTTAGGCGACCTTTGAATTTCAGTACTATTCACTGGGGACCTATTCTCGTGCCATCACTGAAAGCCTATCCATACTATCAACCTGCCTTAATTATCGATATCCTATCTGTGACTATGGACGAGCAACATTACTTTTCTGTGTCCCCTGTAAGTGTTTTATTTCATTTCGCGATCATATGTTAATAAAAAATGTCGAACTCTGTACAACTTTTTTTATCGAATACGTATGACTAACGCCATAGACAAAACTGCGAATCGCACCCAGTGTACGTTGCTAAGTATTTGCTAGTGCTCTACCTAGTGGTAGAGCTTCGGCATCCATTCAGTAACTAAAGAAAATTTAGAACTGCAGTTTCTGGAGGATGATACTGGTGAAGTAGAATATTTTTATAGTATTAGGAATAAGAAATTTTGACAACTCGTCTGATGAGCAATCTGCCTAGTTAGGTAATCGCCCATGTAGCAAAACATCTATAGGTCTATATAACAAATCGTCAATTTCTCATAATACGTGGGGACAAGTAGTACATGCATTGCAAACTTGTCTTTTAGACTTGCTTGACTGAATAACTGTTGTTACTTGCTAAATACGTTTAGTAAAGGCCATATTGAATAAAAATCTGTAATTTTTGATTGACATTAGCTACTGATCGAATAATACTGCCATGCCGCTCGTAACCTGGCTACATATTAGTGATCTTGTTCAATTTCGTACAGTGATCAGACATTCTAAATTTTACAAATGGATAAAAAACAAACATTTACAGTTATAATAGTTTAAGGAGTCCTATGTGAGCATGTTACGTTTACAAGCACGCAGGCACGTCCCGGATATACAACATCGCCGAGATTACTACTACGATTCGGACGTTCGTCAATTTGTGTCCCTTGTTCTAATAGATGATTGGAAAGTAGATGAAAGTCTGACAGTGTCAGATCACAATTGAATCCTTTTCAACATTTATCAAGAAGTCGTAGGGTTGATTATTTACCGTGTCCGCGTCATCTGCTCACCCAAGTGTCATTCTTGCATTGTTTTGTTCTCGATTTTTACCCATGTGCGCGGTGAGGTGCGATATCTGTTTCGGGTGGAAGGGCGTGAGCGTCCGTTCTGTACGTTAGTACTATTCATAATTCTGTGACGGAGATAGGTAAGCTGCCATGTTTCGGCCAGTTGGGCCTCTCGAATCTTAACCCAATATGGCAACGCTTAACTTTGTCACACAGGAAACGCCCACATGACACTTCTGCCTAAAGTATGACCTGTGCGCTGCCGTGCCGTCAACCGAGGTCCTAACGGAAGATCAGTGCTGTCAAATACATCTGACGGCAATATGCTAAGTTGGGTCCTTTAATGGAAACGTGCATCCTTTCTTTTTAATGATGATTTTTTAATTTTCTTTTTCTGTGCGTTTCTAAAATAAATTATTTTCTTTCTTTTTTCAAAGAAAGTCTAAAGAAAGGGTGTGTGCTGTTATTGAGTGGTCTATGACCAAGTAGGTAAAATTTAAATGTAACAAATAAATGAAAGGAAAGTCAACTCTATGGAAATGCTCCCAGAGGAGTATAGTGCAATGATCGATTTAATGTTTATGTCCACGTATAGAGAACTGCATACGCTTGAAGGTCAATAAGTCAGCCCATTTGAAATTTTGATAAACATTGGCCATAATCAAAAGAATATTAAAGTGGGTTTCAACCCATGTGATTGGTGAATCGTGGCACGTCACGTCTCCCGCTCGGCCTCGGTGCAACCGACCGCATCCCAATGTTTGTTCTTCGAGCTTTTTAACACATTATTTTTTATACTATTATTATTTTAAACAAAAAAATAGTCATGATCTTAAGCACAGAAATCTTAAGTGTACACAAATAAAAACTGACAGATTTCCTATATAGACCTCTTGCTTGATAGTTGTTTGGCTACATGGGCAATTAGCTAACTAGGCATATTGCTCATTACACGTTTCGCTTTGTTGGACGTTTTACTTCTGATCGGGAGAGGGTGAACTAGTTTCATTTCACTATTTTCACCGGTTCAGAGTGGGTCCATAGATCATTAAAATCTGATAAAGAAGATTGCTTTATCCTGAAATGTTTTTTTTTTAATACTAATGATTCCTATTTGTAGTAAATTTTTTACTTCTGAGTTGTCAGTGTTTGACTAACGATATACTACAGGGAAGTACAGTGCCACAAACATATCTGACGTGTACTTGTTTTTTCTGTAAGGTTTTCTATTACTAGCTTTCGCCTGGATGTATTTTTTGAGTTGAAGTACCTTAAATAGGTTAATACTAATGTGCTAAATTCCAGTCGAATTTATCGAACCATTCTTAAGTTTCATGTAGTGTAAATGACCCGACTTTGTTTTATATTTTTAGATATAATGAACACCACTTTATGTCTGTATTGCAATTTATATGTAGTGTGGCATTGATGAGGACAAGTCACTACTAGTACCACTATTCAATCAATAGAACAAACTACATAAGAGTATAACTGTAATATCATCTTAATAAGCCCCATTTCTATATGGAAATATAGAAATGGGACTTATGGAATGGAAATGGGACTTATGGAATGAAAATGGGACTTATGGAATTATTTATGGGAATTTCTATTGAACAACCCATATAAACGAATACTTATAGTTATCAGCTTAAGAGTCAGGTTTATTTATTTAAACATTATTGCACAAAATACGAGAGTAAAAAGGCGAAAATAGTGCAAGGAGCATTTTAATAGTAACAATACATAATAGTACTGTTGCCAAACTATCGATAATATTACTATACTTACTACATTCAAAAACATGTACCCTATCGATAGTATTGATAGCTGTTTTCGAGCAATACTGATACAGAACAATACTATCTGTAGCATCAAACCTTGATGGCCATTGTACAATCGATGCTATTGCTCTGCGATATTAAATACACAATTTACACTGCTGCTGTGCAATATTATTTACACTATTAATATTATCGATAGTTACGTTTCAATAGAAGCAGTACAATCGATACTCACGACAGTATCGTTAGTCCAATAGTCACAACAGTTCGATAGCATTGTTCTCATCAATGTTATTGCACCAATAGCTTTCCATACTATTTTTTTCTCTCAAACTATCGAAACGCAATCGCTAGTTGAGGTTGTGTTGTCAGCATTTATCATATTTTAATAAAACTAAATTTAACATTGAACGTATTTGTGTCATTGTTTAAGTAGTTGATAGGATTAGATATTTAATGCTTATGCTTTTCTCTTTCGTGTCAGGTTTTATTAATTTTTAAGTTTTGTTCAAATTTTAAAATTCTAGTCAGCTATATTACGTGTAGTTTTAATAATGTGTTAAGCTTAGATTAATAATTGGTCTCCGAGACGCTACGACAAGCACGCGAGACCAAATTATTAATATAAGGTGTTAAATATAATTAAAATTTTCTTTATTAGTAGTTTACAATTGATATCACATTACAATACTTAATTATGAATAAAAAATTAGATTATCTGTGTTATGTTGATGTTATATGTTTCATTAAAAGTAAAAACTTAATACTTAATTATGAATAAAAAATTAGATTATCTGTGTTATGTTGATGTTATATGTTTCATTAAAAGTAAAAACTTAGTACGTAACACAAACTATTTAGATTCTATAAAATTTTTACATGTTCTAAAATTACCGATGCCGGCGAAAATAGTAATCTTTATTGTGAATGTAATTGGATAAAATGAAATCAAAGAAAACTTTCAAAGGAAAACATTACGGGCCATTCATGATATCACGGATTTCGAAGAATATTACTAATATTATAACCATTACTTACAGGTATGTGAGTAAATTCAGACTGTAATGTGAGAAAATCATTGTAGTTTCCAAAGTTCACAAAATACACATATTTATTTATCTGTTATGATGGTCTTAATTTTTCCTTCTTACCTTTGAAAAAAATACGATCAATTCGAAATATCCCTAAAACAAAAAATACTTAAGTATTCGGAGAAATGTCTAAATCTTCGAACAGCGCAATTAGTAAAATATGACATAACATAAACCATTGGCGAAATCGCGACAGCCGTTTGACCGCCATAACCCTTTTTTTTAGAGAAAAAAATAGTGATTGTCTTTAACGGCGACCAGATAGCAGTCGGGACCACCGTCTTTATTTGGCTTCCGAAGATCGGAACCAGAGAATCAGGTAATGCAAACTGGAAACAACTAAACAAAATATGCTTTCCGTGGAAACGAAGCCAAAGCTGAGGGACAATTCTACCTTTGCTAACACTTTTAAACCACGATAAAGATACATACATAATGCTTCGATTTGACATAGCTATTAAAAATAATATTGCGAATTGGACATTCTGTATGAACGACAGAATCGCGGGTGTATTTCTCAGATTGGCCTAAATTTATTTGTTATATTCTGTGTACCTTTGCGTACCTCTAAATAAATATAATACAGTAACGTTTCAGAGCGACTGCCGTCTGACCTCAGTAACTCTTATTACAGGAAAACCAGACCAACAGGAACATGACCCGAGGTGAGTTAGTGGCCAACACTGACAGAATTTTCTTTGCCGTCTGACACAGCCGGGACCAACTTAAAACGTGCCTTCCAAAGCACGGAGGAGCTTGAGATAGTAAATGCCACAAAATGGCGACCAATCCAATAGTGGTTGCGTACGCGATACGCGGGTCGCGCTCGACTATCGAGCTCCTTGAGTATATTTAACATTATATTACATTATGATGCCGACGATAGCACTGGCCATCTGGTCACTTACTAGATTACTAGCGTGGCTAGAGAAAAAAGATTACTGGCGTGAAATAAATTAACATCTATTTATGTGTGCAATGAGTACTTACAGCCCGACCAGTAAAATAGCAGCCTTGGCCATATTGCGGAAAAATATTGGAACTAATTTCTTACACTACCAACGGTGGCTAAGGTATTCATGTAACATAACGTCATCTGCCAAAATGAGACAGGAGTGGACGTTGTGTATTTTTGGATAATTTTCTACGATTTATTTATCAAAATGGCAAAAATAATTCATAGTAATGAGAGAAAAATGATATAAAAGTTGTTATCGAGTTTGACGCGAATAAAAACAAAGGATTGATTTCTATTTAATTAAATGCCACCGTCAATGTTGTTGTTGACAAGACACATACCACACGTTGCCATCTAAAGACGATCAGTAGCGACCACTATACAACAAAATTTATATTTTGTAAAATAGGCTACGTGAC
This sequence comes from Euzophera pinguis, assembly GCA_947363495.1. NCBI lineage: Eukaryota > Metazoa > Arthropoda > Insecta > Lepidoptera > Pyralidae > Euzophera > Euzophera pinguis. The sequence goes on from OX376154.1 coordinate 3,496,696, forward strand.
TGTATTCATACTTTGTTAATATTGTTATACTAAACAAAATGTACACTAAAATGTAACCGATTCTGAAAACAACAACAAAATTGGTTGATAATTAAGGCAGTAATTGGATTTTAAAGTTTTCTCTAGAAGAAAAGTGGGCGCGTGGTGGAGACGTCTTGCTATCCCTTTTGTACGCACAAAACCGTGGCAGTGACGTCACAACTCACACAGTGCATCCTTTTCTTCTTTTTTGACAGTTTCCCCTTCTACCGAATTTTAAAGGGTTATAACTTATTTATTTTTGAACGTATTACAAAATCTCTTTCATAATTCTGTTTCTGGAAATAAAAATATTGATATGAAAGAAAAATTTGTAGAATACCCAATTATAGATCAATTATTTACGACGAGTTACGAAGAGGCCCGACCCCAGATGAACTGGGAAGGTGGCAGGAGAAAGAAGAAAATTGTAGAACAATTGGGTATTCTACTAATTTTTATTTTTTCTTTCATATCAATATTTTTATTTCCAGAAACAGAATTATGAAAGAATTTTTGTAATCCGTTCAAAAATAAATAAGTTATATAAGCCTTTGTAATTCGGTGGAAGGGGAAACTGTCAAAAAACAAGAAAAGGATGCACTGTGTGAGTTGTGACGTCACTGCCACTCGGTTTCCTGCGTACAAAAGAGATAGCAAGACGTCCCCACCACGCTCCCATTGTTCTTTTAGAGAAAACTTTAAAATCGAATTACAGCCTTAATTAACAACCAATTTTTTGTTGTTTTCAGAATCGGTTACTTTTTAGTGTATATTTTGTTTAGTATAACAATATTAACCAAGTATAAATACAGTCAAGTAGCCTATTATAATTTCGTTAAAAAAATTTAATGAGTCCATGAATTGTTAAAGTGCATATTTTGTTTTATTAATCACACATAGGAGATTAATTTTTCTGCTTGTCGTCGGCAGTTCACAAACAAGATGTAAATATGAAAATACGAGTGCTATACCTTTCCTCTAACGTCGATTTAACGATGTCAGAATCTTACGGATCGCGAATTTCTTTGATCTCTCTCAATAAAGCGTAAGGAAAAGTTCAAAATAATATTAGGTATTACAAGAACGAAAACAAGTGTTCATAAAATATAAACATAATTTTACTAAAATTTCTAGTGTAGAATTGTCTCTCGCAGAGTTTCTGTCCTTTGTACACAGCATTGAGGACCTATTCAGGCAAATTTGTAAAAACAATGCCAACGAATTACATATGCCACAAAAGCAGTAACCGCCTGGTCCGCTAAACTACCAAATTTAAAATTACCTGATTATCCATCTTCGCAGAGACAATGGGTGCAACGCAACTTCTTGCAATTCTGCAGGTTAGCACCTGGGAACACTGCTGCAAGATGATGCTTTCCATTTTACAACCGCTCTGCGATTAGGAGCATCCTAATCGTCCTTCATCGTTGCTCGTGCGGGGAATATCGTCGATGCTTATGGTCAACATGGACTTTCATGCTGCAAAAGTGCCGGTCACTCAGGGCGGCATGCCGCCCTTAACCCTTGGATTGGCAGACATATTTTTGCTGAATTTGGTAATTCTATCGATTTACTCTTCTTCTGGGGTCAGTTAAGGACTCTTAAAAAATAGCACGAAAATCACTGTCTTTCAGTTCTTAGGAATATCGATGTACCACATATGGAACACTGCCAATTTTCTATTTGTTTTCTGTGATAGATGTTCCTTACATGGTACATTGCTAAATTAAGCGTAAGAATGTGTAAATAGAAAATAAGTTTTAAAATCAAATTTAATCCTATTTGTATTTATGCATATGTTGCTAAACCAAACAAACAGTAGATATATTGATCCAAAAAATTAATACACAAAGATATATTATATAATGTAATACAAATATAAACAGCACAAAGGCCAAATTGGCGAAAATCTGTTATTGGTTTTTATTTGTTCTCTATGAAAAATAGAAAACAATTTCTAGGATCTCTTCCGGAAAGAAAGCAAGGAATCATGATGCGACTGACAATGTCAATCTACACGAAAATGATGATGCATTTAAAAAAACATTATCGTTGAACATGTCTTCACTGACCTCGTTCATTTCCTATATCTGGAAAGTGTCCAATGTCCATATTTGATGGAACTCTATGGTCTGTTTACTTCGGTTTATTTACTTTACTTATACGAAAACCATCCGATTAATTGAAATAACGAGATTTTTTTCCTAAACCTCTCGCCTAAAATGCTTCAGAGTCAATGTCATTTTCTAGAAGAGAGCAGGGAATTAAATGAAGTATATCGACCGACTGTGTAGTTTACCATAATACTCTGATTTGAAGCGATTTTTTACTGCTATACCTACCTCTTAAATGTATTTATAATGCCTGCCTACTCTTAAGAAAATGCAGAATAATATCGTATCCTACTCTTCAGCATTTTTCTTTTTGTAGCGTAGTTTCCGTTGAAACTAATAAACCAAATAGATCAATGATTTCCAGAAATCTAGATCCCGTCAAAAAAGGCTTTATTAGACACTTTCCAGCTATAGGAAAAGGACAAGGTCATTGTAGGCATAGTCAATAGAAAACCAAAGTTTTTGTTCTTACATCGAATGCGTTATGAGTCTGGCTTAGAATAGAATAGAACAAGATAGAAGGATGCTGTGACTCAAATTCTAAAAATGCAGAAGCAAAGATTTTTTCTTTTAACAAAAATTGCAGCGTGTATTTCGTCTGTAAAGAAACTAAGTCCAAAAGTAAAGTTCTGGCTTGAGCAGAACCAATAAAGCAAGAAATGGTAAAATTTAAGACGCCAATGCTTTAATCATTCTATTAAATTTTAACGTTCTGGTGACCTATTCCAGGTCCAGCTTTGCGAAAATGTCCCAAGTAAGGTATATGCTAGACGGTATCAAAATTGGCAGTGTTCCACCCGAGGCACATACCAAGAAATAATAAAATTCCTTTGAACTTGGCAGTGTACCACGCGTGGAACATCAGCACAAAGCGTTTATAAAATTGATAAAAAAAAAAAACAAATAATAGTGGTGAAGTTAAAACATAATGTGGTAAGCTAGAGTTTTAGGAGCGGCTACAACAAAAGTTTTTAGCCGCAAAGCTTAATATAACAATGAAATTATTATCTTTCCTTGAGCACTAAAGAAACATGACGTCTTGCTGACTTTTTGCTCTCAAACTGACAAATATAGTCTAGTCAGGTCGGGAAAATATTTTTAACCGAATAAAGAATTATGGTACTTTATAGTATTTTCATTTATTTTCTGAATAATAAAATAGGTAGACTTCTGGAACGCAAGGCACAGTGCTAATAGAAGGGTAAATAATATCATTCACCGTGCTCTTGCTACCATCAACATTCCAGCGGCCTTGGGGCCTAATGGTTTGGTTTGGGACGACGGCAAGAGACCGGATGGGATGACTTTGGTGTCTTTGAGGACGGGACGCCCGTTAGTCTGGGACGATACCTGCGTCGACACCCTGGCCCCGTCCCACCTCCAAATCATTAAGTTGCTGCAGAGGACATCAAAAGGCGTAAATATATTATAATATTTGGAAGTAAATACATATTTGAGCTTTTGGGGGTAGAAACTCTGGGTCAATGGGTTCCATCAGCAGATGAACTTTTCAAGTTCATCTCGAAAAGAATAATCGTTGTGGTCAAAGGGCTGGACGTTGATTTCATTGTTGAAAAAAGGATCAACATTGCCATCCAACGTGGCAAGCAATGCTGCCAGCCTTTTGGGCGGCAATGTGTGCTGCGATGAAACGATTTACAGGAAAATATTAGTTTTGTATTTGTTTAGATAGTTTTTAGTTTTAACATAGTTTTTCAACAATTTAATGTTGTTTTTACGATATGATTTTGATATGAGATTTCTATGGAAGATGTGCAAGATGCATTGTGTATATCACTAAAAAGGAACTGTGATATATACTCTGAAAGTGTTAACGATGCGTCATCTGATATCAGTGATTCAAAACGTGTCAAGACAGAATTTAATCTCATTTTAATTCTCATTTTTATTTTTGTTTTAAAAGCGTATTTTAATATCTAGTATAGTTTTCTTGTCGCAAACAATATTTAATACAACAAGCTAATTATCAATAATAAAAAACACGACTGACTGCGATACAGTTCATATTTTTTTGTTACAAAAATACAATTAAACTTAAGTCTTATAACTTGAGTTTTGAAATCTCCTTGTAAACCCCCCTCCTTTTTCATACCCTACTCGATTAGGTTACACAGCATTTTTTTTTTCATTCTGCCTTTTATTGCGGATATAGTTCGCCAATTTTTTTTATGATGACGTGCCATACCCTATGAGACTCTGAAGAAAGCAAGGAATCTAAAGACTCCTCATACGTTTATATCCGTTAAGGCGTTCTCGACTTATGGTGGAATAAGGAATCTCACACACATACAAACATACATGAAAAACAATACTCTTTGGTGAGTCGTGTAATAAGTGAATTTCCCCTGGCAAAAGGTTAAGGAAAAAATCATAAAAATGGACCCTTTTAAAAAGTAGTTTGTTGTTTTTGATTATAACTACGAAATAAACTCTCGTTCCAAACCGCTGACCTCAGATGCGTGTTGAACAAACAACGAAAGAAATTATCGCCAAAGTGGCCATTGTCACTTCAGTATAATGGGAGAAATTTAAAACTATTGTTCCCCTTCCCGTCACAATATTATAAAATGGATTGACATGAAAATTTTCATTTTGTATAAAGTTGACACTTTCACACCTGCTTTTAAAATGATTTCGAAAATCTACATACTAATTTTGTTTCTAAGCTATTGTTCAACTAGTGAAGTCAGGGAAGCTAGTGCTAAAGTGACGTTCAAAGGAAGGGGTGTTTTAAATGGTATTTCTTTTCCTAAATGGAACCGCTCAGTTGTAACTAAGGCTCAAGATCAAAAAGAGGGGAGATTTTGGCCATCTGCGCAGAAAGAAAGTCGATGTGAGTATGTCCGTCTATCAAACATTATTCTAGTCGTGCGCAGAACAAAATGGCGGCCATGTATTTTCTGTAATCAGACGCCATTTTCTTTCGACAAATCTCGAAATCGACTTTATCTAGAGGCGCGAGATTCATACCACTATGCTGTTCCTTTGCTTTGCTAACTAGCTAATCCTCGCGTTTGAATGCGTTTGTGGATGAGAGTGGTTTGCGGTACCTACATCAAATTGTGTGTGAATTCAACAAAAAAGAAGTACAAAAAATGTATTATTCATTTCGGTGCATTAGTTCTTACATACATTTCTGATATTTATTTTGATTTCTACAGGAACATTTAGTAATCACCGCTAATATCATCTTTGTTAGGTTACCACTAATGACTACATGCAAGCGAATTTGAATCATCCTTTTCATGTAACAGAAGCTAATGTAACAAATAAAGTATTTTTCTTTTTTAATTATGAGGAATTTTGTTGATTTTTATATATTATTTAATTTTACCTTCATATCCGTTTATTTTTAAGTAGTAATATGATAAGCAAGGCGTACATTCATGAGATTTCAATTTTGACAGTTCTGTCCCTGTTTACTGTTGTGACATTTCCCAATGGGGGGTGTGCCGGGGCGTCAGGCGATAACGGCACTTGCATGACTGCGAGGGAGTGCTCGGCCCGCGGCGGGTCGGCTAATGGATACTGTGCTAATGGATTTGGTCTTTGCTGTATCTGTAAGTATATATACTATATAACTAAGGGCCAATTTTAACCAAAGTCAGTTAAGTTTTATTCCAAGGATATCAATGCATTATTCCCATATATGGAAGTTTACATTTCACCATTCGTTTATCATTTGGAAGCTAGAACAGTATGTACGTATGATTATTTTATATAAGTATGTAGGTTTATTTAATGTATTTCCTTCGTAATAATATTATATTGTACACGCTTCTACCCTTCTGGTAAGCAAATCTTCTCCTGTCACTCGCTGGTTGACTGTAAAAGATCCCTAAGTGGGATAAGTCCGCCATTTTACTTATTGTTTTTCCATGCTTGTGTATGTAAATTATATGTTTTTTTTTGTACAATAAAGATATTACAAACAAACAAACAATTTTTTTTGCAAAAACAATGATTTGGTTTGAGGCTTAAAATTAATGGCCTAATTACAATAAAATAAAAGACACTTTATGAGCAAATATGTTGAAAATATTATTTATTTTACATAAGTACATTATTAACATTTAAAAGAAGAGTGGATCCTGCAAGAGAACTGCGAAACGAACTACTGTGAAAAAATGGAAAAAAAATTAAGCCCTTTTTAGTATTTATTGCTGTTACTAGTTGTGGAGGGGTTTTGATTTTATTTTCACAGTCATGACAGCGTGCGGCAGCTCGACGTCAGAAAATGGAACGTACTTCGTTAATAACGGTTACCCATCAACGTACGACGGCACCGGTTCATGTGAACTCACAGTCATCAAGTCACACCCCGATGTGTGCCAAATCAGGTAGATATATTACAGATTTTTCGGGACCTTACGTCCATGGGACAGCCCATAATATGTATGACGCTATCGCCCGTCGATTAAATGAGGTCATCCGTGACCAGAGGGTCGGCCTCTACTTCGCCCAATGAATCAGCATTGCCATTCAACGTGGCAATGCTGCCAGCCTTCTGGGCACGCTACCTCAAGGTAACAATCTGTCGAGACTTGCCTTTTTTGTAAAGTTTTTGCTTAAGTATTTTTTTTTATTCGTTCTCTCTCTTTTTCTTTTATTAGGCATAATGTATTTGTAAATCCAATTATTAAAGTATATAAATAATAATAATATGAACAATAAAACGAGATATATGTAATTCGACAAAAAAGTTAAAAAAATAATTGCTAGTTCCGCGACACAGTATTTCAGTATGTCTGTAAGGATTGAGCATTCAACGTCCCAGAATACAACGCAACTCTACTTTAAAACCCAAATTCTTACAGGACAGCATAAAAAAGAACACAGAGTGTTATACACAGACTTCCTGCGTCGCGTAGTCAGGCTTAACAACCACACTTGCGATTAGTCATGGGTTATAAACACCATTCTTTGCTCATGGATGTTGAAAAAGTGAAAACGTGTACACCTAATATGATATAGGTCCGTACGTTTCTCTTTTTGTTGGTGTGTGTTTCGGCAGCAATGCAAAGAACTACAGACTTAACAATTACAAACCTCGCCAGTTGGGTTTTGACACTGGTAGAGGCTGTGAAGCTGCAATTCATGCCACACGGTGTTTTTGTACCTCAAAGTAAAATTCTGACAACGTTGTTGTTAAACTAGATAGGCCGTTTGATCGAAGCTTTCATTTCCGGTATTCGTCCAACGTTTATTCAATCAGAGTTACTCCGATCTACTCCGAAAAGTCAAGTGGAACAAGTAGCCACCCTGCACAATTATCGCAAGCGGCCGATATACGCAATTGAAGAAGATGGCAACGAATCAAATAAAAAACAGCCGTCAATCAACTGTTACCAGTGCGGGAAACCGGACTTCGACAACGAGATTGCAGCGCTGTTTTTCGCCAATTCTGCAAACGCACAGACAGGCTACACCTTCACAGACTGTTAATCAAAAAACCGAATCAAGAAAAATGAAGAAAGAACAGCAAACCTCGTTCAACGGGATCCTCCCAGTGATGCTCAATTTACTATACGTAACGTTAAACTTACTTGTTTAAATAATAATAAGAGTGCTCATTTCTCAGAAAGTTGCTGGGTCAACACCTGGTAGACGACCAGGTACGGTGAACCGATGATATTCTACCGAAACTATTGATGATATTCAACATAGACACATTGAAAACATCTGGACTTAATATTTCAATTTCAACTAAATGTGTAACCGTTAAAAGAGAATGTAAAGTTTCCTACGTTACCACCCCAGATTCTCTAAAAAATAATGACTCTGACTTGACAACATTAAAAATATTTTTGGAGTGAAAACCCCAGTACAAAAATAATAACTGGCTACTTATCAATCAGGCTTAAAGATCCAAACCGTATATTCGAAAGACGACCATACAGACTCTCTCCTTCTGATAGAGAAAAAGTGAAATTTATAAAACTCAAAAGTTGAAATAATAATAAGACATTATTATAAATAGGTTAACTCCATTTGCTAGTCCGATACTTTTAGTTAAATGACCGGAGCAATCTTTAAACTAAAAAAATTATGTCTTGTGTAAGGATACACAATGGTCCTATAATAAACTGGATCCACAATACTTAGGTCCATTATTACTTGAATAATCTATCAAGTACTCGACAACGACCGATACAAAGTTAAAAACCTTAGAAACACTATGATCACTGTTGTTCCCCACGAACACGTAAGAGCAATGCCACGACCAAACCTAAGACAAACGGACGGACATGAATGCGAATAATCGCATCTATTGGCTGATGTAGACTTACAACTGGGCTGAATAACGGTATCCTGCCTTTTCGCAGAAAATTGTTTCGCTGACTATCACTTGCCAACCAACGTTTCACCTATTTTTCACTTTGACAACAAACGATTTTCATATTTTTCCATGACAATGTTTCATTTGGTAGGATTATTGTTAAGCTGATTATTATAATGAAACAAAACATTTGGGATATTTATTATTTGTCAAGTCTTTTATTAGGCCAAACAACTATTAGATGAATAGCGTTTCGTTAGTGTAACAGTTCCCTTTTCATGATACAATGATAAAAAAACCATTGTCACTTTTCTGAAAAATCGCCTTGGTCACGGAACCGACGTTATGGAAGAGTCATTAGGTTAGGTTATAGGTTATCTTCAGACCACCACAAAAGCGAGCGAGCGTTCGACTTTGTCACAAAATGTTACATTTTATGACATTTTTATTTGTAACGAAACCCTACTTAATGAAACATTTGGTAAATAATTAACAACTGAATGAATATTACGCTAAGTAAAACATACGCTACTTAAAAGTTGGCATTTTAAAAGATGTCATTATAAAAAATAGACCAAACATACAGTTGGCAACTGCGAGGTTGGGAAATAAAACAAAATTATAAGAAAAGTTGGCAAATGATTGTTCCGCAAAATAAAATTCTTCAAAACGTTAGTTGTCAAGTGATAATCGGCCGAAAATTTTTCAGCGAAAAGGCAGAGAACCCTGAATAACGCATACTTTGGTTTGCCACTTATAAGGTCACAGCTATTGGCTAATGTAGGCTTACAACTGGGCAAACTGTGGGTCGCCACTTGTAAGATAATATCGCTTGATCGCTGTACACTTACAACTAATCGAAAATTTGATAGAATTCCTACTGCTCTGCACCGTAATAATAAATACTGGTTATTGTTTCTCTCAGAGCATGAGCTGCTCATCAGAATGGCCCTGATAGCGCCATCAAAATTTAATTTCTACATTACTAATTTAAGTTACGTTTAAATTATTATAACCGATATTGTAACAATTAGTAATGTTTCAATTATTATTAGGTGTAAAAATATAAGTTGATTCGTTTTGTATCAATTAGGTATTATTAAACATAAATATCAGGTATTTTAATTGTAAAAGCGATCAAAACAACACGTGCACACCCCCTCCTGTTAACAACTTGTTTTGAGCGGCCTATAAAAGTGGAAAAAGTGATCAAGAGGCCGTGGCCTCGATACTGTTTCTCCATGCCCTTACAAGTATAAGTAGACTTTCCAGGTTAGCATTCATTCTATTTCTAACTGGGAAGAAATACACATCTCTTCAACAAAATGACTTTCCGTTATTATTACGAACCTTCGACGCGCCGAGATCACTCCAACATGCATGTCTGCAGCTTTAGACCCAAAGCCTAAGTATGTTCTATCTCAGAATTTACTATGAATGTCATGTATTATATGTATGTTACAGTATTACAAATAAAGTAATTATCTTATACTAATACCAAATGAAAGAATAAAGGTATTCGCGTTATTATTTTTGCTAAATTTTCATTATGTATTACGAATTTATTGTGATACATAATAGGGTGGTTATTCTGTTATATATTCTTTGCAAATATTTCTTGAAACTAGGTTGGATTTTAATCGATTTACTATCGCCGGGCCTGACCAGATGAACCACGTCTGTAACCAGGACCAATTCATCGTGTCTGGTGGGAACCCGGTACCTGCCATCTGCGGAGTGAATCAAGGAAGTCACAGTAAGTCCAGGACTTAGTCAATTAAATAAAATAAGACAAAATTTGATATCCTGATAGGCGGGCCTTGTAATAATTAAAGTTGTACAAAATTATACAGCGTTTTTCCTTTAATTTTCATAAGAGCGTTTTGTTCCTATTCATTTTCCGTTGTCCCGCTTTCTTAAATTTGCTCTTATCTTGGTTATCCAAAAGAATTTGTAATAATCAACTATAAACAACACGAATTTGTGAAATTCACCCACGGTTTCACTTTGGATGATAACAGATTTAACACAAATTGTCAGAAAAGTAACATGAAAAATAAAGACTACTGTGTCTGATAAAGGAAAAATACAAGTACAATAAAAGTCAACAAAATTTGATACAAAAAAAAGTCTTAAAACAGTAAAACACAAATGAGTATTTTATATTTGATCATTGTCGGTTTCGGTTACAGTGTACATAGATGCTGGGATAGGCACCACAAATCCAGTGAAGTTGACATTCGTCACCAGTGGGAATTCGTTCGAGAGGATGTGGAAAGTGAAGGTCACTCAGATCCCTTGCAATAGTATTTATAAAGGTAACACATTCTTTAAAAATTATAATAATTAACTCGCTTTACGCTATGCGGGGGCGAGGGTCAACAGCGAGGACACCACCAATAACTATGTCATTTCTATGAGCACAGAACTTTGGTAGAATTTTTGAGCACTCTAGAAGGAAGTAAATACATTCATTAAATTAAACTATTTTAATACGGTTTTTATCGCGTTTATTACTTTTTTATTTACACCTGACGTTTCAAACACTTTACAGCGTTCATGGTCGCAGGCAGATTAAGTTAACATTTGTCTTTTGATGTCATAAGATTACAAACTACCGCCTGAATTTTTTATTGGGAACTATTCCGATTTACGCAGTATTGACTCACAGTATCTAAGGGTCTTGCAGTCTGCTTCAGAGTTTGCGATTTTATTAAGTTAATGACTGGGTCCCAAGCTGGTGGTACCTGCCATCCATCCTCTCTATTAAAATTAGGATGTTTTTTAATTTCAATAGCTTCACGTAACATCCTTGGAATGAATCTGTTTTCCTTTGCAAGGACTTGAGGATTATATTATATAGGAGGTAAATACATTAATTAAATTTCTTTCTCTAGTCCCTACTACACTGTCATTGGAATCGGAATCGTATTCCGTGATTTTAAGCCGTTAAATTATTAAATATTTTTCACATCAGCAACTCCATGGTAGAAATTAAAATATTCTTTCACTTATGCCTCTGCTCCATCTGCGTCTTTATGCGTTAATTATGCACGTTAATCAAGACGCTACGCAGGTGTGACCGACGTATTAAAGTACTAGCGTAATTACTAATGACCTTAAAAGCTAAGCGATTGCTCGGGTGTCGGAACGGCTCTGAGTGCAGCGGTTAATATCACTAGTGTCTACATTCTAAAACTTTATTCTTTGTGTTCCTGCTTTTTCTCTGATCATTGTTATGCAAAGTTATACATTACTCTTGTAATTACCAATATGTTGAAATGCTGCAACTTTTCGACTTATTAAATCAAATATATATATGCATATCGTATGATAAATGATAAACATGTTTTTATTTTAGCTGATGAAGGCTGCTTACAGTACTACACTGGAGTGTCTGGACAGCTTCGATCTTTTAACTACGACCCCGCTTCCGGACTACAACTTAGCAATCAAGACTACGGGATCTGCATAAGGATGGAAAGAAACTTTTGCGGCATCCAGTATACTGCATGCCCTGACACCGGTATTATTATTTTCTTTTATGTATAACTTGCTTAGGTTTCACGGGTTGCCCTGGTCCTTTGAGAGGCTTGCGCGGGGTTATTGATCCAACGCGTAGATGCCCTTTGGAGAAGTTTATTAGCTGTGTGTAGTGTGTATGTCTCTGGTCCCTCTGCTGGGCAAAAACAAGGTAGGTTGCAGTTGGTTGTTCTGTAAGAAATTCACAATTACTTCACAATAAAGCTTCACTTAAGAGGAAAGTTTTAAGCGAAAAATATTTCAAATAATATATGATAACCTTCTGTCACATTCATAGCACAGACAGGGATCGACAATTATGAGGCCTTTGCCTCACACAACAACAAATTTTAATTCATCCTAGAATTTTTCGCTTCCGAAATAACTTTAGCACGTCTATCTTTGGATAAAATAGTAGATCGTTTTCTTGGTTTATTGTACACACGAGGCTCATAAATACGCGCAACTTGCTATAGTACATTACTTTAGTAGTGTTGACATCTATGATAATTGTGTCCCTATTAAAAAGAAGGTAATACGAAAAATATTATATATGATGAGTGGATTGTGCAAAATGTATTTTTATTGTGTATGTCAGGAGCCGCGGTGTACAAACGGAAATTGAAATAAATATTAAAGCATTATTTCTTACCCTATTGTTACTAATTATTACCCGTATTATTAGTTTTATTACCTTTCATTTTTCGGAGTTATGCGAAAATAAAAGTGAGCCGCCAACCTGACATCAGAATGGCGGGTAAAATCATAAATTCAAACAATAGCGGGGAAATAATAATGTCAAGATTTAGTACCTAATTATTACCTTTAAAAACCACAGTCACATCTTTCACAAACTGCACGGAAAATATATTTTCAATATCGGCCACAATTTAGAGGACGCGCTTATATCTCGATAACCTTATATTCAATGGCAAAACGAGCATAATTCTATTAATTAATAACAATAAAAACAATGTACCGTTTTTCCTACACGGGCTGACTGAGCAGCGTTTAATAAAATTTATACAAACGATAATTAATACAAAAACAATGCCTCTTTTATCTTTAGCGGTATTGATGATGTCCCTTAGCCATTTAATATAATAACTGCATATAATAAATAAAAGGTAAAATATCTAAGAGGTAAATACATTATTTTGTTATTTTTAGAATTATTACATTGATGGTGTCTCATTTTAATTTGCGCCTTCCGTAAAATAAATATCTGCGACTACCGCCAAAATCCACCACAAACAGTGTTTTTGTAAATCAATGTTATAATAATTTCTGTTTCAAGACCAAAATAGTCGTCTACTTGTTAATAGTACATTATTGAAAAGGCAGCGAAATAGGCAATTGCAGGTCGAGTATGAGTTTGAAGGCCGAGCCGCAAGCGAGGACTTCAATGATACGAGACAGGCAATTGCCATTTCGGCCGAGGCATATATAGTGCTCTTCTTAAAAAAATGCAAGGAAATAAAAAAAGGCCTTTTACATAATTAATTTAATTTATTATACAGTTTGTGCCGAAAGGTAAACGCATCTGTGGCTATACAACCACGAGAACGCAATGTGTACGATAGATGAAAAAGTTCTAAATTCAAACAGCACACCGTTTCATACAACATTGCCGGCGCGCTCTTCGTTCCAAATTCAAAGAACGCGCCGGGAAGTGAATTTGATTTTCAGTCTACGTAAATATGTTACTTCGCGTGTTCTTTATTCAAAAGCAATGACAATATTTCCGCGCATGTTTAAGAAAAAATCTTAACGTGAGTAATGGTTTAAAGCTGTGAAAAATGAAACAAAATGAAAGAAAATGTGTAGTTGATTTACAAAAACAAAAAGATGCAGGCAGTCTGCCTGCGACCATGAACGCTGTAAAGTGTTTGAAACGTCAGGTGTAAATAAATAAGTAATAAACGCGATAAAACCGTATTAAAATAGTTTAATTTAATGAATAACAATCGCGAAAACATAAGAAAACATTAACAAAAAGATGTGATTATCAAGTACAGTGATTTTTTCCCCAAGAAGAACGATCTTCCTTCTCCTTGTGATCAAGTTTTTAAAGACATTAGAATATAAAATAACAGAAAAGGCTATTTATTTATCGATAAAAAACCATTATGAATATTTTTTCGGTGATTGTGGTGATTCAAGTGATATCGATGAGAATGATCACAGTGATAGTGATAATGTGATTATGAGTAATGTTTGTCCTGTAAGTGAAGATTCAGAAAAAGATTGAATTATTAAAGAAGATACAACGGATCAAATAGGTAACAATAGTTTAAAGACATTTTCTTTCTTTGTGGACATTTACCAGTGGGAAAGAATACAACCTATCTCAAAACATATTGAAAGGAACCAAGCAGGAACTTGTAAATATCAGAAAAAAATGGTTTTACCAAAACATGAATGGGCGCATATTTTACGTGAAGAGATTTGGAAAGCCAGCAGATTGTCGTGTTCTTGGACATTCAAAACACATAACGTTAAGTTTGAAGACAACATTGTGTGCAAAGGAACATGTGTTCAATGTGATGCCAAAATCAAAGTGGTTATTAATTGGCCCCCGGAGAAGATAGCTAAATGTGACTGTTCAATTACAAATCATTTTGACGAGCAATGCAAACCGAGAAAAAAGATTAAGCTTGCCAGTAAGGAGGCAAGAATTAGCACACAAGCTAAGACATGATTCGGCTATTGTACTAAGAAACAAAATGACTTATTTAGAAATGAAGTCTGGCGGAACAGAACCTTCACATCTTCCCACTTCTGGCTGTCTTCGACAAATAAAATATGAAGAACAGAAACGTGACTATTACCATGTTAATCCGTTGTTATCATTATGGATCATGGCGTTCACTTTTCCGTACACTGATGTTATCCAACATATATCAATGTATCCGTTTTATGTATATTATTGGACGAAGCCGCAAGAAAAGGTCTATAATAAATGCGTTGAAAGAGGCCGAACAATTTTAAGCATCGATGCAACAGGTAGTATTTTTAAGGAATTCGGGCCTACCCCGAACAAAGTAGTAACCAAGCATATTTTTTTATACCAATGCGTCATGGCCTCCGATAGTATTGAACAAAGCGTGCCAATTGCCCAAATGATTTCCGAAATTCACACATCGGATACAATTAAAAAATGGCTTAACAATTGTTCGCAGAAAAAAGTGGCGCCTCATGAAATTGTGGTAGACGACTCTTCTGCTTTAATTAATGCAGCAGTCCAAACCTTTACTAAATTTGATACTACTAATATATACCTAGTCAATTCTTTCTTGAACTTAAACAACGATGAGGAATTTAAGATCTCCGAATGATTGCTACGTACGTTTGGATACTAGTCACTTTGTTTAAATGATATACAATTTCAATTGTTTTAAGAGCATAGATCCAAGAGCTAAACATTTTCACTGCCAATGTTTATTGCAAGTTAAATATTCAACATCTTATAGTGACGTAAAAGATATAATTGGAAGTGTAGTAACAGTTTGCTTGAACAAGTATGACAACCCTGGATCAGATTGCGTTAAAGCAATATTGAAACTGAAGCAACTTAAAAAGAAACTGAATGATGAGCTACTGAATAATAAGGACGAAGATGAAAAATCAGAGACCCGGGGTACAAATTCAATATTTTATGAGGACAAAGAAACAGAAGAAACTGAAGAATTTAGACAATATGAACCGATGGAAGAAAAAAAAGATTCACGAAGACAGCTTCTGTAGTATTATAACAAAATTGATAAGATAGAATTAATAAACACGCTCGCTGACGACGACGATGGAATAGATCATGAGAATTTATACTACATGCCCTCATTTATTCCAACGTTAACGTGATTAGTGCGTCAATTACCTTTATGGAGTAATATGATGGTGCCCATATATGAGTCGAATATTATGTCCCCAACATCATCGAATGTGGAGAGTTATTTTAAAAATATCAAAAATCATTTGTGTCAAATAAATACAAAACAACAGCGATTGAGAGTTGACAAATTTATAACTATGCACCATGAATTTCTGTCAGGAGAAGTAAATCTTGCATTGAGCAATACCAAAACCGATTTCAATAAGGCAGAAAAAGAAAAAAAAGAAATTAAAAATAAATATAGCAGATAAGAAAAAACAGAAACAACCAAAACATCAAAAGAAACATAAAACTTCACGGACGAATCAATATTTATCGAAAATCCTTCAAATATTGAGAATTGGATGGGTAAAGGAAAGAAAGGTACTACAAAAAACAAAGTTGGTACCATTAAATCTATTCCATTGCTACTGAATGGTAATATAGTACGAACTGGAATTGATGACACTTATGTTCAAAACACATGCGCCTTTGACGCCGTGTCTCAAATATTTGCAGTTGCTTATACTGATGATTTTTCTATTGAAAATACTATTGAAAAGAGTTGTGACAGTTTCAGTCAATTTGTTAAATATATGGTCAATAAGTCGAATAAACAACAAGATCTTTACAGACACCGTGCTGAAGTACTTGAGAAGTATTTCGAAAAATCCGTTGTAAATAACGAAACTCGTATATCTTGTACAACTAATATTACTTACGTTTTTGAGCGGATTTTGATTGACACTATCTTCAGTGCTGAAATTACTGAAACCTGTCTGAATACAGAATGTGTTGCTAATAATATCAAAAGAAAATGTGCATTTCTACCTTTGGATTTAAATATAAAGACACTAGAAGAATCTGCAGCAGCTATGCTTTCTGAAGAAATGAATATGGTAGAATGTCGCCGTAACGATTGCTTTGGTTTAAGAACTTTTAATTATAATTTGCGTAGCACTATAGCTTTTGAACTTAGTCAAACTGAAGCCATTTTTCTTGATCATTTACCCCTTCAAATACACCTCGACAATAAACAATATGAAGTTATAGGAGTTATTGAATATGTGTTACCAGCAGCAAGTTCTCAGGGCAATTTAAAAAGTATTGGGCATTATAAAGCCCATTGTTTTAGAAATTTTAAGTGGACATGTTACGATGATATGAAATATCGTTTAACAAAAAGCTCTAGGCGTATGATAGCCAATTGCGTGGTATATGGTGAAAAGATTACACGATGATATTTTTTTTTCAATTTATAAACGATGTTTAGATATTTTGATTGTATATCCCAATATAATTTAAAAAAATCACTATGCATTTTTCTTATAGAGACAATCTTTTTCATTCTAGCGTTATTAGCCTACGTGTAATAATATACCATCCGTACTTTCCTTATCCCTAACATTCCTAATATAAATGTGTTGTTCGTCTGTCTGTCCGTCTGTATGTTTTGCTTTCACGTCGAGATGGCTAAACCGATTTTAATTAAATTTGAAACGAATATAGTCCGAGTCCTTGGGAAGGACGGAGGCTAAGAGCAGACGAAGTTGCATACCAGTAAGTTGATAATAAGGTCGTCAACATAATAAAATACAAGATATTGAAAAATATGTTTTTCCTTGTAGTTTGTGAAAACTGTGACTGTGGTATTTAAAGGTACTAACTAAATCTTGACATTATTATTTTCCCGCTATTGTATGAATTTATGATTTTACTCGCCATTCAGATGTCAGGTTGGCGGCTCACTTTTATTTTCGCATTACTCCGAAAAATTAAAGGTAATAAAACTAATAATAAAGGTAATAATTAGTAACAATAGGGTAAGAAATAATGCTTTAATATTTATTTCAATTCCCATTTGTACACCGCGGCTCTGACATACACATTTTTATTATTGAAAATAATATATTATAGAGCTACTGCAGATTTCGGTAACAACAATGGTTATGGTTATGGGCCCAGTTACACGACCAGACATAAGTTTTGCAGTATCATATTTATTACAATCGTAATCAATTTTCTTATCAGGCTGCTACTGTGACTACATATAAAGAAAACAAAAATATCCCTTTTTGTTTTTTTAATCAATAATATATATATATATAGGCTATATTTGATTCATGGAACTACTAGTCAGCTGCAGCTTTCGATATATTATGGGTGATAGATATTACCCACAAATTATTACAATAACTATATTTCATTAATTTAAATAAATAAAAAAGGTTTAGTGCCTGTTTTTGTAATTTTAATTAAGTAAAATGTTTTGTTTATTTATAAATAATTAATATGGTTATAAATAAACTTCAAATATAACATTGTTATCAATATTCTAATAGGATGTCTATTTATTTCTATTTTGTGATTTCCCAGAAATGGGCATAAAGAAATATTGTATATTATATGTATTGATAACTAAAAACGCGTTTCTCATTTTATGTCTCTATTTTATTTATATTATTTTTCAGTTAACAATCGATCGCGAGCCTTTACCTTGAGTGGAAATAGCAACGGTCCCGTTAATGCTATGATTGGATCAGGGAATGGACCAAATAATTGTGCAAACGATTGGCTTCTTATACCATGTGCGACCAACGTCGGTCGCATGCAGCCTGCGCAAGCGCTGTGTACTGATCGCATTTGTGGCGGCACATTCTCGGCAGACTTAACCATGCAAGCATCTGCAGTATTAAGTAAGTAGCAAGATGTTTTTTTAGCCAAGTGTGTGGCATAGAAGTAAGTTTCGCTCCAGAGTTTAAGGTCAGTCTTAAATTGTCAAGCCTTCAATTCATATTTTATTTTATGACTCAATCATTTAAACAAACGATGATTTTGCCAATGTCTACGTTGGGAAAAGCAACGTGTTTCACTTTGATAAAATGTTCGAATGGAGCGGGCAGTGTGTAACCGAAAACAACACAACATACAGGGTGTACGATGTAATCTAGCCATGGGTAATCTCGACTCCGACTCGTGTTTCGGCTCACTAAATCTTAATCCGCAACCGGTATCGGCTCCTCTTAATGATTCCGAGTCTCTTATCGGCTCCCGCTCACGGACGTCCGTTCTGGTACCAGATTCAATACAGAATTTATTGAAACCGGTACTGGAAAGTGGAATCACAGTCTGTTGATTCAATAGAGTCAATCTTAAGCAAAGTACTCCTGCTGCACATATCACAAGTTTGCATGTATATTCAATGTTTACTATCTGCCACTGTAAGTGGGTCAAAATTTCAAGAATATCACCAAAATAATTAAGATAGTTTGGCTGGGACGTGTTAATGCATCCGCCGTATAATCCTGACCTTCAGATTTCCACCTGTTTCGGTCTCTTCAGAATTCTTAAGGCAGTGTCAGGTTAACATCACGAGAGGACTGACAAAACCACTTGTCGGGGTATTTTGATCAGAAGCCTCAAAATTTCTATAGCAATGGGATCATGTCCCTACCTACAAGATGGCAGCAAAAAGTAATCGAACAAAAAGGCATCTACATACTTAAGTTAAATGTAAATAAACTATATTAAAAAATGTTTTAAATTTTCTTTAAAAATGCGAAGAAAGCTTTTTCCCCAACCTATTATTAAATTAATATTCTATATTCTACATCTATATAGTAATACTTTACGACAGGTTTTATTTTTTGCTATGGTTTGTAATTGGAGTAATTGATGGTGGTGTTCATAATGTGAGTTATTTTTAAATGTATTATATGTCATAACGTAGTTACTTAAATGTTATTTCATTCATTGACATCGAGTGATGCCATTCGACCAAGCACATCCAGATGATAAAGTTTTTTCGAAATTACCTTACGGCCTCTGAGATGGTTCCTTTAACGACCGCCAGATGGCAGCCGGGCGAGACCAACGACAAGTCTTTTGAATAAGCACGTGTTGCAGAATTTGGCCAAAACCTCGCCTCTGACGTGGGTTCTATATTATGACTTTCCAGCCATTGTTATAGAGTGGGGTTACAAATACAATACAATACAAATACTTTTTATTGCACCAAAAAGGAAAACAATACAGTAACAGAAAAACGGTTACATGGTCAATTTACCCTCCACACCCTGGTGTCAAAGTCTTTCGGAGACGATCAGACGACTTTCGGCTTCTGACGTGGGTTCTTTATTACGACTTTCGTCATTTTTATCAAGTTGGTTTACATGGTCAATTGACACACTGTTGTCAGAGTTTTTTCAGACACGCCTTGAAATGTACCTATTTTTTAGTCGTTTGACTCTATATATGGTAATCGGAGGCCGGTGAGTCAAATTAATACTTCTCAAAAATAGGTATATTTCAAGATTAGCATTCCTGCTACCGGTATTCGGTAGTCAATGAAACTTTCACACCGGAATCATGATTTTATAGGTCTGGAAAGAGTTTATGGGTGGATAATGTTCATATACTAATTACGATTGTTTGACTTTTTCTTTCATGCCCAACAGTATTCAGTCGCAATATTTTACATCGCGACCTCCTTAACATTTTAAATATTAATATCATCAAAGTATGAAATGAATATTCGTCAAACTCTGCACTGATATTATGTAACGAAAGTTGGTATGCGCCCGAACGTTAAGCGGACGAAGTCGCGGGCGCAAATAGTCCTAAATATACAAACAAACTAGTTCCGGCAGATAATCGATTGACTGGAAATATTTATTTCAGGAATAAGTTCAAATTAATTTCATTTTGTATTTAATGTTACTCGTTTATACAAAAATAAACACAAAGAAAAAAAAATGTTGTTACCTATCTTTTAGTACAATAAAGTGTTTTACAAATACCTATGAAAAAATGGAACATCATCAAACATAGATTACACAGAAACATTTTGCATGACAAATTAATTTTTTTTTTTAATAATTGATTCTATTTCTGTTTTAGGTACCGTGAAACCGTTTCGATTATGGTTTCATACTGACAACGTAGAAGCGCCAGTAGACATAGACAACAGAGGATTTTGCCTCAACTATATACAGCAGCCTTGTACAAATAATGTTATTTAGTTAATTTTATATGATCATATTAGAAAATGATATATTTAGTACAAAATCATTACATTATGTAAGTAATAAAATAATAACCCATCAAAAATGTAAAACTGATTACTAGATTAATAGCGGTATATGTATTATCATATAAGTACAAAAACGCTATTCTGAAGATTTAAGTCTTGCACATTAAATGAGATACCTATTCTTCGGTCTTGCTTTTCTCAAAACAGATGAAATGTACGATAGTTTTAAAATCGTCGAAGACAAGATATTGCCTCTAGAAGCCGAAAAGATTGCGCAATGGTCCAAATAATTTATGTGGCTTGAACACTTTAAACTCGAAAATCCATTAATGACAAAGTGTCGCCACCATTATTTCCCAAAAAATCCTTGGAATCCTGGCACGAGCCATGGAATACGCTTCTACATAGAAAACAATAGTATATATTTTAAGAGGATTCGAATCTTTGAGATTTGACCAACTGATAGAAATGGCCACAATTAAGAAAAGACCATTATGACCATAACCAATATGTTTCGAAATTTTAATATACTCACACTACTCACAAACTTTTTCACATTCAGCCATATTTGGGCACTTCCTAGCATCAGGCAGTGCCGGAATATTTTTGAGTTTTACCTATGTTATTACATTTTTTTAGTGTAGTTTTAGTTATTATTAATTACTTTTATTTAATAGTAATTAATATAAACAGCGAATACATCATTGCCACAAGGCTATTTGTGTCCGAAATTTTGAAAATTTCGAGTGTTGAAAATAACTAATATATTATAAACATTGCTAATAAATTCGGGTACTGCTTGACAGTTTCAGAATGAACTTAAACGTAATTGCTCTTTGCAAAATGCTAACCGGTTGCAACGGAATTTCTCGACAGTTGTGCTCTGCTAGATTTTTTTTTTTCATTTGTGGTTAATAAAATTTATGATTTTCGCAGTTATTTTGCTTAAAAAATGCAAACCAATTTCATGCTTTAGATTGTAGAGAAGTAGCTTGTATTCTGCAAAAGCGTTTCTAATCAATTTTAATAAATGACATGCATCAAGTATTATTATTATGTATCTCCGCTTGGGATTCACGAGTTGCCCCGGTCTTTGAGAGGCTTGCGCGGGGATATGGATCCAACGCGTAGAGGCCCTTAGGAGAAGTTGATGTTATGTGGTGCTCCTGCCAAAACCCATCCTTGGCTATATCAATAGATGACATGTCCATGAACAGTTTTATTATTATTATTATTGCCGCTTAGGACCCTTGGCCTTTCTCATTATGGTCAATGATCTACCAGAAGTAAATCAAAACTCACAGTCATTACTTTTCGCAGACAACCTAAAAATATTCCTCAAGGTTGAGAGCATGGATGACTGCGAGTGATTACAGAGCGACATTAATAAGATTATTGAATGGAG
Source organism: Euzophera pinguis (assembly GCA_947363495.1). Taxonomy (NCBI): domain Eukaryota; kingdom Metazoa; phylum Arthropoda; class Insecta; order Lepidoptera; family Pyralidae; genus Euzophera; species Euzophera pinguis. The sequence continues at coordinate 3,518,962 of OX376154.1, forward strand.
TAGGGAAAAAAAACTATTTTTAACATAGAAAAATGTAGTGTTATTAGTTACAGCAGAGCGCATAACCAAATACGATACCCATATCAAATGGATGGAACAACCATTTTAAGACTACAGAATAATCGGGACTTGGGTGTTAAGATGAACGCGAGAACGTTTGATGAACACATTGTTCTCATTTGTAAAATTGCTTTCAGAAATATAGGTGTTATTTTGAGGCAAGCTAATAATTTTAAGGAAACTGCGGCTGTGCGTGTATTGTACAATGCTCTTGTGCGAAGCAGGCTAGAAAGTGGCGCTATAGGTTGGAACCCGCATGAGACAAAATATAAACAAATGATAGAAAAAATTCAAAATAAGTTTCGATTTTTATATCTTAAACAGTACGGAGTACCTACTTTCCACTAATGTATCCTACGGGGTTCGTCTTGGGAATGGTAGGATACATTCGTTTAGAAGTAAGACGTTATGTATCATTAATAAAATATATATTTGGTGCAATAAAGTGTTCATTCATTCATTCATTCATATTTAAAATTATTCAGGGTTCAAACTCAGTCCACATGTGGATATTTTCGCGTGTCGTGGGGGAAGTTCAAAGCAGTGGCATATTCACAATTGCGAGAACTTTAGATGGTTTACATAATATATTTTCTAAGTACATATTTATAAGTATAATTAAATGCAAATACGTTATGAATGGTATAAAAAAATAAATCAAAAAGTGGTATAATGATACATAAAGACATTGGATTTTATAATATTGATATAACCCTCCCGGTATTACGATGCTTCAAAATGGGTAAAATAATTTATTTATAGGATGTATGCCTGTGCGCAAAGTATCATCATATGTTTACAGATACATTATTACATTAGTTCCCAGTACTTCAACAGCAAACGAAACAGATCCGGACTCTCAGAGGTAAAAGAAAATGAAGAAAACTATTGAGCGTGTTGCTCCCTTACTTATACGAAACATTGACCTTGCTCAAATTATTAGCTACACCATCTCATCGAGAGGATTAAAAATAATAGGAAAAATTAAAATAGAATATGACATTGAAACGAAAAAAATTGTACTAACTTTGCAATTTATAGCCCCACTAGCTATTTATTAGCTCCGCCTGCGTCAAAAGTAGTCTATGATTGACCCCGGTTCTTCAACTATATTCGTACCAAATTTCATGAAAGTATAACAGGCAGACTTTCGCACTTATAATATTAGTATGGATGATACCCCCGCTGGTTTTAACTGTAGACGTTAATCAGGAATACCAAATAATAAAGCCATTGAAACTACAAAATCTGCAACGGAAAGAAACTGATTTTATCATCGGTCTCGTGTTTGACGAAATGTCTAGTCGTGAACATAGCTCGATGGTCGGAATCATCATGGATATGTGGATGTAGGTAATGGTCTTCATGGAGATCTCATAGATAAAGCCAAAGAAGTACTCGTAATGGCAGTGGCATTTAATTATTTTTGGAAAATCCCAATCGCGTATTTTATTGGCAGAGAAGTAACTGCTTTTCAAAAAGCAACACTGTTAAAACAATGCATAGACATTTATCAGATTTTGTAAGAGTTGCCTGTGTAACATTTGATGGAATAGAATCTAATTTAAACATGGCTTAAATACTAGGGGTCATTTGAGCAAGCCTTTTTTTTACTATTTTATGCCTCTATGCGTACAAACATTCTGGTTCAAAGTTACTACATACCTTTGAATATTTGTTAGAAACCCATTCTCCACTGCTAACCATTTTAGCCACTTTTGGCGAATATCTACATTTAATGAAAATCTGAAACGTAGGTACTTAAAAGAAATCATAATATTAGCTTCCTGTGGTTAGCCGCAATGTTCGTTCGAGAATTATTATCCGCATTCGTAGCGGACTGTTTTCATTTTCTCCTCTGAATTTCTCATTTGAATGCAATACTATCGATATGATGTTTGACACCATCAATATTAAAACCCTAAACTCCAAGAAAAAAAGGTTGCAAAAAGAGAAAATTCACATATTTATTTTTATCTAAATAGAATTCTTGTGCATTCTAAACATTTATATGATAAAAGTTCATGATATTTTAGTGCGAAAAAACTATCGAATGAAATATGAAATCATCGATTTATACAGTGATAAACTTGGTTGGCACCACGGGTTGGTACCTACGTTTACGTAAGAACCTGTTTTGAAGGCAATCTCCACTTAAACGGACGAATTAAATACCGTAAAAAAAATACATAATGTGTCAAATATAGTTAAAAATAAATACTCATAGGTAGGAGTTTCAATTCGGGACAACTAACATGTTACAATAGACAATTCTCCAGACAATAAAATATTATTAAAATTCCTGAAATACAATAATTTTATAAGCCAAGAAGTAAATTCCACCATTCTAAACATCCATAGAGGAATCCAAAGGATTATATAATAAGTACCAAGCCGCTATTCTCTCAGGGCTCCACAGACAGTGCTGCCATAGCTTTGACAAAAACCTCAAAGTTTGTTTATTATTTATTTTCAGCATTTTTATCTAGTGAATAATAAATATTTCAAAGGATGTATTTGAATATTTCAAAGATCGATGCCTGATATTTCAAAGGAAGAAAATAGTGATGGTTATTCAACCGCAGATGAACACCTCCTCACCTCAGCCGCCTCCGCCACAGCAGTCTGCACGGCGTAGAGAGCGACCACCACAACAAATCAAGTAACAACCAGTGACAAACAATAACAGTGAATTTTTAAATTGTGATAAGTGTTCCGACGGTAGGCACTTCAAGTGGCGTCGTGGCATACACATTTCCAAATTTCACAAACCTATCTCAACTTTGATTCCTCGAAACGAATTTGATCCCCAAATACCATCTTCTCCGCAACCAGTTGACATTCAACCTTCTTTCGACGAATATCTCTGCGACCTTCATAACAATATAAGAATAGTAAAAAGAATTCCACGTGGAGCTAGGTCGTCACTAGCACGGTCGCTTTCTGTTGCCTTACAAAATTGTATTAAAAACCAGGCCAATAATGAACAAACATGGGAAGACATTTTGACTTTCACCTACAGATTTTTTAACGTACGGCGTTACTAAAAGAAAATTGTACCACCAATGGCCGTAAAGACCTTCTCCACACTGCTACAACCCCAAAAAAACCAACAAACATTAACAAATTTGTGGAAAATAAGACAATGGATGGCGACCTACGAAATGCAGCAAGGATTCTGTTCTCAGATGACACACTAGCTCCGAACAACTCTAATACACTTAGAAGCCTACAGGAGAAACATCCCTCGACCACTGCAACCTTCTCCTGTCCAAATCCTCCTTCAACTCATTCGGCCCTCGAAATTATAATTGATGATACTAAGAATGCCATTATGTCGTTTCCTAATGGATCCGCAGGCGGCATCGACGGACTCACGCCTCAGCATCTTAAGGATCTGATCAGCGTGTCCACCGGTGACGCCGGCGTGACATTACTAAACGACATAACAAAATGTTGCAATTTTCTTTTTACAGGAAAACTGTCTGAGAATTTCAGAAGGTTGATTTTAGGAGCGCGCCTATGCGCTTTTAACAAAAAGGATTGAGGCGTGCGCCCAATCGCTGTTGGGAACACTCTCCGCCGGTTGGCTTCCAAACTAGCCTGCAGAAAGAGCTCCCCTACTCTCCAATCACTTTTTGAACCAACCCAGTTAGGATTTGGCAGTCGTGGAGGTTGTGAAGCTGTAGTACATTCGGTTCGTACCTTTCTATCTAACGACAACGAAGCGGATGTACTACTTAAAATTGACGTTAAAAATGCATTCAATAGTATTGACAGGGCAACCCTATTGAACGACATAGGGCGCACTGTAAGTTTCCGGAACTGGCCACTTACATAAACAATATTTAAAAATTTATTGCAACATTTGAAAATAGAACTCTTTGGCTGTAGAATGCAGTTTGTTTCATCTGACTGTCTTTTGTTTTTACCTTGTGGCGCCATTTAAAAAATTGTGTGTCTGCATCAACATGGATTTAACTCGGGAAAATTTTCGTAGTATGATTTTCTACGATTTTAAGTGTAATTTGACAGCTCAACAGAGCATCGCTCGGCTTGAAACAGCTTTTGGCAATGAAGCACCATGCAAGACAACTGTTTATAGCTGGTTTGCAGAATTCAAGCGTGGTCGTATCAATCTCAGTGACGAATCTCGCGATGGTCGGCCGTCCACCGCTGTGACCAATAAAAACATCAATGCTGTGCGCCGTATGATTGAAACAGACAGGCATGTGACCTACCATGAAATTCGCGCATCCTTAGAAATAGGCATGAGTCAAATACAATTAATCCTACATAAACATTTGGGTGTGAGAAAGCTGTGCTCGCGGTGGATCCCACACAACTTGACCGAGGCTCAAAAAACGGACCGCGTCACTTGGTGCAGTGCCATGCTTACCAGATTCAACGAAGGTGCGTCAAATTTGGTGTGGGACATAGTAACAGGTGACGAAACATGGATTTATTGCTACGATCCCAAAACAAAGCAGCAATCGAGCGTATGGGTCTTTCAAGATGAGCCGAAACCAACCAAAGTGGCGCGCGTGAAAAGTGCATCTAAGCGGATGATTGCTTCTTTTTTTAATAAAACTGGACACGTGGCTACTGTTGCTTTAGAGAATCGTCGTACAGTGAATAGTGACTGGTACACGACCATTTGTTTGCCGGAAGTTATTGACGAACTCCGTAAAAATAACCGTAAATGCCGTATCATCCTGCACCACGACAATGCTAGTTCTCACACGGCCAGACAGACAAACGACTTTTTGAAGGCGAAAAATGTAGAACTCATGAGTCATCCTGCATACAGTCCCGACATGGCACCTTGTGACTTTTTTCTGTTCCCAAAAATTAAGAACCAATTACGCGGTCAACGATTTTCATCACCAGAAGAGGCTGTCGAGGAGTATGAAAAACACGTTTCAGAGGTCACCACAGAGGAGTGGCACAAAAGTTTTCAAAACTGGTTTTATCGAATGAAAAAGTGCATAGACGCCAAGGGAGATTATTTTGAAAAACAATAAATTAATTTTGTACCTTTAATAGTATTTTTTCATATTCATTTCGGAAACTTATATGAACTCTACGTTTCGGATAAATTTAACGAAAGTGATCGAAATTCTATTATTCAACATTTCCAAGATTTAGCACCTAGTATTAAAATTTTAGACAAGAGTACACTTTTCCTTTTAGGGGCGCCACTACTTGAGGAAAGCATTAGGCCGGTTTTAGAAAATAATTGTGATACATTTTTAAAACATATACATTCATTGGGCTTACTAAATTCCCACATCGCCTATACCATCCTCAAATATTGCCTTTTCGTTTCTAAATTTACATATATTCTGCGAGCCTGCCCAATCTGGAAACACTCAGAACTTTTAGAAACCTTAGATGCCAACCTTAAAACCGCCTTAATAAAAAATCTAAATTTAAACCTCGAGGAACGTTCCTGGATTCAAGGCTGTTTACCGATCAAATCAGGTGGCATCGGAATACGGAAAATTTCAGGTGTAGTCCTTCCAGCCTTTCTTTCATCCGTGCATAGTATGTCGCACTTGTGTGCTAAAATCTTAAAATCATCCTCATGTGCGATTCGCTATGCATTAGATGCAGTAGAGGCTTGAAAGGCTCTCTGTCCCGGTTAAAGTATCCCAAAGGCACCAAATCTACAAAAACTCTGGGATGCTTCCATTGGTGAAGAGAGAGCATAACTGTTTGATCCAAAATTCTGTCAGTGATATTGACCGTGCGAGGCTTCTCGCTGTATCAGAGCACGAATCAGGACAATGGCTACAAGCCCTCCCTTCCGCAAACTTCGGAACACTATTCGACAATGGCAGCTTCCGAATTGCAGTCGGTCTTAGGCTGGGTGCTGCCATTGTCGAACACCATCAATGTCTGTGTGGTGACGGCGTTAGCAGAAATGGGCTCCATGGACTACATTGTCAACGCAGCGCAGGAAGATACTCCCGTCACGGTTCCCTCAACGACATAATCAAAAGGGCGCTTGCCACCATCGACATACCTAATATTTTAGAACCAGCAGGTATAGCGCGCGATGATGGCAAGTGGCCAGATGGTTTGACCTTGGTCCCCTGGGTGAGGGGGAGGGCTCTCGTGTGGGACGCAACCTGCGTCGACACAGTGGCCCCTTCTCGCCTCGGGGGAACGGTCCATAGGGCTGGAGCCGCGGCGGAGGCTGCAGAAGATGCCAAGCGACGCAAATATGTTTCTCTGAATAGTGAGTACATATTTGTGCCGCTTGGTGTCGAAACATTGGGTCCTAACTTAAAGAATTTTTTTAAGAAAATTTCTCCTAAGCTTTTAATTTTTAGTATTTATTTTATTAATTTTAAGTTTTTACTTACAGTTCGTTTTTTTTAAGTTTTTAGGTTAATACATTTTTATCGATATTTTTATTAGTTTTTCTAAAAAAAAAAAAAAACCAACCGAAACTTTTGACTTTCAAGCTCTAACTACTTGATATATTGATACTAAAGATATATTGTTCATGGTACTTTCACCAAGTGATAGCATATTAAATGGTTAATAAAAAATAAATAGAAAATGTTTAAAAAAAATGTTTCGATTAGAAAAATAAAATTACACCTATTTTTCCTAGCGAAATATTCGATGCGGGGACGAGGGGAGGCAGTCTCCCGCTAGGCATTCGTACGAGGTGGCTGTCGCATGGTGCTCCGCGCTCATTTTAAATATTTTACAAGTTATGATTACATTCATGATTGATACTTTAATAGTATGGTATTTGTTAGCAAAAATTATTCGAAGCGTCAAGTGTCAAACATGATAAAATATTTTTAAAACTTTTAGATTAGTTGGAATTGAATGAATCTTGCATTGATTTTTATGACTTCCCGCATGCGTGGTGTTACCAAAACGCGACATCTTACTTTCCTTTATGTAATAGGAATGTATATATGTATATACTAAATAAACTTGACATGAATCCGACTAATCAGGGATTTCCGTGATCTGCCATGGCTTTCATGGAAATCTTTAGAACAGACTCCGGACTTAAGTAGGCCGTAACAGGGAAAGCTTGTAGGTTGGGCCAATAGCTTTGGGAATGCCTGCCAGTGTGGTACCTCTCTTCAAACCGTGGCACATCTCCTGTCCAGACCTGCATGCACTGCACAGCCACCTACACGATCGGGGAGGTCCCCGATGTAGGTACATGAAGCTACTGACAATTCCTTATTGTGTAGTAGAGAAGAAGAAACGCATAATTTTAAATTGAGGATCTAGAAGAGTACTCGTGGCAAATAATTGATTGTCTTCAATATTCCTGAAACGTGTTGTGAGATCTATATAGAGTATGAAGCTTATATGTCATGTTGGTAACTACTTCTGGAATACCTTCTTTATTGATAAATGACTTGACACTATTTTTTTAACAAATTCGCTAATATTATTATCTGTGATATTGTGACGTGCTTTTCTGCACACATAATTTCTGTGACTTACTTAAAGTGTCTCAATAAATCACAAATATTAATCAAAATATCAACGTCACCTGGGGACATATTGAGATATTCTGTAGAAATTATAGCAATCACACTTTTTTTTGTCTTTCAAATATATCGTAAGTTGAGTTCCAACGAGTAATTACATCTTGTCTTAATTTTAATTGCTTTTCTCCTAACAGAATTTGTGTGGCTTTAAGGCGCTCACTGGCTAAGACGCTTCTGCAAAATAGCTCAACTATAGATTTAACTTTTGTTTGTATATCTTTTATATCCATTACAGCTTCCTGAACTATTAAATTAAGTGTGCGCAAAACAGGGTATTGATTTCCATCGGAGTAAAGGAGTAGCAGCTTGAATATTTGCAGTATTATCTGCTGTAACCGCTACTATTTTGTTATGATTTATCCCAGACTAAACATATTCCAAATTTTGAGCAGTGTGTCTTTGCACATCATGAATACATTCGAGCAAGTAAGATTTCATGTTTGTTGCACTATCAAGAAAATGAGCTGTTAGAGCAATATACTGTTCATGAGAAGCAGATGTCCAGGCGTCAGTAGTAAGAGCTATGTATTCCACCATTTCAAGTTCTTTTTAACATTTTCTTTCACGGAATTGTAATATTTTTGGAGAATGTCATTGGATACAGTTTTTCTCGTTGGTGTTGAATACGAAGGACGCAATTCGTGAATAACGGCAATAAAAGCATTTTCCGCAACAATCGAAAAAGGTAAATAATTTTTAACTATCATGACAAGTAATTATTTTTTTGGTTTTGGGAAATATGCGTTAATTTGGCTATTTTTTTGCCTTTGAAAAGGAAGAGTCGAAAGTGGCTGGTTCTTATCTTGTACTTGTATCGGTTGTGTCGATCCATCTAGGCTAGCTGAAGACGAGTACGGTGTATCACTGCTAGTAGGAGTCAAGGTCAAAGTTTTATGATTTCCCTGAATACCGGCTAACACAAGCGGATGAAATGACTTGAAATGTCTGGTTAAATTGTGTTGTATTGTGTGCCCTGCTCCTTTAAAAGACGAAATTTTACTGCAAATTGTGCAGTTTGCTTTATTTTGCCCTAAGACTGTAAAAAACTCCCAGGTTTTCGTTTTCTTTTCTGTAGAAACCATTCTGTATTTTATAAACAGCAATCAGCAACCGCATGCCACCACACCAGCAACCGTTCATAAAATAAAAAACCAATTCAAAAATTTGTTATCAAATCCGTTATCCACAGTAAAAAACACAGAACACAAGACAAAAGTACACACGACTACTTATTTATGTAATTTTTATAAAAAATAAATATAACAATATTTTTCACAAATATTAATCATATTCACTCAACCAGAGTAATAGGAAAACTAAACTATTCCATCGTATTTCTGTCATTCATCAAACAAAATCAACAGGTACCTAAATCTTTCATTCATCGGTTCATTCGGTTCTCGATTCATTCCACATAAAATATTATGAATTTTATTAACATAGAATTAGCATTCAAATTTCCTGTGCAACTTTCAAACGGGCGGGCGAAATTTGTGTCCTTCCGTGTCGACCGACTCCCTCACTCATTCGGTCATACTAATTTTGAAAAAGCATACATTAACTGCTTGTGGTCGATATAAACCTTAGACTATGGATCCAATAGACGGGAAATGCGAAAGAGAAATATATAGGATATGCGTATGTTAGAATGAGATAGAGAGCGTGACCATTTCTTAACACACTATTAATTGGTCCATAGCAGCCTTACGGATTTATTGTCAAAAACAAATATTTAAATTATAAACAAAGTATCTATCTGTAAGTGTTAAAAAAGTGTTCAGTTGAAGCGCACAATAATGGTTTCATGTGCATTGCCTAAATGTAACTCAAATAAGAAAGAAAACCCACATAATTTCACATTTCACACGTAAGTACCACCGATGTTTATCACTGTATAAATCCATGATTTCCTAATTGATTCGATAGTTTTTCCGCACTAAAATATGAGAAATATCTTAAAGTTTTATCACATAAATGTTTAGAATGCATAGGTATTAAATTTTTGATAAAAATAAATACGTGAATTTTCACAATTTTCAACCTAATTCTTGAAGTTTAGGGATTGACATCGATGCTGTCAAACATCATATCGATAGTATTGCACCCAAACGCTAAGAAGGAATAAGTGCATATAGGTACTTATCTATACTATAATATTATAAAGCTGAAGAGTTTGTTTGTTTGTTTGAACGCGCTAATCTCAGGAACTACTTACTGGTTCGAATTGAAAAATTCTTTTTGAGTTGGATAGATCATTTATCGAGGAAGGCTTTAGGCTATATAACATCACGTTGCGACTAATAGGAGCGAAAAAACAGCCGAAATTGTGGAAAAAACGGGGAAAATTATATCTTTGAGGGCTTCCGTTGCGTGCGCTGCGAAAACCGTTCGAGATACCCAAAAAATATGTATGAAAGGATTATTCCTCTTTTAATTATCTAAAAAAATGTCCGGGACAGTATATGTCTATCTTTTAAGATTAACTCACAATAACCGTTTTTATGATAATCAAATTTGGTCCAAATTAATGCATTATTACAAACTAGCTGTGCCCGCGACTTCGTCCGCGTGGAATAGTTATTTTGGGAATCATGGGCGAGCGCTCATCACGCGGCGCGTGTGAATTTTGTTTCAGAGTTATTTTAAAATTGTATTATCTTATGTTTATTGAAATTAAGTGATGTCAAAGACAATTTTTTTCACAGTTAAATACTCTTAATCAATAACATATTTATTTGGATAAAGAATAATATTATTATGTTGATACAACTCTGACAAATAATTTGTAAAAAACGGTTATTGTGAGTTAATCTTAAAAGATAGACATATACTGTCGCGGACATTTTTTTAGATAATTTAAAGAGGAATAATTATTTCATACATATTTTTTGGGAACGGTTTTCGCAGCGCACGCAACGGAAGCCCTCAAAGATGAATAATTTTCCCCGTTTTTTTCCACATTTTCGACTGTTTCTTCGCTCCTATTAGTCGCAACGTGATGTTATATAGCCTAAAGCCTTCCTCGATAAATGATCTATCCAACACAAAAATAATTTTTCAATTAGAACTAGTAGTTCCTGAGATTAGCGCGTTCAAACAAACAAACAAACTCTTCAGCTTTATAATATTAGTATAGATTATTTGTCAGAGTTGTATCAACATCATAATATTAATCTTTATCCAAATAAATGTGTTAATGATTAAGAGTATTTAACTGTGAACAAAACTGTCTTTGACATCACCTTATTTTAATAAACATCTTATAAGATAATACAATTTTAGAATAACTCTGAAACAAAATTCACACGCGCCGCATGATGAGCGCTCGCCCATGATTTCCAAAATAACTATTCAACGCGGACGAAGTCGCGGGCACAGCTAGTTTTAATTTATATAAATATAATTTTTCATACAATTGGATTGGACTCGAAAAAACGTGGCGGCTAACCACAGGAGGGCAATTCTCTTTAGAGATAAAGTCGAATTTGAGATATCGCGAAAAACATAGCAGATGTCTACTGAAAATCTCGTGTTCGTATTCTCATTCATTTTTTATGTTTCAGATTTAGATGATCATCAAATGTAGATATTCGCCAAAAATGCCTAAAAATGGTTAGCAGAGGAGAATGGATTCCCAAAAAATGTCAACTATTTGTAGTAAACACTTTGAACCAGAATGTTTTTCGAACAGGGGATAAAAAGAGTAAAACTAAAATCAGGTTCAATCCCAACAATGTTCATGCCCTCAAGTTGTAAATTTATCAAAATATTGTGTACTAGCTGTTTCCCGCAGCTCCGCCTGGGTCAAAAAGTAGCCTATGTTTGACCCCGGGTCTTCAACTATATTCATCCCAAATTTCATTGAAATCCATTCAGCGGTATGGGTTAACAGACAGACAGACAGACTTTCGCACTTATAATATTATCACTGTCTTGTAAAAACTTTTTCACCGAACTAAAAATTCATATGTTTGCTTCTTCAGGACTGTTCAATCATAAACACTTGTTAACAAAGCTTATTATTGAAACTTATTCCATTATTAGGCTCAAATATGAAGCAAAATAAGAAAATACTTCCAAGGACAGTTTAAGACATTTTTATAATAAATTAATTATCTTTGGTGGTAAATAAAAGACTTGTACTACTTAAAAAATGAATAATGCCAGTTTTTTTTGCGTAAATTATATTATATATCATATCGTGTGGGTTATATATAGTCAATTTTTATTTTTATGTGTATGTAAATTGACGTTAACTTTAACGTTATTACCAAAACCAAACCACGACCCGAGATATATTATTGATTATGCAAAACCAGTGAGTCTATTGAAAATCATTCGACTCACCGGTATTACATACTTAAAAATATCCTTATAGTTGTGCTTTAATTTTGGTATGTGTGTATGTTTTTGTCTAGAAAGCGTAAATTTTATGTTATTAACCAAGTCGGGTCGGGGTGCTCGTTAAAAATTAAAAATATTTAAGATGTTTATAATGTAATTTTATTACTTCGATGATGTCGATGTTGCTCGGCTCAGCACTATTTGACAGTGCACACATGTATGACACACACACATCAACAGTTTTCAATTTGGTCTCGTTTCTTTTACTGACCAGCCAATCTATTGACGTAGTCAAAAAAATTCTAAATCTATGATATAAACAGTGATCTCACGACCTTCAAATAACTAACGAAAGTGTTATTGCCATTTAAATGGCTAATAATTCACGATTATATGTAGAGTATTTTCGTTAGGCTAAACTTAACTTTTTTGAAAAATAGCCTAAAGGTTCCTATTAACTTTTTGCTGTAAAACAGTACCGGTGGAAAAATTGGAGGCATCTGTTATCTTATCAGTGATGTATATCGTAGTATAAACTTGCATCAGTCCGCGGGTGTGATAATGTTGCGGCCATTTTAAGACCTGCCTTACATTGCTCAAAAGCTCTACTCGCATCCTCTGACCACTGAATTTTGGTTTCGTCTTTCATTTTGGCACTCCCAAGTTACTTACAATATCGATTGATTTGACGCTGTATTTGGTAAGTGACCCCGATAAAATTTATCATACCTGTAAAACGTCGTAAATCTTCGACAGTCTCTGGATTTTGATAAATTAAAAAAGATATGGTTTTCGCAACTCTATTGTACTTTCCGAAATTGGGAATATTTTCAAGTGCACTTCACTAATTCTGGTCATTTCAATGTAAGTACGAAATTTTCAAAAGTAGAATCTTGACATTTTTTGTACGCGATGCGTGCGCGTCTCAATCAATAAATGGCAAAATACTGTTCACTCTTGCCTTTACTGCCTTCGAAATTGATGCCAGAAGCCTTTATTTATTTATTTATTAGGAGGACCAATCCTAAAACCATCCGTTAGCTAAAACGAAGGCGGGTTATTTTCGACCAGGAGAAAGCTTGCATTAAAGGTAACTAAAGAAAGCAAGGTTTTGAGTGAGTGGTTAAAGATGAAATCAAACCACCCTTTATCGTTGGAAGAATTTATTTTTAAATTACACAGAACAGGGCTTTCTCTATAAATGTATACCAACAAAATACAAGTAATACAGCTAATTTAGTATTACAGACTCTTTTATCGGGTCGCTATGTCTCAGAAAACATTAGGACTCGGCATGGATTTAACATTACTGCTCCCTTAAAGATTCTAAATGGTTGTTTAACCCTACACAATTATGAAGAGCCGGGGACATACCTGCTCAATCTTGCAACCTTACTTTATAGAGGCCAGCTGGAAGAGGTTCCACGTCTCCGGGATAACGTTCAAGTATGGGAATGACAACCCATTTGAAAGAGGTCAAAGAATCCCGCGTTCAGATACCAACAATCCAGACTTCAGTATCCATAGAAGTGTAGTTTGTTATTTCAAATTTATTGATAATTCTTATAATTCATTTCAAATTCAATTTTCAATTTCTTGTTAAATTTCAAATTCAATCTTTAATTACTTGCTAAATTTCAAATTGTTGTTAAAGTTCAAATTCCCACCGAGTGAAGGGACTTAATTACTCATCATTTTCCATTCACTCACTCCCTCCCAGAGTTTAGGTTTTGTTGTATGCTAGGGAATTTAATGAAGTTATTTAACCATTGTTTTTGTGTTGGATTGGCCACATTTTACCAGCTACTTATTTTTCTCTGAAAGACCAAAAAATAAGATCCTGCGACCCTTGCGCTAGCCAGAACAAAAGTCAATTGACAGCCCAAATGTCACACGTCCCGGTGACGTTTTTATCTCGTCGTATTCGTTCCGTTTGAGGCAAACATTTTATTTCAAAAATTCCTAACTCAAGCAATCCAAAACCACCAATAATTATATCCATTATTGTTTTTGTATTTAATTACATAAACATTTAGGGATAATTAAATCCTAAATTCAACTGATGTATCTCAATTAATTTGCCAAAGATTATTTTCTCAAACATTCCTGATAATCGTTCTTAATAATGAGCTCACACATTCGGTAGATGTCGCTAGTAGTCTCATTTGAACGAAATTCCATTTTTATTATGTTGTTACACCAAGCTAGACAAAGAAGAGAAAAATGCCACGTTACACAGGACCTATGATTATATTATATATACTGTAGAAGAATAGTTGGCTGGCTCCAATGGGCGCAGCGCCAAGCATGACAGGAAGCATACACCACATTTACTTATAGTCTGAAGTGACTGATTCCAAATAAATAATAAAGCCTCTTTATTTCCTATAGGTTTGGATCACAATATCAAAACAGATACAAATTTTAAACTAAATTCATAGGAACCCCTTTCGGGTATAGGCCTCCTCCAATTTCTTCCTATCTTTTGCTTTCTCCATCCAGTTCTTTCCTATTTCCTTTTTTATTTCGTCTGTCCATCTTTTGCGTGGTTTACCAACTCCCATTTGGTGACTCTGATAGTCCACTGTTGATCGGTATACCTCGCTATGTGTCCGGCCCAGTTCCATTTCAACTTCAGAGCTTGATGTAATGCATCTGTAAGTTTAGCGTTATTCCGAATTTCTTGGCTTTTAACTTTTTGGATTTAGGATGCTTCTTTCCATTGCCCGTTGAGAACTTGAAACTTTATTTTTATTTTTTTCTGTGAAGGTCCAAGTCTGGGAGCCATAAGTTAGGCAAGGCAAGATACAGGTGTCCATGATAGTTTTCTTCATATTAAGGTCGTAATCACCCTTCAGTATATCTTTATGCGCCCAAAATTTGTTCCAGCTTGATGATATTCGTCTATTCACTTCGTCTTCGTTGTTAGATTGCCGGAAAGATACTTGTTTTCCCAAATACACGTAGTACTCAACCTATTCCAATTTCTCATTGTTAAGCATAACTTTACCTGGTTTTTTGTCGTTAGTCATTATTTTCGTTTTGCTTAGGTTGCATATATAAGCCAAACAGTTTACTTTCATCGTTGAGTTGGTATATCATTTTCTCCAGTTTCAGCGAATAATCGTCAATCCCTTATGTAGGGTCTGAATCAATAAGCCGACTTGGTATTACAAGGACCTCACTTTTTGTGGTAGAAGTAGACTTGCTACAAGTGTTCTTTTTATTCTAACCAATCTATATCCAATTAAATGTGGCTAAATTTAATTTTGCGGTATTCTTTCATACAGAAGCATTACAAAAATAATAAAAATTTCGTCTGTTACGTGTACCACTGAGAAAGTCCAAGTAAAAGATGTCGACTGCCATCAGTTCTGTGCGGTAAGTGCCCGACAACTTTTTGTGCCCTTTTTTCGTTTATGACCTGCTGAAGAATAGCCGTCTCTAACGCGTCGATCGATCTTGAGCTTTCTTTTGATTATGAAATCCCTTTGTAGCTGTTACGGCTACGACTGAGAAAGTCCAAGTAAAAGATATCGAACTGCCATCAGTTCTGTGCGGTAAGTGCCCGACAACTTCAAAGAACTAATGCACATAGCGCGTTGTTTCAGTTAACTGTGTTACCTTTGCAACTAGGAGTGAGAGAAGTAGGATGCTGTTATAGGTTAAACTTTTTGTGCCCTTTTTTCGTTTATGACCTCCTGAAGAATAGCCGTCTCTAACGCGTTTCTTATGATTATGAAATCATGTAGTATTTTGGTAAAAAATAAAGAAATCGAAAATCCATACTACCTACTAGTCGTAGTGAAACAATATGAAATTTTAGTTAAGCTATTCTGCCTGGCCTGTGCCCGATAAATCGATATTATAACAGGGAGTGTTCCCGGGAAAATACACTGCATCTATACGCATACTTTATTCTTTTTATTTGCAGTAAAAATAGACTGGATATTTACAGTAAACCGGCTGTATCGTATTACATGAAAATGGGAGAGCTTTTGACATAAAAAGTAGGTCGGCGGCACCCGCTATATGAAACATAATGATCGTTATGTTGAGTTGATATTGTATTTTATCAAAATACTAACTCAACGAATGTTAACCTGAGAAACTCTATAATCAATATTGCTTTTATCATAAAGCATAACATGACTATTATCGAAACTTAATCATCATAATTAAAAAAAGGTAACCACCTTTTTTTAATTATGATGTTTTATAAATTGGTTTCTAATATTTAGCATTTCCCTGTATTATTTTTCAGAATAAAATAAAGCGCCTACATTAGTTTCTCATAATGACAAGCAAACGCATACGTTTATGTAACTTTTCATGTTATTTGTTCAGGTTTACCGTTAATTAAATCCTGATACGCAAAGAGCTTTATGAGGTCAGCGGAGGCCACTGATAATTCCTGCCACCCCTAGTCCTACGCCCCAACAGCCTCCCAAGCTTTCAGTGTTTCCGAAACTTTAGTTCCGTGCGAACGTATTCGTCGCTACACTGGCTCGTTATTCCGATTCCACCACGATGGTAGTCGCTGAAACTTCAGGTAACTAAAATTCTTCATTTCCAATAGAACAAAACACACATACAGTTGCCACCTTTTTAATTTCCCACATGAATTGTTAATGTCCCCGTGGCGAGCGTCGTGTACGAATGGCTTGCCAGTAATGCCAGTAAATAACTGCCTTTGAAGTGTTACGCATACTCTAATTAGTTGAATAAAAAAATATATTGTTCATGTCTTAATACGATGGTCGAAATGTCTAGTCGTCAGAATTTGTATCCTACAATAACTGCCAGTAAGTAAATGAAATGTAGATGATAAAATATCACTATTTATCATATTTAACAAAACATGTTTTAATCTGTCATTTTTCAAGTATAACAAAAATTTGGGAAAATTATTGTAATATCAGTGAGTAATGAAATATTATTAAATGCTCTAAGAATTGCCAGGTAGAACAAAGAACTTCATATTTGTTACTTTTAAAAAGCGGGTACCTTATTTGTTTTTAATTCGTGTATAATATTTCATTTTAGCGAACGAGGATTCGGATTCTGAATCCAAAACATGTGGAAAAGTTCTGGTGGTACTTTCTTGGGTTCTGGTGGTCATGACAATGCCCTTCTCGCTCTTCGTGTGTTTCAAGGTAAGTTAATGGTTAATCTTCTTCGTCTCAAAAAGCTTTGTTTATGTACTACGCGCTCGCGAATGTTTAATTAACTTTTACGCCGAATAGCGAAATTTGTTGACTGAAAATGAGAATGAGGTATTTTTTTATTAATTCTGTATTTCCTGTTACTTTTTTCGTGATATAATTCGTTATAAGGAAATTTTGAATATTTTACGATACAAAAAGAAGGTTTTATTATAAATAGACATGAAGAACATGTATTATACAAACATTACGTGCATATGCATGAAAAAAGCACTTCCTTGAAAATATTTGATTTTTCACAGAGCCACATGAAAATATTCTCTATAGCTTGGTTTTGAAATAGAACATTTAGATACGAAGGCGACACTGAAAGTCTTTAGAACTGACCACTTGTAAACAGTATAATAAAAAAATAAGTTAAAATTTTGAAAATGGAACTCTTTGCCAATATTATTGAGTATGTATTTTATTAATTTGTCATTTGTTTTACGATTTGGCGGCAAATTGAAAATTGTCTGTGTCACGTCAACATGAATTTAACGCGAAAAAATTTTCGTGCAATGATTTTTTATGACATTCGTTGCCATTTAAGTCAACAAGAAAGTTATGATAGACTTCGATTGGCCTTTCACGATGGAGCCCCATCTCGTGCCACTGTTTACAACTGCTTTAAATGAGTTCAAACGTGGTCGCAATAACCTCACCGATGATCTGCGTGAGGGACGGCCTTCTACGGCGACGACTGAAGATAACATCAGTGTAGTGCGGCGTATGATAGAGACTGACAAAAGAGTGACCTATCAGCAGATTTGGGCAAGTTTAGGCATCGGTATGAGCCAAGTGCACAAAATCCTGCATGAACATTTAGCGGTCAGGAAGCTTTGTGCCCGGTGGATACCTCACGATTTGACCGAGGCCCAAAAAATCCGTCGTGTTGATTGGTGCCGTGAAATGGTTCAAAGATTTAACGGAGGTGACTCAAATGCTGTGTTTGACATACTTACGGGTGACGAAAGCTGGATTTACTGTTATGATCCCGAAACCAAAAGACTAAAGTGAAGAGAGGTCGAAGCGTGGGGAAAAAGATGGTGGCCTAGTTCTTCGGAAGGACCGGATATTACGCGACAATTGTTTTAGAGGATCGAAAAACAGTTACTGCAGAGTGGTATACTAACAATTGTTTGCCACTGGTCCTGGAAAAAGTTCGGGAGAAACGACCTCGCAGTAGGATCCTCCTTCACCACGACAACGGCTCGTCGCACACCGCCAGGCGAACGATCGACTATTGATAGCGGCATCAAACGTCACCCGCCATATATCTCCGACCTTGCACCTTGCGATTTTTATTTATTCCCGAAAATAAAAGAAAAGCTTCGAGGAAAACGTTATATGGACGCCGAGGAAGCAGTGGCTGCGTTTCAAAACGGCGTCGAAGAGACCCCTAAAGACGAGTGGGCAAAGTGCTTTTCTCAGTGGTTCCATCGGATGCAGAGATGTATTGACGTGAAAGGACACTATTTTGAAAAGATGTAATAAAAGGAATAACTTGCTAGTGTGCTCAGTTTTTGATTTTCTAAGAACTTTCAGTTTGACCCTCGTACAAATAAAACGTAAGACAAAAGCAAATTTCTTTATTTTGAATCCTTGTTTGTTAGAAAGAATTTTCGACATTTGACAAATAGTTTCGAAGATTACCTCTAGCTTCAGTCGTTTCCTTACTTCTGAGGATTATAATAATTGCGTGGGCAATCTGGATGTTGAGCTGGTGTCTAATTTTTATCGGGCGGCAGAAATTTGGCGGAGATCGAGGTTTTAGGTGGAAGGGTGGGAGGTCCTCAATATCTCCCCTAACTTTCGATTTGTGGCAATTCATAATTTACGAGATACTATTATTGTAAATTTTAACCTGTATGAAAAATACCATGAAGGGCAAATTCGGATCTAGCGCGTTAGTTTACTTACAGCTTGACGCTTCGCTCCTTGCAACCCTAACCTACCTACTATCGCGCGCACTTTCGAATTTCCAAATCTGTTCAAGTTATGAAAATTATTAATTTTATGTGTTTCAAAAACCTAAAAATATATAATTTCTAAACTAGATACTTTTGCAAATGTAGAAAAATAACAATAACATCAAATTTCTGTAATATATTTTTATCTTTTGACATAGTTTTTTTTTTTTCGATTTCTAACTATTAAAATTTCTATTGGATCTCCTTCTATCCATCCTGCCAGCGAAGGTTATTCCAACTCCTTCAACAACAAATTTAAAACATTTTCATAATACTTTCTCTTTATAATATTAGTACAGAATTAGATTATAATAACGATTGAATTGCAGGTGGACGATTACGAAGTCACTTTCAAGATTGTCAATTTCATGATTTCGTTTGCTGCTCGTAAATCGAGGATTATGTATACCAGGGGGCTCATCACTCACCCCCAGTGTGACCTTACCACACCCTTTTAGTCAAACAAAGCGGCGATCACACTGATCCGGCCCGACACATTTACAAATAAATTATTCGGATTATCGTGTGTAACTTTTATAATCAATCTAACCGAAGGATAAGTACTCAAATTAGGTTTACACAATTAAAAGTACGAAAGGTAATTTACACTTATATTTATTAAGAGCTTCCAGTATGAACAATCTGTTTCCAACTACAAAACCCTGGAAAAACCTTCTAACCTTTTAAATAAATAATGAACTTAATTGACATGTATTGTGTACCTAATGTATGTATGGCGAAGAATAGTAAACTTCCGAAATAATGATTGAGGTGAATATTAAAATAGTACCTACGTGTTCCTTATGAGACTTTACTTTTATAAATTGAACCGCTGCTGTCGAATTTTAATTAGTTTATGGCGGTTATCCCACTGGGCCACAGCAGTGACTGCTACGCGCCTATTGGCAGATCTCGCGGGGGTTATTATCAGTTGACGTGTACGCGTTGTGTGCCCCACCAATGATTTCGATTTTTTATGGGCTCCACATCTTTATCAATTTACGTACTTGCATTTAAATATTACATTCTGTAACTCCGCGCCAGGCGCAAGTGCACAGAGCAGTGGGATAACCGCGTATATGGACCATGCATTGCACCTAGTGATAAGCCGCTGGAACATTGTAAATTTACGGCAATTTTCCCACTGTAAATTTATGGGATTATTCGAAATTTTCCGTGAATTTATGGGATTATTCGAAATGGTCCGTAAATTTACCAAAGTTTCTGGGGAATATTTCCAATATTTCCGTAAATTTATCAAAATTTCCGGGGAACGGCACATCACTAATTGCACGATACACGCTGCGTTCGGTGTGTATTATGTGCTTCATAAAGTACCGTGGACCCCTTTCGGCCGCCTATGTCACTGAGTTTTGTACCCGGTTACAGAAAAAGAAAATTTTCTCTTTTCTTATAACCAGCGGCGTTCTGCGTTCGATGTGTGGTGCTTCATAATGTACTGTGGTTGTAGGTAACGTATTTACTAGTTTGTAACTGGTTACGAGAAAGAGAAAATTTTCTTCTTTTGTAACCGATTGCAAAACCCAGTTACGTAGGCGGCCGAAAGAACTACATTTTGTAGGTACGCGATTTTCTTAATTTGCATCAAGCAAGTTATTAAACTTCACGTCTACAAAGTAAAGGTACAAAAGGCAGAGCGAATCAACATCACGTACCGGAGGTGCGGTTTCCCAGTAATAATTAATTACCGGCAATTTCTACTGGTCGACCCCAATCATTTATTATCTGTGACGATTTATTTCGGTTACGGACATTAAATTTTTATTGTACTTAGCAGAGGATAGCTCGTAAATAAAAAAATATTATTTTAGTTTTATATTTACAACAAAAAGCACAGTACTTTAGCGAATTTGTATTAAAATTGTATGTTCCATGTAATATTTTTATGCACAGAAGATTTTTGTATTGTATTGTACAAGCCTAGACCCAAATAAATTAAGTTCCTCGTGCTTTTAAAATCCATTGGCCACACAATATTACTCTTCCGTAAAATGCTACATTTCCGGCCTCAACAGTAATGTACTATTTTTATTTGCAGGTTGTTCAAGAGTACGAGAGGGCTGTGATATTCAGACTTGGTAGACTCTTATCAGGAGGAGCTAAGGGACCAGGTAATATTAATTTAAGAAAACATCCCTCTCTTTCGTGTTTTCAAATATTCTCAATAAACCTGTTATCACTGGGACGGGAATGTAACTATTGATTGATTCCAAGTTTATTAAAAATACTGGTTGTTGATGTTGAAGAATATATATAATAGTATGTAATTTTGTTTATTTAACTTCATTACAATAATGTAAAGGGCGGACTTAAAGTTACGGTGTTTTGTATGATATTAGTAAAATTAAGCCAATCAGGAAATATACAATACAATACAAAATATCTTTATTGCCCACATACAGTAACAAATAATATAACATTTACAAAGACTTCAACATAATATGAGCAAAGGCGGACTTATTGCTAGGCAATCTCTTCCAGTCAACCCTTACGAGGTAAAATAAAAATAAATAAATATAGTCTTGTAATAGTTTTATTCCTTTAACCCTTAAACTGTTTGTCCGTTCTATGTGACGTGTTATAAAAAAAGTCATATCCGCAATTGGAATCGACTCCTGTGTGGCTTTTGCGATTTTTCGTGTGTAGTTGGCTATCCTTTTGTAGTATTAGCCATTTTAGATGCTGGCTCGCAAAGTAAAATTGGTCTATCGGCCATTTGAAATATTGTAACCAGCCATGAATATTATTATTATGTGGGTATTTAGTTATTTTATGCTAATCTTATATTTTATTTAGTTTTAAAAATCATTGAATGATGGTGTATGATTACTTTTATTTATAAATATTGAGAAATCTGCACTCTATAACCAAAAGTCTACAGATGTCCCTTGAAACAGACCTTGCCAATTAGATACCACATTTAGTGATTTTACCTTTGTCCCATAAAACTGACTTTTCTCTGCTAGTGCTATTGAAGCCTATGTCATTTATAGCGGACATTGCTCATACGTGCTATTGAAGCCTATGCAATTTCTAAAGGGTTTTAAAGTTATTACTTCGAAAAAAAATACTTTCGTTATTAAAAAAATACGTCGTTATTTCTTTTAAAACTGACTTGCAGACTAAAAACACCACATGCTACAACATCAAGATCTTACTCACATGTAGTTTGGTCTTTGAATCTGCCTCTGGTTACGTACCAGAAATTACATTTTGATTACTGAGTGATGCCAAAAACATGTACATACCAAAGCAGCTACTTCAAAAAGCTCAAATTACATCAAATAAAATGTATGTTTGGAACAATCAAATATACAAGAGCCTTATTTCACATTTCAGGGCACGGGTAACAAGTTTATAAAACGGTTTTTTAATTTTTTGACAGATAAATCTAAACAACAGTAAGAGTTATCATAAAGTTTTCTTTTACTTTACTAAAACTAGTAATTTGTTTTAATTTTTATTTCCAAAATTTGATTATAATGAATATAGAAAATTTGTTTTGAATATTTCATTTTATAACCAATTGTGATATTTTGTTTTATTATTTTGAAACGATTTTACTATTTTTGAGTAGTATTTATCTTAACCATGGTTCTTAAATTGCTACTGGATCTCTGGAATAAGTTAATACTGACGTTTTCAAAATAATAATAAAATAGTCATAAAAAGATATATAATGTTTAACTGGCAATGTACTTTCTTTGGGACAAACAATATTGTTGAATAGTTGGCGATGTCCTTTAAAAGTGACTGCTGAAAAGCCTGTAAATAAATAAAAATATTTACTGCCAGTTCGAATCTTACTCTTTATTTACACCTAAAAAGACGGTAAAATAAAAATATTTTAACAAAAAACCACCCGAATACAGGACTGCCAATTTAAGGGTTAAAGCTGTTTTAACCGACCGTAATATTATGCGTACTATCATATATTTGGTAGAGAATAATATCACTCAATTTGTATTAAAAAAATGCTTTATTACGACATTAATTAGTAAGTTGTCACTTATATCGATTTGGTTACATAGTCAATCGACCTTTTACATCCTGGTATCACAGTTAATCAGAACCATCTTTTGGCCTCTGACTTGGTTCCTTTAATGACCGCCAATTGGCAGCCGTGACCAACGGATTAATGTGCCTTTTAAAGCACGGAATCATCATTATTATCAGACAATCTGGTGATTCAACCCAGCAATGTCCTAACCAAACTGGAAACAACTAAACAAAGTATGCTTCCCGTAGGAATCGAACTTACGACTTCTGGGCCTAAGGCAATTGCTTTAACCACTCGACCACGGAGGCAGATTCAGGAGCACGAAAGTCATATTAAAATTAGTAATTATGTGGTACCTATATACATAAAAATAAGATTTTGTTTTGTTGACAGGAATATTTTTCATTCTCCCCTGCATTGACACTTATGCTAGGGTAGATCTTCGCACGCGTACCTACGATGTACCGCCTCAAGAGGTCAGTATTTTACTTGTAAAAATAGGTTTATAGGTTCCGATTAGTTGTTCTAGTTGCAAATAAAAATGGCTTTTGTCGGAGCACAGCCAGTTAACTGACAAGTAATGCTCATATTTAAAAAATGGTAGTTTCCACAAACCAGTGATTACAGTTAGTACCTAACAAGGAGACAAAGCAGGTGGCACATTTAAGGTAAGATTGAATACTAAAGCGTAGCCTCATTATTTATTCTTGACAGAAAAACATGTCGATATATCATTTTTCAAAGGTGCTCCCACAAAGTCGTTTATAACGTTATAAAACATTGTGTAACACGATAACATTTAACAATAAAGACAATTAATGTAATACGTATAAAATTTTAGACAACAAAATGTTATGCGGTGGGTCTGAAAGGAAACGACAAGAAAAGGGGTTACAGGCGTGTATTTTTTTCGATGCTAGTAATGCATTGTTTATTTACAATATTGTTCAGTAGTTCAGTATTTTTTACTATAAAGTACACGTGTTCCTTAATTTTCTTAATTTTATTGTCGAGAGTTATTTTTGATTGGGTGAAAAATGAGGCGGAAAATCGAGAAATGTTTGGTGTAGCATTATTGAACGGATTTCAATCATATTTGAAAAGAACATCGTAAGTCGGGTCCTATGAAGGTCCTACTAGTGATATGAATGAAGAATCTCAAATAAAAAAGGGGAGGAAATGGAAGAAGTTCGTAGGATGGTATTCAGAGGATGCTCGCAAACTGCTAATGTTCACAGAACTACTATAGTTATAACTATAATAACAATAATTAATTGAAATTGATAAGTATAAAAAGTACATTAATAACCTGAACTACGACAAGGTTTATTTCGTTTTCATGAGATCATGATTTCATCTCTACTAGCACAATAATATTGTTATCAGTCTGTACTAGTAGAATATAAAATTAAAAAGATACTTGAACGGTTGATTGTAAATGATTTGCTTTAACTTTTGTTTGTAATAACATTCTCTAACATTATTTAACTGCTGTGTGGGAGCATCTTAACCCATCTCTTCGTCCCAACCCAATTCGAGTTGTCGCAAACTCCAAATAATTAAACATAAGTAGCACAGTTTTCTGAACTATCAAACCAAGTATAAAACAATAACTTGTTGTGATATCACATAGAAACCTTTGAGTTGGATACTACTTTGATGACAATGTTAACATACGTGACCTCTCACGTGGTATATCGATTTATTTGACCGATGCGATGTGACATTCTTTTTTATATGATTTATCAGTACGAGTGAATATTTCTAAAATGGTGGCATACTTTTCATTTGAAAAATAATATCTTGTTACTATTGCACTTGCGATAGAGGAGTTATTTATTTAACTTTGTAACGATGCGCTTGCATCGTTTCTCATTTCTGCATTCCTTTTAATTTCACAACCAATCCTTACCATATTTTCATTTAAAAATCATTTCATATTTCGAATCATCTTTTTTTTTATTCAAATTGTTTTCACGTCATTTCATCACATTCCATATTCCTCTCGTAAGAGCAAGAGCTCCATTTCTATGTTGTGTGTTTATTTTTTTTAAGTACCTAACTTCAGTTTTATTAATTGATTAATGTGTGGAAATCAGTAATAAAATAAATATAGTTCTATGAAGTCTCGTATTTGTGCATTTTCACTGAAGATACCACTACAACACTCCTATCATCTTCTTCGTGTGGCAGGGCCCCCATAGATTAGTCTCATGCTGAGATTGCTGACCTGGGGAACCCGTCACATTTGCGCCATCCACGTGGTAAGATTTCGTGCAAATTAGCGCCGAGCCGAACCCAACATCCCTATATATCTCTACCTGCGGTGACTGGAGTCACCGCGAAGAAACCTTCAAGTGGCCTTCAAGAAACCACCAAGTGGTACGTACTATCCGGCAGTAGCAGCAGCTGACAGAGGCCGCGGAGCTGATCTACAGTGGAGCCACGGTCCTGTTACGCTGACGGAACTGATCTGCAACGGAGCTACGAGCCTGTTTCTCGAGGACATCCATCCAACAACATTAAAACTTCAAGAATATGAAGAAATTAATTTAATTGTGTGATATAGTGTGCGTGTGTGATATAAATCTCTGTATTTTTACACAACATTAATTTTCATTCCACAGCATCATTTGAACATCTTCATTCAAGTCAGTTATTCCAATTATTCATGACCACTTCCGTGATATCTTCATATGCACACGTAAGTTATTTTCCAATTATCTCTTGATTTTCCTAATATATCTATATTCCCCAAGTGTTTATCTATTAGGTTGGGGAAAAAGTCTTTTCGCATATAGTATGAATAAACTTGTAATAAAATCTATTTGGCTATACTATTTGTATCTGGCTGGTTTTGGTAGCAATAAAAGTTTAAATTTAACAGAAGATAATTCCAAATTAAAATTAAAAAAGGTGTGAGTTTCTTTTATTTGTTGTCGTACTGTCAAGATGAGTGAATCTAATGAAATAATGTTTATGGACCTATTGCAGTGTCTGTGAGAGTAAGAGGGCGTCACTGAAAGTCTTTAGAACTGACCACTTGTAAACAGTATAATAAAAAAATAAGTTTAAATTTTGAAAATGGAACTCTTTGCCAATGTTATTTTGTTTTGCGATTTGGCGGCAAATTGAAAATTGTCTGTGTCACGTCTGTCGTCGAGAAACTTTTCGTGCAATGATTTTTTATGAATTTCGTTGTCATTTAAGTCAACAAGAAAGTTATGATAGACTTCGATTGGCCTTTCACGATGAAGCCCCATCTCGTGCCACTGTTTACAACTGGTTTAATGAGTTCAAAGGTGGTCGCACTAATCTCACCGATGACCTGCGTGAGGGACGGCCTTCTACGGCGACGACTGAAGATAACATCGGTTTTGTGCGGCGTATGATAGAAACTGACAAAAGAGTGACCTATCAGCAAATTCGGCCAAGTTTAGGCATCGGTATGAGCCAAGTGCACAAAATCCTGGATGAACATTTAGCGGTCAGGAAGCTTTGTGCCTGGATGCCTCACGATTTGACCGAGGCCCAAAAAATCCGTCGTGTTGATTGGTGCCGTGAAATGGTTCAAAGATTTAACGGAGGTGACTCAAATGCTGTGTTTGACATACTTACGGGTGACGAAAGCTGGATTTACTATTATGATCCCAAAACCAAAAGACAGTCTGCTCAGTGGGTGTTTCCATCCGAGGAGTTGCCAACTAAAGTGAAGAGAGGTCGAAGCGTGGGAAAAAAGATGGTAGCCTCGTTCTTTGGAAGGACCGGAGATAACGCGACAGTTACTGCATAGTGGTATACTAACAATTGTTTGCCACTTGTCTTGGAAAAAGTTCGGGAGAAACGACCTCGCAGTAGGATCCTCCTTCACCACGACAACGCCTCGTCGCACACCGCCAGGCGAACCATCGACTATTTGGCGACATCAAAGGTGGAATTACTAGGTCACCCGCCATATAGCCCCGACCTCGCACCTTGCGATTTTTATTTATTCCCAAAAATAAAAGATAAACTTCGAGGAAAACGTTATATGGACGCCGAGGAAGCTGTGGCTGCGTTTTAAAACGCCGTCGAAGAGACCCCTAAAGACGAGTGGGCAAAGTGCTTTTCTCAGTGGTTCCATCGGATGCAGAGATGTATTGACGTGAAAGGACACTATTTTGAAAAGATGTAATAAAAGGAATAACTTGCTAGTGTGCTCAGTTTTTTATTTTGTAAGAACTCTCAGTTTGACCCTCGTAGCACACAAATTTGGTTTAAGCGTTTTCAATCCGGAAATTTTGATGTCAAAGATGCACGTCGTACTGGTCGCCCTATTAGAGATAAAATGGCTGCCATCTTTTAAAAGGTGGAGCAAGATCGGAACAAAACAGTTTTGGCGCATTTGAAAAAAAACTGGGTACACAAAAAAGCTCGATATTTGGGTACCTCACGAGCTCAATGAAAGAAACCTAATAAATTGTGTACTCATTTGTGATTCTTTATTACGACGTAATAAAACCGAACCATTTATGAATAAGCTGATAACTAGTGGTGAAAAGTGGATTACGTACGACATGAACGTGTGAAAAAGGTCGTGGTCAAAGGCCGGTCAGGCTTCACAGACTGTCGCGAAACCCGGGTTAAGTCGGTGGTGGGATTGGAAGGGCATTATTCATTATGAGCTGTTACCACCAGGCAGAACCATCCACCATAGCTGGCTTGACGTCGCAAAGCTGGATATGCGTGCTAACGGACTAACTATCAGGGATGCCGAAGACCGGGCGAAGTAGAGACGCAAAAGTAGGAAAATGGACCCTGGGCTCCGGAGCAGACAGCTGAGGATGCAACCGGGAAGGCGCTAAGATGATGATGAGATGATGATGACCACCAGGCAGAACCATCGATTCTGAACTCTACTGCGAACAACTGATGAGATTAAAGCAAGAAGTTGAAAGAAAGCGGCCGGAATTAATCAACAGAAAGGGTTTGGTTTTTCATCATGATAACGCTAGACCTCACACATCTTTAGCCATTCAGCAAAAATTAGGAAAGTTTGGCTGGGAGGTGTTAATGCATCCGCCGTATAGTCCTGCCCTTGCACCTTCAGATTTCCACTTGTTTCGGTCTCTTCAGAATTCTTGAGGTTAACATCACGAGAGGACTGCCAAAACCACTTGTCGCATATAGCTTGTATTTTGATCAGAAGCCTCAAAATTTCTAAAGCAATGGGATCATGCCCCTACCTACAAGATGGCAATAATAATCGTACAAAATGGCACCTATATACTTTACTTAAATGTAAATAAACTATATTAAAAAACGTTTTGAATTTTCTTAAAAAATGCGAAGTAACTTTTTCCCCAACCGAGGTCGCCGACTCTCGAGGTCGACTTTTGGGATATCCACAACCACTCAATACACTATCTATACTATAATAAATATTTAATTTATTTATTATTAACTTTTGCCTTCTTTTTCTCTTCTATTTCTATTACCAATTTTTCCCATTATTTAGACATTCATAAATTTTTTCACGTTCTAAACAAAACTTCCACAAGTAGTTTTCCTCCTTTAACTTGCCAATTTGACATTAACATCAAATCTTTTATTATAAACCCTAGTGCACTATGCGTATTTCTCAATATATCCAAAATTATTTCTAATCATTTATAAAAGAAATAATTTCATTTTCTTAAATAACTACTTTAAAAAACGAAATGATTATGGAAAGTACTTTTATAAATATATATTAATTTCTTACCTTACCTTTTCTTACCCTTTACCTGTACTTTTCACCTTCCTTTGTATTTTCTTACTTTTTACCTTTTCTACTTACCACTTATCTTACTACTACTTAATTTTTTTTTTAAATATATATATTCGCCCTATCTCATTTCTTTTTCGGCATCATTAGCTAGTTGGCCTTATCGCAATAGCAATATTTTCCAGGCAACATTCTTAAAATTGAATAAGGATATTAAAGACGTACATTTTTTCTTTCCTTTATGTACATACCTACACCTACTTATTTTCTGGACATACCTACTTATTTTCTGGAGCGGATGACAACTCAATAAATAAGCCTCGGTCATACATACAAATATATAAATAATAGTTTTTTAGTAGGCTATTGTTAAATGTCAAATCTCGTCTTGGAACACATGTATAACTCGTACTGAAAGGTCGCTATTTCATTTTAATTCTCCAACAAATTTTTGGGTAATCAAATGAATATTAGGTAAACGTTTGCTTTTATTTTTTGTAGTATTTGATTTATTATTAAGAATTTAATTATACTAGACTATGGCTTTGACGATATGTCTTTGATGCCTTAGAACATGGGTCAACCTTTGTTGTGGGAAAGAGACCAGACGGTATGTCTTTGATGCCTTGGAACATACGTCGGCCTTTGTTGCGTCGACGCCGCGCGCCGTCGTGCCATCACATGAATCAAGCACCGCGGGATGTGCTGACGCTATTGCTTCATTTAAAAGCATAAATATAGTTATCTCATCGGAGATTACCTTTTTGAGCCGTTTGGAGTTAGCCCTTGGGCCATGTGGTCCGAGTGTGCGTTCTCTTTATCGAGAGAAATAAATATCAAAGCGAATAATCGACGCCTCGTGTAACCAGCAGGCTAGATAGTTAAAAAAAAAAAACAAGAGGATAAAATTTATATTCAATGTTTAACGCCAAATATAAAAGAGAACTGCATATGCTTGAAGGTCAACAAAGTTTCTGTCGATTTCCTACTTACGACGTTTTGTTAAAAGATCTTGATAGAAGTTTTGCTGCACATGCGATTAGCTAATGCCATGCTCATGAGACATTTTACCTATTATATATTTGACGTGAAAATACGACACACGCCCTAGTTAAGTTAATGTGGAATAAAAATAATGTTAATTTTAATAAATATGGGGGCAAGTATTCACGTGTGGAAGATTTTTTTTGCCATTAACATCATGACCTGTGATTATCAAAGACACGCTATGCAGATAAAATTATCCTGTTTTCCAATCAGGGAACGATTTATAAATATAGGCATAATCGGTCAGTAGCCATTGCACAAAAAAAGCAAAAATCAAATAAACAATGATTTTTTTAGGTTCTCACCAAAGACTCGGTCACAGTCTCCGTGGACGCAGTGGTATATTACCGCGTGCACAACGCCACAATATCTATTGCCAACGTAGAAAATGCCCATCACTCTACGAGGCTTTTGGCACAGACCACTCTAAGGAACACCATGGGAACCAGACCCCTGCATGAAATACTCAGCGAACGGGAGACTTTATCTGGAAACATGCAACTGTCGTTAGACGAAGCAACCGAAGCGTGGGGCATTAAGGTGGAGAGAGTAGAAATGTAAGTATTTTTTTATATGTTATGACATTTCGCTGTAAAGGGAAATTTGTTTTCTTTGTGATCACAATAATTCAAAGGGCTTCTCTTTAAAGTGTCGTGACCTCTTCTCCAAAATTTCTTGTCTATCAGAACACTTTCCAATGTCGTGTCAAATCACTTTTCCGTAACAAATGGCTTGTTTACAGCTTCTAGAGAAACATAGAGCGAATACGATATATCTTGATGGGTTACCTCTAGACCCTATAAAGCTTTACGAGTCTTGTATATAGATCCCCTGGAGGGTTACCGACTGCACCAATAGTTTTCTGGTTTATGCGTTTAAGTGAAATCGAGTGAGACGTCATGTACAGTCACGAGCATTACCATGTATACACATTGGTTCTTATGTCATTGAAACAAGGCCTAAAATTTAATACAATGTATACATGTTAATTAATGCTCGTGATTGAACGTGCGTGAAATTCAGTAAAAGGTAAGTAATGTTAACGCTCATATAAGTTGAATTCTTTATTTGGTAGGTTATATAATACGAAGTAATAAAATCAAACGTTTTGCAATATCGCAACTGGCATTTATGAAACTTGTTATAAAATGCAGTTTACATTTCTGCTTTTTTAGTTATTAACAACTAGCTTTTTCCCGCAGCTCAGCCTGCATCAAAAAGTAGCCTATGTTTGCCCCGGGTCTATATTCTTGGTGGCTATATTCATACCAAATTTCATCAAAATCCGTTCAGCGGTTTGGCCGTGAAAGCGTAACAGACAGACTTTCGCATTTATTATATTAGTATGGATTTATTTTAAATATATTTCTTTAAATTAGTAAAGATACATAAATAAGCATATAAAGGTGATGCATTTGAGCCATATCTTCACTAATATTATAAAGAGGAAAGATTTGTATTTTTGTGTGTATGTTTGTAATGAATAAACTCAAAAACTACTATTGGAAAGCTACATTCACCCTGAGTAACATATACCACAGGCGGAGCTGCGGGAAACAGCTAGTATGTTATAAACTAAAAGACGAAGGTGTTTGCGCTAACAATATCAAAGTGTAACTAAGTATAACAGTCTGATATTCACAAGACAAGAGAAATCCTTGCTATGCGAATCTGATCTGACTCGCGTTTTAGTAGGTTGTTCCGTATTAATCCATTTATTCTTTTTTTACGTGGTGAATAAGCCATTCGTCTACCATCCATCCATGAACGGGAAGCTGTGTGGTTTTGTAGGTACTAAAAAGCATAAGATGGCATAAAATACATTAAATTATTCTTAACTCATCCAACCCGTAGTTTATTTTTGTTTAATACTTTGATTTTTATTAAACAGCTCCCAAATAAATTGCTGACGATCAAAACCACCCAATCCGTAGTCTACTTGCAATTAAACAACAAAAAGGCGAGCCCCATCAATGATATTGACTAATCAATACTAGTGACATGATGTCAAGTGAAACAACGTAGCATGGGCTTAATACTATATTAAACAGGACTGAGTTCTTTGACCTAAAACCCAAGCAGAAAAAGATAGAAATAGTGGAGGAATCTATCTCTTTTTAATAGGGGTAAACATGATAATGTTTTTAATTGGGACAAACTACGAGTATTTTAAACTTTGTAAATACTGCATATAAGTAGCTAGCTTAGCGGGACGTGATTGTTGGTGACGATTACGCGAGTTAAGCAACAACAGGTGCGACCTAACTTGGAGTGGACAACACTTGGCGTATTACATTCAGACGTTAGTCCTGCTTGTCTAGTGGAGCCAAGGCCACTAGTGAAGTTTCCTTGTCTTCCCCGAGGGAGCCAATAGGGGAGACATGTCAACGAAACGTTATTTTCGACTTTACTCCAACTACCTTAAAGTCTGCACAGAACTACTTGGGAGGTTAGCACCTCCTCACTCGGAACATTTGATTGCGCCTGAAAAAATATCTGCATAAAGTATGTACCACCTTTCCCCTTTTTTCCAGAGGAGCGTGGTAACCCTATTTTGCACAAGTACCAACGTGATAAAGTTTATATTTGCTAGAAAGAGGCAGGTTCCTCCACTATTTCTATCTCGCTTGGCTCGGCCTTGTCTATGCAAATTTGCAGAAGTATTCATTCCTGTTTAATATACTAAGTCCATGCAACGAAGCGTCCACGTATTTGATTGTTTTCTATAACCTACACGCTGTAAAATAAACCATGGCCCTTTAAACAAGGTTGAATGTTACTTGTATAAAGAAAACGTTGGCTCATGAAAATCTGTTTTGGGCGTTAGGGGTTGTCAAATATGATTAACGATAGATTTAATCAGATGATCTAAGAACTTGTAAAATGAACGCGTTGTGTGTGTGTGTTTGTAACACGTACATGGCTAAGTAATTTAAAGTGAAACACTGGGTCAACTGGGTCTCTACTCGATTTCTTTTTTGTAAGGTAAAGGATTTTTTAAGTGTAAGAAGTTTAAGTTTAACGAAAGGACCTTCTTACTGCTGAGTATCTAGAAAATAGCTCGAAAAATCCAAAACCTTCCTAATCGTAATTAATTTTTAATTAAATAGTATTTAATATTGAACTCTATTACTGTTTTTAATAAAATTGTCAATTATTTTTTGAACCGCCCGCATGTAAACGTCGACCTCAACAGTGCTGTTGCTGGTGGAATCCATGAGTTCATGATAGGTACGGAAAAGTGGGAGTGGTCTCTTCTTACTCACATTTCACACAAATCCATACTCATATTATAAATGCGAAAGTCTGTCTGTCTGTCTGTTACGCTTTCAGGGCCAACCCGCTGAACGGATTTTGATGTAATTTGGTATGAGTATAGTTGAAGACCCGGGGTCAAACATAGGCTACTTTAAGACGCAGGCGAAGCTGCGGGAAAAAGCTAGTATCATATAAATGGGAGTTATAGTTTCTATATTGCGTCCTTCATTGTAAAACTACAGTTCTTAATCTAATTGGACCTACTTGCCTTCTTTCGTATAGAAAACTGTGGGAATTATATCACATGTCTGCCAGTAGCATGTGTTGCGTTTGAAAAGCAATTTGTTTTAGAAATGAATTTGATACACACAGTAATCCCAAGATGCCGACAAGCATTGGATAATTTCTTTGAAAATCTAGTTTATATAGGTTCATTATACTAGTTTTAAAAATGATTTTGAGACTGAATTCCGACGAACATTTCTTCGCCAGATGAGCTGCCGACATAACGTTTGGTTGATTATTCAACTACAGAACCATTTAATAACAAACGATTCGCCGACTAAACGATTCATTCACCAGCGAATCGACGACAGTACCTTTGCACTACAAACGTTTCGCCGAAAGAACGATTAATTCATGGGTGATTCGACGACCAAAGTAGGTTTGGTCGACAAAGATTATTCACGCATGTATATTGACACTACTTATCGCTACTATACCGTGTTGAAAGTATATGAAACTGATGTAAAAATCACTTATCATGTACTACTTTAACATAAAATAAACTTTGCTCTCATGTTCATAACGAAAGATTTTATAATTTGCTTATTTGTTTGATCATTCAAAATGAAATGCACAAAGCTTAACATCATGTGCTAATTATTGGCACACTTGATATTCGCTTATTTCTAAACGTAAACTATTAAATATAAAAATGTTGGTAGTCCTCATGTTTTTTACCTGACAACGTCAACCAGCATAGTTTGCCTAGAATCAGTTAGAGGTTTAGATTTGTTGATAAAAATGTGTAAATGTGAAATCGTTCAATCAAAACGCGGTAAAAATATATTGATTCTCGAAGGATATTCCTATTATTTAAAAAGAATACGAAATACTAAGTTCTACTGGCGGTGTGTGAAATATGCTTCTGCTCAGTGCAATGTAACTAATATAATATCATATCTAATATCAGGCAAAAAGTCCACAATTCAATGGATACACCCTCAAAAATAGTTCAACGGTGCATGCAAGATCTACCAAGTACTAGTGCTCCTTACATACCTAATAAAGATGCCATGAGAATGATAGTTAATCGGGTCAGGAATAAGAATTTTCCCTGAATGGCACGCATAAAGTACTTCTTTAAAACTGTGAAATGTTATAAAACTATTTTTAGAAATATTAAAAAGACAAACACTAAAAACCTTGAACATCGACTTGTGTCCACAAATAATCCTTACAGATTTTGAACGGGCAGCAACGAAGGTAAGAACGTGATGCGATGGTTTAAAAATTATTATGTCAGTGGATCATCGAAAATTACAAAATCCATTAGCTCCAAAATGACAGTAAAACGACGTCCGCCTGTATTTCCTCCCAGGATGTGGATCTGGTCAGTATATGACAGCCAACTTTCACATATACCATTATCTCAAAATGAGTTTGGGTCGTGGCACATCAGATGGAATACCTTATTAGGCCGGCGATATTGGAGTTTCAGAAAGAACAAAAGCCATACAGAATGCACTACTGAACTCATTAATTCCGCAGAACAAACTCTTATGAGAAAAAGATCAAACTTGTAAACTTAAAACCTTCTCAAATGGCTGGGCTCACATTTCTCATTTAGGCTGAGTTTCCATCAAAGATATGCGAGGGTGCGTAGCGAGGAATGTGTTTTTGAAGAACCAATAGAACCGCTTCATTTATCTCTACTAGTCTCGCTTAGCACAGCTCTGGTGGAAACGGCTTAGCGGAGCGAGATTTCACAAGGGATGTGTTGCGAGGAATGCGTTGCGATGTTTGAGTCATACTGTATCAGCCAGTCCATATACGGTGTTTGTTGGAAGTAAATTTGCGAAAAATAGATATGGATAATTGGAAAAGAAGATACTTTTGTATTTAACAATTTGCGGTGAAGAAATGGAATCAGAAGATACAGAGCAACACATCCTCACACTGCTCGCACCGCACATTAACGCGCATGTTTACATCGCCATCCTCGTACGACACATTTTTCTCGCATATCTCTGGTGGGAACGCAGCCTAAATCAATACTAAATAAGGACCTTTTTCATTGGTTTTGTTAATTATAGCAGTTTTTTTTAAATTATGAAATAAAACTTATAATAAAAAAATGGCGATTTTTTTACTGTTAGTCATAGTTGATGTATTGTTTATTTTAATTATTAAATAAAACTGAGAATAAAATTTTGCTATTTTTTGTTATTTATGCCCAAATGTATTACAAAAGTAGGCTTGGTTCAAGCCTAATTTGGTCGTCGAATTCACCATGAATTAATCATTCTTTCGGCGAAATGTTTGTAGTGGTAAGGTACTGTCGTCGATTCGCTGGTGAATAAATCGTTTTGTCGGCGAATCGTTTGTATTAAATGGTTCTGTAGTAGAATTACCCATCAACCAAACATTCTCTCTGCAGGTCATCTGGCGAAGAAATATTGGTCGGAATTAAGTTTCAGAATCTCGAAAAAATAAATTACATAAGGAAGCTAGAAACATCAGTGAAGTCAGAAAACTCAGTGCAATTATCGACAAATGACTTCAAACCCATGCCTTTAACGATTAATATTTCCTGTTCTTTTTTGCTTCCGTACCTTTATGAATTCTAATAGAAAAAAGTGGCGTATACAGCTTTGGTGTCATAATACAAATTATTAGGAAGAAAACATCTCTCAGAATAACCCACTTTTTTCTGATTGTTCCCACTGCACATTCCCCCTGCTTGCCCGCCCAGGATGTGGATATTTCTGGCAGACACTTTTCCCTTTTGCAGAGCGGATGATGACTTTTACAATTTTGCTTTCACAGCAAAGATGTGCGTCTACCTGTCCAGCTGCAACGCGCCATGGCAGCGGAGGCCGAGGCCGCCAGAGAGGCTCGGGCTAAGGTGATCGCCGCTGAAGGAGAACAGAAAGCATCCAGAGCTCTTCGGGAAGCCTCTGAAGTTATCGGCGATAGCCCTGCGGCGTTGCAACTTCGGTATTTGCAGGTAAAAAAGTAACTATCTGTAAAATCGCCCATTTAATACTAGTACGATTATAAGTCTGAACTGAATACTGATCTTATATCGCATAATGTAGCGTTTGGACTTTTACGTAGTAATTTTTCCATATATATAAAAGAAATACAATGTTAGCTTTGAAATAATACCCTTATGTATTACTGTAATGATCCTATTTAATAAAATAACAAATCAGAAGACATTCTATTACTTACCAGAACTTAGTGATGATAATAATAATAATAGTAGAATCTGGATCCCACACACACAACACAGTGAATCCTAGTATGGGAACAGTGATTTTTGTATTCTTCGCACTAGTATTTGAAATAATAATGATTTTTAATTATTTATTCTACAATACCTTGATACACTACTTCACCATTGATCAGGGTAGCGGTACCTTAATTTGGTACGCTATTTCACCATGTTCTAAAGAAAAAAGGGGTGAGACAGTTATGCAGGCGCTTCTAAATAATGCTAATATTTATTTGCAGACTCTCAATACTATATCAGCAGAGAAAAACTCGACGATTGTATTCCCGCTGCCAATCGATCTTCTTACGTATTTTATAAAAGCCAAAGAGGAAGTTTAAATTGCGATACTTCTAGTCTTAATACTCGTATTTATCATTGATAAATTAAATAAAGCAGTCATTTGTGCCGTGAATCATTCATCAGAAATTAGATTTCATGTTGTCCTCACCTTATCGACTGAATTGTAAAGTAACATTGAAATTTTGGAATTCCAAGTAAAACATACGTGTCCTGAATCTTAATATTGACAGTACTCGTATTATGAATTCTGTGGTATTTGTTGTCACAGACAGTTTTTATTTGAGAACTTTGGTAACCGGGCCCGCAATCAACTCGTAACGCGGTTTTAGTTGCCGGATCAATTTCTTTTCGTATTACAATACAACTGTTTATCCCATAGGAACTGTGATAAGAGCTGGACATGGACAAAGAAAATATATATGTATTCCACAGTCAATAAAAATACAACAATGTTTATAACTACTACAGACAGAAATATTGTCAAACCCACACAATGCAAATAGGAAGCATGCCAACTTTATAGAGCACTAAAGGGAATTGTCATAAAAAAATAATCAACGCCATCTATTTACAAGATGAGACAGTCTTTCTTAATTTGAGAACTTTTTAAATATTCAATTCAAGGAAACTAGCTTTTGGTAGGATGGCGATATGTCAAAATGGTTGTTTTAAAATTCCCTTTCGTTTCGCCGAAAATTCGCGATATCAGTACTAAATTTAAATTATTTGATTTTTGTAGAGCCATCTAGTACAGTAACGTACTAATCGTTTGCTTGAATACTCGTATTGGAGGCATATTATATTATCTACACGCAAATATTGGTACACACATTCATTGACAAATTATTGATGAATTGCATATAATAATGAGCTAGTATGTCATCAATGTTTACTTTTTTTGCGGGTTGTCTATCCACGTAAGCGACCGCTAGGCGTAGGACTAGGACATTTTCTTGTTTTCTAAATGATTCACGGTGCGAATGTTGATTATGCGTTAACAAACATTACATATCCTCAAACAGTATCAGTATAAGCTACGAGTATAAGTAAATGTGTATTGTAATTTTAGTGTTATTTGAATTTTAAAACATTTTGTTAATATGAACTTTCATATTGTATTATTATACTTTTAACAGAATGATCTCATATGTGTCTATTATCCGTAAAAATATTTTAATGTGAAAAATTAATGAAATAATGAAAAATATATGTCAAAGAAGAATGAATAAAATATTCTAAACATACTGTATGACCTTTTATTTACACATTTCATTATTCCTTATTCTTATATATATTTACAAGTCATTAGAATGTTTGTATTATATTATTAAATTTTATTTGATTGTGTAAAATTTTGGCTTTCCAAGACGCATTGGAAAATATTACCCAAGGGCCAGATACATACAATATTACCCAAGGGCCAGATACATACAATATTACCTTAGGGCCAGATACATACAATATTACCTAAGGGCCAGATACATACAATATTACCCAAGTACCACATACATAGAAGGGCCAGATACATACAATATTACTCAAGGCCCAGATACATACAATATTACCCAAGGGCCAGATACATACAATATTACCCTAGGGCCAGATACATACAATATTACCCAAGTACCAGATACATACAATATTACTTAAGGGCCAGATACATATAATATTACCCAATGGCCAGATACATACAATTTTTTTCTTAGGTCTTAAGTAGGCTACGGTCGTTCATTTTATATCTCCTTCAACTTTTGGCGGGAAGTTGTGAAGAGCAAGCAGTAACGGCGCTATATTTTATTTTCCAAAATTTGTATTTTTTTGAGTGTTTGTACATAATAATGGTGGATAATAATACGTCATTCGTAAAGTGTTCAAGAATAAGCGTGAGTGTTGGGAAGTTATACAATGTTCGATTTATGTGATTGTTGCCAAAAGCTCCTGGAAATCGCTAAGTGCAGGTTTTCTACCACTTAGCATAATACTTCCGAATCGACTTGACTTAAGTACTGACTTTACTTTAGACTTTCTTGACTAAAGGACTTTATTGTATAATTTTTTACACTTATTACTGGCTAAATACGAAAGTAAAAGCCATAAGGAAAAAAAATATATATCCTTCCATCACACTATGTCTAACGATTGTGGATTGCGAAAGCACGTGAAATTTGAGGAGGTGCTGAAAAATGAAATAACATCACTCAAGGAAACAACATTACAGCCATACAGTTCTGGCCCACAGTCGGTGATTGCTGGTCCGAAAGGCCTACGTTGATTTTTTACCCAACTACGGCAAAGCTAAAAAAGGCGATTCGAATAATATATTCATACATATATATGACCTGTTATGTTTTAACCCTATAGAAATAAATAAATAAATATATAGGGACAAATAATGAGTTAGCCCCAAAGTTAGTTCAAGACTTGTGTTATGAGATACCAACTCAACGATACTATATTTTAAAACAAATACTTAAATAGATAAATGGCAGACCGATTTTATTTTTGATTAATTTGTGTAAAATCTAAATAAGGTATCGAAATGAAGTGTTTTAAAAGGCTAGTCAAAAATCCACGTCACTTATATGTTTACATACAAATTAACGAAAAAAAATTTTCTTTTAATTATTTGCTTGTTGCTAATGCAAATATATTTTTTTTTAAGTTTGTAATATTTTGTGGATTAATAGATAAAACGCTCCCAGCCACACCCGTTGATGACTATTTCATTATTCAGCAAATTCTTTAAACTCAATTTAACAATTTTAATCAAAGAGAATCTATAAATCAATTAGTATAAATTAAAAACAAAATACTTTTTTACGTAATAACCATCGACAACCCAGCCTGCCTGTAGTTAATGTTCGTATTAACCGCACAATTAGCACCCTCGTCATATTTATTAATTATTCCGAAACAATTTTTACTTTATGTACTTAGCCTCTAGGCAATTACGAATAATTGGCAGAGGTAGTCATTTTTGTGGAATTTACTTTAAGAACTGCCACAAAAGTGACTACGTTAGTGATAACAAAATTATTGTTTTAAGTGACTGAATTGGGAAAGTGAAGAAAAACTTGATAATGATGGCCCCACGACGAGTCAGTCGAAAGAGTCACCTTGTCTGTCCTGGCATAAGCTCGGATGTGACTCGCAAACCTCGTTTTTCACCCTAATCTTCCGAAGCACGAAAGAGCTCAATATGAGAATAGTAGTCCTGACTACTATTTTCATGTTCAGCTTTTAACAAATATCCTGATATTTGTTATGAGTATATAAAATCACACATTTTAAGTTCGTACTAAAATTAATTATGTCAAAAAATACCTTATATATAACTCGGATGAAGTGAGATAATATAATATTGTTACTTATACAAAGTTTCCATTAACAAACGAAAATGTATAGTAAGACGCTTGAGTCTATAATCATCGTCCAGGCAACTTGAATATTTAATCGAGGGCGCAAGTCAAATCGATGTTAAACACGCCACAAACTTAATTAATATGATATCGCAATCGTTAGGACCATATGATTGTTTTATATCGGTAAAAAATGAATATTAACGCACCAAACCTGTGCTGTTTATAGAAAGTAACAACTTGCGATTTTCTTGTAAATTTATTAAATACTAGCTTTTTCTCGCAGCTCCACCTGCGTCGAAAAGTAGTCTATGTTTGACCTCGGGTCTTCCAACTATATTCATACCAAATTTCATAAAAATCCGTTCAGCGGTTTGGCCGTGAAAGCTTAACAGACAGACAGACTTACATACA
This sequence comes from Euzophera pinguis, assembly GCA_947363495.1. Lineage (NCBI taxonomy): Eukaryota > Metazoa > Arthropoda > Insecta > Lepidoptera > Pyralidae > Euzophera > Euzophera pinguis. The sequence goes on from OX376154.1 coordinate 3,559,725, forward strand.
GAAAGACTTTCGCATTTATGATATTAGTATGGAAGTATGGATTTCCGAATAAAAACATTTTTACGAGTATGATTTTCATGTTTTGTATTTGTAGCTTGTAACTTGTTATCGAAAATTTGAACAGTCTTAAACTCCTTTTATACTTGTAATTTTGTAATAACCTTAGTTCTTATTTATAAAATGTGGTCAGAGTCAAGCGACGACGAAGAATTATATGACCTCGTTGTAGTTGTAAAACAGCATGTTTCAGATATGCACAGCAATACTAAAGCCAGTGTGTGCAATGCACAACTACAAATAGCGTCTATTTAGATGGGGACTGACTCACACCACCATGCTGTTTCAGATATACACGGCATTACTAAAGGCAGTGTGTGCAATGCACAACTACAAATAGCGGCACATTAGATGGAGATGGACACCATGCCGTTTCAGACATGCACGGCATTGCTAAAGGCAGTGTGTGGAATGAACAACAACTACAAATAGCGTCACATTAGATGGGGACTGACTCACACCACCATACTGTTTAAGATATGTACGGCATTACTAAAAGCTAAAGAAAGCGTCCATTAGATGGGGACTGACTCACAGCACCATACTGTTTCAGACATGCACGGCATTACTAAAGGCAGTGTGTGCAATTCACAGCACAATTACAAATAGCGTCACACTAGATGGGGACTGACTCACACCACCATGCTGTTTCAGATATGCACGGCATTAATTAAGGTGTGCATTTGTTTGTAACCAATACGTGAATTTACAAAATGTTGGATTCTTAAGATGTTGAATTCGCAAAATGTTGAATCCCAAAACGTCGAATTTGTATAGTTGGTATGTGAGGAAAATCCTTTAGGATTAGGAAGTTGAACTCGTGTAATTCTATATAAAAAAAAAAAACTCGCCTACAGCTCCTTTTTTTTAACTTACATTCGTATTCTAAGAGCCACGTGACCTAGATGAAAAAACTAAGTGGCAATGCTTAGTTTATTCAATGTACCTCACGAATTTACTGAAAAGATCCTATGTAAGGTACATACAACGGTTCTGAGAGAAATTAAAAAAAATAACTCGTCTATCCAGCGGGGCTCTCGGTATTATTACGCTCGAAGTACATAATAAAAATAGTGATAGTTAGTATGTACCTCTCGATTTATGTATGAACTTCAAAGAATCATTAACAGAAAGGGAGAAATTCATTTAAAAAAGTCTTACCAGCAGGGCCCTATACAATTTGCCTTAAAAACCTTATTGACATCGTCGGGTAAACTGCGTGTGATACCTGACTTCGAAAAGTGTAACACTGAATACCATGTCCCCGTAAGTTTACAAACTGTGTGATACTTCCTGGCCGCGCCACTATTCAGTACCAAGACGCCATTACACTAAATAGTGGCTACCTTAACACTACTTTCTTTTGTCTATAAAGAAAAAAATAGTACCTCAAAAATATTAGGAATAATTAGCATTAAAAGTGGTCCGACCACAGAGCAGTGCTTGCCAGCCGCGCCACCCTGTATCACAAAAACCATACAATTAATTTACAGGTGCTATAGCATAAAAAAGCTACCTTTTGTCTACCTTTCAAAGGGAATATACCTAAACATTTTTCCCTTGGAAATTGCAAGACGTTAAAAGTGGCCCGGCTGGGAAGTATGCTATCCGGCCAGTCAACTTACTGATGGTAAAGTTCTAACTAAATGAAAAGGTTTCTAAGTCTACTTATGATTAATATTTTTTGATCTCAAAACAAATACATACTTTAGGTAATAAAGACTATTAAATTTCGTATAGCCGCGAAAAATATTTTGAACGGATACATTAACATATACTATTTATTTACCATGTTTATGTAATGGTACATTCGAAAATAATAATCACTTCCTATTAAACACTATATTAGCTAGCTACTATCTAAACTAGCATTTTGTGCCATAGAATGTGACTTTTTTGAGCAAGTGGTACGAAAAAAATGCATCTGTCACGTGACTACAACAGAAACGTAGTAAATGTAGCCTACGAGTACTCGCAGCTACATTCATTATGTTGTAAATATTGTTTGCGTAACTGTATTGTAATAATAAAAATTAACATGAGTTTATGTTAAAATAAGTATTAATAGCAAGCAAGACTATTTATATTTAATACTTATAGGAGATTATTGCAAATATTATGTTATAGTAAAATTATAAATATTATATTTCAACATACAGCAGACAAACAAACCTTTAGTATATATTTAATGGCCGCTGCATTTATTTATTTATTTATTAATCTTTATTGTACCACAAGTAAAAAAAAAAAATACTTTTACAATTGGCGGACTTAATGCTAAAAGCATTCTCTCCCAGACAACCGTTAGGAAAAACAGAAAAATTATGTGCGGCGCGAATTATCACTTACTGCTAAATAATCATACATAGATTTACATACAGTATTCATAACTATACATATACATACATAAAGATGCATGGTGACGATTCGATATAGCCAATTTTTTGCTTTCGAAAATTCTAAGTTAACGTTAATTATTGTTTTTTTATTTCCCATGTCTTTCTATTTCTCTTTATTACAAATAATATAGCTTGGTGTTAATATCAAAGAATTTAACTCCTGCGCATTCCTGTTTTGGCCGCGCTTCATACAAATTTGCTGTTACAGTTTTGATGATAAGCGCTTCATTGAAAAGTGGGTTTATTTTAGATAGTAGCTAGCTAATATAGTGTTTAATAGGAAATGATTATTGTTTTCGAATGTACCATTACATAAACATGGTAAATAAATAGTATATGTTAATGTATCCGTTCAAAATATTTTTCGCAGCTGCATCAAATTTAATAGTCTAAATTATGTATTTGTTCTGAGATTAAAAAATATTAATCATAAGTAGACTAAAGGTAGCTTCTATTAGAAACCATTTCATTTAGATAGAACTTTAGCATCAGTAAGTTGACTGGCCGGATAGCATACTTCCCACTTTTAACGTGTAATTCCCAAGGGAAAAATGTTTAGGTATATTAGATTTTCCCTTTGAAAGGTAGACAAAAAGACTTTTTTTATGCTATAGCACCTGTGAATTTATTGTATGGTTTTTGTGATACAGGGTGGCGCGGCTGGCAAGCACTGCTCTGTGGCCGGACCACTTTTACAAAAGAATGTAGTGTTAAGGTAGCCACTATTTAGTGTAATAGCATCTTGGTACTGAATAGTGGCGCGGCCAAGAAGTATCATACGGTAAACTAGTCTATAGAAGCCACTAGACAACGAAATGGCTTGAAATGAACAAATTTTTAAAATGTAAATAAGGTCGATATTCGCTTGAACCTGTTTGTTCAACACACGGTCATCAAACAAGCCTTTTCAGACTTTCTTTTGTTTTCTCAACATTCACTTGTTTTTCAGACTGTCATTTGTTTTCCCTACATTTGCCTTGTTCTATATTACGACTGTACTAGCTGTACCAGTTTATAATAAATGCTTACTTTAAAATGTTTATACAGTGTTGCACACGATTGTACTTAATTGTGTATATGGGAAATGTTGCGGCGTCCAGCCACCTTGCTGGACTTTTGAAGAAAAGAAGAAAAAAATAGAAGGAATTGACATGACTTTATGACTATAAAAAAAAACACACAACCAACTGACAGACAGACGAAAAAAGGGACTTCACTTTGGACTGACGACGAGATGACAAGGATTGATATTTCTCAAATAAATCAAAGGCTTTTTATTAACTACGACAACCCCGACAAGCCGACAAATCTTGAATGAGCCCGTTCAGGAACTAAAATAAAATGACAACATCTGTGTGTGTTGTGGGAATAATTTGAAAAAATATTCCTAATGACACAACTAGTTGTGCATACCAGTTGGACCATGAAAACGTGCCTTGTTCTATACTTGCAAGTTGTAAAATAGGTTCACTAGTACCATTAATGGAACTAGTGGTCGATATTATTTAACCTTGAAAGTATTTATATTAAATTTAAATGTTTCGTATGATAATCATTTAACATATTTAAATTATAAAATGTTAACTTATTGTTTAGGTATTTTATTATATTCGGTTCTAGTTTATTTTAAGTATTAGTTTTGATTAATTTAATATAGTTTTCAATATAACAAAAAAAAACAAGAAACTTGAAAAAAAATGTAAAATAGTTCAAATACGAAAAGAACTATGAGGTACATTGATATTACATAACAATGGTGTTCTTTAGCTTGAGAATAAAAAGTCACAAATTGTATAGGGCCCTGCTGGATACAATTTTTTTTATCGATTTTCTCCCTTTCTGTTAAAATTCTTTAAGTTCATACATAAATCGAGAGGTACATAACTTCGAGCATAATACAATCCAGCAGGGCGGATAGACGAGTTGATTTTTTTTCGGTCAGAACCGTTAAGGTTCATAGGATCTTTGCAGTAAATTCGTGAGGTACATGAATAAACTAAGCATTGTCACGTGGTTTTTTCATCTTGGTCACGTGGCCCTGCTAGATCGAAACGCATATTGTGTGGTTGTGTTAGGCGTGTTATTGCGGGAGGAGCCGATGACGTTCGAGTGCATGTCGGAGTGCGTGTACGCCACCACGCGCCGCCCCATAAAGTTGAAATTCCAAAATGTATTAAATTATTAATATATTAATAAATTTTAGCTAAATGTTGAATTCTTTATGTTGAACTTTTAAATTGTTGAATTCCCATAATGTTGACTATTTAATTTCGCAAGTTATGCGTTATTGCCCGCCCTGCTGTCCATTAACAAGAAAGGCGTTAACCCTCAGAGGGTCGATTTTGAGTTATTAACGCCATCGTATATAGAAAAAAATTCTCTATCGATCTGTCTAAGTATCATATTTGTAACGTTTATACTTTTTGAAATATTTTTTACGAAAAAGTAAACATTACAAAAGTAATAGTTTACGCAACTTAAAGTACGTTAACCATCCATATTTAACTAAAATGTCACATGTAACCCTTAACGCCATAATTTTTCAATATTTATCCTAATTTTTACTTGGCAAAAAAGACGCTTTTTAACACTGCAAGACAAGAAAGTCCTAAAGATACTTTAATTACTTTCAAGCCAAGAATCATTTTGATAGTTTGCATCAATATCCTAGGCTAAAAAGGCGTCTAATAAAAATAATACACTAGAAAGACGTTAAAATCTGCTAACGACTTTTTAGCGTAGTACTCATATAATATTAATCAAGAAATACTATTCTCAAATCGCTAACCGCCTTTAGTTACTCATTTTAAGGTATAATCCTCCGCTAAAAAGTCGCTAAGGCACAATAATTGGCTAAAAAGTCGCTATCTCTGCCGTCCGTCATCTAAAAAGTCGTTAAGCCCATGGAGTAATTATAAAGGGGAGATGCCGTTTGAAATGGCGCAGTGACGTACTCATTGGCGCCTCGCCGACACTGCAGTGGGCGGAGCTTGTCGTTGCTCGTGCTCTATGATTGGAGCCACGGCCGAAACCAAGCACCCCGCACGTCTGCCTTCCGCCCCGTGTAGCCTCACAAACGCTTTCTTACAAAACGCTTATTAAGGCATCTCCTCTTTATAATTACTCCATGGTTAAGCCTCATGAGGTCGATTTTGAGTTTTTGATGCCATGTTATACAGAAAAATTCTCTTTCGATCTATTTTTGAATCATTTTTCTATCGCTTGTAGTTTTGAAATTAGCCCACTCAAATATATCGTTAACCGCCGAAAAAACAAAAGGGTATGCAGCTTTACAGACGTTAATCATCAATGCTTCGGTAAAATATCACTTTAATACCTTAACGTGGTTATAATTCCAAAAGTATCACTATAGTTACATTGCAATAATAACGTTATCTTTTTGTACCACACTATGGAATCGTTGAGACCCTTTAGTTATTTTCAAGTTAAGTTTAGTGTTTAAGTTTCACATACGTATACTTAGTTATAAAGACGTTTTTCAAAATAAATCTTTATAAGAACGTTAAAATCCCATAATGACTTTTTAGTGTATGATTAGTAAAGTATAAATAAATTAATTACTTTTTCTGAAACGTTAACCGCCCAAACCGATTAATGTTAATGAAAGAAAAATAAAAAATAAAAAACTATAACAACGCTTAGCAACAATACCATACTAAAACCCCGCTAATCACTGTGGCATCCCACCCCGCGCGACGCGAAGTGTCGCCTGCGATACTCGTATCGGCGAGTGAGGACTCGCGCGCGTTCGTTGCTGAAATTCCCGCCATGGCTGAAAGACTACCAAGGTAATATATATTATTTGAGTATGGAACAATGATATTAATTATTTATGTATTCAACAATGATGATTTTATTCACACACAATGAAAGTTGTTTAGGGTGAGTTAAAAACTACTGACCTTGGACAGCGACATGTGTAGAAGTAAGTATTGAAGTAGGTAAATTAATATGTGTGGGGTAAAGAGCTATTATAATTTTAATATATCATTTTGGTAAGCAACTTTGGACATCCAAAAAATATAAAATTCGATATCTTAGATTAATATTTATTTATTTATTTACTTTATTCATGTACACAATAAAAATGTAAAGGATTATATATAAGAGGAAAAGAAAGTACAAGGGAGCTGCTTATTTCTAAAGAAATTTCTTCCAGCAGACCCAAGAGAGGAAAAGACAAGAAAAGGGTAATTAGCGTGTACAAAAAAGAAAGGAAAAGTGAAGACTATACCTAATTACCTAGGTAAAACTTTTATAAAATCCTTATAATGTAAACATACATAGACAAATACTATTACAAATAATACATACATAATAAACTTACATATAAAATACATACATAAATATCTATTGTGCTAAGGACAGATAATACTCTTTAACTAGTTTCTTAAATATTGAGATAGTTTTCGAGTCTCGTATATCAGCTGGAAATGAATTCCACAATCTTACCGCTATGTATGTTTTTTGTTGTTGTTTTTGTAATATTGTATGGAATTAATTAAGTTTTCACAGCTTTTGATTTTGCTACGCTCTCGCATATAAGCCATCCCAGACTCATTCTAAATTTATTATATTTTATTTATATAATTCATTAAAATGCATGTTTAGCTTTTGGTACTTGCATTAGTAAGGTCTTATACTCAATATTAACGCTACGTTGTCATAAGTGTAAATATTATGTTTAAAAAGTTAAAAATACGACGCTTTTCTGAGCTATTTAGTCACAGCTTCGGGTGTATCGTTGGTTTTTGTTTTAATATTATGTATATGTATCTATGGAAGTGATTAAACTGTATGATTATCACGACTTTGTAGATGCAGTTTCATCTATTAACAATAATAAAGTCAACAATTCATAAATATGCCCAACTATATTTCAGATCGACGAATTCAAAAGTCTACTCCAAGAGCATATTTGAAAAATATGGTTCAAGTAAATTTTAAAAGAAATGGATTTGATTTATTTTATAAAAATAATTTTGAAGAAGAAATAGTATTGTGATTTATAAATAATAAATATTTAAAAAATCCCAACACTTTATCGCTATCTTTTAGATCAGTTCCTAAGGGTATCGAGCCAGAACGAAAAGATGGCATTATTGAAATATATTAATATATATATGAATATTCCTGTTCATAAATTAATATTCTGGACAAATTTGCCAGTACCTCACGGTGCATTAAATGATGTAAAAAATAGGAAAACCACATAGTCATACAAGTATTGTTATTTAGGTATTTCTTAGACTTATTATAACTATGTAAACAATAGGAACTTTGAGGCTGAACAGTGCCAAGATTTGTAACTTTTTATTTTTAGTTTTTATTATGATTATATGATAAAAGATTTATGGTAACATTTTCTTACTATGTGATTGGGTAGAACTTTGCGTAGTGTATGGTGTGTAATGGGAGAACATTGTTTAGTTTTAAGCTTGTTACGGTCAATTTTTCACAACTATTTTTGTATTACATTTTATATATTTAGTATTATAAGGAAAACTTTCATGTGATCTCATTTTACTGCCGACAGACTTATTTTAAGTTAATGATTTCTTATGTTTTCGCGATTGTTGATTAAACTATTTTAATACGGTTTTATCGCGTTTATTACTTATTTATTTACACCTGACGTTTCAAACACTTTACAGCGTTCATGGTCGCAGGCAGACTAAGTTAAAATTTGTCTTTGATGTCATAAGATTACAAACTACCGCCTGAAATTTTTATTGGGAACTATTTATATTATTATTATTTACTATTTATATAAGTTTTTGAAATCCATACTAATATTATAAATGCGAAAGTCTGTCTGTCTTTCTGTCTGTTTGTCTGTCTGTTACGCTTTCACGGCCAAACCGCTGAACGGATTTTGATGAAATTTGGTATGAATATAGTTGAAGACCCGGGTTCAATCATAGGCTACTTTTAGACGCAGGCGGAGCTGCAGGAAAAAGCTAGTTTTAAATATGTGCATTTAAAATTCAGTAGGTATGTACTATAATTTTACCTCAATGTTATTCTTTATGAAAATCTGTTTTACTTATTTATAATTTTTAGAATATATCTTTGTTGATTTTATTTCAAAGTCCGAGTCTAATAATTTTGGTGTGATGTTATGTACCTACTCGTTACAGAAGCATGGCAAGACAGGATTACATATATTTTTTTAATAAACCTCTTAAAAACATATTATTTTATTTTATTTATGTAGTTAACGTATTTTCTTTCATCACATAAATTCTTCCAACCCAAAGTCACAGCTAAAATATCACTTGTGGTCAAGGTTTTGGGCTTAACGTCTTTTATGTGTTTTATTATTTAGTTCATAAATGTGACAAAAAATACAATAACGTGGTTACATTGCAAAGCTCGTCTAGAAAGTCGTTAAAAAGCTATTGAGTTGATATAGTCATGTTTTGATTTTAATTTAAAGCTTTCAATAAATAACTAAAACGTCGTTAAGCACCTTAACGGTGCTTTAGTAAATTTACTGTCGATTAGTATTTTAACCTAAAAATGCAAGTAATATTTATGTTCGAATCCTATGCTATAAGAACGCTCAGGTATACTAAGTGATCTTTTAGTAGAGTATTCATATAAAAAAATAATAATAATACACAACAAAACTGCCGTATTCGCTAATTTTCTAAATTATGGTTGATTGATCTTATTAAATTTATCGCTATTCATTAGTGATTTTGATTTCTTATCTTTAGGTATTTAAAAGATCGTTGTATGACATATTTTTCGCTTGTACCTTAAAATTTGATTTTGTGGCTTAGAGTGTTTTTAGTAATTTGACGGCAGATCTGCTCTCGCTTCTCACCCCCGCGCAATAAACGTCAAACTATTTTATTTTGCGGGCTTATTATGTCGGCGTCCTAACCTCGTGGACCGGAGTACGTACTCAAAGGTTATTAGGTTTGAATTCTGGAAGGGGAAAACGTTTTGTTGAGCATGATATTTTGTACTTAAAACATGGGCATTCGTATTAATATCCGATTAATAGTTGCCATATAGTAAAACGATGCTTAGTTTATGGCTAGAAACCTTCATTGGTGTGAATATTGAAAGAATTAATTTAATGTTTGTCATTAATATTACTTTGAGATCTGGTCAATAAGCGTGAGAATGTTTAGGTAATCTATTATATATATTATTATATTTGTTAATAATTCAGTTTTTTTGTTTATTTTTAATTTATATTTTTTAAAGCATGTAAACTTTTTTTAACAGATCCAGTAGATCGCTGTTTTCCTCACGAGCCAAAGCAATACTCAATTTGGTAGGTGCTGAAAAAAATGATATTATCTCAATTCCGACATCAAGCAAAGAAAAATCGAAACGAGAAGTTGATCCAACAGTTGCCATACTCCATGACATCACAGGTGTTCGACAAATTTTGTGAAACACGAACGACATAACGTTCTCACCACCTCAAGATCTAGCAATACATGTAGATAACTTGAACGAGACCTTTCGTTCATTTAATACCGCTTGTGAATTATTGCCTTCATCAAGTAAAACACCTAGGCTTGAACTCAAGGATTTGACTTGTTATGAAAAAATGCCTTCTATACTTGAAGAACAGCAACCATGTGCATTAAATAACTTAAATAGTCCAGCTGCACACAATAACGATGAACATTTTAAGGATATTTCTATGTCAGAATCACCATTGTCAAATTAAACAATCAGTTAGCCCCCAATTTTGATTCTGGTGACTCAGTTCGCGACAAAGATTATATTCCCGACTCAAGTGAGGATTCCGACGATGACTTTCCAACTACATCTTCAAGTCAAAAAACTTTGGTCAAAAGTAACTTGCAGGCATCAACATCAGCTAGACACTCACCCCTCCAGCTACAGCAACCGGTCAAATCCGTTGAAAAAATTATGTCAAAGAAAAAACGTGTCACTGTTGATGACGCAATACACGAGATTACAATTAACAATTCTGCCTGCATGCCATCCAAAAACTGCAAATTAATCTTGGTCGATTGTGATCCTAATGACTCAATTATTAACAAGGATAATACATCTAAATTAATTAGTGATTCCAATAATGAATTTACGGCCGCCACTTCAAGACAAAAAGCTTTGGTACAAAACAACTTAGATTTCCGGTTGGACCATCCTACTGAACGAGCTCTAACCAATAAAAGACGTAACACTATCGATTTCCGCGAAGTAAAATGCATAGAATTTGAAAAAGTAACACACAAACGTCGAAATACTATTGACGCCGCTCAAGAGAGTGGAAATAATAATATTGACTGCATTCCTTCTAAGAAACGTAAAGTTTATAAGACCAGTTTGGCTGACAGAATTAATGAAAAAAAGCAAATAAAAATGATGGAGTACACTGTAAAACCAGGATGCAATGAAAAGTGTTTTAAAAAAATGTCCCACGCATATCAATGAAGAACAGCGGAAAAAACAAAATCAAGAATACTGGAGTCTTACTTGGGAACAGAGACGACTATACATACGGCAAAGAATATTTATAGCAGTTCCAAAAAGAAAGTATACTAAAGAGCCAGTCAGAAATCCCAGAAGGTATTTTACATTTAAGACAAGTGACGGAAATGTATGTGAGGTGTGAAAAGTTTCTTTTTAACTACACTTGGGTTCAAAAAAAATAATGATAAAGTTTTACGATTAGTCGATGATGTCAATGATGTCGACCACCGAGGCAATCACGTAAAAACACCTGCTTATGATAGACAGCTACTTACCCAACACGTCGAATCTTTTCATCTATACGAACCGCATCATAGACGAGAGCATGCTCCTTTACGACGCTACTTACCAAGTGATATTAATATCAGACACATGCACAGAGATTATTGTGAAAAGAATCCAAGTGTAGTGGTTTCATATAAGCTTTATCGTAAGCATTTAAAAAGCATGAACATTTCATTAACACGGCTTGGCAATGAAGAATGCGAGGTATGCGAGTCGTATCACTTGCATAATAAACAGACTACGCATGATGCAATTGCCCTGTTGCATTCAGAATGTAGCATTTGTGTACAGTATTATCAGCACCATGAGAAATATACAAAAGCAAGACAACTTTACAGAACACACAAAGATTTGCCACAAAATGAAAAGCAAAAATATTTATTACTGCTGATTTGGAAAAAGTCATTATGCTGCCCCGAATGGAAACATTCAAATCCGTTATTTTCTGTCCGCGCCTTATTGCCTTCAATCAAACATTTGCGCCTGTTGGTAAAATAACCAATAGTAACAAACCGGTTACTGTTATTTGGCATGATGGAATAGCGGGGCGCAAACAAGACGACATAATGAGTGCGTTCTATGCCTTTTCGATTCGTAATCGTGATGTTGATAATGTGAACATTTGGCTTGACAATTGTAGCGCCCAATATAAAAATTGGTTGTTATTTTCATTGTTGGTTCATATGGTGAACAGTGATTTAATTTCTACAAACAATATCACTTTGTATTACTTCGAACCTGGACATACGTTTATGAGCTCAGACCAAGTTCACCATCAAGTTGAACTGGCAATGAAAAAAAAGGGGAAATTGTACGACTTTTAGGATTTTGTAGATGCTATTTCGTCTATAAATAACAGCAAAGTAATAGTACAGTCGCTCTCGCCAAACAATTTTATTAAGATTCCAAATTTGATATCTGACAGGCGCATTCAAAAATCCAACCCTAGAGCATATCTAAAAAACATGATACAAGGTTACCTTTAAACGAAACTATTTTGACCTTTATTATAAAAATAACTTCGACGATGAATTTACTGCATCGCGTTTTATGAACGATAAATACCTGAAAAGTCCACGTATTATGAGTATTACTTTCCGTTCCATCACCAAAAGGTATTGACGCTGCGAGAAAATCTACCATCATAGACAAGTTAGCTGCCATAATTCCTCCACACAAATTAATATTTTGGAACAATCTGCCAACAAATGATGAAGGAAATACAAATGAGACTGAAACAAATGATATTAGAGGTAGAAATATAATTAAGTAACTCAAAGACTGATCCAAGTGCCATTTTTATACTATTAAGTAATAAATAATTTAGAATATATAATGTAGACATTAAAAATGTCAAATTTTGAGAAAAGCATGTATCTTTTTAAATATTTTTTAGAGAAAGTTTGTTTAAATTTTTTGGAAGATTTATGTTTGGTTTGATTATGTTTGTTTGATTTAAGTTTTTATTCAAAGTTTTAATTTTTCAAGAAAAGGGTCTTAATTTATATTAAGTTTTAATTTTTTAAGAAGTTTGTTGATTTATTTCTTAGTCCTTCTAAAGTTTTTAATAAACGAATTTGATATATTTTGTTTTTCTTTTAGAATTTTCAATCCCAAATGCATAACTAAAAAGCCGTTAAGATAAAAGTTTGACCGTTTAACGACCTTGAAGTGTAGACACTAAACTCAAAAACCTAAATATAAAGGCACTAAAGCACTATTGTGTTAATATAGCTAAGAATTAATGCTAAATGAAAATCGGCAATACAAAATTATAAAGCCACTAAGTAACTAAGTGCCTGTTTAGCTAAGTAATTTAGATTAGTTTTTAAACAAAAAAATAAAACTCTTCATTTATGTTGGAATCATAAGCTATAAAGTCGTTATGGTGCACTTAGTGACTTTCTAAGTGAGTATTTATTTTAAAATCTCCTAATTATACACTACTTAAAGGAAAAAAGTGTTCTTTTTTCCCCCTTAAAATAAATTGTATTAAAACAAGATTAATGCAATTAGTTAGTAAATTTAACAAGCTATTTTTGAACATTAATTTTTTTTGTACGATCTTTAGTTTTCTAGTGGCATATTTTTTAAATATTTCCCGCGTTTTTCGCTCATAACTCAAAATTTGGTTTTGTTGCTGCTAAGCAACCCTTTTTGTTAGCGGACGGCAGTGCCTAATAATTCAGATGAAACCTATAAACGGTAGATAAGTCTCAAGTTCACATTAATTTCTTTAAGAGAGGTTATGAAGTTGCACAAATAAATGCAGTTCAAACGTGTTTCCAGCGGAAGCGGATGTTACCAAGATTTCAACAAAGCCGTATGGAAAAAAGCTAAAGAAAATATATCGTAACTACTTAAATTATAATAAATCTGAAAAAAATATAATCAGATTACATAATCTGGCACATGCAAAGTTTGTATCGCTTCCGTCAGCATGTATGGGACAAACTTGGAGTGGTATTGTTCACGCTGCACAAAAAACATCAAATATGCAAAAAATGCAGTATACTGAGAATACTCATAGAACGACGAGCTCGTGTAATAGTTATCACCGCCGAATAAATTCGAGAATAACAAGAAATCCTAATATTATTTTAGTTTTGTACAAACTGTCGCAAGAATGTGTTACTATGATCGATAAAAGGTAGTTTTTTTCGAATTTCACGCTATAACAAATTGGGCCCAGTTGGTTTATAAACCAAACTAAAACTTATAGTACCTTTTAGGTATCGGAGAATCCACTTTGCGGCTTTCCAGTGAGATTGCTCTGCCCCAACTCCATAACAAATAGAAGACTCCAAGATATTTTATTTGACAAGAAATACTCCTACTTTTTGAAGAAACGTGAAAAGAAAGAAATATATTATATACTTACAAATAAATATTTGTCCAAAGAGGAATTTCGTTTTAGTCAGAATAAAAAAGGCTTTATTCTGAAAAAAAGTAATCTGACATTTGTGAGACATGTGTCGGAGGGAGATCCTTTTTAGTCAATTTTGTGAATCGGTATATAGGGTGGCGGCGCATAAGTCCTTAGAAAAGCGAATTTCTTATATAATACACAAAACGCGCGTTAAGAGGCGTGGTCGGGATTTATGAAATATGATCATAAACCCCGACCACGCCTCTTTAGTAGTAGGATGGAGCGACAGCCCATACTCCTAACATCTCCATGGTCGTCGTTCGTCAACTTTTGCTTTAAAAAAGTAATCTTTCCTAGCTACCTCGAAGTCCAAACCAGATTCCAATGGACGGTTTTCTTGTGGGGTTAAAATAAAAGTAAAGTGTACCCTGTACAATACAAACCTGCGAGCAATTGAAGAGCTAATAGAAAACATCCGAAGAGAAATGTGTAACATCACAAAACACACTTGTCGCGCAGTCATCGATAGTTTTAGCCGTCACTTATTATGAGTGCTGTGATCGTAACGGGTTACATTAAAAAAATATTTTTTGCAAAATATCCCTTTTTATAAAGATTATTTTGAAATAAAAATATTTGTTTGATTTAATTAGTTTTTATTTAAATTAATGATTTACACTTCTGAGGACTTATGCGCCACCCTGTATAAGGGAGATATTCTTTTAAGGACACGAATCATAAAAATTTTCTAATAGTAATAATCGAAAATTAGAACAGTTATTTTGTCTATTTATAAACTATTTATTTTACTAAATTAAACTTAACACAAGTGTACATACGAATGTTCCTAACAATATGGACAATTGTAGTATTTTTATGCTTGTTGTTTAAGACATAATCCACAAGTCGAATAAATGTTAATGTAACAACGGTATACAAAAAAAATTAGACGATATTTTTCTTTTTAAAGTTCCTGGCAAAACTTAATATTTGCTGAATATTCTCAATACTCTCCGACCTCGGTGGGAACTGATCGTACGTGGTAAACAAATTTTCAACATCCTGAGCTTCTGTGCCCAATATTTCATTGCTTATCAACGTCAATCCCAAATTAAGCTTAATCGATTTGCGCCCTTCTCTAAACAAGAGGTAAATGTCTGATTGTTGATAAATTCTCAAAGAAAATTGCTTATTTAACTTAAAGATTCTCGCCTTTACTTCTAAAGGCTTAAATTTTTGCAGTAGTTTGTCGGCCTTTTCTTTTAGAAAGTTTTCTAACTCAACCGCCAGCATGTCAACATTTTTTGTTTTGGAGTAGACACTTTCACGTTCAACCAGTTTTCGAGTGCCGAGTTCTTTGCTGTAGGTGTCCAAAAAAACTGGCTGTAAAACGGGCGGATCGTTCAAGTTGTGCCACTTCCATTTACAAGGAGAGCCGATAGTTTTATCTATAAGCATACCTTCGGTCTGGTTGAATTTCAATCTGTTGGAAAAAAAGTGACATGACTAAATAATATATATTTTTTTCATCAGAGGCCAAACGGCGCTTCTCAAAGACTGACACCAGGGTTTACAGAGATGATTGACCACATAAACCACTCGATATGAATGAATTGGAATAAAAATTGAGCACCACACAAGCGATTCGCGCGCGTAACACTGGAAACTAGCGGGGTCGTCATGTACGAGTACTACGAAGCGAAACCTGTTTTTGCCGGCCCCACTAGTTGACAACGCAAGGGCTCGCGAACAACGCGTAAATTATGTCATTTCGGAATTGTACTTAGTAAAACTATTTTATAAGATAGTTTTTATATCCTCATGTAATAATAATTATTGCATTGTTTTTTATTAATGAACTGAAAAAACAGAGTATTTTTTTAAGTATGACCCCACTGGTCATACGTAAAAGCATGTTTTCTTGTTGACATTCATATATTTAAAAATGTATTGTTTAAGGTCTTGAGGATGATTATAATACAGACGAGTACAATTTTGTCAGATGTTTGTGTATATGGATGCATCTAAATTTACCACAGAAGGTATTCACAATTTACACCACTGGGAAACGAAAGGAAATACCACCACGTGTGTTTAGGCAACAATACCTTCAAAGTAGATTTAACATAGATTTAGTATTTTTTTGACTACGTCAATTCAAGAGTTGGCTGATTGACTATTGAGAATACATCTTCGAAAATTATGAAATTTCCTGACTATTTTCGCAAGCAATGGTATAAATTGAAACCTACTCTAATAAGCTGTCCGAACCAACGACACCGCACAACAAACTCGTTAGAGGGGTGGCATAAAAGACTAAATAAATAGATTCCTCGTTCACCAAATTTCATAAATTTTGTACATAATTACGTAAAGAATCCAGACATTTCGACTGCAAAATTAGGCGCAGTCTATTCCAAAGCTACTCGAAGAACCGGCTTAAACGAGACATGTTTTATTCGATCGAAAATACGAAAAATTGCTATCATTGTTTGAAATAAACAAGTTGTCCGGTTTAGGTCTATTGCAAAAGTGTATATTTTTAAAACTAAAACTGGGAATACCTTTATATAATTTTTTGTTAAGTGTTATGATTTTTGTTACACTGAGTAAGTAAATTCTTTAGTTCGGAAACAAGTATTTTTTTTTTTGAGTTAAGCTGAGGCTTTAAGGAAGTGGTCTTTTTGGGAAGTGGTCATTACGGGAAGTGGACGATCTAGGAGTGGTCATTCTGGGATGTGATCCTTTTGGTAAGTGGTCATTTTAGAAAGTGGACATCATGGTCCATTATACTATTTTAGTACGGTTTTTGTCGCGTTTATTATGCATTACTATTATTATTAACTTTAAAAAGTATCAAACGCGATAAAAGCCGTATTAAAATAGTTTAATATATCAGAATCGCGAAAACGTAAGATAATTAAGTAGATTAATTTCATTTTATATCAAATTTTAGCATGCCTGCACCGCGGCGTGTTTCTGAGTCGCAATTAGAAGTGTTGGTGTCCTGGATGCAGGAACACCCACTGCAGGCTCGGGGTACCCAGCTGGGGGCTTCCAGGGCAAAAAATTATCCCACACACTGTGGGATGAGTTGGCTTCTGCACTAAATGCAGTGGGTGATGGCACTACACAAACTGCCAAATAGTGGCGACAAGTAATTCATATGTTTGGAACGATGATTACTTGTTCTTGTGTTTTTCTTTAGCAATATATGTATTTGGATGTTGCATTCCGCATGGGTGTTAAATGATTTCTAACTACATTTCTTTTTTATTATGTTCTCTGCCAACTTGCTTTACTAATGCTATTATTTATCACTGTTTAGTATTGGAGTGACCAGAAGTCAAAGGTTCGAAAGAAAGCCTCAGCACAGGCACAGCATGCGCGTGGTGGGCCACCACTTAATAAACACTCTCTTACCCCCATAGAAGAAAGAATAGTAAATTTAATGGGGGTTGAGTGTGACGGGTCTTGAATCTGTCAGGATTCAAGTAGATGTACGTTATTTTTTACCTCTTTTATAATTTATTTTTAACTGCACTTTTTTCACATTGCAAACAGTTGCATGCATGCATGTTTTATTCAGCATGGATGCATTTGAATAATATTTTAGAAAATTGGACTAACATATAATGTACCATTATGATGAAGATATTGTAGCTAAGATATTGTACCTTGCAAATAATATCCAAATTCTCAATTTTCAGATGGGACTTTAAATAGTCGTCCCTCCACTACCAGTGCGGACTACTGGTCCTCCGATATTGTCGCCGACACCAACACCAACAAAAAATACAACACCAACGGGTATATCTTCAAATATTTGATTTCCACTTCCTTTCCATTTTCTTTGAAAAAGGCTATTTGTAATAATAGAGGTCTCAATGCACTAGTTCTTCTGTCGGATTTGTGATGATTAAGCCAACAACTGTGTAGTAGGTTTACTTTTCGATGTAAGTAGTAATTATTACTATTATAAATAAATAAATTTATTTTCAAGTAACAGAGTCTCATTTTGTTAGTATGGCTTACAGGCTATGTTAGTAAGGATAGTAAATAATTGTAATATAAATTTAAAAAAAAAAAAAATTAAAGTGGTCACTCCTGTACCACATCCCCCGATATGGCACAAGAATGGTTCACATATGTTTTTTTTTTCTTCATATTTAATAATTATAAGTAATTTCACGTGCATGAATCATACAGCAATGATTCATGTACTGACAATCAAACCTATCAGCAAACATGCAAGAGCGTATTGGAACTAGCCCTGACCCTGCGCACCAAGGACGTGCACCTCTTCCGCATAGTGGCATAGAAACAGTCAACACCTGCCGCGGCGAACATCCCCGACGCACTGCAGTGCCGAGGCAGCCCCAACATCGATCTAAATGCATTGTTGTATTGGACGCGAAAGGCGCCATACTGCTTCTGCGCATATGAGACCCACAGTGCAAAGAAGGTCGTGCAAAAAGCTCTAAACATAGTGATTTTTACAGCCCTAGAACAGCGAGCGAACCGATGCGCAATCATGTTTGCCCTCACAGATAGCGCCCTTCGTTCCCTCTCTATATCCGCGTCATCTTTTAAATCAGAGATTAACAAGTGCCCCAAATATTTAAACTGGTCAACCATTTTAAGAACACAGTCATTAAGCTTTATAGGTGGTATAATATCAGGGGCCCTAGCTCTGGTTCGGAAGACCATGCATTCACTCTTACGCGTGTTATACAGTAAGCCATGACTGAGAGCATACGTTTCACATATTTTTAACAGCCTCGACAGCCCACAAACCGAGGCACTGAGCAGCACCATGTCATCCGCGTAACTTATATTAAAAATTATTATATTATAGTTTTATTATTATAACACTTTAGATTGACCTTCTGGAGCTTTCGGAGCTGCCCAGGCTACTACCGCCGTCGTCGTCCACCATACCTTATCAATTTTGAGATTGACCAAAATATTTGTCATGTCTCATCTTATTAATCGCTTTAAAAGATTTTTAACTTGTTTGTATTTGTTGGTCTTTTTGACTGACTTTAAAAAAAGATTACCGACTTTAGAGACAGATGATGAGAGCTCAGAGAGGCAACTCGGAGACAGCATTTCCATAACGAAATTACACCCCACTTAGAAATTATGAAACACAGTGCTCAGTACCAGGCTTACAAGGCTTACAATAAATTGCCAAAAGACATTAAGGATACACTGGGTCTTAGGCCTTTTAAGAAAAAATTAAGGTCTTATCTTTTAGAGAAAGCCTTCTATTCTTTGGAAGATTATTATAAATGATAATTCTGAAGTTATGATTTTAATGATTAATTTACCATGACGCTACTTGGGCCTGTGGATGTAATTGACATTAATATGATTAATTAAATTGACATTATTTTTATTGTATTTTGGCAGTTGCTACAAGTTATTGATGTTGTCATTGTAATTTTGATATCATGTTTCTTTTTTTATTTTTTCTTATATTTTACGACACAATGTATTTTGTAAAAGGAATAAATAAATAAATTAAGAAGTACTTTTTGACTGCAAAAAATTCTGCAATTTTATTTTTTTATTATGATACTACTATCTTTTATCAAGATTGGTCAAATTGTTTTTTGGCTAAGATATGATATAGGGATAAAGTTGCAGACATATTTACATGCAGAGTAGGAGTAAGTACAAGTATTATTATGTATTAATAATTGTAATTATAATTTCAGAAAAAAGGAAGCATTGCGGCATAAGCAAGGATTCTCCAGAAATGTCGAAACCGTTTAGTAAGTTTTTTATAATTTTTTTATAGTTGTAGCACGCTCTTTTAGTCAAGTTTTAAATTTGTTGATATTGGTTCCGGAGATGAAAGTTTTGGTTTTGACTTTCGAGATGGATAATGCCACTAATGGCGTACCATTATTCATGTGCACGCCGAGCTCTGCCTCCGATTTTTTTCATAACGAGGTTAATATCTTGATAAATATTATCTCAGCGGCTCCGCACGGTGGGCCCTCGACCTGGAGGAGCGTCGGATTCAGGAAGCGGAGGTGCTGCAAATGGAGCAAGCGCGGCAGTCGGCTGCCAAGCAACCGGCGCCGGCGGCCGCGGCGCAGCAGCTGGCTGACACCATGGCCACAATGTTAGAGATGATGCGGGCGCAGGCGGAGACTCGCGATCGTCAGCACGAAAACATTGAATGTCTCTTAGAACAAATATACGACTCATTTCTTAAACCTCATAAAATAATGATTGTGATAATGATATAGTTCAAGAGAATGAGTCGTATATTTCTTTACTGTATTCGTGTTTCGCTCGTTCCAGTTCAGAATGTCCAACTCTAATGTCCAGCTCTCAATATGTCCAACTCTTAAAATTTTAAATCCATAGGAATCTGCTGACTAGCGCATACAATATCATATATCAATTACCTATAAAAATAATTTTATAATAATAATAAGTATAAGCGTGAATGTATGGCCAAACTGCTGAATGGATTTTGATGACATTTGGTATGAATATAGTTGGAGATCCAGGGTCTAACATAGGCTACTTTTTGACACAGGCGGAGCTGCGGGAAACAACTAATAATTGATAAATTGTATTTATCTTCAATTTCAAAACAAGTTAATGTCAAAAATATGGGAACATAACTTACACAGAAATAGACACCAAAAAAATAAAAGAAACCCAATACTATTCAAGCAGTCAGACAAAAATTACTATTTCCTCTATATCGGACAAGACAATTTTTGAATTCTCTATTTATGGGTGGCGGATTTCACTAGCAATAGCATATTGTAGGTGTAACCAATCAAACAAATACAAATAATAGCAAAACATGTTTTGTTATTTGGAGAAAATATTAATACATGTAAGTATTTATTTCCGTAGCTATGCCTTGGAACACAAACACTATGAAAGAGGGTTCATTTCACATACAAATTCCTTACCCAAAAACCAAAATGCCTGTCTCTCCCATCTCATGTAGTCTTTGTATTCCAGCTTTGATGGGGCAAAGATTCCAAACAAGGAAATTATGGCTAACACCACCTAATGAAGCATTGAAAAGTTATTGGAAAAATTGATTATGGCTTAGATTTATAATTGGTCTCGCGCGCCGTGGAGCGTCTCAGGTCCCACTACCATATCGTACAAAAATTAAACAATTCGCCTAAGTCACATATTATTTTGGCCAGTTTTACGACTGGCCGCCTGCCTAACGTCCATCTTCATTGGGAACGCATAATGTACGTTTAGATTGATACCACTAGCTTTTTCTTTACCGTATTTGACGACATCTACGCGCCACGGACAGAAAGCGTGTACCGCTTCGTCCGAGTACTGTGGTTCGCGCCACGCGAAGGGATCACAAAACAAAATCCGTAATATCTTTGGAATGGAATGTCCGATTTCATTCATTAAAAGGGTAATTTACAGGTATTAAACCATTCTTAAATATGAAATGATTTATTTAGATAAGGATCAATACCGAGAAACTAATAATATGGCCTAGTTTGTATCGGCGTTACTATTGCAAATTTTAAGATGAAAAAGTAGTTGTTGTGACGTAACTGCAATAGTCAGACATGGTACAATATTGTAGTACATTCATTTTGATCTATCACTATAGCCAGCGTTTGCAAAGTAACATCAAAAATATGTCAATTTACGACATCACATTATATACCTCTAAAATTATTAGTGGTCCTTTACTATATAATACATGTATTATATACGAGGGCGACTGTGGAAGTCTTTAGAACTGACCACTTGTAAACAGTATAATAAAAAAATAAGTTAAAATTTTGAAAATGGAACCCTTTGCCAATATTATTGAGTATGTATTTTATTAATTTGTCATTTGTTTTACGATTTGGCGGCAAATTGAAAATTGTCTGTGTCACGTCAGCATGAATTTAACGTGAGAAAATTTTCGTGCAATGATTTTTTATGACTTTCGTTGTCATTTAAGTCAACACGAAAGTTATGATAGACTTCGATTGGCCTTTCACGATGAAGCCCCATCTCGTGCCACTGTTTTCAACTGGTTTAATGAGTTCAAACGTGGTCGCACTAATCTCACCGATGATCTGCGTGAGGGACGACTGAAGATAACATCAGTGTTGTGCGGCGTATGATAGAGACTGACAAAAGAGTGACCTATCAGCAGATTCGCGCAAGTTTAGGCATCGGTATGAGCCAAGTGCACAAAATCCTGCATGAACATTTAGCGGTCAGGAAGCTTTGTGCCCGGTGGATACCTCACAATTTGACCGAGGCCCAAAAAACGTCGTGTTGATTGGTGCCGTGAAATGGTTCAAAGATTTAACGGAGGTGACTCAAATGCCGTGTTTGACATACTTACGGATGACGAAAGCTGGATTTAATGTTATGATCCCGTAACCAAAAGACAGTCTGCTGCAGTGTGGGTGTTTCCTTCCGAGGAGTTGCCAACTAAAGTGAAGAGAGGTCGAAGCGTGGGGAAAAGATGGTGGCCTCGTTCTTCGGAAGGACCGGACATTACGCTACAATTGTTTTAGAGGATCGAAAAACAGTTACTGCAGAGTGGTATACTAACAATTGTTTGCCACTTGTCTTGGAAAAAGTTCGGGAGAAACGACCTCGCAGTAGGATCCTCCTTCACCACGACAACGCCTCGTCGCACACCGCCAGGCGAACGATCGACTATTTGGCAACATCAAACGTGGAATTACTAGGTCTACCGCCATATAGCCCCGACCTTGCGATTTTTATTTATTCCCGAAAATAAAAGAAAAATTTCGAGGAAAACGTTTTATGGACGCCGAGGAAGCAGTGGCTGCGTTTCAAAACGCCGTCGAAGAGACCCCTAAAGACGAGTGAGCAAAGTGCTTTTCTCAGTGGTTTCATGGGATGCAGAGATGTATTGACGTGATAGGACACTATTTTGAAAAGATGTAATAAAAGGAATAACTTGCTAGTGTGCTTAGTTTTTGATTTTCAAAGAACTTTCAGTTTGACCCTCGTATATAAACCTCCCTCTTGAAACTCCTTATCTATTAAAGGAAACCGCATCCTAATCCATTGCGTAGTTTTAAAGATTTAAGAACACATAGGGACAGACAGCGGAAAACCACTCTGTTTTATACTATGTAATGATACCAGTAGGTTCCTTTCTATCCCTCTCTAGCGTTTGGATGCAATACTGTCGATATGATGTTAGACAGCATCGATTTCAATCCCTAAACTTCAAGAATTATCTTGCAAATTGTCAAAATTCACGTGTTTATTTTCATCCAAATTTGAATTCTTATGCATCTTACACGTGATAAAACTACATGATATTTCTCATATATTAGTGTGGAAAAACTATAGAAACAATTATGAAATCATGGATTTATACAGTGATAAACTTTGGTGTAAAATGTGAAATTATGTGGGTTTTATTTGATAGTTGAGTTACATTTAGGCACTGCACATTAAAACATTATTATGCGCTTCACAACTAGATACTTTGTTTAAAATTTAAATATTTGTTTTTGACAAGAAATCCTTAAGGCCGCTATACGATTGTATATGAAACGATCTCGCTTTCTATCTCATTCTAACATACGCATATCCTATATATTTATCTTTCGTATTTCCCGTCTATCCATAGTCTAAGAGATTTAATATCAACGTTTGTTTAATCATATTTTTTATTATAGAATTATAAAAAATGTAGGCTATTAGTAAAATGGCAAATACGACGAGCTACGGAACGAACAAATACACACAATATACTTTGTTACCGTGTATTATTTTCCCTGCTTTTAGTAGTAAATTTAAAATACCTTTCACATCCGAGGTAGTCGTATACAACACCATATCCACTGCTATCAAAAACTCCCAAAATGGTGACAGGTCTTGGTATCCCATCTTTTGGCTCGCCATCGCTATATATAACATATCTGTATGCAACGTTTGGTTCTGTAAAGAAAAAAAAGAAGGATGTACATTCAAGCTTTAAAAGTGGCACTACGAGTATAGTAGTGGTATTTAGTAAAATTGTACTTTATCATAAGGTACGAATATGTTTTAACAATCATTAGTTATGTAAAGATGATGTTCCCGATAATTTGTTTCATACCTTTCGCCTTGTAATAGTCCATGGCCACTCTGCCATTTTTGTAATACAGTTTGCCAAAACCTAAGTCATCAATGTCCGCTAAAACTTCATCACTCTCATTATACATGATTGTACTTTTCTTGTTACGTTCAAACCAGTTATTAACTGAACTTACAGGTGTCATTTTGTAGATGTTGATCTAAAATTTAAACCATTAAAAAGTAAAATAAAATTACTGGCTGCCAATATAATCTTAAAAATATGTAGCACTAATGTACTCTGCGTGCGTCGGTGTAAACCATAAATGTAATAGCGATATATTAAATCTATGGTGTAACCCAAACTAAAAAGGTACAAGCCCAATACAGTAATTTAGAATAATTTTATTATTTTTTCGTTTGGATTTCACGTGTCTGTAAACCCCGGCCCTTCTCTTATCCATATCTTAAGCGGGGATGTCTATTGGCCTTTTGGGTGCTCCTACCAAAACCAGTTCTCAGCTATATTATAGATATGAATGTTAAGGAGGGAGAAATTTTCATTTGGCAACAAAAAATATTAGTATTACCCTTCTCATTACTCTCAAACTTGGTAACTTCGTCCATCCTTTGGTAATATACTCTGGATTTGATAGTTGATATTTAATAACTCCTTTATCACTGGCTTCCTGGAAGATATTTATTCACTTCAAATATTTGTGATGAGATAGATATTCAATATTTTATTAACATTTAAGGAATCTAGAAACGTAAAGAAGCAGTCAGACATAAAAAAATAAAAATGGCATTAAATAGGTTACTCTATTATTTGGAAATAATAATATGGTGCAATAGAAATGGACGAAAGTATACTTCGAGATATACATATATAATAGGGGTATCCGAAGCGGGATACTCGCTCACACAGAACTTACCAATGCTTTGTTGTATTTGGTCGGGGTAGTAGGTAAAACAGGTGAAATATTAACTCCATCTGGCGGTGATTGCTGCGAAATCGAATGACTAGAAATATTTTTATGGACATGAAATAATAAGGGAAAGTGATCGTCTGGTATGACATGTCGTCTATTCGTCATAATTTTCGTATCGTTTCGTGTACAGGAAACATTTTCTTTTATATCTTCTGGTCCGTTTTCTTGCTTTCCATATGTGGTATCATTTAACATATGTTGTACTTTAGGCAGATTTTTTGGACGGAGATGCGTGTTAGAAATACTTTTTAAAACCTGATATTGTATAGGGCTTCTTGATCCATTTTGTTTTCCATAGTGTGGATTCAATGGTATAATGTGTTCTTTTTTTATCATAACGTTTGGAATAACTCGTGTATCAGCACATTCAATTGTGCTTGTTATGCTTGAACCTTCAACCAGTTCTCTTTTGTGATGCGTGGGTAAATCGAGCATTGATCGTATTTTCGCTATAGGCAAAGCCTTTTCCTGTTTCTGTCTTTTAGTAGTATCCTTTGTTTTACGTTCTTTATGCATTATTTTTTTAATCATGAGTTCTTCTAAATCATTTTTTTCTTTAGTCTGCTTTTCTCCTTTAATATCTTTTGTCTTAATATTTTCTTTTTTGGTTTTCGACATTTCTTTATTTTTTTGATTCAATAACTTTGCAAAAAGATTACTTGTCTCTTGAATATTAGAATCTATAGCAGTTTTATTTTTTTGTTCACTTGTGTCCTTATCTTTTTTTTGTTTTAGTTTTGCCGTATTACTTTTACTGTGAACATTTTTGTCTTTAAACTTTGATATTTTATTTCTTTTATATGTACTCTTATATGTAATTGTGTCTTTTTCTAATGTAATACTACTTTTAACCTTATCTTTCCTATATAAATCTTTTGAAGTAAATGATATATTTACTTTACTTTCATCAGTTGTTTTGTTTTTATCTGGACTGCGAGTCTTCTTCGTTTCACGTTTCAAAGCACGTAGAATAGAATTTTCTTTCTCGATGAATGAGATGTCATCGTAAGAAGTCTTGTGTATAACATGGGTACTATCTTTCACGTTTTTGAATAATGCGGTGGTCGTGGTACTTGCAGTTTTGGTTGATATTTCACTTTCTTTATATTTAGGCAATAATTTCTCTAAAAGCTCCATAATTTTAAGGTCGTCCAAAGATTTAATTTCTTCGACGGTTGGAAAATGTTCAATATTAAGTTGGCGAGTTGCAGGCGTCTTAAGTTTATGTAAAAGACTATATAGGTCTTCGACCGATGCCCCTCTAGTATTTATTTTATATTTATTCAGAAACCTTTCAATTATTGATCGTAAAGAGCTCAAAGCCCTGTTAACCAGCGTGTTAAAATCATCTGATTTACATTTAGATGATGAAGACTCAAGCTCGTTTAGAAGCATTTGTAGTTCTTCAACAAATGTGTCTCTTAGATTTAAATTATATTTACTTATGCACGTGTCTACATTAGACCGTAAAGAAGTTATCGCCTTGCGTACCCACGATTTCAAATAATGCATCATTGCTTCAACTGCGTCCGGGTTGTTAGTCATAAATTTATTTACAATATATTCACATCTTTTACAGTTAGAAATATTTGCACGCTTACAATAATCGCATACACCAATGGTCTCATTTCCTTTTATACATTTCAATTCAGCTAGTAAATTGCGGACCTTTTGAATAATTGTTTTGCATTGTAGACATTTGATGTTGTGTTGCCCTACAATACAAAAGCTATTAATAAACCAACTTTCAATATTCATATACTCATCAGACCAATTGCCCCTAAAGATGGAGCAGGTGTCGCAGTTTTTGAGACTTATAATCAAAAGTCTGCCTGATATAACCAAGCTGATATTGTTCAAATTAATTTTTCATATCACTGTTTTGGTCACTATATCCTCAAAACTCTTATGTTATGTACATAGTCTTACTTTTTAATAATATATTTGATTATTTTTGGTTATGAGGGAAAGCCCTACAAATTAAGGAAATACTATAGACGACGTGGTCTAAATATAAAAATACTACCTATGACGAACGAAAAATGGCTATAGCCTGCGCCTACTATAACCGGTGTGAGCTATTGGAGAACAAATTTAACAATTACGGCTCTGATTCGGTGAGTTGCACTTCGATGCATCTATCGATTTAACGAGGTGTCTCTAATATGGGAGAGATCCAGGTAGACTTGGTTGTGGATCATCGTATGACGCGGGGAGTCGTGTGCGTCTACTTTAACCATGATTTGGAATACCGTCCCACTATCGAGACAAACAAGCCCTCTGTCAATTTAATATGATCTTATGATAATTGATTGTAAACCTACTCATACTTCTTTCATTAAAAAGAGCTTTCATTATCGCCATCCTGTACTGTCACTTGATGACAGCCTACCCTTTTACGTCATTTCGACGTACTCAAAACTTTGTTGTTGATCTGATCTTCATTATTTTTGAATTAATCTAGAAAGTTGAGTATGTTTCAGTTGACCGCGGCTTAAACCCGCGTAAATTTCGTTAGTTTTATAAATTTATGTATGCTTTATGATTAAGTCAAATTTATATTTTTTACTTTTGATTATATCTTTAAAAAATATAAACTCGCAAGTTATTTGTTACTAGAAACAATTCTATATCAACTTTACCTCTTCATAATATTTTTATCAACTGTAAAGACGACAGGCAGACAGGTATTTGAAGCTTAGATTTCTTAATACCAGTTTGTTTTTCTTAGTAATAAAGTACTGGTTTTATTTTCGCAATAATGTATAAAAAATAATTTGTTCTTAACTGGTCGAATTTTTATGTTCATTACTTAAAAACAGCATGCCAGTGACATATTGATGGCCTAGGCCAACAATGATGCACATTTTTTCATTGTTTCATACATAGTGTTTAGTTACAGTCGAGGAGACCTTATGCCGCCCCTGTTGTTTTGATTTGGTGAAGTTAGTAAGATATCACGAACATAGGGACGGACAGTTGTTGGAAAAAAGGTCAGCAGATTTGGTGCAACATTGAAGCATCCATCCGCCAGGAAAATGCGATAGTAGAAAGGATGAATCGGACGCTGCTTAACATGATGTCGAAGTATGTTAATAAGGTACAATTTTACAACGGGATCAACCTCATTTAATTTGCAAATTGGAGCAATAACGTGTAAGCATTAATAAGTAAACATAATTGTAAGCAATATTTTTTTGTATATAATGAATTATAAAAAATTGGTGTATATCTATCTAGTGAAAGAGATAGAACAAATAATTGTATAGAAGGATAGCACCACTAAATAACTTATTCCACAAAAACACAGAAATAACAACAATATAAATCAAAGGTGCAAATTTATTCAGAATGATTTGAATGAGTCCCCATCATATAATTGCAGTATACATACTATAACTTTAGATCATTTCATCAGTCAAAGCCCACAAAAATTAATAACAGGAAAGATTGATATAGGACTCTTTCTTTAAAAAAAAGAAAAAATTAACGTGCGATTTCTTTTTCAGTTAATAATTGTGTAAAAAGTGTTTGTTTTTCTAAGTGTAATAAAATAATTTAAAAATTTAATAATTTGAAATTGCTTGCCGATTATATCAGTATTATGTATGTCACTGCTTCTCCTATTGATTGAAAATTTTATAAGTTTCGCCTAAAAAAGGGCATTTACTTACCAATTTCAGATAAAAACGTGGACTTCTCAAAATGTTTTTCAGTCATATTAAATACTACAACAGCGTCGTACTTTTTTTCCGACAACGCATTTTCCTGCATAAAATAAAGATGTATAAGATTAATACAAACAAATCCAACAGAAAACTGGTGTTAGGTTTTACAAGTTGAAGGCTTTTTGACATGGCTTGTTTGAGGCTGCCATCAAACGAGTGTGACTGATGAGCAAGAAAGTATTGTTTTATAATAAAAGCGTCAATCAAAGTAAGGAAAAAGCTAATAGTATTTAAAGAAATGGTTCAGATTAAACTAATTGAATGGGTTATTCAACATTCTGTGAAATTCTCAAATGTGAATCAAAAATATGTTGATCTAAGAGCCAGATGTTATTTATCGTCATTTAGTTCCTAAAATAGTTACCCAATTGTGTCCTATTCTTAGGCTTACGCATCAGATCTTTACTGGGTTCATTGTTATGGTTAATAATAAATATGGTTTTCAAGGCGATAAAACTAGGGTGTTTTCCCGAGGCAATGCACAAATGCAGAACGCGGCAACCGTGAGAAATGTATTAGTGTGATCGAGTAAGGGAAGATCGCAAAGAGATACAACAGGCCACAGAGAAAAAAATGCGACTATCAAGCCTCATTTAGTTAGTTTAACCGGAAAATAAGTCGAAATAGCAGATTTATTAAGGAGGATCAATATAGCTTTTTTTCATGAAAGAAAATGAAAAGAATCAAAGCCAAGATATTGGAGAAGGTTAGAAATTATCATATAGTGGAAAAATTGGAAACAAAATGGTGTAGGCATTGTTGTAGATGGAGATTATTGATGAAGATTATTATAACTGAAGTACAATGAATGGATGGACTTCGGATATGTCTGCCAATGAGTGTCGGAAAGAGATTGCAAAATCTATAAGAGATAATGCCCGAGATGTTTAGGAGAAACAAAAGGGAAGTGTAGATCAGGCAAACAATCATGGTGGTGGACAGAATAAATTAGCTTTGCAAAGAAAAAAAAAGAGGCATTCAAAAACATTAAGAGATTATAAAACTACGGCGTACTTCTAAATGAGCGTGCTATAACAATATGGCCCCGTAAGGATATTCCAATTAAAAAAGACGTTGCAGTTGATTCTTATCTATTATATTATATAATATATATATTGCAATCTAAATGCTGGAAAGCAAAGTTTAAAAAATTCGTGTTCACTTTAATTAGTCAGAATTACTGACTAGTTTCGGTCGGTTACGAAGACCGTTTTTCGAACAAAGTCCGCTTTTCCGGCGACATAAACGTGAGAGACTATTATTGATTAAGTTTACGCAAATTTGTCAGTTGTTTTAACTTAGATTAGTGTATTTGTTGAAGAAACAATAAAAATATATCGTTCCGAGCTATGTCTTTAAAATAAATATAAGACAGATAATCTAGAAAAAAAATTTGTTTGCCTTAATTAACTAGGTGCACTTCATTAAATTTTAGGAAAGTTAAAAAAATATAACTTCTAAGTAATAACGGTATTGTTAAACGATTACGTAATAAAGACTATTAGATTGTACTAATAGTAAATATCAATAAAATTTGTTGTTTAGTTGTCTTTTATCGTTTAAACGTACGTATAAATATTTTTTTACCCAAATGGATATTCACAGAGATATGGAAGAAAAATAATTTTTAGATATCACGTTTTTTAACGGTTGTAGTGACTTATTTTTTAATTTTTGATACGACACGAGTTGACACGACGCTAACTTACTCCTTTATTTGCTTTATGAATTGGCAAGGGATAGGGGAAAAAGGGATGGCAAAATACTCCACCGACAAGTGCCCAGCTCTTAAATTTATACATACATACATAGTGATTTATTTTAACATTTTAAGAAGGCCTTGTGAAATGACCAAAGAAACCAACAAAACATGTTTTGAAGCTTAGTATTACTTCAGGTAAAAAAAGGTCAAAAGTGTACGTGAATAGAACTTGAAATTTTGCTAGTTCTCTTCGTGTTGGGCCTTAGTAGGTAATTCTATGAATCCTTGAATTTCTTTTAAGTAGTTCAATCCTACAGTAATAACAAAAATAAATTATTAATTGATTTTAGGTAAAGGAGGAAGGTTGTATATACGACGCCACATTGTGATAATCGTATTCCAAATGCAATACAAAATATAATATCGCTATCAATAGACAACTTAAATAAACAAGTAAAGGATTCCAAAGCTGTATAACGATATTTTAACGAATTTTAAAAATTCAACTCATGATTATCATCATGAGTCGAATTTTTAATTTCCATCGTATTCAAATTTGAAGCATAGCTTTTAATGCTAGAAACCCGTGCCAGAAACCATTGCATGTTTCAAAAACGGTGTTTTATAATACGGAAAATATGTGTGATGATTCAGCTGCGCTTATTGGAGCTATTACTAAAGCTTTCACGGACTTTGGAACTACCAAGGAATATATAGAATATTGCTTTGA
The DNA here is from genome assembly GCA_947363495.1 of Euzophera pinguis. Taxonomy (NCBI): domain Eukaryota; kingdom Metazoa; phylum Arthropoda; class Insecta; order Lepidoptera; family Pyralidae; genus Euzophera; species Euzophera pinguis. The sequence continues at coordinate 3,591,039 of OX376154.1, forward strand.
TGTACTGCTAAATAAAGTTAAAATAAAAGAAAATCATTCCCTAATTCGTTTAGATACGTCTCATTTTATGAAAACTATTTATAATTACCAGTGTTTTAATTATGTTGATGAAAGAGTAAAGAAGTTTTACATACAATTCATCAGCAAAATTAAAGATTCTTCTTCATTTGACGAAAAAAAGTTGATAATAGATAATTTTATTGTAATCGCATTAAATAAATTTAATGGTACAGATAAAAATGGTCAACCAACTTTATGTCAACAAAGTTTACAAACATGATTACGGATAGATACAGACAAAATAAGTACAGATGACCTACAACATCCTAAATGAAGAAGGAGAAATTGACGGCAATCTTTTCCTTAGATCAGACGAAGATGATGACGTTGAGAACGAATTCTTCAAAGGCTTCACACATAAAGTAGACACAACAAGTTTGTTACAAATACAACTTTAAGATATTAAGACAATTTATGATAATTTATAAATTTCTTGTGGCAGCTGGCTTACCTTAATTTGGAGGCAGTTGTGGGAACTTCCATATTGAACCATTTTAGTTTGCGATAGGTCGTGGGTTCAAGCCCCTCGAGAAGCATACTTAGGCTAAGTTGGTTCTAGTTTGCTTGGGACATTTCAGGCTTGAATCGCCTGATTTTCTTGACGATTCCGTAATTTGAAGGCACGGTAAGTGGTTGGTCCCGGCTAACATTAGGTGGTTAAAGAAAGAGGCATGTTCTGAAAATATTTAGGGTGAACTCGATTGACCATGAAACCCACTCGATATGAACGAATAGTTTGAATCAGATGACAAGAAACAGCTTACTTCTCGCTTTTGATGAATGTAGATGACAAGCCCAGAATGTTTGAGATCTAACACTTTTCTGAAGTCATTGTTGAACTGAGTTTTGCAGCATTTATAACACTGGCTATATCTGGATGTCAGAAAAAAAATGTAATCAGATATTTCATCTAAATAGCAGAATTCAAATCATAGAAGAATGCAGTACATCTAACTAATGAAGTTCGAAAATAAATTGAATAAATTAATATGAATATGAGATACATAAATGGCCTGATCTTGTATGTCGTGCCCTCTGATTCTATATATATCTATATTTCTTAATTTGCAACCATTTCATAATGTGGCCAGAACAAAATCTACCAAGTCAATGAACTTCCAACAATTTATGACATTAACTAATGCTCGAATACATCACACATTTATAGAAAAGCATGAGCGATAAATCTAAGTGGAAACGCATGGTGGAATTGTGGAGCAAGCTAAAGGCAAGTCAAAATATGATAAACTACCATGACGTGGCGAAAACAGGTGTTCTCCAAAATTTGTTTATTTTTTAGGTTTGCTGATTCTTTGATGTTTTTTGTTTGTAATTTGGAATAATATTTCTGTGACTTATTTTAAGCTTGGCATGCTTTAAAGGCGGAATAGAGCCACGCCTCTTTTTCTTTCCGTCACCGATGCATCCATTTGAGCGGAGTCTCATCGTCCAGACACGTACCCGGAGCATAAGTGTCAGCGGGACGACGCACAGTGGGCTGAAATTCGCGTTTCATGGACATTCAATTTTTTTTCTATTTTTTCCCCTTGAACCGATTGAAGATACCTACTAAATGCCTTATATTTAATGTACTTACAGATATATAATAGTAAATATGAGCACTCAGATTTCTTTTAAATTATCAATTCTCCAAAAGTTTGATTCTCAAACAGTTGAATTCTCAAAATGTTGAATTTTCAAAAAAAAAAATACATCTAACGAGCACTGCGACTCGTCTTCGAATAGGTCGACATTTATTAACTTTAATTCTCGCTCTACTGAAAACTGTATTGAAAGTGTTTACTACATATAGTTGAATATATTTTGGAAAACCATTCTTCTCTGCCAACCATTTTAAGCCATTTTACGCAAATATCTAAATTAGATAGAAATCTGAAAGGTAGGTATTTAAATAGAAATTGTAATATTACAATTACTAGAGATGAATGAGAATACGAACACGGGGTTTTCAGTAGAAATCGGCCATGTTTTTTCGAGAAATCTCGACTTATCTCAGAGACGCGAGAATCATTTACCCGCGTTCGTAGCGGACTTTTTTTCATAAACCGTGTCGGATTGCTGAATTTTAAATATATAGGCACGATTGATACCAGTAGGTAGGTATTTATTCCTTCCTAGCGTTTGGGTGCAATACTATCGATATGATGTTAGACAGCATCGATGTTAATCCCTAAACTTCAAGAATTAGGTTAAAAATTGTGAAAATTCACGTATTTATTTTTATCCAAATTTGAATTATTATGCATCTTACACAATCATGTGATAAAACTACATGATATTTCTCATATATTAGCGCGGAAAAACTATCGAAACAATTATGAAATCATGCATTTATACAGTGATAAACTTTGGTGGTACTTATGTGTAAAATGTGAAATTATGTGGGTTTTATTTGTTATTGGAGTTACATTTAGGCACCATAATTATGCGCTTCTACTGAACACTTTTTTAACACTTAAGACTGGATACTTTGTTTATAATTTAAATATTTGTTTTTGACAAGAAATCCGTAAGGTCTCGCTCTCTATCTCATTCTAACATACGCATATCCTATATATTTATCTTTCGCATTTCCCATCTATTGGATCCAATAGTCTCAGTTTAAAACAGTGGACACGATAAATAATTTAACCTCTTTGCCTAACTACCTACTTATTTTTTTATACTGGCTACTTGTATTGAAAAGGAAAACCACAATCACAGTGACGGCTGTCATTCGACTAAAATTGTTCTCATAGATTGTAATAAAAATTGACAAATATTATATATACATTTCTTACTAAAATATTAGCACACTTACCATGAATCCGTTGCAAGTGATTAATTTTATTTAAAAAAACAAAAGAAAAAAGGATATACTAATATTAAGAGGAAAGTAGACTATGAGTAAAGATGGAATAACTAATTTTGATGGCTCGACACGATAGAAATGTACTAATCGGAATGTATGTACTGCTATGGTCACACTCAATAAGGAAAAATCTAAAATAATGCGTGAAACAATTCATAACTGTAACATAATAAGTCACAATTCATTAGTAACAAGGGAGCTTTTGAATAACATTAAGGAAAGGTTTATGGTAACTTGAATTCAATTCAAGGCATTTTCGAGAATATGGTAACAGAATTTAAAAAATGTTATCTTAATTTTTCTGCATGTGATTTACCCACATACTCGTCAATTCGACCCACTTTATATAGAGCAAGGACAGTTTTTAGATTCACATAAATTACAATTAAAAAAAAATTAAGATGTAAACATACCAAAAGGGATGACAAAAAACTTTAAGGAAAAGACAATTCCAATTTGTTCCCGGAAGGTGTTGAAAAAATTACGTTGTGCCAAGAATATTTTGTTTTATCAATTATATATTTAACATCTTGATGTGTATTCTGATAAAAGAGTACACGTTAATCAAGCAATATATGCTTTTTACCAAACAAAACGCAGATAACATATACGCGGCTGTTTTCACTGATTAAAAATGAACTCAAAGTCAACTTAAGATTATTCAATTTGATTACGAAATCGCCCCAATTAATGCTGTACAACAGGTATAGGTAGTTTAATAAAGCAATTTGGAAGAATTCGAAAGAATTAAAGATAACTCAAAAGAATTAGAAAACCACTACTAACAACTTTGTCTATAAATCGGAAAGGAATATTGTCCGATCATGCTTTCATCTTGTGCTACTGCCTTTCACACACATGCAAAACTCTGGCATCTGATTAATTCAATTCAATTCAATTATATTATTTGTTAAACATAGGTACATAATAAGATGTTTTACAGAGTATAAGACGCACTATGTTTTGCTATTATTGCACAGCATACAAATAAGTATTTCATAATAATATGGTTACAGGCTCACAGCCAAAACAATTCCAAATTTAAAGTCAAAAATATAAATTTCATGCACAAACAACCAAACAATTAAGGTAATTATAGGCGATTAATAAACATGTCATATAGTTAATTATGCAATAGTGATGTCAATACCTATAAATTGTCATTAAAAAATTCATTAACGCTGTAGTAACATTTGTCAATTCATTTCTGTAGAAGTTGCTCCTTAAACAGATAAGTATTTAAATCCTTCAGGTCATTTGGTAGCTTATTATAAATTCTTACCGCCATACCCAGAACATTTTTGCTTGACTAATTTAAAATTTAATTTTTGATTGCATAATGTGTGCCTGTGAAGGGACCGTGTCGGATTCTTTTTCAGTGTTGATAACTTTACAAACAATCCTAAATTCAGTCTTAACAAATGTAGCCATTTCATATATGTATAGTGAAGGAAATGTCAGTATTTTATATTGTTTAAAAATCGGTATACAACTATCTCTGGTCTTCAAACCATACATAGCACGTATGCAGCGTTTTTGTGCTTTAAATACAGTCTCCCAGTCGGTACAGTTTCCCCAAAATATGATTCCGTATCGAATTATTGATGCGACTAGCCCATGGTAGCCAGTCAGTACAGCATCTCTTTTTGCAACTTTACGTAATTTATAAAGCGCAAATGCAGATTTATTAAGTTTTTTACTAATAATTTTAACATGTTCAGACCATTTAAGTTGATTGTAAGTAGTGATCCCTAGAAATTTTGTTTTTTTTACTACGTCTAATTTTGTGTCATCATATTTAATGTTTATTACTGAATTAGAATTTCCAGGTTTAAAATGCATAATGCAAGTCTTGTTTAAGTTGTATACTAAATTATTCATGTCAAGCCAATTCATTACATTACTTAGAGCATCATTTATATTTTTTTCTTGGTCATTTTGGGTTCTACTCTTTATACAAATAGTACTGTCGTCAGCAAAGAGTATCATGGGCTGGTTTGTTACACCTGGCAGATCGTTAATATAAAGTATAAAAAGCAACGGTCCCAAGACACTTCCTTGTGGCACTCCACTAATCATAGTCCGATTATCGGAGGTGTATTTAGTTTCCATTTTACTTTTAGGACAAATTCTTGTTATTTCTCTAACTTGTTCTCTATCACTTAAATATGATTTTATAAGATTCAGCACATTGCCCCTTATACCATATGCTTCAAGTTTCTTAAGCAGCTTCTCATGATTTACGTAGTCATATGCTTTGGTCATGTCTGTAAAGACAGCACTAACAGGTTCTATTATTAATACTTGTCAGAATTATATTTAAGAAATCAAAAATTGCCATATTTATTGATTTATTTTTTCTAAAACCATTTTGCTCGTTTCTAAGGATATCATTTTTTTCAATGTAACTAATTAAAGCTTCATGTATGCACTTTTCAAATATTTTTGAAAATATCGATGGAATAGCAATTGGTCTAAAATTGTTTACATCGCTTTTATCATTCTTTATAAAAAGTGGTTTTATGATGTTTTATTTTAATTCATCAGGATATATACCTTGTTCTACGCATAAATTTAATATAAAGCTAAGGGGTTCTGCTATATAAAAATATAGGCTCCGAATCCACCGAAAATGCTCTGGATTACTTCGAAAATTACTGGTATAATAAAGACCAATTGACAATGACTATTTGTTAAGCTGTGCAGATGATGTTCATAGAACAAGAAATTCGTGTGTGAAGGGTACCATCGCAAATTGAATTCCCAACTCCCAAACACACACACGAAAAACAACAAAATGTTTTAGAATATCCTGAATCCAACTTGTTTAGAATTCAACATCTTGAGATTCAGCCCTTTGAGAATACAACTTTTTGAGACCCGGAATCCAACTTTTTGCGAGAATTCAACATTATGAGATTCAACCGTTTGAGAATCCAACTTTTTCAGACCCGAGATCCAACTTTTTGAGAATTCAACATTATGTCCAGAGAGGCATACATACAGACGACACAATTGACATTTCGGACTATTTAGTAGATGGTTTATGTGAAGTTTGCACAAAATCGGTCGAGCGGTTCTTCATTTATCACATTTTTTGTAACAAATGAATTTGATGTTCCAATTATTTTTATTATTTCACTTTATACGTAGCGAAGCACGTATCGGACCGCTAGTATATTATAATCTCTGTAATTTTGTAATTTTAATTTATTGGTGCAATAGAGTTATATTATTATTATTTGTTTTTCCATCAGGAATTCTCAGGCCAAGCCCAGGCTTGGCCTAAGAATTCCTGATGGCTGATTACAAAGTTACCAGTAACTTTGTAAGGTTAGCACGGGCTCTTGACCAAGTGCTAACTCACATTTTTTATGGTGTAGTTAATAAGTTTTCAGGATCTAACTGTAAAAATTTTCGTACTATTCGGCAGGTATTTAGTATGGAAGCTTTTTGTAAAATCATATATGTGCATTTTGGTAGGCCTAACTGTTCTTATCTTATGAAAATATCTGAGGGTATAACCCCAGTGGTAGAAATAACAATCGGAACTATCGTCAGTTCATTCATTTTCCACATTCTTTTAATTTCTTCTTGTAGTTCAGTGTATTTTCTAATTTTTTCCTCAATGGTTGATTGAATATTATGGGTGTTAGGAACTGCGATGTCTATTATATATGCGTGTTTGTTGTGTTTGTCCACAAGTGTGATATCCGGTCTATTATTATGAATAGTGTGATCTGTAAGAATGGTTCGACCGTAATATAGCTTATGTCTATTGTTTTCTAATACAGAGTGCGGTGTAAATTTATAATATGGAGTGGATCTGTCACTCAAAAGGTTATTTTTAGCAGCAAGTTTTTGATGAATTACGATAACAAGTTGATTGTGTCTATGTGTGTAGTCATTTTTAGTGAGTGTGATACATGCCCCGGTTGTATGCTGTATGGTCTCTGGTTTGTTATGGCATTTCCTACAAAGATCACTGGTGATGGTCCTATCTTTTATTATATATTCAATGTAATTTCTTGTCGTTATAACCTGGTCTTAAATAGCAATCAGAAAACCTCCAGTTTCCGGGAAAAGGTATCCAGTACTGAGCCACATGTTAGACGCTCCTTTATTAATGTTGTATGTTATATTGTCCTAAATCCTTAACGTGTCTTCCATGCAATTATTTTTGTTGCCATCTATTAAATTTATCTTGCGTGTGTTTCCTTGTGTCTATTAGTTCGATCGTTTCATCAGCGAGATTAAGGGGTGTGAATTGCCTGTCTAGGTAACATATAGCAGCGTGCAATTGGCTAGAAGACTTCCTATGGCAGAAGAATCTTTTCAAACTAGTAATCTGTTTTCTTTGTAAGTGGCTTATGTCGATTAATCCTCTTTCTCCTTCTTTTCTAGCCATCGTAATGCGTTCTATTGCAGATTTTGGATGGCGATATCTGTAGTGGGTTAATAGTTCTAATTTTGGTTTCTAATTTTTGCAGTTCAGTTTTTGATCAATTTAATATACCAAATGAATATGTAAGGATTATTAAATGATTTGAAAAAATTCTTGCTAGTTAGTTGCGCCTTACACAGCTTATGTATCCTCTGGATGAAATCTTTTTTTAATTGTTCTTTCACCTGTCTTTGTTCTATTACTTTAGCCTGCATAAATCCTAAGTACTTATAAACTTCATTTTTATCCATTATTCTAGATTTTAATATGATCATTCTGTATCATAGTACTAAGTAAGGATTTATACATACTCCGACTTGGTTACAGAAGGTAGGTTAGGTTATGCAGTGACCATAATATGAGCGAGTGAACGTCGATCCAATACATAAAGCTAATTTAGCTTTCAAAGCAAGATCGACACTCACTCGCTCATATTATGGTCACTGCATAACCTATAACCTAAGCTACCTTCTGTAACGAAGCTTTATGTATTTAAATACCCTTGCACGGTATAATAAAAATGTTGTGTTACATTTTACATAGCCTCAAGAACAATAAATCAAGTAATATTTATTTATTGCATTTCAAAAAATTTGGAATGGTTATGTAAGGTTATTTAAAAGTTTAATATTTAGAGATTTGGTATTTTAAAATTTGACATATTAATGTTTTGGTATTTCAAATTCTGGCATTATACTGTAAGATGTAAGTGTTTCGGATATTTTAAATCTTAAGGTATTTTGCTAGTAAATTTTAAGTAAAGGCGTTGTTTTTTTTTTCTTTTGCAGTCTAATTTGTATCCGTTACAAAACACTTTAAAATTGTTAGTTTACTAGTGCTCATCATGTTTCTATGGTTATCTTAACTTTTCCTAAAAATATTTCCAATACTGGAGTGCTATTTTTGAAAAGTGTGACTAAGGAAAAAATCGGCGAGTAGAATAATTCTTGTTCAATATCGAATGATATTTGTTCGAAATCGAAGGATTTACATTCGACATATATGTCATACATTTTAAAAATAGCACTCCAGATAAAAGCGTTTTAGCGGGAGTTATAATTTTGTTACAAAGAGAAATTACCATGTCCATTCGAAATGATTTATTTCTTTGCCTGCTTTACTCGTAGTATGAGAATTAAAAAAAACTAATCAGTAACTCAGGGTCTGCAACGCGCTCGTGAAATCTCCGGTGTTGCAGGCGTTCATAGGCTACGGTAACCACTTACCATCAGGTGGGCCGTACGCCTGTTTGCCTACTTAGTTGTTTAAAAAAAATACTAATGTCAAATAGCTCATCATTGAAGTGATTTATTCCTTTGCCTGCTTTACTCGTAGTATTAGAATTTAAAAAAACTAATCAGCAGTTCAGGGTCGGCAACGCGCTCGTGACATCTCCGGTGTTGCAGGCGTTCATAGGCTACGGTAACCACTTGCCATCAGGTGGGCCGTACGCCTGTTTGCCTACTTAGTTGTTTAAAAAAAACACTAATGTGAAATAGCTCGTCATTGAAGTGATCCACCCAGATGAACTAAGCAGACCACGACCGATGGACTTGGCAAACTAGCATATGGCTCGCCTGATATTAAAAAGTCATATTAGCCTATAGATACTTGCAACAACAAGAGTGTCACATGAGCATTGCCGACCCTTAAACAATTTTGTAGGCAAACTATACGGCCCGCCTAATGGTAAGAGGTCAAAATAGTCTTTATGCGACACATGGAGTGTCACATGAGCATTGCCAAACCTTATTATGCAAACAAGCATACGGCCCGCCTGATAGTAAGAGGTCAAAGTAGTCTATAGACACTTGCAATACCAAGAGTCTCACATGCGCATTGCTGACCCTTAAACAATTTAGTAGGCAAACAAGCATACAGCCCGCCTAATAGTAAGAGATCAAAGTAGTATAAACACTTGCAACACCAAGAATGTCACATGCGGATTGCAGACCCTTAATGTTGTAGACTATATAAAAATTTTGTAAATTAAAATTCTTGGTTTCGCACTTCTTATTATGTTATTGAAAGTATTTTTTTAGTTATGTGTCCACAGCTAGGCAAAAGCTCCTCCCCTTTTTTTTAATAAATCTCTATTATTTGTTAGTTCCCATCTTTGTTGAAAGTATAAGTAGTGATAATAAAAATCTAATTGAAGCAAGAGAAGTCCATTACTCTTACCATTGTAACAATTATAAACTCGCACAAAATAATAATATATAATTATTATGTATATTGTGGGAGTAAGAGGGTCTGATTTCCCTTGTTTCAATAAAATTGTTTACTGACACAGCTTGATCATTTGTATTTCAATATGTGTTGGGGTTTACATTTTAATTTCCTTTATTAATTTTTATTAATAATGTGTTGTCCATATACATAGGTTTGCAGTAGGTGCACGGGTAAACAAATTCCCCGTGGACCCACTGATTGGTAAACATAATTCAGCTTTCGCTTTAGAGCCCAGGGCACAAAATCAGATAAAAAATTGAGACACTGATACGATAGTCTGACTCCTGTTTTAACAGGAAACAAGAACAAAAGGACCGTAATCAGGGTGCACCTACATATTTTTGGTAAACCAAACAGTACAGCAGACAGCTGGATTGACAACTTGCCACGTTAGAAGAACCAGAAGAAAGAAACACAATCAACATTATTTATCAGACATCTGGTGATACAATCATAGAGTATTGTGACCAACACCAACTAACAACATATGCTTTCCTAATGTGAAAGGTACCAAATAAAATTAAATGTTGCATCATCATCAAAAAGCGGAGTGGAACTAATAGCTCACCGAAAAACAACTTTTCTTATCTGTCTGATGAATGATGGATGACCAATTCGTGACAACTACCAATAAATTACCTACAAAGAATGGCTAAAACTCTTTACCTTTTATTACACAGAAGGCCGGGTAAAGCCATAATGCTTATTATCTTACAATTATTATTTTCTTACGTTACATTTTGTCATAAGTTATTAAAAAGTACTCTGTGATAAGCGCTGCAAAAACAAGGAAACAAACAAACAAAACAAGATGTTTAAGTAAAATCAAAATCAAGCTAACGAAACGAAGAGAAAAGAAAAACAAAAATTGAATTTGAAAAAAGAAAGAAAATAACCAATCATGGACTGGAATGGTTCTTTTTTAGTAATTGGATTTTCGGCCATGGATACAAGTCCTTTAAAGCCCTTCTTATTTTTTTTATCTTCTTCACTCCTACAGTGTGGTTTCGTTAAGTCCTAGTCAAGTCTGAAAGTAAGTCTAGTCGGTACCTAGTCAAGTCTTGTCAGAAGAATCAGCCAAGTGAAGTGGTAGAAAAACTGCACTTAGCGATTTCTTGGAGCTTTTGGTAACAAGGATGAAAATCACATAAATCAAACTCTGTATCACTTCCCAACACGACACACGAATTCGACGTTTTCTTCCATTTAGGATTTCACTGCTCCGAATGAGCAACAAGAGATCTACGAGAGTGTACATAGTGTGCCTCGAATTCGGGGGAGCAGCCGGGTCTGTCGACCTGTTCAATTGATTGACTGGTTTTCTTACGAAGCAATTGTTAACAGCGTTCAATCGCGAGCGAATTCATCCTCTATCCGTGACGGTAAGCAATCAACAGTGGTGCCATTTTTGACTCACACCGCGCTCGTTCGTTCATTTTGTTTCGTGAACTTTCGTAAACATTCAGAATCGGGACGCGGGGTCGCTCCGCTCGCTCGCAGGTCGCAGCGTAGGCGCGAGTCTGTTAGTAACACCAGTATTCTTAAACATAACCTTAAGGACGTACTTCAGTCAAACTTAAGGAAGTCCTCGAACTTTTATTGAAAACTTTAAAAAAAAGTTTTAATATAATTACCAACCTTAAAATATTTGACAGTTCGATATTCACCTTCGGATTCCGAAGGTGAATATCGAACTGTTCCGAAGGTGAATATTCCGAATCATACCCATGAGTTTAAGGTTGAGTCGAGTTTGAGCAAAAGTTGGGGTGCAGGGCAGCAAACCTCCTCGAGTGCTCGGTCCTTTGAAAGCTTTGCATTCTCACTTGATCCCAAGGATCCGGTGAGAGGGTGGGCTGACAAGGGATTCGGGACGGTGCACCCTGGGTGACAGTTAATAACTCCCTGGTAGTCGGGGTCTTGTTGACTGTCGGCCAATTTCTGCCAACAGCCTGCTCCACCGCCGTCTATGGTGAGACGGCGAATGGATGTGGGTCTGGGGGACGGGCGTGGTCCATTTATGGGCCACTGCCCGATTTGGCGAAAGGCCAAATGAGGGGGCCGAAAGGCCATGGCTGGAGGGCGACGTGGTAGAATGCTAACGCGACCCCATGGCGCCCTCAACAGCCGGTGTGGAAACGCCGGAGGGGTTTTAGTGGGTAGTCCAGGCACTCTGCCTGGGAGTCCCACACTTTGTGCGTAAAAGCATTTCCCCTCCGTTAACAAAAAAAAAAAAAAAAAAGAGTTTGAGCAAAAGTTGAGAGTGTGAGTTAAATCGATCGCGAACAAAACCAACCACCCAAACCCCCAAAGCCGATGTTAAAAAATAAAAATACTAATTTAAAAAAATCGAACGAATTGGCCGCGGCGAGCTATTGACCCGGCTCTTTTATTTCGTTTAATAGCGAACGACACACACGCCGAAAACATTGAACTTGCTGTTGATGTTTCTTTGCATTAATTCAGTTAATTAAATCAATATCAATGTAAAAATTTATAAAAATGTCGATGTTTGGTCCGGCCTCAAACCCCGAGAGTGTACATGGGTGCTCTCGTGATGCCTCGTGAGACAGAGCGAGGCCCTTTGACTCGCGCCGAAAAACCGACATCGGAGCGAGAGTCGCCTAGTCGGCGAGGAACTCCCGTCTCGCGGATGTTTCGCGAGTGTGTACAGCCGGCATTACAGTGTTCGATTTATGTGATTTTCTTGCTTGTTGCCAAAAGCTCCTTAGAAATTTCTAAGTGTAGTAAGATTCTTGACTTGATTTTTGACTAAATAACTTTGGTTATTTATCATTTTTTTTACTTGTTACTGGCTAAATACGAAAGTAAAAGCCATATTGAAAAAAATTACAGTTATGGTTTGTCAATGTTGGTTGTTTTTTTAGGTTATAGTATAGAATAAAAATACATTTTGTTTTGGCTACGAGAACGGGATCTTTCAATAATAAATAGATTTAGAATTCTTTAGATTGATAAAGTATAATGCCTTTACATAGAATTGTGTCTTTATCTAACCAAGTGTTCCAATGCAGCCGAATGCGGGCTAACATGATAGAAGCAAATAAATACAGGTAAGTTTTTTCAAATAACTACGCAAAAATAATTTCGTAAACAACATGTTTGGCGGCCAAGATGATATTATCATCCGCTGAAAAACAAATCACGTAACATCAAAAATTCTATTTTTTTGGACATCGCAATCAAATTAATGTTTTTAATACAAAGATCTTAAAACATTTATTTATTTATTTAAACTTTATTGTTCTACAAAGTACACATATACTTATAACAATTGGCGGACTTAATGCTAAGAGCATTCTCTACCAGTCAACCATTGGGAGAAACAAAAAGATAGTTTGGCGCAAAAAAGTTAAGAGGGAAAAAATGTATTAGTTAAAGAGTAAATTTTATCAAAAGCTTAAGTTCATACACTACGTAAACATACATAAAACATACACAAATACTGTTTCATTTTAAATATATACCTTTATATATATACATATACCTACACAAATACCAATGATGAAGTCAAGTAACATTGAGAAGTTTGACATTATGGTAATAGAAAAACTCCCACAAATAGTTTCAATGACTCATGACTATACATCTTATTATCACACTTGTAATCGAATAAAATCCTTTGATGGATCTTGTCACAATCTTCTCACGATCCAGGTTTAATAAATTAGTAATAGCTGTAACTAACATAAGGGTGCTCAAAGAGGAAAAGTTCCTTCAGTTCAGGGTCAGCAATGAATACTCAGCCCTATTGTTGTTGCAGTCTTATATACTACATTAATCTTTCTATGGCTTAGTAATAATAGACATGATGCAATTTTTTAATTTGATGTTACTTATTGAAACTGTCCCCTTGTCCAATACCTTCAAAGTGAAAAGCCTTTGTCGGACAAAGCCCTCTTCTTTTATTTCTTTCACATCATCGGTAAAAGAGATTATATCAAAAGACCTCACAATAAAAAAAATACATTAGTAAAACAATCACTTAATCTAAAACTCAATGTTTTTTCAAAAATTACAGGTTTTTGTTACAACGTGCGAAACACACGAAGGCATTGAAAACAGAAAAGGAAAAACTAAGCATTTACGTAGTCGGAAGATATATTGACTATGTTAAAAACTACACAGATGTCTTGGAGCGTAGGTTTCCTACAGCTGTTAAAATGTACAGAGTCTTCAGTGTCGGCATTAAAGATTTCTTAAGGGATCTCAAAACATACATATCACTGAGAATCAAGATAACTAGAGATCGTGGATTTTCTAATATGAGCCGTCAAGATATCGAATTATATGAAAAGATGCCATCTGACATGTTGAGAATAGCACCAGTGCTTATTTTGTCTGCCATACCATTTGGGAATTATGTAATATTTCCATTAGCGTAAGTTGTATGTTTAAGCTTTTTTACACTGTCTGTTCCTACTTTTGCCACTATTCTAACAGTGTTTCTCAGCTGCCATAAAATCTTATAATAATATACTCTACTTAGTGACACAAAGACACTAGTTAGTGTATCTTCTTTGAATCATTTTGCAGGGAGAAGGAAAACATTCTATAGAGTAAATTAAATACAATTATCACTTTGTTTTGTTAATGTGGCTTCTCTTTCCAATATAAAATATGTCAAGTTTTATACTAACTGTGACTGTTCTCATGACAGGTTCTTGAAGCCAAAATCGCTACTCTGCTCACATTTCTGGTCAATTCAACAACGGGTGGAGTTCACTACGCAAGACTTGACAGATCGTCTTAAAAACAATAAACCGGTACTGAGGGCCTTGCAAGCCAAACTGGATGCAATACCTGATGGAGAGATGAAGGAACGTTGGAGTAGGGTGCTGGGATGTCTTGGGTCTGGTGTTCATCCGACTCCGAATGAAGTGTTGGATTGTCAGAGCCTTTTCATAGAGGGGCCATATCAGCTGTCAAACATAAGTTACTCACATGCTGTAAGTGTATTTTGATATTTTGGAGACTTCTGAATTGTTGTTTGTAGATTCAATATGTCTGTAGGCACAAATGCCAACACAACTATGTCTGGTTTTAATCTGATGATTTTATGCTAATAGGTGTCTAAAAAAACCCAGATCAGGTTCTTGTTTGTCCAGATTTCTGGTAAAAATGTATGGTGGTCATATGGCAGATACTCCATTAACTATAATAACCTGTACAAAATCTAGGACTATGATTAAAGCATACCACTTGAAACGTCTCAAGCGGAAACCGAAGATACAACCGGGAAACACGCTCGGATGAAGAAAATGCTAAAAAGTGTAATAAAGGTGTTTCGCTTTGCTGCAAACTAGTTAACCATAAAAAATCCATTGTTAAGAACTGAATATAATTTCCACGCAGGTGAAAGGTTAAGTATGTCAGTCTGCCAAAGGGCTGTAACCTATGAGTTGATGTTGCTGGTACTGAACCTTTTCTACTTGGGGTGATTTGACTGGTTATTGACAACATATATCAGACTAGTTTTTTCCCGCAGCTCCACCTGCTTCTAAAAGTACCCTATGTTGACCCCGGGTTTTCAACTATATTCATACTAAATTTCAGCAAAATCCATTCAGCAATTTGGCAGTGAAAGCGCAATGGACAGACAGAAAGACAGACAGACTTTCGCATTTATATTAGAATGGATGGATATGCATATATATCATATTGGATACATTATATCTGTAGTCTCTGCCTACCCCTACTGTATGCTTGATTCCAACCCCTAGTGGACCAAATGCCTAGATTACAGAGGCAGTCGCTAAATGTGATTAATGATAAAAATAACTCATAATTGCTCCAAATTGTAAAGAAAAAAATAATGAAATGTAAAACTAATATTTATTTTTCCAGGGATACTTATTAAAAATGCATGGTATGAAAAAATCATTGTTCAGAAGGAACAAATTAAAATACAGAGCATTTCTACTATTAGAAATGGATAAAGCTATTATGAGGGAGGGAGGTGTGGATGAAATGAATATGGAGACTTTGAGACATGCCTGCCACATCCGTGGCTTGAATGGTAGCCATTTGACAAATCAAGACATGAGGGATTGGCTACGAAAATGGCTATTCGTTTCTAGCCATGTTGATAAACAATCTTATTCTTTGTTATTACACAGTCCTATATTCTTAGCGTATAACCATCCGCAGAATTGGGTACTTATATATTAGGTAACATATTGTTTTAGAGTTATTTATTTTTATGACATTTGCGGAATACTCAAACAAATTTTAAATAATCAAAAGGGAGTATAATTTTAAACCGCTTGAATCGAATACCTATTTAATTTTGTTGTTACTTAATTGTATACTATCAACTTAATCAAGTAAATATTCATGATCTCTTTTTAACTATTGGCATCATGTAAACACATGCTAATCCTCGAATAATTCACTACATTTTTCTATAGGTAGGTACATTATATAAAATTCCGACAATTGACTTAAAGGACAACTCATCCACACTTTATCTCATCCGCGGAATAATTGTCATTCTTTTCAAATTGTTAGGCGTCAAATCATCCGCAAATATTTCCTCCGAGTATCAAATGGCACCCTTTTCAAATAATTAGGCGATTATTCTTCCATAAGTGTACAAAAAGTATAATAACGATCACTAAAAACAAGAAAAAAGTGCGTTCATCATTCAAAATGGACCATTATATTTTATCTTTAACAATATTTGAAAATTTATAAAAATATATTTGTTCTAATTGAAAAGAAAAATCATTTTGTTGGTGTTCCCATGAAATTATCAAATTACAAGGTAATCAACAAAATTTAATCAAATTTAACAATAATAATATTGGAAATCTGGTTTATAATTATGAGTATTATTATTACGGATGATTGAAGGAGGAGGAATGGGGGTGCAAGGCCGTTTGCTAGATACTATCAACATCTTCACTGTATGAAACACGCCTTGCGTGTTAACAAACTCGTACTCAACTTAATAGACACGTCTGACGTGTTTTTTGCGTGTATAAAATTGCCATGTTAAATAATTAAGCAAAGGCGTTACACCCAAATATCGGCCGGCAAAACATATTCAATTCCTTTTATTATCAGTAAATAGCGTTCAAAATGTTCTTATAAATGTTAGTAGGTTAGTGCTTATGTTTTATTTATAAAAATGTCTTCACCCTAAGGATTTCATTATTTAAATTGCGTTTGAGGATTCTTCCGTGAGTATCAGAAATTATTTTTATGATGTATGAACTAAGAAGAGTTCACTTCCATTTCTTTATATGATTGATGTTATATTCAATCGTCGTGTTTTTTTATTTTTATTTATATACACTTATGGTACTGAAACTTCCAAATTGTAAAGCACTGTTATGTTAAAATAACCTTTTAGGACGCCTTAAGATTCTATATTGTGTATAATTGTATATAGATAAGTGTAAAAAACAGCTGTTTAACCTATTATGGAATTTTAAGGAGTGGAAGTGACACTTGTTTTCTTAGATTATATGATAATTTCTGTTTATTATTAATATTTATTTTGTAGAATCTATGTCAAATGCAGCTGAGTGTAAAACATTTAGCTGTAGATACACACTGTGATTTAGGTGCTACCGAAGTTAGCAGATTATTTATGTTAAAATTGTGGATACTATAAAAAAATAAACATCGCCGCAGCAGGTTTTTTTTTAAAAAGATAGTTGGTTACCGTATTTTTCTTTAGTTTATGGCTTAATTGCAGAAAACGTAACGAAAACATTATGTGAACGTGTAAATATTTTATTTAACATCAATATTATCTTGCATAAGGACCTCAATATTTTTAGAAATTGCAGCCCTTTATATAGAAAAAGATGGAAAAGGGAAAATTAAATAGGTTTCATGTTCTTGGATGCGAGCCACACTGTTATTAAATGACAGGGCCCGACGAGAGCCGCTGCGCAATTTTGTATGCAATGCGTGTTTGTAGAGCACCACCATGGAGTAATTACAAAGGGGAGATGCCGTACTAAGCGTTTTGTAAGAAACCATTTGTGAGGCTACACGGGGCGGAAGGCAGACGTGCGGGGTGCTTGGTTTCGGCCGTGGCTCCGTTAAGTAATGATATCCATCTTACGGAAAGTAGCAGTACTACGTTATTTACAAATTATCAAGTACTTCAGACACCCGACACTAGATGTCACTACTGTTTACTTACTGTTGTTTTTAATATTAGGTATAACTTTTAGAGCGCTAAATATATCTTATTTAGCAGAAACCAAAGAAAATTATTTCTAATTAATACATTTATAAAACGTAACTAAGTACAACTTACCTGTGGAAAGATATTTGTTGATTATATTCCAATTTTTTGTCAGAAATGTTTTTACACTGAAGCACACAACACTTCATCCCTTATATTTATATGAAACAAAATTATTCAATACTAAATTCCTAAAAAAGTCGTGGAAAATCGTGACAAACTTAGAACCTCGCGATCTGTTTCTCGGTACGCTTTTGAACGAGCAATGACAAGCTCCGCCCACTGTTGTGTCGGCGAGGCGCCAATGATTATATTACTGCGCCATTTCAAACGGCATCTCCCCTTTGTAATTACTCCATGAGCACCACACACTGAACGCTGAGCGAATTTATTTGTTTTCATTAATTTATCACTAAATAAAACTTTAATCTAAAAAAAATATGTATTGTAATCGTACAATTTATGCAACCCACGTTTTGTCCAGATAGCATATAAACAAATCAATTTCATACTAGTACTTACTGTGTAATGTGTTTGATTATATAAGTCTCGGCGTGTTTCGATTTTCGCCGCGGTGGTGTGGTGCTCACAGTTATTAATAATGGTATACAAATATTTGTTATGGTGGTGATGCTTATTAATTTTATTTTGTATCAAATAAACTTGTTATGTTCCAAATTTACTGCAGTATTTTTGTTTAAACATTTTATATACCTGTTTTGTTTGTGCGTTTTAAATGTGACTAAAGTTGAATTATGTTGTTTTACAATGACTAAATGTTTGCTACCGCGAATATGTAAACAATTTATTAAATCGTTATTATATAAAAAATGCTGTTTGCTTTGCAATTTGTTATTATACCATTTACTCGTAGTGGTAAACAATGATGCGGCCCGCCTAATACTTATGGGCGCCAAAGAGAATATAGCCTGCAATATTTTTTCACGCTCTTTATACAAATTTATTGAAGAAAAATGATCTGTATGATGAAATGTCACGTTTTCCTAATGGACCAACTGGTATGCACAACTAGTTGTGCTATCCTTGATAAGTGTTCTTAATAGCACAACTAAAAAGGAAATAAATACGATTCGATACAAACTTTTTAAGATACCTATCAACAAGCTGTTACCCACGGCTTCGCCTTCGTAGAGGTGACAAAAGCTGAATCAATTTTTATTTGTTAAGTTCTTATGCGTGTGCACTGCACGCAATAACTATTGCAGTGAATTGTGTGCAATTTTCGCCGGTGTTAGATATCCTATTTACATTATAATATCCATTTTTATCCCAGGAAATATTTTTTGAAAGGAACTTGTACCTATTTATAGTTTGTTCGTCCATAGTTTTATAGTATAATAAATTTTATAAGCTCAAAAGTAATAATCAACATAATAAGTGCTTACTTGGTAGGTACTTATTACTTCCATGCTATAGGCACGTCAGATGACAGACAAAGAGCTTAAACTTCCGAAAACGGAAGGTGACAGCGTGATTGTTTTCAAAACGTTGTGTTCTATTGTTGTTTTATTCAAAATCTAAATAAAGATAATTTTTCATATACTTAGGTGTAATAAGAATACAATTAGTGTTTAAAGAAATGTTTATATTTTTCTTTGTACTATTGACCGTTACTTCAATTGAAGCGAAGAAACCATACACCAAGAGACAACAGGCCATATGGCGACTTGAATGTAACTTGGGGGTTATCAATGACCTAGATTGTCCTGTCGACGGTGGCTGGGCTACTTGGAGCTTATGGTCATCTTGCCAAGGCTCATGTGATGATGTAGGACACAGCAAGAGAACAAGAAAATGCATCAATCCTATACCGTCTAAAGATGGCCTGCCTTGCAGCGGGCCCGATGAACAAACTAAGTCCTGCCATATAACAAATTGCTCTGTTGAAGACTTTCGTCAGTTAGTGATACGAGATGTAACGCGAATGGACGCTTTCCGCCAATTGGAAGCGATCCCTGCTCTTATGGAGCGATGTCTGCAAATGGAATGCCCCTTTGAAGCCATCGAAGTAGCTCTGACATCTGACAATACTTGGCAGTTATCGGCTGAAGCTATTTGGAACGCCCTGCAATGCGTCAAACATAATATAGGCTGCCTTGTAGCAGGAGTATGGGGCAATTGGGGATCCTGGTCAGCATGCGGCGCTCAGTGTGGAAAAGGGCATCGGTGGAGACTCAGACGATGTGATAATCCTCCTCCATCAGCCGCGCACCTAATTTGTACAGGATGTCCATTGCAAGCGGAGGAATGTGAGGGAGATCGATGTGCAATCGACGATCCTTTAAATGAAACTATAGGCACTTGGGGCATGTGGGGGCAGTGGACCACTTGTTCTGAAAAATGTGGCTCAGGCGTCATGCGTCGCAAAAGAGCATGCAACGAAAAACAATTGCCTGGCGCATCGGGTACATGGGGGACACATTGCCGAGGATCACATGATCAATTAGAGATTTGCGAAAATTCGGAATGCGTACAAGATGGAGGATGGTCTGGTTGGAGTTCTTGGGGTCCGTGCTCCCAAACTTGCGGTGCAGGAAAAAGATCCAGAACAAGATCATGTACTAGACCCGTGCCTTCTGGCAGTGGAAACGATTGTATGGGCACGAGGACGGAGGCCGGCCCATGTAACTTAGTTCCTTGTGAAGCTTATTTACATACTGTTGCAGTGCTAAATGGAGATTCGTATATAGAGTACAGTTTTGAAAATAAACACTCCTCATTGTTCCAGTTTTATGTGAGGATTATGCCATTATCACCGCATGGGACTTTAGTGCGGAGAGGGTCTGCTCAGAATCCTCTCATTAGATTGAGTCTTCAGAAATGGCATGTTTGCTTGGACGCCAGTGGGTCATCCCCAATCTGCGGATTGCCACGTCTTTGTTCAACAACAACAATTGAACCTGCTATTTGGCATTCGGCTCTTATCACAATCACCAGTGAAGCTGCCACTCTGAGATTAGATGATGAACAAGTGACTGTAAAAAGCACATTTCCGTGTGATCCAGAATTACCTGATGAAAAAATGTACATCGTAGTTGGCGAGAAATTCCATGGGGAAATACAAGACATCATATTAAATTTTATCCTTTTGAACATGATGGTTGAAAGAGATCGCAGACTACAACGATCAGATTTCTACCCCAGTTCAGTTTCGAATATTGCTTATCAGAATTCAAATCAAGAAGAAGCATACTTGTCACTGGATGGTGAACAGTACTTACGAATACCATGTTTTAACAACCAATACGAATGGCGATTGGAACTGACCATGAAACCCATTAGAGATGCGGGTACAATTCTTTTTTTACATGATGGATGGATAAACAGCTGGTTTAGTGTCGCCTTGCAAAATTGCAGAATTAGAATGAAGTTGGCTATAGGCGACTTTCGCTCTGAAAGCAGTAGTTCTGTTGAGTGCCCCTTCGATCAGTGGTTGGACGTAACAGTTTCAAAGAAAAAAGATTCAAATACAATTGAAGCATCAATAAATTCAGGTGAAAATCTGCACGTGTCCCTCGTTGAAGAGGTTACAAAGCGTCGACGATCTTCGAGACATTTTGATTTATTTAACAAAGCTACCAGAAGGCAATTTCTTATATCAAATGGTACCTCACCAGTCCCACTATCTATTTGTGGAGACGAGTTCTACGTGGGAGGGATACCCAAAGATATCAAAAGTTTTCTGAAGGAAGACTTCACATCGTTCTCGGGAACAATAGCCTCCTTGAGGATTAACGGAGTTCTTCAAGATTTATACAACTGCAACAGAGAATGTTATAAAGATGACAAATTGCAAGTGTCATCGCGAACTGCAAGTATTTCGGGCTCCTACCATGAAGTTGCATGGGGGGAGTCTAACCGTTTAAACTTGACTTGCCTTCACGCTAGAGCTGTGCGATCTCCACACGGTGCCCATTGGTTATTCTTGGATACAACAATTCAGAACGCTTTTAAAGGTAAGACGTTGCGGTCTTTGGATGACGGCAGAGTACTCAGACTAGTAGCTACAGCTGACAATGATCTGCGAGGATTTTATACTTGTCGAGCACACTCTAACAGGAGGACAAGTAACATTGTAACTTATGGTGTTCTTGGAAAATTGAAATACAAATTATCGGGTCCTGACACCACTACTGCTATTGCAGTCATAACTACAGTAGTTCTGGTTATTGGAACTTTGGGCTGGCTTTTTGTAGAAGGTCTCGACGACCTCCGTACAGGCTATGGCTTTTACCGTGATGCACATTTGACCCCTGAAGAGGAGGCAGAGGCTGTCTGCAAGTATATAGACGACAACATAGACCTTTATAGTAGTAAAAGTGATGCGAAGGTGGCTAAGGCTCTGGCGCGGCGTAGAGGGAGGCAGCTAGCGAGCCATGCTAATTTTGCCGCGCAAGAACCACAGGGAATGGAGGCTGATGACAATACACTCGACGACTTGTCCAGCCCCGAGACTGTATTACCCGCTTTGACAGAAGTGAAAAGTCCGATTGAGGCTTCGCACGAAGTATTTAAACACGATCAAAGTTTTATAAGTTCGCCTCGACACGGGTCTAACATTACGTCGCCGCGAGGTAAAGTAGCGTCATGCTCGTCGATCGAAGGGACCTCTCCGAGAGTTCTTTGTTCTCGTCTGTTTCTGTCTAGACGGATTTATTCGTCCAAGGAAAGTTTGTTCTCTCGTAGAAGCTTGTCGGGCCATAGCAATGCTTCTCGCAAACATAGTCCTAAACTCATGCCGACTATCAAATCTTCTAGAGGTATCAATCTCTCACCAGGTCAAAAAGTTTTACAGAAATTTCAGCAACTTAAAAGCGACGATCCTTAGAATATTAGAAAAGAAAAAAGATGTGTATTAATTTAAATGTAAGTACATGACGTTCAATGAGTAGATATTATTATTTCCATGTCTGCATTGTGCATTTCTAGCTGATTTGGGTTTTTATCTCTCCTCCTGTTAAAGATCAAAATAAAAGTGTTTATAACTACTCAATATGATTTATTCAATAAACAATAGTAAATAAGTTAACAAACCGCAATTGGCACAATTTTTCAATAACAATCCAAAATGTCTTTAAAACAGTGCGTTAACAAATAGCACGAAATAAATTATCAAAAACAGTTAATTTATAGCATTTGTACTGTACAATTTAAACCGTAAAACTAAATAAGTATATTTTTCTATGTACCTATTAAATTTACGGCGACGCGTATATGGAAACCCTACCAGCATTCAGAACCTCCATAGTTCTGAGCTGCGAAAGCCTTTAAACA
Source organism: Euzophera pinguis (assembly GCA_947363495.1). Taxonomy (NCBI): domain Eukaryota; kingdom Metazoa; phylum Arthropoda; class Insecta; order Lepidoptera; family Pyralidae; genus Euzophera; species Euzophera pinguis. The sequence goes on from OX376154.1 coordinate 3,614,166, forward strand.
ATTTAAATTGAAATGCTACCCTGCTGCTTTTGGTCCTGTAATGCGGGAGGATTTACAAACACAATATTACAGTGATGTTTATTTTATTCCTACCACTAGGTACTCAGATTAGCCATACCCTGTGCCCTTGGTCTGCAGGTGGGAAAGACAAACGCAATACTAGTGTTGAGTTAGCTATTCCAAAAATTAGCTTACCTATAGGTTTTACAAAATGTGGTGTATATAAACGAGCGAAGGTTAAATAAAACAGGAATGTCATACTAGACAAGATAGTTTATAAGCAATAATCATATTTTGATTCATGATATTATATTTATTCGTTTTGAAAGTTATCTTGTCCAAGTTTTTAGGCCATAATAAATGCAACTTTTTAAGCGATTTTCCTGCAGATATCCGGTTTTTGGATTTAAGTAGGTACCTACACACCTTTATTTTTGCTCATATGCATGTTATGTAATTTTACAAAAAATTAAATTATTAATGCAGGTTAAAGACGTCAAATTTTCTTTGTTGCATAAAATATTGCGAATATAAAAAACGAAACGGGTAAGATTTTTCAAGATTTCGAAACGGTGGCTAAACTCTTGACATGAGAGATCTGGGATTACTAGAGCGGGAATCCCTATCCCGCGTCAGCTCGCACTCAGGGATCTGAGTAGGAAACGTTTTCTTAAGTGGTATCGAATACATATCCAAAAACAATACCCGAATCCAGATTATTCGTAGTTCTGAATAGCGGAATGGTTTTCTGTGAATTCATGTTAGTAAACCCTCCCGTATCTTAGAACTACCGGGGTCCTGAATCCTAAGGGGGTTTCCATATACGCTACGGTGACACCTTTTTGAAAGTTCTCCGATCGCAATGCAATGTATTTAAAAATTAGTGAGCATTTTTCACCTCAATAATTACAAATTATTTCCCTTTCTTCGCTACAGTTGACTACCTAACAGTTAAATTTTGTACTTTCCTCTCTATTGTAACATTCACAAAAAAATATACAACTATAAATTATACCTACTTCTAACGACTTCTGTAATTAGCCTTTCATGATATTTAAATGTTTCATTTGTTATACCATATTGTAACGCTGAAGAATTCGAAATAAATAAAAAGTAAAGGAGCTCCGCAGTCTGTGCCTACAGGAAAAAGGCGTGATATGTATGTATGTATGTAAAGGAACGAGATAAACACATCCTAACTGTATGCGAGTTTGTATGTTTGTTTGTTATTCTTCACGCTTCATCTTCTACTGAAACAATCTTCCTGCAATTTCGCATAAACATAGGAGTACCGACTAGGATACAAGGAGCCGTTCCTTTCTTTCCGAAAAAAAACCGTTTCTATGGGATTCAAATAAGCGTGCACAGCCGCGGGCTAAAGCTAGTTTTCTATATAGTTTAGCAAGTGAAACTACCAATAGAACTTAGGAAATTTACTATACAAAATAGGTGCTGCCAGTTGATCACTACATTAGTATATAGAGCGAATTTTTTTTTTCAAGTATTTAACTTTCTTCTGTTTAGTTTAAAAGTGGTATAGTTTCAGGTACAAAACACACTGTAAAATTTGAAAGGTAACAATTCGCAACACATCGAAATAATAAAAAAAGAAAAAATAACAGGGACAGCTGAATTTATTGAATATTCCACAATTTGTATTAAAATGAGGAATAAGAGACATCTAGGATCATTTATTCGAATTAACAAATCTTAAGCTAATTCTATTTATAGAATGTTAAGCCTCGTTCATTCACTTTTGTTGATAAGAAATAAACCGCCTTGTTAAGCTCATTTTAACTGCACATGTTTTGCCTCTTTCTCATCTATATTTGACAGATGATTGTAGTAAGAAATATCGTACGATGTAGCTAGTGCCCGCGGGGCAAAATTTTACAACCAAAATAAAAACTACAGTGTCGCCGTGCAGTTATTCTATAACAACAAATACGTATTACAAACATTTATAATATTTCAAAATAATTGAGCTACTAAAATTATATAGGTACAATATCGTAATTAAAGTCTGTCTCAATGGAAAAAGACAATAATGCAAACAAATATGATCGGCTGAAATTGAGACACGTTTGTCTATGGTGAGATTTGAATGTGATAAGCATTGATCATCGAATGTATACGATTGATGAGTAATTGTAACAAATTTCTATTCCTAATGACACAAATAGTTTGCATACCAGTTGGTCTATGAGGAAAACGAGTTGTTTACATTATTGTCTTTTTCCATTGAGACAGACTTTAATTACGATATTGTACCTATATAATTTTAGTAGCTCAATTATTTTGAAATATTATAAATGTTTGTAATACGTATTTGTTGTTATAGAATAACTGCATTGTATATTGCAATATGTTCATACATGTTTCTTATTTATTATGCGTAAATTGATAAACAGCGTAAAATTAAATTATATAAGATGTAATGCTATATGTCTTTAATATTTTGGTTTATCAGGTTTTAAGAGTTCAATGTTGCTGGTAATTAAAATAAATATCGTAAACCGCGAAGCTAAAGTGAAGTGGACATTTAGACTTGGTAGAGAATTATTGTATCGATGGCATTACGCATGGCTTAGCATCACCTATTGAATAACGCAATTTTCTAGACTAGATAAAATATGTTTATTTATAAGCATATGAATAAACTTTTACATATTGTTTGTCACAAAATTTTAAAATCTATTCGAATAAAGGTTGTTTTACCCACACAATTTAATATAAAAATAAAATTTGGCTAGTGTACAAAAAGTCATCATGTACAGCTGTAAAACTGATCTGAGGAACTATGCCGTGTTTATCATATGACTAGTGCTCACTTAAATATGCGCAGGTTTGTGTAAGTACCTGCCTTACTAAATATGTCTTTTAATACTTATAACGAAACATAAAACTGAATTCCGAATTCTAGTTAATAGATCTTTAAAACCGTAATTTGCCACATTGTTTTGTTTTGTTGCAGACCCGTTTTGGAAAAAGTTTTTTTTTTTTTTATTTGTTTCAGATCCCCTTTCAACACAGCCATTCGTTGAACCGCACCTCATTTTGCAATAATAGATAATTGGATGACATTGCCTATAGAAGCCGGCGGTAAATATTTCACATCGGCCACCATCGGAACGTCTTAATAGGTAGGTACTGAGATAACGCACTACAAAGGACTTGCATTTTTATCGCCGGAAAGTGTAAGTGGAAAAAATATCGGCGTAACTACTTCGCGCGTAGCTACAGTACAGAGGATTCCAACCGGTGTGGTTTGTCTAGCCCTCTCAAAGACTAATTTGATATTTCAAACACCTCACTAGCGCCACTAGGGGCAAGGCAAGGTTGCAAATATTTTACAAGGCAATAAGTTTGTCTTTGCCCCGAAAACAAAACAGTTTTAAAAGTTCATTATCACTGTCTAAAGGCAATTATGTAATAAATAAATTGTACTTAACTCGTTAACATTAAAATTTTAGCTAATTGTATTTATGTTTACAATCTTCGTGTCTATCATAGACTATCGATGACAGATCTAGTATTTGCTACTCTTGCTTTGCTCGACGCAAAGGACCCTTTTTATTAAGGATTTTTTTCTAAATTATATTATAACCTACATTTCAGGGTTCATAACAAACTAACCTAAAGGCTAAACGATTGCATTCAATTTGTTTTACATATACAGTAATTATTTATTTGAATTTTACAAAATTCAGTATCGGTTTTAATTTTTCATGTATTTTTATAATTATTATAAATAAATGACTAGTCGGAGATTAAAATTCCGAGATATACCAGGTATTAACGCAACTGCGGTGAAGGAAAAACTTGTAAGGTTAGTTTTTTTCCTTATTTTAATGAAAATGTTATTTGGCATGCAAGTGCCTTTCTTATTCTAGCGCCGATAGAGTGTTTAATAATAAAATATGTTTAAATACATTTCGCATCACAATTTAATTTAAAAGAGACTACGAAATCACTAGTATTTTAGTTAAATTAAGACTAGATCTAGAAATTTCCTAATAAAACTTGAAATAAATTTTAATGAGTACTTATGATCATATCGTATCGTAGATAAATTTTCTTCATGTTTCTTTTGATTAATGGTTTAATCAATTTACTGAGTAACTACATTAGAAGATACCATAGAGCAAATACAAAGTATTACTCCGTGGAAGATACTTTTTGTTTTTATACGAACTACCCTAACTAGTAACATTATCGCATTTTTGATTCATTTGATCGGTGCAAATGGTTTGTACATATATTATTAATGTTTCTGTCTGCCAGAAATAATCAGAAGCCCCATTTTTGAATGCATGACATATATGTCCAATGAAAATCGTCCGATATCTAGCAAAGATCATTCGATATCCAACAAAAATATTATTTTCGCGCCATTTGCCTGACTCACACATTTAAAACATAGTTTCCTGATCTTCAAATTAGGCGCTGTTGCATTAACTGTATATAGAGGGTCAATTTGCTCAACTGTGAATGCAAATAGTTGCGCAGTGGGAACACCCCAATGTTCCCCATAGCTCAACTATTTATAATTGAGATGCAGGACATTATCCCTTTTTCCTACTGCTCTATTGGGTTACCTATTAATCATATTTGTGCCAGACGATAAACAAAACTTATTCTGCTCGTACCTACACCAGCTAATTATTTTTGTGTCATACATATACATTTTTTCTCTTGCTTACCATTTGTTCGGATTGGCTGTGTTAATAGTACTGCAACGTATCTTTTGAAGAAATTAAAGTCTAATCGTCGTGTTCATGACTCCGGCTATGTCTGCGTTCCGACTTCCTCCTCGTTTTTGGTGCTGTTGTCTCTCGCTGGTAGTACAACGCAGTACCTAACACCCCAGAGCTAAGTAGGGCAGATATTGAAAAATTCGACATAAGTTTCACATCCGCTGAATCAACGTAGACAGTGAAGACACGAGCTGAAACAGGCGAACAAAAAATTAAATATTACCACAAATAGGGATTAGAGAAAAAAAATCAAAAAAGATTAATTATTATAGTAGGTTACAAATATCAGATTTTAAGAGTCAGCCAATAAATTATCTTTTTTAAATCCCCTGATGAGTGATGATGAATTAACTCAGTGCTATGCTTTTGCCACATTTAACAGTAGTTCTGTGAACAGTAGACCTCGCGAACAGTGCCACTACCATGATATTGTAATAACGTAGACGCTAGTAACTTGTATTCCACGTTTGTTGAAAGAAAGACCTCCTTAAATATATATTTTTTATTTTGATTTAATTACTTATTTTTAAACTAAATATTTTTAGAGTATTTCAAGCGACTACCTGTTGCCGATATCAAAATCGAGTTAAAACAAATAAATAAAAAACGGTTGCTGTATGGGAGCTTTTAATATCATAAGGGAGCAAATTAATATTTCTACGGCGTGGGCGCTTTTTTGAATCCAGAGCGAAGTGAGGGATTCATTAGTAGTATCCTGAACATAGCGAGGGATTCAAAGTACGTCGCCCGAGCCAAAAATATATTTTGCGCTCGAGTCATACACTCTAGTTTTCATCACGCTCTATGAGAAAATAAAAGGCGCATATATTTTATTGTAATATTATTATTTAATACAACAAAGAGTAAAAACGAAATTGAAATTAAATAGTATCCAATAATAAAACAACTTAAATTTACATTTGAGACATTTCCGCAATTATGAAAATTTATTGTTACAGTTTTATTAGGAACTAGCGGTAACCAGTGAACGGATTTTGATGAAATTTGGTATGAATATAGTTGAAGACCCGGGGTCAAACATAGGCTAGGGAAAAAGCTACTTTTAAATAAATCAAGGAACATGTGTGCAGAGTTTCGTAAAGATCCGTTCAGAAACAACGCTACAGCTCTCGACAAAAAAAAAAAAATCAAGGAATACATGAGCCAAGTTTCGTAGAAATCGGTTCAGAAATGTGGCCTCTAGTCCGGATCATAACTTTTCCTATCCAAAAGCAAAGTTGTCGAAATGGACACGCTTCGCTCGATCGGTCAATAAAAAAAAAACTAAGGCTGCGAATCTGGACAAAGGGAAGCACGCTCTGACGAAGATTAACATTTCCTTACCAAGGTTAGTAGCCACAGATATGATCCATGTGGTGAGCGATACGGCGTCAGCATTACCTGCCGTCACGATGCCGTATATGTATGTCACTTTAGCAAAACCGCTCAGTGGGGTGCAGAAAGGCTGGAAATACAAATAATTGCTGTTATTAATCATCATTCTATTGAATATTGTGTTTTTTTAGAAATGGGCTTTACGGCTATAGATATAAGTCCTTTATAGCCCTTCTTAATTTTTCTATCTTCTTCAGTCCTACAGGGCATTTTATGAAGAATTATTAGGCTAAGTTAAGTGGTAGAAAAAAAATAGAAAGTCAAAAAGTAGCCTATGCTTGACCCCGGGTTATCAACTATATACATACCAAATTTCATCAAAATCCGTTCAACGGTTTGGCCGTGAAAGCGTAACAGACAGACAGACTTTGACATTTATAATATTAGTATGGATGTATACAAAAACTTACCACTAAACATGAGAGGATGCTTTTTGGAAGAATTTCGAACACAAATCCAATAACTACAAGGAAATATGTAATAGCCCCTATTGGTACAATGGACATATTTAATTTGTTCTTGAACTTGAGAACTAAGTAGAACATCACATACACTTGAAATAAAATTATTGGGTACTCCAGATAAGTCATCACGCTGTACCGATTTGTGTAGTTGTACAAGGTCATTATTGAGAAACTGTAAAAAAAAAATTGATTTACTCTTTATTGTACTATTAACAAAACTATACATCTTCATAAATTCAACAAGATAACGGTCATTCAATAAAACTAAAAAACCTATTTTGCGTAATTTGGAAATGAAATAACCCAAAAAACATCTGCAATTTTTTTTTTTTTTTTTTATACACAGTGTCACTCTCACAGTAAATACGAATCTTACGACACCTCTCAAACTAAAATTCATCAAGCCGTTCAGGCTGCAGAGCGTGCCAAATTATTATACATACCTACATATATACGTACTTATATACATATCTACAATACTCTACATACATACTCTCGAAAAAATAACCCTCCTTCTGGTGCAGTCGGGTAAAAAGGCGGATTTAGTGCTATTTGTATGGCTTTAGTAAAAATAGACTTGACAAATCGCAACGATTTAACATATGACAATGACAAATTGAAACGTGAAAATAAGTGATAAAAGTTTGCGTGACGAATCGAAACAAGTATCAGACATGACTAATTATACCCTAAATCGAATTTAATTTATGCTTAAAGCTCTAAAACAGCTTCCGAATTAGTCAATAGAGTACAACATGGACATTATTCCACTTCAGTGATGGTTTAGTGGGGGGTTAGCTATGAAGGAGTGACTCAGCCATATTTTTGAGAAAAAGGTATCAAAACATCGGCACAAGTGTTTGATACCATTCTTGAGAAGGTGGTTGAGCCTCTTAACAACACCATATTTCATAACCAAGAATGCTCCTTTCAGCAAGACTCAGTGCCAGCTCATAAAGCTTCACCCACCCAAGCTTGGTTGGAAACAATGTTCCAGACTTCATCAGAGCTCAAGACTGGCCGTCATCTAGTCCCAATCTTAATGCGCTAGATTATGCTTTATGGTCAGTTTTAGAGAGTATGGCTTGTTCTAAACACCATGATAATTTGGAGTCCCTAAAGCAATCTATAAGATTGGCAGTGAAGAATTTTCCCATGGAAAAAGTGCCTGCTTCTATTGATAACTGGACTCAATGTTTAACAGACTGTATTACAGGCAATGGAGATCATTTCGAATAAGCTTTACATACTTTTATTTTGTTTTGTATAAACTAACACACATTACAGTATAATAAATGTTTTATTATATGCAATAAAAAAATTATATCTTTTTCTTGAATCAATATTAGAGTACAACACGACTAGGTATATTTGATTATACATCCTAGTGATACATACCCAGTAACTTCCATGATCATAGCCTGGATAAATATACCTTCGGTGGACTTCTTATCCCAAATGTGCATAATCTGTGGTACTTTAAGGAACAAACATGACAGTATGGTTAGGGTGCTCAGTGCATTTGCTATACTATGTAGTAGATCACTTTCAATCATCTTGAAAATGTTTCTGAAATCAAAAACACACAACACATTAAAACTCTAACTTCATTACACAATAATTCAGAGTCATTCAGACAATCTTTCACAAAATAATTATTATAAAGAAATGGTGTGGAAAAATATGTATCTATTTCTTAAAAAAGCATTTCCAAAGAGGGTTGATTTATGTCACAGTAATTGAAAAAATAATTATATTATAGGTAATTAAATAAATGAAATGTTTTAGGCACCATAACAGTAGCTGTAAATAAATAACTATTGCTAAATCATATGAATGTTCTTCTGAAGGAGTATTAGATGGGGCATCACAGATCATTAGTAGAGCTCCTATCTGAATTAAAATAAATGAATACAATACCAATACTCTTAGTTTACTTTTCTTATTATAATTTTTTTATTAGCCATTTTCTGCAGCTCTGTCTGTATCAAAAAGTAGCCTATGTTTGACCGTGGGTCTTCAATTATATTCATACCAAATTTCATCACAATCCGTTCAGTGGTTAGGCCGTAAAAGCTTAACAGACAGACAGACTTTCTCATTTATAATATTAGTATGGATTTTTGGTCAAGAGATTTTTTTGATTGGGGAAAAATGAGGGAAATTTGATTTATGTGTTTGTGATCCAGGTGGTGACCTGATCACAATTAGAGTTCCATGGGAAGCCTGCTCACTTGATTCTAAAGATAGACATATTATAAGTCATGATAAAGATGATGTTCAGCGGTTGTGTTTGGCTGCCATCTGGAGGTTATTAAGGAACAATGTCAGAAGCCGAGAAGTGGTTCCGAAAAACTCTTAGACCAGGTTCGATTGATCATGTAACCCACTCGATATAAATGAATGAAGTAGTTCTCGAAGAATTGGATTGCTTTGGTAAAGGTCTGAAACTAAAAGCCATCTCAGAAAGAATGTATAAAATTACTCGGTTAAAGTATGTAGGTACCTAGTTCAAATTATTTTAATGTAGGCTAGTACGTAAAAATCTATCCTCAAATTCTCTAGTGATTTATTACTAAGGTGAACTTACCAATAAATTAGTTAAATACAAAATTTCTATGAGCAAGTTCACTAAATAACACGTTTATACCTCCGGTAAATAGTTGAGGTTTTTTTATGGACATTATTGTCACGGAATACACATATTATTTCATTTTAAAACATTTTTTTTTTAATCACTATTATTTTACGAAAGAAAACAGTTTCAGACTAAAAATTAATCAGACAGATTTGACTTGACCACGATTTGACGAAAATGTTGACATGACATGACATGCATGACGTGTGAGGTGAATGACATTGACATTTGTTGAACATGACGTCCTATGAAGAGATTTAGATAGCTGACTGTGCTTTGATGCTCTCAATCACAGAATACTTTAAGCTCTTAATATTGTTCATGTTCATGTTTAGTGCCCTCTCAGCCAGCGTTTAAGCAGCAAGAGTGTTGAACTGATTTCCAGCTTGAAGGGGCGCAACCGCACTATTCTCGAGGTCGAGCGTGTATGGGAATTTACTAACTCTATCTCATCAAGTGCGGCTTCACCGCTCCGCCCTGAAGGACAGTTCAGACTCGAGAAAGCAGTTGGGCACGTAATAGGGATCTTCTGTAGGAGGTTGCAGTAGGGAAATTACTGAGATATGGGAAATTAGAACCAGCTAAATACGCTTGGTATTCAGCTGGTCATCAAAGTAGTTGTTTTAGGATATAGATTTATAATACGTAGTGTAATATATATTTGGGGGAGAATTGTACTTCATATGAATGTTTAAGATGTTATCTTGTTTTCGTTCCCAGTGCATCTTCCGGCTGTTAAATCGGTAACTTTCATTTGGATTCTTAGTTCAATCGTGTTCATTTTCAATAACCGGGATTATCGTAAACTTTTAGTGCCTTCGACAAGAAGTCATCTTGTTGGATTCTCTGTAATTCTCATGTCCGCTTAGAGATGAAGTGGGTTCTGTTTGGTTTCTCCTCGTTCGGTTAGCTTCGCGTCGCGTATCTGTAGTGGCTAACTTTAGGTTAATCATTCAATTTCCATATTTCCATTAACTTGATATTTTTCATTATGGTGACATGACAAGATGTCATTTTGATTGTTCGCAATATTCTTATTTTTGTAAAATCGAGTCTATATTTTGTGGAATAGTGGTTTTATGTATTTCTCATTATATTTTGATATTGATTGATATTATTATCTCTTTAATAAAATTAATTCACATATTGTTGCGAACAATATTTTGGCCCATGCTCCGAATGGATGTAGGATTGGATCCCGTGGTACTAAGGAGCTTCTCCTCATTGACATGACCATTAGCCAGAAAGTCAGACGAGGTAAGGGGACCCTCTCTACTGCTTGGATTGACTATAAAAAGGCCTATGATTCAGTGCCTCATTCATGGCTTAGGAGGATTTTGGAGTTGTATAAGATTGATGCAACTTTGAGATCTTTCTTGAGTGCATGTATGAGACAGTGGACCACGGTTCTTTGTCAACCAAGTGGTAGGGCCGATTCCGGAATCTCGCCAGACTTGATCAGGTTTGAGCGTGGCATCTTCCAGGGTGACAGTTTAAGCCCTTTGTGGTTTTGTCTGGCCCTGAATCCCCTCAGTACATTGCTGACGGATTCAGGACTGGGGTACCGATTTCGTAAGGAGGGTGTGGTCATTTCTCACCTGCTGTACATGGATGATCTTAAGCTATTTGCACCAAATTCTCAAAACTTGATGTCGTTGTTAAAACTACAGAGGTTTTTAGCAATGCTATCAAAATGGAATTTGGTGTGGATAAATGCGCGGCCATGCATGTAAAGCGAGGGAAGGTTGTAAATTCTCCAAATTTACAACTTTCTGAAGTAATGACCCTCAGATCTCTCTCCGAAGTAGATACCTATAAATATCTCGGTATGTCCGAAGCCTTAGGTATATCAGTAGATGACGTTAAAAAAACATTGAAGGAACGATTTTTTTGTCGCCTGTCAAAAGTCCGATAGTCTTTTGTCTGGTGGCAACAAGACACGTGCCTTCGATGGGTGAGTGATGCCTCTACTAATGTACTCCTTCGGCATACTGAGATGGACCCAGACTGAACTGGCCGCCTTGGATAGAAGAGTCCGTCAGCAGCTCACATTTCATCGCATGCTTCACCCACGTTCATCTGTAATGAGACTGTACATTCCACGAAAGTTGGGAGGTCGTGGCTTTTTAAACGCAAAGAACCTCCACAATCGTGAAGTGTGCAGTCTCCGGAATTATTTCCGTAGCAGTGGATGTGGGATGCATCGTGAAATGGTTGCAGCTGACCTAGGCCTGACACCTCTCTCCTTGGCAAACGAGAATTGGCGTAAACCATCGGTGCTTAGCACTGAGGATCGGAGGAACGTATGGAGGAGCAAGGAGCTGCATGGGCGGTTTTACCGGGCCTTAACAGGACCTGATGTAGACTTGCTCGCGTCGGTGAACTGGCTACGCTTCGGTGACCTCTTTGGGGAAACTGAGGGTTTTGCCTGTGCAATTGCAGATGAGGTTATCAAGACTAGCAACTACCGGAAATACATCATAAAGGACGGTACGGTCGACATATGTCGGGCATGCCACCGTCCCGGAGAGTCTCTCCGACATGTTATTTCTGGGTGTTCTTATCTAGCTAACAACGAGTACTTGCATAGACATAACCAAGTGGCCATAATATTATTATTATGTATCTCCGCTTGGGATTCACGGGTTACCCCGGTCCTTTGAGAGGCTTGCGCGGGGATATGGATCCAACACGTAGAGGCCCTTTGGAGAAGTTGATGTCATGTGGTGCTCCTGCCAAAACCCGTTCTCGGCTATATCAATAGTTGACATTTCCATGAACAGGTCTCGGCAGGAGGAGGAACTATTTCTAATAGGTGAAAAGAATAAATGGGTTATGGTGATAAAGTTTGGATGGATTTAAACTGGGCTATTGCAATAGAAATCGGACGCCTGCCATAATCATGATTACTGACTATTAGTGGCAGGCGGTGACTCGCCACTCAGTGAATGGGCCCCCCAAATAGCCGCCGCATTTGGCAACAGAGGGGCAACATTGGGATGAGCGGCTAAGGGTGCCGAGAGGTGCGGCTCCGGTTTCGCCATCGCGAGTTGCCTCGTGAGCGGGTTTCCCCGTTATTACGCCATTACGTGCAATACACTTCCACCCTCGAGCATATAGCTCTTGCGACTCCACTCTGGCCGGCCGGCTAAGGCAAGCCAGAGGTAGGGGTCCTGTCCCTCATCGGCGTCCACTCCGACCTTGGCGAAGGAAGGTCGGAGGTGAGGGACGGAGGCCTCCCCTGGGAGCACTCAGGTCCGCGGTGTCGCCACTCACCAACAGCTAGCCACAAGCTGCCCTGCGGAGACTGACTGCACTGGGAAGAGAACCCAGTGGGCGATGGGGTCGTCACATCCCTACGCCTATATTATTATTATTATTACAAAGTTTTAATTGAAAAACAATTATTGTTGATCTTAACCCTTATAAAGAATACTCTACTCAAGCCATCTCAAATTACTACCTACTGTTGCGGATTCACTACTTCCAGGACTAACTAATCACGCTGATTCAGTAGATACGTATCGAATGTTTGAAGAACCCAGTCAGGTGCCTTACCATCACCTCTAATAGCAGGGCAGAAACGAGTGAGCAAGCGAGATGTCGCCTGAGAGAGAGTTGATGGTAAGGGCCCAGGTGATCTTGCATAAGCACTCAATAGAATTATTATAATAAGAACTTCACTTCATAGAACTGTTCTCTTTGTCTTGGGGTACTAATAAGACTAACTTAACATTTAGAATTTATTTATGTTTTAAATATTTATTTAACCCATGTCATCATACATTTACGTAACATTTTTAATGTGGATCATACATTAATATTGATTGTTTTCCATGAGTGGCTTGTTCAAAATGTCAATTATGACAACTAGAGCAAGTTATTGGTTTGACATAATCGTGTGTTACAAAGAGCATCGAAATTCCTAAAAATACACATTCCTTTCTCAGTTTAATTGGATGACTTTGCCCAAAACTAAGTCCGAATTGAATGATTTTATTTATTTATTTTTAAATGGGTACTTGATTATTTACAAAATTTAATTACCTATTTTTATTACCTATGTATTTTACTTATTTTATTGGTACCTCTTAAAAAAGTCAAAAATAATTTAGGATTGATGAATTATCAATAATGTGGGTGTTAATCGGATTAAAATATATTTACAAGTTCTTCAAGCGAAATCTCAATTACAATCCACAAGTAAAAGTCAATATACCTACTGACGACTGTCATACCTCGGACATTTAAAATATCGGTGCTATTGCATTCATAATATCATGACTATCTTTCGTTGAATATTACTCATTAAGTAATAATACAAAATATTACATGGTTTAATAATGTTTTCTAGGACTTTAGATTTTAATTTTTATTGGTAACAATCTGAATAATTTTAATAAACAAGTAAGTAAAAACACTTTAATGTACCATAGAAAATTACTTAAAAATGAGGAAAGAATGTGGAGCCACTTTTCAACATAAGCAGATATAAAATTTCTAATATCTATTTTTTTACCTTGGCTTTAAATTTCTCTTAAATAATGGTACGATTGTCCTACGAGTACCATACTTTTAAATGGGAAAACTAAGTGGTTCAACGTAACTGTCTATGAAATACTAATTTTCATCTAGGTATCCAGCAGTGTTTGTACGCCAGCACACTCAAGACAAAGAGATAGAAATTGTTTAGTGGGTAGACTTTCATAATTACAAAACTTATATAATATAATAGCTCGTAGTTTTTAATTTGTTATTGTAATAAAGATATTCTATTTTTATTTCAATTCCGTGGTGTCAGTTTATAATAAGGAGTACTTATTTAAAGCAGCAATTTAAATATTCGTGATTTTATCGACAAAATTATGTATAATATTGAAAGTTATCATTTCCCGTACACTAAAATTATCCATCCCATACCAATTGTAACATTAATTACACATTACTAATGTTATAGTTATCAATTTAGGCAAATCTAAATTGATAACGGATCATCGGACGGTTCGGGATCTAAATCCCGAACTATGTTTACCTCCTCGCACTACACGTGATTCAACCCTGATTTTTCTGGTTCGGAATGCACATTCTGAGATTATCTAGACTTATTTGATGTAATTAAGCTTGGAAATCCTTAATTTTATTGATTGATATCAGCGTAATCATGATTGGCTGTATTAACCACGCTCACGATAAGTATTTCAAATAAACTACAATAGCCCAGAATAATCTCTCTCTTATTTGCCTTGTAACAATACCACGCAAAATTATCGAGATGACGATATATTATGTACTTAGACAAAAACCCTTCACGCATACCTACCTAGAAGCAGCCTCTTTCAGGAGGATTAAGGAATTTTATTTTAATGGTATTCTAATGATTTTAAAGAGATAGATTTCAAAGTATTTGGTGCTAGTGCGCACACCGTACAATTAAAACGGATAACTACGTTTATTTATTTCGTTGAGTAAATATTTATACAATAGAGTAACTACACATAGGATAAAAAGAGAAAAAAAAAATTGGAGGTCTTAGTCTCGGAATAATGTCTTGTAAATAAACTTAATGTAATAAATAAAAGGCAAATTAATAAGGAGCGATCTCACCGGGTTTTCTGCATCAGGATCGTCGCGGCAACTCATACAGGAACTGTTGGTGCACTACAATAAGAGTGTAGTGCACCAAGACTTTTTATTCAACATCTTTAAATTTTACGCGTATGTATGTAATATAATATATATTTATATGCTATTACCGAGGCTTTACGCAAAACGTCTATTAACAACAAAAATAAAATCGCAGCGTGCGCACCACAGACTAACTTTGTCGAGCGCTTTGAAAAAAGGGACTGTTTTAATAAAGGGACACGTCTGTCCTCGATCGATGTCACTGAAAGACTCACGTGTGCTTTGATGCTCTCAAATGAAGAAATCCATCAAGTAGGTATTCCTAATCTTATTTCTGTGATTTAATTTTGTACCATAAAATAATAAACAATGTTTCTATGAAACCACAGAAAAAAGATTAAGTAGAAGTGCCAATGTGTTTGCCCTCATAATACTAAGTTAAGACTAAAGAGGCTTAACTGACATGCATGTGGGATTTCTACGTAGGTATTCTGATTGAGCCGCCTGGTCCCTAAATTAAATGCACCTACCTTATTATGTGGTATTTTTGATTAGTCTTAAATTTCTTTAATTGAAATAGCACAACATTAACTAAGGATGTGGTTATTGAGAGTACATATTAGGTTGGGGAAAGTTTCTTCGCATTTTTTAAGAAAATATAAATATTAATATAGTTTATTTACATTTAATTAAAGTCCTATTTGGTGTTGTAGTTAAAATGTGCCATTTTGTTCGATTTCTTTTTGCCATCATGTAGGCAGGGACATGATCCCATTGCTATAGAAATTTTGAGGCTTCTGATCAAAATACCGCGATAAGAGATTTTGGCAGTCCTCTCGAGATTTTAACCTGCCTGACTCTGCCTAATTAATTCTGAAGAGACCGAAACAGGTGGAAATCTGAAGGTTTAAGGTCAGGACTATACGGCGGATGCATTAACACCTCCCAGCCAAACTCTCTTAATTTTTGCTGAGTGGCTAAAGATGTGTGAGGTCTAGCGTTATCATGATAAAAAACCACATCCTTTCTGTTGATTAATTTCAGCCGCTTTCTTTCAACTTCTTGCTTTAATCTCATCAGTTGTTCACAGTAGATTTCAGAATCGATGGTCCTGCCTGGTGGTAACAGCTCATAATGAATAATGTCCTTCCAATCCCACCACACACACAGCATCACCTTGTTGCGAGTTAACCCGGATTTCGCCACAGTCTGTGAAGCCTGACCGGCCTTTGACCACGACCTTATTCGCACGTTCTTATCGTACGCAATCCACTTTTCATCACCAGTTATCAGCTTCAAAAATGGTTCGGTTTCATTACGTTGTAATAAAGAATCACAAATGAGTACACGGTTCATTAGGTTTATTTCAGTGAGCTCGCGAGTTACCAAAATATCGAGCTTTTTTGATTACCCAGTTTTTTTCAAAACTGCCTTAAACTTAAACGCCAAAAATGTTTTGTGGTAAATTCCTAGTTTTTCAGCTACGTTGTAACTACTGATATGCCTATCTTGCTCCACTTTTTCAAAAATGGCTTCCATTTTAACTCTTAGCTCTCGTAACTCTTAAGCCTATAGAAAGAGAACGAAAAGTCAAATTCAATAAATCTTTTAATATTCCTCTTCTGTGTTCCTTAACATATGATACTACTAACAAAATACACGCAAAGAATTCTTTGAAAATTGCAATAAATCGACTCACGAATTAGCGGTCATTTATTTTTCGTGTCTTTCTAGTTCGTGTCACTACCGAACCAAAGAAATCCTAGACACATTTTCGTTGCCGGTTTATTTACATAATTTATTCCACCATCTGAGGAAGCCAGGTCACAAACTGCAATGGTATGGAAGTCCTTAAACCACCTCCGTGCTGAGGTAGGCCGCAGCCGGGACAACCTGGCAACCTGAGGTTACATAGATCCATTAGGGACCTAATATCAGTGTGGCAGTGCCATCCAAGCAATGCTGCCTCTGTTATTGAGATAATCGATACCAAAAGAAGATAGAATAAAAAATACTTACTAATATATATCTACTTCCTTCGAGCGTTTTTCCCAAGTCAAACACTCAGCCTACGCTTTAGAATCTAGGTAGAAATGACTGTCGAATCAGTTTTTTTTTCAAATTAAATGCTAGCCCATCGACAATCTTGGTTGAGGCTTAAATGGCAGAATTTCTCTTGAGGAAGAAAATATCCCTATAAGTCAGTTGTACTAATACCTTGTACCATTGATGGTACAAGAGATACATTGTAACTTTATTACCATTGAAGAAATGTTAAGATGAATGGCCCGCTGAGACCGGTTTCCGGCTTTCCCATTGACTACATACATGGTCATGAGCCCTAATTATTTTTAATGTGTGAATATGTCAAATAAATATCCTTCTATTTCGAACAAAAATTATTCGACATAATATGTCACACATTTAAAAAATAGAACTCTAGAGCTATATATATTAATTAGTAAAATAGCGCTTGCCTAAAATGTTTGTAAAGATATAGAACTCCGTTAGTCGCGCGTTCTACAACAGTAGACGTACTAATTTTTTTTTAAATTTTTATCACAAACTGTGGGTAGAATTCGCACACATTTCTAGTAATCTTCCACAAGTCTATGACGAATACAATTAGCTACGGCGCGTTGATCTATGCACCCGTATTAGCAATGTATACTATGCCTGTTGAAAGATAAAAATCTACAATAGTAGTACACGCTACCACTCGCGTCATACATTTTTGTATAGAAAAAAGAGGTTATGTACGGCGTTTATTTTCTTACTATCTGTTAGCCGCTCCGCCCACGTGTTCAATAAAAAGTGCCAACCTTGGACCAGCGTGTTTCCCAGTTGCGCCTAAGCCTTCTTTTTAGAGCATGATGATGGAGCGACTGCCGTCTGATTTTCGTAACCTAACCGTTTACAGGGAAATTTGTTGAAAACGACACGAGTTGTGTTGGTGGCCGTCACTATCTTTTGAAGTTGCTTATAGGCGTCCGTCACAGCCTAACGACTGCGATCTATCGATAACAACCGGGACCAACGGCTTAACGTGGCTTCTGAAGCACGGAGGAGCTAGAGATAGAAAATGCCACTAACAGGTCTCGGATAGGTATCTAGGATAATGATTAGAATAAGGATAAGCGTATCTCGGGCTCAGCGATTGCTTAGGATGCACCTGGGAATTACGCTTGTTCGGAATCGTCTGTAATGCTTCAGTCCAATCCGTTAAAGGAATCCAATCCATCTACTCCAGGTCTGGAGGTAAACGTCTCAAATACCACTGGATTTTAACAACCATCAGTTGGCAAACCACGGGGGGGTGTGTTTTGCCAACTGACGATTGTTAAAATGTCAAATGAAAATAGTTTCAAAACTAGGGGTCTTGATCTTCATAAAACCTTAATTCACCTTACTGCGGCGACACGCGAAACCAATAAAGCAGGGATATGTTTGACCTGTTTGTATGTCTGTCCCTTTGTTCCATTGTAGTCAAAAAAGCCGGAAATGATTTTGATGATACGGTTAGATTTGGTTGATTTTTTCTTATAGAGTATATAAGTAAAAAACAACCAGTATATTACAAAAATATTTATGACTTATTTTATGTGTATCCAAATTTAATGTTGTACTCTGCGGTCACTAGGTTTTTTCCTAACAAAAAGAGCTTGTTTTCAGAAACCAAACTAATAGCAGTTGATAGGAACGGAGGATGACATGGGTCAGGATTGCTGTTCGATATCGAACGATTTTCATTCGACATATTTTTCATACTTTCAAAAATAGGTCTCCAAGCTTTCTAAAGGCATCAGATCTATAGCATAAATTTATAACATAACGGTAACAGTAAACCCCGAGCTCGGAGGAGTTAAAGAGATATGTCATAATGGCGACCGATCCAAGAATGGCCGCGCTCGCCGTTGCTTGAGACCCGCAATCGACAAACACGCATTACCTGCTCAGCATCCATGGAAATACTATGCTAAGTCAGTGAGGTCATTATTCTTAGTTCGGTACCTATGCTCTCGCCTTCGACTCCCGTCACGCCGGCGCCTCCAGGAGCCGGAGCCCTATTTTTGAAAAGTGTGACTCACGCAAAATAGGCTACTTGACTGTATTCATACTTGGTTAATATTGTTATACTAAACAAAATATACATTAAAAAGTAACCAATTCTGAAAACAACAACAAAATTGGTTGTTAATTCAGGCAGTTATTCGATTTTAAAGTTTTTCAAGAAGAAAAGTGGAAGCGTGGTGGGGATGTCTTGCTATCCCTTTTGTACGCACGAAACCGAGTGGCAGTGACGTCACAGCTCACACAATGCTTTTCTGGTTTTTTGACAGTTTCCCCTTCCACCGAATTTCAAAGGCTTGTAACTTATTTATTTTTGAATGAATTACAAAAATTGTTTCATAATTTTGTTTCTGAAAATAAAAATATTGATATGAAAGAAAAAATAAAAATTAGTAGAATACACAATTGGCGAGTCGAATAATTTTTGTTCGATATCGAATGATTCTCGTTCGTTAACGAAGGATTTTTGTTCGACATATATGTCATACATTTTAAAAATAGGGCTCCAGACGCCGATCGGGGCGAAACTCGCGAGAGTCTCTGCGCAAAGGAGGTTTTTAGACCTCATAGCGCAACCTACCCCACCCCTAAAAGCCACCACACCTAGCAACAGACCAACATCACAGAGTTTCATAGTGCAGAAATTAAGCTTCTAGAATTAAAATTAAAAAAAAAAAATGGTTTCTGCAGAAAGAAAGAAAGACATTATTTCACAAACTTAGCGATCCTTTATCAAACGGACAAACAGACGTATAACTGTACAAGTAATCCTTAGTTACATGCTTTTGCCATTTTAATATACGGAATCCTAAAAGCGGAATATTTTTAAATGGGACATGATTTTCTTGTTTTTATATGGAATCAACCTTAGATTAATAATTGGTCTAGCGCAGCGCCGCGGACACCTGATTTTTATTTTAATATAAGCAGTTTAAATAAAATATGTTCGGTCTCGTTCTTTCACTGTAAATATTGGTATGAAAGAAACGGAGACAACAAATGTTTTAAATTGGTTGGACCAAACGTTTCAATTGTATGTATAAGGGGAGTAATTTTTCAGCAGCTGTACAAACGGGAACAATGTAAATTATTATAAAGTGTACATATAACATAATAAAACTGAAGCCAGAAAACTGGAAGTCGGTATTTGAAGATTTTCGTATTTTCATATTCTGAAAAGAAATTCACACGAATTTCACTCTGTAACGCTGGTAACATAATATGATATGCAAGTGAACTTGACCTTAGTTCTCTCGATATTTTGCACCGTACCATCTACTACTATATAAATATGTTTTTTAACTAAAAACGCGGTAGGGGTTCACTACTAGATACGTGGCGAACACGATTTACGCCGGTACTCTTTTCGATGTATTTTACCAGATATTTATTGTGGTGTCTTATTGGACTTTTTAAATGTTTGTAATGTGTATTTTTCTGTATCTGTACATCATTGTATAGACATATTGGAATATAAAATACCTATCTGTATAATTAAAATATTGTTTATCATGCCTCAAGTTTTCGGCGTCGACAATCTTCATTAAGGTGAGTTCTAAATTATAAAGTAAACATTTGTAGCTAACATTAAATTATTTTCATGTAGCAGGCGTATGTTAATTATTAACAGGGTTGAAACTAATACTTAAAACCTTTTTGGTTGGATGAGTAGTATGCTGGTGTTATTGTTGTTAAAAGGACGATATACAAATTGATATACCTAAGTGTAGCTAACTATCATTATTTTCACCTTGAAGTTTTTAAAAATAATATATATTTTTTAACCCGATAATTAAAATGTGTCGTGATTTCGATGAACTGAGTCAATGTAACGCTGATCTTGATATATTCAATTCAAATCTCTCGCAGTTTAAAAAATCTATTATTGTAACTTTGTATAAGTAATTTTGGCAAATATCTTATTTTTTCTTTTATGCTACATAAATTGTAAATTGTTTAATACTCGTACTTGCACAATACAACCACACTGTTCTTATGTGTATACTCTAGTGGATTATAGAATAGCTTTTAATACTTTTTGTAATTGCAACTTTGTATTTTGTTTGTGTGTAATCTGTTTTGTGTACCTTACTAATAAAATAAAAAAAACATCTAGTATTCTTCTTAAATAAAAACCAACTGAAATTACTTCAACATTTAACTTTTTCACGCAGAAAAATTCAGAAACAATGAATTGGCTATGCGTTTCATATGTGTAGGTATTGTTTGTATGACAGTGTTGACAGTAGATAATACAACTCATCTTTCTTTATAAAATGTTTAGGTTGTCATTGGTATCCATACTTCATAGTATAAATGGGAAAGTCTGTCTGTCTTTCTGTATGTCTGTACTGAACGGATTTTGATGAAATTTGGTATGACTACAGTTGAAGAGCCGGGGTCAAACATAGGCTACGAGAAACAGATAGTTGATTATAATGCGTTCGTTGACTATTTATTGACTTTTAACAATAGGTATATTTTAAAGAAAATGTTTAATTAATATTGGGCAAAACAGCAAAGTGTACTGACTCAAAATTTTCAATTTGTTTTAAAAAAACTCATTTTCATAAAAATAGTTTTTTTTTATTTAATTCAATTCCCACTTAGATACACTTTAATAAAATATTTTTAATTTTAAATAAAATATTTAAGTGTATCAAAGTTAACTACTAAAAATTAAGATAATAAACCAATAATGGATAAATTATTATTCATATTTTAATTTTAATAATATTAATAAGAAGATAAATAAAAAAATGGGGACTCATGGGGGGTGGGGTATGGCCCTGTTGATGTTACGTTTTCAGGATAAATAAGAGCATGACATTTAAAAAAATGTATTCTGATGGATGACCTTTTAAATAATTAAAAAATATATTACGCTGTGTCAATACACAGCGTAATATATTTTTTAGCAAAGTACAATTACTTTAGTAATTCTACCAAAATCGTAGTGTGAAGTCTTACGACAATATGCCTACGTGGGAGGAAATTCCTTCGAAGCATTTAGGTAGGTACTTATGGGATAGGACACAGGAAGGTGAAATATCTCATTTTACGGACATGAATTCCAAAGACCTGGTTGTTGATAAATTCAGGAACATTGGTTGAAATCAATAGTTGAATAAGCATTTGAATTCTATATTATTTCGCTAATCGCGTTTGCTATTTGCCGTTCATTAATTACGACGTCACATCCGCTCAAACAAGGGACGGAAGGGAGGGGAGAAGAGCTATATAAGGGCGCTCGTCTCTTTGAATTCCTCATTCGGCCTTCGAAGTTCGCAGCGACTGCACACTTTCTACGTAAGCACTTGAATTTAAATTTGATTTGCTCGAGTAATATTAAAATAAATTTATTCGATTGGTTTATTTAAATATAAATTGACCTAAATATTTTTTATTTCTTGAAAAAATATCATTTTTTATAATTTGATTAAGTATTTGCCTTATATTTGTACAAATAATTTAATAAATTTTATACGGATTAGCTTTTTTTAGTAATACAGTACAGACCATTAGTAAAATTCATATTTATTTTTAATCTGAAAAAAAATAGTTTAATGGAACAGTAATAATAAATAATATTTACTTTCTGTGAAAAGTGCTACAACTAAAGTTATATCGATTTTGAGTTTTACAGATTCGGAATCGGAACAATACGCTATATTTTTTTACCTTACTCTCATGTTCTTAAAGCTTAAATTACAAAGTTAGATTTTGTGTTTTGTTTCCATGAAATATATATTTTTGTGTATAAAATAACGATTTGATTGAAATTACAATCTACTGAATAAAACGAAATTTTATTGTCACTTTACACTACAATTATTTTCAATATTTTTGTTGTGAACAGTGGTATACCTCCAGATATATCAGTTTGCACAAGTGATAACTTACGTTTTCCATTGTTGTTTATCTGATATCAATTAATTTGTATCAAAAAGATATGAAAATACAAACGGGGAAAATATATTTCCTTTCAATTGGCGTAATATTATATAACTACATAGG
Source organism: Euzophera pinguis (assembly GCA_947363495.1). Taxonomy (NCBI): domain Eukaryota; kingdom Metazoa; phylum Arthropoda; class Insecta; order Lepidoptera; family Pyralidae; genus Euzophera; species Euzophera pinguis. The sequence goes on from OX376154.1 coordinate 3,637,133, forward strand.
TGACAGTAAGGAACCATTAACAACCAGCCGAAGCTACTTGCAAAATAACAAAATGTTATTGATTCATATGCTGAGTAAATAACGCATCAGCTTATTATAAACTAGCTGTTTCCCGCAGATCCGCCTGCGTCAAAAAGTAGCCTATGTTTGACTCCGGGTCTTCAACTATATTCATACCAAATTTCATCAAAATCCGTTCAGCAGTTTGGCCGTGAAAGCGTAACAGACAGACGACGGACAGAAAGACAGACATACCGACTTTCGCATTTATAATATTAGTATGGATTAGTATGGGTAGTATGGATAATAATTGTTATCGCTTCGTCGTTTAAAAATCTTATAAAATTCAATAGATAGAGTAAGGTAGAAAGATAGGGCATCTGTAAAAAATTCTAAATCGATATTACAACTAAAGTTGTAGCATTTTCTACAGAAGGTACAGATTTACAATCAGCCGAAGTTGTTTGCAAATCAACAAATAGATTAAGAGGTGGCAACGTTTTGACTAAACCATCGTTAGACAGACTGATTTAGTATCCACAGCGTACCTACACGCTACTTAGGTAGTCTGCCGTCATCAGGACGTTGGTGTGTTTGGTAGGTGCAGCCGTGTGAACATGGGTTATGGTTCAGTCAACTAAACGATCACTAGACCGACTGATTCAAAGACAACATGATACTCCATACAGTACAAAAACTGACATACGATATCATGGTGTGATTGCAAGATATGGTCGTACAAAGATTTTCAGTTGTCACAACAACAGTCAGTCACAAAAATAGCATTAGGATCGCCGATTTCATATCAACGGCGTGTAGATCACTTGTGTTAATGGAATAGAGCCTTGTTACACTCATTTAAAAGACGTGTAATAGGTATGTTTGATTTGGACCGACTGATTCATGGATAATGTGATACTACACACAGTAGCCATACCAACAGTCCAAAGATTGACATGATAACTTGGTGCGTTTGGAAGATATGGCCATTCAAAGATTTTCTGTGGTGGTCGGGACGCGGAATGCCAACAGAAAATGGAATAGAAAGAAAAGCTCTATTACTTACGTAGACGTGCCACAAGCAGGCCAGATAACTTTGGCACACGCTATGGCACTTCAACCTAACCTTATTTCGGTTAGGAATCGCGTCAGTTTGAATGGAGCCTTATGCAAATTTTTTATTAACGTATCAGTTCATTTATTTTAATGATGTCTATTACTAGCTAGGTATTTTTTTTTCAAACATCATCTTTCATCTTATAGGGACGTTCCCTTCTGTTTTAGGTGCCCAGCGTTTACTACCCGCCACAAAAAATGTTATATCCGCACTACGCAGTCGGCGTAGAACACTCTCGAACTCGCATCTGTCTGTGGCAGATGGGTTCGCTATTCCACATTTCGATTATCCTAGGACGTTCCTAGATTTTCCACATCCATGATCTGATAATAAAATACTCTCCGGTCCGTAAACGCGCAATTGATTATGTAAAGAAGAGAAGTATACCAACGGGTGTGACGTCAGAACTGCAGCGACCTGAACAACCATAGGTAAGGCTCTCTTTGTTTCCCTAGTATCTGAGGACAGAGGATTTAGGACGTTATTGACATGCTTTCGAATATCCACATCCATCATATTATAAGTGCGAAAGTCTGTCTATCTGTATGTTCGCTTTCACGGCCAAACCGCTAAACGGATGTTGATGGAATTTGGTGTGAATATATCTGAGGACCCGGGGTCAAACGTAGGATACTTTATGACGCAGGCGGATCTGTAGGAAACAGCTAGTTTGTTGTAAACGAGCCGTTTTACTTTGCCTAAAACATATGTATTTTTGTTTAACCTCGTCAGTTTGTATAATAGAAGGATAGATTTACACGCACATTACCGAGATAAACACCGGCTCGCAAGCTGTTAAAAGTCTGTCTCCCATAAAACAGGACTATTAATTGGAAATACGCGTTTTTCGTTTGGGAAATTGCTGGATGAAGAAATTTTGACTTTCGACCTTTCGTTATAAGGTTGTTATTGAGCCTCATGTTGTATAGGTATGTGTTGGTGAAATTAGATTTTTTTCGTTAGATCAGTTTAGTTGGCTTGTCAAATACGTGGTAGTTGTATTGTTCGTGACACGGGGTTTAAACAATCTCATAATTAAAAAATAAAACTTATTGTTGTTACCTAATAACACTGTGCGAGTAAGTAAAATAAGTAAGGTAATTTTAAAAGAGTGACCATGTTTAAGAAAAAAATTAGAATCCATTTAATTGGACTGTTTGTTGGGTGCCCTATAAACTTTTATACTTATTCATACTTATGAATCATACAAAATAGGTGACTCGAATGAAAATCAGTTCTGTGTAAGTCATAATATTTCAAAATAGAGCTCCAATACCTCTACCACGAGATTAGTAAGCGACCGCGATAAGGAATTTCTTTTTTACCTAACTATCGGCCAGAGGCACTGTACAGATTTCTCACACTATTATGTATTAATAATACAATATAATACTAATTTAAGTAATTTAACGTCTACGTTAATAATTTATTATGACAAATATGTGTCTAGTCAACCTAGCGTCTTTACTGATTCTATTCTTGTAACGCCATCTATTACAAAAATCTTATCACAAAGGAGAACTAAATATTTATTAGGCATTAGGAGCCCAACGATAGCAAATTTTGATATTTCCTGTTTCTTTCCATAGGTTCATCATGCTCGTGAATTCATCTCAAGTCAACGTCACCCGGCTGTACTCCCCAGTGACGCTGAGCCATGAGTGGCCGACCCTCGGCAGGCTGCTCTTCATGGTCTTCTGCTCTTGTCTGGGCACAACCATCAATGGCTTCTTTGTTGCCGCATTCTTCGTTGAACCCACCTTGAAGAAAGTTGGTGAGTAACGTCAACCCCAGATTCCCTTTGAAAAATCTAGGAACTGAAAGAAAGACTTTAATCTCGAAGATGATATTAAACGTATGTAAGAAGGTACTGGAATAACGACCAGACTTTCTACTATCCGGTAGGATATATATATATATAATAAAGTATTTCCAACTCTCGTCCCATGGTGTTCTGCTCTTGTTTAACATAAGCATCAATCAGTTCTTTGTTGAACTACCTTGAAAAACTTAGGTGAGTAACCTTAACCTTTAACAGGTTTCCTTGCCTTTGCGAGAACATGCCATTGGGGTAGAAGGTACTAGAAGAAAATTGGCGAATTACCCAGGTTCTTTATGAAAAGTATCTAGGAGTGTGAAAAAAAACTCTCAAATATATCGGACAAGCTTTTTCCCGCAGCTCCTAAAGTAGCCTATGTTTGACCCCGGGTCTTCAACTATATTCATACCAAATTTCATCAAAATCCGTTCAGCGGTTTGGCCGTGAAAGAGTAACAGACAGACAGACTTTCGCATTTGTAATATTAGTATCGATGAAGATGATATTAGACATAAGATACTGAAATGACCACCAGATTAAGAGACATTCTATCATCGTAGGATACCTATATTTAACTACTTCAACTCTCGGCTGTCTGCTTTCTATGGTGTTGTGCTAGTGTTTAGCACAACCATTAATCAGTTTTTTGTTAAACCAACCTTGAAAAAAGTAGGTGAGTAACCTTAACCTTTAACAGGTTCCCTTAGAAAAGTCTGTGTGAGCTGCGAGAACATATTATGCCGTTGGGGTAGAAGGTACTAGAATGTCGACTAAATAAATACAAGGGACATTCATAAATGTTAACTCAACATCACGTGGCTGTACTCCCAGTGACGCTGAGCCATGAATGGTCGACCCTCGGCAGGCTGCTCTTCATGGTAGAAGAATTTGATATAATAATCATTAATAACGCAGAGGCTGCAGTCTTTACACTATTAATTAAGTAATCAAATCGTCGCGTCGGTGCAGCGAAGGGGAGAACAGTGGCTTTTTATGGATTGATAAATGGTGGTGATAAGTCCGCCTTTGTACCTCATTTTCTTGTGTATTTGTTATGTAAAATTTTTGTTTTAGAGTATTTGTATTGTGATTCATAATATTCAGAGGAAAAAGTGAGCAATAGCAAGATCTCGTGTTAAATGATATATCTATCACTTCACTTCACTCTGACCAACCTTACTCGAAGAATCCTTTCCTAAAATTGGATTTATTAGTAAGAAACCACTTAATTTGTTATACTTCATTCGCGTTATGACTACACAATCTTATAAGACAGTGTGCTCCCAAGATTCACGTTCATTCACATAAACTAGCTTTTTCCGGCTTTGCACGCGTACTTAAATCCTACGGGAACAGTACTTTTTTTCGGGATGAAAAATTTGAGATGAAATTATGTCCATTTGCAATACTCCTAGTTATGAGCAGATCTATGGATAAAAATTCTAAGATTGGTTTAAATTTCAAGGATGAAGAGGTAACAAATAAATATATATAACATTTACTAAGGTTTTACATTAGGTCCGCGTATTTGTTGAGAAGTAAGTGGGTAGTCTACTTATTTGGCATTCCCGGTCACAACCCTACTCGTGTACAAAACTGCAGCCGATTATGTTCACCTACTTTTGAGTTAAAATTTATGGCGTAACTGACTTAACTATGTTCTGTTTTTTTTTTGTATAAGTTATTATAATATAACCCCCTTAATCATAAAAATTAACAAACATCCGATAAATCCCAATGAATTAAAATATTTCGCTTAGTTCTTTCACGTCATATTATATACGACAGAATGGAACTAAACATATTTTAGTTAATGTAGGCTTAACGAACGTTCGTTATTTTTTTAATTAATAAGGGGGGTATTATAACAAACAAGGACTGGCATAGAACAGATACATTTCGTTTGGATTTACTATGTAAGTTTTATCGGAGATATTTTAGTATTTCGGGTTTTATTACGTTCATTTCTAGGTATCTCATTACTCATGTTATCAATTATTCGCTTGCGTATATAATAATAATTCGACCATGTCTTTTCGCCAATTTTTAGTAACTTGTCCGTGTAAAATCATAACTATCATTTCATTTGATTGAATCTGTAAATGAATCCGAACAAGTTATTTTTTGAAGTGGCAGTGGGCGGGGCACATAACGCGGAGAACCGAAGGCCGATGGGGCAGAAAGGTTCTCGAATGGCGACCACGTACCGGTAAGCGCAGCGTTGGACATCCACCGACCAGATGGTCAGATGACCTGAGAAAGGTCGCAGGCAAACGCTGGATGCAGACTGCTGCCAACCGATCATATTGAAAATCATTGGGAGAGCATAGGCCTCTCCAGCAGTGGACTGACTGTGGCTGAAATGATGATGATGATGATGAAGTTATTTTTTTTATCAAACAAAATGTAGGTAGATTAGATTTGGCTTTTTTCCTAACCTACCTCCCGTCCCTAAACACAAGCCTTGGAATCGTCACTGCTTTCGGTCGTATCCGCGTTCTTGTCAAACTTACGCATTCTGACGCTAGTTTTGATAGATTTTAAACCCGCCAGTCTCTTTGCTAATTTACGCTGTTTTCGCGCGAGTTCTTGAATATCACATTCGACACACTCGCCACGCTGAGACTACAACGCCGCAGGAAGAACAAGGTCAGTTGTGTTCCTTTTCATTTTCCTATTATATACGTATATATTGTGGCGAAATCTAGCCTTACTATATACTAGCTATTTCCCGCAGCTCCGCCTGCGTCAAAAAGTAGCCCATAGTATGTTTGACCCCGGGTCTTCAACTATATTCATACCAAATTTCATCAAAATCCGTTCAGCGGTTTGGTCGTGAAAGCGTAACAGACAGACAGACAGATGAAAGACAGGCAGACTTTTGCATTTATAATATTAGTATGGATGGATATACCGCAAAAAGGTCCTTCGTCATTAAATTTCAATTTTTTCGCATCCGCACACACATTATTTTTTGTAACTTCGAGCAGATCAGAACCCCCTCGCTATTTCACTTTGTCCCGTTACTTCTTTATATTTATTTATTAAATATTTTCGCGTAGGTATATAAGCATTTTCGTAAAAGTAATTGCACACAATTTTTTTTTTGCATCTACCGTCTGAATTCCGTAGTAATTCAAAGAACAAAATACCGTTGGTACAGAAGTGTTGTCAACCTGCATCATATTTTTATTTGGTGAACAACTTCCATGCTGGCCTGGGAGTAAAAAAACACCATCGCGTGACCAGCTGCTTCTCATCTTGGGCAGGCCGTAAAAGTCTATCGAAGGAATACGTTTTCAGTAGTCCCTTCGGCCTTACCTTATTGCAGTTCTGTATATTTTATATTTTGTATCGTCTTATTTTTGCTCCATCGCCAAATATCTTTATAAAAAATGGAAGTTCAAATTTAGTGATTAACCGCTAAGAACGAATTATATTTCGCTCGTATTACGCAAATATACGATAAAACGAAAAATATATATATATATAACATATAGGCTGAAATCTTATTTATAACAGGAAAACTGTACATAAAGGTATTGAATAATTGTTATATTAAAAGACACTATGTTTTTGAAAATTATTTCTTCTGATTTTTATCTAATTTGAAAATAGGCCTAATAAAGGGGTCTAACGAACTTGCAAAGATTATTGGTATAACCTGCGTCCTACGATTGGAAATATATTAAGGAGGACTAGCTACTCCAGCTAGCATTGAACTTCTCGACTTATCATTATATGAATAGCTTTCCAAAACGGATATATCTAGCTTTGAGATAGTTTGGTTGAAATCTTACTTGATCGAGGTTATTTTTAACTACCTACTACCCACCTATAATAAGTCAATCCCAAACATCGAGATATTTGTACTAACGTACTATAGAAGCTACGTAGAACATTTGCATCTCTATAGATAATGGCAGGTACGGTACAGAATGGACAATGTAAGTATTTTTACCTATGTGGTTCCAAATAATAAAAAAAGACAAATTGCTTTTTGTGATTATTTTTATTTGTTTCCTTTATTAATTAAACGATGTGGGTTAGTTATCTTTTGTCTATTTGACGTGGTGTAAGTTTTTAGCAAATTTGAGACCATTTTTGTTTGGAGTTTATTAAGATTTATCGGTAACGGGCAATTTATTTTCTACCCATGTTGGTTAAATAAAAACTCTTATTTACAGATCAAACGACATGCATTTTTTTTCTTTATTCATGTCGTGTCAAAAACAAAAGGATCTCAGTTTTAATAGAGAAGAATGGAAGAAGCTCCACCAACAAGAGTCCAGCTCTTAAATTTATGATGATGACATGTACAGTTAAATTGAATACTCATTGGTAGCATTTAATTATTAAGGCATTTTTTTTTCTTTAGGCAATGTGTTTCTGGCGTGCATCGGCCTTGCGGACCTCATTGTGACTACCGGCGTGATGCCGGTGTCCGCCGTGGTCCTCTTGTCTGCTGGCCAATGGGACACCATTCCCGTGTGTCACACTCTCCAGTTTCTGACTGCAGCGTCAACCTATTGCTACAGCCTGTTCTTTACTGTAAGTACTTACTGTATTGGATTAGCGACCGTAAGAGAATCTTGACCATCGACACTAGAGCTGTCCGCTGCTCCGTGCTTAATGCAACCTCTTCCCAGCTGGCTCTTGCAAGGGCTTCCAGTCAGGTCCTTCACAAATTCATTTTTATAGCCATATCGTGCGTATAAGCGTGTCAAGGGTATTCTAAGAAATTATTTTTGTGACAATGACAAAAATTTTACACATGCCCAGTGAGAGCCCACTTTAAGTTTTTTAGTTTGCTTCTATGTATTGGTCCATAGCGTAGGATGATGATTTACTGTAATCAAATTCAATAAAATTTTATTTCACAATTGTATTTATACAATAAAGGTTATCGAATGGAGATCACAAACCGGCAAGCGCAGCGTTGGACATCCACTGAACAGATGGTCAAACGACCTGAAAAATGTCGCAGGCAAACGCTGGACGCAGGCTGCTTCCAACTGGTAATTTTGGAAATCATGTCTATGTCCAGCAGCTACGTCTGAAATGATGATGATTATTTATAAAAATCTTTAATATCAATGTGAATGTATTTAAGATAAAAAAATAAGCATGAAGAGGCCTATCCATGATTAGACCATCTAATGATAGATTATTCCTACTTGCATTGCTGATACATTTATCTATTTTATTGTCTATTACAAAACAATAAGACAAAAAATTTACTTCTGTTGTCAACAGTTGGTAGCCATTGAGACCTACTACCGTCTGGCCCACACCGCCTATGAGTACGACCACGTGGTCGTCTCCTTCCGAGTAGGCCTGATCGCAATACTGATATTCATCGCCAGTTTCATCACTGCCGGCGTCGGGGTCTACCTAGGTCTCGACTACGACTACTGCCAAAGACTCAATCATGGTGATAACTCCTTTAGAATCTCCACTTTCGTCATCTTCCACGCGGTCCCTTTCTTCATAACTTTCCTTGGTCTCTTCTGCTCTTGTTGCAAAGTGCGGACGCGAGCTCGGAAACAAGCATACTACAAGCGATCACAACAATATGAACGCGATTTCTCTACGACCAATCTAAATATAACAGCATTTATAATATACGTTATAGCTTGGACGCCCTATCTCGTAATTGCACTGAAGTACCCTAATGCCAGCGACACTAAGTTCTATCATTGTGTGTGGATTGGTGTCTGCCGCTCTGTAGTAACCAGCTTCTTGTACAGCGCTATGAATAGAAACTTCAGGAGGGCGTTTGCTCATCTTTTTTACTATTGCTGCTGCAAGAGTACATTGACGGGCTCCTTCAGTAGTAGACATAGGAGAGCTTTAGAGTACAAGACCGCTACTGGTGACGTCAGGGTTCATATTATGCACCAGGCAGTGAACTCAAATAGCCCTCAGCGAGCCGCGTCTTCGTCGCGGGAGACTCAAGAGTTATGATCATACAGATGGGTAAGATAAATTAGTTTTGTAAAAAAATATTTAAAAGATAAAAAAAATCTTTATAATCATATGCCATGATTCGGAACTATTTGGAAGCAGGTTTGAAACTTTTTGAGACTTTATGGCTATTGTATAATCACTAGAATTATATATTAAATTATTTATTAATATTAGTAAGTATATTAAATGGAAAAAATGTATATTCAAATAACAAAGTATACCATGATGTGAGTGAAGTAAGTATTGTTAGTGTTATACATATATATATAATCTGATAATCTATTAGTATAGAAATAAATGTATGACATCCATATACATTTTTTGAATTTGAGGCTCCAAGCCCCAAAAAGGTTTTTCTATGATTTTTCTGGTTGTATAAAGAAAGGCTTTCAGTTATTCATTCCAAACCGTGTGACTACAATGCATATAGTTTAGTTTTTATAGATATTTAGAAGATGTACATAGTCCAGAACCATCCTGAACACATAGACGGGTAATATTTTATAACATATTATTATTTTATTCACTGATGTTAGGTAGGTACCTATTTATAGTGATTGAAAAGATGTTATGTAATTGGTGTTGTGTTTATCTTTATAAATGTCAGTAATTTAAATATCATTACAAAACTATTTAGAAATTGCTAAAAACATGGTAAAAATCGTGGCTATATTTATTATAATTTGTGAAATTAGTTTTTATTTTTGTCATAAAACAAGCCAAGTAAATGTGTTAAAACTTTTTAGAGGAATTGAATCTCGTAGTCATAAAAATATATTTATTTCATTTTCTTCTTACACAATGTGATATAAACATTGAAAACTCAACATTAGGAAAATTTGGTATTTATTTTCTATACATAACATTTCGTCATATTGTAATATTGATTTTTAAGTTTAGTTAATTTGTTCAGTTTGTTTTCGAGAAAACTCAACATTAGGAAAATTTGGTATTTATTTTCTATACTTAAGATTTCGTCATATTGTAATATTGATTTTTAAAGTTTAGTTGTTCAGTTTGTTTTAGTTTTTTAAGATTTTTAAGTTTAGTTGTTAGAATCCAGCTACATGCACTTACTGTTAATTGACTTAATTAAAATATTGATTCTGTATATGATCCATCGCCGTTCTACTCGGGACGAACTTTTTGCCATCCTCTTAAGTTTAAACTCGAAGTCACTCCTATTTTAGGCACGAGTGGCATTCCATTAGTTCACTAGTATTAGTAGATTTGCAGCGGCCAAGTGAGCAGATGAACCCTCTAGGTTAATAAGGCAGGCATTCCTTTCCAAATATACGATTCCATGGAAGATCATCTGCAATGGGAACATACTCATATTTTGTGCTCTTCCAGGGGATCTAAGGATACGAGTGACCATTATTTGAGCCAATCATTATACATAACAATGCCGTGAGCATGCATGTTTAAGACTGACTTTTGTTCTTCTCTAAATATTACATTTCATCAAACAATTGTCTTAAAATAGCCGTATTAAATATAGTTACATAAATGTTCATATCGTCGGATTTTGTTTATCCGCCCAAAACTAAGAGTAGTTTGCGAGGACAGAAGTGACGAATGCTAGGTTTCACACAAGTATAAGCGTGAATTGAGCGAACGACGCAAGCGTGTCGCCGAATGTTGTAGAATAGTTTTTACTAAAAATAATTTGTGTGTGTTAGCGTCATGCGACTTGATTTTATGATGTCCCCATAGCCGAGAACCTTTCTTTTTGGGTCGCAAATATGCAGAAGTGAGCTACCCCACATCTACATCCACAATGACAGTGTTGAAGTGTCCACTGTGCAATCTCAAACACAGCAGACTGTGTGTCTACTATGTAGACACAGATATTGTGTGGTGTGGCCCAGGTAGCAGCAAATTAGGCTCACAAAATTTGAGTCGTTGATATGACGAAGAAGAAAAATTATATAGTTACTACATAAAATATAATTCATAAAACTCGTAAAATTGTAATTAATTTTACTACTTTTTGAAAAAAAAAAGCTTGCTTTGCATGCCGCCGATTGTATGGTTTTGATACAGTACGTCATCATCTCGGTTGCATCCTCCGCTGTTTGCTTCGGAGCGCAGGGTCCGCTTTCCTAGTTTTACGTCTCCACTTCGCCCGGTCTTCAGCATCCTTAGCAGAAAGTCCGTTTGCACGCATGTCCTGCTTTACGACGTCAAGCCAGCTCTTTTTGGGCGCGCCTCTACCAGGCCCCGGCGGAGGCGGCATAGCCAACAAATGTTGCCGGTTTACGCAAGACGTGACCGTACCATCGCAGGCCCCGGCCATAGATGTCCCCGGACGCGTCGAGTACCGACCCCAAATATTTGAGTTAGTCCTTACGTTCCACCTAGTCTTCTTCTATGCGTCCAGGATGTGGATCTGTGCTGTTGCAGGCCATGTATTCTATTTTCCCCACGTTTAGTTTCAGACCGCCGTTCTCAAGTGACTCCTTCCATTTGTTTGCCCGTCTTGTTAGTCTCCCCCTGTCCGCGTCCGTCAGTGCGATATCATCAGCATACATGAGTAGCCACGGAGGCTGCTCGTGTGTGTCTATAATGCTGCTTGACACTTCGTCTAATATCACACTGAACAGGTAAGGGCTGAGAACCGAACCTTGGTTAACCCCAACAGTCACGGGGAAGGGTTTGATGTTACCAACAGCGGTCCTAACTGTTGATTCGGAACCGCGATACATATCTCGGATAATCTCAATATAGATCTCTGGTACCCCTTCGGACCTCGATGCCCACCAGATCATCGGCCGAGAAATGCAGTCTAAGGTCTTCTCCATATCTAAGGATAAGAAATAGAGAGGCATATTCTTTCTCCTGTACTTCTCAATGACGGTCCTAAGGGCAAAAACAGGGTCCATGGTTCCGTGACCAGGGCGAAATCCATATTGACACTCCGAGACGGCACTCTCCTGTCGGATTAGAGTATCCACTATGCGCTCGAATAGCTTCATGGTGTGGGACATACCTTTATGCCGCGATAACTTTAGCACTCCTGCACCGATCCCTTTCTTTGAAAACTGGGGTAATAATACTCAGCCTCGATTGGTCAGGGATCTTGCCGTCAAAGAGAATACGGTTAAAAAGGTCAGTCAGTATATCCACACCACGCAAGCCCATCGCGTTCCAGGCCTCGATAGGGACTCCATCGCCACCGACAGCCTTCCGATTTATCATACGGCGAAGCGCGAGGCGGACCTCGTCCGATGTGATAGGTGGCACTAGTCCCTGGTTCGGAGGGAGGATCGGCGGCTGCACCTCTTTGTGTTGCTTTTCAGCAGCTCGTAGAAGTACGAGCGCCATCTCTCCTTCACCGCAAGGTCGTCGCATAAGAGTTTGCCTTGGGGCTCTTTATCGCCGTGGCATTTTGAAATATCCTGCATAGCCCTATCCCTTGAACGAGTCAGCTTATAGATAAGCTTTAGCCCCTCAGATTATTCTAGCTTATCATATAAAGGTTGCAAGTAGTCTCGTCTGGCTCTGGCAACTGCCTTCTTGCTGGTGCGTTTGGCAACCTTATTCTGGTCGCGATGTTTTCATACAGTACAAGTAAGTGGTTTCCGGTGGTGATATCGAAATATGCAAATTACTGGACTAAATTATGCAACACTTCAGAATTGGCATAAGATGCTTTATATAAAATGACAAAGAGTTTTACAATTTGCCTTTGGCATTTTCACGTAATTTAAGGAGGATCCTTGAAGACTGTTTGTTATAGATAATAATAACTTAAAATATTTCAACGTTGTTTTGGCTTTTTTAATAACAGAAAAATATAAATATAAAGAAGTTTTGTATTATCCCTTATTTATAAATTTATTTATTATATATAAAATCTATTATATAAAAGATAAGAATTGTTATAATTACATTTTACCTAATATTGAGTAGATCGTAAACAACTGTATAAACGTAATATATCTTGTCAAGAAATATTAAATCGTGTATGATGAATATTTACGTACGTCTATTTTTATTTGCTTTAATTATGAGTAAATAAAATATTTGAACATGCATTTAAATTTTGTAAGAAAATATGCTCCATTTGGAAAGTTATTTTGCAAATTTTATAGCTTTTTATACACGAAATCCTACAGTTCACAGTTGTTATTTTTTGGAATACAAAAATGTTTAAATAAGTATTCTATATAAATATATTATATATTATTTTTCGAAAGACAAACTATATTTATTTGTGGAATAGTTTGTAGTAAGTAAGTATTATAAGAAATTATTTATTTTTCATTTATGTAATATTATATTAGTATTTAGGTATAATATAAAGTAAGTAGGTATAATTTTTTTCCTATTGCATTGTTACTATATTGTTAATTTTAGACTATTTTTTTGTAAATATTTATACACTTATATTTTGTAAAACTATACTTATTATATTGTAAAGTATTTATCATAGAAATATTTGTATAAGTGTGTTTGTGTTCAGTGTAAAACCAAGTAGGCATAGGTACATTGCGTAAAGAGAGATTTTTTTTTTTTAAAGTTTGAATGTATAGGAAATGTATACTTTTTTATTCTTACAGTTAATACTAATTAAATGATTTTAATACTGAGATAAGTAAGGGTAAGAATAATTCCAGTATTAACTATATTCACTTTACCTATTTGCATTATTGTTTATATATAAATATATATATATATTATTATTAGGTAAAGTGAATATATATATATATATATATATTCACTTTACCTATTTGCATTATTGCAATAAAATACTTATGTATATATAATATTCAGATACTGTAACCACTATTTAAAGTGCCGCTCATACAAATGAAAATAAAGTCTAATAAAGATAACAATTTCTGTTAGTTTTAGGTGTACTTTTGTAAAGATCGAATGCAATATTCTTTTTTTGTCGAAATTGACTATTTTATGAATCTCAAAAGTGGCCACAGCTGTCGATGCACAAAAAAGTAGCCAATATTATCTAAAATGGGTGTATTTCCACAAAGTTTAAAAATAAGATATTCGTATTATTAAGAAAATATAGGTATTTCAAGAAATGATAGAAAAAGTATTGTTAATACTGCTTTCCAGGAATTGAAATAAGTTTTCAATGTGATATATGGTATTTTCATAAAGTACGGATGCTTGTAAAGTCGAGAGCATTAATATGTGTACACAATGGTTCTTAAGTAATTGAAACAAGGTCTAAAATTTAATAAAATTTGTTTGTTTTAATGCTTGTGACGGTACATATGATTTTTTAAATAAAGCTACTTATAGTATTTTTTTATCAATTAAGTACCTAATATTATTTTTATATAACGCGGGCTAGACTTAGAAAATGTAAAAAAAGAGAAAGTGCTATTTCTTGGTATGGAAATGATGGCAGTTTTCTGGCTGTCTTGTATTACGCTTCTAACCATTATTTTTTCATTAAATACTGTAAAAGTAAAAATAGATAATTTTAGGTACTGTAGTTGCTAAGTATATTACACTTTAACTTAAGATTTTATGGTTCTTGTAGATGTTTGGTGTCTATTGTTATCACGTATGTAATGTAGTTACCACTTAATGTATCTAGAAGAATAACTTATTTTTATTTATTTCTGTACGCCGCTTACTTCGTAAATATCATTTTATATTGTAATATTTATAATACTGAAAATCTGACAAATTAAATGTACTGGGTATAGTTATTATTAGAGTACATGTAAAAACGTTATTTTGTGAATTTTATGAAATATATAATAAAATTGGATTTAATTATAAATTCTTGAGTTCGCATGCACTAAACTAATTGCATAAATATGAATTGTTTTATGTTTAAGTAAATTTGAATTAAGCTTGAAAAAAATAATTTTGATATAAAAAGGAATCCTGATCTCCCACCTCAGGACTTCTGATATAATTCTGGGATGTAATCTGTGATGATTCATTCATTATTGCAGCTGATTCAAACAAAATTATACAACAGTTGACCTATCGAACATTAACCATAATTCAATTGGGGGGCTAGAAATATTTTTCGGATTCCATTACTATTTTCTTTATAGTCTACTACGAAACACACAAATAAATTTGACTGGTATAAGAAGTCAGTATGTTGTATTTATATTGATAAAGTAGAACATTATTAAAATGTATATCTTTTGGAGAGTCTATTGTAAAGATAAAAAGTAATAAAATGATACAAACACGAAAAAAGTTGTTTCTGATTAATATACTTCTATTTTATGTAATAATTTAAATATATTTTTATATGAAGAAATTTTTCAAACTTTTTGTTCAGATATTTTTATACAAAAAGTTTGGCAATACAAGGTTTTGGCAAGTTATAACTAATCATATCATGTATTATGCGCAATTTCAAGTACGCTTACGAATTATGGCACACGTTTGGAGTAGGTTTGTAAAGGTCCGTACTTAGATTATTGCTGACTACATCAAGTTACATTTTTCAATGTATTGCATATGAAATTCAACGAAAGATAGACTTGAATATAACCAATTATGGAATTAATATTTCAAGTTCTGGTATAATGAAATAAAATCGTCATTATGGCCAAATATGAATAATCTTCATTGTAAACAAAGCACTCCTGTCATTTTGTAATTTTTTCGGATAGTCATCGCTATTCAGCGCGGGAATGCTGCCTGTGTGATGCGGTAGTTTTTAAGTTTTCCTTTTTTTGTAGATTAGTTATAGTTTAGTTTTGTTAAGTTTTAATTTAAGTTTTTATTAATTTAAGTTGTTATTAATTTTTTGTATTTTTCTTTTGTATTATTATTTTATTACTTTTAGTTTTTACAATATTTAAATGACTGACCTAGTTTCTAATATGAAGGACAAAATAGATAGTGCTAGAACGACTTAAAGATTTATAAAACATTGGACTCGTAATCTTTGTATCTTGAATTCTTGACCAAAGATTTGGATTATTGAAATCTTTTTGATATGTAGGTACATTATTGCTAAAAATTCTATAATCTTGATAAATTTGAAATCAATGTTTAATGTACGACATCTAACTCGATTCTAATTTCAATAAATGCGAACCAGTATCATGTATTTTACTTTAATATACCCAAAACACATATAAATGAAATTATTAAATATTGCCATAATAAAAAACTCATATGTATACCCCAGGAGCGCCACGTGCCGGCCGTTTAGGGCGCCATGCTGTCCATAATAATATAATCCATCGGAACCTTGCCACCATACACGTTCCTCTTCGATCTCGGGATGATGGCAAGAGACCATATGGAATAATATATTGGTGCCCTGGAGATTG
Source organism: Euzophera pinguis (assembly GCA_947363495.1). Classification (NCBI taxonomy): domain Eukaryota; kingdom Metazoa; phylum Arthropoda; class Insecta; order Lepidoptera; family Pyralidae; genus Euzophera; species Euzophera pinguis. The sequence continues at coordinate 3,653,325 of OX376154.1, forward strand.
GGTCGGCTACTTGTGTTGAATGCAACTTGCGCCGACACATTTGTTTCGTCCCATCTTCAGGCCACCAAATCAAAGGTTAGTGCTGCTCCGGCTGAGGGGGAGAACCTCAAAGGGCGCAAATAGGCTGGTAGGTATAAGTAAACTACAATGGGCACTTTTTGGGTTTGAAACTGTGGGGTCCATCGGCTGGTATCTAATTACGCATTTGAGGATAACAGTTGCCATCCAAAATGGTAGTCTTTTCGGTACACTACCGCAAGTCAACTTGTAATAAATACTTTAATTATTAAAATTTTCTAATCTTTAGATAGTTTGTAGATTTTATTTTGAAAATCAAAGTATAAAGGAAACATAGAACTATTATATATTATAGACGTTTCTTAATTTTGACCAATAATACATTTTTTGGTAGAAGAAAGTAGATGGTAGGTAGTCAGAAGGGGTTTCTAACCCGTTCGGGAGTGCATCTATTTATCTTCTATATAATTTTTGGGTGACCCTCGCATCGCCATTTCAGGGGGCTTACCATAATGTCTTATAGCAGTATTATTTTAATATTACTCTCGAAATTCGTACCATGACACGTAAAAAACAATATTACTATAAGCTTGCATTTCCTAGCAGTTTTGATGACGTCACAGTAAATTGTTCATTCAATTTCGTACCATGAGCAGTATTTGACAGTTAGCAATGTTGTTTTTACGTCAAATTTAGCGATCTTGAAAAAGTTGGTCGGATGTGATGGAAACAAAACTTTTTTCATGTTGAGTGTGATTCTTTCAATGATCTTGTGTTACAAATAACAAGGTAAATTCATGGTAAATTCTAACTTTGTGCAAAAAACTATTAGTGTGCGACTGTGTGTGTTGAATCTTTCATTATTATGTGTTAGATTTGTTTTGTGTTAGTTACGTGATGTTTTTTAAGTATACCTCGTCCGGCCATAAGTTCTGTTACAAATAAAAATGCATTTTTTATGAAGTAATGTAATATTACTAAAACTTATATGTACATATTTATTAGCCTCAGCAAAAAATAAAAACAATATTCTGTTCAAAGTGGACACCTTTGGCTTTTAAAGGCCTTTTAATCTGTCTGGCCATGAATCTATGGATTCACGCACTGTTGCCATGGGAAATTTCGCCATTGCTTGCTCCAGAGATTTTCTAAGAGACTCAATGTCGCCGTGTCGTTTAGAGCAAGCCGTTAGACAGAAACCTAAAAATAAAAACATCTTAATTATTTTAGTAACTTAATATAAAAAAGTGGCAGTGGGCGGGGCACATAGCGCGGAGAACCGATGGCCGAAGGGCAGAAAGGGTCTCGAATGGCAACCACGTACCGGTAAGCGTAGCATTGGACATCCACCGACCAGATGGTCAGATGACCTGAAAAAGGTCGCAGGTAAACGCTGGATGCAGACTGCTGCCAACCGATCATTTTGGAAATCATTGGGAGAGGCCTATGTCCAGCAGTGGACTGACTGCGGCTGAAATGATGATGATGAATGTAAAAAAATAATAGACATTTTACTATTTTTTCCACAAGACATGATAGGCTAGGCTAGCGACAATGCCGGCTCCTCTGTTACTGCTAGACCCTCGTTCAACAAAGGAAGGAGAAGAGTACGAGAACGCTGTCCCCATTCACAGTTCTCTCTCGAGAAAAACCTGTGAATCTGGACCCCGCATTTAACTTACTTGGAATAAGCCAAAGCTATTATTTAAATATTTTTATCTAAACAAACTCAGTGCGAGACCTTTTGAGTGACTGCGCGTGAACTGTCAGTTGTCTTTATAAAACGTAAAAAAATGTTCCGAATCTCATTTGCGTGCACAGCTTCGTTTGTAATCAAAACCCAAATTTCATTTTTTATTTGTTGTAATTGAAATTTAATAATATAAATGTATTTTATATATTTTGAACACAAAATCAACTTTAAAAACACACATTTAAATTTAATATATTGAATTATTCAATATATTAAATTTAAAATTCAATATTTCGTAACGAGAGTCAATCGGAACACTGCGTAAAAGTGATGCAGCTATACGAATTATATAGCGGAGTCTCGCTCTCACAATCGCCAGGGAATAGACAAATCATTCGTTCTTTCACAACTCTAAGCAGGAATACAACAATCTTGTTTTAAAAGTTCATGGTACGATTTGGAACAATATTATTTTAAGCTTAAAACAAGATGGGCGAAAACCATGATGGTTTTGTTAAAGTTTATGGTAAGCCCCCAGGGCTCAGGCGCAAAACGTCTCTTTCGCAAAATGTCCCCTGATCGTAAAACGTCTCTTTAGCAGAATGTCTCTTTCGCAAAACGTCTCTTTCGCAGAATGTCTCTTTCGCAAAATGTCTCTTTCACAAAAGGTCTCTTTCGCAGAATGTCTCTTTCGCAAAATGTCGCGCCACAGGGACTTTAGAATGAAATTGCGATTTTCAAAGCAAAATCATTTATTTTAAAAAATGATTTTGCTAGCACTTCCACAATTCTTAAAAAAGATTATTTTTTTACAAATGTTCAAATAGCTTAATTTAAGTTTAACTGATTTTGCTTTGAAAATCGAAATTTCATTCTAAAGTCCCTGGCGCGACATTTTGCGAAAGAGACATTCTGCGAAAGAGACATTCTGGGAGCGAAACATTCTGCGAAAGAGACTTTCTGCGAAAGAAACATTCTGCGAAAGAGACATTTTGCGAAAGAGATATTATATTTCAGAGTTTTTTTACCCGCGGTCACAGAATAATATGGTAGAGCCGCAGCTACGCATTTACTGCACATGGTAATGGAACCCTATTTTTAAAATGACTTGCAAAACCGGTGAGTCGAATGATTTTCGTTCGATATCGAATGATTTTCAATCGATATTATCGATTTTACGTGAGTCACACTTTTAAAAATAGGGCTCCATCTACCAACGGACTTTCATTGGCAAAATACGTCTGGTACCTAGTCCTCTTCTTTGCGAGTCGAAAAGGCTACTTAATTATTTATTACTAGCTGTTTTCCGCAGCTCCGCCTGCGTCAAAATGTGGCCTATTTTTGACCCCGGATCTTTAACTATATTCATACCAAATTTCATCAAAATACGTTCAGCGGTTTGGCTGTGAAAGCGTAACAGACAGACTTCCGCATTTATAATATTAGTATGGATAGTATGGATATGGGTTCAAATTAAAAAAAAAGCTTATCACAAATGGTTATTGGAAAACTTATTTTATTCTGTAAATGACTACCTGACAGAGGAGTATATAACGATTGTGTGACTGTAGCGTGTGTTTTTATTTTTCATTGACATATAAAAATGTATTAATTAATGACATTACATTTCGAATTATATAGTAGACTAGCTGTTTCCCGCAGCTCCGCCTGCGTACAAAAGGAGCCTATGTTTGACCTCGGGTCTTCAACTATATTCATACCAAATTTCATCAAATTCCGTTCAGCGGTTAGGCCGTGAAAGCGTAACAGACAGACAGACTTTCCTACTTATAATATTAGTGTGGTATTATCTTACTGTTTTCAACAGTTAGATAGGCTAGTTCGATATTATTATGTAATTTAAACATCTGTCTCCTTCAATTGCAAATAAAAAATACGTTCAGCGGTTTGGCTGTGAAAGCGTAACAGACAGACTTCCGCATTTATAATATTAGTATGGATAGTATGGATATGGGTTCAAATTAAAAAAAAAGCTTATCACAAATGGTTATTGGAAAACTTATTTTATTCTGTAAATGACTACCTGACAGAGGAGTATATAACGATTGTGTGACTGTAGCGTGTGTTTTTATTTTTCATTGACATATAAAAATGTATTAATTAATGACATTACATTTCGAATTATATAGTAGACTAGCTGTTTCCCGCAGCTCCGCCTGCGTACAAAAGGAGCCTATGTTTGACCTCGGGTCTTCAACTATATTCATACCAAATTTCATCAAATTCCGTTCAGCGGTTAGGCCGTGAAAGCGTAACAGACAGACAGACTTTCCTACTTATAATATTAGTGTGGTATTATCTTACTGTTTTCAACAGTTAGATAGGCTAGTTCGATATTATTATGTAATTTAAACATCTGTCTCCTTCAATTGCAAATAAAGAATTTGAATTGAATTGAATTTGAACAGTATGTGGCTGCACCATTCTGTCACACGGAGCGGGTTTGGATGACCAAATCGTCTGGAGCTCGTTAGTCGAGCGCGACCCGCGTATCCGTATCGAATGCGCGAGTCAAGCGATGGCGTGACGCGACCACTATTGGATTGGTAGCCATTTAGTGACATTTTCTATATTGAGCTCCTCCGTGCACGTTAAGCCGTTGTTCCCGGTTGTTGTCGATAGATAGCAGTCGTGAGGCTATGTCAGATGCCTTAGGGCAGTCTGAAAAATTCTGACAGTGTTGGCCACTAACACACCTCGGGTCATGTTCCTGTTGGTTTGGTTTCCCGGTAAAAAGGGTAACGGAGGTAAGACCGCAGTCGCTCCATTGTAATAACCATTTCCGCCAAATCTAGGACCATGACTTACAGCGTACCCTAGGCTCCGAAGCGTAAGCTGACGACGCAACTAGGAATAACGCTAGGATGATGATGATGCACCGCTCTGTCTGACAGAACGGACTTGGAGGACCAAATTCTCAACCGTGCAGGAAACTATGCAATTTCGGCATTTCAATAAGTCAAATACCTATTAAGAAACTTCCACGTGAGTTTCTTATGTTCAACATACTTTATTCATTTATATCGAGTGAGTTCTATGGGCAATCGACCCTTTTCACTCTGGTGTCCGATAACATATATTATAAAGCGGAAAGATTTGTATTTTTGTGTGTATGTTTGTAATGAATAAACTCAAAAACTACTGTGCCGATTTCAAAAATTCTTTCACCATTGGAAAGCTACATTCACCCTGAGTAACATAGGCTGTATACCGCAGGTGGAGCTGCGGGAAACAGCTAGTATAATATAAACCTACATTTATCTTTATATTACATTATATTGTTACCTAGTTCTTAACTTAACTAGGTTTGGCTTCGCGTAATTTTTAAGAAAAGTAGTCTATATCTGACGATACGGACACCAACATATCCAGCCACACTGTCCGAATGGACACTTTTGAATTGTAATATTTTTTAGTGACAATTCGGACACAAATGTTCTGTACAGTCAGAAACAAATTTCCCATGATAATTTAAAAGTCGAAAGCTGTAAAAACACCGGGCCGAAAGACTCGGGGTACAATATTTTGGATTTTTCTTCGATCGATTGGGACAATCGCTTCTAAATTAAGCACTGTCCAAATAAAAAATGTCTGACTTTATTATTTACTAGCTGTGTTTTATCACTGTGTGTATCTGGAATGGATTTCATCCTAAGCCTTAGTATATAGATATTATTTCGAAAATAAATTCATAAAGTACTAAGTTAACAGAAATTACGAGGAGGTGCATAGAAAAAAAAATACAAAGTATGGGCGGCATTTTTTAATGTGAAAGGTTCGCTGAGAACCTCCTTATAATGTCTGCGATCCTAGTACTTTGGCAGATAGTTATTCTTATTCTTATCGCGTCGGCTCTGGCAGTTTTTATACGTATAATAACTATTTATTAAAACAGGAACATTCTGTATTCCCTTGAAAAATATAACAAAATAATTTAGTGTTTTTAGTTAAGTTTTTAAGTATTATTTGTGGCATAACTCAGGTGCCATTTTATTTGAGTTATTTTATACATATTATATGCACGTTTTAAATAATTTCCGTCTATTTTTTAACATACCAGTAGCCTAGTGTGTAGTGTAGTACATGTCGACAAAACAATTTATTACAGCCACTCTAAAATATTCTTTCATCTAGTTCGTTACATTTTTTTCACATTACTATATAAACAGCTTTACACACTTTACATTACTATATAAACAGCTTTAATAATTTGATGGTCTCCGAATTGTCACTGAAAAAATATTGAAATTCAAAAGTGTCAATTTGTAGAGGAGGTGGTAATTTGGAACCTGCTGATAATTTGGAACCCCTTAATATCCCAGAAACAGTCAACGAAATCTGTTAAAAACCTATGAAATTACGTCGAACTGATGTCATTGAATGTATTAGCGTCACTAGCGCCATTTTTGCATCGAGTTTGGACTTTTCATACGAAGTTTAAATTTTGTGTCATCTGCAAATGTTTTTTACTTTTATTTCATAATACTGTCAAAACTTTTGTTTTTGTCTAAAAGTATAAAATACAGTAGGTGTTACACGAAGTATATACGCATAAGTTTACATTGTCAGAGGTAAGTTTTAAGATTTATTTGAACTAGTTTTTGTTTTCTTGATTATTTGGTAACAAAGTAAGGTTTTGATTTTGGAACCCGATAGGTGCAGGTAATATGAAACCGGGTTCCAAATTACCCGCAATGCATTTAATACCTTTTTTCCTACCTCAAGCTTTCTCTGTAGTGTTATTTTTTGCAATTTTTTTTTGGGTTTTAGGGTATATAATAAGTACATGTTATGTTGATCAATATAAATACATTTTATTTGTGAATCTCTCTGGCAACCGGCAGGACAAGCAATAGTTTGTTGTTAAGTAGATAATATATCTGAAATTAGTATTGTATCCATATTATACATATTTTATATTTATATTATTTAATGATTATGTCTGATGATGAATCGTTTCACTCCTGCATGTCAGATAATGATAATTTTCAAGAAATTGAGACGTTACATGATGTTCTGCTACACAAAATGTCGGGAACATCTTTTTTCTTTAATGTCTGCCATCTGAATGCACAGAGCATTCCAGGTCACTATACTGACTTTCTCGATACGTTCTCTTCTTCTCTTTTTGATGCCATACTGGTCTCTGAGAGTTGGTATAAAACATTTCATTCTTCTTCAGTTTACCCTCTACCAGGTTACATTTTGATACGCAACGACCGTGAAGATAAACGCTGTGGAGGCGTCGCCATTTATCTCCGTAGTCACATCCCGTACAAAATTTTAATTTCTTCACCCCCCGTTTATTCTTCGGATGCGGAATTTATTTTTCTTGAAATCACCGCCAATGGTGCAAAGGCACTTCTTGGAGTCGTTTATTGCCCGCCCTCTATCAATTATTTTTCTCAAATAGAATCAGTATTAGACTCCCTATGTTCGGATTACATGCATCATATAGTCATGGGTGATTTGAATACCAACCTCAGATTTAGTGATAACCCTCGCTCCCAAAAATTGCTCGGCATCCTAAATTCTGTGAACCTTTCTGTGTTGCCTCTTGAGCCTACCCATTTCAATCCGCATACTGAAGATACGTGGCTGGATTTGATACTAACGTCATCTCCTGATCTAGTCCTTAGACACGGCAAAGTACCAGCGCCTGCTTTTTCGAGACACGATCTTCTCTATTTGTCTTATAAATTAAAATTACCTAAGCCTAAGCCGACTATTATTTGGATGCGTAAGTTTAATAATATTGACCGCGAAAGGTTACTGAGTGATGCAGCTACGTTGGATTTTACTCCCATAGTGGAGGCTAACTCCATGGATGAAAAGGTTTCAAGGTTGAATTCTACTGTGATATCTTTATACGATAAACACGCCCCCTTGAAAGCAGTGAAAATAAAACGTCCACCTTCTCCGTGGATCACGAAAGGCGTTCGTATGGCGATGTCAAGGAGGGACCGCGCCTTTCGGGCTTATAAACGCGACCGCTCTGAGGACACTTGGTCTCTCTACAAGATAGCGCGAAATCGGTGTAATGGAATGGTGAGAGCAGCAAAACGGAAATATTTCTGTGACAACCTGTCTGAATCCTCATCTGCCGATATTTGGAAGTTTCTTCGTTCTCAAGGACTCTCTAAAAGTAAAAGCAATTTCTCTTTCCCTTCTTCTTTTTCTTTGAATGATTTCAATAACCACTTCTCTACCTCTTCTTCTCTTGATGCAACCCGTAAATCAATGACTATTTCTCAGATTTCCGCGATGGCCCAACCTGTACAAAATTCTTTTTCATTTACCTCAGCAACTGAAGACGAGATCTGCAAGATCATTAAATCGATTAAATCCAAAGCAGTAGGGTGTGATGATGTGAGTCGGCAAATGATCACAAATATCCTTTCAATAGTTCTGCCTATTCTGACTCACATCATTAATTTTTCTCTCGCCACTGGGACCTTTCCTTCTATTTGGCGGAAAGCGTTCGTAATTCCACTTCCTAAAGTTTCGTCACCTCAAACGTTAAAAAGCTTCAGGCCGATTTCAATTCTTCCTTTTCTTTCTAAGGTTCAAGAAGCCGTTGTGCACGCTCAAATATCTGCTTACATTTTTTCCAACTCCCTTCTTACTCCTTACCAGTCTGGCTTTCGTCCTGGTCACAGCACTGCTACTGCATTGCTTAAAGTTACCGAAGATATCCGGTTAGGAATGGAGAGTACGATGGTCACCACACTTGTATTAATTGATTTCTCAAACGCGTTCAACATGGTTGACCACGATATTCTCCTTGCTATCCTCCAATATTTGCAATTCTCTCCACCAGTAGTAAATTGGTTTTCTGATTACCTCCGTGACCGCCAACAAGCAGTTCGTATGGATCGTGAGTTGTCTGACTGGAATACCCTCTGCACTGGAGTGCCGCAAGGTGGCATTCTTTCTCCTTTACTTTTTTCTATCTTCATAAATCTTCTTTCTTCTTCCATTGACTGCTCTTACCATTTCTATGCTGACGATCTACAAATATACGCACAGTCTACAGTAGATAACATTGACTCAGCAATCACCGAGGTAAACTCAGCTCTGTCGGCTATCTCTTCGTGGTCTGCTGGCTTTGGAATCAGTGTCAACCCAGATAAATGTCAGGCAATCGTTATTGGTAGCAGTAGACAAATTAACCAGCTCGAACTTAGCTCTGTTTCACCTATAACCTACAATAATAACGTTATTCCTTTTCGTAATTCTGTTAAAAACTTAGGTCTCCATATTGATGTCACACTCAGTTGGACTACTCATGTGGCTGAAATCAGCCGCTCTATTAATATTGTTCTTCAACAGCTGAATCGTCTCAGAAATTTTCTACCTATTAAAACGAAGATTCTTTTGGTTCAAACCTTAGTTTTTCCAATTTTGGACTATGCAGATGTATGCTATCCGGACCTTAATCAAGATCTTCTAAATAAGCTAGATCGTCTAGTAAATAACTGCATCCGCTTCATATTTTGCCTCCGTAAGTATGATCACATATCGCCTTACCGCTCCGAGCTTAGATGGCTACAAATTCGTCAACGCAGAGAGCTTAGGCTTCTCTGTGCACTCTTTTCGATCCCAATGAATCCTCAATCTCCTGATTATTTAAAATGTGATTTCAAATATTTATCCGACTCTCATGACCGTCAACTTCGCTCTTCTAATTCTCTCTTACTAAGTACTCCTCTTTTTCGCACCAGTTTTATGGCTAATTCCTTCACTTTACAATCTACTCGACTTTGGAATGCTTTGCCTGCTGATATTAAGGAAAGTCCTAACAAATTTTTATTTAAAAAGCGGGCTCGTGTGCACATTTTGGACTCGCTCAGTTAATGAAAACTTCTCAATGTGACTTGACTTCATCATTGGTATTTGTGTAGTTGTGTATGTTTTATGTATGTTTACGTAGTCTATGAACTTAAGCTTTTGATAAAATTTGCTCTATAAGTAATACATTTTTCCCCCTTAACTTTTTTGCGCCAAACTATCTTTCCGTTTCTCCCAATGGTTGACTGGTAGAGAATGCTCTTAGCATTAAGTCCGCCAATTGTTATAAGTATATGTGTACTTTGTGGAACAATAAAGTTTTAATAAATAAATAAATAAATAAATAAGCTACTGATGATGACCCTCATCTACCGTCTACCAGTACGCATATTGCTGTTCAAATGACACAGCCAGAACCTCAACCAGGCCCTAGTGGACAGGCAAATCAGTCTTCTCCGCAAGTGAACACATCTTACCGGTGCCGACACCAAAGAATAAAAGATCTAACAGAGGTCGTAAGTCATGTGGCGCTGACTTTATTGACTTTATTGACCGGGTCTCCTTACAAACAGCATTTTGAGGAGTCAATTAACTCTATAGCGCAGAGAGGAAGAAGTCGGGGAAGAGCTCGTGGGCGTAGTGGTGGGCAGAGTGTTGCAAAGTCTTCTAGAACTCCTCTAAAAAGCCAGGATTCTACCTCTTCGGGTTCAGAATCTTCTGTTTCTTCAGGTGACACTGTAATGTCAGAAAATATTACCGCGCATGCCCAGCCCACAAATCAAGATGACGCTTGTTGCATTTTTTGTTCTGAAAATTACTCCAACGATCAACAGGGTGAAACCTGGATTCAGTGCCAATCATGCAGGTTGTGGGCACATATTGAATGCTCAGGATGAGACGCGGAGTATTATATTTGTGATTTTTGTATGTAAATTTATTCCATACTTATAATTTGGAACCCGGGTTCCATTTAATACCAGCACCAGCTCTACGAATATTTTTTTTTTTTTTCAATAAAGCAATTTTTTTCTATAATGACTGATTATATTTTATAAATTAGTTTCTAATATAAAAGTTAATAAGTTTTTAAATATAGAAAGACAGTTTTGATTAGTCAAATAGTTTTCTTAAAATACTCAAAAAACAAAGTGGGGTTCCAAATTACCACCCCCTCCTCTACAGTGTGGCCGAATATATTTGTGTCCGTATCGTCAGCAATCAGTTATAAGTTATATGGCGTTCCCGGTCACACCCTTCTTACCCGTGTACAAAATTGCAACCGATTATGTTCACCTATTTTTGAGTTAGAATGGCCTAACTGACCCGTCTTTGTTCTATATATTTGTTTAGATATACATCTATACTAATATTATAAAGCTGAAGAGTTTGTTTGTTTGTTTGAACGCGCTAATCTCAAGAAATACTGGTTCGAATTGAAAAATATGTTCGCTTCACTCGCTCGCTTATATTATTATCACTGCATAACCTTTTCTTCTTATTTTTTTTTTTTTTTTTAACGTAGGGGAAATGCATTTACGCACAAAGTGTAACCTAACTTCTGTAACTAAGTCGGGGTATGTATAATCCTTACGTAGTACCATGATACAGAAGGTATCTTCGTTTCCTCTCTTTTCCGCTTTTAGGTCTGCTGTAAGAAATTTCTTTAGAAATAAGCATCTCCCTTGCACTGTCTTTTCCTCTTATAATCCTTTGCATTGAAAATTGTGTGCATGAATAAAGTAAATAAATAAATAAGGTACGTTAGGTTATGGTAATGCAGTGACCATATTGAAATCTAGAATATTTTAAACTTATAAAATCAGATATTTTAATTAATATATAACTATTACATTATCCATAAATTAATATTTAATAAGTTGTTTCGACTTGGAATTCTTTCTTTTCTTTTTGTTTTAGATTAGTTAGTTGGTAATTTTTTGTTAAGTTTTTAATTTAAGTTTTTAATACTACTGTCTTTTGAAATTTTTGTCTTAATTTTTATTATCATTTTAGAAGAGTTTTAGTATTTAAAAATTTTAAATATAATTTTTATTTTTTATTTTGTAGCTTATAATTTATGAAGAACAAAATAAACAGTGCTAGAACGGCTTTAAGATTTATAAAACGTAGAACGTTTGGACTTAATCTATGAATTTTGACCAAAGATTTGAATTATTAAAATCTGTTTGATGTTAATTCATCATTATTGCTATTAATTCTGTAATCTTGATAAATTTTAAATCAATTTTAATGTACGACAACTAACCCGTCTCTAATTTCAATAAATGTGAACCAGTATCATGTATTTTAATTTAATATAATATACCCAAAACACATAAAAATGAAATGATGAAATATTACCATAAAAAGCCCCAGGAGCGTCTGCCGTTAAGGGCGCCTTGCTGCCCATAACAATATAATCCATCGGACCCTTGCCACCATACACGTTCCTCTACGATCTGGCTCGGGATGATGGCAAAAGACCGGATGGAATTGGTGCCCTGGGAATTGGGTCGGCCACTTGTGTGGGCTGCAACTTTTAGAAGTACAAAATTTTGGGACCGTGAGTACGGAGCTACGGGTACCTCGTAGAAGCATTCCCGTGACTGGAGGGCTGGTAAATACGGGATTACTGAAGATAAGCATCTGCCATCTAATATTGCAATGTTTAGATACTAGATGGTAAGTAGGTAGGTCTCTAATCAGAAGGGGTTTCCAACTGTGGGGGACTGGAGTGCTATTTTTGGAAAGTTCGACGAAGCAAAATCGGCGAGTCGATTTGAAAGTCGAAAAGTATTGTTGTTGTATATCGAATAATTATTATTCCATTGATGATATACAAAAATAATTTATACGATATCGAACGATTTTCATTCGACATATGAGTCATTTCAAAAATAGGGCTCCAGTTCGAGAGTGCATATATATATATAACTAGCTTTTTCCCGCAGCTCCGCCTGCGTCAAAAAGTAGCCTATGTTTGACCCTGGGTCTTCAACTATATTCATAATAAATTTCATCAAAATCCGTTCAGCGGTTTGGCCGTGAAAGCGTAACAGACAGACAGACAACTTTCGCATTTATAATATTAAGTATGGATTTCTTAGTGACCCTCGCCACTACTTTAGCAGTCAAACAGTGCAATTATATATGTATTTCTTTTTTACCTGCGGTCACAGAACAATATGGTAGAGCACTTTAGCACGCGTGCGGTAGTCGAATGAAAATCGAATGATCTTCATTCGACTCAACGATTTTGCGTTAGTCGTACTTTTAAAAAATAGGGTTCCTGCAACAGTCTATCATTGGCCCATATACCTCTGGTAGTTTGTGGTATGTTTGTGGTTTGTGGACCAGTATGTGGCTACCTTCACTGCTCTGTCGTTAGCCTCCTCCGAATTCTCAAACGTGCGGAACTATAAATCCATATCCATACTAATATTATAAATACGAAAGTCTGTCTGTCTGTCTGTATTTCTGTCTGTTACGCTTTCACGGCCAAACCGCTGAACGGATTTTAATGAAAATAGGTATGAATATAGTTGAAGACCCGGGGTCAAACATAGGCTACTTTTTGACGCAGGCGGAGCTGCGGGAAACAGCTAGTTTTTTATAAATAAAAAATAAAACGAATTCAAAAAGTACACAAAAAGAGCTTTATCGCCGCCTTGCCATCTCTTTCAATGACAATATTATTTTTATTAATATTTTGTATACTCTGACACCAGGGTGTACATGGTCGATTGATAATGTAACCTACACGAAATGATGATGATTAATATTATTTCTATTCAAGACACATAAGTGTTATAATCAAACTCTACAATACAAATGCGCCAGAGCATGAAAATCTCTATTTATATATTCTAAGACAATAAATGCAAATTGTCATGCTATAGAATAAAAAAAAATCTTTAGGTGCAAGAACAATAATGGTTTTCTTGTAAACGTACGAACCACGTACGTTTACAAGAAAACCATTATTGTTCTTGCCGTATAACCCTTAACGTTGTTAAACAAAGCACGAGATCAAAAGAAAAAGTATCTACCGAATCTCCAAGCCATATTTAGCTCATATCTTGTTATTTCCGTGTGGCACCCGTTTTTGTTGAATGTCAATCGTCATATAGCCTTGCCCAAGTCTTTCCAACAAATTGTAACGGTGAAAGGCGCCGCTGGACGCTTAGTGGGGGCAGGCAGGGCTGCCGGCAAACCCAAGTGTCAGTTTCATGGTTCCGTTCTGACCCGCGCGACGGCAATTCTGTTCCGTGCCATAAGTCTCAATGGCAAACTTTTCCTTTCGCGCATTTTTTTAAAACTATTCAGTGTTGTGGGTGATGTGAATTACAAGTCGTTGAAATATGTTACTGTTTGCACTTTTCTGGACTGCGCTCGCGCCGGCGATTGCTCAAGGTGAGAGACTTAAGCGAATTTTAAACGCATAACTTAAGCGGTTAGAATGTTAGCAGATAACTTAGCCGAGGTTAATGCAATTTGTGATGGTGTAACTATAGTGTATCACTGTCTTTTGTCGACGTCGGCTCGTGTGTTGTTTTCTTTATGAAAGCCTGTTTAACGCGCTTGTAATATGAATATATATTTTATATACCAAATTATATCACGGAATGGCAACTCTATTCAGTAGAGTCCGGGTTTCTCTTTTTCCCTTACATATTAGGGATTAAAATATCTTTGTCTTCTATCCCATTTATAAATAATGTGGTCTCTATTATGTATCAAAATGAATGTTAAAAACACGTTTTAAAAGTGCGTGGAAATTTGTCGATTTTTTACTGAGTCATATAGGTACTGATGATGAGCAAGCGCGCTAGAGTTCATATTATTTTACATTCTCCCGATTTTTATGGTAAAAGGTAAACTGAAAACCTTACCCTTTAACCTGAATAATTATTATAGTCACTGTATTAAATTTAATTAAAATCGGCCGAGCAGTATTTTAGTATCATTAATATACATATAGTGTTTTATTTATTAAGTGTGTGTAAATGGTTGATTAAAAAGTATTCATGTGCTATCTTTTAAGTTTCCTTAGCGCCTATTATGACCTGCGTTTTTTATAATACGTTGTGTTGTACCATATATGCATAAATATATATATGAATATACACCTGATAAGGGCAATCCAAGTTCATAATCCATACTTCCATATTATTATTATAAATGCAAAGTCTGTCTGTCTGTCTGTTACGCTTTCACGGCCAAACCGCTGAACGGATTTTGATGAAATTTGGTATGAATATAGTTGAAGACCCGGGGTCAAACATAGGCTTCTTTTTGACGCAGGCGGAGCTGCGGGAAACAGCTAGTAAATCATATTTATTTCTAGCTCTTGGCATAAGCCCTCGTTGTAGGACAATGTTTTAAAATATTCTATCACGCACGGCAGTTAGACCACTACAGTTGAATCACAATTAATAGTGGAAGATTGGTCCTAATGAGGCCATTCCAAAACTGGTAAAAAACTTGTATAATTACTTCTGCACTTATATAATTAGCAGGCTTTGTCTGTAACGATGATGTTAGAAATCAGTAGAGCGATTAAATAAATACCGAACCTGCCAAGCGTGAACGCAAAATGGTGTGTTATTGTTTTATGTACTTATATGTAACTGGCCTGTTGCTAATATATTAGGGTTATATAGTCAATTGACTTTGCACACCCTTGTGTCAGAGATTTTCGTAATCATTCCTCCGCTTCTGATGATAGATGGCAACCAGGATCGGCTTATCGTGTCTTCCAAAGAATGTTGTTGTTTTTTTTTGTTGTTGAAACCAGTTTGATAAGGACATTTCAGGTTTGAATCACCTGATTTTCTGATAATAAAGATGTTTCTGTGAGACTGCGTGTGTTGTACAACATCGCTAATACTTAATACTCAATCGTGGATCGAATAGGACAAAAAAGTGTCGTTACATCCACTGGTGGATCGTAGGGGTGAATTTAAGTGGAGGGATATATTTTTCCCCCTTAATAAGTAAAAATCTACGTTATCACTGAAATAATTTGAAAAATGGTACTGTGAAAACTCATAGGTTATTTTTACTTCTATGTAAAAATTAAGGATTGACTGACCATGCAAACCACTTCATATGAATGTATGACTTGAGTCTTAGAAGAATATTTTTTATAGATATGTATTACAAAATGGACCCTGCAAGAAAGGGGTCAGAATTTTTGACATTGTCTTTTACGTAGTATAAACATAAATAAATAAATACATTATAATACATTGTAGGTATTGTCAGATGCTGTCGGTAACAAAACGCAGCGAAACGTGACTCTTGGCTAGATTGCCCCCATTAGGAGCGATTTGTAAAAACTTGTAGTTATCTAACATTCTGGCTGTTACATGGATCAAAAAATACAATATGTCTTTATTGCCTATATTACATTTACATTACATTATGATACATATAAACTATGAAGCAAAGACGGGCTTATTGCTAAGCAATCTCTTCCAGCCAATCTTTTTGTAGTATCACAAAATGGATAGTAGGTATAGTAGAAAGGTGTGGTAATATGTGAATACATAATATACACATGTACACAAGAAATAAGAGTAACAGCAGAGACCAACAAATGCTCATTGTTTTTGTTTTAAATCAACAGCCCCATAAAATATATATCTACATTTTTATCAAATGTAGTAGAGTTACTCAAACAACAAAATTTCTTATCTTTAGCAACTATTGTGTGGATAATATTCTACAGATAAATAATTCTCAAGCTATAATCGAAGAGTTCAAAAACCTGTGAGTTTTGAGAGTTACTTTCATTGCCGCGGGCCTTCCTATGAAACTGGTGGGGCTTAGCATTTAACCTCTAAACTTAAGAAAAAGAAATCGAAAATGTACTTTCCTTACTCGTAGTAAAGCGATAGCATTCTGTAGTAAAGCTAAAGGCTGTAGAGTACGTCTCTAGATAGCCATAAACCCCCGAGCTAAGCCCCATAGGAATCCTATTTTTCAAATGTCTGAGATGAGTCGAATAATCGATATCCAATAATTTTCATTCGTCACAATCTGTTTGTCGAACGATTTTCATTCGACATAATGAGTCGAACATTTCAAAAATAAAGCTCCAAAGCACGTTACCTGCGATTTCTTAGTGCATACCACAGAGCAGAAGTGCATCATTGACAGTTCCGACACGCACTTAGTTGCACAGTCATATCATTTGTACAGTCCACTATCGATATCGATAGTGTATGGATAATTAGCAATCGAAACGGATAGTTCGATTATAAGAATAAATAGTGATGATTTCAATTCTATTGATTGCATTTCATTTATTTACTAGCAGCCCGTCCCGACTTCGTCCGGGTTATACAAATCATGTAGTAGGTTAAAGCTAACCTCTTCATTTAGCATTTCTCTCATAGATCTCCCTAACAGCTTGGCCACGGAGAAATTCACCACGACGACTATTCGTGCGAACGTCCGCGCGTGTAAATCAAAAACATACTGACGCGCTAACCAAGCCACGCGCACTGGCGTCTGGCGAGGCGACATTCGCCTGCGAATAAATATATAGAATCATAATTCTCACAATTTCGAGTTATGTGCTCGGGGATGTTTGTTTGTACCACGGGCACACCAGCTTTTTTTATTAGGGGGAAACACGTGTTCCTTGATATATTTGATTTTTTTGCCAAGAGCATTTTTTTTTATTGGGAAGCCCACGGAGAAAAAAATAGTAGTATTATACGGATTCCTCTCAGGTTACTATGGAAAAAAGGAGTAAGTTCATAGTAGCGTTTTTATAAAATTGTTCGTGATCGCGAGCTCTTCTTTTCAAAAAGTAATTATATAATGTAATAGGTTTCTACTATTCTGTCGTAATAAAGTATCTATACTTACTTACTAATAATATTAAAAAGCGAAAGAGTTTGTTTGTATGAACGCGCTAATCTCAGGATATATTGTTCGATTTGAAAAATACCATACGTTTCATCTCATGATGAGGTGGTGGTGAATCCCGCCATCGAAATTATTTGTTCCAAGGAATTTCAAGGAAGTATTTATGTCATAGTCAAACTATCATAACAGCACAGAATTAGTAATAGTACTAACGTAATAACGGTTAAAATGTTTGGTAAGTAGGTACGTCAACCGATGTGGCCCATAGAGCAGCTAAGATCAATTATTTTGGGGAATCAAATTAGATTATTTTTAAAAATTCCAAGTCTTTTACGTCTTCGTTTCTAAAGCTGTACGACCGATTGGTCTATCTCCACTTGGTCGTCCCTTGTACGCTCTTTTAATATCGTTCTACCCAGCTGACAGTATCAGAACGTCTCCTTTTAAAACATCCACGGGGAAAACACTTAATTACTACAAAAATGTTTAGCACTCTCAGATTCGTCATCAGCTTCCGCTTCCACGACGCATGCCTTCTGGTTGCTTCCATTCCTATTATTATCTTGGCATGTTTTTCGACTGACAGCTTGCCTAACGCTAACTCTCCTTAGGAATGCAGAATGCGTCCTCAGCTAACGCTTCCATGAAACTTTCCTTTCAGGCGCCCTATTTTTGAAATGTGTGAAATAAAATGTCGAATGAAAATAGTTTGATATCGAAGGTTTTTAGTTCGCAAAATCATTTGATATCGTACAAAAATTAAACGACTCGCCAATTTTGCGTGTTTTCATTCCTATTAATATTTTGGCAAGTTTTTCGACTGGCCGCCTACCTAACGTTACTGCATAGGGAACGCAAAATATACGTTTAGATTGATACCACTGGCTTTTTCTTCATCGTATTTTTCGACAAAGCGCCATGGGAAGAAAGCGAGGACTTAGTACCGCTTCTTCCGAGTACTGCGGTCCGCGCTACGCGAAGGGATTGAATCACAAAATCCGTAATATCTTTTTAGTGGAATGTCCGATTTCTTTCATTAAAAGAGTTATCTACAAGTATGAAACCATTCTTGAATATGAAATGATTTATTTGTATAAGGTATATTTATTATATTACCTATATTTATTATTAATTACATCATCTAATTGCGTAAAGCCACAAGTTTATAAAAAAAGAAAAGGAATCGTCACAATTAGTATACTTACAAAAATATGTCTCTTTCGAAGTTCCTGCCGCAGCTCTGATGGAAGAATTTTCTTCAGAAATAAGTATAATCCTTGTAAATATAAATATTACAGTGTGTACATGAAATAAACAAATAAAAATTGCAATTTATTTAACAATGTTTTCTATTAAACTATCACAAGTTTTGGGAGTACTAATTACCCTATTTCTTTTAGTACTGGATAAAGTAACTTGATATTGAGATCAACTATCGATAGTGAAACAATCGATAGTTCGAAATCACTTGAAGGTTATAAAAAATGTATGAATTTACAAAGTTAACCTTGGTACAATATAAAATGCCGTCTCATGTCCATACAAACACGTCCACGCGGCGTTGCTTGTCGATGTGAAGTAGATATTACATTGCATTTTCATAACCTCGTTTGTCGAAAGGTCAACGAATTCAAGTCATACACGGTTTATGTCTTAGCAGTTCTGGAGTGAGTACTGACGCAAAATCGCCGAGTCGAATAATTTTTGTGCGATATCGATGAATTATTGTTCGGTATCAGACGATTTTAATTCGACATATATGTCATACATTCAAATATTGCTCCTGAAGATTATGAGTCTAAACTAAAACAAACATATAAATTAGACTTCAATAATACAATTAGTAACCAAATGTTCACTTTGTTTATTTAATATTTATAGACAGGATCTAACTGAAACTACACGGAGCGAAAGTTTGTCAGTACTTGCCACTATGTAAAGGGAGAATAGGAGTTAGCTAATATGAACTAACTTCAGTTTGTGAAACGATTGAGTATGTTCGTGTGTTAAATTTGATTGACACTGAACATATAAATAAATATATAGGGACAATTCGAACAGTTAGCCCCAAACATTGATGTAGCCCCAAAGTAAGTTCGAGGCTTGTGTTATGTGATGGAGACAAGTCTACTAAACGGCTAACTTAATTGTACTATATTTTTATGGAGAAAAGGGACTAGTTGCTGTCATAGAAACAGCAACTCGTCTCATTTTTAACAAAAAGCTATTTTTTCAAATATAACACTTTCTTAATTAAAATTTTACGGTGGAATCGATTATCGCGTGTTCGGTCAATCAGGTCATTTCCTCAATTATGTATTGGCGTTTCATTTACCATTCAATCTGTATTGAATAGATTAACATTTCAAAGGAAGTGTGATCAATTTCTTTGAGAATTTCTGCTGTTTTCAAGATGGGGAAATGATTAAAGGACCAAATATTAAAGATTCAATTAGCCCCAAAAATGTATTTGGGAAAAGATAAATTTTGAGGTTTATTGTTGAGGCAACTTAACAATACGCTTCAAAATGTATAGGAAAAAGATGGCTTTCGATATAATAAGTAAACAAAAAATGAAATTTTCGGCCAGGTCATTCCGAATTCCTCTTACTTGCTACTAAAAAAATATTGTACAATAAAATGTTTCATAAATAAACATATTTTTTAAATAACTTTTGTTTGGCTGTACTACACCTGTTTAATTCTGTTCAATAGTAGGCACTTATGAAATAAATGTTAGTAATAAGTATTATCTGTTATTCATAAGAAAGTCGATCAATCGAACAAAACGCTATCGCTTTTATTCGAGTACTCGTAAAGACCGCTTTCACTCGCATCCCGGCGCGGCGGCGGCGCGGCGCGGCTGTGGTCGCGTGGTCTATTGAACTATATAGGACGATAACTACATGCCAGTTTCGAATAGTAAGAATTAGCTCTTTCCCGCAGCTTCGGCTGCGTACAAGAGCAAGTACAACGCACTCTCCCGCGATTCAGTTCATATAACCGGATGGTTGGAGGAGCCATAGGAGGTGGACCTGCTCCAAAATAAGTACACTAGCTGTTTCCCGCAGCTCCACCTGCGTCAAAAACTAGCCCATGTCAACAAAGACCCGGGGTAAAACATAGGCTACATTTTGACGCAGGCGGAGCTGCGGGAAACAGCTAGTGTACTTATATGTATACTTTATTCATTATTTTTTGTTTATATCTTGCGTATAAGGGAAATGCGGAAGACAGTCTATATAATTTACATAATATTGCTCTTACCACGCCGGTAGTGTCTGCTGTCTGCATGTCACAAAATTGGATTTTAATATGCACGGCTAAATACTAGGTTTCCGATCAGATTATCTAATAAATTGTATAATACCTAACATAACGTTTATTTAAAAAAACACTTCCGGGCAGCTGTCTCGCCGGGAATGCTGCCTGCGTGATGAGAAATCTAGACTACCCAGTGTAAATATTTTTAGGTACCTTACTTTAGTCTTAAATTTGTGTTTCTACTACATACGTATACTTGTTACTTCAATAAATTTGAGACTTTCGATGTATGTATTAATTGCAAATATAATATATTTGAAAAAATCCAACCATAATAATAAGTTATATTTTTATATGTAGCCCACTGTTAATAGGTAGGTTTAGGTACAAAAATAATGTATTCCGCAGTCACCGTAACATACCTAAACAATGTAGACTCAATGTGTGTGTGTGTGTGTGTGTGTGACCCGGCTGTCGAGAATTCAGTGTCAGTCAGTTTTGACCTAAAAACCAACACACACATAAGTTCATGAGTTCATAAATATTACTAAATACTATAATAAAACAGTTGTGTTAATAGAGAAAATTCACTCTTTATGGAATTTCTACAAAACATTTTGTTATAGGAATATTGACCCACTGCCGAGCAAACGTCTCCCCAGCTTCTCCCAAAAATATCTGTAGAGATCCATATTAATATTATAAAAGTCTGTCTGTTTGTCTGTCTGCTTTCGCGGCCAAACCGCTGAACGGATTTTGATGAAGTTTGGTATGAATATAGTTAAAGACCCGTGGTCAAACAGGCTACTTTTTAACGCAGGTGGAGCTGCGGGCAACCGCTAGTAAATAATTATCAAAACCGAGCTCCACAATGTATAAATGTCAAAAGTTGTACAACGTCTTACAAACACTTTATATTTCCTTTTCATTTGTGTGCACAAAGTGTTAGTTTGTAGGGAAAAAAATCATAATAAACCTATAGCAATAATATTTTCTGTGAGTCTCCATTTGAGTGGTAGAGAATGCTTTTAGCATTAGTTCCGCAAATGGTGTAGTATGTTTTACTTGTGGTAAAATAAACTTAGAATAAACAAATTATACTTTCAATTAAATGAGTATAGTTGACAGAAAACGATAATTAACAACTGGGAAAACGCGGCCTACATTCTGACGTCACTCCAACCGGTTCTCCATACATGGACACAACGCGACATGGACAGTCCGAGGGCAGACACCCGGACCTATAAATATTATACCTTATTTCGAGAATTATAAGAGCTATTTTTAAATGTTTTTGTGATGAGACAGAATTGAGGTGGATAGTGGATTTTAGGTTAAAGCGATCATGTAGGTTTTATAGTTAGATCCAAAGTGTTGTAGTTTAAATCAGACTTATGTATGGCGCATTGGTTTACTACTGTAACATTCTACATGTCATGTGGAATAAACAACTCTATCTCTTGCTGTTGGTGTAGTTTATAGCGATCAAGGGTCAAACAGAGATCTAAATTTCCATGTATAAGGTACAACCACCTAGTGGTGGCGGTTTGATTATTTCATAGACAAAAAATGTTTTTTTTTTTTTTAATCAATTTCGATGAACACATTAATACCTACTGCAACAAATTCATTATCTATATAGTATAAGTATACCTATTTGCTCATAATATAATTTAATACTAGTCTCGCAGCTCCGACTGCGTCTTTAAGAAGCCTATGTTTGACCCCGGGTCTTCAGTTATATTTATGTCAAAGTTTATCAATTATCCTTCTGTGCACCTCTGAGGACGTGTCATGATAACATTAGTATGAACATGGATTTTATAGCTTATAAGTGCAAAAAAAGTTGTTCGCTAAATCAGTTCAATAAAGGCAACATTATACGTATGATTCAAATGAGGATAAATGGGATTGCCAGTTAAAGGAATAAAGATTAATTTCAGGATTGTTTTAAGAAACTGTCTTAGGTAACATATCAGAAAATATGAAGTAACTTTCCCATGTTAAGGAAAGCTAATGATGCCATGATAAAATTCTCTTTTATTACAGTAAAAACTATACGAAAACGTGAATTAGCAATTAACATCTGCACCAAAAAGTGATCTGCAATATCTCAGAATCAGTCTCACGCATCGAAAACAATACGTGTCGAAATGTTGCGATTTAAGACTTAGGCTGGTTGCAAGCTCACGATTTACTTACAATAGCTGTTTTTTGCGACAATTCTGCTGTGAACAGTGGGTCAACCTAACTTTTATTTGGAAATAATATCGCGGCCGAAACGCTTAAGAGATTTTGATGAAATTTAGTATGATTATGTAGTTGAAGAGGGATCCCTTCTTTACGCATAATTGTGTTTGTCCTAATGCACTTAGGCATACCGAGTTAGGCATAATATAGTTCGGCATAATAGTTCTTAGGCATAATTGTTTATTGGCATAATTAATAGGCTAATTTTCTTTGGCATAATGTTAATTCGCATAATCTCCGAAGGCATATTAACTGTAAGACTAATAGTATTTAGGTATAATATTTATAGGAATAACGGAAACAAAATTAAAGTTAGTATTTGTAATATTATTGTATTAGTACGGATAGTAGGGAAGTATGAATGTAGTGTAGCTATAGGCTATGGTTCGGCGGGGTGGGCTTGGGCCACCCATAAGCCGCCAATATCTTTAAATACAATTGGGTTGACAATAAGGTTCAAAAATTGTAAAAGTAATGTGATTTCATGAAAGCATACATGTATTTCAATTTTGCACAGGAGATTTTTTATAGAAATTTAAAAATCAATGGGAATTTTCATATTGAAAATATAAAATTAATTACTGAAAAAATATCAATCAATGAGCACATAAAAATAAATAATAATATTTTTTTAGGAAACTAGCCTATTCCGAATCCATGTGCTGTGCCTAAATAATATGACCGTTGTGATTCATTATTCAAGGTGAATCAAACAAAATAAAAGTTTATAGGGCTATAAAACATTTCTTGTTACTGTTACACCATTGTTAGTGTTGTGTTTGTACAATTAACATTAACATTAAATATTTTATTTATTTAGAAGGCCTGATATACAAAAATCTACGTAAATAGATGTAGAATTAGCCTTAAATTACACAGATCTACCTAAAGATATGTTGAATCTGCAATAAAAGACAGAGTTATATATAGAAAGATATAGAATAAGCCTGATAATATGAAAGTACAGATATTACAATAAAATATGGTATTGACGTAGACTTACAAACAATTTGATTTAATAATTATATATTTTTTTTGTAATATTTTTTATTTATTAATTATTATTTTTTTTAACTTTTTGACGAAGCTTGTTGCTGATAAGTATTTGTAAACTTGTGAAGAAAACTATCTACGTTTAAAGATGTAAAGTTAGCTTTATAATACATAGATCTACTAAAGAGATGTAAAGTCACCCTTATCTAAGTAAAAAGACGTACAGTGGGCCGAATAGAAACGGATACAACCTAAGGGGTAAGTGTAGGTGTAAATTGGTATAATTTCACGAGGCTCACAATATTGGCATCACTGCAAAGCAGATTAATCTGGATTTGAGTTGAGCCTCGATAAAGGGGGATGTCGGTGACCGAGTCGTCGGCCTTCAGCCATTCACCACGGTCGCACCTCGACTCACCTCGTATCGATATAAACATGAGACCAAAGCCACAAATTAAGGAGACTCACAGATCCTCGTCATATTCAAAAGTACATATTTACGCAACTCTTTGTTACTCTCAACAATTAAAAAAATATTAAAGAGAAGCTTTTATTTGACTTTGAAGAATTCGCTTAAGTAGTCTTTGACGACTTTGTGTGCGAATATTCCTCGGGATTACATCTTTTCCCGGCAGTCGTCATCGCTTTTCTTGAAATATAATTCGATAAAGGTAAGTATCGTTATCTGGTCACCAAAATACTTTAAAAAAGGTTGATTGAAAATATGTAGCGATTATATTAATAAACTAACCGATTAATTGAGATAAAATTATATTAAGTTTTCTATAAAAATGTGTTGTCAATTAAATCGTGAACGATATATTCTTAAAATACATTATGGGGTATTTTTCTGCCTTTTGTATAATTTATATCAAAGTGCACGTAAACAACAGGTTTTTATGCGCGAATTCGTGCCTTATACTTGCACGTTTTGTAATTCAATTCTTAACGCACATTTAACAAAATTGACATAATACGAGTACAATAACTGGTGAATGTGTCGCCCTAAAATAATTAAAACCGTTAATTTATAATCTACTAGATTTTTCCCGCAGCTCCGCTTGCGTCAAAAAGTAGCCTATGTTCGACACCGGGTCTTCAACTATATTCATACTAAATTTCATCAAAATCCGTTCAGCGGTTTAGCCGTGCAAGTGTAACAGACCGACAGACAGACAGACAGACTTTCGCATTTATAATATTAGTATGGATTTAGTGAGATTTGAGCTATCAGAATATTAAGTACCGTGATATATCTGCTTTCAATTTAATATCCGAATTTCTTAACAAACTCTTCTATATTATAACCGTGAAAGATCTTTTTGTCAGGTACCTCTGATTTAGATAAGGTAAAAAAATGGTACCTACTAAGATAGCTTGAGTCCCGGAGCAGGATAAAGGTTCCTTTTAGTTCCACCATTGTCATGATAGTCGTTAAAAGAGTCATGTTAAGAGACGAGAGGTGGTTCCAAAGAAGTCTAGCACTAGGGTGTATACATTCAGTTGACCATACAACCGTAATGATTGAATGAAAAAGCAGCTCGCGGGCATTAGCTAGTCGATAACACGGTTATTTTATGTATATTCTGCTTATGTACTAAAACCAACAAACAAAATACAGTTGCCCTCAAATTAAGATGAAACCACAACGGTTTTGTATACGATCTATTCTAGCGTGTTATAGCAAGAAAATCGACTAATTTTGGTAAAATCAGTAGAGTCTAAAGCCATTCATTGCCCGACATAAAAATCGCAATGATCAGTCGATGCGTTTATTACTGTGGTGAGTTAAATCGATATTTCTCATCATTTCGGTTGAATAAAAATGTATCTATTTCAAACTGTCTCTCTTTTGGAAAATGTTGTCCAAATCAGATGAATTTGATTGAGAAAATGGATTGGACAAATATCTATCAAAACCTCCACGATAATATTATTAGTATTAGTACATATATGCCTAACGTAACGTAATATTATATAAATATATATTTAAAAAATATATATAATATAGGTATAATATTTAGTTCACTACTTTATACAAGTGTATTGTAGTAGGCGTCGTACGATTTAAAAATAATTTATTACCTACATACACAAAAATACCTTTTACGCGGTTACGCACACATACTTAAATATCACGGTAACAGAACTTTTTGCGTGATGAAAGGTACCTTTATGCGAAATTTTTGGAAGATTGATTCAGTAGATGAAGCGTCAAGTGATACAAATAAAATACAAACTTATAATCGTTCGCTAAGCAAATGTTAGCTAAAATATGTCTTGTCCCTTTTTCTCTTATTCGATATTTTGTCTAAAAAACGAGACTAACGTGAACTTTACAAATTATTCTTGATACGAGAGATAAAAGATATCTATCTTCAAAAAAATATCTAATTTTACCATTAAAACAAATATTTTTTTTTAGAAATAAAGTAAAGTAGTGGTTTCACATAAAAATAGTACAATTACAATATAAAGTTGATCCGTACAATGAGTAGCAGCTTTACTCGTATCGGCAAATCGATGTTGAGTAGCGGTATCGGGCTATTTTATGCCATTAACACCTGCCTCTTTGGCAAGAAGCGATTGGATTTTTATGAGATAGATGACACCATTGTATGGTTGTACGAGAACCGCGAATAGTGACCCCGTTATGTGCGACGATTAATGTTAATCCATACTGTTATTATAAATTCAGTAGGTAATTATTATATTTTAGTAAGCTACTGAATGGATTTAGAAGAATATTAAGTAAAAATTGCATTTATTTATTAGTGACTCTGTTTTTGCAAAAATTAAGAGAAACACCATCCTGACAGATTAACTTCGTAGGGAAGTGGTTCCTTACTTTTCGAAAATCGTTGATCTTACTTACTTATAAATTGGGCACAGAGTTTAAGATAGCACTAATGAAAAGGATTTAAGTATGCTTATTAGCAAGGTTACAGAACAAAATGTGGAGATACTTTGTATTCAATGGCTAAAAAAAAACATATAATATTTATAGGCTCTCTGGCGAATGGAACGTCATACCCTTCGGATTCAATAAGTACTTACTACTTAGGTATACCGTTAAAACTTTCTGACAGGCTGTCACTTGAGCGGCTTTCGGTAAACTTACGAACAAAAAATAGTACATCAATGTAACTTTTTATAAAATATAAGCAATGTTGTGCAGGACTGTCAACTGAAAAGGCACTAGGATGTAGAAGAACACAAATAAGAAGCATTACGTCAGGGACCTGTACTTACAAACCCTTAGAAGAAATAAGTAATTGAGTGACATCTTCATCAGCATAATAATACGAGTATGACTTTTGACCATCGCTAAGAAGATTATTATGATTCACGGTCTGCAGTGTGCTCCTTTCTCCCGCCACCTTCCCAGTTATCTGGGGTCGGGCCTCCACGTAACTCTGCGCCAGGATTGTCTGTCCTGGGTTGTCGCGGAAAGGTTCTTCACGTCTCTCTTACTGGACCACCACGTGGCGATGGGCCTCCCTCTTCCTTTCGGCCTCTCAAGTATGTCCATTGCCTTCTTGGCAGGGTGGTCAGCCTTCCACCTCATCATTTTTATATATTATTGTATATATTTTTATCCATTATGCAGTGTGCTAAAAATATTATATTCTATAAAACGTACCTGAAGAATCCGAATATAGCAATCCAATTAAAATTTCAAATTGCAGTGGTAGAGAACTCACGTGTATACGCACAAGAAAAGTCACAAACAAATAAATTCGCTTTTCAAAGTTCCGTTCCATATTCCTGTTTCCGAGAATTGTATCGGAAAACTGAACGATCGGTCATCGCCCTGCATCAAAATGGCGCCACGACCACAAGACAATTTTTTACACTTTTTTATAAATTCTGCAGTTTCAGCCAACAATATTTTTTTTATATAAACATATTAAGCAAAATACAGTGTTATTTTGAAACTACTGGCAAAAATTTTAGTGTGTTTAGTCAGTGAAATTAAATCATCGTCATTAAAACAAATTACTTGTACAAAAAAAAATCCCTTACAAATCTAGAGATCTAAGACTGAATTTTGTAATTTGTCAGTTAAAGTTAAAAAGGGGTTTTTGTCAGGCTTCACTTATTGTATTTTAGTTCACTTACTTTAGTAAAAATTATATTAGTATTTTTTTTTAAATCCCTGTTTAATGACTTTTCGCAAGCACTGGAACAGAAATTTCACGGAAACAATATTTTTATTCTATAGTAATCTATGAAATTATGCGAAATTCGAGTAAGATAAAAATCGAAAGGGTAACAATAAAAGGAAATATTATAACATATACGTAATACCTAACTATTCGCTTTTACATTATAAAAATATATTAGGATTTTGATTGTTTCCTTTTAGAACTGAAAGATTGATTTGTTTTTTTTTATAAATTTCATAGTGTTTCAATTCATGTAGGCAATTTTAATCAACATACAGACAGATAGACATACCCCTTTTATTTCTATATAGTTGGCGCTCAAGACAAGTGTTCTCGAAAACAAGCAAAGCTAAAAATATTGTGAAAGTTATATTCAAATATGTAGAGTCAACGGCCCCAGGACCATACAGCTATATTAATTTTCCCGCCATCACAAGATGAATATTCACAAAGTGACGTCATCAGCAAACATCAAAACACGTATCCTTTTTTAGCCGGCCAACTTTCACCCACGTCGGTTACCAAATCGGCTGTTGGCATTACGTCGGACAAAATCGCTCAAAAGTTCTTGTAGACTGGAATGCAAGGTCAGTTTATCCTGTGCACCCTGGTGACAGTTTCCATTGATTTCTCTCGGACGTGATTCGTTAAACTGTTAGCGATTCGAGTACATGCATCTGTGATTCCGAAGTATGTAAATAATTGTTTATCTCAAAATAAGTTATGTCCAGGTTCTATGTTCTAACCAAATTGCTAAAAATTTAAAATATTTCACCAAAACTCATTCAAATAATTGACAATGGCGGACTTATTCCAAGAAGGGATCTCGACATAATGTTTCTCATGGAATTTCAAGGCTTACTTAGTGAACCAACAATTCAAAAAGGGACCTAGAAAAACCGAACGGAAGGCTGATGGCTACGGTCACCGCTAAGCAGTCTAATAGCCGCACTCAGAATCATTAATGACAAGTAAAGCAAATTCTGCAAACTCAAATAACAAATATCCGTTATAGGAAGAAATTTTTATTTGAGTTGAAAGAATTTGCTAAGTATTCATTAACGACGTAAGTGTCCATCTACTCTCTACTTAACTATAAATGTAACCTTTACCTTTAGTTTATCATAACCTTACAGTAAATTGGTCTGAGCAGTGATTGTTATGTCGAAATTTGTGTCGTAACTTAGCTTATCAAATTTAATCTTGCTTTTTGCTGTTTTTACTAGGAGAAACTGAGAATGTTAAGGTCTCAAACTCGATTTTGTGTGCTAATTGTAGAACTTCAGACGTCTTGTGTTCTCCACTTGAAGAAGACTTACTTTCTATCAGGAGTGTAAATAAGGGAAAAAACATATTTTATTTGACACAAGCTGTTGCCCACGGCTTCGCCCGCCTGATTAAAAGGGATTTCCAATGAAGTAGGACATTTTGTAAGGAGTAATCCATCTGGGGAAGTACCTCCACCCTACAGAAGACCGCAGCCAAATAACACTGTGATGCAGTGTTGTGTTCCTGCTGGTGAGTAGGGTCGCCAGGCTCCAGAGGGGTCGCTGTGCTGATAGCGGACAGGTCGGCAACGCGCTCGTGACATCTCCGGTGTTGCAGGCCTTCATAGCCTACGGTAACCACTTCAGGTGGGCCGTTCGCCTGTTTGCTTACTTAGTTGTATAAAAAAAGAGGTTTAAATCACTTAGAATACATTATAACAGGTCTCTCGGGATCTTCTTTTTATGTATTTAGAAGATCACATCCGGACGTCGGATTTTATAATATATATAGTAGTAGATAAATAGCCTATGTTTGACACCGGGTTTTCAACTATACCTATACGAAATTTTATCAAAATTGGTGCAGAGGTTTAGCCTTTACAGCGTAACAGACAGACAAACAAATGGACAGACAGACTTTCGCATTTATAATATTATACTATGGATTTCAGCGGCTAACCTCGGTTCCCTGTCCAGTCTCCTGCAAACCGAGAACATGGGGGGCGTTTTTCGCTGACTATAGCATCCGCCAGGCATTTTTTTCTGGAAAGGGTCGAATTCAACTATATTTCCAATTTAATTGGTTTGTATAGGTAACTTCGTTTTCAAAATAAAATCAATGAATACCTAGGTATACCTAATTTCGCAACGATTTTTATGAAAGAGGTGGTTCTATATAAGTAATTATATTACTTTACTATTTTACATTAAGTCAGGGGTGTTGTTTAAGTCAGGGGTGTTATTTAAGTCAGGGGTGTTGTTTAAGCCAGGGGTGTTGTTTTCAAGCATCTGTCCGATGGCTTGGATACATTACACACGCGAGCCCGACTTACCCGAGCTGCTACTGAGTTAACCCATGCCCATCCGAGTCAGTAGCATCCTA
This sequence comes from Euzophera pinguis, assembly GCA_947363495.1. Lineage (NCBI taxonomy): Eukaryota > Metazoa > Arthropoda > Insecta > Lepidoptera > Pyralidae > Euzophera > Euzophera pinguis. Next base: position 3,683,775 of record OX376154.1, read on the forward strand.
GTACCTCATCCTTTCCAAAAACCCAACCACATCCCGCCCTTCCCTAGCTTAAGAATACTTCCGATGGGCAGTAGCGTCGGAAGTACAATAAGCCGTTGAAACTGCGCTCGCCAACCCGCCTGCCAAGCGTGGCGAGTATGGCAACAACCCCTTAATTCGGGGGAGGCCTAAGTCCAGCAGTGGACTGATTGCGGCTGAAACCGATACCGATGTATCTACTATTAGTCAGATGAACTCGATGACGATATTTATTTGTGTTTCTGTTAGTCCCATTATAGACTGGTGCTGTAATTTAGTCAGACCATGAAACCTATTTTTGAGATTTATGACTCACCCAAAACAAATGGTTTTGGGTGAATAAATTATTCATAAATTCAATGATTTTCATTCCATATCGAATGATTTTTAACCCGTCTCATCGGATTGCATGAATAAAAGATGTCGAAATTGTTATTAAATCCCGGACAAATACGCACTTTCTCGTCTTCGTTAATCGAGAATTAGCCTGTTCTATCGTTATTTTGCTCTACTTGAAACAACTTGTGTATTGTCGAAGCAATAAATACAAATAGGTTTGGTTAAATAAGGCCCGAGTGAAAATGTCAGCCACACCCGAAATGCATTTATAGAGATAGAGAGCAATTGCAAAACTAGTAGAGATAGTTTCATAATATGGTGAAAATAGGACGTTTTAAAGTGGCGTCTGTCCTTTTAAAAATCTAATCTTTTTTAGTTTTGAAATTCTTTGTAAGTATTTTTTCCTTAGTAAGGTGTTATTCTATATGTATCAATTATTTGCTTAAATAGTTTTAGTTTATTTTTAGTTTAGGGTTATGTATAAGTCTGTGTACCTTTTTACAGTTTTATTACAGGTATCTTGTTTGTTGTTTTTCTCTGCCTCCTACTACCATCAGCTTGAGTAAAGTTGTAGTAATTTCGTTTCGTGGATTTGACAATCTCTCCGGATGGTACCTGGTTCAAAGGCTATCCATAGCAATTCAAAGGGGAAATGCAGCAAGCGTTATGGGTACCTTTAAGCCGGGTACTGTTCGGGTGGGATTTTTGATTAATTTTTATTATTGCATTTTTTTTTACAAATCTAATTTTGTTTTTGAAATAAAAGCTCCTACCACATTCTACTTAAAAAAATATATAAACTTGTAAATGAAAATAGTACGTCGTTTATCATTAGTTTTCTGCTTAGTTGTGACACAACGTGTGGTGACTCGTTTTCGACACTCAGAATTCAAGACATCAATTTCAAAAATTTAGCTCCATGCGACTCGTCGAAACTTATTTCTGCCCAACAGCTTCTTTCGCACATTTCAGATATTATAAGTTCAAATGTTACTTACTTGCAATATGTTTTATGAACTTGTTAAATAGCTAAGTAATTGCGCGTATGATCAAAGGAAACCTAACGTTGTATGTTTATAAAGACCAACCTACAGATTTCATTCAACCACATCTTCCGCCGACGCAAATTCCTAAGAATATCTTATATTGTGTGCTTAAGTAGTTATCTAAGTCAAGTGCATTAAGTTTACTCTGCAATAACTTTATATTGTGCAGCAAGCAAATTCTTAAACTTGAACTTGAATATTTCTGACAAATTGATTAATAACGTTGTTAGCGTCAAAACTATGGCGCGTTTGTTTTGTAGGTAGACAAATAGCATTGAATATTAAACAAATTATATAAGGTCCAACTCATTGAGAAATAAATATATTAGCTGCGGACAACACTACGTACTTAAAAATATAATATTAATAAATAGAAATATAAAATAATAAAAATAATAAATATTAATAATAATTATTAATCAAATTGACACTAGAGTGTAAACTAATTATACTAGTGTATACAATGAAGCTTCCAGTGTAATGTACAATGCAAGTACTCGCGTAATACATTTTTTTATTAAAATATAATTATAAATAAGTTACTTTGTGGTTCGAGAACAGTTTTCGAAAACGGTGGACAAAGATTTAATTAGGGTCAGCACACACGATGAGTATGACTTCAGCGTTACCATTTAGTATACCGGTTCTCCTCAATTGGTCCGTAAGCTTGTTTGCTTGTCAGTAACTGAGTTAAAAGTAGAATATTTTGATTCGCACAGGAAGAACACTTTCAAACAAACTTTCTGAACCAGTTTTTATTAAGTACATTTTATTTTAGCTCGTAGTATAAATTGATTAGAGAGTTAAATTACAAGGTGGATGCCGAAGAAAGGGCGAAGTGAAAAAGAAAAAGTAGAAACCAGCATGTCGCCGTGAGAGAGGGTTCCCAGAAGACTGGCACCACTACCTCTCTGCATTCTCTGTGCGAACTAGCTTCCCGCCCATTAGTCGCCAGTTACATCGCATTTAACGAGATAAATCTTACAATAAAAATTATCAAAATAGTCCTTAGGTTGTGTAACTGGTGATGATGATGAATGCGAAAGTCTGTCTGTTAATCTTTCATAGCCAACCCATTAAACGGATTTTGATGAAATTTGGTATGAATATAGTTAAAGACCCGGGGTCAAACATAAGCTATTTTTTGACGCAGACGGAGCTGCGGGATATAGCTAGGTGCGACAGGTATCTTTTTCAAATCAAGTATAAATGAAAAACAGAAGATAAGCAGCCCATTTCAACTGAAATGTATTTTGCGTTAACTATAAGTAAGAGAGAAATAAACAACAAATTCTATCGAGATGAGTTTACAAAGGTTTGTTAATTTTACACAGTTATCTGTTTAACTAAAAAATTTCGCCCACAGTTCAATTTGCATGGCATACTTAAAATGTAGTGGTCACGCTTTGTGCGTTTTGCCTCCGAAATACGAGTATGGTTAGAAGGTCATTATAGTGATCTATCTTGATCTTTTTAAAGATATTATGCAAGTAGTTACGTGTCATACGACTTTTTGTCATTACGTTACAGCTCTAAACTTTTCGATAGGTAGCTTAGTACCTATAGATAGAAACTTGTCATTGGTTTTGTTGTCAATGAACATGCATTAGCGAGCCGAGCACCCACGCGCCGCATGCCTGAACCTACCTTTACGCAGAGTCGCTTTTACTAAAATCCTTTTGCCCGCTCTACAATCATACCTATGAATATACAAGGTATGCACGAAATAAAATGAAATCGTTTATTTTCAATATAGGATATAAATATCACCTTTTGACGTCAATTTACTTATTAAAAGTTTACTACCACTTCCAAACCGCAAGTGGAGAGAAGAAGCGGCGCCAGAAACTCCACTGCAGCATTTTCTTCAAAACGTCAATTTACAAATAGGAAAAAACTTTCCTTAGTTAACTAGGTAAATGAACGAATTCACATGTTTGACAACATTTTGCACATCAGTTTTTTTTTTATATTTATTTATGAATATACAATATATCTTTATTGCCCATATTACAAACACATTCAACTTTATATTATAAAGGTTCTTAAAAACTATATAGCAAACGCGGACTTATTGCTAAGCAATCTCTTCTAGCCAACCTTAATATCTCGCGAGAAAAGCACGAGATATATTTTGTAGTAGAGAGGGGCCACAATTAACAAAATTTTCATTTTTGCTTTTAACTCTAAAAGTATATAACATTGGACTTATTTTATTTCATATAATGTGTAAACTATTCAAGAATCACATTAATAATATAAATTAAACATACATTAAGTATTTTCCGACATATATTTTTTTTCTCGAAAAATTCAAAAGTTGATTCTTACCCCGTATTTGGGGATAGAATTAACAGCTATGGGGACTGACTGCGATGGTACAGTATGTATCCGAAGTGAATCTGGACCCCCCATCTACGCCATCTCTTGCCAGTCGGCTCTTTGGATACATCTCTTTTGACAATTAGTTCCTAACGTAATACGAGGAGGAAGAGAAAGAATACAATTAAAATTTTTCAAGCAGGACAATGGAGTCGGCGTCCGCTACCGGCTTCGCATTTTGTTTCGCCTGTGTCAATGGACACGCGTTAAGCTCACGCTTGCACCTAAAATGCCTTACTTTCATTTTTACCATTATGTTACCAGATGTTACAACTATTGTTTTATTACATTTGGTATGCGTATTAATTTGCAACACGGATTCTAAGTCAAAAGTAGACTAAGCTACAAATAAAATGTAGGTATTTATGTGATGCTAATCTACACTAATATTATAAAGAGGAAAGATTTGTATTTTTGTGTGTATGTTTGTAATGTATAAACTCGAAAACTAATGTGCCGATTTCAAAAATTCTTTCACCATTGGTAAGCAACATTCGCGCTAAGTAACATAGGCTATATACCGCAGGTGGAGCTGCTGGAAACAGATAGTGATATATAGAGAAACTCAACGTAAACATGTATAATCTGATCATAATTTTTAAATAAACTTTCAAGTGACTTATTGGTTTATTGACGGACTTGTGTAACAGCTAGGTGGCGCATTTTGCATAATCATTGGCATTCGCTCGCACATTATTAGATTGCGGCCCGCAATTTTATTACATTATGGTTGGTAATGGATTCCGCGCGTCCTTACTGCGGCTGTTAAATCTGATAAGCATCATTTTAGCTGCCCGCAGAAATATGAATACCACGATTATTAAGTGGGCGGAACCCGTAGACAAGTTACAATTTGAAAAACTGTGTTCGCAATCTTTCGGAATTTGTATGAAAATCAACCACGTGATTTAACGAGGCTAATGTCAATTCCATTCTATACAATTTATGTTTTAGAATGTCGTTATCGTTTTTATGACTTTGGGCAACGTTCACAGTTCTAGATTTAATAATACAAGAATTATTTTTAATTTCAGGTATTTTTTTGGTTATGACGGGAACTTCTACATGATAAGATATGAATAATCTCATATAACATAAATAAGTATATGAAATTGACAACCTGTGTGGTGAATTGTGTAAATGTACGAATACATCATGATTTCACTAAGAGTTCTGTACATAAACAAAGTGAGAATTAGTTGAGGAACAATTGTACAAATTCAAAAGGGGAGTATGTAAAATAAATCAATGAAAATTCGAAAGATGAAGATAGATGACTTGCAATGGACTCCACCGACAAAAGTTCAGCTCTTAAGAATAAGATAGGTAAATAAAAATACAAAGATTAGGATCAAATACTCAAAATTTATATTCCAAACTAGACTAGCATAGATATAATAATAAATTATTACTTTCATACAATATCTAGATTCAAACGCCAATATATCCTAGAAAAATATTAAAGGCGTGCTATTTTTGAGTAAATGTTTGACTCATAATAACAAGTCGAATGAAAATCGTTCGACTCAGCGATTATGCGTGAATGTATGAACATTCAAAAATAGGCTCCAGAAATGCGAATCAAAGTCATGCGTTTACAGAAACGTCTCGATAGAATCAAGGAAACAAGTTGATTCCACTAATTCTGCTTTATGATTTCACAAACATGGTGACGTTTAGACTTGCAGGGTTAGCGATGACTTCGTGACGTGTTCTGAAGCCCTATTTCTGAAATGTATGGCTCGTATGTCAAATAAAAATCGTTCGATATCGAACAAAAATTTTGGGTGAGTGACACTTTTCAAAAATAGCATTCCTGCTAACTGTTAATCAACTTCCACCTCTCGTATTTATTTAAAGCTTCCTACCTTTGACTCATGTAGTTACTACCTTTGACTCATGTATGACTGAGTTTGTCCTATGCTTGTTACGAAATGTCGTCTACATGTAAGACTTTGTATAGGGGAATAAAATCGGAATAGAAAATATTGTAACACTATTTTCACTATTCGTTAGAATAAAATGAACTTGTTTTGTTCGAGATTCAGAGTTGATATATTTTAATAAAGAAATAAATTAAGTACATAAAGAAAACAAAACATATAATACATAAGTATATATTTATTTGTGTTTTGTTTTTTATACTTAATAATTAAAATAAAAAAAAACTTTAAATTTCTAAAATGTAATTTTAAAATTATATATCGATATCGGCGCATATGGCACTAAAATTTATACTTACACTGCCTCTACCATGAGATTCTCTAGACGCAGACGTTGGCGACTAGGTTACAACATACGATGCTACAATAAATGCGCAAAAGGTGGCGTAATAGTACCAAAAAGACAGAATTACTTTTGTGTTTGTACAAATGAGGGAATAGCTTCTTCAATAATATTTATCTTAGAAACTTGTCTAAATTTCATTCTTTCTCAATTTTTTTTACATTTGCTTGTTTATGCAAATATAAAAAAAAATCTTTTCTGCGAAGGTCCTTAGTGAACAGATGTGAATTCGTCACGTCTATGGTCAGCTAACACACATGTGCGACTTCTATTGTCTTTGTATGACAAAAAGAGGCGCTTCTCTGTTACTCCAAGGTTTGAAGACAAATAACCTTGCAAAATTAACAATACTTAAAGAGTTGAAATACCATTACATTAAAACTTATGTTTTAACATTTAAAGTTCGTCTTTTGCTAATGCATTTTACATGAATTACGATACAAGAACTCTTTGAGTATTTCACGTATTGAGACGTCTGTCATTCATATATTGTACTTTGTCAATCATTTTTGTAAATAATTTTCTGTATTTTGATAAACGTTTCAATAAATTATATTCAATTATATTCTATTCTATTCAGTAAAGAAATGTTGCATATAAAATAGTTGAGACGAACAATCTGCTTCTAGATGTTTCTCGAAGGAAACTACTACTATTGGTTCATCGTTTTTAAATTTTATAATATTATGAAATTTAGGTAACCGACCAAGGACAGGGAAATGGTAGACGGGCAAGAAATTCAGTACGTCGATGAGTACATATATAATATTTAGGCCAGCTAGTCTCCTTCAGCAAAAGGCAGGAACAAGAAATAAATCGCCGCATAGCAAATGCCTGGAGGAGCTACTGGTCTACGAAATGAAAGGCAGTCTGCCCATATCGTGAAAACGTCAGCTTATCGACATGTGCGTATTGCCCGTTCTTACATGTGGTGCCCAGACGTGGTCATTACCTAAGGTTGTACAGTCCAAACTCAAGATTTGCCAGAGAGCAATGGAGCGAAGTTTTTCAGGCATGATAGGATAAGAAACACGACACTTCGACCTAGGACAGGAATCGCCGTTGTGGGACGGAAAGCTGCCAAACTTAAATGGGATTGGGCGAGTCACGTCTGTCGCATGGATAACAATCGTTGGGCTCAAATATCTACTAATTGGCGCCCTGAGGGTGGCTTGCGAAAGAGAGGAAGACCGAGGATGCGCTGGAGCGACGACTTGGGAAGATTCGAGGCTACGTGGCCAGAGTTGGCGGAACAGAGAGAAGTTTGGAAGGAGTTGGGAGACCTTTGCCCAGCAGTGGGACAATATAGGTTAATAAGAAAAAAAAAATTAGGTAATTACTTTATGAGTTACTGTTATTATTTATTAAAAACTTAATCAACTGGAATTTGATAGAATTCTAAGATTTTCTGAATTCTATCAAAATTGCTGCTTACCTACTTAGTTTAAATATTAGGAACAAGAAGATTACTTCCAGAATGAATGATGTTATTTATTTTAAATCAGCTTTGATACAGTTACCAGTTAATATTTCAGCTCTACTGGTAACAGAATCAAAAGACGGTTTAAAACAAATAATATTATTATAAATTATCGCTACGAAGCTACATAAAAGCTTGTGAGAGATCACTAACTTGGTATTTAAGGCTGGATACTATTTGAACAACTTTTTTTTAAATAAAACTAAAGCATATTGATTCTGAGATGAAAATATGATGAAGTTGAGGAATAGATCTAACACGATTCCATTAAATTTTCTCAAAAGAAAAAATCGCAAAGTTTCGTCTCATGTGTTAAAAATATAGCTTACTAGCTGTGACTGTGGCTTCGCCCGCGTGGAATTCCGTTTGTGTCATGGAAAAAAGCCTATGTCACTCTCCAGGTCTCCAACTATCTCCACACAGAAAAATCACATCAATTAGTTGCTCCGTTTTAACGTGAAAGAAGGACAAACAAACAAACACACTTTCACATTTATAATATTAGTATGATTAAAAACGTTTTAATTTGAAATGAAAATAACAGAAAATAAAATTTGCTGTAATAATGGAATACAATAAACATACGTTATCTTTTACCAAATTAACTAAACATGTCTAGGGCACGCGTGATTCAAGTACCAAGTATATAGTTGTATGTCCCCTTAATGAATTTGCCGGAGCATACAGTCTTGAAAATGTTACAGTATTAATTTAACAAGTAAATTTCGTCATTACAATCGTTTCCCACGGCTCACTGGCCCGGGTACTACCACCAACCGTACCAGGTATTGTTCTGCCACCTATTTATTTAATATCTGTGGCATTATGTCCGCTATCGTAACTGGATGTTATAAAAACAATTTGCGAAAACAATTGGATTGTTTTGAAATAATTTCGCAGGATTTGTGTCAAGTTCACTGCGTGTTGAAAGTACCTACCTAAGTCTCCCTTTCTTACCTAAAATTTATCCACCTAAAAATAAGATACTTCACTTTTTTACCATAAACGACTTTCTAAAAATATGACGTCACGTAATATAGAGCAACAAACGAAACTGGCAATTTTTTTCGAATTTACTATGCCATATTTTATAGGCCGGGTGCCGTTCGGGGTTGTATATTTTTGGTATATAAGATAGTTTTAGCGATTTTGTTTTTGTTATTATGCATAAATGGAATCGTTACAGTAGTTCAAAAAATACTATGAAATATCAATGTCGCGTAACTGGTTCCATCTTTTCTCATATGGAGCAACAATGTGTGGTAGGCAAACATTTCAAAAAACCCCATATTTAGTGACGGACGCAGTTGTCGGCTCATAGATCATGAAGAGACAAATTGGTACCGGTATTGTTTGGTACGAATATTTGTACGATAATTTGTACCACACAAACTCCAGATTCTGGAGAACCCAACAGTATGTTAATTTCGTCGAACTCTGACCCAGATGGACCTGTCCTTTGTCTTCGCCATCGAGGACTTGCCCTGCGTGTTCTAAGTCTCAACACCTGACTTATGCAATGCCAGAGACAATAATCTGTTATTGTAAATCTTTTTGATACAAGTACGTAGCTACTCGGAGAAATGTTGTATGTGTGGTTTTCAAAACTATGAAAACAAAAAATGAAAATATATTTTTTTAATGTGATAAACGTAATGGGATACATATTAGAGGTAATTAGAGGTGAGCCGTATTCAATTCAAAAGTCTCACAATCTAGCTAAAACCTTAAAAAAACACAACACAATTTACGTATAATATACTATTCATATACATACATTAAAGAAAAGATGAAAACGGAAAATGATGACGATGGTTTTAGAGTAAGTTAGTGAGGTGAATTGTGACTTTTCTTTTTTAATAGAGTTTTATCGCTTAGCCAGTTCTAACTTACTCAGGTTTGACTGTATTTTTTAGCGATTTTTAATACTGTAATGTTGAAGGCATCAGGCTTCACCGGCCTAAAGATAAATACGTGAAAGTATGTGTGTATTTATCACATAGAAACGCAATTCCTATTTGATTAGGTTTCCTTTGAGAAATATAAAAATGTATTTACTTTGAATTCTGCCTTATCAAGAGATGTTGTTTGCTTATATACAGAGATTTCTTCTTTGTGCGATCTTTAACTAAATCAAAAATTTTAACATCTGAGGGAACGAAAATATTGTTTGTAGAGGTGGAAAGTAAATTTTTCTTCACATGCCTTAACGACGCCTACTAAAGCAAATATAGCTCTAAATATTATTTTGCGATGTTTTTGATTTTGTTTAAATAGTGCGTTATCGTAACCTATTATGGTGCTAAAAATATTCATCTTACATTTTGATATATAGTAAGGTAGTAGGTAGTGATAAAAACAAAAGATTCTAAGTACCAGAAGTTGCTAGGAGTACCTATAATATTATTCAATATCTTCAAGCATTGAGATGCTTAGTACTGTTTTATGTATTTGCAGTGCACATGTATTTGTTTATTTGCAAACTGTAGTATACACAGTAAACTTAGCATTGGATCCTTTGGAACAAGAGCTCTTTTACAATTTTTCAACCGACTTACAGAATCCAAAAGGAGGAAGATCTTAATACCAGTTTATTTTTTTGATTACGTCATTTTCTCAGATGCACCTATTAACTATATATTTCTACAACATCTTGTCCATTATACGCCCTCTATATTTTGTAAGGGAGGTCGAATTTTTTTTTCGGTTGATCCTTTTGTTTTATTACTAGGAGTTTAGTTAATCAAGTACTAAATATATAACTGATTACCAACAAAGTTTGTTTTAATATTGCTTCCTTAAATTTTGTTTAATTTCAACAAATATTTCTTTTACTCAATAAGCGTATGCAAAATACGTATGTATCTGCCACATGTCACTTTTGCTTGCCATGCTCCAGTGGCCGGCAGGTTGCAGCCATAATGATGCACTTCCGCTTGCACAAGGGGCACCGTAATATGCACTTTTAACTGCATTTTCGCTAGCTCCCCTTTCACTGCACCGCCGCGCGCCGCCGGTTGCAAACAACTAGCAGAAATAATGTAGTGTGCTAATAATGGTTCTCATTGGACTCTTTTTTAAACATTTTTTCTTTAACTTGCAAACATGATAGAAGTTTTAACATATTTTAAAGTAATGTGATATCTGAAATAAAATAAAATTGTAGAATGCTTTGGCAAATTCTTTTAATTTGAGGACAAATACAATTGCACCAAAATAAAAAATCAAATATACATAAAAATGTCTTATAGCTAGAGCAATCTCTTCCAGTCAAACCTTAGGGTGGTAGGAAAAACGTTGGCGCAGTATAAATAACATTTTTTTATGCTGATGTAAACTTAGAAGATACTGATGTAACAAAGACAGCTAACCAAGGATCATAAAATACCCTTAGGTGAACCTTAAAGTAACTTTAAGTAAACTAACCAAGCATTGAGTAGTACAAACAAAAGGACCACACAAAATTTATGACAATCTAAGTCCGTTCCCCCATAAAAAAAGACTACAAAAAATGTCGCCCCATTCGGCCGTAAATCAGTCTTCAGGTCCTGCCGACATCTGTAAAACATGCTCATGGGCATATTGGGCATGCGCCCGCGCCGCCGCCGCCGGCGTACAAACTCCATGTTGGTAATGTTTGGGGGACAATCTGCATGATTTTGGTCACCTTCTTTGAGACATCTTTTAAAAAATAGAGGAAAGAAAAGCCTTTAAAATAGTTATTCAGTCTGTTGTTTTGATTACAAATAAATAAGTTAATAATATTCTGAGCACTTTGTGTATTATTTTCTTAAATAAAATACAATCCATATAATACAATACAAAATATCTTTATTTCTTATTTAAAGAAAAAAAAAAGAAAACAGTTTCTAATAAGTATTTTAACTTTTATCTATCAGTCAGTCTGAGGAAAACCTTAAAAAGAAAATGACATAACGAATAATAAATATACAATTATTTTAGTTTGTTAAGCTTTATATATATTTTATATTTAAAGTAATAAACTTAATTCTAACGGCAACTACCTTTTTAGAACATAAGTGACGTCTTCAACATGTGATATTTATCTTAAAGGGTACTTTAAAAACCACTTAGGTCTATTCGTAGCGTAATCGAGCAATATACAAAAATTGTTAGAGCGCAACAAAGTTATCATGACCTTGAAACATTATGCCTCCATGGTCGCCCTACATGCGCAAGAGTTGAAAAATGGGACTTCGCCATGAGGTCTGAGCTCAGTATGACAAATTGCAAACAGCTATTTTAGTTACAAATAGGTTAGGTTAGCATTTGCTTATGAGTCGCCTCATGTGACCTAGTTTTAATTGCGACCAGGAAACCGATCTGTGGTTAAATGAATTCAATTTTCTTTTGTATCATCATCATTTAGGTTGGCTCGTGTAGGTTACATTGTCTACCGACCATGTACCCACCAGGGTGAACTGATACCAATCAGTTGTTCGAAATCGCCTCTCAGCCTCTGACGTGGTTCTTTAAACTACTACCAAAATGGCAGCCGGGATCAACGGCTTAGCGTGCCTTCCGAAGCACGGAATCATCTTTATTAACAGACTGGAAAAAACTAAACAAAGTATGCTTCCGGTGGGAATCGCACCCACCACCCCCGGGTCGAAGGGAACGCCTTAACCATTGGACCACAGAGGCAGTCTATTTAAGAACAATGAAGTGCTAATTACAAAAATAGTAATATGTACTTAATTGGCTGTTGTTAATGATAGGGAAATAGATAGATAGATGGATTTATTCCCAAATAAAAACACAACACACGTACATTATAAGAGACATAACATTACCAACAGGGTAAAATACATAATTTAAAACATAAAACGAAAAAAAAGAAAAAATATATAATTATACAGATCAACAGGTACCAAACACAGATAACAAAAAAATAAAAATAAAATAAAAAAAGTCGCTAGACTTAATCCCCGTTGTAGCGTTGGCATGGCAAAAGTGAAGTGTGCTGTGAAAGTATTAAGTAGAAATATTAAGTAATAAATTAGTTTATTAGGCAAGAATTGTGTTGAAATATCCAGGAGGTTGTATCAGTTATACAATATCTGTCATACTGTACCAGTCAATAATATATTTTTTTAACAAATTTATTTCCACTGCGTCGTTTGTGTCATGAGTACAAAATAGGTAAGTATAGGTGTATTGTGTTTTAGATATATTTGTAGTTGAAATTGAGGATTAGCATCTTATCCCGTTTCGCGTAATAAAACCTTTGGGTTATGATTGCCTCGACGTGTTTTATTATTAATCGTACTGGTTTAAATATATTTTTATTGTTGTTTCTCGCGACATTGCCCATTTTTGAAGTATAAGCTTTTTCTTACAAACTTTCACCCTCATTGCAACGCCATTGAGGGTGGATTTCTCCTATCTTTCATCCTATGTGAAAGCCACGGTCTTCAGCATGTATCCATACCAAATTTAATCTGATTAGATTTAGCCATGAAGGTTGTAGCTTTCAAATTTGCAATATTAGTATGGATTTCCGTATTTGACGTCTTTTTTTTTGAACTCTGACTAAAACCATCATTAAATACGCTATCCAATATCAATCATACTCAAAAACACTTTGCGGAGTACAGAATTAATTTTTAATTTTAGTTATTTAATAACACATTCGCAGACACTTATCATTTATACATCAAAGTGCGTGTGTCACCGAAAGGATTGAGCATATTATTTGTACTTAATGATAACGACAGAACGTGTATGTATTTAGTGAATGATATAAAGCAGTCGTATAAAGCTGTTTGTTTACCACTGTACCAGACACCCTACTGAATGTCTTCTCCACTTGTAAGGGCGCCACTTGAAAGACGAATTGTTTGTATATTTTTTTATTTTGTAGAGATAAGCGCCGGCACTGGAGGTACATTCGTGCTAAAAACTAAAAACGATTTTTTTTAAATTATTCAACTAATTTATTTTTAAATCTATAAAGATTATGCCGCTAACTAACTTAACTTAAGGAAACGCATATAATCCGAGCATGAAAACTTATTGTACTATATATGAAGTCGGTAAAGTTGCAAAAGTTATGGCGTATTAAATTAATTACAGATTGATTTTCACATAACATGTAACATACCTCTACAATGAATTTTAAACGAAAACTGTATTTAAAGGAATAAATCAATGAGTGATGTGCTATGGAAACCAATAGAACACAAAATTCCGTACGCGCCGCTGCCAACTCATTCGCCAAGCACTTTAGAAATAATTCGTACCTGAGACCTGCTAGCAGTTGATATCAACTGCAACAGCATTCCCTAGAACGGACGACGTGAGGCGGTCGGCCACTTATAGGCCGTTTCAAAAAAAAATTCTAGGATGCTCAAGATAATTCAAATCTATTAACAAGGATGGGCGTCAAGGGTAACTGGCGACTGGTATGGCGCAATCTTCATTGTGAATATTTTTCCCACAGTGCCGTGTAATGGCCGAAGAACATTTTATTGTTTTGCTTAATAATTATTTATTCGATGTATGTGGACTACGGAAAACTGTTTATACTTGACACCAATCTGTGTAATCATTATTATTTTGTATTTTAAATTATAGTGCTTAATGGAACTGGTTACTTTGCGAGCTTGAATAACCTGAATGTGAACTGTCGTGTAATTTAATCTTTCCTTTGGATGCCGTATAGATAATTTAGTACTACTCGTATTTATTCGAATTGGAATGAATAGACCGTCGATGGCATCAGGCGCCAGCAGTTTAAGAAAAAGTAACAAAAATTACACTTATGCATTGAAAAATTAGTTGATTCGAGGGTCTTTAATTAAACCTTTTATATTTTTTATTATACCTTTTAAGTTTTTTTTACATAATATCACTGCGTTACCTGGGAAAAGAAAGTACTAAATAAATTAAGTATTTGTATTTTCAGCGACTTTACCTGTCCTATGGAAAAATACATGCATGCAGACATGTAAACATACTAAATACAACAGCTAAGATCGACGTGGACCTCGTAGTCTACTTCCTAGCGAGGCCTACTTTACTAAATCACAACAGGTAGCTTAGTGGGACCCTACTTGGCCTCGACATCACTCGTGTACTTACATTCTTGACCACATGTGTATGGTGCAAGTTACGAGCATTGGTGCAATGTTAAACGAAAATTGGTGAATATGCTGTATTACTGACTATAGCTAAGGCAAAAGAATAGAAATCAGTTTATTTAACCAATACTTAACAATAAAAGCAAAAAGTGGCCATCACTACTTTGATATTATTTGTCCTACCTACTTTCAATTCACTGCTAAATGAGATTTTTGCCGAGACATCTGAGAGTATGTTACAGATACAACAGTAATTATTACACGTAGAAATTATTTACATGTAGCGGTCTACCTACAAATCTTTGATTATTATTATTTTTAAAGTATCACTCACTTGTCGTCATATTATCGCTTCCTCCTTTAACTCGCGGCTGCCCAAGTAGGGCGCACGTCTCCATACATAGGTTTTTGTTAAAACAATCGCGACCGTTAACCGTATATCGGACACCTACACAGCTATGTGCATACTGAGTGCACAAATATGTGTGCAAACTGCTATGCGCGCCACTGTCAGCTATCGAGCTTCTCATAACTGCATGCATAGGCATACCTTAGTTGCTAATAAGTACTCTTCTTCCTCGTCATAATGTGTTTATCCATTTGCTTTCTAAACTTCACCATACACTTCAGAGCCCAAGGTGCGTTAATGATATTAATGTCAATGGTTACCACTTTTCGGAACAGCCTTTCGACATATTAAATAGTGTGCCACCATGGAGTAGTTACAAAGAGGAGATGCCGTTTGAAATGGCACAGTGATGTGATCATTGGCGCCTCGCCGACACAAAAGTGGGCGGAGCTTGTCATTGCTCGTGCTCCATGATTGGAGCCACCGCCGAAACCAAGCACCCCGCACATCTGCCTTCCGCCCCGTGTAGCCTCACAAACACTTTCTTACAAAACGCTTATTATGGCATCTCCTCTTTGTACTTACTCCATGTGTGCCACAGAGTAGGAGTACTATTTTTGAAATGTATGACATATATGACGAACGAAACTCGTTCGATGTCGAACAAAAATCATTTGACTCTCCGATTTTGGGTTAAAACTTAAAAAAAAATTGCACTTTAGATTATAATATACTAGCTTTTCCCCGCAGCTCCGCCTGTGTCAAAAAGTAGCCTATGTTTGACCTCGGGTCTTCAACTATATTCATACCAAATTTCATCAAAATCCGTTGGCCGTAACAGACGGACAGTCAGACAGACAGACAGACTTTCGCATTTATAATATTAGTATGGATATTAGGTCAAAATTTAATTTAAGCCTCAAAATTTCTATAGCAATGGGATCGTGTCCCTATCTACAAGATGGTTAAAAGTAATCGAACAAAATGGCACCTACATACTTTAGTTAAATGTAAATAAACTATATTAAAAAATGTTTTGGATTTTCTTAAAAAAATGCTAAGAATTTTTTTCCCCAACCTATTATACGTGGGGCGCACTATAAGTTTCCGGAATGAATATGAAAAAATACTATTAAAGGTACAAAATTAATTTATTGTTTTTCAAAATAATCTCCCTTCGCGTCTATGCACTTTTTCATTCGATGAAACCAGTTTTGAAAACTTTTGTGCCACTCCTCTGTGGTGACCTCTGAAACGTGTTTTTCATACTCCTCGACAGCCTCTTCTGGTGATGAAAATCGTTGACCGCGTAATTGGTTCTTAATTTTTGGGAACAGAAAAAAGTCACAAGGTGCCAGGTCGGGACTGTATGCAGGATGACTCATGAGTTCTACATTTTTCGCCTTCAAAAAGTCGTTTGTCTGTCTGGCCGTGTGAGAACTAGCATTGTCGTGGTGCAGGATGATACGGCGTTTACGGTTATTTTTACGGAGTTCGTCAATAACTTCCGGCAAACAAATGGTCGTGTACCAGTCACTATTCACTGTACGACGATTCTCTAAAGCAACAGTAGCCACGTGTCCAGTTTTATTAAAAAAAGAAGCAATCATCCGCTTAGATGCACTTTTCACGCGCGCCACTTTGGTTGGTTTTGGCTCATCTTGAAAGACCCATACGCTCGATTGCTGCTTTGTTTTGGGATCGTAGCAATAAATCCATGTTTCGTCACCTGTTACTATGTCCCACACCAAATTTGACGCACCTTCGTTGAATCTGGTAAGCATGGCACTGCACCAAGTGACGCGGTCCGTTTTTTGAGCCTCGGTCAAGTTGTGTGGGATCCACCGCGAGCACAGCTTTCTCACACCCAAATGTTTGTGTAGGATTAATTGTATTTGACTCATGACTATTTCTAAGGATGCGCGAATTTCATGGTAGGTCACATGCCTGTCTGTTTCAATCATACGGCGCACAGCATTGATGTTTTTGTTGGTCACAGCGGTGGACGGCCGACCATCGCGAGATTCGTCACTGAGATTGATACGACCACGCTTGAATTCTGCAAACCAGCTATAAACAGTTGTCTTGCATGGTGCTTCATTGCCAAAAGCTGTTTCAAGCCGAGCGATGCTCTGTTGAGCTGTCAAATTACACTTAAAATCGTAGAAAATCATACTACGAAAATTTTCCCGAGTTAAATCCATGTTGATGCAGACACACAATTTTTTAAATGGCGCCACAAGGTAAAAACAAAAGACAGTCAGATGAAACAAACTGCATTCTACAGCCAAAGAGTTCTATTTTCAAATGTTGCAATAAATTTTTAAATATTGTTTATTTAAGTGGCCAGTTCCGGAAACTTACAGTGCGCCCTATGTATAGTTAATATTATTCGCCCGCATACTATTTAGATCACATTTCTGTAAGACTATGCGGCATACTATTTCGATGACGACGCGCGTTGAGAGCTCAGGACCATACGGATTGAACGCATTTTCACATATTTCACCACTACAGCTGGCTACGACCTCGTTGACATTCAATATCGGCATATCGGCATAAAGTCACTTCTAGCTATTGACATACATAGTACCAGTGTAAGGACATGCTCGTTTCTGGCCCTAAAAAGTATATATTTGACTCTAATAAAAAAACACGGTGCGTGTTTTTTGTGTCCTAAAAATATCTCGTTGTGTACTGAAAGGCTATAAAAAATATGACATTAAATTTTATTTATTTATTAATTACAGGCATAACTCACCACCAAACTTACACCAATTATAACAAAAAGGTTTAATAACATGATAACCTATACAAATCTAGCTTTAATCTTTTTTAATTTGCATTTAAACAAAACTTCCAAAGTATTATAAGAGTAACGCATAATCAGTGATATACGTTTGCTTAAAATATGTAAAACTAGCAGTCTCGATTTTGTTCTAGCATAGCCTTCCTAAATAAATAAGCTATTCAACACTGAAAGAATTTTTTAAATCGGACCAGTGGTGCCTGAAATTAGCGCATTCAAACAAACCAACAATCACTTCAGCTTTATAATATTATAAGTATAGGATAGTAGTATACGCGTAAAACGTATGGGCTTATCCTGAGTTGAAATCATTGCTTGATGCATCTCGATTGGAAAGCACTGCGCAATTTCTTGATGCCTGATTGCGTGTGATAGTTTGAATCGCATTTACGTAGACGCTCAGACAATCCCGTCGGTTCGCATTGGTCTAGTCACCCGGGCGAAAAAAAAAGGTGGTTATTATCTGAAAACAGAGATTTGGGCTTGCGTGTAGCCGTGAAACTCTGAATTTTTTTGTAGCTTTAATAAAAATCCATTTAAAAAATAAAATTATCTGTACTTGTACAAAATTCACTTACACATTATATATAAATAATATTTAGAAAAAATACTTTTTTATTGGAATAGTCGAACCATTCATTGACAAATGCCATCTTAAAATGGTGCCGCTTTTTCAAATTTCAGGTGAAATAATCAATCCGCTTTTCTGAGTTTCTGATATTGACTATATAGGCAACTTTTGAATTACGGCAAGACAGTTGATCATTATCAATAATCTTCACACTTAAGCTTAAATACATATGATCTTGATCACCATAACTTCACACCAAAGAGCATCGAAATTGCCTACCAATGACGTTTCTTTCTCAACGTTTAACACAGACGATCTGTAAGTAATCTGGTATTACAATAAAAATAATTGAGACACATCTTTTAAAGGAGATAATTTAACATTAAAGTCGAATTTAATTTAATTCCTTATTCAATTCAATTTATTCAATTTAATTCAAATTCAATTTATATCAAATTCAAATTCAATTCAAATTCAATTTATATCTAAATTATTTCATTTTTCCAAATTCAATTTACAATTCACAATTTACAATATTTGAT
Source organism: Euzophera pinguis (assembly GCA_947363495.1). Classification (NCBI taxonomy): domain Eukaryota; kingdom Metazoa; phylum Arthropoda; class Insecta; order Lepidoptera; family Pyralidae; genus Euzophera; species Euzophera pinguis. Next base: position 3,702,700 of record OX376154.1, read on the forward strand.
TTATTTTGCTTGCTGCCAAAATGTTTATGAGTGCTGTGTTCACCTGTAATTGGGTTGCATGCTAGCACATTTGTGGGAATGTCTATTGTATGTTATTTCATGTAACCTGTTGGTGTACCAAATTGAATAAATAAATAAACATACACGAAATAATGTTAAAAGCAGAGTAGTTATAAATGAGCAATATAAAAAATTTACAACTATTAGTTTTCCAGGTACAATAAAACATAGCTATCGTAGAAATATCAATGCGCACAAGAAATGTACCTAGTACCAAAGAAATTCGCGAGTCGCGACTTGACTTACAACTTGCCCAGTTTGAGATTCGACTCCGGCGCTTACAATTACTTGCACATGCCAGTAATGGGTGCTTTTCCTTCCAGTAGTGCGGTAAATTAGATTTGCAAGTGGCAAGTCCTAACATTTCCCATTTCCTTGTTGAGACATCTTCTTGTTTGTTTGTTTATAACGTAACTTTATTTCACAGAAAATAACATTACAGTAAATACAAAACTAAAAATAAATGCGACGGCGGACTTATCCCATATAGAGATCTCTTCCAGTGAACCGGGACGTTACAGGAATACAGTTTAAAAAAGACAGGTGGTAGAAGTGGTGCAACCAGAACAGAACTCTTTTTATGTATATAAGTATTTTTATTTTTATAATAACATAAACTACATAAAAATATGCTACATAAATACTGTATGTATCTAATACATATTCTTATAAAAAAAAAACTAATAATACATATTAATAGCTATAAAAAATATAATAGCTCAAAGCTGTGTTCAATTAAAAATCGGAGCAGAATTTTAAAACACGAGATTTGAAGGAGGGAAGAGAAGGAGACAATTTAATGTCAACGCGAAGTGAGTTCCACAATCTGCAAGCTCTGACAGTGAAAGATTTAGAATAGGAAGAAAATAGAGGAATATATAGAATAAGCTTGTTGGAAGATCGTAACCTGTTATCAATTTTGCGGAAAGAGAATTGTTCACTAAGATAATTAGAGAGAAGTTATAGAATATGCACGTGCATCTTCTTCGTTTCTTGATATCGGCCATTCCTAATTGCCATAAAAATGAGATGTATTGATGAATATCTCGATACTCGTTTACATTATGGGCTTCTCAACTTTTTTGGTGTTAGTTCTAATACGTAACTACCTCGACACGGTAAGATAGTACCTGTGTCATCAATAGTCATTTGTCAATATTTTTTTAAAGTCATTCTCCTAATTTACATTTGCTGTCCCTCACCCAGAATCGGTTAAATAATTAATTTTAATTTTTATATCAACTTAGAATTGCTTGATTAGAATTAATATATTTTGGAATATGAGCTCGTTAGTCGAGCGCGAGCCGCGTATCCGTAGTGAATGCGCGTGTCAAGCGACGGCGAGACGCGACCGTTATTGAATTGGTCGCCATTTAGTGGCATTTTCTATCTTGGGCTCCTCCGTGCTTCGGAAGGCACGTTAAGCCGTTGGTCCCTGTTGTTGTCGATATACAGCAGTTTTTAGGCTGTGTCAGATGCCTTAGGGCAGCCTGAAAAATTCTGACAGTGTTGGCCACTAACACACCTCGGGTCATGTTCCTGTTGGTCTGTTTCCCTGTAAAAAGGGTTAAGGAGGTCAGACAGCAGTCGCTTCATTGTAATAATCAGTTCCGCCAAATCTAGGATCATGACTTACAGCGTACCCTGGGCTCCGAAACGTAATCTGACGACGCAACTAGGAATACACGCTAGTATGATGATGAATATATATTTTGGAACATATTGACTGCAGCTTACATATAAAAAAAAAATATCAATAATTCTGAAGGGATATTACGGATTACGGATAAATAGACTGACGTAATTTATTGTTAAGGACTAACTAGTCCAACTGGATATATCGTAGGTATAGTAGTAGTCACCCTACCCGTAGACATCTTGCGACCAAAGTAAATTGATATGATGATTGACAAATAAGTACTGTGCGTAAAATGCTCATGGGCTACATCCATGAAAACACCTACCCAAAACTAACATTCATCGCATTACTCTGTATGACATCGGCGAACATAACAAAATATAAGTATGACTTTCGCAATTTGACGCCATAATCGCCATTTGTGACTATATAGTAGAGGCTTGTGTCGCAAAGCCGACTCGAACCTAGATACTTTCGCTTCAATAGCGACAGCGGCCTTCAACGACACGATTTCGCGCAGTTTCAGTGCATTTCGATTTAAAATAAAACAAAATACCGATTGGGGTTTCGCAGACAATAATCTAACCACGTATTCGATTCCACGAGAAGCATTCTTTGTTTAGTTGACTCCAGTTAAAACATCTCACCAGATTGTCTGATAATAAAGATGATTCAGTGCTTCGGAAGACACGTTAAAACGATGCTCCCGATTGCATTTTTGCCCGACCCTATTGGCCTGGTTTCCTGGACTCTGAAGCATACCTTAATTGAACAGTAATTGGAGCGGAATTTGACTAGTTCCTCATTTCGGAGCCTTTGCATAAATAAATCATTGTTTGTAATCAGTCAGAAATAAGTATCTACTTAACAAGTTAAGAAATATTTACCCTTAGTAAGTATACAAAATAATTGATCTTTTGAGCAACGCAGTAATACTTATTGAGTTTCATAAATAATGAGCAATTACGGGGTATATCATATACGTTGATAATATGTCGGATCGGAAAAAGCGATGTTGTCAAGTGATGCCGGGTATAAGTTGATAATCTGCACTACCATACCATCACCACTACCCTCTTATGTCTGTCAATTCGTCTATAACACCCAAAGTTCAGAAGTTCTCATTTCTATATAATCACAGTTGATTTTAAGATAAGCATTATCAATGTCAACTTAAGAAATTCCCGTCGAGCAAAGCTTACTCTATGAGTTGATCCGATCTTTGCAATGTCACATCAGATTACTCGTCTCACGCTCGTCACGGCCTCGTCACGGCCTCATCACGCTCACTTACACCGCTATCTTTTAATCGGCGTCACTGATTCACAGTCCATATCACGCTTAGCGCTGTTTAGCTTATATGGACACGATCATCCGAACAAAATCCTGAATAATATTTGAAGAAAACTTACTTAATATATTTATTTACGTAATCCCATATTTGATTTAAATTATACTTACTTAATTTATAACATCCCGTGCTCATATTTAAATTCGAAATTATTATTTGAGCAGCCTTTCATTACGCAACTAAAATATCTATTTCAATAAACTATCATAATTAGGGCGAAGTGATAGTTTTGGGCCGCAAAACCGGAGCCATCACGCCTATTATTGGCCTTACCAATTTGCCGCCATCGCATAAGGGCCTCTACTGACTCGCCTGTTCCTGCACAATCTAATGTTGAAGCAGCTTGGACCAATTTTTGTCGTCTCTACACACATGCCAGCTTGGCTCTCCTACTCCTACACAATCTAGGTTGGAGCAACTTGGGGCAACATCATGTCGTCTTGTTTCTACACACTTGCCAGCCAATTTTCCGTCTCACAGCAAATTGGTCTAACCGCACTACAAACTCTGTGTCGTTCTAGGAAGCAAGCGCGTTCGGCCGATAAAGTCAGCAGCAGGGCAAAACACGCTGCAAGCTTACAAACGTGCCAATCTAGGAAGCATCCCCACTCTTTCATACTAGTTTGTAAATATCTTTGAAATGTGCAGAGCAGGGCAAAAGCGAGTAAGCAAGCCAGGCTAACAGCTTGTATTGTGCCATCTCGCTTACTCACTCGTTTCTGCCCTGCTTTAAATGATGGTGCTAAGTAAGAGCCTCTTTCTGCTCAGAAAGGTCTAAAAAGGAATAAAATACTAGTTATTTAATTGGTTAAAATCGAATCCATTAAGTGATAAAGGAAATGTGACATTAATAATATATGAACATATGTCTTAAGGCACGAGGGCGGCATAACGAAAATTACAGAATTATTTGGTTAACTCAATTAACTCTCAAACTCTCGGATAACACTGAGGGAATGACAAAATTATACTAATAATATAATGATATACCTAAAAAAAATACCAACTTTTTTAACACCAGTCAAATAGGTACAGTGTATTTATAACATAAATGTTTAGCAAGTAGTTTTTAGGAAAAAAAGTGTAACACGAAAAAGTTGTTCGTCCTCCGATCGAATCCGAACTTTGTAGGATAGGTATATGTTTCCCTGAAACTCTGAAAGAAATGAAACTGACGTTACTATTTCTTAAAGGAGGTTGACATCAAGCAGATGACCGGACAGAGCATTCAGATTATGTATAAGTCAGGGGGACAGCAATTAAATATGGTGTTTATGTTTTAGGTATAGCAATGTTCCATTCATCTATATATCCTAGCTTTTTAACCTTAACCTTCAGCAGTGTACCTAACTTAATGTTCCATATCATAAAATAAATAAAAGGCTGAACCATGGAGTAATTACAAAGAGGAGATGCCGTTTGAAATGGCGCAGTGATGTGATCATTGGCGCCTCGTCGAAACAAAAGTGGGCGGAGCTTGTCATTGCTCGCGCTCCATGATTGGAGCCACGGCCGAAACCAAGAACCCCGCACGTCTGCCTTCCGCCCCGTGTAGCCTCACAAACACTTTCTTACAAAACGCATCTCCTCTTTGTAATTACTCCATGGGCTGAACACCACATCATACCTAAAATGATTTCTTAGAATAATATAGCTCTATGAGAATATATGAATCTTGATATTATATGAAATTCATTTGCACAAGTCGTGGTTGAGTATCAGATTTACATATATTATTTATACCAGCACTCAATTAATTAAGTATTAAATCTGCTTTTAAGTATCGTATTGGTATATTGGAGTACATTTTATTACATAAGTAATTTATTTATATATGAAATTAATCTCAGAGCGAGAGCTATCGATATTTATTAGAAAGTTTTTTCCTCCATTTATTGGGATCCGTATCTAAACTAGGGAATTAAGTCCTCATAATAAGCTTCAGTCAGCCCTGTCGGTTATCGTCTGTCAGACACTGATACACTATTTTAAGAAAATATAAGTCAAACCTATCCAGAACCTCAGATAACTTCTCTATCACTAAACTTTGTGTTATCCGTTATCGCCTTTAATGTGAAGTATATCTAAAGATATTAATTTTCGCCGAGCGGTAGCAGAGTCGTTTATGTGAGCCACGACCTTAAACTAGGACTTGCATCGAAAGTGCAGGTTTATGTGCAAAGCTACTGTTTGTTCACTTTTAGTAATAAGACTGTAAGTAAATGCTTATCAAACTGCATAGAGCGTTCCTCTTTCATAGAACCTCTCTAGCATAAAACTCCCGTCCAGGACGTTGATCGCGCAGATTTCATTTTCCATGCCATGATCGGCTATTTTTGAGAATGCAAAACCGACGCGCCCAAGCATTTTGGTTCGATTTCGAATGAATTCAATCCGACTTAATCGGTAAGTAAATTTTAGAATTAAGTAACAATGTAAACAAATGTTGGTAAACCTTAATCAATAAATAAATAAGTTTTGGGCGGTAGCAGTAAAACAAATAAGTTGTAAAAATTTGAGCTCCTATATTTATTTAATTTAAAATAGTATCTTTACATGTTTTACTTTAAAACTAGCAAAATTTAGTTAGTTCCTGGTCCAATCTACCTGTAAGCAGTTTCATCTCCTTTCAACTTTCTTTCACAATGGAGAATTTACAGAACACTATGGCACAAATGTTGGCACATTTTAACACTAAGATGGCACAATTCCAAGCGGATTTGCAAAAGGCTGCCCCTCTGACTGTTGCTTCTCTGACATCGGACTTTGCTGCTTTTAAGGAGTTTGTCAGCTCAGCATTCAGTAACCTCCAGAATCAAGTGGATCTCTTGGTGAAGCATCAGAAGCAACTCGACAAACAATATGACCAATTGGAGATGCACGGTCGAAGAGCCATCGTCTTGCTGCATGGAGTGGTAGAGGAGACCAATGAAAAAGCTTTGGAAGTGATCACTGATATCGTTACGACCAAGTTAAAAGTAAATGATTTTTCAATGGCCAATATTTACAGATGTCATCGTTTAGGTCGCTCCTCTAAAGACAAGCCTAGACCTCTACTTGTTGAATTTGTCAACCTATCGGTCAAATCCAAGATATGGAATGCGAAGACGCTTTTGAGGGGCACAGGTGTGACTGTGTCAGAGTTTTTGACTGCAGTGCGTCACAAGGCCTTTCTGCATGCGCGTGAGCTCTTCGGCATCAACAAGTGTTGGACACGCGACGGGTATGTGTATGTCCTTGGGCACGACGGTGCAAAACATCGCGTTTATTCTTGCGCTGAGGTTGATCAGCTTCATGGCGGCCTTGCTTCTGTGTCTCAGCCAAAACAAGTTCCGAAGACAAAACAGGCCCCTAGTAACAATGCGGATGCCACGGCCAAGAATTTTATCCGTCCAAAGCGTGGGTGTCGACAGGAGTAGACTTCTGATTTGACCTTGTAGTGCAGTGTACCTAGTATTTGTGAGTACTGCCGTCTTGTTCTTTATTATTACTTTTTTTATACTTCACATAAATTCACTTTAATTTTTGTATTGTGGGTAAACAAACTTAAACCAGATCACGTTTGGTTTGACAAATGACAGACAAGTTTTGATGTCATTGTCACTGTCAACCTCTGTCATTTGTTGTTTTCTTTTTCTTTCCATTGCATAGCAATAACTGCAGCTTTACTCTAGGTGATGTAATAATTTGTCATAACTTTTATTGTTAAATTCTCGTTACTTCTTTTCATTCTGCTGGCGGGTGGATGGACTAATATAGTGAAAATACTATTTTATTGATTGTTGGTACTGATTTAGTAATTTATTGGACTTTTATCTGATTACACTTAATATTTATTTTTATATTTGTTATATTTATATTTATATAGTATATTATGTCTAGCGATCACGATGATGACAGTTTTAAATCTTTGCCTTCTGAGGACAGTTTCCACTCGTTGCCATTGCCACTACATGAAACATTAAAGAATAATTTTTTTCAATCTCCAAAAAACTTCAATGTTGTGTATATTAACGCCCAAAGTATTCCTGGCCATTATCCCGATATGTTAACTACATTTAGTAGTAAGCATATTGATGCCATCTTGGTATCTGAATCTTGGTTTAGGTCGTGTCATCCTTCAACTTCTTACTCAATACCTGGCTTTCAACTCATTCGAAATGACCGCATTAGCACAGGTGGTGGTGTAGCCATCTACTTGCGTGGTCATATACCCTTCAAAATTGTCCGTATGTCGGAATCTTCCAACCCTTCTCATGAGGCCGAGTATTTGTTTATTGAAGTTACGCTTTCTCACTCTAGTGTTCTTTTGGGTCTTTTCTATATCCCTTCATCCAAAGTGAAGTATTTCTCTTTGCTTGAAAATATTTTAGAAGATTTGACCCCCTCATATAATCACACCATTATCATGGGTGATTTTAACACATGTCTGCTAAAAGATGACTATCGTTCAAAATCTTTGGTATCCTTAGTTGAAGCCTGCAACTTGTTTATCCTTCACTCCAATCAACCTACGCACTTTTTCCCTAATTGTGTTCCGTCACTGTTGGATCTTATTATAGTCTCATCTCCTGATCTTGTAGCCAATTACGGACAATACAGTGCCGAAATGTTCTCCTATCATGATCTCCTTTTTCTCTCCTTTAAACTTCGTCCTCCCAAACACAAACCCAAAATCCTTTTGCAGCGTGATTTCAACTCAGTTAATTTAGACGAACTTAGAGCAGATGCTTCTAGTCGTGATTGGGCAGCTATAGCTGGTCTTAGTTCTGTGGACGAACAGGTGGCTCGATTTAGTAGCATGTTGATTGAACTATATGATGCGCATGCTCCTATACGTCCGGTTCGAGTTAAACACTTACCCGCTCCTTGGCTTACAGAGGATATTAAAATTGCGATTGCAAGGAAGCATTACATGAGATCGAAATTCAGAGCAGATCCAGACCATTATCGTGATAGGTTTATTGCTGCAAGAAACTCTTGTAATAGGAAGTGTAGGGATGCACAACGCCGCCATATCCACAAATCCGTTGAAAATGGTGATCCGTCTAAAGTATGGAAGTTTTTGAGGTCTATGGGAGTGGGGAGAAGCAGTCGTACCATTTCTAATAATATTGATGTAAATCAGCTTAACAAGCATTTTACTACTTCTTCTTCTTTTGGTGGAAATGATAAGATCACAACACTAAATCACCTTTCTTCACTTCCTACTCCTGACTGTCCCAGCTTTTCTTTCAGTCAAATTGCTGAATGCGATGTTCAAAAAAGCGTGATTTCTGTTTCATCCAATGCCGTGGGTACTGATGACATTAGTCGCAAAATGATCCTTCCGATTCTTGACATCATTCTAACTCCTCTTACCTTAATCCTCAACAACTCTCTAGCTCAAGGTGTATTTCCATCTGCTTGGAAAAATGCTTATATAATACCTTTACCGAAAAAGGCAAATCCTTCTAGTTTTTCCGATTTCCGACCTATTTCCATCCTTCCTTTCCTTTCTAAAATTCTTGAAAGAGCAGTTCAATACCAGCTCAATTCCTTTCTCAATAGAAATGCTATTCTTAGTCCTTTTCAGTCAGGTTTTCGGAGGGGGCACAGTACTCAGACGGCTCTTGTTAAAATTACCGACGATATTCGTTCTGCCATGGACAGAACGGAACTTACCACTTTATGTCTTTTAGATTTTAGCAATGCTTTTAACACTGTCGATTTCGATGTACTCCTTAGTTTCCTTCGCGCTTTGAACATTTCTCCATCGGCTGTTGACTGGTTTTATTCCTACCTGCATGGACGTCGACAACAAGTGCGTATTGAGGATAACCTATCATCGTGGTGTTCGACGTCCTGCGGTGTTCCTCAGGGCGGTGTGATTTCTCCTCTTCTGTTTGCTATATTTATTAATTCCATTACTTCAAAAATTCACGCCTCTTATCATCTTTATGCTGATGATCTTCAAATTTATTGTCACTCTTCTTTAGTTAATCTTTCACAGGCTATAACTGACATTAATAATGACCTAATGCGAATAGCGGAATGGAGTAAAATTCATGGGCTCGTAGTCAATCCAGTCAAAACACAGGCTATTATTTTGGGTAGTTCCCGTCTAGTTTCTAGGATCGACTGGCTGTCTCTTCCTCCTCTCCTTTTTCATAATACTACTCTTAATTTTAGTGAGAAGGTTAAAAATCTAGGAGTATTTTTTGATTGTAATATGTCTTGGGTGCCGCAAATAGCAGAAGTTAGTAAAAAGATGTTTGCTGCAGCTGGTGCGGTGAGAAGGATTAGAAACTTCTTGCCGACTAAGACCAAAATCACGCTTGCACAATCCTTGCTCCATCCAATCCTTGACTATGCTGACTCCTGCTATATAGATCTCACTGAAGACCAATTAAACAAGCTTGAGCGCCTTCAAAACTTTTGCATAAGATTCATATTCGGTTTACGTAAATATGATCACGTCTCTTCTTTTCGCTCTCAACTCAAGTGGCTCCCCATTAGACTTCGTCGAAATTTGCATATCCTTTCACTCTTGTACTCTATCCTATTCATTCCCTGGACTCCTACTTACCTTAAGGAACGCTTCAGATTTCTCAGTGAGGTTAATAATCGCGAACCGCGTGAATATAATACTCATCGTCTAGCTATCCCTCCTGCTGCTACCTCTTTCTATTCCCATTCCTTTGCGGTGCAGGCTGCTCAGTTATGGAATGCTTTGCCAGTTGAAATACGAAAGGCTAAAACAATTTCATCTTTCAAAAATCAAGTGAGAAAACATTATCTCTCTGCAATTGAAGCTGATCCTGCTCATCGTTAGACATTTTCTTCTCTTCTTTTATTTTTTATTATTGTATGTTGTATGTAGGTATATGATATGTATATATTCATTAAAGGTATAGTATGTATTATTTGATTGTAGGTTTATTTATTGACTGTTGTATAAGGATGATAGTGTTAGTATTTTATTACTGTACCGCCTTTGTTTGTTTTCACTTTTTATCCTATCTACCCTAAGGTTGGCTGGAAGAAATTGCAATAGCGATAAGTCCGCCTTTGTACTCAATATTCTAAATGTATTACTTTTAATTTTTATTTTGTGATTGGTACAATAAAGTGTATATCTATCAATAAATAAATAAAATAAGTCGAACGACTTTTAATCGGTTCACCGATTTTGCATACTCACAAAGTCCTCGCGGTCGTGGTTTGAGTTTTAGTAAATACTAGCTTTTTCCCGCAGCTCTGCCTGCGTCAAAAAGTAGCCTATGTTTGACCCCGGACCTTCAACTATATTCATACCAAATTTCACCAAAATCCGTTCAGCGGTTTGGCCGTGAAAGTGTAACAGACAGACAGACTTTCACATTTATAATATTAGTTTGGATGTTAAAGTCAATAGCAGTCTGCGCGATCGGAACCCTGGACGGGATTTGCAACTGACAGCCTTTAGATACTTATTAAAACTTAATTGTTCCACAAGTACAAATACTTATTAACAATTAGCAGACTTAATGTTAAAAGCAATATCTACGAGTTCAACTATCTTGTTTGTCTATGGGTTTTGGTTACCTGAGCCAAGCGTCTCCAAATCAGAGGCATAAAGTACGTGCGCCCCGTGGCCTGGTTCAGAAACCTCTAAACTCGGAATAATGGACGAAATAACCGTTCAATGCAATTACAATTCTGTGATATACACGGAAATCGCTTTTAGATTTGTTATTAGTGTAAAACGGGCTTTATTGTACTGGAATAGTGCGACCTGGGTTGTAGAGAGTTGTGTACGTTATTAACACTTTTTGTCTGTACATCCATTTAATTAATTTGAGGTACATGATGACTTTATAAATACCAGCCAATAGTATGTTTAGTACGTGAAACTAAACCACTTCCACGGAATTATTAATAGTACTAACGTACTAAAATAAAATAAGTGACAGTTGAGAAAAAATTTCCAATCCCTTACAAATCTAGTGATCAGCTCATAATGTTTTGTATGGGAGGTCAAAATTTTTTTCTCAGTTATAATATGTACAGTTATTTTTGGTGATGGTGGTTATGTTTTATGCACTCAATCCAATTTTCAACTTAATCATAATCATAGTCATTTATTCTTTTGTAAACATGTTGAATTCAAGATGGTACATTGAAAATATTACGTACATACATGTTTAGCCTACCAGGCATACAAAAGTGAAGTCAGTGGTGTCACACATCATCCAAACAAAATCATGCAAAACAATACACGTATAAAACCAGAAAATAAATGCGAGTTAATCTTACAAAAATTAGATCAGCTGCCCTTTAAAGTCACAATCAACACTTTTTTTTTTTTTTTTCATTAATCGGGCCAATGAATTTAGAGCACATATTTTTCAGCTGAAATGAGCTATTTTATCATCATATTAAATACATACAGGTATAAGATTCCCTGGAATATTGAGTTTACAATGATTTTAATTAAAATTTAGTACACCCGATCAAAATTATATACTCTACTGTACAAGCATATTATTCTTTGACCGATGTTAGAGAATCTCGCCAAAGGATTAAAATAATCACGCGAGCGGATTCATGGGCGACAAACTCGTTAGTATCTACAGAAGCAGTAGTTTTTAGCAGTATTTTAAAACCAAAATTGCGAAAGTGAGTTTTGTCGCAATTACGTATGCACAATAACTAACCAATGTCAATGTGTTGTTATTCTTGTGAAACAGAGACACGTAACAGTTACATATAGGATATCGTGGTGCAGTGTTGCGGAGCTGCCCTGAACTCGTACTGGGTCAACTGGAGACATCGGACGCATGCAAATTAGGAGATTCAACGAGAATAGTGTTTTTTTTTTATACAACTAAGTAGGCAAACAGGCGTACGGCCCACCTGATGGTAAATGGTTACCGTAGCCTATGAACGCCTGCAACACTGAAGATGTCACGAGCGCGTTGCCGACCCTGAAGGAATTTTTTCACTGCCTTTTTGAAGGCTCCCATGTTATAATCACTAGGGAAAACCATGGCAGTGAGTTCATTCCATAATCGCAATGCACGAGGGAGGAAATTCCGTTTGAAGCGTTTTCTTAGCGTGTGGTTTATAAAATATGAACTAAATTCAAAACAGAACAACCAGTCATTAGAATCTTAATGTCACATGAAACTATCTATTTATTATGGTATTTAAAACTCAAAAAGAAATTAAACTAACCCATTCACTGTGTAACATTTTTGTGATTTGTTCTTTTTTATTTGTTAACTTCATTGGCTTGTTTCTCACTAATTCATTCATATCAATGGGTTATATGATCAATGAACCCTATACACCCTTGTATCAGTTCCGAAACCATCTTAAAGGGCAACCAAACCAAAAGAATCATAATTTAACAGACATACTTAGTTAATTACTTCAAACTAAAAAAAAAAATTATTGAGAGCGAAGCATTGAGAAAGGAACTTTTATTTGTAGGAGGTTTCGATGATCATTGGAGTGAAGGCATAAGAAAAAAGGCACTAGATGTTTTTGTCTCAGACAACGCGAACCAAATAGATACCCCTTATAATTATTTTTTCTTATAACCTACCAGCATAACCCACTATGCTCTACGCTCTATATAAAAAATTATACCATTACCAAAATTACACATCAAAATTAAATATATAATCAAAAATGAAAAACCCTTCGTTAAATCAACCATATTACTAATTTGTTTACTGTACATGTTAAAATTTAATACAATGGCGACCAATCCGAGCCTTTACACGCTCTCGATGGCTCATCCTTACATCATAAGACTTAGCTATCCATAAACTGGTAGTTTCAATATCGGTTACACGTGTACAAAGTTAAGTTAGTGAAGTATGTAGGCGAGAGCGCTGCCGGCAATAGTTTGCAGGAATTGACGGCGGAAGCGCACTTACTAATTTAGAGCGAAGTGCACCTTATTGATTTATTGCAGGATGCTGAAGGGCAAGGTTGCTTATGTCAAGTTCGTAACTTCGTACCAGTATCGTAGTTTACAGCAAACATTTCTGAATGTCACGCGAAACTATCTATTTATTAATACTTCAAACTCAATTTAGAAGCCCTTTTGAGCTCGCTGAGCTCACTGAGTGATAAACGATGTGACATAGTTGGAGTTTGTATTGCACTTTCATCAATTTAGAAGTTAAATTGATGCAGCTGGCGGTTTCTAGTTCCCGAGATATTTGGTTTTTTGTAAAAAACGGTGTAAAATTGGCATTTTGCTAATTTTATTGGTTTTAATGCAACATGCAAAGGGCTGCGTTTTCATACAATAAACATCCTTATATCATGGTAAATACACAATGTTAGAAAATTGCAATTATAAAACGATAAACAGACCTCTAGCAATTACAGATTAAACTTTCAATGTCTGTTTCCCAATAATTTAACTTTTGTAAGTGTGAACTTTGAAGTATTACATGAAGTACTTTTTTTCATATAATGTGAAAAATGTTAATTGTTTTTTTTTTATTTCATATAATCTTTAAACTTACAGTCTTAATTCAATACCTATCTTTACATTATCTTAGAAAAATCAGAACCGATTCCTATCATCGAACACTGGTTGAAGACTTAAATAGTGAACTAAATACAAATCTTAGAATATAACGTAAAAACAAGAAATGTAACCTTTCAATTTGGTACTGCTGCTAAATAATTAATCATTATCATCGTGTTGCTCCAAAGCCTTTGCAGCACCAAGACAATGTCATCTGACCAGCCAGCCGAGGGTTTTACTTTAAAGAAAATTCTTTAATAAAACCCCCTTTTGTTACCAAAGACACATCCCTTGTCCTTCCTCATAAATATGCTTGCATCTCATTAGAGATGAGTAATACACGTGTCTTATGAGCTCCATAAGCGAAAATAAGGCACCATTTTCCATCAAAATTCATGGAATTTTGCTGTACTTATTTTTATAATATATTATTGATTATAATCACATTTGTGTTTTGATATTGGACAATGTTCGCTCGATGATAAAAAAACTTTTTAAAACAAGTTTAAATTTATTCAATCCTTAAGCTCTCAAACCACAGTTCATTGGTGATATTTATTAGCTTGCTTCATATTTTGAAAACTAATTCTATTATATTTAATAAAATATTTTTTTCTTCTCAGCAATTTCAGATCTATTGTATACTTCGTTTGCGACCTTATGTCTAAACTTATAAGGTTCATACAATTAAAAAAATATATTTCGTTGCCTTAATACTTATAAAGTACCCATCTTATAATGATTTCCTATCAGTAAATCATTTTCATTTGCGTTATGGATCACTGATATATGGAGAAAGTGGCTAGCTCGTAGCTCACCTGCTGATTATCGGGCTGTGTGCACTGGCTCAAATTTATTTAGGTATTACCTAATTTTATTGTATCACAAGCATTTTCTCCCAGTCGACCATTCAAAAATAGAGAAGTTATGAAGATACATACATAGAGTATTCTTAACTATACATAACCTAAAATCTGAAATAAAAATATTTATTTTTTAAACTCAATTTTTAGATAGTCTTTATTAAAAAACATATCTTGTTAAGCGAATGTATAGCGTTTTATACAAAAATGAACTCTATAATCCTAATACTCATCTGCCATATAAAGCCAGTTTATTACAGGCAACATTATTATTTGTAATTAGATACCTTTCAGCTTCATGTAGCTCGTACGAGCTCGTATGCTGGTAGCTTTTAATGTATGTCCGCAGAATATCTAGCTCAAAGCCCTTTCTATTTGATCGCTTCCGGCCAAAGAATAATGTAAATATAGAAGAATAATTAATTTACGACATCGATGACAGCAGCATCGAAGCAAAGGATTTTTTAAATTATGTACTATTTAAAAGGCAAACAAGCATGTGTTTCCTCTGACATAAAGCGGTTACCGCAGCCAAAATAAATAAATCCTTTGTTTTTGATTACTCTTGCGTGAAACAGGCGTGAACATTTATTTATTTATTTATTTATAAATCTTTATTGTACCACAAGTTTACAATTGGCGGACTTAATGCTAAAAGCATTCTCTCCCAGTCAACCATTAGGAAAAACAGAAAAGTTATGTGCGGCGCGAATTATTTTAGAATACAATGAGAGAAAAAAAAAAACAAAAAAAACACTTAACTGCTAAATAAACATACATAGATTTACATACAATATTCATAACTATACATATACATACATAAACATACATAAAAGAAGAGGTGAAAACGGAAAAAGATGACGATTTAGGGTGATATTATGCTAGTGAGGTGAATTTTGACTTTTCTTTTGAAAGCGAATTTAGTAATGGTCTCTTTGATGTCATCGGGTAGAGCATTCCAGAGCCGTGTGGCTTGTAAGGTAAATGAATTAGACATAAAACTGGACCGAAATAGGGGAGTACAAAGTGTAAGTTTTTTGGAAGATCTAAGTTGCCTATCGTGACCGTCAGAAAGATACTTGAACTTACACCTTAGATACTCCGGGGACTGAGGCTCCTTGAGAATTGAAAAAAGAGAAGTAAGCAACCGAAGTTGACGACGTTGGCGGATCGGAAGCCATTTCAGTTCGGATCGATAAGAAGAGATGTGGTCATATTTACGTAGACAGAAAATAAAACGAATACAGTTATTTATGAGACGATCCAGTTTATTGAGAAGATCTTGATTGAGATCAGAATAGCACACATCAGCATAGTCAATAATTGGAAAAACTAACGTTTGGACTAATAAAATTTTGGATTTAATCGGGAGAAAGTTTCTTAGTTTAACATTGTATGTAGAAATGCGATAAGTTTAGTAAAAAGTTTAAAATTAGAACAACCATGATGTTTTTCACACACAAACATAAAAATATGACCGAAATCCCACATGTGACCGCGCAACGGACCGACCCGATGACATATCCCCGGACTTGTTCGCTCAGTGTGGACGGGGTTGCGAACATTGTCGCGAACCGAACACTACGGATACATCTACCTACACCTGGGTCATACCTAAAGTTTGTTGTTGTTATAGCGACGGCCTATTCTTCTGAGTGTGTTCCCAGGAAATAGATTTTCTTAAATAAACCATTGTATCGTAATAACATGAGAACTTTTAATTTTAAAAAGCGTGCATGTGCTACGGTAACCATTTACTACATGGGCCATATGTTCAAGTTTAATCTTGCCAACAGATGTGTACTGTGTTTCGACTATGTTACGAAACACAGTACACATTGCACACATTTACTCAGTCGCAATTCATACACAAAATTTAGTAACATTCTCGTAACAAAACACTTTACAGCGTACGCTTACAGCGTTTAAGTTAACTTAGTCTGCCTGCGACCATGAACGCTGTAAAGTGTTTGAAACGTCAGGTGTAAATAAATAAGTAATAAACGCGATAAAACCGTATTAAAATAGTTTAATTTAATGAATAACAATCGCGAAAACATAAGAAATGATTATATAATCACAGTGTATTAATTTTTGGGTACCTTTGTTCCTAATTACAAATGTAGTAACATAAAAGGAATAATTACGAAACATTGTTATCCGTAACAGTACAAAAACGCCCGTCCACACTAGAACTTGTTACGCAGTACAATGTTCGGACCTTTCATTTTGACAGTGTTTGGCGTACGGTTTGTTCAGGAATTTGGGTATGGGTTACTGCGTAACAGTACATGTTCGCGTGACAAATCCCGTCCACACTGTCGTATTTGTTACGCGTACTTGACACGGCTACGGTTACGGTCACGGAGAAATGTTACAAGACTGGACGCGCCTCTACACTTTTCTGCCGGCTACATACATATCTCTTATTCAGTCTAACAAAATAGACACGATAGAACACACAGAATATACATGAAATATTGACTGTTAGACAAGTAAAACAGCATTACCAACTCTACTTATTTATTAAATCATATTTTTATTATTTATTATTATTTTTTCTGTACGTTTACGTAGATTACAATATATGCTTATTCTACGACATTTTTAGGACTGGTGTACGCATTTTTCGAAATTGGGGCTGGCGACACCTGTGTAAAATCTTCATAATAACATGTAGAGTTACTTCTATGCTTTGTTTATTTTGCACTACCATCGACAACTTTGCTCATTATACCTCGAAGAATCTCTCCGACGTGCGTTTATGTGCTAACCAATAACCAACATACATATAAGAGCAATAAGAACTTAGTAATGGAATATAACGACAAGATGTTTATAACTTTTTCAAATATTGAGTATGTAGGTAGGTACCTACTTACAAGACTATATGATAGGGTAACATTAATCGAGGAAACAGGGTCAAAATATTTTGTGGACTTATTTTCGGTTGACAACATTTAACTGTAGAATTTGAGTTTCATATACTCTCTTGCTGGTCGTATGTTTATCTCTATTTCCCTTGGTCATCGCATCACACGAGAACGGAAGGCACAATTTCGCTAATTCTCTTTTTGATGTATTTATTATTGTTAGAAGGTTCTTTTGAAAGAAAAAAAAGGATGTCGAGCGGTTTCTGTCGACTGAGAAAACTAGTGTACAAAATGTGAACACATTTTCCCTCCAACAGAATTAGTTTCTGCTGCGAATTCCCAAAGCTGTGGGAAGTTTCCCACTATACATCCGCCTTCAGTTTGAACCAATGTCCATTCAAATTGCATAACGTCATTTGTAATGTCCGTCATGTAATTATAATTGTAACAAACGCGTAGGCCTCAGGGTTAGTACGTGGTTAGTAGATACTGCCAAAATTGGTGTAAGTATAAATGTTACAAGTTTTTTTAAAGTCCTGTATAGACATAGTGGGCAGAATTTTTAATTAACCTAACCGCGTTTTGCGACTTCTCGCGTTTGTAACACATCTAAACTCCGTAACCAAGACAAAGTGATCATGTGTTAGTGGCCGATACTGTGTCAGACAAAGCCTAGTAGTCATCATCATTTCGTGTAGGTTACATTGTCAACCGACCAAGACCCTGGCGTCAGAGTTGTGCGGAACCGCCTCTAGGCCTCTGACTTCGTTCTTTTAACGACCACCTAATTGCAGCCGGGACAAAAGGCTTAACGTGACTTCAGAAGCACGGAATAATCTTTATTATCAGACAATCAGGTGATTCAAGCCTGCAATGTCCTGACCAAACTGGAAACAACTAAACAAAGTATGCTTCCCGTGGGAATCGATCCCACCGGGCCGAAGGCGAACGCTTTAACCACTGAACCACGGAGGCAGTTAATGCTTGTGGTAAAGCCTAGTAGTAATAAGCTCAAGTCGACATAGAAGATGCATCTTTCGCGGGCCGTATATTTGACTGCGAACGTAACCGTATAAAAAAAGCCGCTACTAGTAATCCAAGACAGGACACGTATTCTTGTTACGGACACACAAAACCGAAACGCGGAAGCCGCATATCGATTCTTTCATTATGTGATACGCATCTCACGCGCACGGCGCCGGGCTATTGGTGAAGCAAGCTGGCATATAGAGCAGTTAGGTAACTTATTGTATGAAATAATATTGCGAAAACTTAATGGTTTTCAGCGTAGCCGCAATTTACGGCCTAATTTGATCCGTTTAAAGATAAACATTTGATCATACTCATTATTCTTGGGTACTCCGAAAAATCACTTCATGTTATTTTAGTAAATTTTGTTAATAAAAAAATTGCCTAGAACTAGGACGTTAAATAGAATTAATGATTCTGTCATTAAGTAAAAGTATACTATTTACCCATTTTCATTTTATGTAACTATATGTCCTAAATATAAAGCCTACATTCATACTTCCATACTAATATTATAAATGCGAAAGTTTGTGTCTGTCTGTTACGCTTTCACGGCTAAACCGCTTAACGGATTTTGATGAAATTTGGTATGAATATAGTTGAAGACCCGGAGTCAAACATAGGCTACTTTTTGACGCAGGCGGAGCTGGGGGAAAAAGCTAGTAATACTTATTTATAAGAAATGTTTTTATAAGATAAGGGACTTGGTACCCATTGAGAATAGTTGGTACTGGTAATAAATGCCATTTTATTTATAAATACCTATTGCGATTATTTGTGATTATGACTAAAAATTCTGGTCAAGCGC
Organism: Euzophera pinguis; assembly: GCA_947363495.1. Classification (NCBI taxonomy): domain Eukaryota; kingdom Metazoa; phylum Arthropoda; class Insecta; order Lepidoptera; family Pyralidae; genus Euzophera; species Euzophera pinguis. The sequence continues at coordinate 3,721,836 of OX376154.1, forward strand.
GAGTCGAATTCACGCGCCAGGCGTTCCGTACCACCAAAAAGAAATCATTATGAAATTGATAAAATACGTAAACGGTAGCAATGTAAATTGTACAGAGCGCACGGAAGAATTAAAAAGTAAGGTTTTAAAAATAATAAAGTTAAATTTAGTTGTCTAGGTAATGGGGGCCTAACATATCCATGCATGATATTGGGCATTAAAACATGATTTTATTCTTTAAATTTTATTACAATATTATGTAAATGGCGCTTTGAAATCCGGTCAATCAAGTTGATACGTTAAACCTTATTTGGGATTTAAAGCAAAAATGAGTTTTTTTATTGCCTCAACTAGCTAAATATTAAGACCAAACAATTTAAAATTACAAATTAACAAATAATGTACTTTTCAAAGTTAACAACCGCCAAGGGAATAATAGTCCATATAAGTTCTGATCAAGTTTTGATTTTGTTTGACCCGGTTTAACTCCTGTTAATAATCCTGTGGCCGGGCTAATCCCGTCGCCGAATCAATTTGGATTTTAACACTTAATTTGTAACTTTGTGAAAACAGTTGTGTATTTACTCGTAGTTTGTGGGTCCTATCCTGGCTTAACGATCTCTACTGCTACATGAAATCTGGTAATTCTGAACACAATTTTTTAACTACTGTGGAGAATGAATATACCTGATTATTATTGTTTAAAGAATTTATATCTTTATCCATACTTCCATACTAATATTATAAATGCGAAAGTCTGTCTGTCTGTTACGCTTTCACGGCCAAACCGCTGAACGGATTTTGATGAAATTTGGTATGAATATAGTTGAAGACCCGGGGTCAAACATAGGCTACTTTTTGACGCAGGCAGAGCTGCGGGAAACAGCTAGTTTATAATAAGTAAACATATATTATTTGAATTTATATCAAATTAAACAAACATCCGTTTTACATCTTAGTCAATAAAGTATTAAAGTAAATCAAAGTATATTTATTTAATCATTATTATATCACATACAAATTGTAAAGCACAATAGTAGGTGGTTAGTACGTTAGCACTTATATTTCGATGGTTATAAGTACTCTAGATCCATGCCATATATTTGTAATACAATATTAATCTAAAGTACTTATACAAAAAAAAACATAGTCATGTATTTTCTATGTCGACCCATGTAGAACTCTTGTGTAAGTCCGTATTAAATTGCATTATTTGTTACATTCGTTACTTTCTCAATGTACAGAACCGCTGATCTTATAAACACCAAAATTTAAAATAATAAAATAATATAGAATATATAAAATATTATCAAAATGTGTACTTATAATATAAATAAATAAATTATATTGCTCGAAAACCAGTTTTCAAAATGATGCTCTACATGAATTCCACACGAAGATATGGATTATTCTATTTTAAGCCCGCTAATTGCATGGTGTGTATCGCCACACTTACATGACACTATGCAATTTTCTTTCTTCAAATTATTTATTGTATATTTCTTTTTTAGTACATACAGATACATTAATGTGATATTTAATCACTTTGTCTCTGCAACACATAAGGAACTTTTATTTTTACAATTGTGTTTTTGTGTTATTTAGAGGTCGGTAACTTAGACTTTACTTTATCTGACTTAGACACCGGTCTGTTAAGCATGATATTGTATCAAGATTGTGATAGACAATATAAAAATAAGCCTTCCGCCTTCGACTTTACATATACCTCGAGCTCGTAATGCCATTGTATACGTGATTGATCTATGTCTATTATCGACCAGTATTATCTGCTCTCTCTGCTCTGCTCTATCACTCAGCTTTCATTAGTGTAGGGTTGCCAGGAATAGAATAGAATATATCTTTGTTGAGAAAGCCATCACGTAGGTACAGCAAAGGTCTCCGAGGCTTTAACATATCTACATGTTAATAATGTACGTAACAGGAAAAAAATGATAACAAAAAATAATTGTGAAATTCGTAAAAAATAAACGCTTCACAGCTATCAGGCAGGGCCCTTACTATCCTCTAAGCAGGGCAGAAACAAGTAACTCTAAAATAGTAACTGACTCATGAAGGCGCATGAGTCAGTCACTATTCCAGAGACAGAAGCCTTTTCTTAATATGACAAATAGTTTATTTACATCGACATACAAATAACTTGATGGACGTACTTTATAGGTTTTCTTGTATATGTAAATAAAGCTTTAAATTGCCGATATTAAAGTCATTTTCTTGATTTATCTTTGGTTCTTATCGTTGGAGTTTTTCATTTAAATTCGTCAGTTTTGCGTAGAAACAATACTATTAAACCAGCAGATATATATACACTAGCAGCTTGTCTCGACTTCGTGTTAGCCTATAGCGTACCTCGATAAATAGGCTATCCTAGAAGGTTTTGAAATTTGCGCGTTCAAACAAAAAAAAAAACTCTTCTGCTGTCAGTAATATTATATTAATCATTTATTTATTCAACTTTATTAGATAATTATAAATGACTGTCTTAAAGCCTGAGGCTTTATCTACCAGTTAACCAAATGGGCGATGCCGAGAAAGTTAAGCTGTAAGACGGTGATAGATATATCAGTCAGTAAGCATAGCTCGGTTGAGAGACGATTGACACATCATTGATTGAAACCCAGTCGGCCGGTAGCGAAATGATTCGAGGGCCGGGTATAAAGATCTCATGCTTGCGCAGATACGCGTGAAACATATCGAAAGGGTAATTTCTGGAACTAGTGAACCGGTTTTATAAGTATCTATTGATGTAATAGAAATACCCGTATAAGTCATATTTAATTCGAATGTTGTAACTGAACGTCCAATTAATCATAACTATAAAATAAAAAATAAATGAAACTAAGCAGATATGGATTTTCCTTCCACTCTAAAGTTTGACCAGAAGAGATCTCTCTAGCGACAAGTCGGGCATTGTACCTCATTTTATGTTTATTTGCTTTTGTATTTTTATTTATTTTGGTGCAGTGAAGAGTATTTGTATTGTATTGTAGATATCATTAATATTTTCAAAGCTTATATTTAATTTTTCTTTTCATTTTAGTTGTACTATAAAAATTTTGAGGACTAATTTAAAGAGGCAAATCAACGAAATACATGTCATTCATACATGCCTGAAAGTTCCTAAACATGGATATAAGCGAGCAATAGGAGAAGAAGCAAGGCATATTGTAAATTAAAAACAAAAAGTATGGTTGCCTCATAAATTTATTTTGTTGCAGTGGAGCGCCGCTGTGGGCACCCGGCCGTGCCCCCGAACGCCAGGGTGTCTCTCCCAGCAGGGGATATTGTCCCAGGAACCACCGCTACGTACGAATGCGACGAGGGATACGAGCTGTTTGGAGCTCACCAAAGAGAATGTACTATAAGGGGGGACTGGACTGCTGAGCCTCCATTTTGTGGTAAGATACTTAATTATTAGAATGTCCAGCTGTGATACTACGATACCTACGATCCCACCTTATGTGCAGTGCAGATGTGGTCTACTTCTCTTTTCGGTAGATCGCAGAACTCCTGTCAGGTTATCATTTCAGCCGCACGAAATCCACTGAATAAGATCCCATAGATCTGCAACCCGGTAGACCAAGACTCCGTTGGAGCGATGATTTGACGAAATTTGACAGTGGATATGGAGCGAGAGGAGTGGAAGAGTATGGGGGAGACCTTTGTCCGGCAGTATGACAAAAAAAAAGATCTGTAACCAGACCGAGACTTTAAGATCATGACAAAAATAAGAAATTTAAGTTATTCTTCATTAGAATAAAAGCTTGTGATGATTGCTTTTTTGTACTTAACGAATTTATACAAATAATCAACTTGGATTTGAATCTTTTGTCTAATTGTACAGGCACAAACGTGGCCTTCAGAAAGCCGGCGAACCAATCCACGACGGTGCGAGGAGGCAGCGCCAGCAACGGGAATGACGGCGAGAAGACCACGGAACATGATGGCAAGAGATGCAGCGAAACCCAGAGGGAAGCTTCGCCGTGGTGGCAGGTAGACCTGCTGAGGCACTATGCCGTCAAAGTGGTGAGGGTCACCACAAGGGGATGTTGTGGTAAGTAAAAAAATACTGTAAGAAAACTGAGAAAGGAGAGGAAAGTTTATGTAGAACGGCAAATAAGTATGAGGGGGGCAACAAATGGACTTACAATAATTTGAGTCTTGCTCGTCTAAAACATAAAATTACAGGCGCGTAAAATACCTTTACACTTCCGACGTTTCAACCGTGTTACAAAGGCCGTGGTCACGGAACGACTGGCTCAGCATTTTACAGCTCCGTACTTCCTCCTGTAATTTTACGTTTTAAATATGCAGTGCGTTAGTTTAAAAATTAATTTGTCTCCTCAAGTCAGTTTAGTTATAACTGCAAACGTTTATTTATTTAAACTTTATTGCACAATACAAAAATTTGTACAAATGGTGGACTTAATGCCAAGTGGCATTCTCTACCAGTCAACCATGGGACCAAACAGAGAAAGAAAAGTTGGCGATAAAGACGAAATCACGAACACACAAGAAAGATAAAATATATACAAAAGAAAAGTAATAATACATAAGATAATACATAAGTAATAATACAAACGTAGTGTTTCCAAGTGTCCAGCATGCAACATCAGCATGCAAAATTCTCACAAGGGTTCTATTAATAATTCTGTGACAAAAGTATCGAATATCCATACTTCCATACTAATAATATTATAAATGCGAAAGTCTGTCTGTCTGGCTTTCTGTCTGTCTGTCTATCTGTTACGCTTTCACGGCCAAACCGCTGAACGGATTTTGATGAAATTTGGTATGAATATATTTGAAGTCCCGGGGTCAAACATAGGCTACTTTTTGACGCAGGCGGAGCTACGGGAAATAGCTAGTTAGTATATTTTAGAAGCTCCTTAACGAAAGGTCGGTATAAAAGTGATTTCTAAGCCTACGAGATTACTCAAGAAGAAACATATTCTGGCCATTTCTTAGTAACTTATTCTAGTTTATAATAACGTCTACCTAGTTTTGTACGGATATTTGAAAATCTATTCACGTGTGACTTAGCATCGGTTGTCACAATTGGTCACAGGTGACTTCTCTGTGAGGCAACTGGCCGAGACTTGTCACAATGAAATACTGTATTGCTAAACGTGCGTAGGTGTCAGAAGTATTGCTGAAAATGGAATTTAACTACTATCTTACACGCTTTGTGCAGTGTGCACGTGACAGTTCTTATCCAGTTCCTAAAAACAGCTAGTCAGTTGAGTTTTAGAAGAATATGAGTTGGGATTGGAAAACATTGACGTGCTCTAAAGAAACATTGATGTCAAGTAGGGATATTCTAAATCTATCTCTTGGTGATGTAATTATAATACCTACATTGTGTTGCACCGGACCACTGGCTTGGGATTCAATCGGGAAAACATAGTATGGTTGGCAGTGAACGTTCCCCAAAAATGCTAATCGGTTCTCTACTCGAAGATCAAGTGCATAATTGTTTCAGGCTAATGAGCTCACCTTTTTGGTCATACCTATTTTACTTTGAAATTATTGTCGTGTTATCAAAAGTGTAATTTATTTAAATAAAACAGAGGATAAAATAAAATAGAAAAAAAATACTAAAATCTACAAATTAAATAAATTTATTTGATAACTATGCACTTTAAAAGAAGCACAAAATAAGTCTTAATGTACTGTTTTATATTATCATGTATTGCTTCAGGACATCAACCACTCCAAGACTTGGAGATCAGAGTCGGCAACAGCAGCTCAGACCTTCAGAGAAATCCCCTGTGCGCTTGGTTCCCTGGTACAATTGGTAAGTGCTTATGATAAAAAAATACTTAATCGATTTTTTTTCAGAATGTAGTAGGTATATCTTTTATTTCAAAACAATTATCTAAATTACAACTAACTAAAGTACTGACTGAAAATAACAGATTTGTGTGAAAAAACGCAAGTGTGTTTTGCCCTCTCTGATAGATTTTTATCGACCTCATGGGCCATTCGGGCCCGGGGTATAAAGGTAGAAAAGTTATATATTGGTCTATAGATACTCTGATGATTCATGATGATCATGATGCCAACAGGTTTCCGAAAATTCAATTAATTTTCTGTACAAATCTATGATACAAACCGAGTGGAAGAGCGGTCACTCCTTGTTTGATGTTATCCACACTTTTAAAACTTATAATAAAAATGAGTACATTACTAGAGGTCTAAATTTTTCTCCATTAAATTGCTCCATGTAGCGCAAGACGTTTTGCCGACAATAATTAATAAATAATGCTAGTTTAAATTCCTTTGAGATAGTATATCAACGCAAACGACGGAAAACTTTATAAACAAAGAACTAATTTAAACAGATATACAAGTACGTGATTTAAAAGTAACGGCTATTTTCGATGCTGTTTATTTTGACCCAAAACTCCACAGTATTTAGCAGCATTATCGAAAGTGGGGCAACGATCCTTTCTCAACATATAGCAGATACCACATCGTCGGATATTTCGACACAACACTTATATATTAACAACCCAGAAGAATGGTAGACGTACCTTATTTCACCTATTTCTAAGAGCATAATTGTTAAAATAGGTGTGTCCAACATTTATACAAGTACTAGCTGAAAAGAACAGATTTGTGTGAAAAAAGCAAGTGTGTTTTCCCGCCTTGTCTTGCCTTGTCTTTTCTCTATATTTTAATCAATGGCGCAATATTTTGTAAATGGTTCAACCATGCAACTTTAATTTATTATATATTCATTCATTCATATCGAGTGGGTTACATGCTCAGTCGACTCTGTGCATCCTGGTGTCAAAGTTTTTCGGATTTATTTTATGACTATAATAAACTTTTGAAAAAAACAAACGGCGTCCAACCTCTAAAAGATGGGATGACATGATTTTAAGCTTTGTTAAACAGTAGTCTAAATGTAATAATTATATTATTTGCGAATAACACAGCAGACAGTTTCCGTACAGTGGACCCTCTTGAATGATGGTGAAATGAGATCATAAAGCCCTTGGCCTATCAACAAACTCACAAATATATACCAGCAAGTAGGTATGCTTAATAATAAATTGAACATTTTACCAACGCCGGTGAGAGGTTTACAGTGCAATTTCATAATTGACCCTTTTTGTGAAACACGCCAGATTTACCGTAAATTGCCCAAGTGTAATAATGTATATTATCTATTTTCATAGTTCGTAACTTTTTTTAATACTCTTGTCCACTAAGACCTTGCAGGTTCCTTTACAATACGATAACTTTATTTTGATCGATATTTATCGATAATATTTATTAAAAACACACTGAAGTTCCAACATCTGTAAAGTGTGCTAAAGACGTCTCCCCGAAATATTTTTATAATTTACTTACACAAGAAACACCAACTGACAAAGTTAAAAAAACTAAATTTATATTTTGATTAGTGTAATAACCAAGATTAAACTAAATATTTATTATTTTTACTGAAAATCCCCTAGATTTGCAAACGAACTGCAACATAATCCAATGGGTACCTAACTTGTTAAAAATAATACACAATTATAAATTAATGGTATCTAGCTGAAAAATATTTTTAACAAACGTGCACTCGTCATATCGTATCGTATATCCAATTATTAATTTAATCACACATTTTAAAAAAATTGGTAGGTATTTAGGTCGACTATTTTTATCTTTAGAAAAAATTATAATTCGTAGTTTATTTATGTTTGGATTATACATATTAATATTATAAATGCAAAAGTCTGTCTGTTTGTCTGTCCATCTGTCTGTTACGCTTTCACGGCCAAACCGCTAAACGGATTTTGATGAAATTTGGTATGAATATAGTTGAAGATCCGGGGTCAAACATAGGCTACTTTTTAACGCAGGCAGAGCTGCGGGAAACAGCTAGTCAATAATATTTTTTTAACTGCCCGGGAAATCCGTTTTGCAAGTGTTTTCTTTAAATATCATAGCCACAGAATGGATAATAATAATGACGAAGTTCTACTGAACTGTTTGACATTTCCTGTTGGCTTTACATAAGTTTAAATTTTATTTATGTAATGTATACTTAGTTAAACCTTAGACGTGCAAAGAGGAGAATAGCTCAAATACTATTTTTTCATTACAATTTTCATTACAATTTGACTGATCAAAGAGAACCAAGGCTCTATAGACAAAGAAAATACGTTTATTACTGTAGACAACATACGACATTATCATGTGATATACAGTCTCTTTGAGTCAGTGTTAATTAAAACAATAGAAAATAAAAGTAAAACCTCGTTAGGAATGGAAATGCTGAGATCGTGTGAGCTGGTGTGCTGTAGAAGGAAAGTGGAAATCGTGTTAGTGGGGTCCGCATTCGCTGGGAACCGGTGGCTGAGACGTTTTTACATACATATTGCTTTTCGTAGACATCTAGAGACTCGACTGAATGAAGAAACTATTGGGTAATACCGTCGTGTTCGTGTGTTTGTATGTAATGACTTTATTGCACAGAAAATTTATATATATATATACATGAAATAAATTCAACGGCTTATCCCATATAGAGAATATCGTGTTTTATCCTCTATAAGCTTTTCCCGTCGAAAAGTCGAAAATGGATCTAATTCGTGAAAGAATCATGTTGTCCCATACTTACTCTGCCCCCCCCCCCGTTTTCACCTCCTCAGGGGTAGAATTTTGAAAAATCATTTCTTATCATATGCGAACGTCATTTAAAAAATACACTCTCTCAACTTTTTAGTCATGCAGGATTCAAGACAAAGCATTTTATATGTATAAAAGAAGTCTCTGAGACAGCAATAAGCATGTGCAAAAGTGCATGCAAAATCTGTAATACAATTTATTGAATAATAATTGAATGCACTTTTATAATGAGTTTAATTACGAGTAACTTCAAAATAGGTGCTTGATAAATATACTACTAGCACGAAAAAAAAGAAATTCGGTTAAGGTTTTGTGGTTATTTAATACTCTGATTTATAATTTTCAGCCGAATATAAAGAAGTGGTGGTTTCAATTTCATTTTTATTAAGTAATCAATGTCTTTGTTGTTTATATCGTTTTTTTTTTCTACAGTAAAGAAATAATTTCTGATTGATCTTTCAAACATTAATTCGAATCATATTTTCCCGTCTATTGGTTTGGTTTTTACATATAAATAAGACGTCACGTAAATGAAAAAGATACTTAATTTATGAGAAATCATTTATAGCTACATTTAAAACCACTCATGTGATATATGAAAATACGTCTTCGCCTTGCGTCATAATAAAAGAATGGAAGTAGGTTCCAGATTTCAGCCTTGTGGAAATAAAATGTAATTTGTATCAAAATGTGTTTTCTAATATTTTACACACACGTGAAGTTCACATAGGTCGTGATTGGAAAGTCGTGTTACATTGATCGCTGCCAGCCGCTTGTTTGATGTCATTATAATTACTGATTATCGGATTTCTTTCACTTTTCTAATGCTAGTCTAAGGTATAATGCTTGTAATGGATTTTGTTAAATATAGTTTAAATGTCTTTTAGTTTTTTTTTTTTTATATTGTACAAAAAACAGTCTCGATTTCAAAGTTTTAAGTTGTTAAATATAATCATCTCAAAATCTATAGAAGAATCTGCCTGCACTAACATAAATAAGTGGCCAAGTGCCGTGTCAAGCCATGCGCAATTTAAGGTTCCGTAGTAGTAGTCCCAATAATAAAGTCCTTTAGCAGATATAACAAGAAGCTCGATAACCGAGCGCGGCGCGCGTATTCGAAGTACGAGTAGCTAAAGCGCGTGTCAAACGACGGCGAGACGTGACTCGACCCGTATTGGATTGGTCACCATTAGTGGCATATTCTATCTCGACCAGGAGGTCGGAGGACACAGAGGACCGTGCTTGAGAAGGCACGTTAAATATTTTGGTGTTGTAGATAGATAACAATCATTAGGCTGCGTCAGAAGCCTTTAGGCAGCCTGAAAAAATCTTACAGTTTTTGACACTCATGTTCCTGTTGGTCTGGTTTTCCAACACCAAAATCAAGATCCGTCTCGAGTAAAAAGCGTTTCGGCTTCGAAACGTAAGCTGAGGACGCAACTGGAAAACACACTTGAACAAAAACGAATAAGAATGTAATAATTATTTAGTCTAATAATTAGTTACAGCCTTATCGACAAAAGGCAACCAAGGATGAACCTCGGCCGAATAACATTTGGTCCAAATTGTATAAAAAAATATAAAATTTATGTAATTTTTAAATTTTATACTCATTATTGCAAACTCGCCGAGTGGCACAAACGTTTGATGCCATAGGGCCGCCAGTATGGTGCCTGAAGGGCCTGCTACGAGTGTGAATGGTTCCAAATGGTTTTGGTCATAAAACCTACTATACAGTTTTCTTTTCATGTTAAAACAAATATGAAACGAAATCACGGCAAGTTTCATAAATAGCGCCATCTTGATATCGGAAATATCAAATGTCAAAATATGTCAAACTATCTGCATAAGTGAGATGCTTATTTCAATGGATTGGAGTTTAACATGTTTTTTTACTTAATGAATTGTTACTCGTAAACTATTATAAGCCTTACGGCATTGATAATTTTCCTTTGAAATTAATTATATTTACTACTGTCATGAAGTTTTCAGGTGTCCAAATGCAACGGTTTTCCCAGAAGTGGTTGGGGCACTCACCTCTAATTTTTTTTAACGTTATAGCTAAATATCTCATAAACGAAACCGTTGATCGAAAATTACTCTGAGAGTACTCATAATGGTTTTTAGGGACCTATTGAATGATATCCCACACATATGGGAAGTAGAAATTAAATAATTTCAACCCCCACTTTACAGGTAGGGGTACCCTAAAAAAATATTTTTCATATTTTTATCTCACAGTTCGCTCCGCGTGAGTGATATGCATAGGCATACCAAATTTAAGCTCACTAGGTCTAATAGTCTGAGAAAAACGTAGGACAGACAGACAGACGGACAGACATGACGAAACTATAAGGATTCCTTGTGTTTACTACGGAACCCTAAAAACAGATATTTTTTTGAAAAAGCAGAGAGATTTCGTTGTTTCAATACTATGTGGTGAACAAATAGGTCTGATAAAGCCAAATTTTTAACAGTAGGTATCGATATTATTAGTAACCTACTTAAATCCTAACTTCGAAAGAAACTTCATACAATTTTATGCTATGCAAAAGCGAAATTACTGGAAATCATTTTCAATGCCTGTTTTCATTAAATAATAAAATAACAATAAACAAATACAATATTTTAAATCTACTAGACTAGTCAGGAAGTCACAGATATTTAAATACAAGTAAAAAAACAATAACAATTCAATCTATCCTTTGGTCGATTGTTACGCGACGAGGTCGCCTTTTAAGTAGATCGGCTTATTCACACGAATAAAACAGGGTCACTACCAAACTCAAGGAAAACGACGAAAGTTACTGCGGATCTACGTCCATTGCGGCATAGAATGAAAAATTAAAACAAAATTAATTGTTATGCGGTAATGTATAATGACACGAGTGCTTATTACGCGAAAGTTGATTAACTTGCACTTTCTATTGCGTTTTCTATTGTTGACAACAATTGAAAAATTCAAACGATTCACACAGTTAATAAAGTGTTTGTGCGATAATAAGTTTGTTATGCAGGCCGCCTATTAGGCCGACGCGTAACAATGTCGTAATTAAAATAATACGTCACACGATTTTGCTCTCGTTTTTGACACATTTTTATTTATATTAACAGCAAGCAACGCGTTTATTAAATCAAGTTTTTGTATTGTTGGCACATATTTATAATCAAATATGTTTATTTTTTGCAATCTTTTTGTTATTAAATATTGAAGTTAAAATTGCATTTTCCATATTCCATTCTATTGGTAGTCATGTTAAGTTAATAGGGATAATAATTTAGCGGAAAGAAGGCAGTCTCAATCAACGTTAATGAATCTATTGAAACTTTCTGTGGCATTGGGATATTAATTTCGATTCCATCTATAGTACACCTTGTCACTTGATGATAACTAAATTATATATTCTTATACTTAGTTACTATAGGTAAATAGTATATTCAGTCAGCTTTATGTGTCTTTATTTTCTACATCCACGCAAACACCTATCTATGCAAAATAACATTTTAAACACTAGCCAATTTCTTTAAATTTGCGTAATATACATAATGATTGATTTTTAAAAAGTCACCTGTAAATTACAGCAACCACATCGTAGTAACTTTGCGTTAAACAGCTTATTTGTTCCGAAGTTTTTCGTCAAAGTCATAAAATGTCCAGCCATAAAATTACCTCAAGATACTACGATAATACGAAAAAATTATGTACGTACATACTAAGCATGTTTGGGATAGTTCTGTGTGACAGTAGGCCGCCTTTGTCGGTGTGTCGTGCTGGTATGCCGCGGCGCTCACGCCAGTACAGCTATGCGCATGCGCAGCAATCAGCCGCAATTGTAGCAGGAATTCAAGCTGCTTATGAAGATTAACCCTGTCAAGCAACTGAGATGGGTTAGCATTTGGTATACCTATATTGCAGTTGTTTAAACATTGGACTATGGACTTAATGATAAGAACATTCTCTATGAAAAACATCACTTATTTTATTTTATTCCAGTCTGAAGGGTTAGAGTATCCATGCATGACATTACTGGCGAAACATGCTGAAAACCGAAGCCTAATTTCCGTCGACTTCATCATTTTAGCCATATGCAGTTCACTGCTGGACATAGGCCTAACCAAAAAAAAAAGCCATAACGACTTGTGGGAACGTTGACTGAAACATGGTCCCAACTCATAAGAAATACGTGTATCAATGTTTCCAAAAGTAGTATGCTCGGTGTTTCCCTACGAGACCAAAAGTCTCTAACTACCAACGTAACAAAACGAAATCGTAAAAAAAGAAAAGTATTCCATAACTCATTTTCTTTCAGACGAAGGAGTGACGAAGACATTCACATGCGCTCGCCCTCTTATTGGACAGCACGTCTTTCTTCAACTGGTCGGCGTCGAGGGTTCCCTATCACTGTGCGAGGTGGAAGTCTTCACTACCGAAGGTTGGTACTATAAATAAGACAATGTTTATTGACACTATTTGAAGGCGGTTGGTAGTGCATTGCATATAGAAGATCGATAACCCCCCAGCATCGCAAGCCCGTGCGTGTCAAACCACAGAAATAAGAATAAGTAGAAGTGCCTTGTGCTGACCAGTTAAGCCTCTCGAGTCTTAACTTAGTATGGAGAGCCTTAACTTTGGCTCACGCTATGGCACGGTGAGCGCGGCCTGATATAAATTGGTCATCAATATGATAAGGTTCTTCGTGCTTCGAAAGGAACTGGTCCATCTTGCTGAGTCCAGTCTTTGGGCCGAGTCTATGTCAGATGCCATTAGGCAGACTTAAAAACCTGGGATGTTGGCAAATAAATGTTTTTAACGGTCTGGTTTCCCTGTAACGAAGGACAAACTGGGAAACACGCTCGGATGATGATGATAATTTACATATTTTTTTTTTTTTGATAAAATATTATTGGTGTGGAATTTGAAATCCCAGATGATTTGCCGGCAGGTAATTTCAGGACACAAAATGTGGAATTTGATAACCCAGATGATATCACACAAGTGTGTCAGGTGGAATTAACCGAAAAATGAAAAATACAACGTACTTATAAATTTGAATATTAATATAAACATTAGTATTTCCATTGTTATCACTGCTCAAGGTAGGTAGAGGGATGGTCTAAAAGAAATCAATTTGCTTTTTTGTGGCTTCTGTTTTCAGTAGACAGCTATCGAATTCTTTTAACTTTAGAAGTTTCTTTTCGCTACGTATTAATTTCAGTAAAGCCAGATATTTCACAAGGTGTAAAAAAACTTTAGTCTCGGTTTTTTAAGGGCTTCGAAGAAGGTATCGATTGACTTATTTTACCAATAGGTCGTCTGCGTGGCTATACATTCGGCACAAACAGTGAGCTGCTAGTTGTTTCATTAGACATGCATTGTATTTGTAATAACCGGGTGATGTGTGGAGAGACCGCGTGCACAAGCCGCACAAGAGTCCAGTACAAATTGAAAATACTGCAGCCATTACCTATTTTTACTGGAAAAGAAGATGGAGTCTCACTGGCCTAATTCTAGTATAGTCAAATTGCGATGCAATATGCGAATTTGTCACAGTGTGTATATTTAGAGACCTATCAGGCGTAAAGGGATTAAAATTCCTACTGTTTCCAGAATTTTCCAACGACCGCTGCGCGCCAGTCGGTGCGCCGGCGGACATTGAGCTGGCAGCTTTCTCCAGGAACTGCTATGAGTTCAACGTGGCCCGGGGAGGCTCGTTCGACGAAGCCAGGAAGCAGTGCCAGTCTCACGGCGGTGACCTTATACACGGCTTCCAGGTAAACGCATTGTCACAGAATGAGTAAAGAAGCCTGGGGTAAGTCGGGCTCGCGTACCCGTGTGCTATGTATCCAAGCCATCGGGCAGATGCTTGGAAATAACACCCCTAACTCCTACCTAACTGGTAGATGTACTATACTCGAATGTATTTAAATGTTATTACGGATCTTCGCAAAATGAGGCTCCTTTTTATTCTAGAGTCAAGACTTAGGTGAAATATCGACTAAGAAAGTATTTTCCATTTGTCCATGTAAGTATATCTAGGCACATTAGATAATTCTATCCACCTCGTGAACGTCAGAAGAGATCAGAGCGGACGAGACAGCGCCGCGGCGCCATCTGCCACCCACAGCCTTTCAGGGCTGTCTCGTCGTATATTTTTTTTAAGGTTAACAAACAACAAAGGAAATTGATACCGCAAATCGGTAAATATCAAACAGACTAAGGCCCGATTTCACTAACACCGTTCCTATCGAAGAGTAACTAACTAATCTAAGCATGAAAAATGGATGGCAGGTGTTTTTATTCTAGAGATAGAGTCTTTACACCGGAAATATATACAAGTGAATTAAGAGTAAATTTTCTGGTTAACCGTATGGGGAAATGTGAACTTAATTATACGAAAGTAAATTACGTCATTATCGTTAGAGTAAAACTTATTTATCTTTGGTAAAATCGGCCCTTAATGCGAAAGATTTATTAGGTATCAGCGTGTTTCAGTATCAGCCTGAAAAAACTGACAGCGTTGACCACTAATACACCCGAAACATATTTATTTATTTATAGGAAGATTAACAGCAGATTTAGAACACCACATTAAGAACACTGATTGCCAATAAGGTCCGTCTGTTACGTCTGTCTGTCTGTCTGTTACGCTTTCACGGCCAAACCGCTAAACGGATTGTTACGAAATTTGGTACGAATACAGTTGAAGACCCGGGGTCAAACATAGGCTACTTTTTGTTGCTAGTCCTATATATTTTTATAATTAAGTACGGAGTAAAACTGCCTCTGGTTCATTTGCGACTAACCAGTGCCGCAATACAACCGTGTTTTTTTTTTTGTTAGGTTTTTATTTTTAATTTTCATCAGGTCAGAGATGTTCATTTTAAGTCATCTCTCTAGTGGCTTGAAATATGGCACACGGCTGCGGTGCTACTACTGCTACTTACTCAACCAAATTCATCCGAGTTATTAGCATCCCAATACCTATTTTCTATTTAAAATACCTTCGATGGGCAGCAGCGTCGGAAGTACAGAACAGCCTAGCCCCCCGAAATTCGCCCGAAAACGCCACCTAAACTGGTAACTGGCGAGGCGAAAGGAGAAGTAGTAACGATTAGTGCACTAAAACAAATGCATTTGTATGTATTTCTTTTAGTCGCCGAAACTAAAACTAAAAAACTGCGCTCGATCCCGCCTGCCAAGCGGGGCAAGTAGTGCAACCACCTCTTATTGAGTTCAACGGAAATCATTAGGATAAGCATATATACATATATGTCTAAAAGTGGAATGCGGCTGAAATGATGATGATAAAATTATTAATACAACACAAATACTCTTTACTGCACCAAAATAGAAACATAACAACAAAAACAGAGAGGTGCGGACTAAATAAATTAAGATTTAACAAATTAATTTTCAATTTAACTTAATTATCCCATTTTTCTGAACCATAAGCTGAGGATAGTATTGGAAAACAAGGTCGAAAAATTTAAAACTTCTTGTTCAGAGAAGCTCCTAGAAATTCCAATGTAATTTATTTTCCTATACGAAGAAAAAGACTACCGAGCTAAATGTCACGCTAAAGGTCAAAAGATTACGGAGTTTATTCACAAAAAATAAAAACGCAACGATTTATTTATAAATCAACTCTTTGTCTACGATAGATGAAGTGTTATGTTTTTAATGTTTAGTTTTATGTATGGGTGTCATTGTACAAAAAGTGTCAATGCACATTCGTAACTAATTCCAATCCATTTCAATTTAAAAAAAAAAAGTCAAGTGCCGTGTCAAGCCACGGGCAATGTATGGTTCCGACGCGACTCGACTCTTATTGGATTGGTCACGATTAGTGGCATATTCTATCTCGACCTCCTCCGTGCTTCAGAAGGCACGTTAAGTCGTTTGGTGTTGTCGATAGATAACAATCATTAGGCAGCCTGAAATAATCTGACAGTTTTGGACACACATGTTCCTGTTGGTCTGGTTTTATTTTATTTATTTATTTATCAAAAAGCTTAACCTATCATTACAGAAACAACGTCTAATGCGATAGGATAGAAATTCCATAATACAAAAAATAATTTCGAGTAAATAGCGTCATACAGCAGTCGCTCCATTGTAGTAACCAACACCAAAATCAAAGTCCGACTCGAGTAAAAAAACGTAAGCGGAGGACGAAACTGGAAAACACGCTTGGACGAAAATGAATAAGAATTTAATAATGATTTAATCTAATAATTAGTTACAGCCAAATCTGCAAAAGGCAATCAAGGATGAACCTCGGGCGAAATGGTCGAAATAGTATGAAAATTAATACAAATTATGTCATTTTTTAAATTTTCTACTCAATAATTATACTTCCATAAAACTTTTTTTATATTAAACATACAAGCTTCAAATTTTTAACAATAAGAGCAATGCAAACTGGCCGCGTAGCACAAACGCTTGATGCCATAGGGCCGACAGTATGGTGCCTGAAGGGTCTGCTAAGAGTGTGAATAGTCCCAAATGGTCTTTGTCATAAAACCTACTATAAAATTTTCTTTTCATGTTAAAAAAATATCTGAAACGGAATCATGGCAAGTTTTACAAATAGCGCCCTCTTGATATCGGAAATGTCAAATGTCTAAATATGTCAAACTATCGGCTTACTTGAGATGCTTATTTCAATGGATTTGAATTTACATGTTTTTTAATCAATGAATTATTACTCGCAAACTATTATAAGCCTTGGCAGTGATAATTTTCCTTTGATATCCATACTTAATAAATATTATAAATGCGAATGTCTGTCTGTCTGTTACGCTTTCACGCCCGAACCGCTAAACGGATTTTGATGAAATTTGGTATGAATATAGTTGAAGACCCGGGGTCGAACATAGAATAACTATTCCTATAAAAAAATTAAGTGAAGTGGTTCATTCATTCACGCGTGATGCTACTCGTATGACCAAGGGAAATAAAGGTAGATTTATTTTTATTTAATAGATATAGATTTTAACTTCGTTTATGTTAGTCATATTCCGTTACATGGGAAATACTAAGCCGAAATGACATTGATCAGGGCGTGGAAAGCTGTGTTTTCTCTCATTGTGAGCGACTGTTTTGCATGACAATGGCGTCGATAATATAACAATGCGTTGAGCTAATTGGCGTCTTTAAGGCACGGGCAGATCCCGCCAACTGGTATGTGATACATGAAAAAAAATCTAATTGAAAGTCGTCCCCTTGTTAGGTTTTCTTGATTTTTAAATACTTACTGGGAAGATAAAAGTCATCATCATCCCACACAACATCGCGGGAACACTTTAATTTCCGGTTTTTTTTCATAATATGTCACAAATCAATCAAAAATGCCACCCCTGATTTTACCCGGCTCAAAGGTTCGAATAATACTAGCAACATTGCCTCTTTGAATAGCTATAAAATCCTTTGAACCAGATACCAACCTGAATGGGTTTTAGTTAATTTATTATTTAGTTTTTAACCAAAACTTCCTACCAAACCGAAGCCTTGAAAAAATCCACACTAATATTATAAATGCGAAAGTCTGTCTGTCTTTCAGTATGTCTATCTGTCAGTCTGTTACGCTTTCACGGCCAAACCGCTGAACGGATTTTGATGAAATTTGGTATGAATATAGTTGAAGGCCCGGGGTTAAACATAGGCTACTTTTTGACGCAGGCGGAGCTGCGGGAAAAAGCTAGTTTAAAATAAAACAAATTTTAAAACCCAGCATTTTATAAAAAGTTTCTCGTTTTACAATTTTTTATTCCACTACGATTTTGCTTGATAGACTCAACCTGTTAACCTTCAAAGCTTCGTCGTTATAGTTTTCCCTTTTATTTTCGGATTTTCAGGAACTGCTGAGATTTTATTTTAAACAACCTTGGCCGAAGAAAACGGGAAACATGCGACTTATTTTGTCTTCTTACTTGGAAATATCGCCTGTTTTATATCATTTTTTTTGTTTTTCATCTTCTCTTCTCTATTTATATAGATATATATATATATATATATCTCTATCAATGCCACTTTTCGTTGTAATTTTATAACTCAAGAACGGGCTCACCTATCCAAACCAAATGTTTAGGCTTTGTTCGGACTATTTGTAGATGGTTATGTGAAGTTTGCATAAAATCGGTCGAGCGGTTCTTCATTTATCACTTTATACGTAGCGAAGCACGAACCGGGCCGCTAGTATATTCATAAATGTTTGTAGGATACAAAAATTCATTACATTCTGCTTATGTTTTAAAATTATATTTGCGACAAATAATGCCACAAACAACCTATTTTTCGTCTATTGCATGCCCGTATTTTTCGGTATCGATTGTCTCCGGTTAAGTATTTCCTAATAAATGGCTAAATGGATGAACTTCCAAACTCAGAGATATAATTTTGTCATTGAATTCGTAACGGGACAACTAAAGCCTATAGTAACTACCTGACATCCTGATTATAATGTTTTCTTATGTTTTCGCGATTGATATTCATTAAATTAAACTATTTTAATACGGTTTTATGTCAAGGACTCTTATCACTTTATCAGCTTAATAAAAGATCTACGATTAACTGATGAAGACACAATGGTCAGTTTTGATGTACAGTCATTATTTACCAGCCTACCTTTGCATGACTGTATTGATATTGTCAAGAGAAGGCTTGAGGACCACCATCTACCTCAAGAGTATGCAGAGTTACTTGAGCATTGCTTAACATCAGGCTATCTCTTCTGGGAAAATAAATTCTACATGCAAATTGACAGTGTAGCTATGGGGTCTCCAGTCTCTCCCATTGTTGCCGACATTTTCATGGAAGACCTTGAGGAGAAGGCTCTTTCAAGCACCCTGGCTATGCCGAAGATGTTCAAACGGTACGTAGATGATACTTTTGTTGTACTCCCCAAAACTCAAGTCTCTGTTTTGTTAGATCATTTAAATTCCATTAATAGTAAAATTAAATTCACTATGGAACCTGAGATCAATAATTCATTAGCCTTTCTTGATGTTTTAATAACTAGAAATCTTGACAATAGTATCAGTCACACTGTGTACAGAAAGCCCACCCACACAGACAAATATCTCAACGGTAAATCTCACCATCATCCATGTCAGTTAGCTACCGTAGGCAAATCTTTGTTACAGAGAGCACACGGCATCTGTGACACCCACCATCTTAAGGAGGAGCTTCAACGAGTCAAGTCTGTCTTAAGAAGCAACAATCTCAGCCTCCCACACATATGTCACAGAAGTCGACCCAAGCCACACACAGTTGATCGTTTTCCTGCCATCTTACCATACATAAAGGGAGTCACGGACAAGATTGGTAACATACTTAGGCGAGCTTCAATCAAGACCTATTACAAGCCGCATAAGAAAATAAACCAATTTTTAAGACCTGTAAAATCCAATATCCCATTGCAAGATGCTGGAGTTTATAAAATTGACTGTGACTGTGGTTTATCATACATTGGGCAAACAAAGAGAAGCATTAATACTCGTATAAAAGAACATATTGCTGACATGAAAAATAGACGCTCAACCAAGTCTGCAGTCTGTGAACATGCTCTAGACAAACCCAACCACTATATGCGTTTTGATAATCCTCAAGTCCTTGCAAAGGAAAACAGATTCATTCCAAGGATGTTACGTGAAGCTATTGAAATTAAAAAACATCCTAATTTCAATAGAGAGGATGGATGGCAGGTACCGCCAGCTTGGGACCCAGTCATTAACTTAATAAAATCGCAAACTCGGAAGCAGACTGCAAGACCCTTAGATACTGTGAGCCAATACTGCGTGAATCGGAATAGTTCCCAATAAAATTTCAGGCGGTAGTTTTGTAATCTTATGACATCAAAGACAAATGTTAACTTAGTCTGCCTGCGACCATGAACGCTGTAAAGTGTTTGAAACGTCAGGTGTAAATAAATAAGTAATAAACGCGATAAAACCGTATTAAAATAGTTTAATCCTGATTATAACCAGGAGAACAGAGAGTTAGAGTTAAATAAACTTCAATAAGTATTAGATTATAAAATTTATGCTTAGTATTAGTTCTTTGTATAAAAAGCTGAGTGACGCAACTGTTTACATTTCTTGAATTTCCTCAAAAGTACACTTTCCCAATAGAACACTAAATTTATCCTACTCTGGACCTAATAAATACGTTGAAATTTCATAACAAAGGATTGTAACATTTATTTTCTAAAACGAGCTGTATCGGAGTTTGTCCGGATTATAACTGAAACTAGTACCTAGTTAATTAAAAGCCAATATTGAGCTTAAAACGTATTAACTTTAAGTCGTCCGAACAGACTAGAGAATTCTATGATGAATGTACATAGACTTTCATCTTTTTAAACTAGTTGGTACGGATCTGGGTATATGTAGGTACTTACTTATATCATTAAGCAAAATATGTTATATTTGGTTAAAACACTTTCTGGAACTTTGCAGATTTTTATAGATATGTCTATCCTATACTTGGAAAAGTTATACAGATGGGCGAGGAGTAAAACCCCAAATCCCAAGTATCACACATTACTTTCAATTTCATCATCACCACAATACTTCTGACTAATCCTGACAATCACTGTCATATTAGCGCCTTCCATCAGCTGGTTGCTTCGGAATCGGAATCCACTGATTCTCACACTGACTGATTCAAAGAAGCCTGCATCAATATTACCTTGCAGCCTTCACGAGGTTGCTATTCCAGAATCTTGTTAGACCCAAAGCCTTAACGTCCGCGTATATTTTTCCATTACCTGCTAGATACTTCAGCGAACTACTCCGCTATCTTGTCCGTCTACGTATTGCCTCGTCGATTATAATGAGAGAAGAAATACTGAGCATCTTGCAGGTTTGAGCCCTTGAGGCACACTACACTCTCGTTTCTATTATATTAAAATTTAATTTTCTGATTGTTGTCGTAGGGAGCCACATCAAGTTTCCTGACACAAGAGCTGGAGAGGCGGAAAGCCCAGCTAAAAACCCAACTGGTTTGGATCGGAGCGCAGAAGGAACCTGGCTTGACCTCGAGAA
Source organism: Euzophera pinguis (assembly GCA_947363495.1). Taxonomy (NCBI): domain Eukaryota; kingdom Metazoa; phylum Arthropoda; class Insecta; order Lepidoptera; family Pyralidae; genus Euzophera; species Euzophera pinguis. The sequence continues at coordinate 3,743,511 of OX376154.1, forward strand.
CTTGGAAATGGGTTGATGGTACGTTCAATTTTGCTTACTTAAAGGGTAGACAAAAATCAAAGACGTACTCCTTGTACCCCGACCACGTCAGGTAATAGCTATCCTTCATAACCTGTCTTTTTGAGAATCTGTCCTTGTAATAAGTAGGGGTGGTGTCTATTGTAAAATATGAGGATGATTTTGTAATTTATATGATACTGGGTTACCGAGAACATTACAAGGCCAAGCCTGTAACTGTTGGTCTGGTTTTTCTGTAAAAAAATGGTTACAGAGGTCAGACGACAGTCGTTCCATTGTACCGGCAAAATTAGAACTATAACTTACATCGTATCCTAGGCTCCGAAGCGTAAGCTGGGATTGCAACTAGGATAACACCCTTGAACGCAGAATTGGTGTCAAGGAACCAACCTGGGAACCTGATACACTTGATATCCGAACAATTCCTTAACATTTTTTGTAAAACTGTATCATTAGGCAAACGTTTAAACACCACCGAGGCAGTAACGGACATGGAGTGATGCGGTGACCATTTATCATTAGATTTGGCATATAAACACCAATAATATCAACACTATCACTTGTACTTATTTCAATAATTAATTTCTTCGATACGTCACCCAGGCGAGGTGGTGTCAAAGCCGACCTGGGGCAAAGACCAGCCGAACAACTATAACGGCGAACAGAACTGCGTAGTCCTGGACGGCGGGAGGGCCTGGCTGTGGAACGACGTGGGCTGCAACCTGGACTACCTCCACTGGATCTGCCAGTACCGTGAGTGTCATATATAGGTACATATCGATACTTTATTCCAGTAGCCAGGCGAATGCTACGCGACGGTAAATGTAAAACTTTGTTTTGTTTTGGAATTATTTCTGTACAGAATGATTTTGGCCTGTCAAACTAATCCACTTTCAATTGTACAAATTTGGTCAGTCGTTTCAAAATTATTCTGTATGTATTTGTCACCTCTCCACGCTAATACTTAACTGGTTTTGATAAAATTTGGTGTTAGGCCTTGAGAATAAAACAGGTTTCTTCTTAGCATACTGGCGGAGCTAGAGAAGTTCGATCTCTGACCAGTACTAGCTTATTCCATTAGTACTGCCAGTAGCACTGAATAATATATTAATTAACCTAACCTGATGGTAACCAAATTAACCTCTTCACCTACTGCATTGGTTGGAGTTATTTGGTTTGAGTTGTACCCAAGTATAATGAACGAAATATTACCTACAGATATACTACTAACTATTTTTATGCAATTTGGTCGCATTTAACGTAATCTAATAACCCATGGAATTCTGGGCATTACTTTATCCGCTTATTTACTTAATTATTTTGCGATTTAATTTGTTTCTTACATACGTATAGCTACGCGATATATGTGTGTATGTTTGACACGTGTACATGTATGGTATAGACTAAGAACTCTGAGAAGTAATATGCGGGATGTTGTTTGTGTTGCCTTTCATATTAATATTTACTTGGCTTGAGCTTGAAAACAGAATTTACACTGCAATCCATACACATATGATAAAGCTATAACTATAAAGCTTCATTTAAACTGACGCAAATCCCGCGCGGGACGCGGAACGCCTATAGAAAACAGAATACGTAGAAATGCCTTATGCAGGCCAGTTAACTTTGGTACACACTATCGCACTTCTAGTAATCTTATTTCTGTGGGCGAGATTCGCGTCAGTTTGAATGTAGCTTAAATTGTTGCATTTAGCGAATTCTTAGTTCGATGATATTACTCTGCTATTTTCTAAGGTAATTGAAAACTTAAAAAGGGAATGCTGCAATGCGCGAGAGTTGGGAATTCATTCGCTAATACTATAATAATCGCCCTTATATGTATAGATTTATTATAGGTTGGTGAAAAAGTACACGGTTCATTAGGTTTCTTTCAGTGAGCTCGTGAGGGACCCAATTATCGAGCTTTTTAGTGTACCCAGTTTTTTTCAAATGCGTTTAAACTGTTTTGTGGTCAATTCCCAGTTCATCAGCTACGTCGTAACTGCAAATGCCGATCTTGCTCCACTTTTTCAAAAATGGCATCCATTTTATCCGTAAACCAGAGCGACGTGCATCTTTGACATCAAAATTTTCGGATTGGAAATGCTTAAACCAAATTTGTGCTACTCTCACAGACACTGCACTAGGTCCATAAACATCGCAATTTTTTTTCTCCGCTTGCGTTTCATTTTTACCTATTTTGTAGTAAAATTTTAAAATGTGTCGAATTTCTTCATTAGATTCACTCATCTTGACAGTAAGAAAAACAAATTAAAATCACACATTTTCCTAATTTGAATTTGGAATTATCTTCTTTAAAATTTAAACTTTTAATGATACCAAAACCAGCAAGATTCAAATACTATAGCCAAAGAGATTTTATTACAAGTCTACACTACTAAACTATATGCGAAAAGACTTTCCCCAACTTAATATTATGTATAGATATATGCTACTTTAACATTTATTTTATAATTACTATTGTCACTAACAATAACGTTTCATTTGGTCACTTCTGCACTATCAATATTTTGTGTTCCTATGTCATGCATTCATTCATATAAATTAATCATTCCTAATGAATTCATTTCTCTATGCTAATGTATATCTGATCAATGGCAGGCAATGATATTGTGCAACTCTTTAAATTTACATCCGCTCTCAAACTAAGATCATTAATATTTTCTCTTGTCAAGGACAGTGAGCATACCACTTTACCTCAAGACTTACCTCGAGTAGTATATTTTTCTATGTGGACCTCTGTACTCAGTCGAGTACTATTTCGCTGTCGAGTAACATTAATCATTAACATGTTTATCTTCATACTGTAATGGATATTATTTTTCAAATGTTTGCTCGTCCATTTGAGCTGCCTTGAAAGAAAAACTTTTAAATCTATTCTATGACTTACATATCTGCCGATATTGAGGAAATTTGTAACTCCTCACCTGGTCTACTTAGGCCATTTCTGTACGGGGTATGTAATCAATGACGATGATGTACGAGTACGATGAAGAGATATAAACAAACGTTACTTATCCCTTCACTTACGTAGAAACCATATTTCTACGCTAGTGTGATCTGAGGGCGTGCCAAGCGTGCAAATTTACCAGCAATAAACAATATAGCTATACAATCTTATAATAAATTATCAATTTAAGCTCTGCAATTGAATAATAGTATGTATTTTACTCAACAATGCTTGTTTTACAATAAATCCTATCAATCTCACAAATCTAGACCGTGTCACGGTCATGTAAACTGTATCGATGCTTCGATTGCAAAAGTCAAGTGAATCGAGGCGATCTCGATTCTCGATTCGACGCGAATTGTGCAAGCGCAAGCGCGACTAGACGTAAAGCATGTGCCGGCTATGCGATTGTTTTGTATCGAAATTGTGTTAGATAAATTGTTCTAACAAGGTTGTAGTTAGTTACTCTAATTATTTATTTATAAACCTTTTATTCTACTACAACTTGTGTTGATCAACCGACCAAATAGTTAGACGACCTGAAAAAGGTCGCAGGCAGACGCTGGATGAAGGCTGCTGTCAACCGGTTATTTTGGAAATCATTAGGAAAGACCTATGTCCAGTGAACTGACTGCGACTAAAATGACGATGATGATGATGAATGTACCATAAGTAAAAAAAAACCTATGACAATTGGCGGACTTAATGCTAAAAGCTATTTTACAAGCCGTTCCCGTGGTATTTTCAGTACACCCACATTGAAGCTCTCTGCTATACCCAATGGTTGACTGTTAGATTATGCTTTTAGCATTAAGTCCGCCTATTGTGCTTTACAAATCGTAATTTGTACAATGAAGGTTAAATAAATAAATAAATAAAAGCATTCTCTCCCAGTCAACCATTATATATTCATCATATCCAGTACAAACCGAAATTGTTCTAAACCTAATTTATATTAGTATTATTTTATAATGTTCTTGTTATTAAGTACTTTTACGTATATATATCTTTGTACTTTTGGTTAGAAGTTTATTTAATTTTACTTCTGACAATATTTGAACACGTTGATTATTTGTAAGTTTGAACATCTCGTACACAGAATACGATGGTAATTCTAGAATTTTAAAAAATCTTATTAACATTCACCTTTTTATACAAGGCTTTTTTCAATGCCTTTATTTTAAAAAATGCTAATATCTAGTATGTGTAGTGCCTATTGCGAATTCGATATTTACCCCATTTATATACGTGTGTGAATGAAGCATAATTTAAAATAGCACTTTTTTCAATTTTAGTATTTTCTTTCCAGTGCCTCCATCTTGCGGGAGTCCCGATAAACTTTTAAACACGACGATCGTCGGAAACGACTACAAAGTGGGAGCGTCCATCGCGTACAAATGTCCAGAAGGGCACATGTTGCTCGGGGACAAGACCAGGGAATGCAAGAAGCATGGGTTTTGGTCGGGAGCTGCACCCAGCTGCAAATGTAAGTATTTTCACGAGTTAAATAATGAGAGGAGCCCGATATGATCATAAATGTTGGTAACGTGCGATTTTGCGTGACTTTCTCTTTTATTACTCTTCAATCATTCATCATCAGATGAGATTCATCGCAAGATCCTTGGATGTCAATCATTAGACTAAGTCAAATGCTTTTCTTTAACTGAGGGAACCAACTAAAGTTGACAGTGTTGGTCACTTACACCCGATTGATGATCCTACCCCTACTCTCATACTAAAATTCCTAGCCTGTGCGTATACGGCACTTAAGTTTAATAAATTTCATCATAACTTTATCTTGTTAACATTCTCTCAAGTTTTAATAAATAACAAAGTTATCTTCGATCGCGAGCTGCTAGTTTTGTTTCTAAACTAACTGCGACCGGATATTGAACAAATTATGAACAATATGCGATGCACTCTGCCATAATTCATTTTGCCGGTACGGGACCTTGCCCGCTGAAAGGTTGCTGCTGGTCTAAATCACAAGAAAATGGTCTTTAAAAAGAACAAGTAGATCCATATGACCTAAAAATTACTAAAAGTCTTCCTAACTGAATTAATTGTCTCGATGGCAAATTATTTGTATTACGCTACTTCAGCGCAACTGGTTGTATTGAGCAATCATCATCATCATTCCGTGAAGGTTACATTGTCAATCGACCTTGGTGTCAAAGGTGTTCGGAACCGCATCTCGGCCTCTGACGTGGTTCCTTTAACAACCACCTAATCGCAGCCGGGACCAACGGGTTAACGTGTGTTGTTATGATCAATGAAATTAGTTCACAGGAAACCTACCTATTTATTATGACCCAGTGACCCAAAGAGGATCTTGGCCTCCGACATAAGAGATCCCCACTGTTCCCTGTTCAGCGTAACCTCCTGCCAGTAGGCTCTTGACTAGGTAGTCAGGTGCCTAGTTACCTACTTTAAAACAAAAACGCACAACTCCCACATGACATAGGTACTAAAGTTCCTTATCTCTTCAGATGTGAACTGCGGAGGGCTGACTCCAATACAAGATGGGGAAGTTTCATTAGTGGACTCTCGTACCACCCACGGCGCCCGAGCTGTGTACACTTGCAGAGAGAACCATACCCTCGTAGGAGGGGGGGAGAGGGTCTGTGGAGACGAGGGTATCTGGTCTGGAGAGGCTCCGAAGTGCTTGTTCGATTGGTGTCCGGAACCCCCTCCCGTGGCTGGGGCTGTGGTGGCAGTCAGTGGACATAAGGCTGGGGATCTGGCCACATATACCTGTCAGAACGGATTCATCTTGTTTGGACCACCGGTAAGTTTGTGTTACTGAGTTATATTTTGTATATTCTATCGGGGCCAGATTAGAGAATATGAATAATTGGTCTCCGCGGCGCTACGACCGCGCGAGATCAATTATTAATCAAAGGGTCCTACTTGGCTATTAGATACTATCATAATGTAGTACCTCCACCCTTTTTTTTAAAGTCAGTAAAGCGTGAATAGACAAAACAAAAATTAACCTAGTAAATAATATTGTTTGCTTGAATATTCTTACTATGTTTGGACCACTGGCGAACTTAAATCTGCACGTGGAACTATTTTAGAGTTTAGTTAGTAGAAGAGAAAAGCGAAAATCATGGAGAAATAGCCAATATTGTCTTTGAACGTGAAATAAATTCTTCGGCAGCTGACAAATTCTGACAGTGTTGGCCACTAACACACCTCGCGTCATGTTCCTGTTGGTCTGGTTTCCCTGTAAAAAGGGTTACGGAGGTCATATGACAGTCGCTCTATTGTAATAACCAGTTCCGCCAAATCTTGGAACATGGCTTACAGCGTACCCTGGGCTCCGAAGCGTAAGCTGACGACGCAACTAGGCATACACGCTAGGATGATGATGAGAGTAGTTCTGTAATCCGAGATTAGTATTGGTGCTTTGAACGCTACAATACTTAAAGATCTACATTTTAGGGCCACAAAACTGGTGCAATTTCTTTACACATTGGTGATGTTGGTCACGTCCTTTCGCTAGTAATATTTCAATGAATACAAACAACTGTGTGAGTAATTGACGTAGACGTCACTAGGTGTCATAAAAGAGTTTAGAACCACTGGCACCAGAGCTATAAGAATACTTTAATAAACTTAACTCTAAAACAATTTCACTTTCACCAGACCGGTCACGCTCACTGTTCAATGTCTTACGACCTTCAGGAAGTCCACATTACGAGGTCACTTTTTGCCACCGAAATGAGTTTTCGTTGCCCCCACAGTTAATTAATAAAGATAAGAATATTAATGAGTATCTTTCATGGGTTTTGTAGGGATCTTAGTCCAAAAATAATACTGTTTAATTGTTGATTATTGTATTTATTTATCATATTTTTATGATCGCAACCTATAGCAGTAGTATTAACGTAGCAGTACGTACCTAAATGCAGTATTTTTACCTCTCTGAGTTTCATATGCAAGTATTTCCTATATAGTTGTTTGGCATTATTTTTATAGCTGGCCATCCTCCATTGAAATGACTGATATTGGTTGAAATAGTCACAAATCGAGGTAGCCCACAAAAATTGGGACCTATTTTTGAAATGAATGTCTCATATCTCGAATGAAATTCGTTTGAGTCACAGATTATGACCAATAAAAATCATTCCATATCGAACGAAAATCATTCGACACACCGTATTTGCGTGACCTTTCCCAAGAAATACAGAAATAATTTATCAAATTCGACTAGTAGTTTTTAAGCTAAGTGTACAAGTAAACTCACCTATAAGTATTATCTTAACTTTTGAATATGAACCATGACTATAATATCAAAGTCATTTTTTCAGGTGAATATGCAAGTTATGATTTTTTCTCAGTGTAGAGTAGCGTATATGTGCTAGTCGTAGATCAACACCGCCATCTGAATAATAGATTGAAATTGCAAATTGTTAATCTACATTGCGGAGATGAGTCCTCAGCAGCGACGTGCTCAGAGATTTTTCATAGGGTAGGCAGAAACAAATTTCAAGAGCTCTTTACTTTTTATTATTTTCTTTAGGCACTTATTACTTAAATATAAAATCGTACGAATGTTTATCTATTGAAATAGGTTGAAAAAATAAAATATTTTTTATTTCATAAAATTCCACAGGGTACAGTTCCACAGGAAAGACAATGTCTAAACGTCTTTATGGTATGAACGCCACTGCTCCTCGGCAAGTACTGCTATTATAGGACCGTAGAATAGGACGAACATTTGTCCTCGATATTACTTTGTATGAAATGAGCTTAAGTATTTCCGATGTTATTACAGACTATGGGGGCAGCTTTATGCGGTAGAGTCTGGGACAGTAGCATCCTTTGAAAATTCACTCACTCATACAAATATCACTCATTTATGTGTGATAAAACATGCCCAAAGCAGAATTTATCAGTCTGAACTTAGACTATCGTTCATGATAAACATTATCAAATTGTTCTTTCATTGGATTTTATTTATTGTTTGAAAGTAAAAGAATATACCTACGATGAATATATTTTATATCTTTCCTTAATTTTTTCAAATAAAATAATTATTACAAACAAATTGACCTAATAACTTAAAAAAACTAATTGAAAGTAATAACTTAAAATTAAAAATATAAATATACAAGAGAGTATGATTTTGTACTAAAATAAATAAAGGAAGGTAAAAATTGCGCTAAAACAAAAAAAAAATATAGTGTTTATTTTCTTAAAATCGGTACTTAAATAAAAAAGCTTAAGAGTTTGTATGATTGCTTTTAAAACTTAAAATCCACTAGTCGTATTTATAACCTGTAAGCATCTATAAACAGCTTTTAAAAAAACTGATAGTAAATTATATCTTAAAAATTTCCTTCACAGAGCGTAACCTGTACACTAGGCGGGCTCTGGTCAGGAACGCCCCCGTCCTGCAAGTACGTGGACTGCGGCACTCCCGCCCAAGTTCACAAGGGCTCCTTCCAGCTGCTCAACGGCACTACTACTTACGGCTCCTGGGCCCAGTTCAGTTGCGAGGCCGACTACTGGCTGGCTGGCGCGGAGGAGATCACCTGCAATAGAGATGGGAAATGGTCGCATGATATACCTACTTGTGAACGTGAGTATATTAATGTAGACCTTTGTACAGAAGAAGAAAGAAAATTACTAATTTAACAAGGAAATAAAAAAGTCGTATCTATGGTTTACTTTTGTCTTCAAACATTGCAAACACAGAAAACATTGTTTTGTGCCTCTTCTATGAGATTTTACTAACGTAGACGCTAGCGACTGCATTAGGATTTTGTATGGAATTTCTTAGTTACCTCACTATCCGCCAGAGGCGCTTTACATATGTGCTATAGTCGCTAATGTCTACTACGATAGTTCAATCTCATGATTGAGACACTGAATACTGTAACGAATAAGTGACGTACTTTGCTAAAAGGAAAACATAAAAAGGGAGAGTATGTTTAGAATTCGTCTATGTAGGAAAATCTAGCTTACTCAGTGGTGATAAAAACAGTAGTTAGCAGGTTGCAAGCCCCACAATATTCAATAAAATTACTTACAAAGTAGATATCAACTATTTTGTACTTAAACTTAAGAAATGAATGACTTGAATGCCGGTGGTCTAATCAACTTGCCAATTGAAAATAGCATAGACAACTATTTAGGAAAGCTACAAGCAAATAACATAGTAGGTATTGTTGTCCAAAAATGTCTAAAGCCCAAACTCGTATATTATGAAGTCAGACTAAATTGTTTCAAAAGTAGCTCAAATAATTAGTAAATTCTTTCTCAAGCAGTTCAATGAAAAGGGCTTCGAAACCGAACAAAGTAAAACCTTAAATTAAACTATTTTAATACGGTTTTTATCGCGTTTATTACTTATTTATTTACACCTAACATTTCAAACGCTTTGCAGTGTTCATGGTCGCAGGCAGACTAAGTTAAAATTTGTGTAACAATCGCGAAAACATTAGAACTCATTAAAACGTTTCTCAGTGGTTCAATGAGGTCGTTATGTTTGTAGAGTCCAGTCATCGCTCGTGAGAACGAGATCTAGGACATACATCGTAATTCTAATTTTAGGCGTGACTGAGACCTGTTTTATTGCTTTAGCAACCGAAATATTTAAAACGTTGTTATTGTCAGACCACTCATAATATTATTTTGAACACTTAGAAGGCGTTTAAGTATTTGCCAACATCTTCAAGATTCACAAATGGATCTTTTAAATGGATTTAAGTGGATTTTGGGTACTTCAGTATCTATCTCGCTATTTCGGTAGTTTGTATGCTCTTTAATTTAATTTAATTTTTTTGCTTATCTTTATCTAGGTAATTAAATCAAGTTTATTAGTTCTTTCTAATATTTATGAAGAAAAGATTTTGCATGCTTGAATAACCTGATTGTCCTATGAAAACGCTCAAAGGTGTCTGGTCAAAGAAATCACGTCAGGAAGCCATTTAGCAGAACCAATTTATATTCAGTGCCAGAATCTGATATGGAAAATAACGGTCTAAGTTGTTATAATTTCTGTTTATTTACTCAAAGTATTACAACGTCAATAGACCCTGCACTGCGGAAGAGCAGGAAATAGGGAAAGACCAAAAAAAGATGACTGGATGTATCAATAAATGACATGCCCATGAACAGGTCTCGGCAGGAGTAGGAACTATTTCTAATGCATGAAAAGGATATATGGTATATAGTGATGAAGTTTGGGTGGAGATGAAACTAGGTCAAATGAAATCATGATTACTGATGAGTGGCAGGCGGTGACTTGCCATTTAGTGAATGGGCCCCCCAAATAGTCGCCGCGTCAACAGAGGGGCAACATTGGAATGAGCGGCTAAGGGTGCCGAGAGATGCGGCTCCGGTTTCGCCATCGCGAATAACCTTTTATTATTATTTATAGTGATATCCTGTCCCGACCCGGAAGTGCCTGCAGGTGGCTACATGGAGGCCTACGACTACAATGTTCACTCCACCATCGACTTCCACTGCGAACGCGGGCACAGGTTGGTGGGCGAGGCTAGTCTCACGTGCCAGCAGGACGGCGAGTGGTCGGCCGAGTCGCCTAAATGCGAATGTGAGTAGAATATAGATTTCGTATATATTATTTTTTTCTTTATTACGTAAGAAAATTCATTTATTCGTGGCCAGATATTATTTTCCCAACCCAACCACATCCCATCCTTCCATAACTTAAGAATACTTCTAGGTAATGGGCAGCAGCAACGGAAGTATGATAAGCCACTGAACCCGCTTGTTCAGCGTGGCGAGATAATTTCCTGTTATCTTTCATCTATCTAGCTAAATTCTTTCTGAAATTATTATGATACTTCTAGAAAGTTATAAGCTAAAGTAATTTACGTGGGGCGCACTATAAGTTTCCGGAATGAATATGAAAAAATACTATTAAAGGTACAAAATTAATTTATTGTTTTTCAAAATAATCTCCCTTAGCGTCTATGCACTTTTTCATTCGATGAAACCAGTTTTGAAAACTTTTGTGCCACTCCTCTGTGGTGACCTCTGAAACGTGTTTTTCATACTCCTCGACAGCCTCTTCTGGTGATGAAAATCGTTGACCGCGTAATTGGTTCTTAATTTTTGGGAACAGAAAAAAGTCACAAGGTGCCAGGTCGGGACTGTATGCAGGATGACTCATGAGTTCTACATTTTTCGCCTTCAAAAAGTCATTTGTCTGTCTGGCCGTGTGAGAACTAGCATTGTCGTGGTGCAGGATGATACGGCGTTTACGGTTATTTTTACGGAGTTCGTCAATAACTTCCGGTAAACAAATGGTCGTGTACCAGTCACTATTCACTGTACGACGATTCTCTAAAGCAACAGTAGCCACGTGTCCAGTTTTATTAAAAAAAGAAGCAATCATCCGCTTAGATGCACTTTTCACGCGCGCCACTTTGGTTGGTTTCGGCTCATCTTGAAAGACCCATACGCTCGATTGCTGCTTTGTTTTGGGATCGTAGCAATAAATCCATGTTTTGTCACCTGTTACTATGTCCCACACCAAATTTGACGCACCTTCGTTGAATCTGGTAAGCATGGCACTGCACCAAGTGACGCGGTCCGTTTTTTGAGCCTCGGTCAAGTTGTGTGGGATCCACCGCGAGCACAGCTTTCTCACACCCAAATGTTTGTGTAGGATTAATTGTATTTGACTCATGCCTATTTCTAAGGATGCGCGAATTTCATGGTAGGTCACATGCCTGTCTGTTTCAATCATACGGCGCACAGCATTGATGTTTTTGTTGGTCACAGCGGTGGACGGCCGACCATCGCGAGATTCGTCACTGAGATTGATACGACCACGCTTGAATTCTGCAAACCAGCTATAAACAGTTGTCTTGCATGGTGCTTCATTGCCAAAAGCTGTTTCAAGCCGAGCGATGCCCTGTTGAGCTGTCAAATTACACTTAAAATCGTAGAAAATCATACTACGAAAATTTTCCCGAGTTAAATCCATGTTGATGCAGACACACAATTTATTAAATGGCGCCACAAGGTAAAAACAAAAGACAGTCAGATGAAACAAACTGCATCCTACAGCCAAAGAGTTCTATTTTGAAATGTTGCAATAAATTTTTAAATATTGTTTATGTAAGTGGCCAGTTCCGGAAACTTACAGTGCGCCCTATGTAATAGTCTTTATAATAGATCGAGGTATTTTATTATTGAATGGGCAACTGAAAAATATTTATTTACAGGAAAAAAACATAATAACATATAACTACATACATATAACATATATTGACATAATACAAATATTTTTTTCTAGATGTCGACTGTGGCAAATTGCCATCGCTGCCGTACGGAGCTGCAGACCTACTGAACGGCACGACTCATTTGGGCAGCTTGATCCAGTACTCCTGCACTACCAACTACCGCCTCGTGGGGCCCGTGCGCAGGGTCTGCACCGAGGATCATCAGTGGAGCGACAGCTCGCCAAGATGCGAAGGTAAATCGGACAGCTACTTCTACATTTTGATAGCCTTGGTCTAGTGATGTACTTCTGTACTACCAACTACCGCCTCGTGGAGCCCGTGCGCAGGGTCTGTACCGAGGACCATCAGTGGAGCGACAGCTCGCCAAGATGCGAAGGTAAGTTGAACCCCTACTTCTCCTACATATTGATAGCCTTGGTCTAGATGTTTAACCTCCAGGTCGCGGTTTCCACGAGAAGCATTCCTTATACAAGTTGTTCTAGTTTAATAGGATACGCAGACAGACATTTCAGGTTTATATTGCCTGGTTTTCTGGTATGAAGTGCAATTTTGTGATTTAGTAACATAAGTCGCAAATACCTAAGAACCAATGCAACTTTCACATTCTCCGCTCACGTGTTTTTGATAATTAATCTGTTGCCTTTGGGTGTTGTAGAATCTGTTTGAGTTCTAAGAAATATTACATAGCAAACCTTTCAATATAATAAAGTCCACTCGAGCGAAGCCATCAGCAATGAGTTGGTACCGGTAAAATACTCACTCTACTATAATTTGTTTTTTTCCAGGGTAAGTATACACCTTACATTAATTTGGATTTCACTCGACAATAACACTCAAAATTTTTGCAGAAATTCGCTGCCCCGACCCCGTCGTGCCCGAAAACAGCATAGTATCCGTGACAGGCAACGACCGCATGCACGGCCGGACTCTGATCCGTACTTCCGTAAGCGCTACTTCCGGAAACACGTACCGGATCGGAGCCCTGGTCAAGTATCGATGCGAGAGGGGATACAAAGTGGTGGGAGAAAGTCTGTCGACTTGTGAAGACAATGGGCAGTGGAGTGGGACTACACCAAAATGCCAATGTGAGTTGTTTTCTGCTAAAAACTCAGTCAGCGTAATACGACCGCAGTTTTTGTATGAACTCAGTCTTTTACCACCTTTTAAGCTGCTAGGTACCCCGCCTAGTGCACCAAATCGTGGTATTTAACAAATTGTATGGGTTCGCTGTCATCTAAACCGATGAGGAGGACTATATGTGTATTACTATCTATTTTTCTGCTGAGCTCTGCCTGAGTCAAAAAGTAGGTTATGTTTGACACCGGGTCTTCAGTTATATCCATACCAAACTTCATCAAAATATGCCCAGAGGTTTAACTGTGCGTTTAAACGTAACAGACAGACCCCGCATTTATTATAATATTAGTATGGATGGAAGTATGGATGTTGATTATGAACAAATAAGTACCGATTTTCATGCCAGTTCTCCGCATTCTCTGAGTTAATATCCCATAACACAATACTCGTGTGTCGCGTGATAGCATGTTGACAACATAAAATACCATATCGAGATGGTTTGTGACCCATATTTGTGACTGAACTGTACATGAATGATACGTGCGCATATGTTTAACAGTTACAATTCCATGTCACACATGGAGCAATTACAAAATACAAAGAAAAAAAATTTACAAATATCTTAATGGTCCGTGGTGTCACACAATATATTACGATTATTACTTGTAATTTAATCTATAGACACGCACCTACTTAACTTACTTCTTTCTGTGGCTAAAACTGAAAATCAGTGCGCAGCCTTGTGGGTAATCAAGTCTGAGTTTGAGACTTTTTGGACTAACTACTTCATGCAAGCACATACTTAGTAATATAATTATGGAAATTTGTGTATGGAAATTTTTGTGTTTTCAACATCGATATAGGTTGTTTTCAAGCTTATATTTTCTCCCATTTTCGTCCCCAGACGTGGACTGCGGCAATCCGGGTCGCCTGGAGAACGGCAAAGTGACGCTCGCCACCAACGCCACGTACTACGGCGCTGCAGCTCTGTATGAGTGCCACGAACACTGGCAGCTTACTGGCGTCTCCAGAAGACTGTGCCAGGACAATGGCACTTGGAGTTCGGAAGCCCCTCTCTGCAAAGGTATGGTCTTTTTATCTTTCAAGCCACATATAAATGTAACGTATTACGGTGGTTCCGCTTTGTTTCCGCTAACACTGGCAATTCACTGGCGTTTCTGTGTCAGGTGCAGTTCTACAGAACTTCACTCTGTAGATCTAATAATTAACAACATTATCAATGCTTTCCATTGCCTCTACTATGAGAGTTAGCACCAGCAGGTCGCATCACAAACCTTCTAAGCTGGGGATCCCATGATGTGATGTGAGATAGAGACACAGAAAAATTTCCTTTCAATAAAAATGGTACATAACATATGGTACCCAAATATGTGTGTGATTTAAATATGACAGGAACTTTGTTTTTTCCTCGGTAAATATTAAAATTAATAACAAATAATGTAAATGAAGAAGCAAAAAGTAAATTATAAGGAATAAAATGTAAAAATTCCAAATTTTACACTTTAAAGCCAATAAAAGGTTCCCTATACAGCAAATAACACTTTTTTACAATAAGTGCATGTTTTTTGCAAATAAATTGATAGATTGAAAGTTTGAATCATCCTATTTCTTCCAATAGAGATAACGTGTCCCGACCCGTCAATTCAGATCAAGAGCAGCACCGGCCTACTTGTGGTGACATCTACACTCAGCATCGGAGGGGAAGCACACTACCGTTGTGAAAGGGGGTACGGTCTTAAAGGAAACCAGACGAGGCCCTGTTTGCCTAGGGGGCAGTGGGCTGGCGCACCTCCTGTCTGTATACGTGAGTATTTTATTGTTTGGTGGACACAGGTTTTCTCTGTTTATTTATTTATTCATGTACAGTAGCGGACTGTATATATGGTTGGTGATCTGGTACGGGTATTTTCTCCAAATAAAAAGGACTACTTACTTGATAGAGAAATACACATATATTAGAGCAAGGTATACAATGGGACGTCAGAAGGAAGTGCGCAGTTAGAAAGTAAGTTGTTAGGTTCGTGAGCTCTCGTGAATGTTCGGCTCGATGGTTGTTGGTGGGATCCGCAGGCAGCCAATAGACGAATCCAAGCTTCTACATGTACACATAATAAAAGCCAGAAAAAATGTTAGTGAAAAATTAACAATGAAAAGATATTATTAATATTATGAATGTTCTTTCTTCCAGTTTTTTTAAGTCACATCTTCAACTTACACTCCAAATCTGTAACGCTGTAATACGATGACACTGTTTTTTACATTGAAAACTGCTGTCTGACCTCCGTAACGCTCAAAGAAATAGGATCAGGATTCTGGTGAGCTAGCTGCCAACGACGTTAGATTTACTAATGACAGCCGAGACCAACGGATTAACGTGCCTTCAAAAGCACGGAATCATGATTATTATCAGAAAATCAGGTAATTTAAGCCTGCAATGTCTTAACCAAACTGTAAACGACTAAACAAAGTATGCTTCCTGTGGGAATTCCACCCACGGGAAGTATAGTTTAACCCCACGACCGCCTCAACTACTAGACTTATGCATTTGCACTTATGAAACTGGACTTATGCAATTGGACGGGGGCAATCAAGCTAAGCTATTCTAATAACCTTACTATTGTTTCAGCGATCGACTGCAAAGCCCCAGGGCAAATAGATAACGGGCGCATCATCATCGCCAACAGTTCAACTCTGTTCGGCAGCTCCATCGAGTACCACTGTCTGCCTGCTTTCCAAAGAGTCGGGCCGTTTCTTAGGAAATGCATGGACGACGGTAGATGGTCCGGGGAAGAACCAAGTTGTGAGCTCGTGAGCAATGAAGCTGCTGAAAATGGCACGCTGCCGTTGAGTGTGGGCGTCGGATGTGGAGTTGTTCTGTTTCTTTTGCTGCTCCTGGGAATAGTCTATCTTAGGCTGTAAGTATTATTTACATTATCCTGTAAGAAATGAGCGTATTCACCCGTAAAACGAAAGGCTTTGCCCAGCAGTAGGACATTCATTAATTTTAATTTTATTTTTCTTAGCCTTTTCTTAGGAAAAATAAAATAAAAATGAATATATTATTTTGGTTGGGTTTCATTGTCAATCGACACTGTACATCATGGTGCCAAAGTTTTTCGAAACCGCCTTTCGACCTCTGACGTGATTACGACTACCATAGCACTATGGACCATAAACCATGGGAGCCGGGACCAACGGCAACATGACTTCCGAAGCACCGAATCATCATTATTATCAGACAATTAGGTGCACACATTGCAGTTCTAACTAAACTGGAAACAACTATACAAAGTATGCTTCCGGTGAGAATCGAGACCTCCGAGAGTCTAAGGCGAACGTCTTAACTACTGGACCGCGGAGGCAATTACTTTTAGTGAATCCTCCAATAAAATAAAAACATTTTTAAAATTGCTTCTAGACGCAAAGCGACACCAGTCAAAAACACAGAGAACATAGAGGGCGCTGAACGGAAAGAGGATCAGAACGCAGCAGTGATGAGCTACGCCACGCTTCACGACTCCAACGGACGGCATATTTACGATCACGTCACAGACAACGTTTACGACTCTCCCGACAGCGAGCGAATCACAGACAACACCGAGTACGGGAGAAGGAGCGACACGGACTCTGCGTACGAACCAGAACCGACAGGACCGAACGCGGTCGTCACTATAAACGGAGTCGCGGTCCGCTGATGAAAACCAAACGCGAAATCAATGTTTGCTGCAATACACCAGTCATCCGGCTCGAAGGACCATTTACGAACTGGTAACCAGAGTGTCGCGTTATTTCGCCCCTAGTGTCATACATTTTTTTTTCTATTGGTTTTAAAACAAATGTTCCTGTGAATGTGTGCGTTACCTCGATTGCGGAATTGTTAAGTGTGGTTACCATTTAGACTTTCAATTTTAGGATTAAATATCAGGTCTGACGGTGTTTCGAGGACTTTAGTGTTCAGCGTGACCAACCCTTACTAGGTATTGAACCAAAGATGTAAATGAGTTGGAATTGTATGAAATAAAATTATAATTAGTTATTTAAAATCTATAAGGCTGCGATTTTTCGTCATTTCGATGTTGGTAAGCATATATTAATTAAATTTCAGTAGCAATTTATGATGTTGAAAGATCTTGACGAAGAAATGCAGTTATATATCTTATAAAATATGTGTACCTATTTAAAGCGAACAAAAGCCTTAGTTTAGTATTACTATATTTATTGTTGCGTCTTGGTGTATTTATAGAATAATTAGATATGCAATTGATGCCAAAATAATGCTAGCCCAGCTTTTATATGTTTATACATCGTTAAATATACTTATTTCTTCAGCTGTGTCCGTCACTATTGTTGAAATGTTTTTGTAACCATTAAACGTCTTATAAAAAATATCAAGTTATCTTAAGAATAGAAATGTGTCTATGTGACTTTTTCACTATTATTATATACTTAATTAACACTTTCGCCGACTGTGAAGGAAATAACAATGGCACTCAATTGTCGTATACGTCGAGAGGCGTTACCGTCAGCTAAAGTGTTAAGAAAATTTATAATGCCCACATAGACAGATTTTTAAAATTGAGACTTCTAATATGACACATCGATTTGACATTAACGTAAACGTTCTACATAACATACAAACTAAATTTGGATAAGTGATCTAAGATTGATTTGAGAAAATACCCTATTGGAAAGGGAATAGAATAGCGCAGTTTCCTATATTTTTATTTCTAAAAATAATAATTATTCTCAATTTTACTCTACATAAATAATAAATAACTGCCAGTTCTTATTCTATAACACAACATAATAATGTGATTAAAGCAACAGAGTGTAAGTAATGCCATCGTCATTTTACACAAATAATTTTGGAGCCATAATATGAAAAATATGTAAAGAAAACGCTTCCTTGTAAATATCTAGTGTTGTAAGCATTTGTGTTTGAATTAAATTTAAATTTATTTTCATGGGGAATATTTCCTGATATTGCCCTATCTTCAGTAATGACATAGTAACCATTTTTTCGTACCTGTTATATTTTTGCCGTTTTAATATAATTATCCGCTTCCCATGTACATTTTGGCCAATGTACGTGTTTAAATCTTTACTTAATCACATCACAGAAAAATATTTAAATATTAACATAAAGTCCATAAATATATATTTTACTAATTGTCCTATATCTTCGGAAATAAAAATGGTACGCCTGAAAATGTGATTATAATTTAACGTAAGTGTTCATTATCAATAAATAAGGTTAGTAATTATTATCTTACTTATTATTTGTTATATTTTTGTATGTACAATAATTTTACATTTATTATTTCTAGATTGATTCGTTAAATAAATTTCTTAAATGTACGAATTTTGTTGTTAATTCGAATTCTTATTTCACTAAAAACATCCTTTATTTGAAAGGTCTTTTGTGTTACTTATACCACTATTTCCCCTTGAACTTGTTTTGATAATCCGATCAATCCGAGTCGTGATATTTCCTCAATTTTCCTTTCACTGCCTATTTATACAACAAAGAATATCTCCGATAATTCGTGAATGCAGGTTGGCGAAGACGAACTTACAGCTATTATATATACCTAATTGTATTCATTACATAGTTATGTACTTTAATTATTACAAAGAGTAGAAATGAAATAAAATATCTAGCACATTCCATGTCATTTGAAAAAAAACGCATGAAAATGACCTTTGACCTTGTGGTCTCCACCAGTCTCTCTGTTAGGAGCGACGTAGGGATAACAGAAACCAATACAAGATTGAAAACAACAAGCACGTTTTTCAAACTTGTTTTATTGTATAAAATTGACAGAACACCAAGAAGACATGGTACGGAATACAGCAGAAGTTAAATACTTCATATTAATATGTAAGTAGTAAAATTTACAATATCGTAAATAGTAGTTTTATGTTGTATGTATCTCTTACATGGGAATACATAAGCGTGCTAGCGTGAAAATTCGCGTCGTTCCTCTTGTCGAGTCGTTGAGTGCTCTGTCGTTGGCCGCTCCAAGATCCTCAACCGTGCAGAACTCTGGACAATTGAGATACTTCAGGAGATGGGCCATAGACTGAACAGTCCCGCAGTCACAAAAATTGTAATTAGGAATAATCCGGGTGGGACATCCACCTTTTTACATTTTTAAACATTTTGGTATTCATCATTTGGCAAATTCAACAAAAAAAGAATCCGACTTTATGCATATTGTGGTCCAGAAGCTTCGCGTTGTAGCATTTATTTTTGTATACCCGACCGAAGTCAATTATTCTAAAATAACCACCTAAATGAAGTAAAATACTTTTTTTTAGTAATGGGCCATGGATACAAGCCCTTTATAGCCCTACTTAATTTTTCTTAAGTCTAGTCAGTAGTCATGTCTAGTCAGAAGAATCAGGCTAAGTGAAATGGTAGAAAAACAAACAATTAGAAATATGCGAGTCACCAGTCATTTATGATTGTAAAACTTTTACAATAGGTACTTATAACTATTGTTTCGACCTTCATACCACTTAATATTTTGTTAAACTTCTCTCTGGCTATGTTGTGAATTTTTTTAACAAGTATTTACAGAGAAAAAAATTTATTATATTTAATTGCCTTATGCAGTCACATATCGAGAAGATGAGTCAAGGAAGGAGCAGTAAGTATAAGACCTATTATGTATAAGCCCGACCAGGAAAATAAAAACCCTGCATAGCTTCGCTACTGATCGCCTATAGTTGGTAAAATGTCTGTGTCATGTCAACAACGAAATTGACTATGTCATTTAATGAAATAGAAATCAATCCTTCTTTTTCATTTACATATAATATCTTTTATATCACTTTTTTATCATTACTATGTATTATTTATACCATTTTAATAAATATTTTTATTTGATAATCACAAAATACATAACGCCTGTCGCTTTTTGGCAGATGACATTGAGATGACGGAATGTTACTTGAATATCTCTGGTTGTCAGTAAAAGAAATTAGTTTTAATATTTTTCCGCAATATGCGATTTTCCTGGTCGGGCTATATTTATAAACTAGCTGTTGTAGGTCGCTTTTCGCGTAACGTGTGTTACATTGAAATGAAATGACGCAATCGAAGTAGCCAGGACATTATTCAAATATAAACAAATATCATGTTTCAGAGTTAAGTTCAAAGAATCTCTTTGTAGATAACATTAGAAGTTCTTCCCTGAGAGGCTAATAAAAATAGATTTTCGGCGCTACTGACCCGCGAGCAAGCCACATACAGTCCGTGCGAGAAACATCTTGTTCTTAGGTCGATGCCAGCTGCTTTTAGGGTTTGTCCCTGCGACTTATTTATCGTCATGGCAAAGCATACAGCAACAGGGAACTGGGTGCGTTTAAATTGAAAGGGGTAATTGTTGGGGATGAGTGGTATTCGAGGTATGTACACCGTTTCGCCTGAACCACACCCTGTGAGAATTTCGGCTTGTATTAAGTTGCGCTGCAAAACCGTTACTTTGAGTCGGGTCCCGTTGCATAGTTTAGGTGAAGAAAGATTTCTTAGGAGCATAATGGGAACGCCGACTTTAAGGGTAATTTTATGAGCAGGAAGACCACTTGCAGCCAATGAACTCAAAATCTCGATAGGGTAGGTGGTAGCATCATCCTGGTGCACAACACTGTTTTATGACGTGTAAATCACTTCATCCCCGACAATTTCCGCCAAAACCTTTTCATTTATGGCTACAGCTTGGTCATTCCTAGGAGAAAGAATAGCCCGTTCACATAACCATGAATTTTCTTTATTGGTAATTTCAGAGGGATCTCC
This sequence comes from Euzophera pinguis, assembly GCA_947363495.1. Taxonomy (NCBI): domain Eukaryota; kingdom Metazoa; phylum Arthropoda; class Insecta; order Lepidoptera; family Pyralidae; genus Euzophera; species Euzophera pinguis. The sequence continues at coordinate 3,764,626 of OX376154.1, forward strand.
GAAAACGGAAGTTATAAGTTCGTCTTCAGAAAATACAATTTTGCCAAGTATTTCCGGAAGGACTACCTGGCCGTCTATCTCAGGCAGGATGCCATCTCCGATTTTTAATAAAACTTCAGAAAATTCTTGCACATGTAAATTACCACCCAGTTGTGCTCGCATGTTTACTGTCAGTTGTAGTTTTTGTATATGAGGCCATAGATAAGAGCGCTTTAAGGAGGCTCTGACCTTATCGGCTCTAGTTTCCCTAGTTATGACGGGAAGGGTTTGTCGAAAATCTCCAGAAAAAAGAAAGGTTACGTTACCCATTGGTCTTGCATCTCGGCGAATGTCTTTAAGAGTTCTGTCAACGGCTTCGACAGCTTTTTTGTTAGCCATGGTGCATTCATCCCACACTATAAGGCAGCAGTCCTCGAAAACTTTAGCGCGGTCACTATTTCTAGTGACCCCACATGTAGGTGTTTCATTGTTTTCGAGTTCAAGTGGGATCTTAAACATAGTGTGAGCTGTTTTGCCACCAGGCAGTAATGTTGCTGCAATTCCAGATGACGCCGTTGCCAGAGCTATTTTACCCCGTCGCCTAATTTCGGCAAGTATAGATTTAGTAACGTATGTTTTCCCTGTTCCACCAGGAGAATCCAAGAAAAACAACTTCCCGTCATTACTAAGGGCACTTTGAACTACCGTCTCAAATATTGCTCTTTGTTCCGAGGTAAAATTTATTAAATTTTCGTCGACTATGGCCGTCAATTCGGCAGAGCTGTAGTTCGTCTCAGCTATATACTCTCGATTCGCGCGAGGCTGATCCGGTTCTGTTTGAGGAACAGGAAGGCCGTAGTCACTCAACGACTTACCCATAATTGAGTAGATAGTCTCTTGGATGGAACAAAGAGCGCGATTTATTGCTATTTCATCATTTGGATCAATTTCTTGATCCCCATTAAGCCTTAGAGAATGAACAAAATCTTCAAACATATGCCTACCTTATATTTCTCCCATAAGGCTAATGGATCAGAGAGACTACAAAAAAATAACATTACCGAAAATAAATTGCGCAAGCTTTTAGGGGAATCACTGACACATGCCTCCTCAAGGGTGTTATCCCAGTGCTGATCTCCTTCAAGAAGGTGGAGTGCTCTGCATGCCGCTTGAAAGGTAGTATGCTGTACACCATCCACCGTTTTTAAATATGTAAAAGAAGTGGGCCCAGGAACCGTGTGAAGCAATAAACGTAAGTAATAGCATTCGCCATTGCTGGGATGCACGATGTAAACTCTACCTAATGCAGCGTCTTTAAACACTCCTGGTAATCCATCAACAGTCACGCCACGACGTCGACGATTAAAAGTACACGTCTGCTTGTTGTAAGTGTAGTAAGATGGCACTTTATTGTAAGTAAGCGTTTTAGCAAAATCGTCTTCCTGGCACAGTTTAAAAAATGCTAACAATGTTGTTTCTCGTGGATTATCTACGCGATCTCTTACATTGTCAGGATCAAAGTATATCCTTTGACCGTTTTCTAAATGTACACTCAAATGTACAACCGTTGGATTGCGTTCGTGGATGTGAAATCCCAGTATTCGCCATATTGCCTCTGAGGTGCTAATGTATCGTCCCGTCTGATATGTTGTCACTTCGTTGCGATCTTGCAGTGCAAAATAATGTTGCTTGGTCACTTCCTTTGTTTACGTATTTACACACGTATTTTATTGCCTGTACACTATTGCACATCTCGACGTTAATATGTGCCTTAAATGTTTTTGATAGCAAGGGTGAGTAGGGGACGACCCAACTGTTGTTGACTCTTAACTGCTGCGCTCCAATTTCTGCTGTAAATCCACCGTGCTCTGGCGAACGACGACGATACATAGGGCGCACTGTAAGTTTCCGGAACTGGCCACTTACATAAACAATATTTAAAAATTTATTGCAACATTTGAAAATAGAACTCTTTGGCTGTAGAATGCAGTTTGTTTCATCTGACTGTCTTTTGTTTTTACCTTGTGGCGCCATTTAAAAAATTGTATGTCTGCATCAACATGGATTTAACTCGGGAAAATTTTCGTAGTATGATTTTCTACGATTTTAAGTGTAATTTGACAGCTCAACAGAGCATCGCTCGGTGGTCAAGCGTGGTCGTATCAATCTCAGTGACGAATCTCGCGATGGTCGGCCGTCCACCGCTGTGACCAACAAAAACATCAATGCTGTGCGCCGTATGATTGAAACAGACAGGCATGTGACCTACCATGAAATTCGCGCATCCTTAGAAATAGGCATGAGTCAAATACAATTAATCCTACACAAACATTTGGGTGTGAGAAAGCTGTGCTCGCGGTGGATCCCACACAACTTGACCGAGGCTCAAAAAATGGACCGCGTCACTTGGTGCAGTGCCATGCTTACCAGATTCAACGAAGGTGCGTCAAATTTGGTGTGGGACATAGTAACAGGTGACGAAACATGGATTTATTGCTACGATCCCAAAACAAAGCAGCAATCGAGCGTATGGGTCTTTCAAGATGAGCCGAAACCAACCAAAGTGGCGCGCGTGAAAAGTGCATCTAAGCGGATGATTGCTTCTTTTTTTAATAAAACTGGTCACGTGGCTACTGTTGCTTTAGAGAATCGTCGTACAGTGAATAGTGACTGGTACACGACCATTTGTTTGCCGGAAGTTATTGACGAACTCCGTAAAAATAACCGTAAACGCCGTATCATCCTGCACCAAGACAATGCTAGTTCTCACACGGCCTTAATTTTGTACCTTTAATAGTATTTTTTCATATTCATTCCGGAAACTTATAGTGCGCCCCACGTATAATGGATATCCATTATCGCCTGTCACTGTCTGTTCCGTCAATGCTCGTGGATATCGTTTAGTACAGCGGCCATCTTTCATACAGGGAGTGTTCCTATTAATTGTGCCACATGGTCCATGCACCATATGTGTCTTTACCACATTATAAAGTATGGGGTCTTCTTCTGGATTTGGAAACTCTGCGCTAATTAAAGCATCAATATCATTTGGGCGTATTTTTTCTTGCATCCACAGAAGTATATGTGCGTGTGGTAGTCCACGCTTCTGCCACTCGACGCTATACATAAAACAGGAGGAAGGACCAAAAACGTTTTCTTTTGTAAGCAGAGCCATAAGTAATTTCAATTTTAAATTGAAGATTCTGGCTATCACGTCGTGTCGGTCATGTGGTTGTTGACCTGGCAATAATTCGTCTATTATTTCTTTCCACTTGCTATTAGTAGTGAAAGTAATAAAAAGATCTGGCCGGCCAAAATTCCGCACATAGCAAAAAGCATCTTGCGTTCGCTCGTGCATATAGCACGGCCCGCCTGTGAAGCTGGATGGTAAAATAACTAATTGTCCGTATTTCCGTCTTGTTGCAAAGCATCTCTTAAGTGTACATATTCCTCTACACGCAACCTCCTTTGGTGGGTATTAATATAAACTAAGCGCTGAGTTTCAATTTTTGCATACATGTCGACTATGAACTGGCTGAACAATCCCCGAAATCTTTGTAGGTAGATGAAATGGTTGCGCCTGATTTGAAGTAAGAATGCATACATTTGTTGAGCAGAAAGTTTATTGTTGTTAGGCTGCCTTGACACTGGATCAACTTGATATAATTGGAAGTTATAGCCGTCTTCACCTCTGCAGTAAATTAACGGATACTGCAAAGAATCGTAAGACCGATGGGTTTCGGAAATGCGTTTCAAACGGTCATCTCGAGTGTGTAAAACCACATCACGACGCTCACATTCTTGATCGACTAAAACAGCAGCCACTTCATCTACAACAGGGGCGTTGTATCTACCAGGGTGTTCGGCTACGGGTCGTCTATCTGCATTAATGACAAATTTGTAGTTACTAAACTCCGGTATTGTTCTAACGCAGTTTTAAAACTGTTAATATATGGTTTTACTTGATGAAGCATGTTCTGAAGAAGTATGATTAGATTACTTTGCAGTTGAGGAAAGTGTTGGTTTCTGATGTTTGCTTGTTCTTCATAATCAGAAACAAAATAAATTTGGAGAAATTTAGGCTCACTTTCAGCCAACAAAGAACCAATAAATACTTGACCCTGAATTTTAAAAGTTGGCATAAATGGCCCTTCTGAAATTTGCTTTGCACCGAAAGAAGTCATTTGAAAGGCACTGTTATATACACGAATGTTATCTAAAAAGTGCTTTGATAGTGGATGTTCGCCATTCAATAATGCTTTTAAAATATCCGGAGGGTTTTGAAACATTTCAAGATAGACTTTCCCATTTGAACAACACATTCCATTTGTTTCTTTTTGCAATTTAATAGCCTCACAAAATGAACAAACTACTTTTTCCTCGACTGAAGCGAAAGTTGCATAATCAATCATAGGGGAATACGTAAATGCACTTCTTTCTTTATCAACCCAAGCAAGGATATCGTCATCATGGTACGCTTCCCAATCTTCTGAGGAAAGAGAGGCCCTGTTAAGCGAGTGCCGCAGTCTATCAGCATTCAAGCGAACTTGACGTTGTTCTTCTGTTTCCTCACGTCGAATTACATTTACCCTATCTCTTTCACTTTCCAAAAAAGTGTCATGATCATGACGTGTGCGATTGTAGTTTTCTCTAGCTACTTCTAAACGCTGTAGGTATCGATCGTCACTCTCTGAAGCTCTTAAATTATTATGGCGTTGACGATCGTTACTTAAACGTTCTTCGTACTGAGTGAACGCTTCTAAGGCACGCGATAATGCATGTCGCTCTCGATCCGCCGTAAGTCGAGTCTGCGTTTCGGTAAACGTTTCCGAAGCCCGAGATAAAGCGTTGCGCTCTCGATTTGCGCTAAGCTGAGACTGAGTTTCGGTAAACGTTTCCGAAGCCCGAGATAAAGCGTTGCGCTCTCGATTTGCGCTTAGCCGAGACTGCGTTTCGAAATGATGTCTTTTCCATGACTGGACGTGTATAGCGCAGTGTCGTCAGCGAATAGAGCCAACTCCACGTGCGGGGTGCGGGGTACATCGTTGGTGTACAACGAGTATAGGGTCGGGGAAAGCACGGAGCCTTGCGGGACTCCGGCTCTTAGGGGTCTGGGACTAGAGAGCGTACCCTCAACTTTGTACCGGAAGGATCTGTTCGACAGGAAGTCCCGTACGATGCGCACGAGACTGGCCGGCAGGCCCATTACGGCTAATTTGGCTACCAAGCCAACATGCCAAACTTTGTCGAACGCTTTCGCTACATCGAAGAAGAGTGCTCCTGTGGGTCTTCCGCGACGGCGGTTGCCTAGGATGTGTTCGGTTAGGCGGTGCAATTGGTTCAAGCAAGAGTGTTTTGCGCGAAAGCCCATTTGCTCGTCGGGAATCAGATTCATGGATTCAATGTAATCCTTGAGTCTGGCTGAAATGATTCTCTCGTATATCTTACCAATGCAGCTCAGAAGACTGGCCGATATGAGGACGGGTTTTTTTAGGTCTTTGCCTGGTTTGGGGATGCCTATTACTGTTGCTTGTTTCCAGGCGTCTGGGAACGTGCAATTTGCTAAGCAAGCATTGAAGATGCTCACTAGCAGCAGTAGTAGGGTCTGAGGGAATTTGCTAGGGTTGATTTCAATCTGCTATACCATAATGCGAAAACGTAACCATAGCGAGTTGTAAAGTAAGTCAGCGCCATCTATTGAGATTTTATGTTACTAAATTTACGATCAAATTCAAAGTGTTATTTTATTAAAATTAATAGGTGCAGTGCGTGTTTTTATCTTTATTGATATGGATAATATAAAGTAGAAATTCTAGCCTTATCTAAATTAAATTAAACGTAAGTAAACGCCTAAGTTTCGAAGCAGTGTTTGAAGTAAATTTTCAATCGACCATAACTTCTTTCTCCCTTAACCGATTTTGACGAAACAAAGTTTTGACAACGCTCCTAATTATATGTAATCCAACTGTGAAAACCGCGTTCAAATCCGTTGAGTATTTTCGAAGTTATAACGTACCAGACAGACATACATACATACATACCATACATACATACAGACAGACAAAAATTCCAAAATATGTCTTTTTGGTTTCTGTTACTCTTTTTTAGTCGCACTCTGTCAGTTTTTTTTTGAAAAATATTAAATGTACAGACACTCGAATTTTAGTGTCTTATTATATGTATTGATAATAAAATTCATGGTGGCAATAAAGAATCCTAATCAAGGATAAACTAACATAAAATTATAATAGTCGGGAATAAATTTATTATTACTGTATATAATATGTCACATTGATATGCACATATTAAGAGTTTATATGAACGCGCTAATCCTAGGAACTTCGCCAAGGCGCTTTATCACTGGTCCGATTTTGAAAAATTATTTCAGTGTTGGATAGCCTATTTATCGAGAAAGCCTACAGGCGACCCGGACGACGGGACGGCATGCAATAAATAGCCAAATGAATTATTTTATACAAGATATTTTATAAAATACTAGCAGCTTGTATATAGCCTTCCTCGACAATTGGTTATCCAACACTGTAATATTTTTTTTAAATTCGACCAATGATTCCTGAAATTAGCTCTAATAAACTCTTCAGTTTTATAATATTAGTATAGATTTTAATTTTGGAAAGCCGTCGGATGGTCTCTGTCATACGATTATATACAAGTGTCATGTGTGGCCACATGGGCCAATTAAGCCTCTCGATTCTCAGTATTTGAGGCTTAACTGTGGCACGCAGGTAACGCCCAAATGGCACTTCTACCTTATTTGTGTGCGTCACCCCGCTTTACCAACCCATACCAACTAAAATTATATTTACCCTTATATTTAATTTCAAGTTTTAATAGCTTCATTTATATATCAAGTAAGTATATATATAAATTAAAGTCACATAAAGCAAATAAAAGAGAAAGTAAACGTCGTGCCGTATCAAAAAATTGAAGAACTGGCAAGTGATAGGGAAGAATGGAAAGAATGGAAAACCTCTACCGACTAGATGAATAAATATAAAATGTATAAATATAATCGATAGAACTGGTTTAGCCTGTGGTATTTGTAAATACTCCAATACTATTTCAATATCAGTTTGTTTGTCCAAATAAAAGTATGAACTGGCGATGTTACGACTCCTGGAAGCTGACTGCTTGAAGTGCGTAAGTTTTCATTGCATTGACACAGAATCAAACGTAGCATTATAACCGCTATATATAGCGGCCTATGTGAGAAAAGCATAAGTGAGTAGTTACGGTGTGAGAAATCTTGTATGTCCAATAAATAAAGCGCCCTGGCGAACAGTAAGATAAGAAATTCCATATAAAGTCCATATATCAGCCAAATTTTTACAGCGTGTTTAGTGCGTGAAACTAGACCACTTTCAATGCTAAACAAATAATATCAAATTTATAGTTATTTAAGTCAATAGTGAAAAGTTACAAATTATAAAGGTTTTAAAGTTGAAACTAAACAATTTGTATACTTACATGGGTTAAGAAACGTGCATTACTAGATTTCTCGTAAATAGGTATCGCTGTCAATTTCAGCCAGGGATCGGAAACCAGGTTAAAATAATTAACCAGCACATTTTCTCACATTACATACAACAACCCTTTAGTGCCCTAAAATTGACCTTCATCTTTTACCATTTAAAACACAGTATTTTTAATTAAATTCATACGCCATACATCGAAAAGCGTCAACGTCTTTGGCTACTCGTTGGACAAACTCATACAAAATCATTGTTGTAGTTTGACCGCAACTGCTGTACCGCGGTGGGTATGCGCGGGGAGGTGGGGTGTGAAAAAAAAAGAATGAGGTTCGTAGTGCTAGACAGATCTTACAGATAACGACAACAATTTTTTGAAGCTGTATATTTACGAGTATAATTATATCTAATCCGTGTCTTTGTTCAATATTATTTTAGCTACGATCTATTTACAAAAAATGTATAATAAACTTAAACTTTACGATCCATATTTAAATATTTCCCCCCGTCTCGCCACTCGCATACCTCGGTGCGGTACAGCGGTAGTGGTCAAGCTAAGCCATCTATCGAAACAATGAGACACTGTCTTTCTTAATTTGCTGACTAAATGAAATTATGGCAGAATGTCGGTATGTAAAAAATGTGTTTTATATAGATATTTTCATTTTGCCAAAAATTTGCGAAATCCGTACATAATTTAAATATAAGCTTCTTGTAGTCTGTTATAAGTTAGAACAACAAATTTCTTAACCTTTGTGTACATGAAGTGGTAAGTAAATGGTTATAATATAATATAATAACGTTATTGAATTTCATTATAATGAATATTTTCCCAGTAAAAAAATTGTTAATATCAAAGTGCAAATTATTTTTACAGTGTTGTATTGTCTTATTTCAGACTATTATCACATTATGCTAAATACAGGTCTTTTCAAACAAACTGTAAAAAAAACTAGAAGAAAATGAGCTTGAAGAAAAAGCGCATGGACTCAAAAGTCTTTCATTATTGCATTGCCACATAATTATATTCTACCGATAAGCCTTCCAAAAGACACTTCGTAAAAAATAAAAATAGCTATAATAAAAAAAATTAAACGAAATTTTGGAATGAAGTTAAAACAAGAAGTATGAAGAGACAGAGATCATCGTGCCATGGAAATCCCAAACATGACAAATAAAAAAACGATAAAAAAGGAAAGGTTAAAGTAACAACAATAAACAAACTAATAAATTAATTAATAAGTTTATTTCATTTAACTCTTATTTCTGGAAATAAATAAAACTTTAATGAACAAATTTTAGAACCGCTAAGTTAAACATGCTACAAATTTATATAATACATAAATCTGAAGTTCATCGTATGTCATAGTTTTTGATAAATTATAAAAAAGTATGTTACCGTTAAAAACTATATCATTGTTAATGCTCAAACTGAGATTATAATAACGTACAATCCATAACATTTTGATTTACAAGACATTGAAAAAATGTCATTAAATAAAGTACATATACATAGAGACGGCGCTGGCAGCGTCGCAATAAATGTCAATATAATCTAACCTACTTTACACTTACATCGTTTAGGAATACACCAAAATATCAACACAAAGGAAACATGGAGACCTTGATTATTATTTTTATAACACAATCTACATTCTCATTTTTTTGCTGGCGCACGTCATAATTTTCGAAGTCAATTTGTTTGTATTCCCTTGTCTAAGTACATAAGAAGATAGGAAATAAGTACGTACGTAATACTTAAAACGAAGGCACATTACATGAATGTATCGGAATAAAACGTCTAAATCTATAGTGTAAATACAAATATTCATAGGATAGGTATAGCAGTACAAAGATAGGCCGGCGTAGACTGACTGCCGTAGATTGAAATTTTTGAGAGTTTGCAGTGTAGCGGCATCAAAAGTTTATACCGCTTTTCTGCCTAACGCTGACTTATTAAATACAAAGATGGCGTCTACAACTGAATATCGACGTGACTGATTGTAAAACATTTGGCTTGTAATATATCTCTCGCACGCGCCAAATACTAATAAAAGATAATTGAATAAACAATCGTGTATAAAATTTGAAGCGCTCGCGTTTCGGCAGTATCATTGGAGCTTGTAGAAAGTGCATTTTAAAACGTCATGCTTCGTTCGGCCTCTGCTTGTTCAGGTCACCGGATCCGAGACCGACCTTCACTTGGACAATTTGCTGATCACTCTTATTAACGCTCCGTTTTCGTCCTTCAACCGCTGGTTCTCGGCCTGCAGAGCCTGTTGGAACTGAAATTGTTATAAAATCATCATTAATACTTCAATAGGTTTAGTCATACTCATTGTTATTACAGATAATTAATAAAACAACATTGTAGGGACGAAAAAAGGTAGTCTTGTGAAATATATATTTCCTTAGTATGTAATCCACACACAACACTAGGCTAACATATAAACTGTACAAAATGAAATGATGGCAGTGCGCCGAGGTATAGGATGCTTTTTTAGTGACGGGCACGCAGGACTATTTCATAGGGTAGGCAAAAACTATCTAATAACATTTATGAATTTTTACAAAAGTTTTATATTTTAGTAGTTTTATATTTTTGAAATGCTACTTGTAATATTTTCGCCTGATGTGTACTCTGTACATAGGGAAATCTGATGTCCTGAATAATTCGTGTTTTCGTTTAAATTTTGTAATTTTGTGTCACCTTTTTAAACTAAGTATTAGTTATCCGATTATTGACTGCCTCTGTGGTCCAGTGGTTAAGGCGTTCGCCTTCGGCCCGGGGGTCGTAGGTTCGATTCCCAAGGGAAGCATACTTTGTTTATATAGTATTTCAGGTATTGTGATAGATATGGGTTTAGTTATCGTGTAGCGTAAATCAAACACAACGATACAATTATACACACTGAAAATCAAATTAAATGGCAATCTACAAATATTCATCAATTGATCATGAAATGGGCGATATGATAAGGGACAATTATGGATAGAGGACATATATTTCGTAAATGTCTTTTGAAATAATCTGGGTATTAGTAGTAAGAAAACCTGGCAAACACAACGCTGTACCCGTCTGTACAATTCACAAAAGCCGGTTAGACAATGTCGACGCCACGATCGAAATATTCGGTGTCGCTCGTATGCAAAATGCAAGTTAGACACGAGCCAAAGCATGCTTGGCTAGCACACTCTCACGATGCGAATACAACTTAGAATATTCCAACTAAATAGTTCATAAACAATTGTCGCTTTCGAGTGTGCGATCAAACGCGGCCTGAAAATTACAGTCGCACTCAGAAACAATGATTAAATAAACTCCTCAAACTTAAAACAATCATCTTGTCGCTCTCCCGGTTGCATCCTCACCTAGATGTTTCGGAGCCTAGGTTATCTTATCTTACTTTGACATCGCTTAGATTAACACAATGATTTCTTTACTTTAAAATAATTCAAGTAAATTTAAGTAACATTATTTAAGGATGGAGTAATAAATATAAGATTCTAGTTTTTGTCTACACCAGGTGGCGTTAGACGTATCTAACGAACTGTCCACGTAAACAAAGTTGTAAAGCATGTCATTTCTAAGTTGTACCGCACCGCATCGTTATCAACCGAGAAACATACGGGTAAAAAAACATTATAATATTTTATCTTTCAATACCAATTTGCATGAGATTTTTTATGAAACACGGTAAATGTTTTATTACATAGACTGGTAAGTTGTGTATAATTTTGAGATGAAATATTATAACATTTTAACCATCTATTATCGGCTCGCGACAATCTGTGGCCCAGTGACGCGCGTAATATTGATTGGAAGCATTGTGACACGTGTCACTATGACAGCCGATGTGAAATGTCATTTAAGTATATTTTTCAGCTTCAGCAGCGGCCGTTTGGGCCTTGAGGCGTTAACAAAAAAATTAAATTAAATTTTACTTATGGAAACGGACGTAAGAATATAATTTGCTATATTATTTAGGACCGTCTCGGAGAAACAGTAGTAGATTCAGTCATTTGAAGAAATGCGCATATCTCAATATAGAATCGGGATTTACAAAATCAGCTTTGAATTGTAATTTTGGACAACGTAGAGTCTGTTATTATACGACTACAGTAGAATGTTTCCATGAATATATGGAATAGTTATTGCATTACATATTATGAAAATATCAAAATCAGTAGTATAATTTATAATAATAATTGCATTTCACAAATCCTGTGCTCATGTACATTATAGCTAAGACTGCAACAGGGAAAACAGTAAGAGCTTATAATGATGTTGTACAAACATCTAAATAGTCTCAACTATATTCAAAAATATCATAAAACGTGTCAGTTATAAATATATTTTTATTATGATTCAGCGAAAATACAACAGGTTGTCTTTATTTATGTTTTATTTTATGAATAGTCAATGTACTTACACACGCATACTTCTAAGTCAAACACATAGCAATGCAAGACACGATTGGTTAACTACTAGCTGATCGTTTCACTCGCAATGCAGTACCACCAATACCACGAGATTTTTTTCAACGCATACACTTGAGACTGCTTTAACAATTGGGTATTTTACTCAATTTATTTTTATAGTGAAATGTTTCACATTTCACTACCAGAAACTGAAAACAGAAAGATTTTTTTTAATCCCTTCTTAAATGAGCAAGTTATAAGCCTTTGAAATTCGGTGGAAGGGGAAACTGTCAAAAAACAAGAAAAGGATGCACTGTGTGTGGATTGACGTTACTGCCACTTAATTTCGTACTTACAAAAGAGATAGCAAGACGTCCAGACCACGTTCCCACTTTGCTTCTTGAAAAAACTTAAAAATCCAATTACTGCCTTATTAAACAACCAATTTTGTTGTTATTTTCAGAATCGGTTACTTTTTAGTGTACATATTGTTTCGTATGCAAATATTGCCCAAGTATGAATACAGTCAAGTAGCCTATACTGTATGTCAAATCCGTAAAGCACACCTGGCGGATAGTATGGTAAATAACATTTTCCATACTAAGTCTTAACAGAGTCGTTAGCGTCTCAAAAAAAACTCGTGATCGAGGTACAGAAGAATATAAAAAAGAGCGATAATAAAATGAAAAAGAACGCGAACTAGATAGAAGAAACGAGCTAAGAATTAAGTTAGTAAAATTCAAGCCGGGGATAATATGCATGATGTGTTTTGAGGGTATCTGAAAACGATCAAATAATAGTTCCGTATCGCGCCACAGCGCGCCGCCACTGAGCCACCTCTCACATGATGCAGTTACCTATTTAGCCGCAGAGTTGGTGAGTTTGCTCACGACCCGCGTTAGGGCACGGTTCTCAGCTCTCAGCCTTTCGTTCTCGGCTTTTAACTTTTGCAATTGCTACAAAACGAACACGAACATTACATCACTAGAATATAATCGTGGCGGAATGTCAACGGCCGCCATTTTGTTTTCAGTCCGACATCTTATGTTTGAATATACATTTGTGTTGTGTGGGAGTAAATAGAGTCGCCGGTTATTTATAATTCGTAGTGAAAAATCGTTACCTTTAACTCTTCTTCCATCTCTGATAGTTTCCTCTCCATGGCTCGCTTCTCTCGCTTCTCGATTTCAGATAACGAATTTTGATTCTGAAACAGGAGTTAGATTCGTGTTTATAACAAAATAGAGATTCAGTGATCATCAAAATGAAATCTAAAATTACATTATAATTCGGGTACTGTGATCGACTGATCATGCATAACTTTTTTTATGCAAAACATTCATAATTCGCAGGCAGCATTATATTTCAATTATAAAGAATAATAAATAATTCCTTTACAAAGATGTCATCGCTTGTAGCAAATACAGTTGCACAATTTATTTATTTGAAAATATTACTAATCAAATCATTCATTAATTTTGAGTGGGTTACATGGTCAAGTGACCCTGTACACCCTGATGTCAAGAGTTATTAAGAACAGTCTTTCGGCCGCTGACATGGTTGTTTTAACGACTACCTCATGGTAATCGAGACCAACGGCTTATAAGTGCCTTACGACGCACGGAATCATCATTATTATCAGACAATTAGGTAATTCAAGCCTGCAATGGTCCTAACGAAACTGGAAACTACTAAGCAAAGTGTGCTTTCCGTGAGAAGCGAACTCACGACGTCCAGGTCTAAGTCAAACACATGAACAACTGGACCAAATTACAGGGCAGACAAAGTTGTCTATATGGGAGGCGGAAGTTGCGGAAATAAACCTAACAAATCAGTTTTTATTATACTACTAATCAAACTAAAGTTAGACCCGAATTAGATTGTCCATTTTTATGATTTCGAATCAGCACTGCCTACATTGCATGTGCGGAACGTTAGACACCAACAGACCAAATGGCCAGAAGACCTGAAGAAGGTCGCAGGCAAGCGCTGGCTAGAGGCCGATTCCAACCGGTCATTCTGATAATACTTGGAGGAGGCCTATATCCAGTAGTGGACTGATTGCGGTTGTTGAAGTGATAACACATTGTAGGTAGTATATTATATTGACGCAATCAAAAATTCGCCTTGGCACACAAAGCAATTTTATTCAAGTCGCTATGCATGTAAAAAAAAATACACTTCGCTGTATTGCAAAATAATAAATGAATAAAAATATTCAATGCAAAATTAAACCTTTTAGATTCGCAGGAAGACGCTGGATACAGGCCGAGGAAAGGCTTTAAATTCGGAAAACGTCTTTTCAACTGTACCTACAGAGTATATTTTGTCAGTTGATATTGAAAGTTTTATATAATTTTATGAATAAGATGAATAGGGAGAAGAAAGAGAGCTAGTCTTTAAAACTTGTTCAGTAAAATTGATACAAACGGATTTAATTTTATAGGGTTCCATACACAAAGGATAAAAATAGAACCCTATTACTATGACTCAACTGTCCGTGACGTCTGCCACTAGGCTGTAGGTATCTCATTAACCGTTACATCTAGACAGTCAAAAATTTTCACAGATTTATTTTTGTTGCCTCTATAATAAAACAGAGCAAAAGTGAGGTTCACGAGAGCAACAAAAATCGTGATTTTACTGTCATTTGTTGCTTAATTTTAATAAAAGAAGAAAACAGGAGACAAAGAGCATTTATTGAACGCAGCGATAGCACGACACTCGTGTACAGGACAGTAAACGCTTAAAACATTTACGGGGTATCGTACGGAGCCATTCACGCGCGGTTTGGCTCACGCTTAACCTTTTTGACACTTACCACTTGCGTGAGCCTTGTGATGGTGGCGCGCGCGTCGCGCAACTGTTGCTCCGAGGTCGCCAACAGCTCCCTCAAGCGGCGGACCTCAACCATCGACGCCTCGTACAGCGCCTTGTAGTCCTTGTCGCCGTCGTCCGCTTTGTCGCCGCCAGCTTGCGAGGTGCGCAGGCGACGGACTTCGTTAGACGACGCCTCGTATAAAGCCTTGTAGTCGCGCTCTTCGCCTTCCTCTGTACGCTCGCTACCGGACTGAAAGTTAAATTAAGAACTTCAAAATCTTCACACTTCATCGACAACTTAATAGATATGTACCTTTCTTGAGGAAAATAGCTCTCTATCTTTTAGTATCGAAGTTGGCCATTACGAGGCCCAGTTGAACTTCGAATACACCACAAAACATACAAAAGTCAGGCCAGAATTGAATTGACAATATATTTTTAGAAAAAAGAAAATCAAACACCGCAAATGTACTTGATTCGGTTACATGCTTCCTCACACATTACAATACAACCTCGAGGTTTAATTTACGTAAGACAAAACGAGACGAAATAGGGATAACCCACGTTTTTTTTTATTTACACACTGCATTAACGCATTTTTACTTCAGTTCAGTCTCCTATTCGTAGAAATATTTCAAATTTAAGAGATGCTATCTTCAGATCTATCTTCCCCTACCTTACTTGATTTACACAATACTAGGATATACTAATACTCGTAGATTATTTAAATTAATTTGAATGCCACAAATATTTTCTTTGCGCACACAGGTACTCAATTCAATCTTGAGTAACATTGTATAAGCTATTTTCTCTCCGGTTTAGGATATTGCAGCCTTGAATAATATTAATTGGAGTTTGGAGTTTGGAGTTTTGATAATAATACAGTCGACAAGAGGACAGACAATAAAATTAACGAACGGTGGATCGAAGAGGATTAAAAGGTATCCTTGGATCCACTGGTGGATCACAGGGACGGATCCAACTGAAATGCGGGATATGAACACAGATCACCACCAATTGGGTATTTGGGTATGAACCACAGGATGAGTTGAGGCAAATTTAATCCAGCTGTCCTCGTTGTTAACAAAAATAAACAAATCATTATATTTTGACTAAAGTACCTAAGTCCCTAACCCCTTTTTTTCTCTTACGCCAAAATATAAATAAATTAAAATGGCCAAACAAACGTTTGCAAATTTTTATGAATAAGGCTATGTAGGGTATGTTTTACATTAAGATTATTAGAAGTTAGAAGGCTTATAAGTATAGAACTACTCGGATATTATTTTTTTCTACATTAGTGCAATAACCTTAAAATCTATATCCGTTAGCTTTTAGGATTAAATTTTAATTTATTGATGTTTGGTACTGAAATAGATTTGTCCTAACAGAGTAGCGAATAACAAAGCTAGACACGTCACTATATTAACATTAGTTTATATTTTCTGCAATTGCAATATGTATCGTTTTTTGCGGACACTGATAATCTTAATCTCATCAAAAAAAGACAGGGAGATATAGGTTATCGACGATATATTGATACATAAGAAATGGATAAAGTCCATTTTATGATACTACATTTCTTCATCCTAGCGTGTTTTCCTAGTTGCGTCGTTAGCTTACGCTTCGGTGCCTTCGCAGGGTACGCTGTAAGTAATGGTCCTAGATTTGGCGACACTGGTATTTCAATGAAGCGACATTTTATGATACTATTGAAGTAGCCTATAGAATGGAAAGAATAAGAGGAATATTTTTTTTATTATATTGTGAATGTATTGTTCATACCGTTTAGTTAATCATAATAAAAATATGTGCGACTCGAATTAGATTTAGACTTTTCTGGACTTAACCCACCTTTCTAAAATAAGTTGGGAGTACCGAGAAAGACATCAAAATGGCTACGCAGCCGCCGGCAAAAGCTAGTTTATGAGATAAATATAATTTACATTATGAAAATAAATCATTATTGATTGATTTAAAGAAGATGGGTGATGACAAAACAATGATGAAAAAAACAATGAGTCATATAAACGTACACAATATCCGTCTGATGCTAGCGAGTTGAGGCTCAGGGTCCTCGAGTTGAGTCCCCCTAAGGTGTCCAAAGAGTTCAACGATCGGGATTTCTCCTTTTCCAGGCCAAGCTTTTTCGCGCGGTTCTTCCTCTCAGGCCGCACGGGCGGAGGTCCCTCTGGCGGCGGCTCCGGCACTTTAGCTGGAGGCACCGGCTTTGGCTTGAAGTTCTTTTGACTCGCCAGCAACTTCTTATCCAACTTTTTCAAAACTGGCGTCATCAAATTCAACGAACCTAATGTAGCACCACTCAAATATACCCCTCCATAACCCGAACTTGTCCCGCCGTAAATCCCCAAATTTGACGATGCCCTACCGAAACCGGCACTGTAGGGATTATAATTTCTGTAGGTACTAGGACTATGACTGTAGTTGGAGTAATTGTTCGAGTAAGGACTGCTGTACTGGCTGTTGAACATCGAGCCCAGCATGCTCGGAGACGAGCCATAGTGCGAGGTGATGCTTCGCGGACGCGAATTGTACCGATCTTGTTTGCGACTCATTTGGATTACTCGTATCACAGATAAGTTTGAGACCGTGCCGGGCGATTCCAACGCCACATGCAAACACACTGGCTGTTTCACTAGTTTTAATTCGAGTGAAAATATTGTCGACTCCCACGCCGCGGCGCGAGCGAGACGCTATTGACGCACTGGAGGCGTCGGCCGAGAGCGCGATATCCACAAGAGCACGTGAGCATCACCTGTAAATACTTCGGCAGTCTTGAGACAGGCCGCGTGCTGGCTGCCGGAGGACTGTCGAACATAGTTTACGTACGAGCTATTATTACTGGCAAAACCTCATCAATCAGTTAGCGGTTTCCTTCAAAATTGGCAAGTGAACTGAAGGCCAGCGCTGATGCGTGAGCCCGCCCCGCTCGTACAGGTACGCACGCTAAATATAGGCCCGCGCTTACAACCCATGTTATAATAAACATAAATAAAGCATGAAACACTGCAGCGCTGCAGCCGCCGCGCTTCCCAGATTTATGGCTCAATAATCCGAGGAACAATCGTCAGGAAAATAGATAAAATAGGCGTGCTAAATTACTTGTCTTTCTGCTAAAAATACATTCTATTTTCAAGTTTACGCAGCATCAGTTCAGGAGGCGCTGACCCAGATACTGATGTTTGTATAGCTCCAATGGATCCGGGCTGGAATTTTAAACCGAGCCAACGATTGGTAACCGTTGGTTTCGTAAAGAAAGTCGATGTTACAAAATACTTTATTTCTGTACGAGCGTAGAGCATCCGGGAAATGATGAAGCGAGTCCCCGCGCGGGATAAACAGATCGTTAATAAAATTGTCAGACGGGATCGTCGGGTACATAGAAAGTTAGTCGTGTAGTGCGGAGGCGATCTGTATTAAAGTCTGGCGTCCACCATGGAGCGTCGACCCGTCCGTCGTTTTCCAAAGTCCAAGTTGGACCTGCATCTCATTTTAGATTAGCTGGCCGAAATTTGCCCTGCGTTAATTCACTGGATAATATAGGACAATATTATTAAAACTATAAAACTGAAAGGGACCCCTCGGCTGTGATGACCAGGATTTGCCTTCTAAATCTTTTTCTCAAAACCGAACATTTTCCCTATGATGCATGAATATTCAAAAATACGGCACCAGGGCATTTGACAACATCGAGAACACCGTTAAGACAGATTGCGGTCAAAATTGAGGCTTCTGAAGACAGCTTGCATTTACCAATCCTACCTATTTTTTAGAAACCGGATGATAGTCATATAATATAATTCCAAAGGGGTACAATGTGCGACCATGACGTCATAGCCATGTGTGCAGCGAGCGGCCCGTCATCAACGGATACGCTAAAAATAATAAGGTTTCCATGCTCAAATCAAATTTCACCGGCCCCATTGGAGTGGCTGGCAATGTATCACATTACGACCTGTGAATCCATGGAAAATGCTCAACAATATACTTCGTATGTTCCTAGAAGACTAAAATTTAACAAATCAATGAAAGCTTACACACTTTATAAGAAATCAAATAGTTTGCACTTTGATGACCGCGATTATTAACAAGATAAAATGGAGCCTCAAGCAATTAAAAAAATATATAAGCTGCTCTCAACAGACCTGTTTGGTAACTGGGACTCCTCCAGTTATGCAAGCAGTACACTTGATCTCTAAAACTAATTGAGGTAGACTCTCAAGGTAGAATTGATGATGGTGAGACAAAAAAAAAAAGGACACAAGGTTTAAGAATACCGAATAATTTCACGGAATAGAACATTAGAACGTTCATAAAATTATGTAATTAGGTGGAATTGCATAATTTTATGAACGTTCTAATGTTCTATTCCGTGAAATTATTCGGTCTATTATCTAGCGTATTAACAATTAAATAAATAGAGGATCATTTGAGTGTTAATCAGTTTTAATTATCCGCTCATGAAACAGCGTTTAAATTTTAGTTATAACTATTAGTGAGATCGGATCGGTTCGTTGGCATCGCACATAAATCGCTCAAGGTGTAATTGATATTTTCAATGCTATCTCTTTTATGAGTTATATCGGACTTATTTTATATATATATATAATATTATCATTCTCGTGATTCAGGCTTCTTTAGCTGTATCAAAATGTGAAGTAAGCACATAAAGTACTGTCCTTAGAATCAAGCCCACAACCATTGCTTTTAATGCAAATCAACAGACATCAAAAGAAGTTTCCTTTTATTATAGCACACAAGTATTGTATAATACTAACGTACAGAACGGACACTCACACCCTCCCACCCGAAAGAGATACCGCACCTCCCTGCGCGGAATAAGAGTAAAAATCGAGAGCAAAACAATGCAAGGATGAAATTTCGGCGCGCGGCCGCGACGGACAAATATGACGCAGATACGGTAAATAACCAACCCTACGAGTGACACTCACACACCACTCACTCTGACGCGCGTACGAACGCGACCGAATCGTAGTAGTTGTAATCTCGGCGCTGTTGTATGGAGTGTCCGGGTGTGATTATAGCTAAATTACTGTGCAGTCAAATAAAGTTACATTTATTTTTCATTATTTTACAGATGTTTATAGTTAATTAAAACATCACTCCACGCATTTATGTGTGCGTGCGTACATGTTTTGAATGGCATTAGTAAAGTCAAATCAACTGTATAAAAGCACTGTCAACTATACAAAAATAGTTCAGGGTTATGAAACTGGAACTGGACATCTACTAGTATTATAAAAGATAATATTATTTTAAGATTCCATTAAGACTGCTCTACTTTCCATGAAATAAGAAGGCAAGGTAACCTATCTACTAATTTCTGCGGTATACTTAGATGATGATGGAGGTAGGTATACATTTTTAGATATAATAATTTTATATCTATACAAATAGAAAGAGAAGGCAGGGATACAGTAACATTAACGTATGATGTAACTGCAAAGTTTTACACCAAAACATGTTTTGAATATCAGGATATTGTAACTTTATTAGTAGTACAGAATTTCGACTAACATTATCAGTAATCCTCCTAGTTTTATTGATGTAAAAGCTCGTAAGTTATAACAAACCACTATTGAATGGCGTCTAAAATCAATTATAACACAAGAAATATCCAAATCATCAGATATAAACATACATACATACCATCACGCCTTTTTCGCGTAGGGGTAGACAGAGACTACGGATTTCCATATGCTACGATCCTTACAGACTTCCCTAGCTTCTTCCACGCTCATCACTCTCGTCATACACAGATATAAACACTAAGATATTTACACTTACAAATTCATATTTCTTAATAACGATAACTAATAAATATATTAATAATAAAGTTTCGAGTTGATGACCGCAAAAAATATGAAACTCAACGTTCAGGTCGATTTATATGACACACATACGGACATTGGAATGGAGCCAATATTGTCACAGTAATCTGTTGAACCGATTGTATCTGATAAATACTAGCTTTTAATCGTGGCTCCGCTCTCCTGAGAATTCCGGAGATTCTAGGCTAATATCAACATACACATTCTATACTAATTTATTAAAGCTAATTTTGTTTGTTTCAACTATGGAACTGTTGGTCCGATTTGTAAATTTATTTTTGAATTTGAAAGCTTATTAGGAAAGGTTATAGATGTGACGGAACAGGCGGGTGAAATCGCAGAGCACAGCTAGTACAAAACATACTGTCCAGTGGTTTTATCTAACGATCCAAAATGCAAAGTGGACAATAGTGGGTCCCAGACGCCACTTTGCATTCATTAAACATACGAAATACATACTAATTATAAATGCGAAAGTTTGTCTGTCTTGCTGTCTTACGTTTTCACGGCTAAACCGCTGGACGGATTTTGATTTCGAATTAAAATTTTTTCAGTAACTTGCCACTGCTAAGGCACTTTTTGTGGCTACCATGAGGACTTGTTTTGTGCAGCTCATAGAGCAAGACGGTGTTTGTAGAGAGCCTCAATTATTCGACGTCTGACGGCCAATTGACTTCATCATCTAACAAATAATTTTATATTTATCTTATGCACCAGCAATGTTTAACTAAATATGTTTGAATGTGCACTAGACTCGCAACTTCGCGGAAATCTAAAAAGACGTGACTAAAATTATTAGAATAAGTATGGTTTTTTCCTCTAAGCTGATTTGGCAACATTGTAGTGTTAGCCAGAAAAATATGAAACGGTGACATATATATGTATGTATTACAACTGTGTAGGCAGGTCAGTAACTAGTGCCAAAACCATATCACTTTTACAAAACTAAAATGAAATAAAATTAGCATTTTAACCCACTTCAGGGCTCTCAATTTGAAGTGTATGGTTTTTTAACAAGTACAATATGTTTGTTTTGTTTTTCGTTTTGTATACTACCTCAATAAAGAATTTTATTGTAAGTTTTAAAAATGCTGGATAGGGTATGCTGCCAGTGTAATGGGTACCTGGATTCTGATAACCCAGGTGATATTACCTAGGTGTCTCAAGTGTAATAAATCCCTTAGACGGTCGAGTTCGTGGTCGAGTGCCATTCAGGGTGGTATATTTTTGGACTAAATGACATAAAAAAAATACCTGATTTTTTAATACTGAAATTGTTTTGTTTCCTTCATAAATAAAAGGTATTGCATTAATTTTATATAGGAACGGTTGGGGATTTATTAGTGTATTTTTAACATGTCAACTAAGAAATCAGTCATACGATTATGCGTTCTTATGTTGTATATGGTCGAACCTATAAAGTTTTATGTTATATAAAGGGAAGATAATCCAAGTAGACTAAGGGATACCAACAATTATGAAATAAAGGAGAAAGTAAACATCGTGTTGTTTCAAAAACAAAAGTACGTCGCTAATAATCGAGAAGAATGAAGACGTTCCACCGACAAGAGCAGAACTCTTAAATGTAATTGAAAAATGATTACGTAACTTTACAAATAAGTTCCAAAACCCAAAAGGCAAATTTCACCCAGGGAACTAGTGCCAAGGCGGCATCCCTTTGCCGACCTTGTGATGTCAAGCACACATGACACAAATAACCACTCGTGTCATGAAATGAATCATTCGTACACGACATCTATTACTTTCTCTTTGTTATTGTCTATTAATAGCGACTTCGCAGGCAGGTTAGAAAAATATGTGAAAACTTACGATAATTGCTATTTTTTGCATTAGGGATTCTTAAAAATATAAGGTACTAGCTTTTTGACACGTCAAAAAGTAGCCTATGTTTGACCCCGGGTCTTCAACTATATACATACCAAATTTCATCAAAATCCGTTCAGCGGTTTGGCCGTGAAAGCGTAACAGACAAACAGACAGACTTTCGCATTTATAATACTAGCTGTTCCCCGCAGCTCCGCCTGCGTCAAAAAGTAACCTATGTTTGACCCCGGGTCTTCAACTATATTCATACCAAATTTCATCAAAATCCGTTCAGCGATTTGGCCGTGAAAGCGAAACAGACAGACAGAAAGACAGACAGTCTTTCGCATTTATAATATTAGTATGGATTATTTTATGAACATAATATGAATGAATGAACGTATTGAACGTTTTAGCCGTTAGTTGAAGACTAAAATAAAACAACTAATAAATAGACCGATATTTTCAAAATTACTGATGTTGATCTGCATATTTAGGAAGGAGGTGATTTTTATTTAAATATGCGGATAAACTATAAACTTATCTAAACTTGTATATTCATTTGCAAAATACGCTCAATTCGATAAAAACCCACCATTTTGCCAAGCCTAAATGATTAATTCTCGTCTCACATCGTTTGTCATCTAATTAATGAACTTCCAAAATAGTAATAGGAGCCTGAAAATTGCATTTCGCTCCATGAAAAGTTCTGGCATACTCTTGGCTACAAAACTCAACTATAATTAAACATGAAGCTTGCACTAAATAATCACTTCAACCATTTTACGACTCCATATTTTGCAAGTTTAAATGACTTGACCTTGCAGTCTACATTTTAGTTATAGTCTACTAAAAATGGAAAACTAATTGGCCGATGTAATTAAAATGGTATTTATACAACAAAATTTAAAGATATTAGTCTTTTTTCCAAATTTTATAGTGAAGACGACGCCTGTTTGTCTTTGGTGTGTGATAATAGCATGTAATAATTTCATTATAGGTAATAATTTCATGCATTTCAATACCTATTAATTTCTAATAATTGTATCGCACTCGGATGAAGAGGTGGCTCATTCTTAGTTTTAAATTTTACCTATCGCCCATGTCCAAGTAAAAAAATAAGGGCCTCGCCAAAATTTGTTAAACTGTTTTACATAATTTTTCATAGAATATTGTGGCGGTCACTGTGAAATCATGCAATTGCTCCTCATTTAGGTTGACCTCTACTTTTGAATATTAGATAATTTCAACGAAAAAAAGGAAAACGCTGAAAACGACGATAACTTAAATATAAATTAATAATAAAAATTGTTTAAATTTTAACAAAGATATCGTTATTCAAGATACATAATTTCAGAACAGTTTTTATCCTACCTAATGTTTTGGCAATACGCAGATTGAGCTGACGGAAGTCGCATCACTTATCGCCCAAAAAAAAAACTATCAACAAAAAAAAATCATCAATATATTCGAGTTCAAGAGAAATATAAATATGTCATTCAAACATAGTATTCAAATTACGCAGTGCGTTGTCAAAACTAGGGATTTTATGCTCGCATGTGGGTTAAATCTACTGGTTTATCACATACGTCAACTCTAAATTAACAACAAAACAAGCCAGGAATAAATAAAGACCAAACCTTACAATTCTTAAAAGGATGAGAATGAATTACTCTTACATCGTTATGCAATCTTATCTAACATATGGGGTCCTATATTCAGGAAGCACATGGAACCTGCGTAATGTTTTTATTTTAACTTTCGTTTTGCTTGAAAAATCTGACACCAGTATTAGAAGACTAACACGATAAACAGCAGATGTAAATATAAATATTTAGCAGAAGTTTTTTTTTTCTATTTACTTAAAATAATAATTTTATTTTTGTTATTTTATTTTATTACACAGAAAAACAAACAGCTTAAAGTCTAAAGTTTTAACATATATTTTTAAAAGAGAATCTAATTAGGTTATATAATTAGATTATAAGGTTATATAAAATGGAGTGTATGAGGAGTGTATGTAAGAGATTGAGAGTATGTGGAGAAAGGGTCGAATGATAGCAACTGGAAATCTTATCTCTGCCTTCTCTTGCGGGAAACTAAACGTAGTTTTTTCATTACAAAGTGCAGTGCAAAGTTTTAAACAGGCATGAATTAAAATTGTGTGTGTACGTGTGTGCAAAGCATGACAATATATTACACAAATGAGACACTTGCGTTATTTATTCCTAGGCATGACAGTTCATCACAAGGTATCTTGATGAATATACTCTATATTTACCACGGCTATTGTTTGATGACGTCAATGCGGTCTATCGGTGGGCGCTACGACGGCGCTGGCTACGTTTTATTTACCATTTTTATTACATACTAGCTTTTTCCCGCAGATCCACCTGCAGTGTATAACCTATGTTACTCAGGGTGAATGTAGCTTTCCAATGGTAAAAGAATTTTTGAAATCGGCACAGTAGTTTTTGAGTTTATTCATTACAAACATACACACAAAATTCAAATCTTTCCTCTTATATATAATATTATAGTGTAGATGTAGAAGTGTAGACAATTACGATTTTATTTAGTTGCAAACGTTTAAATAGGATGTTTATAATGTTATTTTAATGTGCATTCAAATTGAGAAAATTAACGCAAACCAACCAGTGGATTATGAAGGTATTGACCTCATATACTTCAGGAGCCCTATTTTCGAAAAAGTGTGAATCACACAAATCGGCGAGTTGAATAATTTTTGTCCGATAATGAAAGATTTTCATTCGATATCGTACAATTTTCGTTCGACATAATATATGTCATACATTTCAAAAATAAGGCTCCATATGTCACCACTGATGCTAACGATGTGTCAATTGGCAAATAAGCATGTAGGTAGTGGTTAAGTTAGTTATGGCCGCATACAACATAACCCTCACTTTTGCATTCGTTGTAGCCGGGTAAAAAAGAAACGTAGTTTTAGCGCGCTATTAGTCGTCAGAAAACTGAAACAGGTGGCCATGTTGCGCTGTGCGTGCGCAGTGTCACCAGCGCTAATAGTGCACCGCGCGCTAATTATTGCATACAACATAATTAATCTTCCCAGCACGGAGTAAATTAATTTAGATTAGAATATCTTATAAACATACATTTGAAAGTCATGTGTTATACAAAGGTTACACTATGCAAAGTTTTCAGATTCATCAGTAGGAGCCTTGAGAGCGATGGAAATCCTACATTTTTAATTAATGCGATAGGCCACTTACACTGTCACTAGTTTCAACTGTAATGACTGGTTTAGACTGCCGGCAATCCAGAAGATTTCATGGGCACGAAATTTACCCACACACAAAATTTCGTGTCAATAAACGCGTATAATGACAAATTCGCTAAGGGATTGCGCTCACTGGATACGGCCATTATCACTGTTCATGATGCTAAGATTTTGGACACTTTCACGCTAAAGACGGGTTATTAGTAAGTATGTATAAATTTGACAGCACAACACAAAGCATTTTATTTGAATTGGTGAATTGAAACCATGAATTTCATTGAAATAGCCGAATGGCGTTATTAATTTGCTCATAAAAAAAAAGACATACAAAATAGCAGGATGCTATTTTTATGATCAACTATAATAGCAGTCAATGAGGAGTCGCTCCATTGCTTACAGCGTACCCAAGGCTCCGAAGCGTTAGCTGGGAACGCAATTACGAAGCACGTTTGGAGAAGAATAATCCCAATCTATAAAACTGAAAACATTTAATATTGTTTTTATTTTTGTAACCAATATATTTATTTCACACCGACATTTTCACGGGAGCGTAGACCCGGTTCAGCGCTAACTACAATTTATTCAATGCGTGAAAAGTTTTTATTGTTGTCATAATGTGGCTAATTATAAACTTACAGTGATATCTTCAGATTTTTTTTTTTATTTTACTACGTTTTCTTTGAGTTATCTAGTATATATACTCTCTCTACTAAATCTTAACGTTTTCCTGGCTGCTTCCTTCCTGCTTTTTTTCTACTCCACTTCGCTTGGTCTTCGGCATCCTTAGTTATGAGACCATTTGCACGTACATCCTGCGCTGCGACGCCGAGCCGGAAGTTCAACAACACCATCCACTTGCGCATCATCATCATAAATGAGCTGGCCTCTTGTGGGTGCAGTTTTTTACATTCTTGTCTATTATATAAATAGCAAATGCTTCGTGTTTTGGAAGGCACGTTAATCCGTTGGTCCTACTGACTATGTAACCCATTTCATATGAATAAATGAGTGAGTTCTTTTAGTTTTTCCTATGACACGACGTATATATATTATTTCCTAAAATAACATCTTAATAAAAACATACGTACAATGAGATAAAATATTTATAATTATGCGTATTGTCAGAAAATCCGTCGTAATAAAATTTACAGCTAAATTACAGGTCAAGCACCCCAGAGCTCAATTCTGTCAGCGCTCGTATGTCAGATACAGTGAATTTATTAGTGCGCGAAATAAAGGAGAAATGAGAGGTGCGAATGACCACCCTATTTATATAAATAATTTGCATTTATTTCATTGACTCGGTATATTTTGGACCGCGATGTCGCTGTGATTGAACAATACTCCGTAAACGATAGCCTAAATTCATAGACACAGCCAACTGTTATGACATTTAGAAAATTTTTACGCGACATTATTTTATATGGGTTTTATTACCTGAAATAAATTTATTTTATTTTATTTTTATTAAGAGGCCCAGCCCTTATTACCCAGACGAACTAGGAAAGTTGTAAAATAATGAAGTACTTATAAATATATGGCGTCAAAACAAAGGAGCTAGTCTCAAATATAGTTTGAAACTTATCGTGCTTACGTGTTACGAAATACTAATATAACGATGTCATAGTTTATTTTCCAAAAAATACATGAGTTTATTGATAAAAAGTAAAAGAGACAAGACAAATTCGCTATAACATAAAAACACCTGAAACCGTGGGACACAGTTAGTCCAGTACAAAAACAGATTTTCCATTTCTGAAACAGGCAACTGTCACATCATACCTTTATTGTCCTAGCGACGACGCGGTCACAGCGTGTTTATATATTTTAATCATGACATATCACTAAGGGGACCACACTTCCCGTTTTGAACGAGGCAGATGACAAATAAAATTCATTAATAATTCATACGATAAATTCATCATTATTAATGCTAGCCATTTCCCATTTCCATTGGGACCGTCTCTCGGTATTTCCTTGCGTTATTCTTCATTACTAAAAACCATTTTACTTTTTACCTCCATCGTCTTTATATCCCTTCGTATTCGACGAAGTAGTGCGGAGCGTCCTCGACTCCTTTTCCCTTCGGTGATATTTAGGATATATTTTGGTAGTTTCTAATTCAATTTGTGGCAAACTCATGTACTTATTTAATTAATTGCGACGGCGGCTGTCTATTGGGAAGAGGTGTTTGGACTCCAGGAAAGACGATGTATAGATAGTATCACTTTATTATCATCGACGGGCTGACGAAAAAAAAACAATATCCCGTTTTATGTGGACAAATGGTCACCGGATTCATCACCCACGCCAACTCGTGGAGACGACACCCATTGCCAAATAAATCCGTTATTTAGGAGATTATTTCATTGCACGCGCGTACGCGTAGGCATGATTTATGGTGTTATATCAATGTTGCTACCACATGTTTTGGTTGGAATCATGTTTGTTATTATGGTTTGGTTTCCGGCTTGGGAATACAACCTTAGTACAAAAGTACATTTTTGTTATTAAGAGTTAAATTTCCTGCCTTTTGTTTCTAGGGGTACAGGATTCAACGAACACTTGTTACGATGTCAAAATCATGTTCAAGACTGTAAACCCAGTTCTTTAAAAATAGTGATCGAGATGCTATGGTGACAGTGAGAATATTACAAAGACAATGACGATACAACAATAACAAAATTGATACATTGTTCAATCAAATATCTCCTTATGGTCGCTGCAGTCGAGTAAAAATGATACAATCCACGACAAGCTACTCTCTACAAGCGATTAAATATAAATGCATCCGGCACTTCAGACGTTTTTATAAGCCGAAATGTAAATGTTTACGTGGTATGGTTTGTAGTCCATTAGATGGCTATCTTGCTCGCTACCACTGGCTACGGACGCGAGTAGTCTGCCAATCACTATATAAACTACATATCTATAAAACTAACCCAATCTTATATAGAGGAAATATATTTAGGTTACTCTGTGTGGATGAATAGGAATGTTCAATAGACGCTTTTGTCAAATGAATCAAAAGACCGTTTTGTATGCTCTCTCTCTATAGGTCATAAGAGCGACAACATTAGTATTATAGTTAGGGATGGCATTATATGTCAAAACATATTTATTTCTTCTTCTTTCGAGTAATAATGGCTAAATGGTCCTATGTTAAACCATAAAATCACACGTTGAAATCAAGCTTAATCAACAGTAAAAATATAGATATATATATATAATAAATAATATATATATATATAGAAAAAATACAAGCAATTACGAAAAAAACCTTGCGCCACAGAAACATACATGAATGTTGAAAACATAACCCTTCCTTTTTGGTGTAAAAATGAAATCGAATGTGATGTGAACCGTGCATATGAATAATTGTTTTAATGTTCCTGATTTTTTGCCAGCCCTGGCTTGGCCATTATTGACAAAGTTCCGACACTTGTCAATAGATGTCCAAAGTTCAGCTACTTGTCAATAGATGTCACTAGTACGTCAAAATTCCAATCTTAAAAACATTGAAATATTTCATAATTATGAACGTTTTAAATATAAGGTAAAACTTTTAGAGCCGTAAATAATATATATATCCGTCCAAGAATATTTGGTATGCAGGTTGTCTTGATCTTGAAAATATAAGGTTATTAATGGACTAGATATACCTACCATGATTGGTTTTGACATGATTGTTATTAAGTTATGGACTACTAGCTGTTTCCTGCGGCTCCGCCTGCGTCAAAAAGTAGCCTATGTTTGACCCCCCGGGGTCTTCAACTATATTCATACCAAATTTCATCTAAATCCGTTCAGCGGTTTGGCCGTGAAAGCGTAACAGACAGACAGACAGACTTTCGCATTTATAATATTATAGTATGGATTAAATTGCATAACTAATTGACTTTGCACTGCAGTAGAGATACACATATATAATATTAATTATTTATGGAAATGAAAATAAGTACTTTTTTACATTTGACCTATCAGTTGACTTGTATTGTTATTCTTAAAAATTTATTAAAAAAATAGTAATAAATAAGTAAATAAATTGTAATATTTATATTCACGGCACTCCGGTGTCGTTCTTGCATGTCAATGATGACTAAACATGTGATACCTACATTGCACCTTTTAAATCTAAGATCTTATTTGTGACTACTCGTATTTACCATGTCTATTGCAAATAAAGTTTCATTTATTAATTCATAGAATTTGAAAACCCTAAAACAATCACTGGTCCGATCGATCGGACTATGCTGTCGGTCTTGCTATGTATAAAACTTTCGCAATTTCTCTTGTTGGTAGAAAAAATCCGCGGGTTTCGATACAAAAAAATTAATAATGCTAGCTTTGATGTGAGACTAAATTATACCAGAAATATCCGCACTTTGCTGTGTGACGGTACATGATATATTAGGAAAATATGCCGTGGGTTGAACACTTTGTACGCGACAGTTCACGTGATTTCGCGCGGCTTATGTCTATTCTTTGTATAACTTGCGAATGCCGGTACATTTTTTTAAATTGCGACTGCCTAAGGGCCATTATATCACATAGCACAAACATGGAAGAGATAGTATGAGACTCACCTGAAGAGATTCTGAGTCACCGTCGCCTTCGCCGCCCCCGCCACGGTCGTTTACGATGTCCTAAAATTGAGGGCAGTCATTAAAAATCACATTTAGCTATGTCATATCAGATACATGACCAAATATTAAAAGATATGACAAAAAACATTAACCATCACTGTATAAATACAGTCAAGTTCTAAGACATAGAAGTTAACACTTTAGCTGACTGTCAATGCGAGAACAATAACGTTCATTTATGATATACACGTCGAGAGGTGTTACTGTCATCATAAGTGGTAAGCTTTAGCGGGCAATAAATATAAAATAAAATTCTAGACAGGAGAACGAATCGTAATTTTTCGGCTTAAATATTTACACCAATGGTACAACAGAAATTCGAAATTTCTGTTCTTCAAGATATAATACTGATCACTAAACTGACTACGGGCTGGTGTTGGAAGATATAAGGAAATTAGCGTTAAGTGTGACACTTTCAGACACAGCCTGCGCTTATGTCGTGCGATGCAACTGCAATCGATGGCTCGCTTCCTGTTGTGCCAATAGTCTGCTGCATTTTAAGCCTAATTTACAACCATTTACGCAAAAAAAAAAAAAACTTATGCAAGTTGCTGTCTGACAGATCTGTTCGACAGCAACTTGCAAATGTAAATGTGAGTGTCGGACATTTCTTGCAGGTGTAAATGAAGCCTTATACTAAAGAGGATATACTTAATCCTTAACTACTGGGAATGGAGGTGGCCAAGTATTCAAAATCAATATAAAAGCCATTTTCAATTGACAAAAAATCGAAAATGTTTCTTAAAAGAGAACACCAGAAAAATACAAAGTAAAGTTTACCTACGTACACAAACTATTTCTGTACATGCAACGTAACCGGCAGTCGCGGGCCATTCTCATAAACTACAAATATCAATCGCTTTCATGTGCCATAGTGGAATTAGAAACTGGAACGGCTAATCTTAGAATCATGTTCACAATGTTGTTTCCTGTATTCTCACCAATTTTTGCTTTTAAGAAAATTCAGACAAAGCTACATGGAACAGAAAGTCTTGTCGTATCAAAAACTAAAAGTACTCGCTAAAAATCGACAAGAATGGAAGGATCTCCACCGACAAGAGCCCAGCTCTTAAATTTATGATGATGATGAAGAAAATCATTGAGTTCGCACTTGTAGAAATTTTTATTTGTAAGTGATCTTGAGGCATTGCGATCTTGTAAAGAATTTGGATATTAAAGATCAATTATTTCACCTAACAAAGTACATTGTAGTTTGCTATAGTCGATAACTTCATATTTTAACAGTCTTGAAGACCCGACTATAGATTCCAGGTGGGTTCCCAAAATCTCTTAATTCCATCCAAGTGTTAAAGCGAGAGTAAGGTGGCATCTCGCTTACTAGCATTTGAATGAAATAACCAATACCGCCAAATAAAAAACCATGATTACCAGCGCGCACAGGAGCGTAAACTGATGACGCAATGATCATGAACGATGCCGTCGTCCGCGTTGTATGACGTTCAGCGAGGCCTGCGATTGCTATAGCTCTCAGTTCCATACAAATGGCTACAAGGTAACAATCACACTCACGTCCATATCGACGTGTCCCACACCGGTGGAGCGTCGCTTGGGCCGTCGTCTGCGTTGTATGACGTTCAGCGAGGCCTGCGATTGCTATAGCTCTCAGTTCCATACAAATGGCTACAAGGTAACAATCACACTCACGTCCATATCGACGTGTCCCACACCGGTGGAGCGTCGCTTGGGCCGTCGTCTGCGTTGTATGACGTTCAGCGAGGCCTGCGATTGCTATAGCTCTCAGTTCCATACAAATGGCTACAAGGTAACAATCACACTCACGTCCATATCGACGTGTCCCACACCGGTGGAGCGTCGCTTGGGCCGTCGTCTGCGTTGTATGACGTTCAGCGAGGCCTGCGATTGCTATAGCTCTCAGTTTCATACAAATGGCTACAAGGTAACAATCACACTCACGTCCATATCGACGTGTCCCACACCGGTGGAGCGTCGCTTGGGCCGTCGTCTGCGTTGTATGACGTTCAGCGAGGCCTGCGATTGCTATAGCTCTCAGTTCCATACAAATGGCTACAAGGTAACAATCACACTCACGTCCATATCGACGTGTCCCACACCGGTGGAGCGTCGCTTGGGCCGTCGTCTGCGTTGTATGACGTTCAGCGAGGCCTGCGATTGCTATAGCTCTCAGTTCCATACAAATGGCTACAAGGTAACAATCACACTCACGTCCATATCGACGTGTCCCACACCGGTGGAGCGTCGCTTGGGCCGTCGTCTGCGTTGTATGACGTTCAGCGCGGCCTGCGTACTTGCCGGGGACGGATTGCTAGAGGTCTTGCTCTCAATACTGCTCTCCCTGTCTTTCTCTCCTTCTGCAACAAAGACGCACTTTATAATTTACAATATGCAGGGATTTTCAAATTCCCCTCTTAATTTTGGGCTCTGTAGAACATTTCGATTCAATCCTCTGATAATTTTAGGAGAGGTCTATGTTCAGCGGTGGACTGACTGCTGGTCATAGACCTCTCTTAAATGCCTGATGATGATGAATAGGATAGACAAAAGTAATTCTTAAAAATTAGAATACTACCCCAATATAGCTAAATTCCAAAATACCTTTCTCTCTTTCCTCCTTGGCAGGCGTGGTAGTATTCGCCGTAGATCCGGCGGGGGGACGCCTCAAAGGTAATGTCACCGTGGCTTCCGTCGCCGCAGCAGTCGTGGGAGTCGTCGTGGCCGTGGTCGTGGCCGTCGTGGCTGTTGTTGTGGCCAGGGAAGCGCGGGGCGACGACCGACCCGCGTCCTCCAATTCAAACTGTTTGGATACGATTCGCATATTGAAATTTTGAAATAGAATTTCAACGAGGGTTTTCTTTGATTGTGACGGCTTGGAATTTACAAGACTATCATAAGAATCACAACAATCACCCCATTGGAGCTGACATCTGTGCTGATTTATTTTTGAATATACTCATTGTAATTAGTTGTAATGGACTGGGAATTATTGATATGTGTTCATGGGACTATGTTCTAGATGAACATCGAGAAGCAAGCGGACTTTTTATGATGCCAACATTCTTCGAAAGTGAGAAAACTCGTGTAACTTTAATATATGCAATTTACTATACTAAGCAGATTCAACATAGCTTATACACTCACTCAACTGATAAATAGCAGCACTATCATTAATATTTTTTATTAACCGCCATTACCTGAGATTGGTTACACGAATTGATAGATATCCTAGATTGACAATTAAACCATAGTGAAACTAATGTGAAAAATAATTTAGACTTTTCTAACTAAATTTTCTTCTTCATTCGAGTCGAAATGTCTATTATGGTTTTACTATCAAGCAACACAAAAACAACTACACACACACAAATTAGTATGTTAAGACATACAAAAACAAATAGGACAATCAAAAACATATAGTTTTGAAACCAAAAGCGTTTTCTAGACTAAAATATACACACATTCATGATACATAAGTTTATGTTAGTTCGGTGATAATATTTTTTCACAGAACATATGGCAAAATATGACTAAACATAATACAATATTTAGGCGGATAGATACATTGGCAGGAATGTTTCCAAGTTGGATTATCAATTGCAGTCATCGCATTGAAAGTTAGCATCAAACAAATTTCATATAAAATAAGACAAATTCGACATGGACTTTCAATGCCACTGACTATAACTTTAACCTATTCAAAAGAATTCTATAGAAAAGAATCAGTTTTTACAGTTGTTGCTCATTGACAGATGGAACAGAAAAACTGTTAATACGAAATTGTAGGAAAAGTTAATAAGGTGACATGCAAGGGTGCGATAGATCGTAAATAATTTGGAAATAGGACCTAAAGCTCATGACCTAGGATTCTTGGTAGTGGCAGTACGCGCCATCTTGCGGTAACACCATGCCGGAAGTGCTAAGTGCGAGCGTTGCGCGGGACCGCCGTGACGCGATTGTCAATAATAAAAAAAAAAATTGCCTCAAACCCTTATTTCAATCACAAAGGTAAGCCGACGGCGTGATAAGACCGGTGGGACATTATTAGTGGGGCCACTAGTCAAACATCGTTCCCGCGGCTAAAAACCTGCAGGCTTTGTCGCAGAAAAAAACATTTGCGAACAAAACGTCAGCGATATCAAGTGGTAGTGTAATGTATATTTGTATACGGTACATATTTACAAAACATCGCGTTCAATTGGGATAACGGCAAAAACCGGGAGCCTGAGCCGGCAGGAGCCGCAGAGAGCCGCAAAGAGATCTTATTCCACTCAAAATGGCTATTGATGTGTGTCTTAAGACAAAAAAGGAAGTAACAGTAAGTGAAAATGAATATAATAGACATACGCGTGAAAATGAGGATGCTTTTTCGGAGCACAATAATCCAACGAACAACAGTTATTGACAATCGCGTACGCGGGCAACGCTAACCAACAACGAGCAACGAGCAAACAACGCGCCGAACGTTCGGACCTTGTTAGCGGGGTCGATGCGAAGCCGCCACGAGGGCCGGCGCTCGCTGTTCGCCGCGATCGTGGCCGTCGCGGTTGCGGTTGCGCACGCCAGCGCCAATGTTACAGCCACATCTCCGCCGCGCGCCTACAACGTCGGACGTGTCGGTAGACCACTCAATGGGATAACGATAGATGGCGCTAGTATTCAAATATGTCAAATGACTACACTATACTCATAATCGCGTGAGACCGTAGACAGAAGAACGTTTACATCCCTTTCCGTCACGATAAAATCAGCTTTATACAGAATTACGAGCCAGCGAGCCCTATCACAGACCACATCTACACTTAACATCAGGTGGGATCGTGGTCAATAGCTGGACATTTTTTAAAGTAAAAAAAAAACAACGGTTGGAAATGAGATGCAATGAGCGGTTTTCTGTCCTGCTCACTGTAGCCACCAAGCACCAGAGATTTAGTATTATTTGATTGATTGTCTACTCAAACGAAATGTTGCACAGCGTAGTATTCTGTAATATGTATTTGTTATTTTAATATATAATGCTGTCTCACTAGTGGCTACACCGAGGTTCCATCTGTAGAAATATGTGCGTGAGACAGAATGTAACCAACGAAATCCATAGATTCTCACTTTTTTAACTAACGGGATGCGACACGGCCTTATTGCACCAACTGTCATGTTAGCGATTAGTTAATGCTTATATATTTCATGATGTGGTCGATCATATCATGAAATGGTCGCATATCATGATATGATCGACCACATCATGGAATTATCAATTCAACTACCTGGCCACGACATATTACAAATTAGAATCGAATGAAGAAAACTTGAAGAAATATTTTTTGTGATTAAAAAGGGTTATCATAGAACCTTTTTTGAAATATTCTCATTTTTTCTCACGGGAATACGTTACGAGTATAGTCATCAGTTGAAATAAACAATTGCTTTTCGGTAGGTCTCACAATATATTCTGTCAAATGTCTAGTTATCAGCACTCCCCAAGGTAATTGATGTGCTTCCGCCCCCACTGATAGAAACACGCAAAGTACTCGTAACTTGGAAAGTGCTTGTAACTTTCAGCCAAGTTACCCTGAATTGATTCAGGCCTTAATTTGAAGGTCTTTAAAATCTAAAATTAACTAGCGCCATCTTGAACATCCAAAACCCTCATTAAGAAATTTCATCAAATTCCCTGCTAAATAAATTTCTAATTTGTATTCAAAATATAGTCGAAAAAGGAACATTAAGAAAAAAACTTCTCGTCTTTGTTTCGATTTTGTAATTCGGAAAAACCGCGTCATCATAACTGTCCTGGTGGTTTTCCTTTTAAAACAAAAAAGTCATTACAAATACTTTTTACCAGACAGCAAAAGTTTGGTTCAATATTTGACTTTAAGACTCAGACGGTGACCACTGAAATTATTTTATTACTATTTATCACCAATTGAGAAATAATGAATCACGAGAACCTAATGACGATTATATCACAGTAAACAAAAATATGGCCTATTCACACGAGCTTCACACATTGTGAATAAATACGGTCCAGTTAATGATTAACACAAACAGTCGATCGGCCAAACGACATGAACACAAAAAGTTCAAACTCAACGTATGTACAGTAAAAAATATACTCAAGACCCAACAATACCCCCTCATAACTAATTAAAATAGAACAAAATTCAACTCCAGTTGTAAATATGTAATCAATATCTGCCATTGTGTTAAATAAAATATGATTGAAAGAAAATATTGCATAATGAAAAAGATACTATATAAAACGAAAACCCTAAAGGAATATAACTTTTATTTTTAGACAGACAGCTGTTACAGCTGGTGTGTCTATAACAACCTGCAAAGCATTACAAAAAAATAAGTAAAAATACTAGTAAACCAAAAAAGTTTATACCAATTATATATTGCGACTGATCTATATATACATTTCATTGGTCGTAAAACTATTTGATATTTAGATAGATTGTTCATTGCCTCCAGTGCCAAAGGATAAGAAAAACACAATAGCCAAAAACCCAATTCTACGTTTATGAGCTACATCTACCATATATTGCTAGGTATATCAAAGCATATGGCCATAACCTGCTGATCTCATTTACCGAATTAAATCGAAAACAATTGTATATACTTATTGGATAAAAAGATATTGAACAAATTTTAAAAAATTTAGTGACATAAAAGCGAATTTAGATGCCCACCACCAATACAAAAGTAATTACGTGACCCCAAATAAAATTGAAATTCTTACACGAGTTCAGTAGCTAGATTAACAGTGTTTGGATGGATAAAAAAAGAAGCAGAAATTTATTTAGCACTAGCTGTTTCCCGCAGCTCCGCCTGCATCAAAAAGTAGCCTATGTTTGATCCCGGGTCTTCAATTATATACATACCAAATTTCATCAAAATCCGTTCAGCGGTTTGGCCGTGAAAGCGTAACAGACAGACAGACAGACTTTCGCATTTATAATATTAGTATGGAAGTATGGATTCATCTGCCCCATTACATAGTTACTAAATTCGTGTTTTAACACATTAATCAAATAGTCCTTAATTGCAATAGACAAAAGCACTTACGGTCCCATTGTCTGGACTATTGGTCACAGGCGCATCCTCTTTTTTGAGACTAGTGGGTGATGCGTTCTCCAGGGTTCCGTTACCAGCTTTTTTCTTCACTAACTGTTCAGCTGACTTAATCTCGTCCAAGGTAACACCTTGAGTCGAGCGTCTGGTCTCCCGCACCCGTTTTGCGTGGGCTTTCCTCTGCGTTTCACTTTCTTCATCTCTGACCGGGGGTACGAAGGATCTGAAATTTGGAACATTGATAAAACTAACTACATTTTAAGGGTTGAATCACACTTTTTATATTATATACACAAGAAATAACACATTTGTCGTTAAATAATTTCAAATAGTCATGCAGTGCTGATTTACACATACATTCTAAAAAAACATGCGCTGTAAAACAAATCTGAAAAAACATAATAACATAAACAAAAAAAAAACACAAAATTAATGCTAGTATTAAATTGCACACAAAATGTTAACACTAGCGATGGCTTTTAGCAGTATATATCGTGTTTTATTAAAATTCAAAATCAATTACGAAACAAAAATCGTTACAACGCACAATTACGAGAAATACAATAATGGCTAGGAAGAAGGGTACTTGCAGTCAAATTTAATGCAAATGGGTTGTGATCCAGCAATATGACAAATATACTTGCAAATAGACCTATACATACATCTACGCGAGCATAATACAGTTTATCCAGAGCCAAGATTATTTTCAAATTCGGGAGAATGTAAATATAGTAGTTTATGAAACTGTTGCATAATAAGGGTTCTTACTATTGTAAGAGCTAATTATGTGCAGTTTCATATAGTACTCTATCTAATCTCATAAAATTAGATAAATAATAAAAAATGGTGTAAAATTTTCTTCTACATCGCTACGTTTTCAGACATTTTTTAAAAATAGAAACAAATTTCAAAATGGAATCCTTTGCTGATCATGATTATAGAGGACCAAGGAGTTTTCAGTGTAAAAAAAAAAGCATCACAACCTCCTTGGTCCAGAAAAAACTGTACTTTAATGGAAAAAAAAAGTTATATTATGATACAGTTGTCCATACAAGAGCTGTAGCATAAATCAATTTTCTAATTTTATTTTAATGGCATATGTATAATGACTGACATTTAAGTTCTGTTTTCGATTTTTAAATTTTTACATTATAGTATGAGATTATATAAAATTAATTTAATTGTTATAGACGCATAACTAGTCCTTTAAAACGTCTTCATTTATTACCAATGCCGTTAGGACGTTCAGTTTAGTCTTTTCCGACCAAATACCCTTAACAACAATCATACATTGCCGGAATCATTCCGATTTTAACTACAAATGCAAAAAAGGGACTTGCAACTTAGTAAACCAGTAAACAGCTTAATCGGAGTGTTTTTTGGGAGGAGATATGATATGTGTCTGGTGGGTATTTTACACAAGTAGTTCGGTAGTACCCCAATTCAAAAGTAAAATTTTACGCCTGTATCAAAAGCCATTCAATGATTTACAAATTACACTGCCAAATACTCAAATGCACTTTCAAGACCTAAATGTTATGTCCTTGTTACACACATTTAGATAAAAACAGCACAAGTTTAAATTATTTAGCCGTTAAACCGTCGAGCGTCCTAGTAACTAAAACTAAAGCGCTTAGTCACACGAGTATGTTACTAGGACATTCGACGGGTTAATGTAACGCAACATAAAACAAACAAAAAATGGCATGTTCAAGCTGAGTTCAAAATGTGATTTGTACTTGAAGAAATTCTTGAAAATGTTCCCCGGAGACAGTTTTGTGGGCGTGGCGGTGCTCGGCGTCGAGTTACTACTGTTAGACTGCGACTCCACGCTTTCTGTGGAGCTGCCGGTCGTAAAACCACACATTAGTGATTCATTTCGCGATTTCATCATTTCACCTCTTGGTCGATTGGCAGAAAAAGCCTTTGGCTTCAAGTCCGACTTTTACATTATTGTTGAAGTTAATAAAAACGAAAGCATTTCATTTTCAAACTTTGTATTAGTGATTGAGTGCAAGAAATAAAATCACCATCTTTGGCTTTTAATCTCAAGTCGTTTTGCTTTGGATACCAAAGTTCCCACAATGATATATCTTAATTTAAAAGACACCGCGTTCTTAAAGTTAAGATAAAAATATAGTGAAAACATTATCAACCTAAATCCTTAACCTAAAATACCATAAATTTTGAGGGTCGTTTTTATGGCGTTTTAGGATAAATGGATTGTCGACAAACTACTTCTAACATCTAGTTTCAAATAAATTCGGTGTTCAATCTAATAGAAAATGTGTAAAATTTCAACAGTAATAAACAAATCTATTTCACTTGACATTATCTAACATTGAATCAATATCATTTCTTTCAAATCAGAAGAGTGCGGTGAAAGAGTGATTTTGAGTATTTATATTTGACTGATGGGTAAACTGAGCATTAATATCATTTATTTATTCACATTATTTAATATCAAATAGTAAATAATTTGTTTTTTTTTTTTTTAACTCAGATGTCACAGTACTCTTCTTTATATGGAAAAACAGGGATAAATATTTAAATTCAATCACTCACAATACGTATCTAATAATCCTTGGTTTTTACATCATAGTCATACGGAATGTCAAAATTTTAAGCGATATAAATCGATACAACAACAATTATGACGATCCGTAAGCTCCGACTCAGACTTGAAGTCTTTGCACATATTGGACCTAATGCCTAAGTGAAATAAAAAAAAAATTATGGTTTTTTTCTAGCTGTCCACATCCCAATGCTGGATGAAAGCCTCCCCTCTTTATTTTTACACATCGAGACCTTTTATCAAAATTATCAATTTTACTCGTGCTCCTTTTTCTTCGCTTGCAATCCCTTTTGTATCAATGTATCCTAAATTCTTTGGAGTCAAAATAGCTATAAAGGCCTTAAATTAATATAGACCGGTACTTGGCCACCTTTATCGCTCGATAGTTCGCCTCTCTTTGTGCAAAAGACACGACTGAAGATGAGCCATTGACTGCACCGCGCCACAATCACACTGGCTGGTAACTTCATTCTCTCCCACTATCATCTCAGCGCCTTCCCGATTGCGTCGTTGGCTGTTTACCTCGGAGCCCAGGGTCCACTTTCCTGCTCTTTCCTCTCCACTTTGCCCGGTCTTCGGCATCTCTGTTTTACTACATTATCCTGACGATATGAAATTAAAAAAATACATACCTTCTGACTGTCGTCTGTACAGTTGTGCTGGGTTTAGTGTATCCTGCAGTTGTAGATGGCGCTGTCCAGGTGTTCGCTTCCCGGTCTCGTCTCTCCGTGGGGCTAATTCTAAAAATTCACAAAATTGTTTATTTTTTGAAATGCCTTAAAATATAGCTAATACCTTAAGGTACACTTTTGGTACGTCTACTTTAAAAAAAAAAATATTATTAAAATTCCCAGAAATTGAAGTAGGCATTTCGTAATAAAATATCTTTGATTTAAAATAAAAATGTTTGCACAGTATCACTCATATCTTATTTACAGTTTTTATAAAGCAAACGGGTCTGAGATATCTCTAAGACTATTAGTTATGCTAACCGCTTTTCATCAAGTGGGAAAAGAGTACTATAAAAGAATCAATTTTATTTAAGTACAAACATTTTTACCAACGTAATTGTTTAATTCTTAGTCGACTGAATATTATTCTAACCAGAAATTTATCTGATAAATTGAAAACTGTCCGACTACAGACCAATGTTTAAAAAAAAACAATAAATAAAAAATACATACAGTTATATTAAATGACGTAAATAAATTAACAGAATACACCATTTAAACGCGCATAGGGATCTTTTATACTTACAGTTTCATAATAATATTAAGTACATACAAATACACATATATAATACAAGAATTAAGCATTGCAGACAAAATTGACAGAAATAGATTAGCGAGATGATATGAAAATTACTATTAGGTATTGTGTTAGATCCTATGCTGCGTCGTAGCGGTCTATTTTTGAGCACTATACTTTTTTACAACAGTTTAATCAAATACACATTATCTCATTGAAAATGGTTCTCAAATTCTGAAAAATATCATTTAATTATATACTCTTGCTATGATTTATAACATAATAATTGTTTTTGAGAGATGACTTGAACTGGCTTGAATACTGTCTCAATAACTATTTCTTTTCACAATATTGCAAATAAGGTACAAAGACAGGTATTTCGTGATCTTCAGCATACAACAAAAAAAAAAAACCCCCAATTGCAACTAAAAAGCAATTTCCTTTAAAATAGCTCAACAATAGACCGAAACAAGATCGTTGAGCACCTGGTCTGAACATCGGCGTTAGTACTCTCTGCATTGTTAGTCTCCTGGTTCTTTATCCTCAGTTCCATGGCAGCCAGCGTCGACCGCAGTGGCGACCGGAGCGGCGGTATCGAGGGACATGACGACGCCTTAATACGCGCCGTGACGTCACGATACCGCTGATAGAAACTATAGACAAGCATGCCGGTGAGATGCGTGTTATTTACCTAATGTTCCGTTATGGAATAACGTCTATGATAGCTAAATTTAATAGTGTGATGTTGAAAATTCTCTTGGATACCATGATAATTTCCAATAAACTTTTATGCGGTACTTTTGCGTGAAAATAAATAATAAACGCGATAGAAACTGTTTTAAATTAGTTTAATTTATGTGTTGAAGGGCGTTTTGCCTTTGTAAAAAGATAATTGCTTGATTCGAAACTAGTTACGTATAAAGTTAAGATTGTCTTTTGGTTACGAACCGTCATGTCGGATTCGACGGCGGTCCAAGTATTACTTGGTTCATTTACAGGACCCGGTAGTGCTATAGGACCTCTAAATTAAAATTACCAGTAGACTTCAAATGATTCATTAATGCCGATGTTGTAAGGAGTTAGTGTTGAAAAAAATTGATGAAGTGTGTTATTGACGTGAGAAAAGTTTTTTTTTAATAGGGAATCAAGAGTACTGGCACT
Source organism: Euzophera pinguis (assembly GCA_947363495.1). Classification (NCBI taxonomy): domain Eukaryota; kingdom Metazoa; phylum Arthropoda; class Insecta; order Lepidoptera; family Pyralidae; genus Euzophera; species Euzophera pinguis. The sequence goes on from OX376154.1 coordinate 3,806,994, forward strand.
TTTTATTTTATTTTTATATTTGCTTCTTCCTTTGAATTCTTTCAAACATTACACAGTAATAAATCTGTGTTAAGTCACGATAAGAAATTTGATTTGTATTAATTAAAAGGCTTCCTAATTTTCGGCATTATGTGTATTGATAACAATAAAGGCCTTTTTATCTTTATCTGATCGCGTGATAAACACATTGGTCAACTACGAGTAAAATAAATAGCTTTCGTCAAGCTGTCACTTCTAATACTAACATAAAGAAGTGAAAAGACATAAAACAATACATAAGCTCCACTCATATCGTCATACAACCAGGCAGTTGTTAATGTTAAGAGATTTTAGATTATTTTTTATTTAAGGATATTATCAGGTTAAAAAAAAAAATAGTTCATACATATAGCATAAAACTGATATTTTCAATATATTGTATATTGCACAGTTTCATGCTGGAATGATTATTTAAACCTAATTTCACGAAAAGAATCGTATTTCGAACAGAATAATTAAATTCCTTAAACGAGATTAATTCAGTAATTTACGTTAAAAGAAAGGTGGTAATCTCATTTAGCAATTTATTTCATATTTTATTCAAGGATACTAAATCAATAAACTATATTTTATTCCCTTTAGGGTTACACTAATAATTAAAATACCCAGCGTACAGCGTACTCATTACGAAAAGTTAATTTTTGACTTCGAAAAGTATCCAACAACTGAATTTGAGAGAAATCAAGAGTTAATTTAGAAAAAGTATATGACGATATGAGCTATCTACGGACGTGTCACATAATTAATTTAAATAGGAACTGACTCATCCAGCAAATTCCCGTGGCTCTTAGGCCCTGAACGATCGAACCTGCTAATCAACAAGCTGACTCTGTCTAGACGGCTTCTGAAATGTGCAATCCTGTGTTAGCCATTTGTTTAAGTTTGGATAAAAATTACAGTAAATGTAATGACTTGTCGAAACCACTTTAGAGAACGAGAGGCGGTTCCGCACAACTCTGACACTAGGATCTACATTGTCCATTAACAATGTAACCTACACGAAATGATGATGATATGGACTGTCGACTGACAAGTAATTTTGAAAAATACACCTTATTTTCTGTAAAATATTTCTTCGTTCGTAACTGGTAGACAAAGGGATTATTTCTTCGTAGGTAACTGGTTTCGAAACAAAGTTACCGTGGCGCATTCTCAACAATTTTATTGTCGAGCTAGGCGCGTATTCTTTTGATTGCTTTTTTTATATAATGTTTTAAAAATACATGACGATAAATGATTGATAAAACTTCATAAGCTGACTCAGGATTTATAAGTGACGCTTATAAAATGGATTACTGACATTAGTGTATGTTTGGTGATGAGTACCAATGTACTTTTACCGTATATAGTATAAAGATGGGTACAATTGGCACTAGACATTATTTAGAAAAATCAAACGTTATTGCCTATGATATTGCCAGAGTTGAAGTTAATGCGTTTACATAAGCCGCAAAAGAACAGAAAAAAAATCTTACACTTTTTCGTTAAAGTCCAAGTGGACGTTTTTGGAAATAAGAAACTAGACAACATTATGTTTATAAACTACGTTATTATAAACACTTTATCGACGATTACTCTAGCAGTATCATAGACAAAAACGTACATTTTAGTACATCCATTCCATACAACACTGAATTTGGGCAATATTATACAACTGTGTTGTGTAGGTATACTCACGTCTTGTCGTTTTCAAAACTATGTGTCCTTCTTAAAATAGTCTCGTTGTCAACTGTCACGGTATTGTTGTTTGCGGATTTGTTCTCCCCTGTAAAAGTTATTTTTATTATAAATTTATTATATGATCTATTCTTACAAAAAAAATTACTTAAACAAAACACAGTTTAAATAATATATATATTGAAGAAATCAGCCACTTGTTACTTTTTTGTACTTTTAAATTGTGTTGATTTTTCACAATAAGTTAAGTATATAAATAATTATTGTATTTATAGTTGTAGCTATTTTAAAATTCACATAATCTTATTTGGCTATTGAAATAACTAAAACAAGTCAATGCTTTGAGGAAGATTTCGCATTTTTGGTAAACTTGTGTTTGTGGATGTACACTTTGCGAGTCGCACTTATTTATGTCCCACGATGGCATATTAGTATGAGATTTCAAGATGAAGTTAAATGTTTTTTACCAAGTATTACAGACATATGTGTGTAGATGAAAAATGCTAACCTTGTGAAATGCAAACTAAATACAGATAACGTCGTGAGACTTGTTAATGTTACCAGTTAGTACGTTTTACAATGAATGGAACGCTTGTAATGAGGGTTGATAGACGAGTGGTCGTGGTTCGAGCAATGCTTCATGTACTAGACTGACTGATGAAGAGACTTGTTATCGGTAATCACAATATTGTTCAAAAACTTTCTTTTTAATTAGTCTGTACGAGTTCCAAAAAAATAAATAAACATTTATTAAACAATAGCCGGGAAACAGCATTGAATCTTTTCTAATCTTTTTTCCGATCATCTTACCCCACCTGCTGCACATTTGTTTTACATATGGTAATGACATTGATGTATCGTGCTAAACATCAACCGCGAAGTATCTATCACAGTGATCTTGGGCATGTTCGTACCCTAAGCAACCATATATGGTAAAGTCTTCATCTTCACGGGAAGACTTATAAAGCTTATTTTTCCTGTTCAGAAATAAATTTACTCACTGGTAAGTTCAGGTTGTTTGTTTCTAAATGACGCAGACCTCCTCCAAGAAGGCGCGTCCTCCATGGCCACGTTTTCAGAATTCTCTGTCGTTTCGGGTGACGGCGCGCGGCCTTTTGGAGGCTTCCCGTCCGCAATCTTTGTTATTATTTCTGGCGCGGCCGGCGGCTTGTCTGTATGAATGGTGAATGCATGCGTGAATGAATGATTGATCTTCTCGTAATGATTACCACTGTGTTACATTTTCCAATAAACATGACTTAGAAAATATGTATCTCATTATTTTTAAAGTTAGCGTTAATGTTGTTTTTTTCTAGTACCATGGGACTATCTAACCTCAATCATAAAACTTAACTAATAGTTGTTAAGCACACATATGTAACTCATTCATTCTATTAAATCGAGTGGGTTACATAACGACCACCAAAAGGCAGCCGGGATCGAAGGCTGAATGTGCCTTCCGAAGAACGGAATCATCATTATTATCAGACAATCGGGCGATTCAAGTCAAACTGTTGTCCTAACCAAAGTAATGAAATATGTTTCTTGTTGAAATCGAAATCACGCCCTAATCACTGGAATGGTCCAGTGTTTAGGGCGTAACATATCGTAAACATATTTTAAACTGCCTCTGTAAAGAGGCAGTCTAAAAGATGTCCTGTCTCGTCCTTTCACATAAGAAATCGATAAGAGCGAAAGATACTAAAAAAAATAGTTAAAACGAGCTTAACAAACGATTGTTAAGTTTTAAGAATAAGGCGTTATGTATACATAGGGCGCACTGTAAGTTTCCGGAACTGGCCACTTACATAAACAATATTTAAAAATTTATTGCAACATTTGAAAATAGAACTCTTTGGCTGTAGAATGCAGTTTGTTTCATCTGACTGTCTTTTGTTTTTACCTTGTGGCGCCATTTAAAAAATTGTGTGTCTGCATCAACATGGATTTAACTCGGGAAAATTTTCGTAGTATGATTTTCTACGATTTTAAGTGTAATTTGACAGCTCAACAGAGCATCGCTCGGCTTGAAACAGCTTTTGGCAATGAAGCACCATGCAAGACAACTGTTTATAGCTGGTTTGCAGAATTCAAGCGTGGTCGTATCAATCTCAGTGACGAATCTCGCGATGGTCGGCCGTCCACCGCTGTGACCAACAAAAACATCAATGCTGTGCGCCGTATGATTGAAACAGACAGGCATGTGACCTACCATGAAATTCGCGCATCCTTAGAAATAGGCATGAGTCAAATACAATTAATCCTACACAAACATTTGGGTGTGAGAAAGCTGTGCTCGCGGTGGATCCCACACAACTTGACCGAGGCTCAAAAAACGGACCGCGTCACTTGGTGCAGTGCCATGCTTACCAGATTCAACGAAGGTGCGTCAAATTTGGTGTGGGACATAGTAACAGGTGACAAAACATGGATTTATTGCTACGATCCCAAAACAAAGCAGCAATCGAGCGTATGGGTCTTTCAAGATGAGCCGAAACCAACCAAAGTGGCGCGCGTGAAAAGTGCATCTATGCGGATGATTGCTTCTTTTTTTAATAAAACTGGACACGTGGCTACTGTTGCTTTAGAGAATCGTCGTACAGTGAATAGTGACTGGTACACGACCATTTGTTTGCCGGAAGTTATTGACGAACTCCGTAAAAATAACCGTAAACGCCGTATCATCCTGCACCACGACAATGCTAGTTCTCACACGGCCAGACAGACAAACGACTTTTTGAAGGCGAAAAATGTAGAACTCATGAGTCATCCTGCATACAGTCCCGACCTGGCACCTTGTGACTTTTTTCTGTTCCCAAAAATTAAGAACCAATTACGCGGTCAACGATTTTCATCACCAGAAGAGGCTGTGGAGGAGTATGAAAAACACGTTTCAGAGGTCACCACAGAGGAGTGGCACAAAAGTTTTCAAAACTGGTTTCATCGAATGAAAAAGTGCATAGACGCCAAGGGAGATTATTTTGAAAAACAATAAATTAATTTTGTACCTTTAATAGTATTTTTTCATATTCATTCCGGAAACTTATAGTGCGCCCCACGTATAAGTCGATTGCCCACATGACGGTTAGCTGAATTTGTTATTTTCAATGAAACTGAGTGCTGTGATATCAGTTAGTTTTATATACAGAAATTAATCCATATAGACAATAATGCTATTAGTATAATGAAGTGATACATTATCCGTCATGTCCATATAAGTTTTTAATTAGCTGGAATTTTATACATTTACTGCTATGTTTCCTAGAGAAAAATTTATCACTCAAGACGGTATATATATATATATTTTTTACGTAATAAATACTTAGTTACTCTCTCGACACATCATGTTCAAAGGAACGGACCCCAATTTACTACCAAATGCTACGTAAAACGCGGGTACGTAAGTTGTCCCTTGGGCATGGCGATAGCGGATTTTATATAAGTCCGCATTACTACTTGCAAGAAAACTTCAGCAAGACATTACAACTGACGGCAACTTCTGAATGTTTTGCTTCTTGCTACATTTGCAAGCTGCTGGCGGACAGAACATCAGACATTCCTTGTAGAAGTATACACGTATACTTGCAGATACACCATAGAAATACGTGGTCCGATTAATTGTCGCAATAGTTTTTACAGCAACTTCATATGCAAGTTGCGTCAAAAAATAAAGCGTGAAAAGCGGTTTCAGGTCGTGGTCTTCGATAAATGTCGTCGGCATAGTAGAGCGTCACGCCGTAAGCCGCGGCACTATGCTAGTATAGAAATGACTAGGAGACCACAGGCTTACGTGAAAGAGTCTAAACATAAAGTGCACTAAGCCAAATAACGGCGAAAATATACAAACCATTAATATTATTGTCCGTCTGTCCTGTAATTTCAAGCTCGACCCGTTTGACGTCGTGCCGCGGCGGGCTTCGTTTCCGTTTGTTGTTATTGTTGTTGTTGTTGACTCGACGCGGCGCCTTCAGGGTGGCGTCCGCGAGCCACGCCGATATACTTGGATCCACGAGGTCCATGCAGGTCTGACCCTGAAGCAAAGAAACTGTTGTAGTAACAGTAAAAACATTACAGATCTAATTTGTATTAAATTGTCTTCTTCGCGAATCGACTCTGGCTAAATTATATTTGGGAAGACCAAATTTCCGCCACTGTCAGTGACTTCATAACGGTGTTTGTGAGTGCAAGTAACTGGGCACTAAGGGCAAGACAAAAGATGTGCCATAGAGTCTATGCATCACACCGGCAGGAATCCTCCGTACTGTAGCCCCACCTGTACATGCTTTCTCTGCATCGGCCGACTTGGGTTCGGAGTCTGTTCAGAGACTTCCACGCCAACCAGGGCAAGTCATGTCCAGGCGGTAGGATCGGTGATCCTACCGCCTGGACATGACTTGTACCTACTGGTACCTACTACCTACCTACTGATACCTATTGGTAAGTGTGATGCCGTATGGTAGCCTGGGATACTTCGCCGATCGCGTGTAATAGCGTCCAACCTTCGTAGTCCACTGTGGACTACGAAGTGGGATCTGGACGCGCGTTATATTCCAATAACATTTAAAAATGATAGCTTCGAGATAATCACCTATGATGGTACGGCCACATCTTACGAATGCCGCGGCCATATTAATTAGATAACAAGTGCCTAAAGCTGCCGCCTTCAAGCGTGGTAGAAGGAGCAAACCCAAAAATGTCGCTCGACGTCGCTATTGAGAAAATGCAAAAGAATAAGAGGGAAAGTGGAACATACCGAGTAGTTGTTGAGATGGGGATCGGCTCCGTACTTGAGTAGCAATGCGGCCGCATCCTTCTGTCCCCAAAGCGCCGCCGCGTGTAATGGCGTCCAACCTTCGTAGTCCACGCTGTCGGGTGATGCGTTACAATCTTCCAATAGCATTTTTGCCACCTGAATGAATGAAAAAATAAAACCGGTCAAGTGCGAATCCACTCGCGCACGTATTCTTACGTACCACTATCTATAAAAAAAAAATCATGTCTATCATATGGGAGCCCCTATAATATTTATTTTTCTGTTTTTTACTATTTTTCCGAGAAAATTAGATACTTATTAGATACAGCGTGTGACAGACGGAATAATGGACGGACAGCGGGGTCGTAGTAGTCCCGTTTTACCCTTTGTATACGGTACTCTAAAAAGCGTACACTGAAAATCAAAATTGAATCAAAATAGAATTTAACCAATATATAGCAGATAGCAGGCGGCTACCACTGAATTGAGCCTAAGATTTGAGAAATTAGTTCCGAGGCCCCAGGACACTAAGAACAAAATCCACAGGTAAGCATGAGGCAGCTCGCGACCTTTTACAGCTTTGTTTTCTCCCTCTAATTTAGCAATCATTTGTAATTTCAATATAATAATAATCATTTCAATTCATACTGGCAGCTACCACCCCAGTATGAATTGAGCTTAAAATTCGAGATATTAGCTAAGCCTCAGCACATCAAGAACAAATTCGAAAATTTCAAAACCAAACTTTGTAAGAAAAGCTTCAATTACCTCAATGTAACCCTTAGCGGCGGCGACGTGTAAAGGCGTCCCGCCCGTCTTAGGGTCCCTCACTTCCACGTAGCCGTTGGCAGCCCAATTCCTCGCATCATTTAAAAGCGTATCAACTTCGGCATTACGAGATTTCTCACAGTCAACTCCTGGAAATAAAGAAGTATTTAATAGTTTACAAAATTGCCAATATGCTGGTTTAGACCGGCGAGCTCTTGGACCGCTCTGTGCAATGTTTTTTTTTTATGTTAGTGTTTATCTTTTGTTATGGTACATTCATTGTAAATAATAAATTGATTATAGTTATTTAATCAATTGATTGTAGTTGATTAATCTTTTCTATATTTCTCTCTGAACGGCCCTTTGCTCGGAATTTGGTACCTAGGCTGTATAATTGATTGCCACCCCGCGTTCAACGTTCTTCTTCTTCTTTCGAGACAAAAGCCATTTTGTGTTGAGAGGATCACCCAGTCTGCGTTACCCTAGACTGTCCAAGTGTCCACGCAGACAGTTGCATAATTTGCGCCGAAATTACAACGTAGCTTGAAATACACTTCTAATAGCAATCAACACCTAATGGGATAGGATCTTTCGCCACAATACAAATTTACACAGACAATTTGCTGTGAACGTTTTCGACAACTTCTCGCTTTAATGTCAGTCAAACTAACAAAACTCACCTCTGTTCAAACTTAGGAACTTATAATATTAATTAATGTTAGCAGAAACTTCCAACACAATATCTGGCAGCAAACTCCAGACAATACTTCTACACATTGTACACGTATACGTACAGGAATAAAGGGAAATGTCGCCTGGCTGATAAACATGTCTGACTGATTAGGACATATTAACACATCGCTGTTTCAAGCAGCTACGTCAAAAACAAAGTCGTCAAAATGACCAACTTTCAATAATAGAGCCAAATAAGAGGATTTATACACTACACACCTTTTTCGTCAATAGCTTTCTGTAAAAGTTCCTCCATTTCGTCACTCTCCGCTATGTCCACAGCCAGCTCCCCGTCGTAGTTGACAGCTCCCACATCGGCACCATTTTCTAGAAGAAACCTGTCAAAAATCCAATTAAACTCCATTCGTTTTATACTAAAATGGTAGTGGAAGAAAGACTTATCTTCAGTTTAATTAGTACAAAAATATACAAACTGGGCTGCGATTGATATCCAGATCCATTCCCGGATATATCGTAGCCATGATTTCCTTCTTCCTCCTCCTTTCTCTTTCTAGCAACTTTACCTATCATAATGCCAACAAGAATTAGTTTCGTTGGTTGATAATTTTGAGAAAAGCGTCGTTCGTCATCTGATGAGTCAAATTTCGTATTATCGCTCTGTGTATAATAGGAAACAAGTAGCTGATCATATACATCACAGTTTGTACATTAAGTTTCCAGACACTTTGAGTGAGATGTGCGTTACCGCGACCTACATAGTGGATGTAAACAGGGCTGAGTCAGACCGTCGTTGGTAGCCCGTCAGTATGCTACTTATTGTTTCTTTAATTATAGTGACGTAATGCTAGCCGTTTGGTTAATTTCTGATCAATTTACTGTCCACGACAGAACAATCGATTTACTCACATGTGATTCATGGGACAGCGCACAAATTACTTGTCAATTTAAAATAAAAGGGTAACCGTTATTACTAACTCCACTGTCGATCTGTCACCAGCTACAGTTTAAAATTTCACAGATGATGTATTTCTGTTGCCCCTTTAACAACAAATTCTAAAACGGAATAAAATAAAAATTTAGCTACCACACAAGAACGAACGGCAACAAGTAGACGCTTAATATATTCATAGAATATGATACGGAGGGTTTTTTTTCATTTTTATTCTTGGAGAAGAAACAATATACGCAGCAAGGGCGGATAAAACCACAGAAAACAGGTAGTTATCATTAGATCACGAATTTCGTGGTCGGATCACGCTCATGATATGGTCTTAGCAAAGAGTCTCCTTTCTCAATGGGTCTTAGTGATGTAATTTTTTTTACTTTGGGTGTGATCACGTCTCAATAAATATTCATTTTATTCTATTGTAATAATTTACGTCTTGTCTGAAGATGGGCTGAAGTAGTTTTAGCCATTGTGGTTTAGTGATAAGCTGTGGCCTTTAACTCGGCCGTGGATGTTACGTCTTACTTGGCCAAATTAGTGTAGTGTGTGCCCTTGCCACAAAAGTAGAAGAATCGGAATGATTTACCTGGCTATGCTCAGAAATCCACAGGACGCGGTGGCGTGCAACGCGGTCCAGCCCTCGTTGTCGCCGCGGTTGACGTCAGCGCCGTGCTTCACCAGAAACTCTACCATGTCCAGATTGTCGTCAATACACGCCTGAAAATGTGTGACCCAACATGAGAAAGTGGGAAGGTAATGATGATGGTCTATTTCATATGAGCACGTTTCGTTGCAGCGTCGGAATTGAAATAAGCCGAACAAACTGCTCTCACTAAACCGTTTGCCAAGCGTGGTGAGTATGATAAAACCCCTTCAATAACGGAAATTCTTGGAGGAGGCCTATGTCTAGCAGTGGATTTCTTACGGCTGTGATGATGATGATAAGCAAAGTCGAAGAAGGTCGCTAATATATAAGATATGCATATCATTATTATTAATCATCATTATTTCAGAAGCAGGCAGTCCACGGCTGGACAAGGGCCTTTCCCAAAGATTTCCTAAATGACCAGTTGGAAGCGCCTAGTTGCATCCATCGCTTGTCGGTACATTAAATAAGATCAAAACCAGGTTAGCATCTTGAAAATACCTCGTAACGGGTTTATTTTTATTATTTTTCTACAAACGGTTACATCAACAGCTAAATACGTTATCTATGATTTGGGGGAATTCTGATGAGACTCTTAGATGAATAACAAAATCTTATCATGATAGTATCGATGTATACCGATAAAATAACAATATCTTCAAATTACTTAATACGCTAACGTAAGTTATTTCTTTAAAAGCCTTGTGACTGACGTTGTTAAGAATAAATCTCATGACGTTAAGAGTAGACTAAAGGGATAGATTTCTTAATTTATTTATTTCAACTTTATTGTACATAATACAATTGTATAGCATAATAGGCGAACTGAATGCTAAAAACATTATATAACAGTCAACCTTTGGGTATTTGTACCTCTTTCCGACTCAAGACAGATTTTGGCAATAAAGGCAAATGTAGGTTAGTCAGGCCAGTATAAATATAAAATTTATTGAATTACATTAGTAACTATTATTGAAAAGAAAAATAAGAAATCGTGTTCTAGCGGATCTCTTCATAAATAGAAAGTAAATCATTTATTTGTTTTTTTGAAGTAAATATGATATTAATAAAGATTCGCTATTAGCAAGTCGCACAGCAACAAAACATACACGCTTAGATAACCAGTCAAATAGGCCGTATGCATTGGATAATATAAAAAAGTTTAAAATACAACAAAATCATGACTGGAAATAAAATAAAGGCTAAAAGTAGCCCAGTAGTCCACAAAAATACACATGTGTTCACATTTTATGTAACATATTTAATTTGTATTTCACTGTGTGCAAAGAAGTGTTAAATAAATAAATAAATAAAAATACTTGGTAACAGAACCCGGAGAGAAAGCTAGTTATTCAGTTAAAAGTAAAAATATTACTAATAAAAAATAAACAAAAAAAAGAATAGTATTTTTTTTTGAAACGATTATCAATTTACAGAAAATTACAAACTTAATACACTAAGTACAATATGCATGACAGACGTCTCAATAGGTGGCGGCTCAGTATTGCGCTAGACATGCAAGCATGACTAGCACTGGTTGTCAGCCACTATCTTCTGAAGAGTTATCGTAAGCGATATCAAAATAATTTAAGCCGCCAACTAATTAATATCGCGCGCAATGCCGGTCGCACATGCTAGTTGCAATAAATAAGTGTTAAAATGTGCAGTACAGTATCGCATTCGCCAAGTGCATATTGTGCAACAGTTCGGAACCAGCGGCAGGGTCAGTGCCACAGTCGCCGGCGCGTGTCGGCACTCTGCACAAGTGCTGTATATTGAAGGACTGGCTTAACTATACTGTAGACGAGAAAAGATATTACAATACACAGTCATCATAACGAACTTTGAGCATAGCTGAGCATTGTAGGGCTCTCTTCAATACTCTTCATGTACGCATATGTAGGTGTAAATTGTTCTATCATGTTAGCAATTACTCGGTTGCATCTTCAGGTGTTTGCAGCGGAGCACATGGGTCCGCTTTCCTGATTGTCGTCCGATCGATCCGACTAAGATGTCAGGTCAAGTGTCGGAACACTTGGTCCGGCATGGGTCGGAATCCAATGTGTATCAAATTGGTCACCTTCTAATGTAGTACATTTAGAATAGAACTAAGTTAAAGGTTGCTCTTCTGCCTCTACTACACTACAAATTTAGTGTCCATATGCAACGGTATACTTGCAATTCTTGAGCGCATAGTTGAATGCGACTCAATAGGGTACTTGTGTTACGTGTGATGCTCACTATTGATCTGTCATATGCTATTAAGACATTTAAATAACCGCTTTTTATCAGGTGGACTGTATGTTTGTTTGCTTAATAAATAGTATAAAAAATATTTAATTTTGATCTTCAAACAAAGAGAGAGAAGCAAAGTGCGTATGCTAGCTAAAAATAATTTTACTATGCCAAAGAATTTAAACGTATGGCTGGGTTAAATGTATTGCAGTTTATGTTTTGTCAGACGCTCCGCGCGCGCTAGTTTAATACGCAGCATGGTGACTTCATTCTTCGTACAATGCGCATTTGGTTGTGAGTATAAGCAGTGCTACTCAGTTTTTCTCTGCCATGATGTATGAACTTACACTTGTAAATACCACTTGGAAAATCTGGAATGTAAACTAGCCACAGAAAATCATATTTCCTTGGTATTCGAACCCACGATTTCCGCCTATACTTGTAAACCATGAGACAGTTGTAATTGCTGATGCTGATGAAATCCACCATCAAAAACAGTGATGATAATATTTTATGTCAGGATTCGTAGCTATATGAAGTCATCCTATCGTGATTATCGAACTCGCATAGAAACAAGACACCGCAGGAACACGAAGCAAGTTCTGTCATCCATGTAACAAAACTATAGACGCTAGACACTATCTTTTTATAGCAAATAAATTTTTCAGCAGGACGTCTCGTTTCGGCGGGTACGGGAAACATAGACAAACATAAAATCAGTACGTAATAGATAATAATAATACCTTCGCGTGCGCAAATAGCATAGTAAACTGACAGCAAATTCGCATTTTATTATCAATCGCATAGCAACAACGGCACGAGCATAAAATCGCATAGACAGTAAACATCACATAAATATATTATGAAATACACACATTTTAAGTTCGCTAATATGTCTGTTCTCAGCGGTTTTCTGGTTGCATCTTCAGCAATACTGATTTAGAGCCCGGAGTACAATATAGATATAGAGATAACTCGGGATCCGCTAAAAACGATGTCATTTTTTATTTTTGTTTTACTAACATACATGCATGCCATAATGGTTTTATAAAAAGATTCTATTCAAATCGCAAAATGATTCAATCAGGTTCGGCAACGTGCGATGCACTCATTGTGATACATACATACATATATTCATTGGCTGACAGAATTATCGGTTTCCATTAAGGGCCAGTCTGGGGCGAACGATACGTTTGTCATATGTTAAGTAACGGTAACCCCTCGACAAGACTGCGCTACGTGAGTTTCATTTGTCTTGAGAATTAAATAATAAATGAATTGTCCCGTAACAATAATAATTACAGTACGGTATTGTCTTAGGAAAATTCTATTGAATCAAAACATAGAACCTGTCATACATCGATGTTTTGATCGAATTCTACCTATTATACATATGAAGTATTCTAACTTCACCCGTGTGGTTTGCGGCTGAAAAATAGACCACTCTTTCTCTTTCGGCAGATTCTACCAATAACAGTGGTCCTAAGTAAACGATTGATTTACCGATTATTGAATTTACCATTTCTGGTAAAATTTGTTAGCACGATATAGTGGTTTTACAAATTCTATAAAAAGCTGGATTCTACAGACATTCCATTCCACAGTCAGGGATCAAACACAGCAATAGTTAATATGTATTTAAGTATTTCCCTGAACTTTTATTGGTCAAGCAAGAGGTTTTAAGTTGAGATGTTACGATGTAGTAAAATGTTCAAATAGTATGCGTTAAGGTATTCAGGATAGGTAAATGTCACAACTATTTTCACTGTTATAAAAGAGAGAGCGCGAATAGTTTGAGAATATTTGGAGGTATAGAATACCATATTCAACTATTAATTATTCCAGAATGGTTTGCATACGATAACAAAGTATTTTCAATCGACTTGTCTACTACCTATATACTCAAAAAATACCCATAACGGTCATGGTTTGGTTTTTGGTAAAATTGCGTTAACGCGTTTCAAAGTTAGCGCGGTCGGCCCCTTAAATCTAGTATTTTAAAATAAAGTCACATCAATTTTCAAGCATCCAAGATTTGAGACTGAATTGAACCAAACAGATCGAACTTAGGATATTGATGTAGAAAACACAAGGACATACCCGCTGCGCCACAGAGGCATTTCTTTATCACACAGGATGTGCGGGAACATCATATACACTATAATTTTGTACGTTGCGTGATCACAAATAATGATTTGACGGATGACAGTAGTTTAAATGAGATGTTATCATGTAACATTGAAACAACATTTGAAGATAATTTCAATTATTATTCGGTAATACGTTTTGCAGATCTCAGAAGCAACTGAGGTGGCGTACTTAGTTGTCCTCAGTCCGCGAAACCGTAAGATGACAAGCTATTCAATCTTGCATGCTAATACATATAATGAATTTGAACTCACTAGAATGCTGATATAAAAAAAAAAAAATTTTCGCCGTCGCGTCGTGTTGACAACGCCTAAATCTGTTTCGCTTGAAACGCTACAACCTATGAAGCATCTTTTGTTGCCCCCATAAGGTCATTTTTACTAAACGTAGCAGGACACAGTGGGCAATCCACAGCACTCTAGTAGCGACTCAGTGGCTATGGATCTATGGCAGTGTGGATCCACTGAATATTTTAAGAGAACATTTAAGGCAACCACTATTTAAGACATTAAATAACAGGCAAGGCAATGAATAACATTGCCAAGAAAATAATAATAAGGCTCGATTATCAGTCCATTCCATATCATTCGTAATGAATATCAAGTGTTTTGACACGTCAGTGACTTTGACAGCGAACAGTTAAATAATAATGAGGATTGACGGAACAATCTCTTTGGGAAAATATAAACATTTGTTGAGTTTAAACGTCCGATTGATTGTGTTCGATGAAATCAAATTATAACATTTATTTGTTGAATGATGATATCACTGGTATTGTGCAAAAACAATTAAAAACATTGAACCTGCCAAGATGTTTACACCGGCAGGTGAGAAAATCGTAAAAAAAATCTGTTTTGTTGTTTGTAACGTCTTTATTGTGTTTCATGATGTGTTAACTATTCATGGAGCTATCAAAGTATTTGTTACGATTAAATTATTTTATCGGTAAGCCAATACTGCGTGAATCAGGATAGTTTTCAATAAAATTATAGGTGTTAGTTTTGTATACTTATGACATCACAGACAAATGTTAACTTATTATACCAATAGTCTGCCTGCGACCATGAACGCTACAAAGTGTTTGAAATGTTAGATGTAAAAAAAAAAGGGTATTAACGCAATTAAAACCGCATTACAATTGTTACATTTAATGAGTAACAATCTTAAATTTGTTATGATGATAAAAAATCGTCTTTCCTGACACAATTTAACAATTTATGAAGTCACTACTTAGGTAAACAAATTGTTGAATATTGTATGATATTGCTGTCGTTACGTATTTAGTTTTATGAATGGCCTTGTTACTTTGTTACTACAAAGCGTGGTTTTTTATTATTTTATCACTAGTTTTAACTAGGGGTTAATGTACGTTCACCTGACTCAAATAGTTTCTGTATCTTGATTGCTAAAACCTCCTTTCGTACGAAAATGTGTGGCAAAGAATTCGCACTGAACTTAATTTTCAAACAAAATGATTTTATAGAAGAAACTCAAATGTTCAAAGATCTTTTTTCTATTAGTTTTGAGCCGAAAGTCGCTCCGCAATTCTCACATGAAAACAATAAAATGTTGTTTGCCTTAAGTACCTAAAAAAGACCAGAGAAAAAAGGGAAAAACTATAGAACAATCGTGCAGGGTCAATTTTCTTTGTAGCCGACCATAATAACGAAAAATCCAGTTACCATAGGTACATATTTGAAGCCATTCCTGATTGCAGCAGCCCATTAGGAATATAGTATGTAGGATATACGCAGCTTATTTTAGCTCGATTCCATACAAAACAGATCTATTGAGACATGGTTTCGCAAAGGAATCGACGAGTACCTATATTTCGTACAAAAATAGAGTGGTGTAAAAATATCGAATATTAGGTCATGAATATGAATATTGGCACAAACCAAAGCTCTGCGTTAGTGTGTGTGATTTGCGTATAGGTTATGTTTATTGTAATGATGCTTTGGGCTGGTCTCATGATGAGAAAAAAAAATTGTTAATTCTATAAAAGGTAGGAGTAGCAGACAAAACAAGAAAAAAACCGGACTATGTCTCTACCCCTTTTCTACTATATTAAAATAATAATAGATTATTACATTAATTCCGTTTCTAATAACTACACCAGATTGAAAGTTTCCTAATATTTAGGTAACATGTTATCCTATGGTAAGGAAGGAAAAATAATTAAAATATTAATAAATTCATCCGAACGCTAGTCTATACTTATCCCTTTACTTTTTTATTTTTATTTTTGTACAGTATTAACAATATAATTTGTACAATAGTTACAACAATTTTAGTTTATTTGAAAACCCTGCAGATAATGACATTTCATATATATTTTTAAAGTATTTGATTTCCATTTCCAAGTTTAATTTGCAGATCTTATCTAAAGTTTCTTAGTTAAATATTAATGTCAATTTAATGGAGGAATCACAACGTAAATTATTTTAAACATACATATTAATGAATGAGAAGAGATACAACCGATGTATCACCAAAATTTTCTCTCGTCAATCAATAGAGGTCAACTCGTAAAATAACTGATTGACTGTGAGGGACCAAAAGTGACTCATAGCGACCATAGATAAAGAGACGAACAGACACGCCGCAACTATCTCGCTCTTGCAAAATAATCCGAATATAACACCAGTAGTCGGTTAGTAGTCAAGGGGCACATCCTATTGAGGCTGCGAAATGACTATGAGTAAAGTCGATCAGGTATTTCAGTGAGTTTTTAGTTAATTAGGTAAAATAATTTGCAAGGATTCAGGCTGCAGTTTGTCGAAAGCAACAAACATTGAACTAAAAATGGGTTTAGCCACCTCTACGGCATCAAAATAGGAGAGTATGTAAATTCCGAGGATGCAAAATTGATGAAAGAGACACTTTAGCCTGAAAGGTCCAAATTAATTTCACCTACGAGCATAGCAACACCAATGAAAGAAAGTCTACTACAACTATAACTATCCATCACCTCTAAATCAAAGCTATATTGATTTCGATGCCACAGACCCTGTCTCCGCACTCGACAGTCAACGTCTGATCAAAACTAGCACGTGTGCCTGTGCAGTCATGACGTAACGAACATCAACCGATCTCGCCTCGCGGTAAGATGTGACCTCGAAAAAATCTCAAGCCCGAATCTAAATTTACACGCGCCTCTGTCATTCAGCAATACATCATTCCCTGAGAAAATATGTAGGTCGGTCAATGACAGCGTCAGATCAAATCTAGGTTTTACGTGTATTTATACACTGCGACAATAATTGGGGCGTGTTTAGCCTGTCAATTTTTTTAGGTCGCGCTGCACTAATGTTCTGTGTAGTTAGCTGGAGTTTGCTCTTTGAAAATGGTTACGCTGTAGAGAAATACTAATTCTTCGGTGAACGTACATATTGAGTTGACATATTTGTACTAATTGTATAATTGGTTAGCGAGAATCTCGATGGTTTTAGGCGCCGACTAGTGACATAGCGACTATCAATGTTGGTAGATTGTAAAGTCATTATTTTTTTTAAATGTTGGTGGTTTTATCAAAATTTAAAACTCATTATACGTTCAAATTTGTAAATATTGATTCTGTATGCTGTAAGGTACAAGGTACAGAATCAGCTGTACGGAACACGGCAAGGATACATAACGTAACAAAAAGTTTTCTCAGAAGCAAATCATCAGACAAAAGTTATTACTAATATTATCTATTCTACGGTATAACATGATTACTTAACACAGACTGTAATAATAACGTACAGAAGCAACAAGTCATCGACCCAATTTTCCGAACCATCTAATGAGATGGCTATCGTCGGGCTATAAATACTGCTATAAAACAACACAAGACAAAACGCATCCGTGATCAAACGCTGCCAAAATAATATCTCAGTCGACGATTGAGAACGCAGATAGAACACTGTTTACAATTACAATAAATATGAACCCGGACACTTCTTAAATGTTGACTATTTATTTAATATAGTAAGTTTAAAAAAAAGTATACAACTTCAACTAGGGCTCTAACGTGACTTTTGCAGTTTTTTATTATTATTGAAGTTGTTAGAGTTGTTAACTACACGTCTGGTTACCCATCTTTACCATATTTAAGGGAAGAATGGAAAAATCTCCACTGAATCTCCATTTAAGACCTAGCTCTTAAATGTATGACTAAATGAAAGGAAGAGATTTATTTAATAACTAGCTGTATCCCGCAGCTCCGCCTGCGTCAAAAAGTAGCCTATGTTTGACCCCGGATCTTCAATTCATACCAAATTTCATCAAAAACCGTTCAGCGGTTTGGCCGTGAAAGCGTAACAGACAGACTTTCGCATTTATAATATTAGTATGGACCCTTGTATTAATGTTCTAACCTGTGTAATGGTTTACTTTGTACATTAATTTGTTAATAATAATTTGTAAGACAAAGGTAAATAAAAATAAGGTTATAAAATTAACAGATACACACATATTGCGATATAATCGAGAAATCGGTTTTTCAATCGTCTCGTAAACAAACTCCTTTTAGTCCCAAGTTTATATTTAAATTAAATGGAGGAAAATTAACGTTTCTCTAAAAATGTGTAAATTTTTCGATTTCCTATTTAAAAAAATATAAATGTAATCTTTGTAAAACTCGATTCACAATTCATCTAATTCAAATAGAATAGTTATTGCGGTGGGCCGAAACGGTTACATTTCAACAAAACTGTGCCAAGTAGTAACGCGACAGACTAGCGACAGACGATTCCGGACAATAATTCTGGAACAGGTTTTGTTACAGCAAATATATTATACAACAATATAATAATACAACACGTCTTCTTTATAAATCAAGGGTCTATATAACCTGTACGTTTGAGAAGCTTGCACGGGATATTGATGGACACTAGGACTTGCGGTTCGCTATTGGCGGAGACGATAACGTATTTACCAAAACCAAACCACGACTGCGAGGACTATTTTTGAGAACGCAATACCGGTTTTCTACTAACTATTTTCATTCGACATATTCGGTGAGTCGAACAACTTTCAATCGACTAACCGATTTTACACACCCTAAAATATGCTGTCGTGGTTCGCTTTTGGTAAATACTTTAACGTCACATACATACGAATATTTTCTCTTTATAAGATTAACTTGTGTAGATTGTCAGAAAGACAAACAGCATAACCATACTTCCATACTATCCATATCCATCCATACTATCCATACTTCCATACTAATATTACTATTGCTTTACCTTAAGTTAATATTATTATGTCATTATTTTGTAAATTGTAATCCTGATTTTTTTGTAAATTTGTGCTGATTTTTGGTCAAATAAATATTAGGTTGGGGAAAAAGTCTTTTCGCATATAGTATGTATGAACTTGTAATAAAACCTCTTTAGATATACTATTTGTATCTGGCTGGTTTTGGTATCATTATAAGTTTAAATATTAAAGAAGATAATTCCAAATTCAAATAAGAAAATGTGTGATTTTCATTTGTTTTTCTTACTGCCAATATTAGTTAATAGTTATAGTTAATAAATTCGATACATTTTAAAATTTTACTACTAAAAAGGTAAAAAAGCAACGTAAGGCTCAAAAAAAATTTGCTGTTTATGCACCTAGTGCAGTGTCTGTGAGAGTAGCACTAATTTGCGCGGTTTCAATCCGGAATTTTGATGTCAAAGATGCTCGTCGCTCTGGTCGCCCTATTACGGATAAAATGGATGCCACAGATGCCATGCCATTGAAAAAGTGGAGTAAGATCGGCATATCAGTAGTTACGACGTAGCTGAAGAACTGGGAATTGACCACAACACAGTTTTGGCGCATTTGAAAAAAACTGGGTACACAAAAAAGCTCGATATTTGGGTACCTCACGAGCTCACTGAAACAAACCTAATGAACAGTGTACTCATTTGTGATTCTCTATTACGGCGTAATGAAACCGAACCATTTTTGAAGAAGCTGACAACTGGTGATGAAAAGTGGATCACGTACGACAAGAACGTGTGAAAAAGGTCGTGGTCAAAGGCCGGTCAGGCTTCACAGACTGTGGCGAAACCATGGAATAATTACTCCATGGGCGAAACCCGGGTAAACTCGCAACAAGGAGATGCTGTGTTTGTGGTAGGATTGGAAGGGCATTATTCATTATGAGCTGTTACTACCAGGCAGGACCATCGATTCTAAACTCTACTGCGAAGAACTGATGAGATTAAAGCAAGAAGTTGAAAGAAAGCGGCCGGAATTAATCAACAGAAAGGGTGTGGTTTTTCATCATGATAACGCTAGACCTCACACATCTTTAGCCACTCTGCAAAAATTAAGAGAGTTTAGCTGGGAGGTGTTAATGCATACGACGTATAGTCCTGACCTTACACAGATTTCCACCTGTTTCGGTCTCTTCAGAATTCTTTAGGCAGTGTCAGGTTAACATCACGAGAGGACTGCCAAAACCACTTGTCGCGGTATTTTGATCAGAAGCCTCAAAATTTATATAGCAATGGGATCATGTCCCTACCTACAAGATGGCAAAAAGTAATCGAAAATGGCACCTACATACTTTAGTTAAATCTAAATCCATACTTTAATATTATATATGCGAAAGTCTGTCGGTCTTTCTGTATGTCTGTCTGTCTGTTCGTTTTCACGGCCAAACCGCTGAACGGATTTTGATGAAATTTGGTATGAATATAGTTGAAGACCCAGGGTCAAATATTAGCTATTTTTTGACACTGGCGGAGCTGCGGGAAACAGCTAGTAAACTATATTAAAAATGTTTTGAATTTCCTTAAAAAATGCGAAGAAACTTTCCCCAATCTATTAAATAAAATAAAAATCCATACTAATATTATAAATGCGAAAGTCTGTCTGTCTGTTACGTTGTCACTGCCAAACTGCTGAACGGATTTTAGAGAAATTTGGTATGAATATAGTTGAAGACCCAGGGTCAAACATAAGCTACTTTTTGACACTGGCGGAACTGCGGGAAACAACTAGTAAACTATATTAAAAAATGTTTTGAATTTTCTTAAGAAATACGAAGAAACTTTTTCCCCCAACCTATTAAATAAAATAAAAAATATAGGGGCACAATGCCTGAAAGCACAAAAACCTTTTGTAATTTAGAGGTTCAGTAAGTAAAGATGGTTCATATGTTCCTCCTACGAATATATATATTAATAGAATAAGAATATATATTAGGTCCTTACATATGAAATTGGCGTTTTGTTGTACTGGCCACTTTAATCACAAATTTCTCCTCTTTGGTTAGGAATTCCAAATTTAAATTTATACAGCTATTTCTACGTGTATTTATGTTTCGTAAATCGTTATTCATTTGTTTTTTTTTCTTCTGGTTTTATTCTGTTTGCGGCGCTAAATGGGAAACTTGAAATATCGCGTTATTTACGAGTACGAGTTCCACCGTGGCACCAGTGCTGCGGGAACGGCTCCAAGGGTTAATTATGTATGGCGGTCGTGTCGCAAAAGAAAACACAGTGCGTTTTTGGTTCCAACGTTTTCGTTCTGAAAATTTCGACCTGCAGAACAAGCCCCGTGGACGGCCGGAGACCCAAGTTGACAATGAAGAATTGAAGGCTATTGTGCGGATCCATCGCAAACCACGTCCGAGTTAGCTGCAGGCTGCGGTGTTAGTGATAAAACTGTTTTAATCCACTTGAAGCAAATTGGGAAGATTAAAAAGCTTGAAAGGTGGGTTCCTCACGAATTGGGTATTCTACTCAATTTATTTTTATCATTCATATCAAACATTTCACTACCAGAAACTGAAAACAGAAAGATTTTTTAAAATCCGTTCTTAAATAAATAAGCTATAAGCCTTTGAAATTCAGTGGAAGGGGAAACTGTAAAAAAATTAAAAAAGGATGCACTGTGTGTGCAGTGACGTCACTGCCACTTGGTTTCGTGCGTACAAAAGAGATAGCAAGATGTCCCCACCACGCTTCCACGTTTCTTCTTGAGAAAACTTTAAAATCCAATTACTGCCTTAATTAACAACCAATTTTGTTGTTGTTTTTGGAATCGGTTACTTTTTAGTGTACACATTGTTTCGTATGCAAATATTGCCCAAGTATGAATACAGTCAAGTAGCCTATTGAGTGAAGCAAACCGGCAAACGCGCGTCGACTGCTGCGTTACATTACTTGACCGGCACAATAATGAAGGGTTTCTTAATCGAATCATTTCACCTTTGATGAAAAGTGGATTCTCTACGATGATCGGAAGCGCTCATAGCAATGGCTCGTTCCTGGCAAGCCAGCCAAATCCAGCCCCAAGCGAAAATTGACCCAAAA
The DNA here is from genome assembly GCA_947363495.1 of Euzophera pinguis. Taxonomy (NCBI): domain Eukaryota; kingdom Metazoa; phylum Arthropoda; class Insecta; order Lepidoptera; family Pyralidae; genus Euzophera; species Euzophera pinguis. The sequence goes on from OX376154.1 coordinate 3,829,199, forward strand.
AAGTTACTTGTAAGCGTTTGGTGGACTAGTGCCGGTGTCGTTCATTACAGTTTTCTCAAATCTGGCCAGACGATTACGGCAGACGTCTATTGTCAGCAATTGCAAACCATGATGGATAAACTAGCTGCTAAGCAACCGAGGCTGGTCAATCGCTCTACGCCACTGCTGCTTCACGACAACGACAGACGGCTACCAAATTAGAAGAGCTTCAATTGGAATGTCTAAGATACCCACCGTACTTCCTGGACCTTGCTCTAACAGATTACCATTTTTTAAAAAATTTGGATAACTTCTTGCAAGGGAAAAAATTCAACTCCGATGGGGCAGTCCAAACCGCCTTTAAAGATTTTATTGATTTCCGTCCGAATAGTTTTTTTTAGTAAAGGGATCAGTGAACTACCTATGAGATGGCAAAAGTGCATAGATAACAATGGTATGAACCATTGTTATCTATGCACTTTTGCCATGTAAAGTATGAACTTTGATTAAATAATATATTAAATGAAAAAAAAAAAATTCGACATTTTGTTCCTCCCATACAAAACGCCAATTTCATATGTAAGGGCCTAATAATAATAGCTAGTATGTATGCACAATGGTATATAGGTTTTAACCTGATGTTAACTAAAAGAATTTGCATTTTCTGCAGAAGATTCCATTTAATGACTTCTATTTGTAAATGATACGACGTGTTCATTCATTCATTCAGGTTTGATGCAAGTCGGACTTTCCGACTTGCACATGTCATCTCGCGTCGAGTCGTTATCAGCACGAAACTCGTCTAAAATATACCCCTAAATAAATAAATAAAATATTTTAATTAGAAAAAAATCAGTATTTATATCTGAGTCGTTCTAAGTGGACTTATATACCAAATAACGGCCTACTTAAGAATATATGACGGCCTTAGCGGCGCAGTGGTAACATTTTTGTCGCTGAACCACAAGGTACCAGGTTCTGACACTCAGCAGCTTTGCGGTATTAAAAATTAATTACGTAGAGTTAGAATATTATCGGAATCGCACTTGATTTAAGGAATTCCGTTTTTAAAAAGATTATGTAGGCAGCACATTCCTAAAAATTAGGAAAAAATAAAAGAAATGTTAAATTGTAAGATTTTTCGTATGTAAAAAGAATACTGTTTACATTTGAACCAATCTAAGGTACATAGTTTATATAGAGCACACACGGTGTTCCAGATTCGGCTCTCGTGCTAAAGATAAATATATAAAAATATATATAGCAATCGATAAAATGATCAGTACGGCCCTGGCAAACGCTATGATGTAAACATGGACGAATGCTTGCTGGCGCTTACAGACGTTATAAGAAATAGACAATTCAAACATCATAAATTTTAAAAATGAATAAGAAAAGAAAAGTTTCTCACTGGAAACTGGTAGCCTCCTCATAATGTAAGTTCATATGTTGAACCTTTTCGATATTTCCATATAAAATTTAACCGAAATTATATAGGGCTATAATCATTTTAGGAAAATGTTGCGAATATCGAATAACCTGATTTGTATTCGAATAAATACTTCTACATCGAGAGAAACAATATAGCACGAAGGAAGATTGGATGAGCTAACGAAGTGAATCAGATTTGAGAGATACGATTGTAAATGATACAACATTCTGACTAAAAATTGTAGTTACAATGTACATACTTGCTTCTTGCTACGTTCGTTACAGACCTCCCTCGTTACCTTATGAGTCATCTAATTAAACTGTAAGAGATTCATTCTTGAGATAAGTCCGTATTGTATTGTAAGTGCAACAAAGATATTACATTACTAAATAAATATTTATTTGCTTTTATTTATTAATAAGTTAATGCAATACAAGTAAAACATAATTATATCATTAGCGGATGCTAAAAGCATTCTTTACCAGTAAACCATATGGAGAAACAGAAAAATTGTGTATCTATTTATGATAAGACGTCAATGACGCTGGACAAACTGAGAACACTGCTATTCGAACCGACCGCTCTTATTCCAAAACCAATAGAGGTCAGCACCGGACGATGAATGTTAAAAACTAGTTTATAGCTACAGGGGTAGGGCTAATTGGAAAAATTCAACGGCTTTTATCGCGTACCTCTCTAATTATAGCGACGCCCATGAGTGGCATTATTTCTGTTACATTCGTGTCACGAATTTAATTCCCTTCGATAACTAACTAAGAGAGATAAAAAAGGTTATTGTTTTAAAATATCTATATGTATTAACTGTTTCTCTTTCACCACGTAAGGGTTGACTGGAAGAAATTGCCTAGCAAGTCCGCCTTTGCTCCATATGTTTCAGCTTTTGTTATTGTACAAAATTTATTTGTTTCTGTATGTGGGCAATAGAGATATTTTGTATTATAACGACTTGTGATGGGTATGCTAAGTAAATAATAGCGAAATGACAATACGCCAACAAATGGCATGTGAAAATATAAAATGATAAGGTCCTGTTTGCAGTTCAAACAAGTTTTCTAACTATTGACTGACATATGTAGTCCGCAGCTAAAGAATAGACTATGGCATACATAAATGTTATAAATCATGTTATAAAGGAGTAGTTTTAACGAATTCGACTTTTGATAAGACCCTATTTCTTCGTCCGAGCGTGATTGCCAGTGACATCCTCAGTTGCGATCCAAGACCCAATCCTTCTTCTTATTGACAGAGAAATCACACCATTAGGGTAGGATCATGGAGTAATTACAAAGAGGAGATGCCTTTTGAAATGGCGCAGTGACGTGATCATTGGCGCCTCGCCGACACTGCAGTGGGCGGAGCTTGTCATTGCTCGTGCTCTATGATTGGAGCCACGGCCGAAACCAAGCACCCCGCACGTCTGCCTTCCGCCCCGTGCAGCGTCACAAACGCTTTCTTACAAAACGCTTATTACGGCATCTCCTCTTTATAATTACTCCATGGGTAGGATCATGACCCGACCGAATGCCTATTCGTATATTTTCGGGATATTTATCCCTTACGCTAAGGGAATTCCGAAAAAAGTCGCATAGTTACATCCGTAAAATGAGTAACTGCGACACGGCAATACATTTGTCAACGCGGCGATTATGGCAAAAGAAAAAACACCATGCAATACAAAACTGAATTCTTTTGAGTAGTTCTTATCCAACAGTATCCCTGTCGGATACTCAAAGACTGAATAGAGAATAGTTTAACATGTGCTTTAGACAATAATACACCTACATTTCTGATATTCCGACGGAAATAATCAAAGTGGTGTATAAAATCTTAGTTAACTAAGTACCTATTTTAATGTTTTCTGTAATATATATGTGTATCATAAGAGTACAGAAATAAGGTGAACAATACTTACCCCTTTATTCATAAAAATAAACGAACGTTCAAGAAGACCAACTTAACTAATTTATGTTTCGTCTCGTTCTTTCACCTCAAAAATAGATAAGACAGAAAGGGACTAAGCATACTTTAGCAAATGTAGGCTTAACGCGACTTGAGATATTTTACGAACGTAACCGTACCACTTTTTCAGTTATCATATTAGGGTGATTCTTAGAATTAAGCGGATAAGAACTAAATGCTGAGGATTATTTAAAACATGATCATGAAGTCTTGAATCTGGTAACACTTTAGGCAGACGTTTGCTTAATATTCCAGGTGAAAATACATCAGTTCAGGGCATACTGCCAGGCGTTCCGCACAACCCTACATGTATGATTACACGCAATATGCTATCAACCAAAAACTGGTACTTACAATACGACAAAACAGAACGTTATGTACTTGACCTGCCATCATTTTGGATTTATTTATATTGTTGTTGTTAGTTACTGGTGTTGCAGGCGTTCATAGGCTACTTTAAACGCTTCCTATCATTAGGGCCGTAAGCCTGTTTGCCTACTTAATAATAATGAAAAAAAATAAAATAAGATTAAGTCATTAGACCTTTTTGTGCCTTGAAACATTCGAGCATGCGCTGATTTTAGAACCTTAACTATATCTTTTCCAACAGGATTTCAATTTGGTCGCAGTAAGTGTGATTCGAAGTCTGCGCTTAAAAGAATGATTAAAAAATGTTGTGCAGCTGTTACGTTTCAGCCGATGACGCCTAATCTTTTTGTGCTGTCACTAGTTTGTGCCCGAACCGAATATAACGAATGACGTAGAAAAAGCCCTCGCTTTTCCACTTTCCCGACTCCGCCCCCGCAATGTTTTAAACATCTGTTTATTTTAAACTCGAGGTTATTCATAACTGTTAATGTGATTTTGACAAAATCCTAAGATTATTAGCAAGTGGAACCTATGGGTACAAGCCGAAAATAAATGCATTTAAATATTTCTGATGCCAGAAATAACGCAACAACTGGCGTTATCATTCAATTTTTATGAAACAGATTTGACGGAGCACGAAAATACACTGGGACATTCCGCATAATAAAATTCGCGCAAAAATAATATTGTCGGAATGTCAAGAACACTAAAAGGATATTGATATCAATGTTTTCATTGTAAAGTGTTCATAATTTAGAAAAGTCTTTCGAAAAAAATCTTTCGAAAAACGGCTTTAGTCGACTTCTCCAAAGTCTAAACTAGGTACTTATATTTCCATTTTTCTCCGACGACCGAATGTCAATATTATGGACAATCTGGTGAGATCATTACTTGTTACATTGTAACTAACTATATTATGCGTATACATCATTTTACAACCATTCGTTTTTTTCCGTTAGAGGAAGAATAACTATTCAAATTATACTCATTAGTACAAATTTACATTAGCAACATCTTAGTAATTTAAAAGAGTATCCCGTAGTTCTACTCCGTGCCCCATATACCCGCGGGGTCTCAAACATAAGAAACACTTATGATGAAATCCATCCCAGACCTTTATCAATACAATGGTAAAACACCGCTAGTAAATAAACTATCTAAAATTCAGATAATTTTTGTTTAGACTGTACTTGATTTAGAAGCAGGGTAATTCGACGGAAGGGGTCACTCGCGGGTCTTTCCGGCCCGGGGTACAACTACGAAATAGTCAAAAATTCTCCCTCTAAGGGTGATTTTTTATTTTTGTGTTTGAATAATTTTCTAAGTAGTAATTAACGACTCCGTGCGGCGGTTAAAGGACAGATCAAGCTGACTCGAATCCCGCGCGACTGTCGTGACGCCCATAGAAGAATCGCGTAGCGTATGAAAAAGTTAACTGGACTTACTAGTGACACTTCTATATACTTATTTCTGTGGGCGTCCCGCCAGGCGAGCGGGATTAAAGTCAAGGTATCAATTTATATACTGTATATTTTAGGTTATCATAGAATTCATCAACTTCATCACATCACACTACTAAGTGGATTATTTAGTTGATAACATCAACATATCACCATTTATTTCTATATTCTTCAAAATCACTAAAATGACATCAACACCTAAAGACAAAGATACCTCTGCAACCAAAATCCATAAGATAAGGCTTAGCAAGAGTTAATCCGAAGTTCTATTTCAAGGCGGCAAAAACGCGTGAAAATAGAGTACAAAAATAAATATTTTACTCGTACTAATATCGTACAATGTCGCGCAAAAGCGGAAGTTTCTATTAGCGTTTGGATAGGCCATACCATGCGTTTGGCACGAGTGACTGCCGAAAACACACAAACTCTGCACCTCTGCCCCAATTTATAAAAGTATAGTTTAGGCGCAGAAGTCTTTATAACCATACTTCCATATTAAAGATTAAGAGGTGGCAACGTTTTGACTAAACCATCGCTAGACCGACTCATTTAGTATCCACAGAGTGAAGGTCACATAAGTGAGTTGGAAAAACTTGGACTGCCATCATTACGTTGGTGCGTTTAGTAGGTACTTCCATTTAAACATGGGTTATGGTTAAGTCAAGTAAACGAAAGTCTGTCTGTTACTCTTTTACGGCGAAACTGCTGAACGGATTTTAATGAATTTGTTACGAATATAGTTGAAGACCCAGGATCAAACTTAGGCTACTTATTGACGCAGGCGGAGCTGCGGAAAACAGTTACTTTAAAATGTTCAAAAAAATATGAGCCGATTCTCAAAAAAATTGTATTTGTAATTTGTATTTAAGTAGTTAACATATTTTCTACAATTGTAATTTTAAATATTTTTAATATATTATTACAATTTCGCGTATTCAATTGCTTAAAATATAAACTGTCAATCAAACAAAACAATTATTCAAGCAAAAGCTTTTAGGAAATGTAATTAGTAATATTATTTCGTTTCATTTGGTCCTGCCTATCTCAAATCTGTTGCAATCAGAATAACATCTCCTGCACCTAAACCTGAAGAATCTAGAAGCTCAGAAAAGACATAAAACCGTTCCAAACTGCACTAGTTTCGTCTAGTAGAGATAGATGTAATAAATATGAGATATCTCATATCGCCCGGCCTAGTATGCAATTATTACATTTATAACAAACCGGATCATGTACGCACTGCGCATGCTCACTACAGTGAACCACATATCGGGTTCCAATGCGTCATACTTGAACGTGGCATTATATCGAACTGAAACCAGGATTCACACATACATCCCACAGATAACGTTTTATTTTTGACAAATCAGAATGTGTAGTCACCGACTGCTAGAGTTAATAATAAAAAAAAAAACTATGACTGTACCATAGAAGAAGATAACTGGGGACCGATTCTAGTGCCGTTAGAGAAGAAGACGAATGTGAGGTCTCTCGAACAAAATATGGCGACTGACTACAAAAATTCGATACGTCCGCCATTTTTGTTAGACAAATCTTGAATTCGACTTGTTTACTAAAGATATGATAATCGTTTCCCTGATGGCATTACTATTTTATATAGAGCGAAAGTAGATAGATAAGTTAAAACAATTGTAGAAAGGCTGGAAACACGATGATACCAATTGTAGCTGTACAAACAAGGCCATGAGGGACTCCATGCCAGATATATACAGAAAGTGGTGCAATGCAGACTGAAGTTATTTGAACGACCTAGGCCTTGTATGGAATTGGCGGAACAACCAGAGGTTTGAAAAGAGATGGGTGAGACCTTTGCCCAGCAGTGGGGCAATACAGGTTAAAAACACTTTATGCACTAGACTAACAACTAGTCAATGACTAGTTTTGGTCTTTATGTAAACAGACCTAGTTAGTAGAATTTTGGTCTAGCGGTATACGACATGGAACTAGACGTAATAGTTATATTATAAATGTATGCGTAGAATCCTATTACTACACTGGTTAAAATAAGGCTTGATTAGAATGACAGGTGTCAACTTGTTAGTCTCTGTCGCACTTCAAAATCATAAATAAATCTGTCCTGCTGTCAAAATTATCATGGTATATTTAACAAAGTGTAGCACTTAGTACTAATAAACTATTATCAAGTCAAATTGTATAGGGCCCTGCTAAACAGACAATTTTTTTATTGAATTTCTCCCTTTCTGTTAAAGATTCTTTGAAGTTAATACATAAATCGAGAGGTACATAGCGATAAGTAACGATCACTATTATTTTTATGTATTTCGAGCGTAATACAACCGAAGGGTCCCGCTGGATAGACGAGTCGATTTTTTTAAATTTCTGTCAGAACCGTTGAGGTAAATAGGATCTCTTCAGTAAATTCGTGAGGTACAATTAAGCATTGCCACTAGGTGTTTTCATCTAGATCACGTGGCAATGCTAGATCGAAACTATTCTATGATGGAAAGTTACATCAGTGTATGTCATGACAACCATATTCATATTTACATGGCCGGGCGACTATAATCCGAGCGAGCTACATTCAAGAAACAATGCATAAGGTCGCATTTCTATTTTCAAGAATACGTACATCAATGCACCAGTCAAATGTAAGCGGTGTCAATTTGAGTCCGAGAAATCAGTTGGAGCTGATTGTTCTAAGAAATGCACGGACTTTTTAAGGTTCCATACTCAAAGGACAGGACCCTATTATTATCATCTCTATAAATAATACCCTCTTCCCGTCCGTCCACCTTTCAGGGGGATATTTTCTGTATCATTCAAAAAATGTATAACATCAAAACTCAAATACTTTTTGGCTCCAAGATGTTGCTGGTTCGGAATCCTTTATGCGTGAACTCGGCGTTGCAATAATAGTTTTATTTGCTCATCACATTTTACATTCATAATATATTTTATTTATTTAACTATGTGAAGAATTCCAACAAAGATATGATGCTGGTTTATTGCTCTGACCACTCAACGGGAATTTATGGTTTACTTTCCTCATAACGACTCAAAAACATTTGGTTTTGAATTAAAGAGATTGGATTAATTATTCAATTTCATACATTAACTACCACTTTGTCCTCTTTCAAGACAAGGTACATAATTATTATGATTTCGACGAATCGCGAGGTTTTTTAAAATGTGCCTTTTAAATTATTGACCTTTTGCTGTATTATATCTTTTAGAGGCCAATCATAGAATTGAAGATCTAGCGTATGCCAAGTGGGCAAGCAAGAGGTCTCCTTACATCCTGTTTGCGGCTTCGAGATTACTCGTATTTGAATGGATTTAAGAGACCATAGTAACTAAAGACCTATAAGAGCTGTCAAACTCAATAAAACTCAAAATTAAAGAAAAATTGATCCCACATGACAACTACTCAATACGGTTATATTTTCAATACCTGCTCGTAAACTAACTCTATATGAATACACTGAAAACAATACCCAATACCCATAGATAGACAGATGATATAATAATGGACTTTAACTGGGCTAAACATATCAAGTTAATGACATCACCCCCTGCCAAATGCTTATAGATTGTAGGAATCCTCTGGTTACTTTATTTAAAAATTACTACTATAACTAGAACTAGCTAGCAGAAATTTGATTAAATTTTGGGTAGTCACCGGACATAAACCAACATGGGGATGTAAAACTAGTGGAGTGAAATGAAACATTTCTGTCTGCATTTGTATAGAGATAACAAAATTTCTATGTAACAAAGAAGTCTACATCTGTATTGCAACCACAGAGTCCAAAGTTTGTCAACAAATACAAAACATCACTACTAGTTACGTGCATTTTTTCGTCATTTTCATTCAACATGATTCATCCCCTAACGACGCGAGATAATAATCATTTACAACCCAATCGTTTGACATAATCAGTTAATCTTAGAAAAGGTCTTCCGTACCACTAGGTAATTACAAAACCTGTTGACTGTATTTACTTGTTAGCCATCCATCGCATGTTCTTATAGAGTTTATAGGTGACATTTGGATGTTGAACGGGTAATGGTTGCGGGGTAAGAGGAAATAGCGCGGTAGACGGCCGATTCTAATTCGGTCCCAGTGACGTTTGTCGGGCGAAACAATCGAGTTATTCCCAGTGCTAATCTCAGTCACGTGACGTTATGTCGCATTCTAGCCGAAAAGATTCGCGGAAGTCGACTTGCCTTAGATTTCAGTAGTATTTGTTAGATAAATATATAAAGAATGACATTATGACAGCCACATGTAACAGAAATAAAAATGCTATAGAAGACAGTAGGAGTTAGGTAGTTGAATTTAAATCCCATGATTATGAGTGGTTTCGTTTAAGATCATGATAGTCTGTTCCCGGTTACAGCCCAAACTGTAGGCTTTGAAGCCGTAATAACTTAAGGCAGAAGGTCCCTTCTGTAGGAACTGAATAAATAAACCGACTTGGTATAACACGGATCTCACAACTTTTTACGGCAGAAGAACTAAGTTGCGAGGCCAAGTGTAGTTTTTCTCTTTTTCTTTTCCGGTACTACTTCTTGAGCTACAGCTACAGTTTTTTCTCAAAGCCCCACTCTTTCTGTCTCTATGGGTTTCCCTCGGAGGCTTTAATTTTACAATTTTTGTCAAGTCTGGACTGCAAATGCTTCTTAGTCTATTAGATTCTCAAATTTTTATACTAATTTTGACTGAAAATTATTAGTATTCTTTCTTTCATGGCAATTTCGGGCTATAGTCTACTTATTACTTTGCGGGATCGATACAATTTCATAAGTCATAAGACAGGTCCCATTCTTGCTGTCACATTTTACAAGTTATCTTAGACCTTGTATCTAGATAACAGATAAAGGTACAATGATAAATTCACTGCAAATGTAACTTTGTAATTGCATATATATTTATATGGGATAACAAAAGTTATTTATGCAGTTGGTGTATCTCGAAAACTGTTCCAAAATTGCAAAATATTTTATGATTATTACACTTGCTTTATACACTGAACACTAATTGTATTCTAAATTTGAAGCTTCTGTGTCTGCTAGAAGTGCCTTAGAGTTTTAATGATCGGTCAGTCAGTGAGTGACAAAATTTAGAAACTTCGGTTAGTTATAATTCTTAAACTACTGGTGCAAATTTAATGAAATTTGAAATATACTGTGTCTATACAATGCTTACTTGAATACTTTAAATTCAGATTTCTAACTTTATCCACAACGAAGTTACAGGGGTCGAAAATGGCCCGAATTGCTTCGAGAAAAAATGGTACGGCCGTGCCGCATTTTTGCTCGACTTGGCGGGGGCACTGCCGTCGTATTCGTAACACAAAATACAACAAGACGACAGTGATGAATGTAGAGGAAGAGACTTGTAAGGATCGTAGTAAATTGAGATTCGTAATATCTGCTTACTCCTACGGGAAATAGGCGTGATGATATGTATGTATGTAAAACAAATATTTTTCTATCGAAAACCCCTTTCAACTAAAAGCGATGTTAAACTCCAAAAAAAAGATGCACAGGATATTGCTAAACGCCAAAATAGGTTTAATCTAGGATAAGGGGATGCAACAACCAAACACTTAACTTCTATATTTCAATATAGACACTGAAAGTTAAAATTGAAATAAAATATATAGGTATATAAACTACTTAAGTGTTCATGGTTGGAAAATGAACCCAGAAAATCCATTACAACAATTTTATGCTTTATCTTTTCTTTTAATATTTACAGTATTTTATATCAATACTACTCTTACTCCAATACTCTACTATTCTACTCTTGTCATTTAAACCAGAAAAATCTATTAAATGAAAGTAATTTAATTCGGTTTTATCGCATTAACCTACTAGCGCTTTCCCGCAGCTCCGCCTGCGTTAAAAAGTAGCCTATGTTTGACCCCGGGTCTTCAACTATATTCATACCAAATGTCATCAAAATCCGTTTAGCGGTTTAGCCGTGAAAGCGTAACAGACAGACAGACTTTCGCATTTATAATATTAGTATGGATTTATTGTACACCTAACATTTCACACTAACACTTTACATTTTATTTAATGTATGATAATCGCGAAACCATCTATTTCGGAGAGTAACAAGTAAATAATGTTCATTTAAAAACAGTAGTGAGGTCGACAAGTCTCGTATACTTTGCAAACCATTCGTTACATTTATTAAAAAAAATCATTTTTTTAAACTTTACCCAAGAAAGCTTGACATCAGGCCCAACATCAGAGGCCCATCATAAAATAAATGCCAAATCTTAATTTAGGACTTTTGCAACTACTGCATGGAGGGAAATTAATAAATCATCCATACTATAATAATATTATAAATGCGAAAGTCTGTCCGTCTGCTACACAGCCAAACCGCTGAACATATTTCGATAAAATTTGGTATGAATATAGTTGGCTATAGAAAAACAATATTTTTATTTAAATATATTCTTTAACACACTAGTAGCTTATAGATGATATGTAAACATCTTGAAGTATGGAGAGTTTATAAATTGTCCAATCTGTTTTAAATGGTATTGAATAAAGGTACACTGATGACGCTCTAGGGGAGCCTGTTCGTTACATATTATAAACTAAATATTTCCTGCAGCTCCGCCTGAGACAAAATGTAGCCTATGTTTGACCTCGGGTCGTTAACTATATTCATACCAAATTTCATCAAAATCCGTTCAGCAGTTTGGCCGTGAAAGCGTAACAGACAGACAGACTTTCACATTTATAATATTAGTATGGATTCAACTCGCCCGCACAGTCTGTCTGTAATTTTAATTGGAGTCTGAAAGTAACTAGTCTTCCGAGTGCATTTTTAGTGAAGAATAATAAAAAACCAAGTAATAAGGTATCTCAGTTTTGTCAAGTTCAGATAGAAGGAAGCAAAAGAAGATCATAAAGCTGGTCACTTATACAAAAATATTAAAAGGTTAGATTCATTAAGCTATTTGGTAAAACAGAAACAAAATCTTGAAAGAGTTACCGGCTAGTTAATACCTAAAATAATTTGCACAATTTTAAGAACAATCTGCACCTACATGGTACAAAGTGGAACTTCTTCTTAGCGAGTCGACTCTCCCTAAAATATATTAGGTTAGGGAAAAAGCCTTTTCACATATAGTATGTATGAACTTGTAATAAAATCTCTTTAGCTTTCTTTTTTCTTTTCTTTTGGATTTCATTTTGGTATCATTAAAAGTTTAAATTTTAAAGATAATTCCAAATTCAAATCAGGAAAATGTGTGATTTTCATTTGGTTTTCTTACTGTCAAGATAAGTGAATTAAATGAAGAAATTTGACACATTTTAAAATTTTACTATAAAAAAAGGTAAAAATGCAACGCAAGCCGCGAAAAAATTTGCGATGTTTATGGACCTACTGCAGTGTCTGTGAAAGTAGCACAAATTTGGTTTAAGCGTTTTCAATCCGGAAATTTTGATGTCAAAGATGCATTTCGCTCTGGTCGCCCTACTACGGTAGAATTGATGCCTTTTTTGAAAAAGTGGAGCAAGATCGGCATATCAGTAGTTACGACGTAGCTGAAGAACTGGGAATTAACCATGAAACAGTTTTAGCGCATTTGAAAAAAACTGGGTACACAAAGAAGCTCGATAATTGGGTACCTCACGAGCTCACTGAAAGAAACCTAATGAACCATGTACTCATTTGTGATTCTTTATTACGACGTAATGAAATCGAACGATTTTTGAAAAAGTTGATAACTGGTGATAAAACGTGGAAAACGTACGACAAGAACGTGCGAAAAAGGTCGTAGTCAAAGGCCGGTCAGGCTTCACTGACTGTGGCGAAATCCGGGTTAACTCGCAACAAGGTGATGCTGTGTGTGTGGTGGGATTGGAAGGGCATTATTCATTATGAGCTGTTACCACCAGGCAGGACCATCGATTGTGAACTCTACTGCAAACAACTGATGAGATTAAAGCAAGAAGTTAAAAGAAAGCTGCCGGAATTAATCAACAGAAAGGGTGTGGTTATTCACTAGACCTAACACATCTTTAGCCACTCAGCAAAAGTTAGGAGAGTTTGGCTGGGAGGTGTTAATGCATCCGCTGTACCGCTGTATAGGCCTGACCTTGCATCTTCAGAGTTCCACCTGTTTTGGTCTCTTCTAAATTCTTTAGGCAGTGTTAGGTTAACATCACACGAGAACAGCCAAAACCACTTATTGCGTATTTTAATCAGAAACCTCAAAATTTCTATAAAAATGGGATCATGTCCCTACCTACAAGATGGCAAAAAGTAATCGAACAAAATAGCACCTGCATACTTTAGTTAAATGTAAATAAACTATACTAAAAATGTTTTGAATTTTCATAAAAAATGCGAAGAAACTTTTTCTCCAACCTTTATTTGTGAAGACCAATATTCAGCCACTGACAAGGCAATTGTACTGGTGTCCAACTAGTGACTGGTCCTAAAATTTAAAAAATTCCCAGGGGTAAGTTAACATCGGGCAAGCATCGCTTGTGAAACTAAGGTTGGCTGGAAAAAATTGAAATAATGCCTTTGTACTGAAATGTTAGTGTTATTTTTTTATTTTACTTTCGTGATTGGTACAATAAAGTGTATATCTATCTAACATTGAATCATATAGGTATTTTATGAAATACTCTGTTGTTATCTAATGGAGTAAAACTAATTCTAAAAGAAGCTGGACTCATTTTGCCAAGGCTGGTGTTCACATCAGCCAATGATTGTGACAAATTAGTGCACTGGATGAGAATAAAAAGAAAAGGCACACAACTGTCCTGTTCTATCATCATCATCATCCTAGCACCTTCCGGCTATCTAAAGCTTATCCTTATCAGTTTGCTTCGGGGCCCAGGGTTCGCTTTATTTAAATTTTCGCTCATTTGTTTAATATCCAGTGCCGCTAAATCTAGGACCATGATATACAGAGTACCCTAGGCTCTGAAGTGTAAGCTGACGACGCAACTAGGAAAACACGCTAGGATGAACAGTTTAATTAAATAACTATTTGGCGCTATAGTGATTGATGTGAAATAAAAAATGAAAACTAAAACTTGAAGCATGATTACTATTTCATTTATATTTAAATAATACTTGGATACACTATTACTTTTTACAGGTTATTATCTGTTTAAAACTTATGTGCTAATAAATTATAACAATTTTAGGTGTTGACAATGAACTATTGCATTTCTAGCAATATATGTGTTAAGATGATTCAAAAGGTCACAACAACTGAGTGCCTTTACAGCTTCCAAGGGTGACTTTATAAACAAAATGAGTAAGACCAAGGATGCAACCACCCAATGTCATCAGAAACATTGATGGTATGTGGTGCAGCTCTTACTAGGGAGGTTTTAAATGAAATAGGGTGCTTTGTCAAAAAATAATAATAATAATATGGGTTAGAAATAAATGCTTATTTACATCAAGAATAACGAAATTGGCCTGTGTTCAGTTCAATCTCAATGTCAGGTGTTTGAATTTGTCATCAACAACTATTGTGTTGTTGCAAAGAGTTAGATAAAATACCATCACAGTTTAATACATTACCAAACACTAACATATCAAGAAACAATTTGTTGCAGTACCAACCTGATGAAGCGCAGTCAAGCCGTCAACATTGGCAGTGTTGATATCTGCGCCCATTTTCAACAGCCTCTGGACTTCGTCCTTGTCACCCGCGGTACATGCTGCCAGAAACACTATACCCGAAGAGAACTGGATCCTCGAAGCCCGCTTGGGCATCGGAGACTGTTTGTTGGTGTCGGATTCCTCCCATCTTTTCAACTGCTCCGCTCGCTTGAATAGCGCCGATGACGACCGCGTATCCGTCATTTTAACTAGTGATAAAGCACTTGGTACTCAATATGGTTCATATGGACACTTATCGCGGTGCATAGATTATGTTTTTATTACATACAGTACACAAACGCCGAGTCCATAACTTAATTGCCAAAAAAGGAAACATGAAAGAGGAAACGTTCCAGGGAGATTGAAATTATGCTGCTTTCATACGATCATTGTTCGAAACACTTGTTGAATTAATCCAATTTCACACACAATCACTAAATCTATATACATGACATAACCAATAAGCTACACATTTAGCGTGGCAGCCATTACGAGAATAAATTTAACAGCCAACTTCCTACCAAAATGTAAAAAAGAAAAACTAGGCAGCATCGGATGAGAATGACGGCAACAGAATACTACTAGCGCTCCCTAGCGGCGACCGATTTACTACTGCATTGTTGCCATTATTTAAAATGTTGTTTATGGTACGTAAAATGTTTTTCTACTTCATCAGTTTGTTTTCGTTGCCCTTTATTTTAAACTTGTAAATATCTGTATGGGTCCATTTATTTATTATTTTTCAGTATTTGTTGTTAAGGCGGCAATAGAAATACCTATTACGATTCATGAGATACTGCCTGGTAAAAGATATAAGATACCATTATATTGACCTCTTGAAAATCGCCTAAAGGTTAAATTAAAAACTATTTAATTCTGAGGCCAAAAAGCTTTAAATATAACTTATTGGATATGAAGATTCCTTAATATTACATAAGAATGACTGATAGGCATTTTTTCATAACCAATTTTGTAAAAATAGCTACTTGAGAGGAGCCCTGTTTTTGAAAAGTGCGAATAATTTTTGTTCGATATCGAATGATTTTCTTTCGATAACG
Organism: Euzophera pinguis; assembly: GCA_947363495.1. NCBI lineage: Eukaryota > Metazoa > Arthropoda > Insecta > Lepidoptera > Pyralidae > Euzophera > Euzophera pinguis. Next base: position 3,845,123 of record OX376154.1, read on the forward strand.
AAGAATTTTTGTTCGATAATGAACGATTTTCATACGACATTATATGTCATACATTTTAAAAATGGCGCTACTGATTATGAGCCTACTGGATACATCTGTGGTGACTATGCTTAACTACTTATCGGGACAAGTGGCTAGAAGTTCTTCAAAATGTTGTTCGTCGGGGCCCCGATTATCTTTAATGAGGTAACGCATTACACAGAGAGAGAGAATGAGTTTGAGTGATGGACGTCTTACCTACCTAACCTTAAATGTTAAAGAATACGGGTGTCAATGACTACCCCCCTAAACTGCCACCTTTAATAGGATGTACTTAAATTGAGCCTTTTCATTTGTAGGTACAGGTATTTTTTTACTCGACTTCGTCAGGAGGAGGGTTATGTTTTTCGAGAGTATGTATGAAAGTATGTATGTATCATCATTTGGCATGCTTTGCAGCCTAAACTGCTCGATGGATTTTAGCTTGAGAGGTAACTATCGTTAGAATCGTATTTACTGTGAGCGTGACACTGGACATATCAGAATAAAAAAACACAAAAAGGTGGATTTTTTTGGGATTTTTCATTTTCAAATTTCCGGTAACTTGTTTATCGACTTCATTACGCGAAAACAAGTTCCCTTACTAAAAATAATTTATATTTATCAGCCTACCTTCGGGTAACAGATATACGTAATATGTAATTCTCAGGAAGATTTGGAAAAAACGACTGTGGCAACTAGACGGACAAACAGATGACTTGAGTGATCCTATTAGAGTTTATAACGCCGCACAGGCACCCTTTAAGAACTAACAGGGGTGTGTTGCCCGCACGCTATATTAACTGAGTGGACACTGTCCTTCTATCTCGGCAGACACTCACCTATGATCAGCAACGTAAAGATGTAGCTTAGAAATTAGATGACTTTCTACAAGCTAAGCATCAGACCTGTCATGACTTACGCCAGCGTGATTTTCGCACACGCGGCCCCATCCCTCCTAAATAGGCTACAATTAATTCAGAATAGGTTCACACGCAGAGCCACGGGATCACCCCCGGGGACTCAAACTCGTGACCTACATAAAGACCTAGAACTTCCGTCCGTGAAGCACTTCATCAAAAAAACGTCACAACGTTACTTTGAGAGGTGCCCTTCCCATCCCAACCCGTTAGTTGTGCAGGCAGCAGACTACAGCCCGATCAGAGATGCCCCCCTGCGGCACAGACGCCCGAGGAATGTTCTCTCTGACCCAGACGACCCCATCACGGTGGCCAACAAACCCTTTGAAAATCTCCAGACTCGCCGGAGTCCGGGATTTTCAATAGGCACATACAACCGTACCCGCCGGCGAGTACGACGTAGTAGGAACAGTAGCTCGTTTTCCAGGTACCGAAATGTACCAGGGCGCTTCACGCCACCGATAGGTTCTTAGTAGGCCCTTCAGGCACAATAGTGTCGGCCCTTATGGCATTGAGCGTTTGCTACCGCTCGCGAGTTTGCATTGCTCGCTTGATCAAAGGCAAAGCCCATGGCCGAGGTTCGTCCCAACTGGGAGCCCCTTGTGCATTTGCCGAAAAGGCTGAGGGTTAATAGCCTCAAACTGTCCCGCTGTAAATTTTAAAGCTCACAGGAGCTAAAATTGTAGGTCATTTCAAAAAAAAAAAATGTGGACAGGTCCAATCACTAATTTGATTCACCTCACTAGTCGAGAGCAAAAGCTCTCTCTCTTTGCTTGCGGCAGCCAAACTAGATGGTCGAGCGCGCACCGCTCCCATATATTTTAATCTGTTTAGATTCGCCTTGATTTTCAAAGTTACTTGTTAAAATATTTTTTCGTGTGTGTAAAATAAATACACGGCATCTTTTCCGTAAATGCCATTGTTTTTCTTGAATAAACCAGCTAGCCATAAACCCACGCCATAAGTTCCTTTTTCCCTTTAGAGGTACAGAACCAATCGAGGACAACCGAGAAAGCATGTAAAATCGGCGAGCTGAATTGGCTAGTAAACTTTTTCATGAAAATGTCTAATTCGTAAACCATTTCGAGGAATAGGCTTAAGGAACAGATTACATTATTCAGATCTTTAGATAAGCAAGTATTTTTAAAGAAAATCGCAGAAATCCCAATGACTTTCATTTTTTAGCAAAGTTAACGTATGATGTAGCCGGATAACGTCCGGCTATTCACATTTAATTTTTTAGGTTGGTAGCACAGGGTAGTAAATAAATATTTTTTGTTTGGTAGCTCTAATTAGGCGCTTCACGTACTTGTCACCCATGTCAAATGTCATCTCTGTTCAAATAAACATAACCCATATATAACCTAACTACATCTTCATTACATTCATTCATACATTTTAATAAAGAATCGGTGTCCAATTATTGAAAAATCAGATGTCAACGGATGAAGGGACGGCAGTAAAGTCCAATAAACAGGCCAATATGCAATAGATACGAGAAAAGGGGATAAATACCTAGATATTTGGCGATTGTAAACAAACAAGAAACCAACTCGCGGCTTGCGGTCCATCTTGACTTTGACATTTGACACTGACATACATATTTTTAATACCTTAGTAATTTTTGCTTTCTTGCAGTTCGAGATGGCCAATATAGCTGCGTGACGTCATCACTATAAAATCTTTAAAATTAAATAACAAAATAAATATAATTTTAAGAATTTTTTCGTTTAAATTGTATCTCCGAAATAGTCTATTCTATCAATAAATTATATAAAATACACAATTTATTTTTTAGTTGACTAGCCAATTATATTAGTATGATTTCGAATGACTTTCATTCGACAGAATAGGGGTCAAACTATTTTCAATCGACTCACCGATTTAACCAGATTTAACATACTCGAAAATAGCCCTTATGGTTGTGGTTTGGTTTGGTAAATACTTATTTACATTTATTACGATTGCTCCTGGCTATTAATTATTCTGTGCTCCTGGTCTTACGAATTGAGTTAAGCTTTAAGCGATGATGGTAGGGCTTCATAACTGCCAAATCTGAAACTGTTACCTACCTATTAAACAAACACGTACCCAAATAACAATATTACTCCTAGCGGAGCACGTACCTATCCTTAACTTAGTATGCAACTGTGATACGCTTAGACGTAACACAAGATGAATTGAAACATTTGATTTCTTACCAACAATAACTTTTACATGTGTGCCAAATACTTAGTAATAATAAGTTAAAAAAATAACTTTTCTTGGTAAAGTTTATTTTTTTAGTTGTAGTGTAGTTGTAGTCCATTTCATAATTTTTTTAGGACCATGACAGAACTTAATATTTCTGTGACCTTCATTAAATATTAACTTCTGCCCGCTGTCACGCATGCGTACCGGGAATAGTATTCGAATTTGGAGGCATTTGGTTAAAGTTAAGAGATCATGGTAACCCCTCGAAGTTAGCTAACCAAAGTTCACTACACTATGGATTCTTTACTTTTTTAATACGAGATATTAAATTGAAATTGAGAACAAACTTAACTAAACAATGGCCGCCAATGCGACCTCTAGTGGTTACAAATGGAAACATTAGTTGCAAGTTGGAGTCAGAGCAGAAATGATTCAAAATTCAAGATGGCCATGTGTCACGATGGTGTCTTGAAGTGTTGTCGTTAACTTTATTGTTTTGTGTGAAAAAGTGTTTTTCTACGATGGCTGACTTAAGTGTTGATGTTTCTAAGTTGCCGGATGATATAAGAGACAAATTAGCCGAGTTGGACTTGGAGTTATCTGAAGGTAAGTGTACAGCAAACTTGCGTTTCTTCAAGATCGATAATTTGTTAAGTTTGATTATTTGGTATAAACGAGCAATTTCGGGTTGTAATTGCTATTATTTGCATTTATTACAAACTTGTCCTTTGTAGCTATTTATTGCTTGGAGCTGGTTTTGATAGTATTGACGTAATCTTTGACAGCTGATAGGAAATCTTGATGTTTTTAGGGTAGGTAAATAAAAGATGTTGTTGGGAGTATAATTTTTTGCTGGTTAATTATATCGGTGCTAGCTGTTTACGGTCGAGTTGTTTCGTGTCACACATGGCCTGTTATGGTATGCGAGGAAACAATGCGATATAGATATAACGGCAAGTTTGTACGCTTTTAACTTCGTACTGCACATCCGCCGATGAAGTGTCCTATCGCATCACCTAACTAAACTTATTAGCTCTTGTTCGCTTCTCTTCTACTTGTTCACGTTCTACACAAGTTGCAATATTCAAATTGCATATGAAATGTAAACATAACTTCAAAGTATAGATCAGTAGACAAATAACTTCTAATAAGGTATCTTTTTGTCCTGATATTGACATTCCCCATGCTTAAAAGCATTTTGCTTATTACTCGTTTTTGAGCTTTACTTGAAACATTCATCAATCAATCAAAAGGTCCTAAGAAGTGATCTAATCGCACGGTAGAGCACAGGCAAAGTTCCATTGTTAAAAATACAAATCCTTTAACTCACACTGTTCAAATATAATTAGTAATTATTTGTATACTTTACTAATTACAAATTGTATTTTGTTTACTAGAACGATTTTAATTTGCAAAATAGTGGCCTGTTTATATTGAAAGTATGTATATATTGTGTCTAAACTATCCTCCATTCCCTGTGGTTGGTACTACTGGCTATTTTTTACCTGTGTTACCACTATGAGTCATCCTACCAAAATGCATGTTAATTTAATTTAGTATCGACTTAATCTAATGTTATAATTCAAGTTAAAGTCGAATTTAATTTAATTCCTTATTCAATTTAATTCAAATTCAATTTATATCTAAATTATTTCATTTTTCCAAATTCAATTTACAAATCACAATTTACAATATTTGATTTATTTTGCTTGCTGCCAAAATGTTTATGAGTGCTGTGTTCACCTGTAATTGGGTTGCATGCTAGCACATTTGTGGGAATGTCTATTGTATGTTATTTCATGTAACCTGTTGGTGTACCAAATTGAATAAATAAATAAATAAATGAGCTCTTGTAGTAGTATGGGTTAATTTTACCCATATTACTCAAAGTTTATCGAATATGTGTTGTTAGGCAGAGAAATGCTAGCTCCTAAAATAAAAATCAAATGACTACCGATTTATCCACTCCTTCATGTTTTAAACACAAAATTTCTGAAACTATTTTGATGATGAAACCAATCTTATTTTTTCATAAGTAGGTATTATACTTCAAGAATTTCTGAAATTCCCACAGAAATGAGAGCAGAGCCCTGAGCTGCTCATATTTTACAACCATTTAGAGATCATTTGTTTCTATAACTAGATGTTATTAATTAGATGAATACACAAACCATTTTCTTTTCTGTTATGGACTGACATACACCCATACATTACCCCTTTGTTGCAAGCACCCATTTATTGCTAACTAGTGGTATTCTGCAGCTCCACCTATGTTGAAAAGTAGCCTATGTTTGACCCTGGGTCTTCTACTTTATACTTACAAAATGTCATCAAAATCTGTTGAGCTGTTTGGCCATGAAAGTATAACAGACCGAGAGACTTTCACACTTAAAATATTAAGTATGGATAAGTCTTCTTCATCCTAGAGTCCTCAAATCCATCTTCTGATACAATCCCAAGCCGTGGGCACCATATCTATAAGCATGATATTACATTTGACACTATTGGTTAATACAATGGAGCAAATGCTGTCTAACCTCCAAAACACAGGGAAACTAGACCTATTAGTATCTTGATACAGGTGTGTCTGGATCAATGAATGACTTATTGCCATGTGCCCTTGGAAACATTGAATTATCTTTGTGAAAATTTACAAATATTATTTAATAAAAAAAAACAACTAAGCTGTAACTGGGAAATGCTATGTTAAAGAAGACTTATTATTAGTTATAGAATGCATGTTAAGCCTAGGCAGCCGGGACTGCCATCTGGTGGTTGTTAAAGGAATCAAATAGAGACAGTTAGCAAAAACACAGTTCAGAAAATCTCTGACATAGTACAGGGTAACCCACTTGATATGTCAAGCCTGCAATGTTCTAACTAAGCAGGCTAAAAAAACAAAACACTGTATGCTTCTCGACAACTAGGAATGTAAGTTTATTTAAAAAGCAAGAATAAAACACTGGAACTGCTTACATTCTTAAGAAAAATAACATCTGTATTAACACATTAATCTTATAAAACCCAGTCAACTGATTTTCTCTTGTTCTGTAGAATAATAGCTGAACTCGAGAGGTGAAGTAGAAAGGTGAAAAAAAATATTGGACCAACTTTTTAGCATCTAGTAATGTTACATGGTTAATTCGTATTAACATAATTTTCTGCAATTTTACCAAATAAAAACTATTTTGATCAAAGTTTCAGAAAAATATTGCAAAAAAAAAAGGACTACGGGAGATATTTCCTCCATTTGAGGGTTGTCGTTATTACAAAGAATGGTACGAATATTGTAAGGCAGTTCGCACACGGCGCTATTCCAATTTAACTTGAATATACTAGTCGCACGAGAGTATCTTTCATAAAAAATCAGCTATGTCCGCAGACAACGTGATTTATGCGACGATGCTAGCATGTCTTACGTCGTACGCGACTTGCATCGCAGTCCCCTCGCAGTCGCGTCACACGAATCGCATAGCGCCGTGTGCGAACTGCCATACGGTATGCCATATATATCAATGTCACGTCACAGTTGTCACAAATGTTTTCTAAGGTGTTAATTATGTTGCTATTGTTCTAAAATTCTTATGGGGACTCTTTGTTAGAACTGAGGAAAATAAATATTTTAGGTTTGTAGTACAAAGCACAAATCCTTTAAGGGTATTAATAAACCATACATACACAAAACATTAGAATAGAAACAAATGGTTGGTTGTTAATAATTTCAAAAAAAGTTAGATCATACCAAAACTATTTTTTGTAAATTATTGCCAAAATAAAACCAATTTAGTATGTATGGCAAGAAGAGTTCTTATTTATAGAGTTACACACTCTGCAAGCCAACTTCATATAGTAATTTTATTCATATTTTAGGATTCATTTAAATTTTATGAATATTGACTTAAATTAAAAACAAGATTGGATAGAGATAAAAATGTATATTGCTTTCATAATTTGTTGTCCGAATTGAAAAAAAAGAATCACTGTTTTTTCTGTTTTACATTAGTTCTTGTAGCATACATAATCAGTATTTACGTTAAGGAAGAAACATTACATTGGTTTCATATTCTTAGCAAGACCTAGTTGTTAAGTGTCAATATCAAGAGCGTTACAAGCTTTAGAATTGCCTGTGGGTAGTAACAAGTTGTTTGGGTGTACTCATTTAAGCAATTGCCTTTTATTGAGAACTTTGTACTTTGCACGGGCTATTGAACGTCAAAGTATTTATGCTCTTTGAAGATTTTCGATTTAATTTTTTTCTTTGTAACCATATAATTTATATTAAGTAAATGTAAAAGAAATGTTTTTGCTTTCGTCTTTACTGAAGACAAAGTGCCAGTGGCATCTTTCTTTGCTCTTATTAATCTTCTTATGAGCCTAAAGAGATCATCTGTTAGGCATAGGTATCTTGATATTATTCTACATATTTGGAGCGACGTTTTAAGTAAAGGAAATTACTGAAATAATACTAAGATAAAAGAAAACGTCAAAGGGTTGCAATGATGATTTTTTTCTTTGTTACCATTTTCAATGAATTGTCAACCCAGCATATTATTTTACCCTTTCTATTATATCTAGATAGATAGATCTATCTAATAAATACAAAAAAACCCAGAGGTTCAACATGCTTCCTTGGTATAGGACCCCTTATGCAAGATAAGATACCCTTTCTATCCGGTCACAGTGCAGGTGGCTTGACCTCATACTTTTCCCAAATTGATGGCTTACGTAAAATGAGACCGTGTCGTCCTAGGCTACTCTTTTTCTCATCTTAGCGTTTTCCCGGTTTCGTCCTGTTCGCTTCGGAGCACAGGGTCCGCTTTCCTATCAATTAAGCTACTGTCTAGAAATATAATCGTAGATTTCTATTAATGAAGGAATATATAATATATATAGAATATAATATATATATATATATATATATATATTTATATATATATATGTAAAATTGATTTCGATCGACACCTTTTGTGTTACGTATCGAACAAAGGGCTCGGCATACGCTGCGTGAATATTTATCATTTATACTGAAAAGGCTTCTGCGAATTTGTATAAGCGAATTAATTATTGTTTTGTGTTATTTTACTTTATAATATTTTGCTAAAGCGAATTACATTTTCAATGTGTTTTGTTTACCGAATTAAAAATTAAAAAAAAAAAAATTAATAAGAGGTATCAACGTTATTACAAAGTATGTAAACGGCGGATTTAAATCAGTGTTAAAATATCAATGTTAATTATTTATAACTAAGTTGATCATTTTATTTAGACTTTGCTAGAAGATACTTTGTTTAATACCTAGGTGGTATATTATGGATATGTTGCAAAAGGCGACTCAATACTTATATTATCATGCTTAAGCGGACCTTGGGCTCATCTGTATTGGAATGCAGGCGGAAATACGCTGACATGATGATGAGAGTGACGTAACTTTTATGCCGAAATTTTCACTAGTACGAAGCCATAGTGGTATTTTTAACTATTTTTATGTACCCTTGACTCCACGGCAACCAGCTGAGGATAACGCCGGGAAAGCTGAGATGAAAGAGAGATATTATAAATTTTAAAAACAATTTGAAAACCTGTGCGCTCTTTCGATTTCGTTTCATTATTTGCTGAATTGTTAATTGTTTTAATTTACTTGCTTTGCTCAATATCCTTACTAACATTATGAACATTGCTATGTGCGAAACCAATCATTCAGAATTCCGTTTTCCATATAAAACATACTACGTACAAAATCCTTCCTCTTGCCCTTCTTTGGATTATTAACATGTTTCCTCAGCCTATGTATACTGTCATCCTTATCATTATTGTATATGGCAACCATCATGCATGGATCGAAATAAAGCCAGAGGCAGGGAGGAGGTTTACGTAGCCGCTAGCGTTTCTGCGTCACTAAAATCTCATGGTAGAGATGCTTACGGAAAACTGGTGAGTCGAATGATTTTCATTCGACTTTGATCGAGTCATACTTTTCAAAGATAAGGCTCCTGGTCTCAAGGCAATTAGGTTGATAAGCAGGTCATAATAATGCTGAGTGTTCTCAATGTCTATGCCATACTAGTAGCCGTGGATTGTAGCCCTTATAAATCTCTATTCAAACTGACGCGAATCCGGCGCGACTGTCGGGACCCCCACAGAAATAAGAATATACAAATAGAAGTGCCATTAGCGAACCAGTTAACTTTGGCACACGCTACGGCACTTCTACAGATTCTTATTTCTGTGGGCGTCCCGCCAGTCGCGCGGGATTCGCGTCAGTTTGAATGGACCTTAACGCTTAGATCATGATGACTTTATGAGATAAGTATAATATTATCTTCTCCGCTATTTGCGCTTTGCAAGTGGTGGTAAATTAATTTCAATAATAATTGACGTCAATAACTGATAATAATATCCAGTATTGAATAAGTGTAAACAATTTCGTATGAAATTGATGAATTATTGAAATATGTAATGCGAGTGTATGAAATCGAATTATCCTTTTCCCGTGTTTTGCTTTCAAGCTGTTGAGTAACTGTGTTGTAAAATTGTTATGATAAGATACTATTTTATCAATATGCGCATGTTCGAAGAATATTTGTTATTATTAGTCACTTTTTACATAAAAAGTATTGTTCACATAAGAAAAAATAAACGGGCATTGACATGACCCTGTACTATTTCTAATCTATCAAAAACGACAGTCTCAAATTACAATACATTCTGTCGTAAAAGCACTGTCGCCTGCGAAATTTGGTACGAGTAAGGTCAAAGGCAACCTTTGGCACGCATTTTAATATGTTTTCGCGATTGTTACACACTAAATTATACTATATTAATGCAGCTTTTTCTAAATGTGGCCTTTGGATCTTTAGGTTTAGGCTCTTTCTTCCTTACCGGATTATTGATTTTTTTTTATAATCTCGGATATCGATAGTATTGATATGATCAATTTAATCGATTTTTGATAATTAATCGAAAATAATCGATTATTAATTGCAATACCAAGCAATTAAATCGATTACATCGATGGTTGAAATGGGTCGATATAATCGATTATATCAAAGCATTGGTTTAGATATTATTCTTATGCCAATTGTGATATATTTAGGACGTGCCAGATTCGGTATAGTACTATTTACGTCGAAATAGTTCAGTGGGGTCATATAACTTAGTACGTGTGGTAAACTCACCAACATTATGTATCGATTACTTATCGATAGTATCGATGTAATCTGTAGTATATCGATTTTCAACAATTAATCAAAAATTATCGATTAATGAATTATTTTTTAATTACCAAGTATTTAAGGATACTATACAGATATATCGGTACTCGGCGGCGGGAGTGTACAGCGGGCATTACACAAATCATCGTCATTTAACTCATACTGTAAAAATAATTGTACTTAATAAATTTTATGTTATCAAAAATTAGGTACATCTACATAAACATATGGGTATATTTTTTCTGTAATATTACATTTTATCAGTACACAAATAATATCTTTACCGATACATTAATGTACAGTACTGTAGTGATATAGAAAATCAATTTCGGTAGAATGGCGTAACGATGATTTTGTTTGTATGAGCGAGCCCAAGAAGTAACCAATAAAGTTGGCGAGGCTTAACTGTGGCACGCAGGGGACGCTCTCATGGCCCTTCTACTTATATCGTTTTAATTGCATTTAGTACCACTATCGATATTATCGATACATAATCGATTAGTTAGATTATCTTTTCAACTATCTGAGAATCTATTATTAATCGATTATCTGGAAACACTACCGTATGGAAATAAGGCCGTGATAAAATATATGTATGTTTATGTATATTTATTTATTAGTATTTAAACCCGGATCACAACTAAAAAGGGGTCAGCTTGGAGCTGAATAGAAAATTAAAAGTAAAGTCGTAGCGTCGCGGAGATAAATTATTAATCTAAGGTATGTATGGAAGTATGGAATGACCGAACGAGCGAAGCAGCGTCTCTATTAAGGGACCAGCCTGTTCTGCTTTTGTTCCGGAAAATGTAGATTCCGGGAAAAGGTTGCACACATCTGTCAGACAGAGGGGGTTTGACGTCACAAAAATGTAGCGAAAGTGTGGTAACTCAATATTTTACGATTTTGAAGAATGTTATTCTGTATTATTATTAATATTATGACAATAACCAATGGAATTAGATAAAAGAAGGCATTTTATATCATAACAAACTACGAAAACAAGTGAATAGTTGAAAATTCCTGGAGATTCCATAGTTGAAATATAAGAAGTTATAACTCTTAATTTCATTTATCTTGAGTTATGTAGCTTCTTTCTCAACGTATATTGATTACCGGTACCACGATATCGCAAGGGCTACAGTTTGCGATACCAATGTATGGAAACGATTCATTATCGCAAAAGAAAAGTTGATTTTTTGGTAGAGATAGGAGAGGGGTACTGACCGTTTATATTTTCTTACGTGTACAATACTACTGAATCGCTCCGCTAGGAGGGCCATCCCGATAATAGCACTCACGGTTTTGAATATTTAAAAAATAGCCTAGATCGTGGTTTGGTTATGTTATGGTAAATACGTTAAAGTGATTTTCAATTAACAATATTTGGCCTCAAAACAAAAAGTGTAAAAGGTCGGGAGATGTTTGTGGAGGTGTCCCCCGAGGGACCAAACAGGGGAGACAAGTCTACGTCACAGAGCTGACGACCAACCTTCATTAATGGAAGGCTTTCGATAAAGAAGAAACGATTGTAGGGACAGCAGGAAGGCTATTCTCAAATAAACTTGGTCAGGTTCTATTAATTAGTCACATTCACGCACGAAATGTTCTGTACAAACAAATTGCGTGTATTTTTGTAAAAAAATGTTAATAAGGAAAAAAAAAGTTACATACCATAAAATGCTGGGTTTGCGTAATCGCTTTGGCAATGTATTTGTTGTCTAGAATAAAAGCCGTGAAAGATCTGGAAAAGGCTGACCCCAGACTCCAACAACACACTCAACGATGAGAGATGTATAGAATATATATTTTTTACACTATTTAATTCAGTAGACAAACAGACGTACGGCCCACTTGATGGGAGGTCACCGTAGGTATGGTGATGCCTGCAAATTTATAATTGTAACATTATGTATTTTTATTCTGTAAAAGTAAAACCCGTTACCACTCGTTACTATTTTTTGCTATTTTTAAACACCACGTGTGGAGACTTTCATTGGCTCATTGTTCATATTTAACTAAGCATTGTTCTTAAATTTTACTGTTCCAAATAAAATATTAACACATAACACATTGAAGTTGTAAAAATTAAAAACGTAATGATGCATGTACGGTCAGCTCCAAAAGCGCATGCCTAAACTGTAGTACATTTTGTTTTGAAAGTTATACATACACTTTTGCTACTGACTGGACATGCAGGTAAATAAGTGCCGATACTATAAGATACTTCATTTATAATCTACACGTGTAACACACAATACAATATTGGTGTGGTGACAATAGGTACTGCCGGTACTACTTATTATGCCGGATTTTAGTTCTGGTTACGCATACATATTCGTAAAGTCTAGACTGATTTAATCCCGTGTACCTAACATTATATTATCACCTGTGATGTGATTAAAATAAAACAACATCGCATCGTTTGTCTCTGCTATTATCCAACTGTTTTTTGGGATGTTTTCACTAATAGACAGGGCAGGGTTATTATCTAAGATGCTTGCAAAGTTGGGGCGAGGCCGATAACCCGACAAACGAAAGAAAAGCCATTGTTGTGTTAGGTTATCGGCGTTGAAAGATAAATTAAAAACCTAAATAAAAAAACGTAAAATTTGTTGATTCCCAGCCTAATGAAAATGAGTTAATTTCGGGCGTGATAACTACTACCACGCGCACGCAGTCGCGGGCAACAATCAGTAAACATGTGAATAGTGGATTTGACTGTGAATTGGTATTATTTGCAGCTGTACAAACATTGGATCTGTATAAAACTAGATACCTACCCCTTTCGAGTAGGTATCTAGTTTTATACAGATCCAAAATTATCCAATTATTAACATGCATGTTTACTAACACGATAGTGTAGGCTACCAAGCAAAAATTAAGATCTCTAATTCGAATTACACGACGTCATTCTATTTAGAGATGCGAAGTGCATTTTACTGGTAGAATAATTTCCACGATTAGTTCAGTATTTTAGCGATTCGCCAAAAAAGTTTTTGGTGACAAGTGTCGAAACTTTGCACACATACAAAAATACACGAATAATTTTATAAAATTTTAAGATGTTTAAAAAATAGTGCGATATAAATATTAGTCGTACTCTAAATGCATTTTTAAGATTTGACTTATAAATGTATAGCTGACAACCAACGAACTCGAACTATAAGAAAGAAAGAAAAAAAAAATTATTTACGCACAAATAAATAATTTTCTTTATCAGAATTTGAGTACACAGATTAAAATTCACATTGTCAACCATAAACTCTCTATAATATATGTTCTCTGTGGTAGATCGGAATTTCACTTTACCTACCCGTTCCCTAACACCTCACTGTTTTTTATGTTAAACATGACGCATCGCAAACCCGTTTCGGAGTCTGACTAAGCTGTCTCCATGGCCTCTGCGTATTTCGAAATGGTTCTGACAAAAGTATATTACTATTTTTATGTGCGTATGAACGTATTCTCCTTGTTGAAATAAACATTGCAATAGAGAATCCATTCTCGGAAAACACGAAATATAATTAAATATGTATTATTATTTGCTTTTGTATAGTATTTTTAAGTATTTATGTATCATATTTATAAGTAGTTTATTTAATTAAGGTATTTCTTTTATCAAAATAGTATTGTTCTTGTTGCACAACTTCTTCCACCTGTCTTTTTATAATTGTATTGCTGTAACGTCCAGGTTGATCGGAAGAGATCTCTAAATGGGATAAGTCCACCGTTGCATTTATATTTAGTTTCTGTATTTACTGTGATGCTATTTTCTGTGCAATAAAGTTACTGCAAACAAATAAACAAACAATAAATGTCGCAGTTCAACAAATATCTGCAATTAATGTCTATCGAATTCAAACAATGTTCTTCCCAGTTTATTTGGGTTCGGGCCTCCTCGTAACTCAAATCAATGTTCTTCCCAGTTTACCTGGGGTCGGGCCTCCTCGTAACTCAAATCAAACAATGTTCTCTATTAAAATTTCTCTATACTTTAAAATATTTAATAATAAGTTGGGGAAAAGTTTCTTCGCAATACGTTGGGGAAAAAGTTTCTTCGCAATTTTTTAAGAAAATTTAAAACATTTTTTGATGTAATTTATTTACATTTAACTAAAGTAAAAGTATGTGGGTGCCATTTTGTTCGATTACTTTTTGACATTTTGTAGGTAGGGACATGATCCCATTGCTTTAGAAATTTTGAGGCTTCTGATCAAAATACCGCGACAAGTGGTTTTGCCAGTCCTCTCGTGATGTTAACCTGACACTGCCTAAAGAATTCTGAAGAGACCGAAACAGGTGGAAATCTGAAGGTGCAAGGTCAGGACTATACGGCGGATGCAATAACACCTCCCAGCCAAACTCTCTTAATTTTTGCTGAGTGGCTAAAGATGTGTGAGTTCTAGCGTTATCATGATGAAAAACCACACCCTTTCTGTTGATTAATTCCGGCCGCTTTCTTTCAACTTCTAGCTTTAATCTCATCAGTTGTTCGCAGTAGAGTTCAGAATCGATGGTCCTGCCTGGTGGTTACAGCTCATAATAAATAATGCCCTTCTAATCCCACCACACATACAGCATCACCTTGTTGCGAGTTAACCCGGGTTTCGCCACAGTCTGAAGCCTGACCGGCGTATGACCACGATTTTTTCGCACGTTCTTGCCGTACGTGATCCACTTTTCATCACCAGTTATCAGCTTCTTCAAAAATGGTTCGGTTTCATTACGTCGTAATAGAGAATCACAGATGAGTACACTGTTCATTAGGTTTCTTTTAGTGAGCTCGTACCCAAATATCGAGCTTTTTTGTGTACCCAGTTTTTTTCAAATGCGCCAAAACTGTTTTGTGGTCAATTCCCAGTTCTTCAGCTACGTCGTAACTACTGATATGCCGATCTTGTTCCACTTTTTCAAAAATGGCATCCATTTTATCCGTAATAGGGCGACCGGAGCGACGTGCATCTTTGACATCGAAATTTCCGCATTGAAAACGCTCAAACCAAATTTGTGCTACGCTCACAGACACTGCACTAGGTCCATAAACATCGCAAATTTTTTTCGCGGCTTGCGTTGCATTTTTACCTTTTTTGTAGTAAAATTTTAAAATGTATCGAATTTCTTCATTAGATTCACTCATCTTGACAGTAAGAAAAACAAATGAAAATCACACATTTTCCTAATTTGTATTTGAAATTTTGGTATCTTCTTTAAAATTTTAACTTTTTATGATACTTACCAAAACCAGCCATATACAAATAGTGTAGCCAAAGAGTTTTTATTTTAAGTTCATACATACTATTAGGTTCTTACATATGAAATTGGCGTTTTATCGTACTGGCCACTTTAATCACAAATTTCTCCTCTTTGGTTAGGAATTCCAAATTCAAATTTATACAGCTATTTCCACATGTATTTATGTTTCGTAAACCGTTATTCATTTGTTTTTTTCTTCTGTTTTTTTCTGTTTGCGGCGCTCAGTTTACAAAATGGAAAAATTGAAATATCACGTTATTTACGAGTACGAGTTCCACCGTGGCACCAGTGCTGCGGGAACTACTCCAAGGGTTGATGATGTGTATGTCGGTCGTGTCTTTTTGGTGTGTTTTTGGTTCCATCGTTTTCGCTCTGGAAATTTCGACCTGTAGAACAAGCCCCGTGAACGGCCGGAGACCCAAGTTGACAATGAAGAATTGAAGGCTATTGTGGAAGCCGATCCATCGCAAACCACGTCCGAGTTAGCTGCAGGCTGCGGCGTTAGTGATACGTGGGGCGCACTATAAGTTTCCGGAATGAATATGAAAAAATACTATTTAAGGTACAAAATTAATTTATTGTTTTTCAAAATAATCTCCCTTGGCGTCTATGCACTTTTTCATTCGATGAAACCAGTTTTGAAAACTTTTGTGCCACTCCTCTGTGGTGACCTTTGAACCGTGTTTTTCATACTCCTCGACAGCCTCTTCTGGTGATGAAAATCGTTGACCGCGTAATTGGTTCTTAATTTTTGGGAACAGAAAAAAGTCACAAGGTGCCAGGTTGGGACTGTATGCAGGATGACTCATGAGTTCTACATTTTTCGCCTTCAAAAAGTCGTTTGTCTGTCTGGCCGTGTGAGAACTAGCATTGTCGTGGTGCAGGATGATACGGCGTTTACGGTTATTTTTACGGAGTTCGTCAATAACTTCCGGCAAACAAATGGTCGTGTACCAGTCACTATTCACTGTACGACGATTCTCTAAAGCAACAGTAGCCACGTGTCCAGTTTTATTAAAAAAAGAAGCAATCATCCGCTTAGATGCACTTTTCACGCGCGCCACTTTGGTTGGTTTCGGCTCATCTTGAAAGACCCATACGCTCGATTGCTGCTTTGTTTTGGGATCGTAGCAATAAATCCATGTTTCGTCACCTGTTACTATGTCCCACACCAAATTTGACGCACCTTCGTTGAATCTGGTAAGCATGGCACTGCACCAAGTGACGCGGTCCGTTTTTTGAGCCTCTGTCAAGTTGTGTGGGATCCACCGCGAGCACAGCTTTCTCACACCCAAATGTTTGTGTAGGATTAATTGTATTTGACTCATGCCTATTTCTAAGGATGCGCGAATTTCATGGTAGGTCACATGCCTGTCTGTTTCAATCATACGGCGCACAGCATTGATGTTTTTGTTGGTCACAGCGGTGGACGGCCGACCATCGCGAGATTCGTCACTGAGATTGATACGACCACGCTTGAATTCTGCAAACCAGCTATAAACAGTTGTCTTGCATGGTGCTTCATTGCCAAAAGCTGTTTCAAGCCGAGCGATGCTCTGTTGAGCTGTCAAATTACACTTAAAATCGTAGAAAATCATACTACGAAAATTTTCCCGAGTTAAATCCATGTTGATGCAGACACACAATTTTTTAAATGGCGCCACAAGGTAAAAACAAAAGACAGTCAGATGAAACAAACTGCATTCTACAGCCAAAGAGTTCTATTTTCAAATGTTGCAATAAATTTTTAAATATTGTTTATGTAAGTGGCCCGTTCCGGAAACTTACAGTGCGCCCTATGTAAAACTGTTTTAATCCACTTGAAGCAAATTGGGAAGATTAAAAAGCTTGAAAGGTGGGTTCACGAATTGAATGAAGCAAACCGGTAAACGCGCGTCGGCTGCGTTACATTACTTGACCGGCACAATAATGAAGGGTTTCTTAATAGAACCTGTAATGAAAAGTAGATTCTCTACGATAATCGGAAGCGCTCATCTCAATGGCTGGACCCTGGCAAGCAAGCCAAATCCTGCCCCAAGCGAAAAATGACCCAAAAAAAGTTACTTGTAAGCGTTTGGTGGATTAGTGCCGGTGTCGTTTATTACAGTTTTCTCAAATCTGGCCAGACGATCACGGCAGACGTCTATTGTCAGCAATTGCAAACCATGATGGATAAGCTAGCTGCTAAACAACCGAGGCTGGTCAATCGCTCTACGCCACTGCTGCTTCACGACAACGCTAGACCACATACTGCACAACAGACGGCTACCAAATTAGAAGAGCTTCAATTGGAATGTGTAAGACACCCACCGTACTCCCCGGACCTTGCTCCAACAGATTACCATTTTTTTCGGAATTTGGATAACTTCTTGCAAGGGAAAAAATTCAACTCCGATGGGACAGTCCAAACCACCTTCAAAGATTTTATTAATTCCTGTCCGAAGTGTTTTTTTAGTAAAGAGATCAATGAATTACCTATGAAATGGCAAAAGTGCATAGATATCAATGGTTCATACTTTTATTAAGTAAATATATTAAATTAAAAAATATTCGACATTTTGTTCCTCCCACACAAAACGCAAATTTCATATATAAGGACCTAATATATGCAAAAAAAAATAATTCCCAAACCTTATTTTGACTCACGCAAATTCGGTGAGTTGAATGATGTTCGTTCGTAAGTCGGACGATTTATGAGTTTCAATTCGACATTTCAATAATAGGGCTCCTGGTTCAAATATGCTCATGCATAGAGTTTCGTCTCATTTACCAGTGTTCTTCTTTAAAGTATTTTTGTAAAAACATATCAACGACCTTTCTTTCCCATCATTTTTATTAAAATAAAGTCTGTACATTTACTGGCGGATTAAAGTGGAAATATCCAGAGTACGTCCACCTGTGGATTTTTCCACAAACCCACAGCAGATGAAAACTGCGAATCCAACTGGAAAAGGGGATTATTTGCGTTCCGCCATTGCAATATGCCAACATTGCCAACCACCAAGCTTTTTTTTTTTAAAGTGTGGATATACGTACTTTGTACTTACTTTTCTAACATTTTTTTTCTAAATAGAATTTGTGTCATAATTTTGTCGATTACTCGTTTCTGCGGAGTAGAAAAGTTCGTGATTCGTGGGGACTCTTGATTCCTTTTCTTTATAACATTTTTGGACCTTAAGTAGTAATACTTTGTAGAAGAGGTCCGCATTGAAAATCTTTTTAAGAAATATTTAAAGCTATATGTTTCCCGCAGCTCCGCCTTCGTCAAAAAGTGGCCTTTGTTTGACCCCGTATCTTTTACTATACATTCAGCGATTTGGACGTGAAAGCATAACGGACAGATAGACTTAAAATAATAGTATGGAAGTGAGGATACAAATCTCAAATCTGTTTACAAAATATAAAAAATACTGATGTTGTGGTATTATACTTTATTCCAAAGAAGCCAGAAGCCAAAGAAAATGATAAACAACAAAGTCGAAAAGGAGACCAAGCAAGATGACCTTTGGAGCACACATCCAAAGAGTTCGCAACAGAGCTGCATTCTATCTAGGCAGACTCTCTCCCATGATCAGCAACGTAAAATTGTCGCTTAGAAATAAGCTGACACTTTACAAGCTAGCCATCCGCCCTGTCATGACATATGCGAGCGTGATCTTCTCACATGCAGCTCCATCTCTCCTGAACAAGTTCCAACTCATCCAGAATAGGTTCGCACGCTGAGCCACGGGTTCGCCCCCGGGCCTGCGTACACGCGACCTACACAGGGACCTTGAGCTTTCATCCATTTCAAGATATCTCAAAGAAACGTCTCAAGGTTACTTTGAGAAATGTCCAACCCATCCAAACCCGTTAATTGTGCGGGCTGCCAACTATAGCCCGGCAAAAAATGTCCCTCTCCGGCACAGACGCCCGAGGAATGTTCTTTTCGACCCTGACGACCCCATTACGGTGGCGAACCTTCCCTTCGAAAACCCCTCGACTCAACGGAGTCCGGGGTTTTCCATAGGAACATATAACGGCACCCGCCGGCTAGTGCGACGTAGTAGGAACAGTAGACAGTTTACCAGGTACCGGAATGTACCAGGGCGCTTCACGCCACCGATTGGTTCTCAGGAGGCCCTTCAGGCACAATAGTGTCGGCCCTTATGGCATTGAGCGTTTGCTACCGCTCGCGAGTTTGCATTGCTCGCTTGATCAAAGGCAAAGCCCATGGCATGGTTCGTCCCAACTGGGAGCCCCTTGTGCATTTGCCAAAAAGGCTGAGTGGTTAATAGCCCTCGCCTCAAACTGTCCCGCTGTAAATTTACAAGCTCACAGGAGCTAAAATTGTAGGTCCGGTCAAAAAAAAAAAAAACGGAGACCATATCACTACCACTTAGTTCTTCACAGTGCACTTCAACAGTCAACCAACATCGAATTGAGTCCGTGGTCTAGATTTCTGACAATCTGCACAAATTGATTCCTGTTATCGCCGCACACAGCCCCTCAGGTTGCACCGTTCCTATATGAATTGAGAGTGGCGTCGTCACACATGAATATTTATAGCACTTTAGGGTTCTTACAATGTTTATGGAATTTATTCAGTACAGATATGCGACAAAATGTAGCCTTTGTTAGACCCCGGGTCTTCAACTATATTCATACCAAATTTCATTAAAAATCCATTTAGCGGTTTGGCCGTGAAAGCGTAACAGACAGACGGACTGTGTGACACTTTATTAGTGTGGATAACACACATGTTAGAAATATGTCTATTGTCTGGGGACAGCGTGCAATTTTACTTTATTCGCGTATTAGATTGTTAAAATATTAGATTTTCTAAATTAATTGAAATTTCGGTATTTCTTTATTATTATTTATTAAGCAATTTGATCGCAGTGTTATTTGTGTCATTGTTGAATAAAAGCGATATAATAATATTTTACTCTAAATTAAATACCTGTGTATTTGGCTAATCAGAATTATGCGAATGTAGAACTTGATTAACTAAAGAAAAGAAAAAAAGTTTATTTGTACTTAGTGCTAAAAGCAAAGAACGACTGGACAATTGGTTAACAATACCACCGTTTTGAGGCGAATGTAAATCACTTAAATGTTTGGTTTATTAAGGCCTAGTGCGTTCTAACTGCGCTTTTTACTTAGTAACTTCATCATCATTAGGTAGATTTTTCATAATTAAGAGCCTTATACATCCCACTGCCAATAAACATAATGCCAATTTCGTAAACACAAAATACTGATCTTTAAAGTCTTTTTGATGTGAAAAATTCATTTGGCGCACACGTAATCGCTAAGTGTATCGTCACGTATTCTGGGTCGGTGGTGCTAAATCGTGAATATTCGACTCCATGCATAAAAAAAAAATCTATTCTATTGTGAGATGAAGAGCAGGCACTGAGACTTATCTTTTTCTTCAGCATTAATCTATGGACCATTCTGGGTGTTGGGTCTTTGACACTTGTAGTGTTTTTCTCAGAGTCGCATTACTTGTTGGATAAAATTGAGACTAACAGTGGCGTCTGCAAACTTTCAAGACAGTTATCTTTTTACGACTTTCTACTTCTTCTAATTACCGAATATAACCCTTTCATTAACGTGTTCTGTTTATTACAGGTGACATCACACAAAAGGGATATGAGAAGAAACGGAATCGTCTACTCACGCCCTACATCACGCAACAACAGACACAAGGTAATAAGTTATTAAATAAATAATTAGTCTTAAATATGGCCAGAAATCGCTGCTAACATCGATGCCTGCCTGAACTAATCAGTTACCTGTTGAAGCGCAAGTACTGGCTGCTACGATAATTTGAATTGTAACGCTGACTTCACTCGACGAATTTAATAAGCTCCAGTACTTACGAGTCCAAGGTCGCGACAGAAGCATTGCAGGGGTCAAGTGTCAATTGGTTGCCGTCGATGGACGCTGGACATTCGCGAAACGATCAGGACGCTCGCGCATCTCTAACCCGATTCACAAACGAGGGTCAAACGGAGGGGCCATCTTGAATCTGAACCCCCGATTGTTTAAATATGGAACGCAAGTGCATTGAACCCTTTCATGTTTTATTTTTTAAATTGCTTAAACTGATATTGTTGCCAGTAACTTAAAGTGTCGGGCCATTGTGTCATTCTATTTTTTTAAGCGTCATTAAACATTTTTTATCGGTCGAGCAGTTGAAATTATTGGTATAATGAGGTCGGCCTTCACTAGCGGTACAAAAAAGCGTGTAGATTGGTGTTCGAGATCGTCGTGTCCAGCGTCCACCGTGTTCGGTATCAACGGATAATGTTCATTCCATTTCCCATATTATTTTATTATGGTTTAGTTAGTCGGTTGTCCACGCACACCCAACCACACTTTATCACCATGATATGTAATGGCACGTAATATTATGCAGACACGTGGCACTATCAAACGGCTTTCTGCTTGCCGTGCAATTTGTCCTATACAAAAGGTAACCATTAAAAACCTTGGCCTGAGGTGGAACGTGACGAGATGTTTATGAAATTTATGCGGTCAATGTTAATGTGAGTTATATTTAATTGTAACAAATGTATGGTAACTATTCGTTCTTGTGCTTGAAATAATTTTTAATTGCGGCGTTAGCTTTTTGAGGTTAAATATTTTGAACTCTTTATTTTTGTTTAATAATTAATAGGGCCAAGGAATCATACAGAAACGCAATCACATTAACACATTTTTGTTTCGTTGCAAAACTTTTATGGAGATGTACGAAGCTACTGCTTTTCATACGGAAAATTTTGTTTTTAAATGTCCTAAAAAACCAAGTTATCAATGTAAAAAGCTTAAAGCAGCTTCGACGATAATAACCTGAATATTGTCAGAGCAGGACTCTAAAATGAATACAATAAATAAGAGATAGGTTTGCAAATGTACAATCGGTGTCAATAATGCATGGATAAAAATGTTGTTAAGATCTTAGTTAGCTCATCATTATCATCAGCTTTCCATAACCCACTGCTGGGCATGACTCCCCCGTGTCTACGTTAACCATAATATGACTTGAGCCATCGCGATTAAGTTATTGTGCAGATATTTTCTTACCCCGCAGTATTCATAAAAAATAACTAACGTTCGATAAGTCCAAGTTAACTAAAATATGTTTCGTCTCATTCTTTTACTTCAAATGTAGATAAGACGGAAAGGGACTAAAGAGATTACTCATATAGTTAATTTAGGCTTATCGAACGTTCGGTAATTTTAATGAATAAAAGGGGGTTTATATCGTCGACCCACCTAGCAGCTGGAGGTCTTTGTTATTGTGTATATTGCAGTTAAATAAAATATTATTTTCATTTCATTTTTCATTATCAACTATTTTTACTATTTTACAAGAATTTTACATATATATTTACTAGTGCATAAATTTATACGGCTCTAACAAGCAGTAGGGTTCAATACATGCAAGTTTGCCCTGTTTACTGGTCTGTGGCAAACAGGATTAGCGTCCGTTGGCACAAGATTAGGTAGGTGAAGTCGGAGCGGGTCTTGTAACGTAGTTAGCATGTCAAATGTTTTGCATATTATCGTTCATGACACGTGTACCCTGCAGTTCTATTCGCCTGCGATGTGTATTTGCTACCTGATTTTTATTATATACTCAAGTTTTTTTTTAATACAATTTAGTAGGCAATCAGGCACGCGGCCCACCTGATGGTAAGTGGTTACCGCAGCCTATGGACGCCTGCAATACCAGAAGTATCATGGGTGCGTTGCCGACCCTGAAGTTATTTATTCACACCCCTTTTAAAAGCCCTTATGTTGTAAAAGTATAAATTACAGTAATTTTTATACCTAGCAATTTTCCCTGATAAAGTCGCCGAAAACAAATTGCTATATAGGCCAACTGAGCCCTAACGATTTGAAGAGAGCAATTCATAATCAATATTTCACAAATATAGAAGAAATAAAAAAAATACAAGTTCAAAATTACAATAAAAAAAAAACAATGAAAAATAAAAATAAATGTTTATTACATGTTCTTTACACTGCTGGTGGTGTAATACCCGTTACACTATAATAGTGCTTGTCCCTGACTCTTCATGAGTATTTTCTAAGTATCTTCTTGTGTCTATGCTACCTGTGTCTGTGGCTTCCTTTTATTGCGTACTACCTTTAGAACCACCGTAAAAAGCGTCTAGCATATGTTCTATAGCAGACTGTGGTCTAAATACTTTAAAAGAAGCAATTGGAATTATCAGAGATTTATGACGCCGAGTGGTTACAAAAACTTGCAATTGAAATATTTCTGTAATTGCGTGTACGTGCAAATGGAGCTTTGCCACTAATTAGCCGCTATAGAGCGAAATAAAAGCAGTCTGCTTATGGTGAAAGCATTCCTCAAATATAAAGATTTGACATGTGATGTGAGAAATTCGATAGAAATGCAATGGCACAAACTAAAGTAAAATAATTATTCAATGATTTAGAATGGAATAAAGGGCATTAACAATAAGAGTTTCAAATTACTGAGCTATAATTTTATTGTTTAAATTTCATGTAAACACTATTATTGTTTTCTGTTTGTATTTTTTCCTGCGATTTTGACAGATTGACGCTGTATAGTGTATGTCGTGGCCAGATCGTTAAATTGATCATTTCATGATGTGGTCGATTACATCATGAAATGCGACTATTTCATGATATGGCTAAAACAGAATCGACTAGATCATTAAGCTTCAAATATTTAATTATATTATCAATTGATGCACGACTACATTATGATCTGTCCAAGAACAAAGTGATCATATCGCAAAACTGTTATAATTTTAACCAATAGAGGCGCTGATTTAGTCTATTTTTTTTTGAGCAATATAATGGCGGCGGGCTATCAGCTGTTGAAAAATCGAAGAATATTGCAAAAATAAAGGATACAGAATAAATTGATTATCGTAAATCGCTTAGTAATATATACTAAACTTAAAACAAAACTTTTAGAATATAAAAGTGTTGTTGGTGCATAAAAAATACGAATTATTATAGAAATGTTCTGGCCAAACGTAGATGACCATATCATTAAACGATGACGTTGTAAGTGCGTTGTAATAATATGATCGATTATGTTTTGGCCATATCAATAAATGGTCGCATTTCATGATGTGGTTGACCATATCATGAAATGATCAATTGTACGATTTGGCCACCACATATATAGTCAGAAATTTTCTTGTTCTTAGTGATTGGCTGGAGTTTTTATATTACGAAAAGGCCGAGCAACGTAAAGCTCAAACGGTACCGCTGTATTTATTATAGCTCGAGTCGGCTAATAAACTAAGTCAGTACAAAAACAAAGCGTACCACGGGACGTGGTTTTCAAAAAGTACGCGAAGGGAAGCTTTGAAAAACGCTAGAAACTAGAACGTTTTAAACCTCGCTACAAAACCAGTACCCTATTATTAAAGTGGCCATCATTTCAATACTACGTTCGTCATATTGGCACACGTTTAGTAATAACATACCCGGTTGTTATGTACATTATCCGGTTCGGTTATATTGCGTGAGACATAAATGCTGTATATTTTACGGATGGGTTGGATGGCGGTTAACTGAAACTTAGAGTATTTTAATTATTGTCTTCATCGGTATAAGTGTATAAATAGAAGTTGTATTTTGTAGCTTTTAATTCTGCATTTAATTTTCTTCAAAATTTTAACCTAGAAACGAACGATGTTAAAAATCTTCAATACAAATAGGGTTTGTAAAAAAATGTGATACATGTTTTTACGAGACAAGTTTGATGCAGCTAAGATAAAGATCAATTTACCAGTGTTGCCATCCATCTAAATTTTTAAAAAAAAGTGAGTTCCTATTCTTTCCGCTCATAGCCTTGCCTAGATTATAAAGATAACCACTCTATAGGTCTATCCTCTCGCTCCAGTCCATTCTTCCTACACGGACACAGACGATAAATTTTATAGGTCGGTTTATTACTACGACACATTCAAAGAAGTATTAAATCAACTAGTGCACCGGTACCTTTTGTCGCAAGAATTTATTGGAGAATATAAATAATAGTCGTTTATTCTTCATTCAAAAATTGATATATAGGCTAACTGTACATACTAATTATGTTTTTAATTTATTAATGTTAATGTGTATACTAATAAAACTATGTACAATATTTTGTAATCTGTGGTTAATTCAAGTGTGCATTCGTTCAAAACCTTATAAAACGTACCGTATGAACATTTACCGGTAGGTTTGAAAGGGACTGTTAAGATTATGCACATTGATTAGCATCTATCCAAATGTCAAAATGGTTTGTCAGTACAGTTATATTTAACTTCACTGAACGTGTAAGCTCCAATGATATAACACTAAATAACCCAAATTATAAAATGTAGGTGTTGTTAATGGATGTGCAAATATGTGTGTGCAAGTGGACTGTATTAAGAAGCCGGCGAACAACGAATTTCCCATACAAACGTAATACCAAAATAATTTTTAATTCGAGAATATTTGAACATATTTAAGTTATTATTCGGATTAAGAAAATATTTATCTATGTTCTGGTTTGAATATTTTTTCTAAAATATTTTCCTACTCAAAAATATATACGATTACATTTCGTAAATTTTTCGACGTTGACGACACATTTTCCGCCTTTTTGTTTTATATTAAAAACTCAAATAATCATTATGTAATTATAATAGAACCACAGCTTATATTGTCTAGTTACGTAATGTTTTAAGGAAAATGAAATTATAAGCAAGTTTCTTTCATCATTTTCGGTATTCGCAAATGCACCCGAATTTCCCACTAATTTTGAACAGATGTCTAGCTGTTTCTACTCGCACGAGACGACGCGGGGCGAGAGGGGAGTATGTCATTCATTGAGTGTTGTGACTGTTGTGTGTGTGTGCATTTGTCAAAGTGCCTTGTTGTTTTGCACTTGCATTATCTTTAAACGCATATTTTGCTGGTCGAATTATCGATAATGGATTTCGAAAGATGGGATGTATCACACAGTAAGTACATATTTTATTTATTTATGTTTTTATCTGAAGAAGTAAGAATTTCACTCGACCTTCGATCTTGATCAACATAGTAAATGCCCTGATTTCTTCTCTTACCACTGAATTTTAGATTGTTGATAACTTAAAACATTAAAATAAGACGTGAATAGTAAATCTTATTTTTAAGAACAATGTTAACAAAATCCTAACCTAAAAATTAAAACAATGCTGGTCACCAATATACCTAGTGTTAATGGATTACAAATTAATACATTTTATGATTACTGTTGATCAACAACTGATTACGAAACTCATCATCATTTCGTGTAGGTTACATTGCCTATCGACCACGTATACCCTGGTGTACGAGTTGTTTACGAAGTTACGAAACTGAATTTTAACCACGAAACGTTTTACTGAAATTTCTTTGTTTTCATTGTGAACAAATTCTATCAAAATAGAAATTACTTAAGTACCTACTGATTAAAAGCTACCTTGGCGCCAAATGAAAAAATGCTACCCCAAGTTTAGAGGCCGTCATATAACTCCTAGGTGATGTCAGAATAGATAAATGACATTACTATTAGGCACCTCGCGCACTAAACTGCCACCACGACCATTCTCGTGGTCGTGGTCGCAACCATGGTCGCGGAATCTGCCGTTGAGTTGCGGCTACTATGAAACCTACTAGATTCGTCGGAAGAATCAGTTGTGTCTGCCGACCAAACTGTGTGGCCTGGCCAGTGGTCGTGCGCTTATTTTCATATTTATTTTATTCTGCAACAGACACTGTAGGGTGACCATTAGCATATAGAGTACCGGGATTGTTTCTAGAAGCCGGGATTTTCTGTATCTATAGTACAACCGAAATTGTCCGGTATTATCGGTACTTTAGATTTTTATTTTCAATCGAAAATATATAAAGCACCATTCCAAATTTTTTTTTTTTTTTAATTTATTTCAATATATAATCAGACTTAAACAGTATTAGCAATCTGCCAAACTGTGTAACAGTTTGTAACTATTACTAATTCAACATGTACCATTATGTTTTTCTAAGAATTTAAACTTGCAAAAGAAAGATCACATCTCAATGAAATAAACAACAAACAAATACAAATCTCCCTCTCAGGGACTAAATAAAAAAATTAAAAAAAACATGTTTTTTATTTAATATATTTTGTATATTTAGAACCGCGACGATCGAGCAAACGTCGCTTGTGGTCATCAGTTCCTAGAAAGAAACACTGGAAAAAAAATAAAGAAAATAGGTGTCCATTGAAGTAAGTAATCGCACTCAAATTTAAACTGTACGTAATATACATTGCATCAGATTCATTTTCTGCCTTCGTAAATACGACCATGTCTCGAAATACCGTTCCCAGCTTAAATGGCTTTCAATCCGTCAACGCAGGACTTCCAACTGTTAAGTTCAACTCACGAAAGAGCCCTGCGTTCTTCAAATAAGTTAACTCTCGCCACTCCTCACCGTACTGGGTTCTACTCCAACTCTTTCGCCGTTACGGCTGTCAGACTCTGGAACGCGCTTCCCGAATCTATTAGGAGTGCCTCTAGCCGCGATGGTTTCAAAGCTTCATTTCCTTTCGGACATTTTCTCGCTCAGCAAAGCAACTGATTAAATGTAATTAACCATACTTGGTTTAATGACGTACATTGGATCTGTATTTTATGTAACATTATATTATATGAATTTACTATATGTATATATATATATATATATATTATTTATATAGGTATATGTATTGTTTATGTATGTTTATTGTATTATAAAATGTATGGTTGTGTAGGTTTATTCGTATAAATATAGATTTTACAAGCCGTTCCCGTGGTATTTTCTGTACACCCAAAAGTTAAGCTCTCTGCTATACCCAAAGGTTGACTGTTAGATAATGCTTTTAGCATTAAGCCCGCCTATTGTGCTTTACAAATTGTAATTTGTACAATGAAGGTTAAATAAATAAATAAATATACCTGATGGTGATATTAACACAGTTTTTTTTAAACAGTTCTTTGGGTGCAACAATGAACCAAATCAAAGAATCATCTGATATTGATATAGAGTCAAATAAGCCGATGATCTTAGAGCCAATCTGTCAGTCAATTAACAGGTACGTAAATCTCATTTGTATTATTAATGTTATAGTCTGTATTATTTGTCTTTATTTTTTATATTTGAGTTAAATTGATATCACCACTTATTGTCCAGATTTTCTCCGTGTGGAGCAGGAGGAATTACGTCTATAACTTTGCCTGAAAGTAATGCACCATCGGATATTATCTTAGACTCTAATCAACCTATCAGTCGGTCGTCTAGTAGGTATGTAGTTCATAATTTATATTGTAACATCTCTCTTTTTTGCACATGTTTCATAACTGCGTAATTTATGAAATAAAAAATTAATAAAATTATAAACTGACGTATTTTCACTTGATAAATAAAGTGATACTTAAATATCTGAAAGAAAATAAAAATTGTCTATTTTATTCAGATCTTCTTCACGTGCAGAAGGTGGCAATCAAATTATAACCACGGCTGAAATCCATGCACTGTTCGATGGTACTATTGTAAATTCAAATCAGCCAGAAAGAATTGAACCAATCAGTGAATCATTTAGTAGGTAGGTATTGTATTAAGAAGACTATACTCCATTTGTTTAGGTATACTTAAATAAAGGTAAATAATCTTTATGTGTTTTTAATCAAAAAATAATCTCTAAAATAAGTAATAGTTAATAACAAAAGTAATTTATTATGCTATCTGTTATTTCATTTTGTGTTTTCTTGTAATGGCTATAAATTAATTTATCAATATATTTTGGACAAAAGTGAGTAACCTAAGCAAATGGAGTATAGACCCGACTGGAGTAAGCGATATTTATTTCTATGTTTAATTATATATTCGAAGACGGTTAGTTTACCCATTTTTTTCTTATAGGAATTTGACTCCAACTAGCACTTCAAGTGCTATATCTTTGATTTGTGAAAAAGAAAATAATGAAGAAATCGTAGCTCAAAGGTTGACTGGACGAAGATTGATTGATGTCGCATATTTATTTGAACAATTGTCGGAAATAGATCACAGTCCTTTTAGCTGTTCTTTTAAATATTTTAAATTTGTGAGCGAAATTCGCCGTGGATTTTATTCATCTTTTAAATTTATTTGTAAAATGTGTGGTGTTAAAGTAGTTATAAAAAGCGATAGACCTGAACATGAATTAAATCAACATGTTGTTCAGGGGATTGTTACTTCAGGTAATGGATTTGCTCAGTTAGATGAATTTTGTGCACATGTTGACATTCCGTGTATGTCAGATAAGCTTTTTATAAAAGAGCATAATGTTTTTGGTAGTATGATCAAAGATTTTGCTTTGGAAAGCATGTACCAAGCTGGTGTAGAAGAGAAAAAAATTGCCATTGCAAAAGGTAATATCGACCCTGATGGAATCCCTTACATTACTGTTGTAGTAGATGGTTCATGGGCCAAGCGATCTTATAGAACAAATTATAATTCTTTATCCGGAGTGGCATGTATTATTGGCTTTGAAACTAAAAAAGTTTTATTTTTAGGCATCAGAAATGCTTATTGTTGCGTATGTGCAGTAGCTAAAAATAAAAACATTGACCCGAAAAAGCACCAGTGCTTCAAAAATTGGGGTAAAAGCTCGACGGCTATGGAAGCAGACGGCATTGTTGAGGGCTTCAAATGTAGCATCAATATGCATCAATTAAGATATAAAACGTTGATTGGTGATGGTGATAGTAGCGTTACTAGCGCACTAAATGAATCTTTGCCATACGGTCACAGTACTATCATAAAAAAAATTGAATGCAGCAATCATTTGCTGAGAAATTATTGCTCAAAATTAAGAAATTTAGTAAAAAAGACTGAGAATAAATTCGGTTTAGTTCCTGTAACATTGCGGAAAACACTCGAATCAAATATCTTAAGATTACGGAAAGCCATAAAAGGCGCCATAGATTATACAATTAAACTACCAGACATGACTGTAGAGCAAAAAATTAATAATTTAAAGCAAGATTTGTTAAATAGCCCGTGCCATGTATTCGGTGAACATGACAAATGTAAACCTTATTTTTGCAAACGAGTGACCGAGGAAAATTTTATCCCCGCAATGAAAAAATGTGGCCTGTGGTACGATATTTTCAGTATTTTAAATGTCATTGTAACAAATGCAGAAAGTCTGCTAATGGATAAAACAAACAACATTGCTGAGCAGTTTAATTCCATTATTGCAAAATTTATTGGCGGGAAACGTGTAAACTATTGTCTGCGTGGTTCCTATGAAACACGATGTTTTGCAGCAGCGGCAAAACAAAATACTGGTAGTTTAGTGAAAACGCTTGCAAAGGAAACTGAAATATCAAAAAAATATTTGAAACGTGTTACAAATAAAAATAAAAGACAATCTGAAACAGCTAGAAGCACAAAGCGAATTAAAAGAAATGTCGCACTAGCAGATGAGCATTATGGGGATTTAGAAAAGGAGGCTGATCTTGACAGTGAAGTTTTTAATAAAAAGAAAGACGAATTGTTATTATTATTAAAGCAAAGTGTATGCCAGAGGCAAGAAATTGCAATCAAGACCATCGGACAAGGAGCCAATGAAGAATGGCATAAACAAAGAAAAATAAGGTTGACTGCTTCGTTCTTTGGTCAAGTTTGTAAATTAAAACCAACGACGTCTTGTAAGAATGTAGTGAAGCAACTTTTATATAGTACATTTAAAGGCAATTATGCAACAAAGTATGGCCATGAAAATGAACCTATGGCATTAAAAGATACTGAGATACTTTTAGGGCTTCATATTGAAGCATCTGGATTTTTCATTTGCGAAAAACATCCTTTTCTTGGGGCTAGTCCAGATGGTTTGATAGGTGATGATGGTATCGTCGAAATAAAATGTCCTGCAGGTGCAGCGAACTTTACACCAGTTGAGGCAATAGACAAAAAAAAAATTACGTTTTGCACTAACGATCCTATTAATAAAATAAAATTAAAGCGAAATCATAATTTTTACTACCAAATACAAGGACAACTACAAATAACCAACCGAAAATACTGCATTTTTATTGTATGGACGCCCAAAGGACTGTCACATGAAAGAATAGAGAAAGACGATGAATTCTGGAATTCTATTGTATTAAAATTAGAAGAATTTTATTTTAAGTGTATATTACCTGAGTTAATAGATCCCCGTTTACCTAGAAATCTGCCTATCAGAGAAAAAGATGATAAAACTTTTATTAATTCACTCATTTGAAGATTTATTGTGATTTAAATTTTTATTAAATATGATTAAATTTTATAAAATAAATAATGTGGCACCTATATATTGTTTTAATTGACTTCTCTTTGTTATGTAAAATTTTAATGACGAATAAATAACTAAAACTGATTGTTACCATATCCACAAAGCGTCTATTCGATATGGTCACCCTACCGACTTTATCAGTTAGTCGGCCGCCGCCGGCCGTTGTGCAATAGCTGCGCTGGTTTATTTGTTTCGGAATGACAACGTCGCGTCGGGTTCGATTCCCGGGTTTTCCAAAATAGTACGTACCTAAATGAACCCTTCTAATTTTCCCCGGGTAATGTATACCTCGTAAGTATAAGAAAGTAAGTACCTATACAGCATCACTAAATAAATTGCTTAATTACTATGCAATATCGTTAAAAAACGTAGGTATTGTACTTGTAAGGTGGTCTGGGAATCAGTCACAAAAGATACATACTGTGATGTGTTCTTTTCAAATCTCTGCTAAAACGTCCCGAAGATTCCCTAACCTCAATACATAATCATGAAACAATTAGGCAGTTAAGGTACTGGCACTGGGACACGCACACACGCACACGCTACCGCGCGGGGCGAGCGGGCTGTGCGAATGGTTTGCTCTCTGCCCGCACGCGTCAACTGAGATAGCGATATGTCCGGAAAACTACGGCGCTCGCCTCGAATTGAATTTGTAAGGGCGGTCCGCCGGCTTCTTAAGGAAACTAAGAATAAATGAGGAATTTGTAGATGAAATGAAAGATTTCAAATTTGGTAGTTTCTCTGTATTATGTTGATATCACTTGGATCTAACAAGAACACTGACAAAAAAACACTTGTTTTTACAAAAGTCAAATCAGAATAGAAAAATAAATATGTAATTAAACTAAGAAGTTTGCAACAGTAGGTTTGAAGTGTGTATTACGATCAGCAATATTTAAAACTTCAGACATGTTCTTTTACAAATGTCTAATTTGGTGGCTAAATTATAAATTTATAAAATGTAGATTTCAAAATATATTTAAATATCTGCAACATTCATACTTTCAGACATAACTATTTAAATGTCTTTTTAGTGGCTAAATAATGACCGTCCTATCCAGAAAAATTAACTAAAGTTCTAGTTTAACTATAAAAATGTTTAGTCTCTTTCCCTCTTAATTTTTAATATGAAAGAACGAGGCTGAACCTATTTTAGTTGGAATTGTTTAACGAAGTTTCTTATTTTTTTACGAATATTGTTGTAATTTAATAAAATGTACATTTAAAGTGTTTTTCTATTTAAAGTTCTGGTATATTCAATATTTCAGACATGACCATGTAAATGTCCGTTCCCGGTGGCTAAATGCAAATTTTTCAAATGTAGATTTACACCCATACATCTCAAACGTTTCCTCAAAGTCGACTTAACCTTTCTCCAACTCAATGTTTAGTCGTCACTAGCTTCCTTGACTTAATAAGATTCCTCATTGGAGGTGAGTATCGAACTGTCAAATATAAGGTTGGTCGAGAGACGGCCTATAAATCAATTTTTTGCCACTTTTTGCCTTTTTTTAATTTGTTTATTTTTTATTAAATTAAACTATTTTAATACGGTTTTATCGCGTTTATTACTTACTTATTTACACCTGACGAAAATCGCAAACTCGGAAGCAGACTGCAAGACCCTTAGATACTGTGAGCCAATACTGCGTGAATCGGAATAGTTCCCAATAAAAATTTAAGGCGGTAGTTTTGTAATCTTATGACATCAAAGACAAATGTTAACTTAGTCTGCCTGCGACCATGAACGCTGTAAAGTGTTTGAAACGTCAGGTGTAAATAAATAAGTAATAAACGCGATAAAACCGTATTAAAATAGTTTAATTTAATGAATAACAATCGCGAAAACATAAGAAAACATTGTTTATTTTTTACTATATTATTTTGTATTTTTCAATTTTTGTGCTTCGTTTGTTTTCGATTGTTATTATAACCTATGTCTTACCTCATCGGAGTTTGCTCAAGCAACTAATTAAGAATGACATTTTCAAGGAAATTTCGAGGACTTCCTTAAGGCCAATGAGTTTCAGTGAAGGACGTCCTTAAGGTTATGTTTAAGTAAATGGATGTTAAAGTGTTTTCTATTAAAATATCTGCAACATTCCAAATTTCAGACATGCCTGTGTAAATGTCTATTTCGGTGGCTATACTATTGTATTTATATTATTGTATACGCAGTGTCGCAACCCACCGTGCAACCCATATTGATCGCCCACCTCTATTCGGCAAGACCGTACTTTCAGGCCTGCATTGCGACACCTGATATGGTCCTCACCTCGACCCTTATCAGACCGAGTTCGTCGATCCCTAGCGATAACCCGCCTAAATTAGCAACACGAAATGTATTTTTGATATCGGTTATTACATGTTATTTTTTATGTTAATAATATTAATTGAGGTTCGACACGTATCATATTCGCGTTTTACTTTTTTTTATAAAGTGTAGGTTAAGTGTTTTTTTTTTATAAAATATTCTCTTCAAAGCTGTTTTTCAAAGCACGTGTCAAAGTCACATGTTTTTCAGGCCTTCAAGGATTCTCATAGCATAGTCACGATAGATTCATTGGTTATATGTTAGGAGTCCATTTTATTCTAATTTATATAAGCTAGTACATGATATAGCTTTGCAGATACTAGTGCTCGGATATTAGTACTAGATTATCTAATTATGTAGTCACGTTGGGTTCCGTCAACAATATCATATTTATTCATGACCGGCGAGCAGGCATGTCACAGGTCTGTGAGACGACTCTTTGGACTTCAAAATTTAAATGTGCGATCGAAAAGTTTCCCGTATACACCGATTACAGAGACTTTTTTAAAAGCTTTTTTATACTACTTACCGAAGAGGCAAAAATTCCTGCGTCCCTCCTGATAGTAAATGGTGACCGTAGCCTATGGGCGCCTAGCCAAGGGAGACACGCGTGCGTTATTGATGATATGAACATTATTTTTTTTACGTCCTTGAACGCTCCTATGTTATAAACATTTTTAAAACCGTGGCAGGGAGTTCATTCAGCGCACGAGAAAGGAAATTTTGTTATTTGTTTGGTACTATTGGCGTCAATGGCAGATGTGTCTGCAGGGATTCCGCTACCACGAGGACCTCGAGGCGACGGGGGCAGCAGACAGCATACGCGGAACAGACGGACGCATCGACGCGTCACGCACAATGAGAAGAGATACCATTCAGGTATCTTGTATATTTGCAGCATGGTACAATAGGTTGGATAATAGTTCTATTGAACTGGGTATTTTGATTAATTAGCCATTAATTAGCAATGTGGTATAATAATATGCTACTGGATTTTAACTTAGCGTTGTAGCTAAAGTTGAAAATATTGTGAACATTTACTGTCTGACTGCAACACGGGAGATTAATAAATAATCCTAGGTGTAAACCAGCAGTTATCAAATCTTAGTTTAAACATCGAACTATTGTTACATCTCATTTTGTAATATTCTTGATTGTTATAGTACAGTGAAAAAGGTCACACTTTGACATTACGACCCTCTATTCCATCGTCCCATTGAATAAATACATTGAGCCGTGGTGATTAATTCTCTTAATTTTTGGAAGCAACAGATCAACCTCACTGGAACTTGGTCAGTACTGAGACCTGGAGTGAGGGGAAAAATCTTTCGACTCACACTCAGTGTGAATTTAGTATACAGATTTCAAAAAAAGTACTCCAGGTCTCAAAAATTATGAGAACTAACACCACCACGCCGTAACGTCAAACCACATTGAATATACTACGGAACCATTTAATTTGTTATAGTATGCTGTCACGTAGTAACGCACGTAATCGCGTGCTACTTGTGGAAGGCACATCAGTTTATTATTATAATACCACCAAATCAAATATCTTCAAATAAATCACCAAAGGGGTCCCCCAAACTTATTGTACCATGATTTGCACCCAGTTGACGCTCAGTAGATCTTTTGGTTCGTTTAGTAGGACATTGTTCCTAAGGTGGCTGTATTTCTTTTCTTTTGCTAGATTTTGGCATGTCCGTAGATTTGATAATTAGTTGTGTGATTGTTTTGTAGAACTGATAAGCTTTAAGAAAGGCTTAGTTTTTATTTAGCAAATCGTGTTTATATAACTATGCGTTTGTCTGTAGTTTAGTATTTTTATTTTAAACATAAGTAGCACAAAGTGAAGATTAAGTTAAGATTTTACTATGCAATTGAAATATTTTCACATGAATTTATTAATCACGTCGTATAAATAATATGTTTTGTCCTCGTCTCTCTTATAGATATTTAAAATTGTAAGAACGAGGCAAAGCATTTTTTCCATATGTACGCTCATAATATAAATATTTATAGCTGTAAACATTTTAAAAATTTGTTAAACTTTGTTAAAACTTTTTCGAAAATACTGCATTAAGAAATTGGATATGTTGATGTGACAATCTCAACAGTAAAATAATAAATTAACAATAATTTGCACATGGACCTGCACGAGAAGGAAAATAAAACGGTAAGGAACGAATTCAGGTACTAATGTGCCACACTAAATTCAAGAAAACATAAATTTTATGTACGGAATCCTAAATATCAACAAATTGACATCGGGATCTGTGAATACCGCTGGAAATGAGATAAAATGAGAGAAATATATCCCAGGCATACAATAGTTACAAATAATATATATTGCTTGTATAACCTTGCAAAGCCTTATAAAATGTCATTCAAATTTTCTATTTGCGTACTAAACTTACGCCTCGGAGCCTTTTTATAGCTATTTTGAGTCCCACTGAAAAGGCCTCCCTTCTATTCTCTTCTCTTCGGAGTTTAAACAAGTTTGCAGGAAACAGCTAGTGTTGTAAGTTATCTAAATAAATTTATCATAAAATACCCTTAAAAGGTCACACATACATACCCATACTACAAACTCACGAAATTCGCTAAGAGTATAAATAACGTAACCGGAAGATTATTCAAACTAGGGTTGGCTAGAAATGTTGCATAACTTTTTAGATGTAAGATTTACATCTATATATATATATATATATAGCTAGCATATATTATAGCTTGCAGTCTTAATTATGATATATTTCTGCTATAAACCTGTTTTAGTTAAAAACAAATATTTTTCTTGAGTTCTATTTTTTTGACTTCAATATATTATATTAAAACGTTGTATATCTTATATTAAAACGTTGCCGATTGAATAGTAAATTTGATATTCATTCAAATGACAAGATATTATTCAACATGCTGTTTTTCTTTAAAACAATTCTTGGAGAATTGGCGGGTGTAAGTGAGTCTAAGTAGTTACCACTGATTAAACACCATTATCATCGGCCAGGACTGTTTACAATTTTCTCTTTTATGAAAACTATTCTAGAAGTAGTGAAAGGCGGCCCTAGATAGAAGAAAAGAAAATAGGCCAAGTGCCTGAAAAACATTGTGCCGTCGTCGACGGCGTTACTGTACGCAGATGTTATTTCGTAACTGTACACACTTGAACGCCCTCGATAACCAAACGGTTCTATTATTAAACACATTTCACTATATACAATGTCTTAAATAACCCCTGTCCGATCCGGAAGAAACGTGAATAGATCTCCCGTAAACATTGCCCTGAAAAGTATGAAAGTTATAAATTAAGATGACGAATTGAATTGATGAATTGATTTTGGTTGTAAGGATACCGATTTTTCTCAACAATGACTGAAGTGAACTGAATTATATTTATTGTCAGGATTCATCATCTCTTTGACTTTATTTGGTCCTGTGCAAAACACGATTGGACAATTTTTGTAACACAATATAATTAATCAAAAAGACCTCTATAAAATTAGAGATTCCAGTTTTACCTACATTGAGGAATGATTTAAGATTCCAAAATTTCTACATATATTCATTGAACCTGACACTTTAATCGGTACTTAGGTTGTATAAAAAAACTTTGTAGTTTTTGAATTACACGATTTTAACCATTTTGTGACATACGTCTTTTTCGTTTGTGCGGGTTTTTTATGAGAGATCGGCCCCGCTCTGCCCGCGCAGTCCGCTCAAGACTTGTCAGAGACGGTTCGTGCGGGGTGCAGACTGAGGGGTGTGGAACGCTGGATTCTAGATTTTTAGTTTACCGCGGCGTCGCCTTAACGGAATATTTCATTTTTATGTCATTCTTTTGAATCAAAGTAATAAAGCAAATTTAAACGAAATTTTAAGTTTTTAGCTGTGATGGATGTACTATTGTTGGATAAAAGCTGCTGCTGACTATTTCTTGTCAAGTTCGTGTGATCATTTCTTTCGACTTGTTCGATTTTTTTATCCATCGATATTATAGCAAAGAGTTTATATAGGTCCATCTTTTTTAATGCCGACTTCTACTGTATTTATGCATAACGTGTAGCTAACAAGATCATTAAAAATGCTTTGCTACAATGTATTTAAATAAAAATACAAGTACCTCATAATACGAGTAAGTAAACCAGTATCCGTCATACAGTTTAAGCAGATCTCGAGATGCGAAGTCTTTCGTCGACGATTTTTACACGGACACTCAAGAAATTATAGTCGAAGAGCCATACGATTACACAAGCACAAGAAATGCATAAACAAACGCGTATAATTCCAATATATACCGTCTGGATAATAAATTTCGCTTCGGAACCCGGAATCGAGTCGAAATTGAAATGGACAACTTTCTCGCGGCAAATATTTATCGACCAAGTTTTGCATTCGATTCGGTTGAATCTCCTTGCGGATCATACTATATACTAGTTTAAGATAGATAGGTATAGATACCTCTTACAGAGGGCATCTTCTTATCTGGCATTTTCTTAATTTGGAGACTATACAATACAACTGCCTCTGTGGTCCGGTGTTTATGGCTTTTGACCCAGAGGTCGCGGGTTGTATTCCCACGGGAAGCATACTTTATTTAGTTGTTTCCAGTTTGGTTAGGACATTGCAGGCTTGCATCACCCGATTGTCTGATAATAAAGATGATTCCGTGCTTCTGAAGGCACGTTAAGCCGTTGGTCCAGACTGCAATTAGCGGTTGTTACAGAACATCATGATCCTATTGGTCTGGTTTCCCTATCAAAAAGGGTTGCGGAGGTCAGACGGCAGTCGCTCCAATGTAATAACCATGATTAAAGCGTACACTGGGCATGATTAAGTAAATTCAAACATGGTTCAGAGAACTTTTTAATGAGATTACTTTTCTTCGGAACTTGTAGGTTTTTCTTTTATAATTGTATTTTTACAATGGTTTGCCTAGTTTCTGATTAGGAAGGACAGTCAGATCTATAAGAGTTCCTAGTAAAGAAGGGAGGTTCCCTTTCGAGGAAAACGGGAAAACGTCGACGCAACAGAGTTGATCGGACATAGTGGTAACGTAAATAATAAATTGCTCAGCAATTACTTTCATTGATTCTAGTTTTCAGCTTGTGACTACCATGTTTCCCGACTAAAATAGTATATTACAAACCAATGGGGATCTTTCCTACCCGCCCACACGCCATTATATCCGAATCAGTAATGGATTACCAATACTGTGTATTCAATTATGTCTCCATTCAAGGACACGTGCTTCAGTGTAAAAATAAGCATGTCATACACATGCTTATTTTATGATATTTATTTTATGATGATAGAAATCTTCCTTGATTTATTTGTAGTTTTAATTATATATTTCACCTCTACATAGTCTTTTAAATTATTTTAATTTCTGTAATTACATTTTTTTTTGAATACTTCAAAACTGAAACGCTAAAGGAGTCATCATGTAATTCGGAAGACTTTTTGTTCTTTGTATATTACCTGTCGAATTATGTACAGCGGGCTACATAAAATAGTACTACCTAAAGTGTGATGGTATAGTGGGGTACTTTTGTTTATGGCTCATTTGCATGGCAAAACTGCATTTATAATCTTTAGTACATTTTGTTCTAAAAATATATCCATGCACTTTTGAGGCTGGCTGTACATGTGGAAATTGAGTATACTCTTCATTTCACATCACATTGAAAATTTCTCGCGACGAGATCGATACGCAACCGAGTGGTTAGCGCTAAATTTGTTTGGCCTAGGCATTATTACGGATTAACACAGCAATTTTGATAACTTGCCAAGCTAGGAATAAAACGCGCAAATCTAAAGAAATTTGCATTCCTTTCACAAGTCTTTAAAAGTAAGATAAAATTCATGTAATCATAGACACTGTTTAACTATCAGTCGATCGACAAAGCTACAATCAAATCATCGTAAAATTTAGAAAGGCCGACCATCTTTGCAAAAAACCATACTTGATTGAAAGTCTATAAGATCGTTAATAATAAAGTACCTTCTTGAGTGAAAGCAAATAGTGATGGGTTTTCAACATGGTACTAAGCCAAAATGTTATAATAACTACTCATCATTCATTCAGTTATCCACGGTTTACATACGTTCAAATCCACGTTTAGAAACATTTTAATACTAGATTTTTGTTCTTCTTACAAAACTCAATTTTCCTAGGAGATGCTGGTAAGGAACTTCCGTACCAGCAAAGCAAGAAAATTAGTCACTTCCCCAAACCAACAAAGGGAATCGACAAAAAACAACAAACAAAGATATAGGAGCCGAATAAACAAAAATGAAATATAAAACATTTTAGTTCAAGCGTTTTCCACCGTTGAGGATTCACTCATTGCCCATCGCTTTGTACATATAAGTCTCGGCAAAAAATATCTATGTTCAATAATTTCTCCATCAAGTAATTGGCCACCTAATGGGTGGAACTGGACAAACAGTGACGCATATCAGCTGTTTTCGAGTTACACCCATTAGGCACATACTCGTATTCTTATCTACATAACATTTCTATAGTTGCCGTGTATGAAAAAGGGGGATGTGTGTAGTATTCCTAGAGTTATAATAGTCTTCCTATTATATAACACTAGCTTTTTCCCGCAGCTCCGCCTGCGACAAAACGTAGCCTATGTTTGACCCCGGGTCTTCAACTATATTCATACCAAATTTCATCAAAATCCGTTCAGCGGTATGGCCGTGAAAAGGTAACAGACGGACAGACTTTCGCATTTATAATATTAGTATGGATTAGAAGCTTGATTGAATAAAGTACCAGAAATATCACAGAACATGGTTTTAATTCTGCCATTTACATGTTTTGTAATGAAGTTTAGTAAATTTATTAATAAATAATACTTACGTAGTATAATACTATCTTTGATTTACTGCTTAGCTTTAATAACTGAATGTTGAAACAAATGAACTAGAGTATGTTTAAGACGCTGAAAATAAGCATTCTTATTTCTCAGTTTCAAAATAGGGACTTTCATACAGATTAATATATCAGTATTATTGTTAAATAATCTATTGCGATCTTATATGTACATCTCGTGTTTTTCACTGTTTGTGTGTCAGTGGATCGCACCTGTCGGGCGTGACGTCATTGACTATAAGTACTACGGAAAATAAATTACTTATCGGATTTTTTCCAGAATAATTTTGAATCATCATTTCATTCATTGATGTATAAAACATTTACAAATACATTAAACTTCCTTTAAAGAATCAAATCAAACGATATTAAATCTTATATCAATTGGAAAGCATCTCGAATTCTCGATGAACAAATGATATCTTCAAATCACGTCAAGGTCGTTTTATTAGTTTTAGAACGAGTTTTTAGCATCCATCTATATTATATTCGTCGGCAATAAAACGACCAACTAATAAATAGTGAAAGTGTTTGAAAATGGGAAGCGAAATATTTCGAACTACCTGTGTCCAGCGGCTCCTGCGACGGAAAGTATATTTTATGTGTCTTTCATACAAACTTTCACCCACCATTATAACCGAATCAGGCTAGATTTTTATAGCCTTTGTCTTAACTCCGGGTCTCCTACTAGCCATTAATACCAAATTTCATTAAAATCGTTTCAGCGGTTTAGCCGCGAAATTGTAACAGACAGACGGCCGACAGACAGATTTTTGCATTTCTATGGAAGTATCGATAATGTTTATACACGTTGATTGTTACGAAAAAATATTAAAAAAAAACATTTATATCAGTTTTTCATCCATATAGCGTTGTTATAAAAAATCATAATTAACAACTCGTATTACTATTAGTTATGGTTTGACGGAAACGCCTAAAATGACCCCATATTTTTCACCTAAAAATAGAATAAAAGCTGTATGTATAACACATACTGTATTGTATACAGGATTGATTGACTATCTAAACCCCTCGATATGAATGAATGTCTTAAACAGTATATATTCTGTGGTAAAAGTTAGATAGGTTATATCATTGGACACAATACATTACCTTTTTTGTTTAACCCGTAGAAAAAGTCTTCGCCTACCAACAAGACAGGAATAGAGCTAAGTGGTTATGTCCCTGCCTACTTCATCACCAGACCACCAAGCATTTCAAGTTACAACCTTGTGCGTGATTGAAGCACGTAGTATTTTTTCTTTTTTTACCAATTCTTACGCACCAGTATTTTTTTCTTTTTATCATTGGTACATAGTAACACTGTCATGACTGTCGAGTGTTTAATGTGTAGACGTTGTTTTTTTTTATCTAATGAACAATATAGCGCCAACCTTGTTTGGACATGAGGCCTTGGAGTGTTATATTTTTTTTGTCGGTTTGCTGACTCTAAATCTTGGCATTTCGTCAGAGGCCGAGATACGGTTTAGAAATTTTCTAACCATGGTGCTGGGTTGATTTGCTTTGTAATAAATGCAAGTTGATGTAGCAAGTTTAATGACAAAAAAGTTAGAGTGCAATTAGAATTGTTTGATTGTACGTTGAAAGCGAG
This sequence comes from Euzophera pinguis, assembly GCA_947363495.1. Lineage (NCBI taxonomy): Eukaryota > Metazoa > Arthropoda > Insecta > Lepidoptera > Pyralidae > Euzophera > Euzophera pinguis. Next base: position 3,887,863 of record OX376154.1, read on the forward strand.
TCCAAGATAATTATTCAATACTGATTTTATTGTGATAATGCACTTTCCCGTTAATAACAGAAATGGCTTATGTAGTAGTAGTATATGCAAGTAGAGGTTGGCTTGCACTTATAGCTATTGCACTTAAGTTGTAGTGAAGATAAATAATTAATTTAGTAGTATTTGGTTGATACTATAATTTTATTTTACCTAATAATTTGGAATTTTTGCGCATGTATATTTATGTGCGTATTCTTTACCATAATCATACAATTTATTCTTAAGGTTGTTATTGCATCATATAGCTGCACTCAGAAACTTTAAACTTGGAAAACAAACTCTCCCTCAGTGTTAAATTTTTTAAATCTTTCCTGTTTATAGATTTACCTGAATTTACCTACGCTTTTATTTGTAGTTTGCTTATGTAATCATCGAAATCTCCGAGTACGATTGTTAGCATGTCTAATAATCCTTCGTTATACCTGTTTTATCTCGGAGTAAGGTAAGTATTATATTTTAATTTGATTGCCCACCAAACTTAGTAAAAAGTTATTCTCACGGCCATTTCAATTTCAAAAGTGTCCTTGTCAACTGCCTTAGTGGGCTTGTTTTCATCATTCGCCTTCGGTTTCGATTCCCATAGGCAACTGTTAGTTTTTATCAGGATTTAGGGTTTTTGAAGCTTAAATAACTTCACCGGCAAAACAAGCAAAGTCGCCGGCTTAAATGAAATGCAAACCAGAACTTGAAAATAGATAGAAAATCTACCCTCACACCCTAAAGTTACTTCCTGGCCTTGTGTACATTTTTCAAGAAGCGTTATTTTATCGCGAGTCGTGCTCAGTTTGTGTCAGAGTTAAAATAACTGAATAAAAATTTCAAGGAAAACGCACAAATAGTCCGACGTTGTCTTCCTTTAAATTAAATATGCATAGTGTCTGCCTGAAGGAAAGTGTTTTACACAACATGGCCGGGGCGAGCGTACGTTGCCAAGCCTGAATTATTTTTATGAGCTTTGAATTCCCTTTTTCCTTTTTTTGTGGTTTAGTGGGCAACTCTGGCATCATATTATACAAGCTGCCTGAATTTTGTAAAATCTTGACGCGTGACTTAGCTTGACTATTACTATTTAGGTACAGTAGCTGGGACCAAGTCACGGCAAAATAGTTTGTTATAATGTTCTCGTATCTTCGGGCACCGATCAGATGAATGTCCACATCGCTGTTTTACCGGTGGCATGACGGAATTGCACAATCTCTCATCTGTCTGAGAAATCTGGCTGTGGATATATGATCCGCGCTGGATGAATGCACTACGGGACGCCAATAGATTACATAGAAAATGCGTTGTTAGTTGCGTATAGGTTTAAGTGCGTGCTTTCCTAAAGCTATAAAAGAAAACTAATTACAAAAGCTAGTAACGAGTTCCCGGTATTGTCACATAAACATTTACACAACGCAGCCCACTGACCCCGCGAGCCCCTTACGCAATAATGACGTCACAACAGCTGATTTTACTGCAGCTGAGATGCACGTTAGCACGCATTAGGGAATGTTGAAATGTGCCGTCGTTTTAGATGGTCACCACTCAAATTAAATTGAAATTAAATTGACACGAAAAGTTTGACAATTTGTAAGGACACTATACAGAGGACCATAACTTTTACAAATGACAAACGTCGAAAGTAAATGGAGCAATAATTATTTTGTGGAAATAATCAGTTGAAATAATTTACATTTTCTAATCAAACTTTTGTAGCCTACACACGACAATGGGTGACACCGGGCTGAAGCGGAAGATTAATTTCTGGGCACTTGAATTCTCTTAAAGGATATTTTCTTCCCCAAAAATTTCCTCTAGAGTGAAATCACTGGAAAACATTATTAACCATATAAGTAAGTCCCTATGCTCGGCCGAATTTGTCATTGCCTGAATAAATAAACAGACATTAAATATCTTTTTGTTTATTACTTTAAAGTATTTACGAATGAACTGAACCGAGCATCGATGGCGTTCGTAGTCGATACTTCAAAACATCTCGATTTCAACGAAATTGTTTCCCCGAGCAACGTAACGAGCCATTGTTTCTGACATTAATCACTAAAAGTAACATTGTTCATATATTTTCATTTAAAATTCTTATTTGATGAACAATATACTCAAACATTTTATTTGCTTCCAAATGAAGGCTTCATTTTTGCAGTTGCTTATTGGTCCTTCTGTCACACAACACACACAACTACAAGAGATAGGTATAATACAATGCATGCATGGTATAACTCTTCCCACAGAAGCACAAGATTACAAACTAAAATGGTTATCCGATAGAAAAACTGAAATATGTAACATGAATAAAAATATACCTACAGACTAACCAGAGATTGTACAACCTTGTTGAGAATGTCCCGAAGTATACGGGAGTAGATTTTCTGTGTAATTTATGAGTTTAATTATAGTTGAGAGATCTTAAACAACAAATATCCGTTTACGGTTTACTCAATCTGCGATTCTATCAAGTATGTATGTTGGTCCCGGCAGCCATCTGGTGGTCGTTAAACGGACGTCAGAAAGTGATAGGCGGTTCCGAATAATTTTGATACCAGCGTGTACATGGTCGATTGATCATCAACTTACCTGTGTGGTGGGATTAATAGTCTTTTAAAATTTAAAAAAATTTTTTTCGGGATAAAAGACACGTATGTCCTGTCCTGTGCATGTGAAATTTAAAAAATATTGCTTAATTAAATAAATCGTGTCATATAACCTCTTTCACATTATAATATACTTAGATTAATATTTATAATATAACTAATCTTTAGTTAGGATATCCATACTAATATTATAAATGCGAAAGTCTGTCTTTCTGTCTGTCTGTCTGTCTGTTACGCTTTCACGGCCAAACCGCTGAACGGATTTTGATGAAATTTGGTATGAATGTAGTTGAAGACCCGGGGTCATACAACATAGGTTACTTTTTGACGCAGGCGAAGTTGCGGGAAACGGCTAGTTATTATATAAATTTAACGAAATCCGTGCAACGCGCAATAGTTGTAATCCATGTCTACCTGAGTTATCGCCGAGGTGCAGGATAACCGGTTTTGGTCGTGTTATCTCTTTTTTTTTTTTATATTCTGTACTCAGTGATTCGTCATAGACCGGTCACACAGTTTCAACTTAATAATGATATATTGTTGAAAATGAACATGGTAACTATTTTTATTTTGAAGAAGTCGTTACCAGCAACTTTGTGTCTTGTTTAAAAATTAACGTTAAACACCTTTGATCATAGGATGTCAACATACTTTACTATGATCCCTGTTGTAGTGGATTCAATTAACTGTAGTAGTACTTTGGGTATTTTTAAGAGCTGTTGACTGTACAAATAAATACTTTAAGGCCCAATACGAGGCACATGACATTTTCCAAACATTTGACTTTTAAAAAAATTTATAGGTTTATGTAATAAAAACGGTTTATTTTTATAATTATATTTTTTATGGGAAATAAAGAAGGCGGTCACCTCTGGGATCACAGTACAAATATTTTTCCATACAAATATTTTTTCCCAGGTGTATATTCACAGAGATATGGAAAAAAAATTTTTATTAACAGGTTTTTAATGGTTAAAGTGATTTATTTTAAAATTTTAAAGCCAGCACCTTGTGGAAGGACCAAACAAACCTACATACAATACATGTTTTAAAGCTTGTAAGTACTTCAGGTCGAAGTTCTAGTGAACAGAAGAACATGAAATTTTCGTTTAGTCTACATTAGACAGATTCTGTGTTTGACATCATAGTCTAGATTCGACAGATTCTGTGTTTGACATCATAGTCTAGATTCGACAGATTCTGTGTTTGACATCATAGTCTAGATTCGACAGATTCTGTGTTTGACATCATAGTCTAGATTCGACAGATTCTGTGTTTGACATCATAGTCTAGATTCGACAGATTCTACCCTTGACAGATTCTATTTCATTCTACTTAGGACAGATTCTAGATTGGACAGATTCTATTTCATTTTATATTTCATTCTACTTAGGACAGATTCTATATTGTACAGATTCTATATTTGACAGATTTTGAAAAAACAGAGAATTGTAAGGGAAATTAGGGAAACAAAAATAAAACTGTTTTTTTTTTGTGATCACTTTAAATTTATTGATATAATTTGTTTTTGTTATGAGTAAGTATATCAAGATACTACGTGTATACTAACATAAACACAGAACAAAGAAAACGAATATGTATGGATTGGATATGTGTACAGTACCTAACTACCTACATCACACAATTTAGCAAATAATCATAAATTTTTGAATTTGTAACTTTTTTGTAATTGTAACAAATAAAAATCACAGTGAAAACAATGGCGAAAAAATATTAATTAACGGATACTTATGAGTAATAATTATGGCAATTTAAAAAAATACTAGTAAAACACAAATTAAATGGAGGTCTTTTAAATTTTTATGAATGATTTCAACTTAATGGGAATTTAAAAAATGTATTAGGAGATAAGAAATCCATAAGAGGGCCTTTTTAATATTATTTTCTTGTAAGTAAAAAAAAATATATTATTAAGTATAAAAATGTTTTTTTTTTTAATCTTTTGCGTTTATTAACTCCTAGTACATTTCGGAAATTTTATTCACTTAAGTTGAATTCCTATAAAGTCTAAGTACCTATCAAAAATTAAAAATATAAGAACGTTAGGTTTCTTAAGTATTTAGAAACAATCACATCAAAATAAGAATGAAAAATGTACTTATACTAGTGTCAAGCTTCTGAAATATGAATATTGAATATGTCAATTTGGTAATTTTTTTAAAATCTGTCCAATATAGAATCTGTCTTACGCAGAATCTGTCCAAAAAAGAATCTGTCTTATGCAAAATCTATCCAAAAAAGGATCTGTCTTATGCAGAATCTGTCCAAAAAAGAATGTGTCTTATGCAGAATCTGTCAAATGTAGAATCTGTCGAAAAAAAAAACTGTAATGTCAAAAGCAGAATCTGTCCAAAAAAGAATCTGTCTTATGCAAAATCTATCCAAAAAAGGATCTGTCTTATGCAGAATTTGTCCAAAAAAGAATGTGTCTTATGCAGAATCTGTCAAATGTAGAATCTGTCGAAAAAAAACCTGTAATGTCAAAAGCAGAATCTGTCCAATGTAGACTAAACGGAAATTTTGTTAGTTCTCTTCGTACTGGGCCACACGTTACATATATATACCTATATATTTTTTTAATTAAAAACTGATAAAAAAGTAAACGTTCGAACTACGTTTGTCTTCCACATTCAACTGGTGAATATTTTTTCCACATTTAACAGGTAATTATGTTTAAAAAATAAATTTGGCATGTGTTCGAGGTCATGTAGCGTACAACAATGGAAGATCATATCTCAATTAGATAGTTAAACATACGGATGGCAGTTAATATTACACATATTTTTTTTTATTTTATTTGTTTAAACGGAAACATATCAAATATCTTTTTATCGATGCTCGAAAATCTTATTCGAAAATTTTATTTTCTTAAAGCTTTAGCTAATTTAAGTTGTCGACATTATCATTTCTTGTAATAGCACCAAAGCTGTATTAGCATTGTACTTAAGAAAATAAATTAATTCAGTACAAGTATTTAACGTTGACTTCCGCAAAAAGGCATAGTCCATTAAGGTCCTAAAAGTGAAAAGTGCCGGCCAGTGTACTTGATTTTACTTGAGTTCTTAAATAATATTTTTCCATACATTTTCAAGAATTTATATAAATATTTATAAACTAATACAGCTTTGGTGCTATAACAAGAAGTGATTGTGTAGGCAACATCTATCAGAAATACCCACCTTATTTTCTGACTTTTTACTTTTTGGATCTAAATGGTGTGATCCCTTGTTGCACTCAAAGAGTGATACTTGTCAATTAATAAGAGAACTTTCGAAACAAAATACAAGTCGTATTATTTTTTGTATGCCTTCAAAGTGAGACGTGGTGATGGTGACCCTACAAGCGCCTCACATAATAGGTGCTCGGTATGGTCACCATACCGGCGGATGTGGGTTTCCGCACCGCCTAAATACCTCTAGTAATTAGGTTTCGTTCGAAAGTAGTAGGTGAAAAGTTAATTCGTTTGTTTTTTTTTTCTACACAAATTTATTGTTTAGAAGTAATTTTAGTTCTATAGCATGTCTTGTAATTGTTGAAACTTTAGATATACTTAGCTTATATTTGAGACTATCCTTTCGGTTTGAACTCTGTCAACTCTGTACCTACAAATAATAGAACTTGAACTTCCGCATTTGATAGGGTCTTGTAGGCTCATATTATGTAGATTCCAAACTGCATTTCATTGGCTTCACCAATATTTTTTCCAATTCCAATTTGTACAATTTTTGCTTGTGTGTTTACCTTTTCAAGCTTTATCAAGGGATTATGCGTGCGCTGGTACTCTAGTGGCAACGTAAACTAAAGCTGCGAAACAGAATAAAAATAAAACAGAACCGAAAATTATGTAGGAATAGCAAAATTTAGAAGAAAACCTTTTCAAGCTTTATCAATTGATTACGCGTGCGCAGGCGCTGATACTCAAGTGGCAACGTAAACTAAAGCTGCGAAACAGAATAAAAAAAACAGTACCGAAAATTATGTAGGAATAGCTAAATTTAGAAGAAAACCTTTTCGAGCTTTATCAAGTGATTACGCCTGCGCAGGCGCTGATACTCTAGTAGCAACGTAAACTAAAGCTGCGAAACAGAATAAAAAAAAACAGTACCGAAAATTATGCAGGAATAGCAAAATTTAGAAGAAAAATATGTAGATTAAGGATTTAAATATGAAAGTTTAGGCCAAAAAAATACTCAGGTCAACATAAAAGAAATATGAATAGGCGCTGAAATATGTATCATTATAAATACTGACATGGTATTTTCTCAAATATACTGCGGGACTCTGCTATCTTCCATAATAATAATAATCAACGTACATGTCAAAGGCTATTTACTACTCGCATCACAATATTACTATTACCTCATCGTCCTAGCGTGTATTCCTAGTTGCGTCGTCAGCTTACGCTTCGGAGCCTAGGGTACGCTGTAAGTCATGGTCCTAGATTTGGAGGCACTGGTTATTTGAGCTACTGCGGTCTGACCTACGTAACCCCTTTTACAGGGAAACCAGACCAACAGGAACATGACCCGAGTTGTATTTGTAGCCAACACTGTCAGAAGTTTTCAGGCTACCCAAAGGCATCTGACACAACCTAACAACTGCTATCCATCGATAATAACCTGGACCAACTGCTTAACGTGCCTTCTGCGTCACGGAGGAGCTCGAGATAGAAAATACCACTAAATGGCAACCAATCCAATAATGGTCGCGTCTCGTCGTTGATTGACACTCGCATTCGCTACGGATTACGCGAGCCACGCTCGACTATCGAGCTTCTCAACAAAAATAAATATTACTATCACCTATTCTGTGATATTACTTTAACCAGTTTTTGCGTAATAAGTACAGTTTTATTACTCATTAATTACTGGGAAGTCGTACGAGACATAGTTTAATGGGCCTTTTAACTTACCACATAGCTCCGTTATTTTATTATTCTGGTCCCTTTGGTATTACTGCGTTAAATAATACAAAATTGACTCAAATATCAGTAGTGCAATCTAAATTATGCAAATATTAAATAAATAGCGCAAGTCGTAGTAATATTATTTTATGTTTATCTCCGCAAATGGTATAATACTTATAACATGTAATGTGTTTTAATTTTATTTTGTGATAGTATTTGATAAAACAAGTCCAACGCCAACGATTTTTAATTTAGTTTTTCCGGTTGTATCGACTGGCGGCTAGAATGAAACTATGTGTGTGTACAATTCTATTATCCATATTCATACTCATATTATAAATACGAAAGTCTGTCCGTCTGTCTATTACGCTTTCACAGCCAAACCGCTGAACGGATTTTGATGAAATTTGGTATGAATATAGTTGAAGATCCGGGGTCAAACATAAATTGTTACTCTGTGTTATTAATAAATAACACAGAGTAACAATTTGATTAATTTATGATACCTCAATTTTTATGTACATAAATTGTTTTGTGAAATTTGTATTTTGGTGCAATAAAGAGTATTTGTATTGTATTGTATTGTATATTTAGTAAGATTGACTATTTTTTTTTTTCTTAATGAAACATATTACATTTTTAATTATTTTGATAAAAGCCATTTATAAAAATTAATTAATTTATGTAACGTTCAAGATTACTTTCACCCACTTGATTCGAAGAAAAACTCTTTAAATTTTCCACTGGACTTCACAATATGTCCTAAAAAACTTTGATGACCTCGTGGAAGCATTTTCTTTTCACAAGTAGGAATGTGTCTTATCTTCTCTCCAATTTAAATCTTTAATTTGCTTTCACCCAACTCATTTTCTGTTAAGGGAATAAAATTGAAAATTGCATTGAATTATTTCAAGGATGCTGTTATGCTGATGCTCATGGATTAACCAGGTCAATTAGCTCTTGTAATTGAAAATTAATAAATCAGACAGCTACATTAACAGCGGTTATATACCTTATTATCAACGGCATAAAATTCGCTGTCTTTTTCATCAAAGCATACCATCTTTTTTGTCCTAAACATCATTTCGGCCATAAGAAGTTAAGTGTGGTACATTTATTGGTCTCCCTAACAGCTTCCAAAACCTGATACCCCAACTGTTTTCATTACTTTATTTAGACTAGCTTCTGTCGGTGTCTTTGTTAGGAATATGAGCCGCTTCAAAGAAACTGGTGACCTTAGCCATATTTAGCTTTACCGGTAACCGCTTACCTCAAGTGGGCCGTATGCCTTTTGCCTACTTATTTGTTTAAAAAAATATAGACGATAGACTAGGAATTCTAGGAATCTTGTGACCATCCGACTCTACTCATAGATTGTTTTGATATTAAGAGACTAATTTTATATAAGAAATCCCCTGCTGATAGATTTAAACAATTGTTTACATTCCAGATTTGGGTCATAGAAGAATACTTAAAAAAGAAAGAAACAGTGACTGAATCGATAAAATTGCTCTCCTGATTGTTCCAGTTTTTTCTCAATTGTTCCAATTAACATTGAAATTTATTTGTTTTCAATTTGCTACTAAAACATAAAATAGTTCAACAGAATAGGCATTTTATATACACAGTGTGTGTAAAGTAATTTTTTATCTTAAAATTATTGGATACATCATCATCATGATACATTTGATACTGTAAACATTATTGAGGTATAATATATTTATAAGAGCACCGAATTATCTAAAAAAATCCAATGGTGCTGTGAAGTTGAAATTTAGCAAGTAGTTAATTTATGATTAGGAGAAGCCAAGCCAAGAAAGGATTTCCCGAAATTCCGACCGGGACGAGAGCAGTGCCATGGAGGTCAACTTTCGTATTCAAGAATTGTCAAAAAATAAATAAATTCATATTCATATTTCATAAATGTACTTATTCACACTGATCTTCCAGACGTATGAACTCGTCTAAAATATGCGTTTATAGAACAAAACAACTGCATGATGAGCTAATTTTAGAAACTAACCAGTTCATATTCGTTAATTAGTCATTCCCAAGTAATACAAGTCTGTGTATGACCTAAACACGACACTGGCTACACAGTTATGGATATTGTATAGAGATCAGTTAATTTATGCCTCTTAGTCATAGTGAGTAACCAGGACTAAAAGGTCGCACTTACTTACATACTCACATTACAGCCTATCTTTGTTAGTATGAGATTGATGTTGTTTGAATTGGTAATTGGTATTGCAATAAAGTCGATCTTTATTTTTGCAACCAATTTAAAACACTTCGTACCTGAGACACCCTACATTGTGGAATTTGATAACCCAAATGATCACCCAGGTGTCTCAAGTGGAATCAATCAATATTGCGACGTATCAAAGCAGTTAAGACCCTTGCTAAAAAATTCTTCCAAACTGTCCATGTTGGGATTTGTGGGTGTGGTCTACGAGCTGTGGATCTTCTATAGTAACAAAGGTAAAACGTTGTGGTAGCTGTACCAGTAGTATCACTATGCCATTACGATATTTGATTTGATCTCGCTCCCTTATGTCAGTTGAAAATATCCATTGGTGGATCTTTTTGCACTTAAGTTTTCTTCGGATGTTTTCTGTGTCCTATAATCAGTCGGACTACACAAATATGCCAACGATATTCCTACGTTCACAAGGTATTGTAATTATTATTATTATTATTGATCCACGTATATTTTTCCGCCACCTGTGCCCCTTTTTCTATGTCCGTAACCTAAATTTCATAACTAGTTACAAAAAGGAAATTTTTCTAGCTGTGTCTAAGTATAAATTTTTTACTCGTAAATTCAAACCGAATTCCCGTGATACTCCAAGCAATACTTGAAACGGTCCAACGGAGCTAAGTTTGTAAACGTGCCCTGATTCTCAGCAGGGTGCAAATTGCCAATTTCAGCACGTCGCAGACGCCTGACACTCTTATCTCTTGGTTTCCTTTCATACCAATCTGAATTGCGTGTTTGATCTCCTGAATAAAGTGGTTGTTGATTCTGTTCTGTGGATTTCACAGTGAACTAATCTCCTTCAACTTAGTGAGGAAACCCGTATATGTTATCGTTGTAGACCTACCTTATGCTGATTTTAGTGAATATCAATCATTAAAAATAATAAAATAATATGAGCATTTGGTAAAATTCGCCGTTTAGCGTTTTATACGCAAAGTTTAAAACTTGGACAATTTCACTACTTGTGCAACTGAGGCATACAGGACACGAAACCGCCAACATACAAGGCCCTGTCTCGATTATACTGTAAAAAATATGTGAATGTGTTTTAGAAATAAAGTTCCAAATACTTGTTTTTTTCTTATATTTTTTGCGCAGTTTTTTTTTAAACGTTTCTAGACTCGTCCCATTTTTACCCTAAAAACTAAACTAATTACGTATCTGAGCTTGCCAGTTACATTGTTGACAACATTCATTACATATAACACTATTCCGATGTTCCCAGAGTTCAACGGAACCAAAGTGAGTTATCTCGTCAAGTCCCCGTGCATCCAGGTAATCCGAATTGAGGAGGATTGGTTTATGCAAAACTGGCTAGAGAATTTAAAGGTAGAAAATCAAAGTCGACGAAGTACGACCAAGTACAGTAGATATATAATTTTTCATCTTGTTTATCAATACTTATAAAAACTGATGAATTCTGACAATATTAAATACTTGGAACTCGATATTGAATGTAATTTTTAAAAGTCGATAAATAATAAGCTGAAATGTTTGAGCTTAGTTTAGTAATTTAATAACAATGTGATTTGAAGCTCTGTTTAATTAACATATTGGTATGCTCTGAATAATTTGTGGTGAGCTGAAATTTAGCCACTGAATTAGTGTAATTTATATGCTATGAATTGGCCATCACAGAACAAATCGTTTTATTGACATTAACTAGCAATACTTTTTTTTAGTCTTTGCACGGGTCTCAATAATTATAAATAAAAATAAGTTCAAAAACTGAAACCCGACTACTGCAAAATCACGCTCTAAAATATAAGAAACTAGACAATAATTTATTATTGATATCATATATTGTTTCATTAGTTAGTAATGTACAAAAAACAGCGTAGTTGTAAGCCACTTTGCTCTCAAAGTATTTTTAATTATTCAGGTGTGTTTTCCGGAGGCTTTACCGTAGTCCGGTAAAAACAGTAAAAACTGAAGATATTATTATCTAAAATATCTGAGAATTTAGCGTGTTGAAACTACACGGCGACCCCAATAATTACTTCAATTTATAGATTTACTAGCTTTTTAACTCTTACTTATAGTAGATTAGATATGCTACAAATATACAAACAAACTTTCCCTTTTATGATATTAGCACAGACATTAGTAAGGCTTTGTATACGTGGTATTGATGGAAAACTATTTTAGCATCAATACCACGTACTTTTTACACCTAATGTCACACACACTCCATGTAACATAATCCATACTAATATTATAAATGCGAAAGTCTGTCTGTCTGTCTGTTACGCTTTCACGGCCAAAGAGCTGAACGGATTTTGATGAAATTTGGTATGAATATAGTTGAAGACCCGGGGCCAAACATTTAACATTTAACGCAGGCGGAGCTGCGGGAACTGATAGTTATTAAATATAATAACTACGCAGACTTTATTGTACAATTGTACTCTTATAATATTAATTAAAATATCGAACGTTTGGTTCTGCATTTCTCTAAATTACGTAAAGTAGAACAAAGCTTACATAATATAGAACCAGCTTTTAGCGTAATGTAATAAATTATTTATTACCCTGTGTTCGCGTATTTCTAATGGAATTAACTGTAACTGATCTTGGAAGTTGTCAAGAGTGCCGTGGGGGGTTTTTATGGAGCATGGAGAATGATGAAGAAGCACTCGGCCCTGGCATATGCGGACGTGACAGACCCCGTGAGAATTTTTGTGGGGTCAAGTCTCACATAACCTCTTGGGTGCCTAGGCTGGGTAGTGAAAAAAAGTGGGGTTTCGCCGACAACAGTCTGTGTGAATGCAACACGGTGCAGTCAATGGCGCCCATCTTCTTATGGAGCCATACGACCGCGCGGTAGAGGTGGCCAAGTACTGGTCAAAACCTGAATGAACTTTAAGTGGATTTGAGTGCAAAATAAAGGCGGCATGGTCAATCGACCCTGCACACCCTGGTATCATTTTTTAACCGCCTCTGACGTAGTCCTGTAAGCGAACGACCACCAGATGACAGACGGGAATCAGGGCATTATCTTTATTATTTACACAATCAGATGATTCCAGCCTTCGCAACGCAATGTCCTAATCAAACTGGAACAACTAAATACATACATACATACAACTTAATTTATTAATTTATTAACATTTGTGAAACATACAGCTATGTACTTGATATACACATTACATAAATGTAAGGAATCGAAAACTAATTTTATTTTTAATTATCCTGTTGGATACCCTTGGAGAAACTAACAGTCCAAAAGGGATTACATTGCAGGTTATTATAGTATGACAACTTTATGCTGACAAAAATAAATAATTTTAATATTAATGAAATATAATTCGTTGTGCAGCATTATTTCTTAATTAATCCCAAAATTTAATTTCTGTTTACCCTACCGCAGGCGGATGCGACCAGTCCGTCCGGTCTGTACGGATTTGGAATGCTACGATATAATTTCACAATCTACCCCCTGGTTTGCCGTGATAATCTGAATCTCATTTCTAAGACTCATATTCCTAGTTCTATATTTGGCATATAGGTGTAAAACCACAGAACATTTATCTGTTTTGTGTGTAAAACGCACAATTAATACTAATACTTTTAGATTAAATTAAATTAAAATTAATATCTTAGCACCAAACGTTTTTATTGAAATTTCCTCAATTAAATATAAATTATTGGGCGTTGTCATGTATTGGGTGACTTTCTAAGATATGACGCGTATGGTCATTCATAGTAGAAAACCATTTGGAACAGATACCACACATGAAATTCTGGGATTGATCCACCCTGTGGTTCTTCATGGTGTGAAGATCAAGACTGCTCTGGGATTTGAAAATCTTACGACACACCGAGCAACGCACACCGTTCTTTGTGTGCTTGTACAGAACGTGGCTCTGAAACGCCATTATGGAATTGAACTCCTTGTTACACAAGCTGCAAGCTGTTCCCGGTGGGTGGATTTTAGTCATATGGTTGTCCAGTCCATGCTTCGAATGAAAGGCTCTTCTGCAAATCTCACACCAATTATTCTTCTCCTTAGGATGTTTGTACTTAAAATGATTACGAAGAGCCAGCTCACAGTCGAACATCTTGCCGCAACTGCCGCACTGCTGCTCATTCTTGGAGCAATACTCTCCGTGGAAACTCAAGAGGTCGGCGGTTGCAAAGGACCGGTAACACGCCTTACATTGGTACTCGTACCGGTGCTTGTATCTAATGTGCTTCTCTAAACTGAGCTCCGAATCGTATTTCTTCTTGCAGGAAGTGCATTCAACTTCTGTCTTTTGCTTTGGATGCTTCAGTTGTGAGTGTTTGAGAAGCGTGTTCCCGCTTTTGTACATTTTGCCACATTCTTGGCACTGGTTTTTGTGCGTGTCAGCTGGCGGGCTGTCCCGCAACATGTCTTGCAACACCGCCGTCGACGAGCGCAAGTGGTCATTTATCACTTCGGAGTCCAGGCGAACCACATCGACCTCTACATCCGCCTCACACTTATCCATTATCCGCTGAAATTAAAAATTGTTTGTGACAAAAATATTCACAATTCGTGCATACTCAATCGTCTGTCGAAATGACAACCAAAAAAAAAAGAAGTGCGGTAAAAAAAGGTTTTATTTTTTTATCTATCGGTTTTTGACAATGCTTGTTTTCCCTTGTCGAAAATGTTTACAGGTGACTGGAACCTTTATCATAGTTTATTGTTGCGGAAATATTTTTAGCGGTGGCTTTTTATTAAAAGCTTTTATTTCTGTAGTGTTTGTATGAAATGAATACGACAATTTTGCGAAATACTTAGGCCGGATACATATTATCGTGAAGTGATTAATTTTAATGTCCACGTAAGATCGTCTCATGTGTACTATAAATATATTTTGTGAAGGAACGCGTGATGACGCGTCGTGAATCGCAACCTGGCACAGAGAAATAATCGTTTATCACAGGCAATGCATTTTTCTCGTTGAATTGTGAGTTACGACTTCGAGAACTACTAATGTGGGAAGATAAGACTAAAAAGAATTCATGACTCGCGGCTATGGCGCGTGGATATTGTCATCCGGAAAGACTTTCGTCCATCCAGGACTCTCCAGGACTTGATATCTTTTACGACGCGGACCTGAATTGGTAAAGAATCCCTACTAATATTAAAAAACACGAAACCTTTTTTCGTCTGTTTGTTCTTTACGCTTGACCCGCTAATTGTGACGTTATAATTTACTTTGTCGTCCACCTGACTACTTTTAAGTTCATTCGTATGTCCTGCCGGTAGGTTGCTATGACTTGTTGATGTGATTTGCAACAAAAATAGATACGTCTAAATATATACTACTAGATAGGTAGAACTAATGCGTATTTACTGTTTTAACAAGCTACGATCCGCTCATTAGAGCTCTAGGGTACTAAAAGCGTAATATCTCTGTTTATTGCAATTTCCAACGACTGGCTTTAGAGATGTTAATCTATGAAACTAGGCTCTTTTCACCTGATTGAATTATCGAGTGCCTTGTCTACAGATAAATTGTGGTTGTGGGTGTGTCTTGTACAGACCTCTTGTACATTAAATTTTATAAGGTTTATGTGTGAGAAAAGAGTTAAAGGAAGAATAACACACCACACGTTTAAACATCATTAAGTATCCCACAATGACGGGACGTTGGTTACAACTAACGGTCTATTGTCATTAATTTCAGCCTAATTTAAAACACAAATGATGATTAAATGTGCAAATAAATTTGGAATCGAAAACCACATTAATATTTTGCTTAATTTACAGATACAACCAAAATTTGCGTCTAAATGATTTTCCGAGAAATTTTATTAAAAAAAATATCAGCGGCCAGTAATTACACAGCGTTTTATGGCGCGAATATTTTCGAATTTCGATTCCAAATTTGTATTTTGTGGCGTTTGTGCGTGTGGTCACATGTAGTGTGGTTGTTTATCCGGTCGCAGCGAGGACGGCCGCCGCGCTCCGGTCCCCGCCCGGGAGGACCAACCGTCGACTTACACGGAACGAGAGTCGCTACCACTCTGGTGAGTCACTGCACTATAAAGAAACTATCGTTTTTACGCGGCGGTCATTGGTGTGATGTCATAGGTGTTATATTGTCTATGTATTTGTTTTTTTTTTTCATATGTTTTATGTACGGGATTTGGTATTCGGTCTTCTGTAGTTTTATTTTCTGTTGTGTGCAGTGAGGTAACATGTCGATCTTTAAATCAATTATGTTTAAATCACAAACATAATGAATTACGCTAAAAGAGTGCGAATTCAGCGTAAAAATCTACGCGCATTATAATATAATTTTCAACACGTTCAAAAAATGCAATTATTGTACTAAATTTGCCATTTGAATTAAATACATATCGTGTTCATATACTTCATATGTTTGTGGTTTTAATCCGTATTATTCAAATAGATACCTACTCGTCCATTACTAACCGTATATTTATTTAATATTACAAAAAATATATAGTTTTAATTACATATATACTTTATTCACTTTTGTATATTTATCTTTTATTAATTCTGTCTCTACCTGGGTTTTTATTTTCAGTATATTATATTAATATATTTACATGTTCTTCAATATAGTTTAGGTTACTTCAAGAGTGCACGTGAATTATATTAAAGCTAAACTCAATTTTCTACACCAATAAAAAAATAATCTTTATTTCTAATTTCTAATATGCTACTTGACTGCGTTCACATTTTGACAAGATTTTTATACGGAACAATACATACACTAAAAAGTAACCGATTCCGAAAACAACAAGAAAATTGGTAATTAATTAAAGCAATAATTAACATTTAAAGTTTTCTAATACATAAAAGTGGAAGCGTGGTGGGGACGTCTTTCTATCTCTTTTGTACGCGCGAAATCAAGTGGCAGTGATGTCACTCCACCATTGAGTGCGTCCTTTTCTTGTTTCTTGACTTTTTCCCCTTCCACAGGATTTCAAAGGCTTATAACTTATTTAATATCGAACGGATTAAAAAACATCTTTCTGTTTTCGAATTCAGGGACTCTGTGATATGAATTTTTTTTTTTTAGTAGAATAGCCTATTTATATAAAAGTTTATTTTTCTTGCTGGTACTACGCTACGAGTAAACCTAACTAACCTATGAGAATTTGTATTTCAACTCATTCATTCATATGGATTGGGTTATATGATCAATCGACCTGGTGTCAGAGTTTTTCGGAACCGCCTTTCGGTCTTTGACGTGGTTCCTTTAACGACCACCAAATGGCAGCCAGGACCAACGGCACGTGCCTTCCGAAGCACGGAATCATCATATTACATAATCAGGTGGTTGAAGCCTGCAATACAATACAAAATCCTTTGTTGCATAAGAAAAAATAGTGATAACATACATACAATCTTAACATTAATGGCCAAAGGCGGCCTTATCGCTAAATGCTGCAATGTCCTAACCAAACATGCAACAACTAAACAAAGTATGATATAAATATGATATCCGTGGGAATTGAACCCGCGACTTTCGGGTCTAGGGTTGCCAGGTCGCCAAACCTAATAACCTAAAGAGCCGGACAGACCAGCCAGTTTTGCCGGACATTTGAATAAAACGGCCGGACACCCTACATTATTGATGGATTTTAGGTCTAAGCTTTTCTGATTATTACCATAAATCGTGTTAAATTAAATAAAATGTAAAAAGCCCATCAAAAGCCGGACAAGGTGGACACCGTTTATTTTGGCCGGACACGCAATCAAAAAGCCTAACTATGTCCGGCTTTATCCGGACGCATAGCAACGCTATTCGGGTCTAAGGTGCTTTAACCACAATGTGGGGGTTTCAGCAGAGGTATTTGAACTGAATATCATACATACAGGTTTGTTTGCTGACTGTACAACAAATATTCATAACAACTGCAGGCATACATATATCCTTGATATGTAGTTGGCAAAACACTCTACATAGGGCCTTCACATGTTTACATTGTGTATCGGATATTTGCTCTCCAAATAATTATAAACATTCACGGTATTTGAACGGTTCGGAATTATTTTGAGTAGTATTTACTTTGTAAAAAAATTATGTATGATATTTGATAAAATCTTATATTTGTGACATATCTATAGAAACATTCACATTAAAATATATAATTGATAGAACAATCAATTCTGGTCTACCAGAGAGATTCATTTTCCGCTTCATTGCCCAGGGTACACTTTATTTTTGGTCTTTGATATTTCGTTGCTGTTAACTATAATGAAGCAACTCCCATCTTTCGCTAAACTTTTTTATAGGGAAACCTGACCAATGAGGTGGTCGGTGGTCCGGCAGTGTTAGTAGACGAAATGCTATGACTGACTGTTAGATTTATTCTCTTCCTATCAAATTATACATTCTCATAGTATTTTATTATCCTAAGTCCGAAAGGCGATTCCACAAAACTGATACCAAGGTGTAAGTACATCGAATGACCATGCAACCCGCACGATATGAATGTATATCAACCAAATTACGGAATTCATTCCAAATTTTGGATACAAACTGTACAAGCTTCAAACATTGTTTCAAAATTATCAGTTCAGGACCTGCTAATTTCGACTAGTGGAATTCAAACTTTGCCGACAATCGGGCGAAGTCTATAATGAACTAGCAGCCCGTCTCGACATCGTCCAGGCCTATTATAGCCTGACCCGTAGTTCCTGAGATTAGCGCGTTCAAACAAACAAACTCTTTAGCTTTTCAATATTATTATAGTTTGACCGCAACCGCTGTACTGCGGGTAAGCGCGGGGAGGTGGGGAGTGGGAAAGAAAGATCATAAGATTCATAGTGCCAGACAGATCTTACGATATCGAATTTCAATTTTTTAAAGCTGTATATTTACGAATATAATTATATCCAATCCCTATTCTTACCCAACTGCGACAGAAGGAAGGTTGTTTTTCGAGAGTATGTATATATGTATTATTGTTTGGCACGCTCTGTAGCCTGAGGGGCTCCATGGAGTTTAAATTAAAAGGTGTCGTTAAATTCGTATTTACTGTGAGAGTGACACTGGGTATATAAAAATAATAAATAAACAAAATGGTGGATTTTTGTGGGTATTTTTCATTTTCAAATTATACAAAAAAGCAATTTTTCTTATCTCATGTGCGTCTGACACTTTCTCCCCCGTCTCGCCGCTCGCATACCTCAGGCGCGGTACAGCGGTTGTAGTCAAGCTATAATACAAGTATTGATTATAATATTAGTATAGATACAAACTGGGGCCTTACTATCACCTCTAAAAGCAGGGCCAGAAACAAGTGAGTAAACGAGATGGCGCAATACAAGGCGTAAGGCGATAACTCGCTTGCTCACTCGTATTTGCTATTAGAGATATAGTTAGGCCTTACATTTATAGACCCATTCAATGCTAGCGTAAAAATCCGTTTCGGTATCTGAGTCCTTTGTCCTTTTTCATAGACCTACGCTCTTAATCATCATCATTTCAGTCAATCCAATCAATCCACTGCTGCACTTCAAGTATGACTGACCAGCCGGTAGATGGTTCAATACTATTGATCGCTTACTCTTTATATTTAAATGTACATAACATATGTTCAGTACATTTAAATATAATGTTCATTATTTACGTAATATGTGTCTAATTTCAACTCACGAACAACCCTAGATATCACAACCCCAAACAACATAGCTTTAGTGTGTTCAAATACGTTTCTCAAATATATTGATTGATATAGTGCAGACTACAGCATTGACAACATAATAATGTTTGTTCAAGCATGCTTTTACGGCCTGGCACCACATTCTAAACAATGGCGACCTAATTCCCTAATTGCATCCGCCATACAAAGCCGGTGCGGGCGTCATAACTTGCATCTATTATGCAAGTGTAGCAAGCCGACTGAATTAGGTCCGGATAAAGCCTTGTAGAGGGACCCTTAACTTGAAATTCATTACTGTATCGTTTAGTAGCTGTAAACCGCGACGTCGCTCTCATTCTCTGTCTGAGCGTGTTATTCAGTCGCATCTAATGATGTGCCGCTGGAAAGTTAGTAAATTTACGGGAATTTTCCCAATTTTCCGTAAATTTACTAAAGTTCCCGGGGTTTATTCTAAATATTTCCGAAAATTTACCAAATTTCCCAGGGAATATTCGCAATGATCCCGAAAATTTCCGGGAACGGCATATCACTAGTTGCATCCTTAGCTTTCGCATCAGAGCAGACTACTCTGGCACACTAGAACAGCACGAGATTAAAAAATAATAAAAGACATTGAGTGAAGTCTCAATTTTAATAGTCTGTTTTCATCACTTCAAATCCTTTAAAAAATGTATCTCATACTTAGCAGAAGTTCTCTTTAGCAACTACATAATTAATGAAAGAAATTGCAATGATATGGATTACATTCGCAAAAGATAATTTCGAAATGAGATTTATGGTTATGATAAGCAGGCACAGGGTATATTTCCACAGCTTTTATGTCAATTAAGAACTTTATTTTCATGACGACCGAATCACATTGGTTGACATAACGTAAAATTTTTTATACGTTTTCAAAATTCTAGTCTAAGTGTCTAAGATTTTCCTCGTCTGTCACTTGACTATAAACAGAGGCGGCGACCCATCTAAGTCATAACCACGCTAAGTTTTCTTAAAACTGGTCCAACTATCAAACTTTATTCCAACGATATTATATTTTTGCCTTCTTTTGCATCCAGAGTCTGGACTTGCTGCTGCGGAATACGACTATCTTGTACTAGTACAATATTAGGTGAACGTACAATCAAACACCAAGGTACAAAATGCAGCCGACAAAGATAGTTCGCCCTCAGCTTTTAAAGTACCGTCAGCAATAGGATTCTATTGAGCGATCCGTTCATCATTTATTTGTAAGTTGTTTTACCTTCCACTCGGGTGTGTTAAATAAATATTTCAGTCGTATTTAGCACAGTCCCTACACAAAATATTTTTTATAAAGCAACGCCAAAAATATTACAGTGAGATTCAAAAGTGGCATAAACAACATTTTCATTTTTTTTTATTTTAAGAGTGGGACCCATAGACTACTTTGGGTCCCACTTTTAATATAATTTTGTGTAGGGACTGTGCTAGTAACGAAATGAATCTTCTTATTGAGAATTCTTAAATTACGCTACCAAATAAAAAATCATATCCAATTCATACACAGTTTTCTTTGTTTTAAGCTTCTTCTCTTTCCATAGGTTATAATCTCTCTGTTTTCCTTTTTATCCCACTGCTGCGCAAAGGTCTCCCCCATCTCTCTCAACGTGTCTCTATTTAAAGCCAGCTCCAACCACCGACTTTGGAAATCCTTCTGTTCTACTATATATATATTTTCTATCTGTTTATTTTATTCGATAGAGCTTTAAAACTTCGACACAAACGAACAGTCATAGTTTCTGTTGACGTTACACAGACAAGGTAAGACTAGAGCAATACCACAAATGCTGTCAGATAACTTAACAGCATTCCCCGCCGACTGCCGGGCGTAATTTCGTTTGTTCAGACATATAAACATACAGTACTGTAGCAATATTGATCAACTTCAGCCGTGAGGTTTTAGACTTGAGAATAGGTTACTCTCAATCTTCCTAAGGTTGTTGGAAATAGCGTCTAAGATATCCTTGTTAGGGTTTAGTAGAAAAATCAAGGAACACTTATTGAAAATGGTAGTCGTGCCCACGTCAGACTTGCACTTGGTTTTTTTTATAGACTATTCTTTGAAACTTTCTAGTAGAATAGAATAAACTTTATTGATAGATCCATCACTTACAGGAAAGGTCTTATATACAAGCAAAGTACAAGATAGATAAAGTGCGTGACAGACGTCTCAATAGTACAATCTATTTAATTCGTAGCTGAATTTACAGCTTTCCTACATTTTCTTTTCCCCTTCGCCTAGTCTAGTTGTGAATCCATCATGCATATCGCCGCAGATAGTCTCATGAATACAAAGTACTAAGTCCAGTTTCATAACAAAAGGACCCCAATCGTTTAGGCAAAAGGTATGTCTTCATATCGGGTGTGTTTAATGTAAACTAATACATGTTCCAGTTGACGAAAGGTATCCTATTGTGACTGAACCCGTTATTGAAACTGGGGACAAACTTGTCTTTTTATTTTTTTACATTTGAATGGCTCCACTATTGTGATAGAAGTGAATAACGAACGTAACAAGTTTTACTAAAAGTGCTTTCATTCAGAATTTTAGTTTTATCATCTTTATTTATTTTTTTATATTTAACTTATGAACAAATTCATATTAATTCAAAAATAAGACTATTTTTGGTCACAATTTACAAGAGAAACTCGAAACAAGTACAATTAGCAAAGACAGCTCGTAAATTGTACCAAGGAAGTTTGTTACTTAGTCCAGTTTGGATGCAACGTCAATTTTTTATCAAATCGCCCGGTGTGAAAATTAAATGTTACGAACATTTTTATATTCTGATAAAAGTGGATCTTTTCGAGGTGCATAACAATTGAGGAACTTTCATGCGGTTCTGTATACTGCACAAAATGCAATTACGTGTAAAGAAAGGAGTGCAGTGTCATGCAGTGCACATCATCTCGGGAGCAATGCGTGCATCATTGTTCGGGATCCTACATGAGCAAGTATTACATTTAGAAGTAGGTGTTCATAATCATAAAACAAACTGCCTGTGTTGGCGACAAGCTTGACAGTTTTCCTCGTATACTGAATCTATTTGAAGATGATTGAGCCCAGGGTCTGTTTTTATCTTTCACGTCTACTTTGCAGTGCGTCCATCAGCACGCATATTCTACTTTGCGAGCTCTTTTTGGCCTATTCTTCATACTTCGGTCCATACCCGATCGTAGCCTATACGAGACCCATGATTCCGCAAATCGAAATTGTGAGAATCGTGGGTGACAATTTCTTACTTCATTCATAGAACTACGCGGGCATGAACAAGGCCGACAGTAGACTTCACTCTGCCCTGTATATTGATTATTGTGACTTCTGACGACCGCGAGTGGAGCAACTCATCACAGTAATGCAAGTAGGCGCGAGCTGATGTTGCGTTCCGATTACATATTGTGATGCGATCAAACCAGCCTCCTCACGTCTCGTATGACTATTAATTTAAAAAAAATATAATGATTACAAAAAAATGTAGCGGTATCAGAATGAACGTGTGTAATATCAAAGTAAAGAGGAGCCCACCGCCACGTCCGTCGAGTCAAACCCCACTAGGCCGTATAGGAACACTCGTCAAGCATTAGCCCTTTTAAATAGTTATCTGTATATCGATAATCGTTTGCAAATTAATTGTTGTGCAAAAAGTGGATTTGATAATGTCTTAACTTTTTCAAAACGCAAATTAGATTATTTAGTAGTAAAACATTCTTGTTCACAAGCTTACGCTTCAGATTGCATAATTAAAGGGTAATAAGTTACCCGGGTCTACTTGCCTCCTTAAGTACATAGAGCGACCAATCCAAGTCAGACCGAACTCGATGTCTCTTGACACACGCGATCGTTACCAACAAACATTTTCCACTAGCCTATCGAGCTCTTCTGCACAGTATTTTTAAAAACCTAATCATTTCGTCTGTCAGGTCTCTCCCGCGTAATTGCGTATGTAAATACGAAGTATCAAGTCATCTTCAATGAGTGAAAGAATGCTATTGTCTGCATTGAACGGAGCGGAGTCGCGTGACTGATCTTAGGCGTTTCTACGCGTGCACGACATGTGGGCGACATTTGGTTCAATTGACAACTCCAACGTCGCCCTTAACTCCACACTGTAAGGATCAAAATAATTATTATATTATTACTTACACACAGGAAGTGGTGTACCTAACACTTACGGAACCATAATATGCATTGATGCATCGTTTACAAGGAGTTATGAAGTTTATCGGATCATAAAATAACGTTTCGTGTGAATTAGCGTCTGCCTGAATTTGTCTTTCTTTAAGGTGAAATTTGTAAAATGTTAAAGACTGATTTAGTTACATTTTCATATAAATATGGATTCGTTTAATATATGAAGTCGGCGCACAGAGTTTCTTGAAGGGTATATGTGTTAATATGAATTTGTCAATATAATCAGCTTTTTATGAACATAAGGTAGGCATAAGACTATCTGTCGACGCCAATTTATAGAAATGCGTTTATAAGAACTCTACCTCAAAATTGTTCGAATATGAATGCTCTAGTGCGATACGGTTATTTTGATCTTATTTTCCTTGTTTTTCCTACCGAATTATATATAGGTAGAAACGAGTTTTAATTGACAAATACTTCAACAAACGTATTTATGTACAATGATTCCAACCAAGTTTCTGTGAGTTCCGAGAAAATTAGATTTGTTATTTCTTCACAAACGTTTTGCTAACGAAGTACTTAGTATTGTTTTCTCTTACTTTGAATCTTTATTTTTGTAACTCGCCAACATGCTATTTAGATGTGAATCAATTGTTTATTTAGATGTTTAAAACGGTACATGGGACTACAAAACTAAGTAGGTAATTAGTACAGACCTCTATTATCTAAACCTACATACATTACAGGCATATGGTTCCACACTGCTCGACACCATGTACGTATGGACACCAAATTTGGTAGTGCGAGTACGCATATGAACAAAAAAACAAAAAACGTTTGATTTAAGATTATCTTATCTCAAACCTACCTAGAAGTTATAAGATATGTAGCTTTTGATTTTACTGAAGATCTCCAGCACAAATCAAGATCCTATAGCATCAGATATGAGTAATTACATAAAACCGATATAACTTAAATTTTATGATATTAATTTTCGGATTTACCAGCGTCTGCTTCAAAACTGCAAGTATCTCGGTGTTCGTACAGCACGAGTACATACAAACAAAAGATGATGAAATGTATTATTACAAAAAAACCGCGTCACACTTATACTCCCATGTAAATTATGTTGTACCCAGGATCATTCTCATGATTTACAGATCATTAGTTGCACGTTTTCCTCATGGACCAACTGGTACGCACAACTAGTTGTGCTATCCTAGATACGTGTTCCTAATAGCACAACTAAGCACAACTACAGTCGCAATAGGAAATGGATACTATTCGTTAAACAAACTTTTTTAGATATCTACTAGCTGTTACCCACGGCTTCGCCCACGTGTTTAAGTGCAAATGAAAATTTCTTTGACCAATCGTGTTTCCCAGAAAAACAAGCGATCGTTCCTTCTTACTTCTACAGAGAACCACAGAGAAATATACAATCTTGAAAAACATAACCGGGCAGTCGGTTAACAAATACTTGACTTCACTTATACATAACGATACCTCATCTTATAATTGGTAGGTCATCTAAAGCTCATGACTCATTATGTTACTCGGGTTACATAAAACACGATGATTCATCATGTCTTGCGCCTTATGTATCGGCCGTGACTTGATCAACGCCACTAGTGGCATCTTATCACGAGCTCAGTGTTTCTAAAGGCACGTAAAGCTGTTGGTTTCAGCTGCAGCTGTCAGATAGCAGTCGTTAAGCCGAGTCAGATGTCTTGAGGTAGTCTGACAGAAGGATGTAAGCCACAGCTTAGGACTCTGTAGAGTCTCATTTTATGTTATGTATGGAACAATACAATTACTGAAAATGTTCGAAATAAGCGTGTAATGCGTCTACCATTTTTTTAAATTTGGACGCTATGAACGTAACAATTTTGAGTAGTAAATATATAAAACGGGTGAGTAGTAAGATAACTAAGAAATTGCCATATAAAATCTTTACACACTGCCTCCCTGGAGCGTTAGTAAAATCTCATGGTTTATGCACAGATCTCGCCCACTTCGCTTTGCATCCGTTTGTAACATTCCTTTTGCACGTTTTAACATAGTATAATTTTGCATGAGCTTCCTTATAGTAAGTAACCTTTTATGTGGAAACGAACGCGAACATTTCACTTTAAGCTTTATCAAATTGTTTGTTTCCTAAAATGAAACATACAATAACTATTTCTTTTTATATTTAATTTTTTTTTTCGACTTTTGCTTTTGACCTCATCACGGCATTTTTATATTTTAAGGTTTTTTTTTTTTTGTAAAAGCTAAAATATTAGGAAAGGGCTTTTGGCAGTAATATTCATACGTACTGTAAATGTTTTTGGTTTATACTGTCGAACATATAGTATTACATTTACGAGTATTGGCATGTTTAAGTATTTTCTTTATTGCACATAAAACCACCCTTAACACACTTTAATGCAACCAGTCAGCCCTAACGGGGAATTTATTATGTGTCTAAAAACAAATATATGAATAAAAAAATGTCGGTGATTTATTCTAAACCGAATTAAAAAAGGTAAATGTGTAAGTAGTTCAGTATTTTCTTTAAGTAAAGCCGGGATCGCAACCAAAAAATCGCTAAAAAGATTTTTCGTGGAAAATTTTAACTTTCTGGTCTTGCGATTTTCCATGAATTGCACATCAAAGAAAATAATTTCTGTTAGAAATCATTAGAATGGAATATAATGTTCTAGAAAAAGCTTTGCGATTTCCTATCGTCAAAGGGGAGATATTGCTATATCTCTCCCTTGATTATCTTAATATTATTCTTTCCCTCTTTAGCAGAATATCTGTAGAACTGTAGATGCTTCGAAGAAGGCCAATCCAATTATAATTTTATTTGATTTGTGTTTCGATATTTATAAAGCTTTAATATTAAACTGCTTAGAAGTAAATGAAATTGTATTAACCTTTCCTAGAGTTGTCAAACGCTTAATCAAAATATATTTTACTGCGCAGCTTTGAAATGTCTTTCGAAGCTTAGATTTTTTAAATGTTATAAAGAATTACAGCTGTCGGGTTTTTATAGAATTTTGCCCATTACAGCAAGTTTGATTGGTGTTTTTTGAATTTAAAACTACAGAATATTGTAGAACAATCATTAGGCATGAATATTTAACATATTCATTATCGAGTAAGTGTTAAGTCCCTCGACCATACATACCCTTGAATTTGAAACGAACTTTTAGAATATGAAATTGTTCGAATATGTTAGTCATGTAAGGTAATATCACATTTTAATCAAATAAAATCAAGTACTAGTCTTATTCACGCAGGGTTTCCGTGCCAACGATAGAACAGCAGAAGCTGTTGAACGTTTTTTGTTGGATAAAATATGTATTTTGTATATGGCCTAAAATATATAAATTAATTGATTGTTTAGTTGGTTTTGAATTTTTATCTAGTACTGTGAATATTACATAGTGATGTGACCCTAAAAATTTACCAAATTCACGGGAATTTTCCATTATTAACAGGTTCCCTGTCCCATGAATCACATGTGAGCAAATCAATTGTTATAACTGTTGTTGAAATTTATGGACAGGGAATAGGTTTTTTATGAGATTACCCAAATGGAACCAAAGCTTAGGTAAACTTTAGGAAAGTTTTCGAAAATTCGAGGGGAAGATCACAAGTTGTACCTAAAGTTCCACTGTAATGTAACCCCACCGAGATGCTAAAACAGCTCTTCACGTTACAGAAGTGAGGCAGGAAGCGGTGCAGCAAGCGTTAGCAGAGATGCAGAATAGGCCGAAGCCATCGCTGCCGATGCCTTCCAAAAGGACTTCCATGATGGCCAAGAGTCCCGACCGGGAGAGGCACGATTTATGTAAGTATCTCTGTAATAAAAAAAATATGAACAATTTACTCCCGTCATACTGTACTTCGTATATTTCGGTCCTTTTTCAAAATGAATGTTTTCAAAACTAACCTTGACCGACTATCGGGGTTACTAAAACTGAGACCCGAAATTCGTGTTTCACAAGACTAAAACTTTGTTTGTGTAAAAAAAATATTTACATTTTTTCGGATCTCCCTTTATTTTCAGGTGTGCTGCATTCAAAGTTGAACTCACTCTTTGTCTAGGAAAAGTGATTCTTAGTTTACAGATTAGTCTGCCTAAAGTTCCAAGAATCGATAGTTGTAGACTACAGGCGTGCATTCACCGTCTGCAAGAGTTACACTCTATTCTACTCCTTATTTTATTTTATTAAGATCTTTAATCCAATTGGCACAAAGTTTTAGTGATTCATTATGTGTCTATTGCTAAGGATTTTTATCGCAATGCTGATGTACTGTCATCAATAAGAGTAGTTTGTGTTAGCAATAGCCTTAGTTGCTGAATCATTACAAAAACATTGTTGTATTTGCAGTCAGTGCTTTAGATTATATTACTTATAAATATTTTACTTTGTTTAGACAAGACTTATAAATAACTCTTTATTGCACCAAATTGTAGAAAGTACATGAAAATTATTATTACCTATGGTACAAAAAGTAGCAATTTCTTCTAGGCAACCAACAGGACTTCATGATATGAAACAGGAAGGTAGGCGCAAATTAACAATTGGAAAAAGTGAAACATAAAGCATAACGTACCTATGCGGCACATACAAAAAAAATATACAAATGTAAATATATGTGGTGCACATATACGCATAAATTAATATTATTACAACGTAAATAAATATACATACTTATTTTTAAGCGTATCAGAGTATAAATAAAAAAAATAATGAGTGAAAATTACATCTATGGCGGGTAATATTCAAACAGCAGACAAATAGATTTTCATGGGAAGAGGATTAAGTGATAGAAAGATAATGGTCTTTCACTTGTGTCTTGAAGCTGGAGAGTGTTTGGGCATGTCTAATAGATACCGGCAAGGAGTTCCACAGACGTACAACTTGGACAGTAAACGAGTTGGTGTAAAATTCGGATGAATGTACTGCGAAGTCAATCATGGTGTTGATTGTGAAACACAAACCGTTCTTTCAGATATTGTGGATAACTGGGAATAAAAAGAATAGAATAAAGCATGGAAAGAATATGCCAATCACGGCGTCGTCGGATTGCGAGCCACTTGAGTTGGTTGCGAAATTCAGAGACATGATCATATTTATAAAGTTTTTGGAGACGCTCAAGTTTGTTTGATTGCTCCTGAGTTAGGTCCAAATAACAGGTATCCGCGTAATCAAGGATAGGAAATAGTAATGTCTGTACAAGCGTATTTTTCGTTTGAAACGACAAAATTTTTTTTAGTACCAACTCTTCCATTCCCGTTTGTGTCATAAGAGGATTGATGTATAAATAGAGCCTTAAATTTACTTGTATCATGCCTAACTGGTATCGGATTTCACCAATGTAACGTTCGTGTTGAAGTTTCACGTCGGGCAGGCGGTCAGTATAACAAGAAAATAATACATGGCATGATTCAGCAGATATTTGTTTTTCAAAGTTTGGTATCCAACCTGGATTATTTTTTGGTGATAATGGTTAAATATTTCATAAACTTAAAAGCAAATTAAATCATTTTTAATTTAATACTTTATTGCACTAATTACAGTGTACAAAATGTAAATTACTTAAATATATTGTTATAACCTTCAACATTTTTAGTTTAATGATCAACAATACATACCGCGCGAAAGAACAATACGCTCGGACCAATTCTATGAATTTCTTATGAATAACATATTTTTGTAAACAACAGTATCGAACTGTGGAAAGAGGTCGACAGTTTTCCTCATTTAACTCTGTGCAACGGAAGCATTCAGTCCTGAATTATTTATTTGCAATTTCGAAGTTTATCCGCTCATACGAGTCGCAAGTTTAAGCTGGTAATGTATATTTATTGTACAATTTGAAGAGTAATAGTAATCTTTTGTAGTTTCTTTTTATCAGTGAAAACATACTATTTTATCTTTTTATCGGATTTGCTATTTAATTATGTAATTAAACTACAGATATAAAGTTTCATGCCAACATTGATAAATATGCCCTAGTCCTCGACTATCGGACTATTAGGGGAAAAAAGTTCACTTACCCCTTTCTCTTTTAAAAAGTGCTTGTGGGGTAATTCGTTATCTTAAAGGACTTTAGAACAATTAGTTTTACTTTGCCATAGCTTTGTCGTAACCTTTGATATTAATTTGTCTGTTGTGTGTTGTAATTAATTTTCTTCACTTTCGCGGGCAAAATATGGCCAATTACGAAACTGTCAAGTGCAGCGTTCCGGTCGGTCTGTGTCGCGCTGTGCAATCTATGCTCAACACGTTTTCCCTTGGCTGGAATCCAATTACCCTTGCATTGTTTTGAGATTTAAAAAAAACTTCATATCGCATCATACTCATAGGATTATTATGCGAACCATTTTTCTTCTTTTCGTTTCGACTAGCTCAAATTCAGACTTTGTTTATCCAGAAACATGCCATCTCTGTGCCAATTTTCGTGGCTGGCATTGTCTTGTTTTGTGCAGCTCACCGGTTAAAAGGGGCATGATATTAGATGCGGTATTGTTTGGATGGCACGATCAAAACCAGTCTTATTTATTTATTTATTGAACACTTCTTTGCACACAGTAAAATAAAAATTAAATAGTTACATAAAATATGAACACAGTATGTATACAAAAGGCGGCCTTATCGCTCAAGCAATCTCTTCCAGGCAACTTTAGGGTAGTTTGATATATAAAGAAAGGAGAGATACGTCTTGTTTGAGTAGTTCACTAACTACGGCCTAGGAGACCAGTTAACATATTTCTTTTTTCAACAGCATCCAGTTCAGACGAAGACTCGTGCGCAGGCGACAACGAGCTGCCTCCCCCTCCCGAGCTGGGATCGCCCCCAGCGCGCCGCCCCGCCGCACCCCATCCCCGCTCACATCCACATCCGCTGCCGCAGCCGCATCATCAGAGAGAGAAGAAACACACGCCGAGAGAGAGGACGGAGATCGACTTATCTGAGATCACTCATCTACCAGCTTGTGAGCATATGTTCTTTATTTTGTTGAAAGAGTTAAAAGGTTTTCAATAGGCATGGGCGGTTTTGGGATCATGTCTACTTCACCTGCTACGTGTATACGTGCGCCTGCTGAACAAAGGCACAGGATATGGTGATGGCTGCCCTGTTGGGATAGGATGTCAGACGGTAGTTGCTCCTATAAAGTCAAATTATGGTCGGTACAAAGAGATGACTTGAAGTCACAACACAAGATGTGCGTACTAATGGGCTCACTGCTAAGGACGCCGAAGACCGGGCGAAGTTAAAGCGTTGAAGAAGGACTTTGGGCTCCGAAGTGCTTGCAGAAGAAGAAGCTATCAATAGATGTAATTTACTTGATGTAAATACAATAAAATATAAATCGGGATGGACTAGAAGAGTCATTCAGAGTCGGTCTCGATAATTATACTACGACCAAATTGCAGACATTACAAAGAGGAAGATGTGTACACACCAAGCCAAGCGTTTATGACGATAGTGACGACTCTGGCACAAGTGAGGTAGTTATATAAGGATCGTTAAGGATGTGATCGGATTGGCTGAAAAAGGTCGCAGGCAAACGATGGATGCAGGCTGCTGCCCACCGATTATTTTGGAAATCATTAGGAGAGGCCTATGTCCATCAGGACCATGATTTACATCGTACCCTCGATTCCGAAACGTAAGCTGAAGACGCAATTAGGAAAACTCGACTCTTGGACGAAGATAAGATCATGATCCTATGAATGCATAATATTAGAGTGAGTAAGGTTTCGTAATCGATTGATAGTGATTAATTAATGCAGACCGCTGTCCATTTGTCTAGATTAAATATATTAAGTTGGTGCTGAACCAAGATTAAGGGAACATAGTTTGAACAAACTGATTAATCCAATTCGAATCGAATTGAAACTGTTGCTGCTAGTAACTAGATTAGGTAGTTTCACTTGATGGTTTTATTTTAAGATCAATAGATTCATTATAGGAATTCTATTAATTACATGCGGATTGAGAAAAGTATTCCTCATACCACTGTGGAAAGCTCTACCCGTTTGATATTTTTATATGTGGGTACTTTTTGTATTTATTTATTTACTAGCTGTTTCCCGCAGCTCTGCCTGCGTCAAAAAGTACCCTATGTTTGACCCCGGGTCTTAAACTATTTTCATCTAAATCCGTTCAGCGGTTTGGCCTTGAAAGCGTAACAGACAGACGGACAGATAGACAGACAGACAGACTTTGGCACTTTTAATATTAGTATGGTGTATGGAAGTATAGATAATGTGTATGTACAAATTATAGTATTGAAAATAAATATTTGAATTGAAACCTACGACTGAATCAGATCACAAAAAATCTATACTATTCAACATAAAATTTTCATTGAAATTTTGTGAATATTTCACCTTTACTGCTCGAAATAGGCGCTACTTTTGCGAGAAACTCACAGAAACATATATTTCCGATATCTTGTGAGGCTAGTTTCCTCTGAAACCGTTGGAAATTCAAATCACTTTTACTTTTGCACTAATAGAGGATTTCAACTGTGATAAATTCTATTTCGAACACCATCTTTTGACAAATCTATACTAATATTATAAATGTAAAAAAAATATTATATATTATATTATAAAGCTGAAGAGTTTGTTTGAACGCGCTAATTTCGAGAACAACTGGTCCGTTTTGAAAAATTATTTCAGTTTTGGATAGACTATTTATCGAGGAAAGCTCTAAGTTATCTAATAAGTTAAGACAAAGTCGAAATGGGCTGCTAGTATATCCATACTAATATTACTAATATTATATAGTATGGATGTAACATGTTGGCTCTCGCATCAAAAGCAGCAAGAAAGTTTGCTCACTATAACAAATAACATTATTTCTCATAGTCGAAATGGACATTGAATATTACGTCACTTGGATGTTAAGTCAATTAAAACTTTATTTTACTAAAAATATTTGCTGAGTCGCTAGTCTGGAGAAGCAATATAATTTGCAGTTCTTCTTTCCGAGTCAATGACTGCTAATCTGTTGCTAGCAATAAATATATTGGGGCCGATGTCCAATGACGTATGAATCATAAAGATCTAAATGTGTTTTGTCCTGATTCAAGTTCTTATGAATAATGTCCTTTTGCCGCTAGGTGTCGCTCGTGATATATGTCCCTTTTTTTTATTTCACAAGCGATTAAAAAAAACCGTGTGCAAAATTTTTACTGTTAACATTTATTAATGTTACAAAAACGATATTACGATATTATTAGAAGGAGAACCTTTTTAATTGAGAACCCAAAACGGTCTACTTTAATAAAATTACTTTTTGATACCACTAGCAAAATCTTAAACGGATTATATAATCATATGATTAATTTTAAAAAGGGCCGTGAATATAAAAAGGTGTCACTTGTTAAAATTCTATTCGGTATATATCACTAATTACTAACTAAAAGCTAAGTTTACCACCTCAAAGAGCAAGTGCATTAGAGGAGACTCCACAAACTCGTCTAACAATTTCCATAATTTGTAGGTATCTAAAAGCTTCTTCTCGTAAGCTAAAAGTGTCATTATCAGGCCAGTTAACTTTGGCACACGCTACGGCACTTCTACCGATTCTTATTTCTGTGAGCGTCCCGCCAGTCGCGCGGGATTCGCGTCAGTTTGAATGGACCTTTTAGAGTTATATTTCAGTACTAATGAAGGATTTCTGTTTTTTCTACCACAATCTCTTTAGTCTTGTCCAATTGAACTAAGTCAGTCGTTTGACAATCGTCTCCTTTGAAATTCAGTCGGACTATTGGCAATCACAAATAAGTATATCGTTTTTGAAGTTTTAGTGCTGACATTTTACGAAAGTAAAAACGAAATTACGAAAATCATTTCAAATCTCATTTTCCAATGATTATTAAGCATATTCAAATATTTTTAGGACGGGTCGATCCCTGAAATTTATTAATGGATAGACAAATTGTTTAAGAGAAAATGAATTTAATTATAATTTAATATTTTAGACCTTGTCTAAACATATTTATGTATGGGAAGCACGTCGCTTCTCTCTAGTTAGTATGGACTGGGAGCTAACGACCAATTTATCCGCGTCGATTCATCACGCCAGCAATTGCCGCCTTCAATTAAACTTGCTTGAGTAGCCAACTTTACGAACTAAACTTTGGCCCAGTTATATACTTGAAGGACGATAAACAGTTCTATTCATGTGCAAGGATTCGCCCTGTTCTAATATTTTTATCTTTAAATCAATATTATTTGCGCTATTTGTATGTTTGCTAAAATACTCACCAACAATTCTAAAAGTTTTAAATGTTAAATTAAAACTTTCAGTATCAGCTAATTTCACAATATAGATAATGAACATTTATTTTATGTTCTTGGTAAAGAAAGAAAAAAAGAAGAAAATTTTTTTATTTGATATTGCAACAATTTATGACGACATTATACCTATTTGTGTAAATATCAAAAAGGTTTATTGGTAATTTGTTATGTACCTAAACGGAAAAATATGTTTGTCGAGCTTAGAAAAATTTACCCTTTTGTGGTTTTTAAACCGAAATTTCTTAAAATATCACTGCATTTTCCTTTACTAAAAATCAGTGGTAAGTTTACTATGCGCGACAATTTAATCGAAATATCGCCATCAATGGACTACAAAAGGCGCGCTGCATACAGTACATTTGCATTACAGAGAGCTGACTGAAGCTCTTGGATGGTGCAGGTAGCTGGATTTTTTATTAGTGTTATGAATACACTTATCTTACGCTTTATCTATAGTTATGTCACACCCCGGACACTCCATACAACATCGCCGAGATTACTACTTCTACGATTCGTTCATGTACGCACGAGCGTCACATCAATTTGTGTGTCATGTCACTCAAGTCGTAGGGTTGGTTATTTACCGTGTCTGCGTCATATTTGTCCGTCGCGGCCGCACGCCGAAGTGTCAACCTTGCATTGTTTTACTTTTGATTTTTACCCTTAATCTGCGCGGTGCGATATATGTTTCAGGTGGGAGGGTGTGAGTATCCGTTCTGTACGATAGTACTATTAATAATTCTGTTGTTATGTCAAATAATCATTATACAATCACAATACAAACATACCTACGCGCCTATTTCTTGAAGGGGTTA
The DNA here is from genome assembly GCA_947363495.1 of Euzophera pinguis. Lineage (NCBI taxonomy): Eukaryota > Metazoa > Arthropoda > Insecta > Lepidoptera > Pyralidae > Euzophera > Euzophera pinguis. The sequence goes on from OX376154.1 coordinate 3,922,584, forward strand.
ACAACAGAGACTAAACATTTCCATTTATTAAGATTCTTACTGAATCTTTTATAAGATCTCTCTTGTACACGTCTGCCCTGGGCTCCGAAGCAACCGGCTGAGATGATGATGATGACGACTCTTGTACACGCTCGCCGTATTAGGATATTCCTAATATACCAATTTTATGTATAGTTTGGTGGCAGTATGCTTTTCTAGTCTGACCATGACCAACTATAATGAAAGACAGTGTGTTAAAGCACTCGATATTGTCACGCAGATGTTCAACCAGACGTGACACATACGTCTTCCGGGGCTCGTCGAGGCGGTGGTCTGATAGCGGACCGCGTTCAGTGCTACGCTCAGCCGGAAGATACAGGCACGGGCACTGGCCGGTGGAAGGTACGTACTGGTTGGAATGATAATTTGTCTTTCTTTGTTACTTTTTTCACGCTAAATATACAGTCAGTTGCAAAAGTGAATGCATAATTTTTAAAACAATATGTACTGAAGATAATACATGCATTTAGGCTGATGACCGTACATGGTTGAATTTTTGGCAAATGTCTAAGACTCGCCAACTTTCGCGGATCCGATTGATATGAAATTTGACGGACTTTGATGGTATTTCTAAGGTATAGCATACCAGCTTTAAACTATTGTTGCACTACGGGAAAGTTTACAGGATACAATATTATTGAGTAAGTTTTCCTATGAAGGGTGTCGATAAAGTGACATAGGGTAGTTATAGAATGGTTAAAGTCACCTAGAGAGCCCGTTAGATCGATGGTTTTTTTAAGTTTTCAAATTTTGCTCATATAAATTGTGAATATGTTGACTTGTTGACTGGTAGAGAATGCTCTTAGTATTAAGTCCGCCAATTGTTATAAGTATATGTGTACTTTGTGGAACAATAAAGTTTTAATAAATAAATATGTTACACCAGGTTTCAGCGAAAATTCAGCAGCTCCTCAATACACTTAAAAGGCCGAAGCGCCGGCCGCTACCAGAATTCTACGAAGACGACGACATCGAGCTCGAAATTGCAGCCAATCCGAAAGACCCCAATGCGCCGAGGCCTGAAGGAGGCACGATGACCCCAGCAGTGGGCGAACAGTTGGTGGTCCCTGCTGGGTTGCCCCGGAACCTGGAGGCGGCTTTGCAAAGATACGGAACCGCCTCTTTCAAAGCTAACGTCGCGACGGTACTAGATCCTAATGGAAAACTCAGCAACTCGCTTACGTATGGTGAGATTTCCTTTTTTTATCTTTATTTTATTTAAAGAACAATTTAATACATATTATTTATTTTTGATAGTATCCCGGTTGAAAATAATTTTATTAATTAGACTGAAATTACTTATTGAATAAATCGATAATCCACAGCATCTTAATTAGAAACTTTTAACAGGTTTTAGTGGAAACAGACCAAAAAAATATAAACATAAATACAACCTAACCGTTCTACAATATTTAAAGTTAAAATACAAATATAACTTCTAATGTCATAAAACTCACGGTAACATTTTATGTAGGTTGAATATGCCATAAGGATATTATTTTCTACATTTGTCTCATCGCCTTTTATATTTCTATGTACAGGCAAACTCCTCGGTCGCTCGATAAAAATAGCCCACGCACTGCTTAACAAGACATTCGCGACGAAGAACAGCAGCGGCGGGCACATGACAGGCGACAGTTCTATCAAGCCTGGCGACCGTGTAGCCCTGGTTTACCCCAACAACGACCCGATTAACTTTATGTGCGCATTCTACGGCTGTCTTCAAGCCGGTGTGGTCCCAGTGCCCATTGAAGTGCCGTTGACGAGGCGTGATGCCGGCTTGCAGCAAGTTGGGTTTCTTCTGGGATCATGTGGCATACAGTACGCTTTGACTTCTGATGCTTGCTTAAAAGGTGAGTGCCAATCCTCCGCATATAAAATGGGGACGTGGTATTCTGAGTTACACTTTTCGAAGTTTGGTAAAGAAATTATGGTAGAGATTCTCACTTTAAACCTAGGCATCTTCTGGGATGCAATAACTTTAACGTAGGTTAGCAGTTAAAAAAAACATCAATGAGCAGAGGGGCATCAAGATTACGTACGTGGCTTAAACAACATTCAGTTGCTGTCAGTCCACTGCTGGACATAATCAATGCTCTCCCAATGATTTCCAAAACGATGGTAGCGACGCTTCGACGGGCGTCGAAGCTAAACTTGTTTTCTGTAATAAACCAGTAAAACATGAACCCAATCCTGTGAATTAGGCGTGACGCTGGAGAGTTCTTCTCACATATAAGGCATCTTAGCAAGGTTAAGTAAAAAGTATCTACCAGTTGTAAACGGATGTTATAAGGAAGCTACCAGCAAGTTCGTGGGGCTGCAGGGCAAATACATTACGGACTTCTTCGCTAGCACTGGTTTTCAGTACAGCAGAGTACTGTTCACCGGTGTGAGCAGGCAGCCATCACAGAAATCTGGTTGATACCGAACTAAATGCGGCGATGAGACTCGTATCAGGCACCTTACAACCTACGCCGACCAAATGGCTACCAGTACTCTGTCATCTCGTACCACCGGACTTGCGTAGGGAGATGGCATTGAGGAAGGAATATGACACAATACGCCAAAGACCACAATTTCCAATTCACGAAGACCTGGATTACATCAAACAAGACCTGCGGCTTAAATCTCGTCGCTCCTTTGGTTTCCTTGTTAACTTTGTACAACAGGATGATAGAATCCCTAAGGAAAAGTGGCTGGATAGATTGATCAACTCCGAAGTGGCCAATGGGAATCTTATCTCTGACCCGAATCTGTCTGTCCCTGGTTCTGATCTTCCGCGAAAATACTGGCCTAAGATGCGCCGAGTTACTGTGCAGATGGAACTTTGCAGACACTCCTCTTTGTCCCTGCGGGGACATGCAAAGCATGCCGCACCTCACTGATCACTGTATTGCATAGATGGTGGAATTCTAAAAATACATGAAGCCGATCGCGAGATTGTCAAATGGATTGACAGCCTCCCGTTCTGTATTTGACTTTACTGCAATACACCATTCGCAAATAATAATACTAAGTTTGTATAAGAGGTTAAAATTTTTTTTTGACAGTTAATAAAAATAAAGATAAAAGATAAAGATAAAAAGATATTTATTAATAATAAATAAAAAATATGTATGGAATTTTAAAAATTTATGTTTAATAAGTGTCAAATATGATTGTCCTATTGTGCGTCATTGGGTACATGAGCATGCAGTTGTCTCGGGGTCGCACAGTAGGACAAGAAAATACTTAAATTAAAAATAAATTATAATAAATTAATAAATAGAAATAAATATAATATATTAGTTACTTAGGCATATGTACTAACATAGTTTTTAAGTTATTCTACTAGTACTAACATTCAATGGACTATTTGTCTGAATATATAATTTTTTATTTTATTTTTATTTAATCCAATAGGCCTTCCAAAAACGTCATCAGGCGACGTGGTTTCCTTCCGAGGTTGGCCCTCTCTGTACTGGGTATCAACTGAGAAGTTACCCCGCCCCCCGCGAGACTGGATCCCTCCCCCGCGCCCCTCGGACGACAGTCCCGCGCACATCGAACACACTTCTGCGGCCGATGGATCAGCTATGGGCGTTATAGTCACCAGGTCAGTTGCCATTCCTCAAGATTATGTTATTCGTCCTTTAAGATTTCTGAGTGTAAGGAAGATGTGTGGTTTCAGAATCGAACTTAGTATATTTTATAATTGGGTATTTACCCTAAATTTATTTTTACCATTCATATGAAACATTTTGTAACGTATCGGAAATTTAAATGAAACGCCGGTAACGTTAACAATAAAATTTATTCGTGATGTTAAAACCGTGCACGAATATAAAATAATAGGGGTGAATTCTGATAGCCGCCTAACCCTGCCACGCAGCTAGTACTTCCTTTGTGGGCCGAATCAGGATCGGGTCTTCTATCGTCCGGGCGTAAAGAAGTCAAGAACAGCAGACGTTCTTCCGTGACTACAGCCAGAAACTTGGACCCTGGAATCAACATCCAAGCACTAAGCATCTAGGCAGCAGTAGTGTTCCGCGATTGCTCATGCCACGCAGTAGGTAAAAATACTTAATATAGAAGGAGAAAGTGACGTGAAGCAATCAAAAGCGGAGTTTACAAAACGATGAAATGATGAAAGCATTTTTAGTGGTTTTTATAATTAATGATAGGCAATTTAGCATCACATAAAAAAATAAGAACTGATATGTTTTCTTAACGTATCTACAAAGGAATTTGTAACCACCTACAATTAAATTAAAACATTGTTCAACTTATACCCTATCGGGGTTTAATAATCCAAGAAAAGGGTTGTATGATTGGTGTCCCACACAACGGCCTATACTAGGCTGATTTACTTAAGTAATTAAGTGGTCCAAAATGTATAATATAGTCGTCGTTCGCACTCAGCGGTGAACTGGCAAACAGTACGTGTCCGTCTCTCCCAAGATAACCGGGCGAACGATTGCGGACGGCCGGCGGCGGCTGCGGGCGCGCATGGCTTAAACAGGTGTGGCGATAGAAATTTTAGGGATCCGTCTCATAACGCGCGCGCAAAAAAAACCTTTAAATGATAACTGTAAATATAATAAGTTGTATTAAGGTAATTTTAGTGTTATTAAGATGAAGTTATTTTTTTTTTTATTAGGAATGAAGTAGTATTTATGTAAAAAGTAAGATTATTTATTATGTAGTAATATTGTAACGAATTCGTTACAACGTTACAATTTCACTGCCAGATATTGAAAACAGATTTTTTTTTAAAATCCGTTCTTAAATAAGCAAGTTATAAGCCTTTAAAATTCGGTGGAAGGGGAAACTGTCGAAAAACAAGAAAAGGTTGCACAATGACGTCACCACCACTTGGTTTCGTGCATACAAAAGATATAGCAAGACGTCCCCACCACGCTCCCACTTTTCTTCTTGAATAACCTTTAAAATCCAGTTACTGCCTTAATTAACAAGAAAATTGGTTGTTAATTAAGGCAGTAATTGGATATAGCCGTTTAACTGACTTTCGGCAGAACTGGAGCTTCCAAGTTTCTGTCATTTTAATTTGTTTTGTTTTCTTCTTGCCATTTAAATCTGGGATCAATACCATTTCATTTGTACATTCAGATGACGAAGAAGTTAGTGGTTTCATAATCATCTATTCTAGGGGATTGTTTATAGTGTATTCTAGAGGAAATTATTATACAAAGTATTTACTATTAAAAAAGGTTCAGTTCTCGAGACCCAAGTTTAAAAGCAAGTTTATTATAGTCAGCAATTTAGGTAAATCATATTTTATGCTCATTTTTAGAAGTGTTATGTTGCCCGGAGTTGGCCTCACTTTATTGGGTCAGCAAAGCCAAGCCAAGCAAAGAAGACGAGACAATTAATCTGACTGATTTAACGACATGATTATGATATAAACTACATAAGGAACGTTTAAAAACGCTTGATCAGTTTACATTTACAGCATTGTAATATGTTTAACTTCATCACAATATGTTTTCCTTACAATTAGTATAAATAGAACGAAATTGTATGGGAAGCAGTGTTGTTGTGCTAGACTCGGCGGGAAGACCCGGTGAAACACGGCTATATACTTATGTCTCAAATCCATTGAAACATGAAACTTTACTATTGCCAGTATTGGTCATCTTATCGAGACTTTGATTCTAACATATTATGTATGTAATGGCAAATCATACAGTTCGGCCGTTTGCGCTCGTACTAAACTACGGATGGACTGTACAAGGTAGCCTGAAGCTGTGTCATGGTTGGAGACAATTAACGTGGATGTTTTAGATTTCTTTTTGACTCTGACGTTTATGCATTGCGCCATACGAATAAACACATTTTTTTGATGCCTAGTTAGATGCAACCAGCGATGCCTTTTCAGTGGCAGCATACATTCTTATCCTAACTTAAATTCTTATTTTTCTATCGTGTCAATGGCTAAACCTAAATAAATTCGGCCCAATAGGACAAACACGCACCTAATGGAAAGCGGTTATCGTAACTATATCTATTACGTATAAATGAAACATGGGCTACACCAGCAATATTACATTTTTGTGTACAAAGTGACTTTGAATAAAAGAAACAACAGCAATTTTTAAACATAAAATACAGCAGTGTTTCTAACATTTGTGACGAAGTTGCGGCAACAAGTGGATAACCTGTTGCGATGTCTAGGAAATTAAAATAATAATAACCGACAGTTTTTTTAGAAGCGCGTTTTGCGAATGTTTCTATTCGTTTTATTTGTGTTCCGAAACTTTCACAGCATCAAATAAAGCGGCATTGGGAATCCCATTCACACTATTTTTCCCCACTTTACAACTCTGTGACACAGAAACTATACAAATCCACGCGAATTTGTAGGAAATGTGAGTAATGTGCCGTTTTATAAATGCTTGATTTTAGTTTATTATTGTAGGCTTATTCAAGATTCTGGACTGCCTTCATGCATTCCTGTTTGCACATAGCATGCTTCACCTGATTGTTTGATAATATTCATGGTTCCGTAAAGCCCGTTGGTCCCGGCTACCATTTGGTGGTCGTCAAAGGAACCACGTCAGAGACGGAAAGGGGGTTCCGAGAAATTCTGGCATAGGGTCGATTGACCATGTTACCCACTCGATATGATGATGATGATGATGTATATTTATTACAGATCGTCAATGCTAGCTCAATGTCGTATGCTGTCTGTAGCCTGCAACTACACGGAAGGGGAGCACATGGTGTGCGTCCTGGACTTCAAGCGGGAGACCGGGCTGTGGCACGCGGTGCTGGCCAGCGTGCTCAACGGGATGCACGTCATCTTCATACCTTACGCGTTGATGAAGGTCAGCCCGGCTTCCTGGATGCACATGATTACCAAATACAGGTAAGTACTCCTCTGTCAGTATGTGTAAGCCCCCGTTTCATATATTGAGGCCACATTAGGGAATTTGCAGGGAATTCGAACTGGAGCAAGTACATATAATACATGCTTTTAGCATTAAGCATTTCAGGGAAACCAGACAAACAGGAACATGACCCGAGGTGTGTTAGTGGCCAACACTGTCAGAATTTTTCAGACTGCCCTAAGGCATCTGACATAGCCTCACGACTGCTATCTATCGATAACAACCGGGACCAAGGGCTTACCGTGCCTTCCGAAGCACGGAGGAGCTCAAGATAGAAAATGCAACTAAATGGCGACCAATCCAATAGTAGTCGCGTCACGCCGTCGTTTAACACGCGCATTCGCTACGGATACGCGGGTCGCGCTTGACTAACGAGCTCCTCCATCACTAAAATAGTTTAATGTAATGTATTACTATATAATTTTTGGGTTATTTATAAATTTAAGAGCTGGGCTCTTGTAGGTGGAGTTTTTTCCATTCTGCCCTACCCCTTGCTAGTTCTTTGATCTCTTGATACGACACGACATGCCATGTTTCTGGTTTAGATCAGATTTTTTCAAATAAACAAAAATGTATTGATATTATCTCTGAACAGAGCTTCAGTGGCCATCGTGAAGTCCCGCGACCTCCACTGGGGCCTGCTTGCAACTCGCGACCACAAGGAAATATCGCTCAGTTCGCTCCGAATGCTTCTCGTCGCCGATGGTGCCAATCCTTGGTCGCTGTCATCGTGCGACCAATTCCTATCTGTTTTTCAAAGCAAGGGTAAGTAAAACTTATTTTAGAAGTATTGACTAAAACATAAAATTACAGGATTAATCGTGTAAAATACCTTCATACTTCCGACGTTTCAACCGTGTTATAACGGCCGTATTCACGGAATGACTATTTTGTAGTGAAATTTTAAAATCTATCGAATTTCTTCATTAGATTCACTCATCTTGACAGTAAGAAAAACAAATGAAAATCATACATTTTCCTAATTTGAATTTGGAATTATCTTCTTTTAAATTTAAACTTTTAATGATACCAAAACCAGCCAGATACAAATAGTATAGCCAAAGAGATTTTATTACAAGTTCATACATACTATAGGGGAAAAGACTTTCCCCAACCTAATATTTACACTGTCTTGCACACAAAAGTGTCTTAAGACAAAAAATAAAATGCTAAATCAAACAGAGACTCGTTCCCACTAGCTAACGAGTATGTTTTACGAGTTTAGATATATTGTAGGATACAATAATATGTCCGATATTAAGTATTACCAGTAAATTAACGCTTGATGAAATATTGAAAAATACCAAAGTATAGTAGGTATGCAAAAGGCAATATAGGTACATATTATATTTATCGTTATTGAATTACCAGTTGGCCCAGCCAATATATATGCAGAAAATGATACCAACTTTTTACGGGAAAATAACATTATTTTTTTAGTACTTTCCCTGCAATTTCTTCATAGTTTCTAACCTTATATATAATCCTTAGCACATACAAATTTTTCAAAACCAAAAATTATTCAAATTCGTTCAATCGTTCTCGAGTTATAGAATGATACCTTTCATACAATTGTTAGTTTTTGTGTAAATAGTAAAAAAAAAAAATTACTGCAAGTGTAATTAAAGGATATACTTTGTGTACAGGCGTTCGCGGCGATGCAATATGCCCTTGCGCATGTAGCAGCGAATCCCTGACGGTTTGCGTTCGTCGAGCGGGACGGGGCGGATCTTCCGCGGGTAGGGGCGTGCTTTCCATGTCGGGGCTGTCTTACGGGGTGGTCAGAGTCGACGCGGAGAACTCGCTCACCTCACTGACACTGCAAGATTGCGGTCAAGTCATGCCCTCTTGTGAGTATTGTGTTTCTATTAACCATTTATGACTTTGTTCGAGAATGAGCATGCCAGCCGTGCAATAGACATATTTAAGACCAAATTTGGTCTAGCGAGTCACAGACATTACAGGAATGATAACTGAATTATTATGAACACAGACATTACTTTCAGCAGCGGCAAAAGCGCCATCCTTGCATTGTTTTGCTCTCGATTTTTACATAACATAAAAGTGGATAGATGTAGAGGTAAAGGTCGACCAAAAAAGATGGATTGCGTGAGGGCTGATATGTGTGACAGGAGAGGAGACTAATGAAGAAGACAAAACGGTTAGACTATTCCAGATAACTGTCAATTCAGAGTGATCTTCAACCATAATCGGACATCTTTGGACTCCATTTTTCGTTGGAAGTACACTATAAAGCCAAAGCGACATATTTAGAAATGTACAACATAATTATTTCTTTTATGATTCACGTATTGAACGCAATTATTTATCAACAGGTGTAATAGTGGTGGTTAAAATGGAGGGGCCAGCGTTTCTCTGCAAGACGGACGAAGTCGGGGAGATTTGTGTTTTGTCCGGAGCGACAGGGTCCGGATATTGGGGTCTTCCCGGACTCACCAATACGGTGTTCAGGGTCAGACCTTTGGATTCCGACGGTGAACCGATTGGAGAAGAGAGCTACGTGAGAAGTGGATTACTGGGTTTCCTGGGACCAGGGGGTGAGTGGTCGAAATATTGGATTTGTATCCATAAACAGGGGAAATGCTGGCATCTTCTCAGAATCACCAACACTGTGTTCAGGGTCCGACCCTTGGCTTCCGATGGCGTACTGATTTGCAAAGGGGGTGTGATGTGAGTTCGAAATATCTATACTAATAATATTATGAACCTGAAGAGTTTGTTTCTTCGAACGCGCTAATCTTGGATCTACTGATCCGATTTGAAAAATTGTTTCACGTGTTGGATAGCTTGAAGGCTATAGGCCTGGGCGAAGTCAGGACGGGCTGCTCTTTATATGTAAATTAATACGAGCTGTTTCTCGCTGCTCCGCCTACGTCTAAAAGTTATGTTTATAAAGCCGATATGTTTGACCCCGGGTCTTGAACTATATTCATACCACATTTCATCAAAATCCGTCCAGCGGTTTAGCCGTGAAAGCGTAACAGACAGACAAACAGACTTTCGCATTTATAATATTAGTATGGGAGTATCGCTATGGATAGTTGCGACTGTCAAGAGCGAATGTTTCGTTTTTTGTAAATGTATATATATGTTGTATGTATGTAAAAACTTTATTGTACAGAAAGAACATTGTTACAAAAAATAAGACAACAAGAGACGTACTTATCCCTGATAGCGATCTCTTCCAGTCAATCCGATTTTGACAAAAAAACTGATTACATGAAGTACGGGGCTTTTTAATAATTATTTTATTTGTTTTTGTTTTCTAGATTAAGTTACGATAATTTATTTATTTGCAAGAATATAGTACTTACATAGATCTTTGGTAAATTATAATTTCGTGTATTCCACTTTAGGATAAGTATGCAAAAAAAAGAGAGATAAAATAAAATTATGAATTTTCTTGGCATCTTAAAGAACCGGTTTTAGGTACCTTGGTGCCATACTGTGAACACGAAAAAAAGTTTATTTTTTGAAAAGGTTTATAACAAATCTTCTGTTCAACATATTTAAAAGCTAGATTACAATGTGTCCAAATGTCATATTTAAATTCTAAAAACTAAATTCAAACATACATATGTGATTATAAGACAGTCGAATTTGGTGTACCACAAGGTAGTATGTTGGGTCCCTTATTATTCATTTTATTTATTAACGATCTACCGAATGCTACTCAGTTCCCTTGCACATTATTTGCAGATGAAATCTCTGTAATACTTTCTCTGCCAAAAGGCAAAAATAAAATTGAAAATTTTAATAGGAATATAAATGAAATTAACGGAACAATTTAGTCAATTATAACATGGTTAAATAATAATAATAATCTAGAAGTTTATATCCAAAACGACTACAGTAAAATTTTCTAATACATTAAAGACAATACGAATTATAACAACCAAATTCTTAATTTTGCAATAAATTTTATTTTTTATTTTTTATTAATATATTTAAATCGCGTCTGAAGTGGTGTCAAGACCATGAAACTCAAATTAGAATGAATATTCTGGCCTCCCACCACGCAAAAAATGATTTTCGTTCGTTCTGGAAACATACAAATCGGTTGCAGTGTAGGCCAGGGCTTCCAGTGAGCGTCGATGGTTTGAGTGAGCCTAGGAGTATTGCAAATATGTTTGTAGACCGTTTCGCAGTAAAGTCACCCCTAGGACCTTCACAAACGAAGCTGAATATTGAGCCCGACATGAAAAGGTCTTTCTTCTTTTACGGTTAAACAAATAGCGGATGCTATAAACGCTATGTTTAGAGGCAAGTCCCCTGGACACGACGGGCTCAGTATTGAGCATCTAAAGTATGCCGGCCCGCACCTACCTAGGGTATTGTTTTTATTGTTTAACTGCTGTGTGGGGCATAGTTACATGCCAGATGATATGATGCAGACGATAGTAGTGCCTATAGTGAAAAATAAAACAGGCGATCTCGCAGACAAGTGTAACTATAGGCCTATATCGTTGGCAACAGTTATCTCGAAAGTGTTTGACAGTGTGCTTAACACACAGTTGAGTATGTATGTTAAGTTGCATGACAACCAGTTCGGATTTAGGCCAAAGTTATCAACTGAAAGCGCTGTGCTGTGTCTTAAGTACGCTGTCACATATTATACGGAGCGAAAAACCCCTGTCTTCGGTTGTTTTCTGGACCTGTCGCAGGCTTTTGACCTGGTTTCCTACGACATCTTGTGGGAAAAGCTTGAAAAATCTAATTTACCGGTGGAACTAATAAATATTTTTAAATATTGGTATGGAAGACAGGTTAACAGCGTGCGATGGGAGGGGGTTCTTTCAGACTCGTACAGGTTGGAATGCGGAGTACGGCAGGGTGGATTAAGCTCACCCACGCTTTTCAACCTGTACGTAAATGAGTTGATTGAGGAGCTCAGTCGCGCCAATGTTGGCTGCCACATAGACGGCATTTGCGTCAATAATATTAGCTACGCAGACGACATGGTGCTGCTGAGCGCTTCTGTTTGTGGGCTGCGCAGGCTGGTGGCAATCTGTGAAGCCTACGCCACCACACATGGTCTGACATACAATGTCAAAAAAAGTCAACTCATGGTATTTGGGTCCGAGAGTAAAAAATATGAACAAATACCACCTGTTTTAATTAACAAAAATGAGCTGCAGAGAGTTTATAAGTTTAAATACCTTGGTCATGTTTTGACTCCCGACCTCAAAGACGATGAAGACATAGATAGGGAGCGGAGGGCGTTGTCAGTAAGAGCGAACATGCTGGCTCGTAGGTTTGCACGCTGCTCGCGGGAAGTAAAGTTGACGCTGTTCAGAGCTTTTTGCACGTCGTTTTACACGTGTAGCTTATGGGCTAGATATACTCAAAAAGCTTACAACGCTCTCCGAATCCAATATAATAATGCGTTCAGGATGCTTCTGCGGCTACCCCGTTTCTGTAGTGCGTCAGGGATGTTTGCAGAAGCGCGAGTTGATTGTTTCTACGCAACAATGCGGAAACGGTGCGCGTCCCTGGTGCGCAGAGTGCGGGAGAGTGGCAATAGCATTCTGAAAATGATTGCAAACAGGATAGACTGCCTGTACGTTAACCATTGTTGCACTATATCAGGGGGGATAGTGCAGGAATGGCCTTTGTAAATTATTTCTATAGTTTTTATACTAATATAGTTTATAAGCACTACTAACAAAATGTGAGTCCTAGTTACTTGAAATAAATAAATTCATTCATTCATTAATTCATTAATTCTTGACAAACGCTGTAATTGGAAAGCCCATATTGATAAGTTGTATATATATATATATTGCCCATATTGACTTAATTAACTTAACTTAATTGCTTACTTTGCCGAGTATGTATATTCTTGTGCTAGCGAATTTCGTAAAGAATAATTTACAACACTATTTAAATATGCTTGCGAAATTTATCCTAGATGCACAAGGAATTCGGATTCGTATAGTTCCTACCTAAAGTCCCGAAAACCGCCTTGTATCATAAACTGTTATGTAGTGTGCGGGAAGATTTATAATTCGATTCCAAGTGATATTCATTTGCTACCGCCAGGAGAATTTGCGTTTAAGTTAAAAACTTGGAAATTTTTACTCTGCGAAAGAATTTTTGAATAAAAAGCATGACTTAAATGAAAACAATTGATTTGATATTTGACTAAACTAAGATAACGTAATGACTAATGATAATTTTTGACAATATTGATGTAAATGTGGAGATGTATTGAATATTTAAATAATCAATACTTATAATAAATTTTATTGAATGTTTAGAATAAATTACTAAATATAAACATTATTACATTACTACATATTTTAATAAAAGACTAAGCCAATTGTCAATATTTGCATGCTTAATTTTAGTGTGAATGTGATGGAATCTTCAATAAAAATGTAGCACCTATGTATACTCACATTTAAGCAAATAAAGTTTATAATTATGATTATGTATTCGCAGGTCTAGTGTTCGTATGCGGTTCCCGCGACGGCCTCATGACAGTGACGGGTCGCAAGCACAACATGGACGACATCATAGCCACGGTGTTAGCGGTGGAGCCCATGAAATTTATATACAGGGGGCGCATCGCAGTGTTTTCTGTGAGAGTGCTGAGAGACGAGAGAATCTGTATCGTCGCTGAGCAGCGGCCCGATTGCGGGGAAGAGGAGGTTTGTAGTTTATTTACACTTCTTCACTTAATATTATAAAGAGGAAAGATTTGTATTTTTGTGTGTATGTTTGTAATGAATAAACTCAAAAACTACTGTGCCGATTTCAAAAATTCTTTCACCATTGGAAAGCTACATTCACCCTGAGTAACATAGGCTATATACCGCAGGTGGAGCTGCAGGAAACAGCTAGTTTTCAATAGATTTGTTGTGGCAATACTTTAGCCCTTAAGTGCTTGATTTGGCAGTGCCCGGATATGCATGATAGTTCTGATATTGGTGAAATGTAGTGGAAGAGCGATACATAATAGCCAGCTAAGGACTGTACCGGGAAAATTAAGATGAGAGTGTAAGTCTATGTGGTAATTCGAAAGCGCAACATGGACGACATCATAGCTACGGTTTTAGCGGTGGGGCCCATGTAGTTTATATACAGGGGGCGCATCGCGGTGTTTTCTGTGAGAGTGCTGAGAGACGAGAGGATCTGTATCGTCGCTGAGCAGCGGCCCGATTGCGGGGAAGAAGAGGTAAGGAGTGTGTTGTCAGTAGCTTAATAAGCAACCATCTATGAGGAGGGCCAAATTGTAGCCAGTATACATCTTTCGAATCAACTGTATATTATCATGTATGTATGTAAACTGGCCTTCTGCTAATTTTTATATCTGTTTGAATGGAAACGTCAGAATCTTAAAAGTTATGTTTCATTTTTATAGTTCCGTACCTCAAAAGGATAAAACGGAACCCTTATAGGATCACTTTGTTGTCCATCCGTCCGTCCGGCTGTCTGTCTGTAAAGATCCTTTTTCTCAGGAACGCGTAGAGGGAGGTATCAAGCTGGTATTCGTCTAGGTAGGTCTACTGTCCCTTCTGTGAAAAAAATCAAAAGATACAGCCGTAAAGTACCGTAAATTTTCAGCACTCGCAAAGGAATCAAAACCTACAAAGTACTCTCCGTGAACTCAGAATCTTGAAATTTGGTACGAAGCAACGTCTTATCGCACAGATAATGGAAAAAATTGCGAAAACCGTTATAATAAAAATATTTTTAATAATTTTAAACTTGAACACGGTACCTACAACTTTGTACGGAACACTCGATGCGCGAGTCCGACTCGCACTTGGCCAGTTTTATGTTTTAGTTCTTTTTTATATCGCGTTTTTAGAATTTTCTGTATCGCGCGATAGCGGACTCTGTCAACGGTGGCCATCGAGGATAAATGACATAAGACAAGTGCAAGGAAATGAAGGAAAAATTAAGATGCCACGTTTCTTAATAATTAATGTGGTAATCGAGATTTATAAAATATGCGGACCGGATGCCAATGATGTATTTTCTTTAAAAATCCTTATTTATTTTATTAGCACATGACACTATCATATACAGATTTATTCTTTAGTTCGTCGCGTTCTCTCAAATTATCTTTTACGCACTAAGCTATTAAATATATATTATTGGAACATTTCAATGTCCTTTCAGCCAAAAGCCGTCTACTCTTTGACATAGGCTTCCATAGATTTCCAATATGTACGATCTAAAGCGACCTTAAATAATCCCAAATCTAAAAATGTGATTAATCTTTTATTCCAGTCGTTCCAATGGATGTCTCGCGTACTTCAAGCAGTGGACTCCATTCACCAAGTGGGCATCTACTGTCTCGCTTTAGTGCAGCCGAATTATTTACCAAAAACACCGCTAGGTGGCATCCACCTAAGCGAGTGTAAACGACGCTTTTTGGAGGGCACTTTACACCCAGCGAATGTTCTAATGTGCCCACATACATGTGTCACCAATCTACCTAAACCAAGAGAAATACATTCAGGTAAGATTTTGTGAGATACTAATTTTCCTTCCTCTTCCGTCTTCACGATGTGATTGTGTAATTACGTTATAAGTAGATAGTAAAGGCTTTGAAGTTATTTTTTTTTTCAATCAAATAAAAGCTTGTTTATTAAAAAAAGTGTTTTACTTTTAATTTATATTTTACTTTTCTAGACTAGACACGCTTCTCAGTTATCTTGAAGCTTACTTGTGCCTTACGAAACACAGTTTCGGGTTTGATTTTGTAGTTGTCCTAAACAGGTTGCAACCGATGCTTGACGCCTATCTCACCAAATTACACAAGTCAGATTTAACCAACTTATGCTACGTACTCTAACAGTTGGACCTAAGTAAGGACCTCAAAAAACCCCAACACACCATACTCTTACTTGATACCCATATTGTAGGAGTGCATTAAAAATTACTTGTCTGCCATCTTGGGTGTTCCGCCATATTAGATATAATATAGAATTATGTCTATTCATATTTCGAGTTATTCTCAGCAAGCTTTTTTATTTGACACCCATATTGTAGGAGTGCATTAAAAATGACTTGTCGGCCATCTTGGGTGTTCCGCCATGTTTGATTTAGAATGACGTCACATAGCTAACCAGGCTTTGTCATCTAAACTAAACTTGTATACAAAATTTCATCCCAATCGGTTTCTATATGTCTGCTTTAAAATTGAGTTGCAAAATTACACCAGAAAAATAGACACACATAAATTGCAAGTTAATTATAAGCCGCAATATTGTGATGGTTGCTATTTTATTAGTCGGGCTATATCTACACTATAATATTATAAAGCGGAAAGATTTTTATTTTTGTGTGTATGTTTGTAATGAATAAACTAAAAAACTACTGTGCCGATTTCAAAAAATTCTTTAGTAAGCCTTCTGAGCAACATAGGCTATATACCGCAGGCGGTGCTGCGGGAAACTGCTAGTATTCTATAATCTCGATGTGTTGTTGTTACAGACGTTGGCCCAGCTTCGGTGATAGTCGGCAATCTCGTACAAGGGAACCGATTAGCGTCAGCGCACGGACGAGACTTGGCTGGTAGCGACGATACTGACGTTTTTAGAAAAGTAAGTACTTGTGTGGTAGCCGAGACATATTTTGTTGTTTTTAGGGTTTTGTGACTTTTGCTACAAAGCGTATTTATAATGTTAAGTGTTCCCTTCTGGTCCGAAAACTTGGATTTTTAAAATGTTGAATCCTAAAATGTTGTTTTAACAAAAAGTTGAACTATTCATGCGAACCACGATATTGGATTTACAAAACGTTGAATTTCAAAAATGTTGAATCTGTGCTGATAAGATAATTGAATTGTCTATTGTTCAGAAGGATGTTTTAGAGGAACAAAACGTTCTATGTTGCAAGTACATAGAAATAAAAAAAAACAAGTTTTATGTCGTTGTATTTTTACTTATGTAATGACTAAAAAAATTATTCACTTGTTAAAATAACCATTTGAAAATAAGTTTTTAAAATTTAAATAAAATACTTATAGATAGAAGATTTTATTATTATTTGTAGCATCGATTAGCAGTCAAATCTGGTGGTAAGCTGCGAAGCTTATAATGCTCGCGTTTTCCTTTATAACATAAATATAAATAAGATGGCAACATTTTTAACATAAATCTATTTGCTCCACAGTACCAGTTCATATCTCAGATCCTGAGATGGCGAGCTCAAAGCACATCAGACCACGTGATATACACGTTACTCAACTCCAAAGGAGCCGCAACTAAAGTCCTCACATGCGCCGATTTACACAAGAAGGCGGAGAGAATCGGCAACTTACTCCTGGAGAAAGGAAGAGTCAACACAGGAGATCATGTCGCACTGATATTCCCGCCAGGAATCGATCTTGTTAGCGCGTTCTATGGCTGTCTCTACGTCGGCGCGGTTCCTGTCACAATCCGCCCCCCGCATCCGCAAAATCTACATACAACCCTCCCTACAGTTCGAATGATCGTCGACGTCAGCAAAGCCACATTAGTCCTGTCCAACCAATCTGTGATAAAACTCCTCCGCTCCAAAGAAGCCAGCAATGTCCTAGACAGCAAAGCGTGGCCGCCCACTCTCGACACGGACGACATGCCCAAGAAAAAACTACCAATCCTATACAGAGCGCCGACCGCAGAAATGCTCGCGTATTTGGACTTCAGCGTGTCTACCACTGGAATGCTCGCCGGCATCAAAATGTCACACGCCGCCGTCACGGCCCTTTGTCGGTCGATGAAAATCGCCTGCGAATTATACCCTTCAAGGCATATAGCTCTGTGCTTAGACCCTTACTGTGGACTCGGATTTGCGCTTTGGTGCCTCAGCAGCATTTACTCGGGCCACCATTCCATCCTCATCCCGCCTTCCGAAGTCGAAATCAATCCGGCTCTTTGGCTCACCGCCCTTTCCAATTATAAAGTACGCGATACCTTCTGCTCGTATGGAGTAATGGAACTCTGCACCAAAGGACTGGGCAGCTCTGTGAATCAGCTCAAATCTAAAGGAATTAATCTGAGTTGCGTCAGAACATGCGTCGTGGTCGCCGAAGAACGACCGCGGATCAATTTGACAACTTCGTTCTCCAAACTCTTTTCGGCTTTAGGCCTCACTCCTAGAGCAGTGTCCACATCGTTCGGATGTCGAGTGAACATTGCTATTTGTTTGCAAGGCGCGTCTAGTCCCGAGCCTTCCACAGTGTACGTTGATCTCAGGGCTCTTCGGAACGACCGCGTATCGCTGGTCGAACGCGGCAGCCCGCATTCCTTGTGCCTGATGGAATCGGGAAAACTACTCCCCGGAGTGAAAGTCATCACAGCCAACCCTGAAACTAAGGGTCAATGCGGAGATTCGCATTTGGGAGAAATTTGGGTGCAAGCGTCGCACAATGCGAGTGGTTATTTTACGATATACGGGGACGAAAGTGATTACGCTGATCATTTTAGCGCTCAACTTGTGACGGGGAGTACCGGGGAGGTGTACGCAAGGACGGGATATCTTGGATTTTTGAGGCGGAGGGAGATCAGTATTACGAGTGCGAATGTCGATGATACGCCTCCGCCTGCTTCGAGAGATAGCGATGCGGAGTCGCTGGCGTCTGGTTGCGGCTCCGTGTCTTCCGTGGTAGATTCGCACGACATGCACGACGCTGTTTTCGTGGTAGGGGCCCTGGACGAGACGATAATGCTGCGGGGCATGCGTTACCATCCCATAGACATTGAGAATTCGGTGATGCGCTGCCACAAAAAGATTGCTGAATGGTAAGTTGACAATAACATTTATTGTGTTCGTTAAACTGTAATGAATAATCACTTAAATTCTTAACACTTTATCTCAAGAAAATAACAATGCCACTCAATTGTTACCTACGTCGAGAGACGTAACTGTCCGCGAAAGTGTTAAAGACGTCTGAGAGTACAGTTTTTTGCTTTGCTCGGTTGTTCTCATTCCTCCGAATCGATTTTTTATTTTCAGAATCTCTTATATTTTCCTCATATACATGAATTCAGTTAAAATTATTCATTCTTCACGGCAAAGTGGCTTACAAGTTCATCGACCCTGCTCACATTAGTATTAAGAGTTTCAATAACTTCGACCTGTCACTTGATTTCTTTATCCATCCAATTCGGGTACAGCTTCCGATGATGATGTTTCGGCTTCGTAGAGTGTTATCTCTGTCGCTCTTACTTTTTAATCATCGCACTAAGCGATGAATGCTGATGTATTTACAGTATCTACCGCCGGTAACTTTAAATTTGTAATCAGTCTGACACTGTTGGCCACTAACACACCTTGGATCATGTTCCTGTTAGTCTGGTTGCCCTGTCAAAAGGGTCACGGAGGTCTGACGGCAGTCGCTCCATTGTTATAACCAGTGCCGCCAAATCTAGGAGCATGATAACAGCACACCTCCACAGGCTCCGACGCGTAAGCTGAGGACACAACTAAGTGAATACGCTTAGAAGAAGACCGTAAATTATGTGAAACCAACTTTCACCCGGAGTTTTACAAAGAAATACTCTGGATTTATCCTCAAGCTAGAGCAAAGCGTTTACTTTATGAACATTTAACTCCAATAGCGTAGCTTTCTCTGTTGTGTTTTCATTTAGTTTTAGATTTAAACTTTTTTATTGTTCTTTTTCTATTTTGACCATAGCAATATTGCGACTAATGTTTTGTTAGATCTCATACTTGTTACGTAGTTGTTTAAAAACTGCGGCGTGTGTGTGATAACTATTCAACTTTTGTTAAGCTATTTTGGATCTATCCGTGAGGACCTGTAGTGGCTCACTTGCTTTATATAATTGTTACCTTACTACTTTTATATAAAAGAAACTGTTGGTCTTCCTAATAAATATATATATAATGTGTTATTCCTCGTATATGACGTGTCATTCCATGTCATACCCTACACGTGTACAATATTTAATTAAATAAGTTTAATCGTGATCCCAGATTTGACGGTACTGGTTATCGCGATTGTTTTTTTAGCCCTACTTGACTTATAAATGTTCTATGTATGTTTTTATTTATATAAATAATTGATAAAAACATTTTCAGCGCCGTATTCACCTGGACCAATCTCCTAGTAGTGGTGGTGGAACTGGACGGCAATGACAGCGAAGCCCTAAACCTTGTTCCCCTCGTGACCAACACGGTACTAGAGGAACACCACCTCATAGTCGGAGTAGTAGTCGTAGTGGACCCTGGAGTGGTGCCAATTAACTCCCGAGGAGAGAAACAACGGATGCATCTTAGGGACGGATTTCTTTCAGACCAAATCGACGCCATATATATCGCTTATAATATGTAAAGGAACTTGTGTCTCGCGATACACGGTTTTGTTAACAGTCTAACTTTCCATACAATGGAAAGGAATACCATTCATATTGAGCTTTAATTGGTTACCATGATCACCTATAGCCCTATTTTTGAAATGTACTCATATGTCGAATAAAATTCGTTCGACTCACCGATTATGACGAATGAAAATTATGCGTATCACCGATTTTGCGTAAATCACAATTTTCAAACATAACACTCCCAATCCAAATGAGAGTAAGCGAGATTGCGCAACACGGGATGTAAGGCGATATCTCGTTTACTTACATTCTCGATTTTGTAAACCGATTATAATTAATAACAAATAATTGTGCCCGTCACTAAAGTACTTGAATATTATGTTCCACAGTCATTATTCTGTCCGTCTTATTGATTAAAGTACAGTTATGATAATAGTCGTGTAAACTCGTGTATCGCAAGCGTAGGTTACCTAGTATGTGTAAGCCCCGTCTCATCCCTACCTTTAAGTAAGTAACATAATATAATTAATTTTGACTGTCTTTTAACAGTTTTTGATAATTTTGTAAGCGTGCTTGTACAAGCGGGGTACGCTGAAAACGAATCGGAATTTTTAAGACTGTAAAGTTATTAATTTCTAAGACAAAATTATATACATCGCTTTTAGAATCCGTTTACGTGGATCGTGTTTAAGCGCAGGTTTTTTAAATCTCATTCACAAGAACTTCCAATGTATGTGTGACCTACATGCACGTACAACGATTTCCTACCATACAACGTTAAAGAAGCCATAAACAAGTATCTATTGAGTATAGAAAGGAAGATATGAAAGAGGGATAATTGTTTGGTTCTTTAATCAATGTTATAAAGTGTATAATTGAATATCATTGTGTTATACGTTTGTGATTCTACATTTCCAACCAATCATTGTGAGATAACACTATAGAGAACGTTTATAGCCCGACCAGGAAAATAAAAACCCAGCAATTGCGTCGCTAATAATCTCCTTTAGGTGGCAACATGTTGTATGTGTCATGTCAACATATTATATCACCTATCTTTCATTACTATGAAATGTTTTTGCCATTTTGATAACTAAATCGTAGGAAATTATCACAAAATACACAAAGTCCAAAGCCGTCTCTTTTTGGCAGATGACGGAATGTTACGTGAATCCTTAGTTGCCAGCAAAAGATATTAGTTCCAATATTTTTCTGCAATATGGCGAAGGCTGCTATTTTCTCCTGGTCGGGTTACTTCCCTGTAGACAAAATTACTACTTTAGTTTACTCTTCATTACACAAAATGGTGCAGCTTAGTTTTCTGTAATATTTGTATATTTAATATATAATTCTGTCTCCATCTGTAGTAATCTGTGCCACCAACACCGGTAAAATAATATCGCGGTAGACGCCATCTTGCTTGTATCTATTTTTTTATTAAAAAATGTGCGCTTGATACGTATCTGTGAAACGGTCCCTTGTAATGACACCTCTTGTTCAAGACTGATCTGTCTAAAGTCTGATTTATTTCACTTTTTCTCTGACATATTATTACAATTAAATAATAAATTTGCCTGGAGGGTGTCTATGTTGTCATGGTGTGTCATAGCTAAAAATAGCACCATTTCGTATTGCACTCGAATATTCAAAATTACGTACTACGACTAAATTAAAAAATGTAAAAGTAAATTTGAATAAAAGATTACACTATACTAGAATGTTGAAAAATTAAATTTGTAAGTGCATAAATTAATATATATGCGGTCTGCTCTGATTTAATAGGCTTTTTTTACGGAATGGTGTTATTTCAATTGGCGAAGACTTACGGCTCAGGTGACTAAAATTGGATCGATAGAGATTTATATATAGTGTTTTCTTAGACTATTTTACATACACATACGGGAAAATGGTGTCAAAAGTATCGTAAAGTCATAGTCACATGACAGATGAAGCTAGATCACCTACTTTTTTTAAATAATAATCTAAGATTGTTGTTCTAGAACTGCTCGATAAAATTTATTAGGCCTCGCTGCCCGCAAGGTAATAAATAGGAATTAGACGTAAATCACAAAAACGTTTGTTTCTTTTTTCTAGTGGTAGATATAAGGCAAAAAGTCGAGCGTTTTTGGAATATTCATCTATTCCATATTGTGGTACCGCTGTTGTCATGGCGTGACAAACTAAGTACACCTATTTAGTACTCTCACTACTCTTTTTTTAATCTGTGTACACTCACTTATATCAGTGTATCGAATTTAATTTCGTGCGAAAATAGCCAGTCGTTTAAAAATGATACATGGTCGAAAAGAGAGGTGCAAAGAAACAAAAGAAAATCTTTCATTAGTTCCATTTTTGAAATGAAGCTCCTATTTCTACCGTGCCGATATTAATTACCATCTAAATACTATTTATAAATTAAAACCATGTTCATTTTACATCTGAGATTTTAGACTAGTGAAAGAACACCTCATTATACTGTCAACAAAAAATACTTCACCATGTTTAATTTTCAAATAAGATCGATTTTCCAAAAGTCTTAAGAGAAAATATGCGATAGGTGAAAGACCTAATTCATATATTTAATTATCATATTATAGTTTATTAATTTATATCATTACTTTCTGATTAGACTTGTTAGGTTTCACTGATATGTTTTCTAACTTAACATCAAAGCTAGTTAGTATCTGCCATATTTTATACTTTAACGATAAAAAAAATTCTTGTTAGCCTGCAAATAAAGGATCATGCAAGAGTTTCTATGGCCCTGGGCCACCCCTTCGATGTTAATACTAATCCTAGCTATGTGCGACACATCGTTGAACAAATTTTTGACCTGAATAAATCTGTACGGACTAACATTTGGCCCTTGACGCCATAGTTACTTTTATTCTGTTCAAAAATATCTATCCAACGATGTATCACACATTTATTACGCTAATTGTAGGTGGGCCCAAGATGATTTTCAATGTCCTTTGTTTTATTTCATTTCATTACGAGAGCGTGTTTGTCACTTACCGCATAATTTTCTTGCAATTTAGTTAAGTCATTCAACTAGGGATCTTAAATCTAAGCGTTAGCTAAATTGATGCTTTTGTTACATATTTTATTGGTACTCAATAGAGTATATACCTTTGTTGTTAAATTTCATAAACGTTTTTTAAGCCCATATAACCTAAAATGTTTAGGCGCCGTCGTATCGATTTTTAATATGAAATAATTAGACAAAGCACATTTTAGTTATATTGGGCTTATATAACCTTTATTTTTACGACATATAATGGTGTACCATCAAAATCAGACAATCGCAACTTGGAAGTAATGCTGCACTTGACTCGAGTGCACTGATCGAAACATTTCTACTATACACAATTATACTGTTGTGATTATTATGAATCATGTAATTTGTAATACTAGTATGTAATTGTAATGTATTACATTGGTAATTAATTAGTGTTAGTGTGATGTACTGCATTTAAAGTCGTTTGTTAGGTTGACCGGGTTTTCGGACAATAACTTTACATGTTGGATTAAAATTTCGCTCACTTTGTATCTCTAGGTTTGTATTCCCGCTCTGTAGCTTAGACGTCGATTGGTTTCGCTTTGGTTTTCTTTTTTTCTGAAATTATTGTAATTAAACTGAATGTCTTTTTGATTAAGTACGCGTGCCTAGTCATAATGTTTGGTGATCTTTCGGTGTTTAATAACCCGTAACAAAAAAATACAAGATGCTATTATGAAAAAATACTCCGTAGGTGCAAATTAATGTCAAATTTTAAGTCATTCTTTTAGATCCAAAGAAAATCTAAGCGTAATCAGCAATTTATAGTTTTTTATTTCGGTTTGAACTGACGACCAATTTGTTATTTATCGCAACACTTAAAAAAAGAAAACATATTTTCTTTTTGTATTGTAATGGCAAAGTTGTCTGATCAAATATTGTTGACGGTAATCTGAATAAAATTTTAAATATTGCTCTTCATGATCAGACATTTGAGTAACCTATTATTAAATTGCTACTTTACAACGACGTAGTAGTGAAATTGAGTTCTGGATATTTTATCAGGGTTGGTAAAAAAAATATCAGAGGATATTGTACCTAGTTAAGTGAAATAAATTTATTGGCTGTCAAGTTGCAAGATGAGTAAAATCAGGATTAGATCCTCTTTTAAGGCAATTTAATAATGGTGTGCTGATATTTATTTGAGTTGTAGCCTCGCACAAAACGCAAAATTTAAATTACGATACCTAGTGGTTGTATAGTAGTTGATGGGTTTATTTTGTTGGCCAACGATAGTTGACGAGTTAATTATTTTTGAATGGTATCGACAAATTTGTGCGAGATCTAGTGAGGTGTGTACGTGGACTGTATTCTAGGATTCTAGGTCATGGCATGCAATTGTTTTCAACAAAAATATACACAAATCACTATTAAATCGCTCTTTTTATAAGTATACAAAAATTATGAAATCATTATGAAATTCCATCAATTCTTCAAGTAATAATAGTCATTAATTACTATTAAAGAGGTCGATTTTTTTTTATTTGTTTTCACACATATATTTTTATTTAGCACTTGGAGGATGGAGGATATTTGTTCGTCTTTCGTATTTCTTTAATTAATTAGAATTAGAATTAAAAAAAACAATTATATCATGCCATGACTAGAAAGTGTTCAACGTATTTATTTTTTTATTTTTCATTCCATATAAGTATGACTATCTATTCTAAAGCATACTTTAATTTATCTAAGCGAAATTTTATTTTAAATCAATATACTGTAATTAGATTTCATTATTTACTTTTTTCCTTTTGTAATTATTTATTGCTAAATTGTACATATATTTTTGTTATTTAATTTTACGTTTAAATGATTTCTGTATTTAGATATTAATATTGTTTTGACTTTAAAGAGTTGGTAGAGTATCGCGATGTAGCGTAGATTATAAAAATATGATTTTTATGGTTATTACGAAATGTAGTCATCTTGAATAAGTATACAAGTAGTTAAATAACTATGTTTTATGAACAAACAATGTCTTATTTGTAATCGTTTATTGTACCTAAGATGCATAATGTGTCGTGCGAGGTTTTTGTTCCCGCATCGATGGAAGCACGTGTCTGCACATGTTCGTAGAACTACCCGCATAATCATCTCACATATATTAATTATATGGGTTTTCTCTCGAGTTCTAGTACGAATAAAGTACTTGTGTACACCCTACATTGACTATTTTTTTAGTTTACGTTACCACTACGATTTACTAAAAATCTGCGTTCGATTTAAAAAAATCCTTAGATTTTAACATGACTAATTCATGTAAATCTCGAATGGCTAATTCTAACATCGTAATATCTACAACATCTGCAGATTTACGCAACTGTGGCTTAGCCACCCATGGAAAGACTAAACAAGTCATCATGTTATTTTGGAAATATTTAAAAAAACTTACAACTCGTATAATTGAACGCTATTGAACCTTGGACACATTTTCAAGCTAAATTAAAATTAATTATTACCTTCGCAAAATATTGTTCTTGGAAATGTATAAGTAAATTCTACAAAATAGTAGCAATTTTATCGAGGACTTGATTACTAAGTGAATTCACCAATCTGAGAATAGGAGTGCTTTTTTTGAGAAGTGGACTTAACTGGAGTTGAACTATTATTTTGAGTTAGTGAATGACTCACTTCTCAAGAATAGAAAACCGGGTTGCGTTTAAGCTTAAAATTATTTCAAAAACTTTGCTGAGAGTATTAGATGCACAATCTCTCAGTATCTAGCCTCAATATAAATAGTGTGATGTGAAAGTATACAGACTGGTTCGAGTCGTTATCATAATTTTAAGGGTGTACGCTTCTGGATTCGTACTTTTTGATTCGCACAAAATTATTGAATTTTTACAAAACCCCTGGTTATATATTCTGTGTCTTACGCCCTGGCTATTTAATGTCTAGGAAACTAACAGCTTTTGGATTTTGTTTTCTGAGAAATAAACGTGCATTCTGGTTTTTGATTGTTTTATTTCACAACATCGATTCAGCAACAACTTAGACTAGTGTTAATAGACATCGAAGATTAATATGTATTTTTTAAAATTTTAATTTTTTTTTTCTTTTTTTGTATTTGAACTACAATAATGGTAATGTCATTCTTACACCTCTGACACCGGACTGAAGTAGAAGATATTATTTTTATCTTAGCAATACTTATTTTATTTTGCTCTAGAATTTTTATGACTATGTCAAATATATTTAGATAATGTGCCAATTGATTATTTTACATAGCTTTATCAACTCTGCATATATAGAAAATATAATTCAGATATAATCTACCTAAATGACATTTAAAACAAACATAATTCTCATTATCTATGTCTGGCCAAATTGTTGTTTAACTTGATCATTTCATAAAATGGTTGCATATGGCCAGTCAGAACAGCATCAACCATATGATGTGATCTGACCAGATCATAGAACTTACAACTTTTTATGATATTAACAACATGCAACTTGGCATCCGCGGAAGACCAGCGTCCACCATGACATCATGCTGAGCGTAAACCATTTTGGTACATTTACGAAAATACTTTTATTTTTTCTTTCGTTCAACCTGTATAACAGTTTTGCTATACAATTAGTGTTATAATGACCTGGCCAAGAATCAAGTGGTTAAATTGTCACATTTTTATCCAGTAGAGGCCCTTCAATTCCTAAATTTTTGAACACCATCATGGCGGGCACCGTTGTTAAAATGTCGAATAAAATTAATAGAGTAGATAAATAGTAGTAGGTAAATAGAGTATCGTAAAACGTTTTAATAATAATACAAAGATCAAAACAGAACTTTCAAATTTTAAAATTTGAAAGTTGATGAGCACGAATTTACTATTGAAATGATTACCAAATGTGTATGACCATTTCGCTGGCGTTTTAAAAATATGATTTATTTATTTACATCATCATCCATAAATAACACTTATCCATACCTGTAATAATAAATTCCATATTTGCATTGCAGCCAGAGTATTTTTATAAGACAGCTCAAGAAACCACACTACAAGCCGCCTATTCATTGACGGGGTTCGTTTCTTTTAATAACTAAGTAACTATTTGATTCTGCACAGGATTTATGTACTTAAATAGATAATGAACTTATTGAAATAAGTGACGATACACGGGTATTCTCACATATAAGTAGTTAATTACATGATAAGTATAAACAGATTACTAATATTAATAACTTATTCTCTATTTTATATTTTTATAACTACCTACAACTAATATTAATATTGGCAGTGTTGGAACATAAAGGCATGCACCATAAAATATATATGTGATTAAGAATTAATCCTTAAATATAAAGTAAATTGACGGAAATGGACAATACTTATTAATGAAAACTTACAGATATATTTAGTATTTTAAAAAACTACGCTTTATTCATCAACACATTCACTCGTACTCTTTCTCAAAACTCATCCATTTTGTAAGGCTGAGTTTACACTATTCCTCCGCATCAGTGGAAAAGCAGCCTAATTTTAAAATTAAAAAGAAACAACCGTACTGTAAACTTCTACATCTAGTGTGACATCCAAGAGTATATTATAAGTGATATTATTGGAATCCTACAAATATTTATTTCCAAATTTATGTATACTTATACCTAATAGTTACTATTTTTTTGGAAGTTGAATCATTTTATTACTTTTATCGATAGTGGGCTCATTTCGATAAATAAGTATAAAAGGATCACGATGAAAGATGATTTTTAAGAAGTACGATTCACTGAATATCGGTGACTCGTCCGATTTAGAAAAAGAGACTGATATTTTTTTACCTAATCCAATATGACATACCTAGTAATTAAAGATTATAGATAAATACATTTATTATTCAATATTTAACAACATTTTTAACTACTTTACATATCTACCAGTCTCAAGGTAGGACGTTAGAAGTTTTACTAAAAATAAATACTACTTATCTATAATACTCAAAACTATTAGTTGGAAACAGGTGAAAGCAAAAAAAAAAAAAATGTAAAATATATCTATTAATTAAAAGTAACACTAGAACTCTAGGTCTCGCCTGATTGTCTGATATAATAATGATGATTCCGTGCTTAAAAGGCAAGTTAAGCCGTTGGTCCCAGGTGCCATTAAGTGGTCGTTAAAGGAACGTCAGAGGTCGAAAGACGGTTCCCAAAATCTATGTCACCAGGGTTGATTGACCATGTAACCCATTCGAAGGTAATGCATTATGGTATGGACATGAAAAACAACATAAGCAAACTAAAACAAACTGTCAGTTTTATTAGAAGGCTCGGTAACATTGAGAAAGGAACGTCATTTTGCTCGGTGACCATCTAACTTTAAGTATCTACCTATTCCAATCTCTAGACTAGATTAACAATGTAATTTTTGTAAATCTATATTATCAACAGCCACAACAGATTTGATGAGCATTGTTTTCGTTGTAATAAGTAACTACCTACAGGCTCAAAATCTTATTTTATTTATTTAAGACTTTATTGTTTAATTTACTACCTAAGTATATCACAATAGTTAATGTATTATCCATACTAATATTATAAATGCGAAAGTCTGTCTGTCTGTTACGCTTTCACACCCAAAAAAACGATTTGGCCATGAAAGTGTAACAGATAAACAGACTTTCACACTTATAATATTAGTATGGAGTATGGATAGTATGGATTTTAGCGTTGTTTAAATTATTGATCATATCACAAAAACGTCAGCGTATAATAATATGGTCATTCACGTTTGGCCAAATCATTAAATGTTGGATTTCAGTAATACTTTACTCGTATTAAATTCTGTACGGTTCATTTATCATAAAATATGTAATAATAACAATATACTAATAGTTTAAATATAATAAAATTGTAGAGCAAAAAACTTTAATCTATAAGAGCATTCTCCATATTATATCAGCATAGTTATCGAAGTTACTATACTATCTACCTAGAAACGTTAACTATTTATTGATTTTTAATTTTTTTTAAACATACAGTTTACATTTATACCGACATATTACATTTATTTTTATAAGTTAAGTACATGCAATTAGTTAGACATCTTCTGTATTTTTTCTAAACATTTATATTAACAAAACCCAAAGTGATGATCATGATGTAGAAATCTCTTTCCTTTTTATACCAAGGTCTCCATATTTTCGCATAGTTCGGGAGGCAGTGTGACAATATGCGCACGCAAGATGTGTTCATTAGTTATTGCAAGTCCGTTAAGGCCTCTCCGGGCATTCTGCGCGTTCGCAAGTGAGGTATACTCAGCGTAGGCCACATCTGCTCCAATAGGCGACAAATAAACTGACTTAAATCCTTCATACCTGAAAATAATAAGTAAGTTACCATTAACATACCACAGCTTAAAAATAAAATTTATTTGGAACTAGCGGTTTTTTAAACCCAAGCACCTGTGTATACATGTACCATGCGTCAGTTTCTGGTTGCATCTGCATCATTCATAAATGAAACACCTTGGTTATATGCCAAAACAAAATCTTTTTTACATCTAAGGAATTTACAGTATTATACCTTTGTACATGTAAGTAAATGTCTTTACAGTTGTTTACGTTCAAGAGGCGATACTAGTAACCGCTAGTCAGATCGCACCAGCACACCGATAGGACTAACTACCTGCATCCTGATTCCGGAAGTGAAGTCGACGCAACAGTAGTACATGTCCTGATTGCTCTAGTCTACTAAGGAGGAAGACGTCGTAGACAAATCCAAGTTCAGACTGAAGGTGTTCAAGGTACAAGGACTGGACTCTCCTTACAAAGTCAATTTTAATTTGTTTGTGGGGAGAGTGCCTTCTCATCATCTGGAAACCTTTATGAGGAGTCTGGCCGCAAGGAGTCGTGTTCAGGAAGTTCCGAGGACGGCTGCCTGTCCAAACTCTACGCTTCACGTCGTCGATGTTATAACACTTACATGAAATTACGTGACGTGTATATATTGATTTTTAAATATATATGTTTGTTTTGTACGTACTCTAAACTGCCTAAATTTTGCTCCTGTGACTGTGAGAGCGTGTGACCGTAGTTTGTTGTTTAAGATAAATTAATAATACTTTATTAATCGAATACTTACTGCGAGCTGAAGTAGACAAGCCAGCCGAAAGTGACCTGGTGCTGGAAGCGAGGATACCCCATCAAGTGAAGACAATACCGCTTTGCTGGTCTGGCCGTCGAGTGGTATTCCTGGTCGTAATTGAAGTCATGGTATAGGTAAGATGGGTGAGACCATTTAATTACTGGGGATTGCTTATATCGCACCAAAGGTGGTTTTGACGATACTGGCATCATTGGTCTTCTTTGGTACAGTGATGGTAATAGTAAACAGTTGCACGGGATTGCCCGTGGCCATTCAGCGTCTTCCATTAGTGACGGCACTGACTTTGCCTTGGAATTAAGAAAACCATTGGACTCTTTAGAGCTAGCTCGGCCGAAGGGGTCACCCGGTGATGGCACCGGTGGTTGTGAAGTAGCATTTTTGTTTTGATTTTTGATATTCGGATCAACGCTTAACTCTATATCGATTTGAGACTGTCTGTAATGATCCATCCTCCGTTGTCTCAAAACCTTTTTGACAAATTTCGGGCTCGGCGAGGTCTCCCATATTTCTGGGCCTTGAAAGACATCTTCCTCCGGCAGCTGCCAAATTTCGAAAGATGGTTGCGGTTGTGCTCGTTATGGTTTTGGTGATTCGGGTGGTACTGGAGTTGGTGCTGGAAGATAAGTGTCTGCCGATCTGCCTCTGGTTTTCTTTCTGAAAAAGTCGAGACAGCAGCGGTCGCTGTCGCCTTGGCTTGATCTAGTAGTAGAGTCACTGCGGTCTATTTCCGCCTGGCGTACATTTTCTTGTGTGTCTGTGTCTATGGAATCTCTAGGACTCTGGTAGTCTTGAGATATGGTTTGCACATCTGGTGGATCATCTGTCTGCACCTCTGAGTCTACGGTAGTAGTCTGTCTTGTAGCCATCGCGTATATTTCTGTAAATAAATAAATTTAAGTATGGTCGGTATTTTGAACCGTTATTTTCAGCTGGTGATTTTGGAAATCATTGGAAGAGGCCATGTTCAGTAGCGGATTAACAACAGGAAAATATTAAAAAGAAATGGAGAGAAAAACCTCAAGTGATTGAAAAAGATATGAAAGAGGTAATGAAAGATAAAAAAACTCCATAAATCGATCAAAGGAAGCTAGGAGTCTTATCATCAGAGCTCTTATAAAAGTGCATCACATAAATCAAAGGGTAAAAAGACTTCAGCGGAGATGGACAGATGGCAGGACACACATATAAGAGGCGAGGAAAAATGGAGTATGGTATCTCAGGGACGGAAAAAGGAAAAGAGAGTGGAGAGTGACAAAGACAGACTTGATTGGCCGGGCCCAAAGCCGGGGACGTTTCCTCGAAATTTAAATGTTGGAGATTTTTTTTTTTATTAATACTAATGTATAAACTAATGTAGGTAAATGTTTTACGACGTTACCTTTTTTTTGGTAATTGACCGACCGAGCGAGCAAAGCGAGCTAAGCGTCTCCTTTTCGACAATTTTGATTTTGGATCGGAAAATGTAAGTTCTGGGCTAGAGGTCACATTTCTAAACGAATTTTTACGAAACTTGACTTATGTACTCCTTGATTTATAAAAAAATTGTCGAGACCTTGTTTTGATTGGGGGAAAGATGAAGGGCGATAAAAAGGGTAAAGCGTGCTGTAGCGTTATTTCTGAACGGTTTTTTACAAAACTTGGCACACATGTTCCTTGAATAATTAAAATTTTAGGACAAAAAGATTTCTTGATTGGGGAGAAAATTAGGGCAAAAAGGGGAAAGTTTTCCTAGGATAGTTTAAGTCAATAAATAACATTGACGAATTCGCCACCTCCAGATATCAATTGTTAGCGTCGTGGTTAAGCGCTTAGTCTTCTCTTCAGGAGGCCCCGGGTTCGACCCCCTCAGTGAATAAGTTTTTATTTGTAGCTTTTTTTCCTCTTCTTGCTATGACAAGCTTTTTGAAAGGAATTGACTAAAAATCAGCTGGAAATTGTTTGAAATTAAACAATTTCGTAATCGTGATCAGAACTTCCATTGTCAATATTAATGATTTCTGATCTTTTCGCGATTGTTACACATTAAATAACGCGATAAAAACCGTATTTCCTTCATAAATATTAAATTAATATTGTTTATTAGAAGTTTTTAATTACTTTACCATCCGCAAGGGGAGCTTTACAGTTTTTTGGTTTCCGTACCCAAAGGGTAAAAACGGGACCCTATTACTGCATGCGCAAACCCTACTCGCTCATGACCGATTTACTTCATATACAAATTTGTTGACGCAGTCGGTAGCGTCTACGTTATTACAATATCATTGTAGTAGCACTATTCGCGAGGTCTTCTGTTCACAGAACTACTAGTTTTAATTAATGTAAAGAATTTAAATGTAAATTTATTTCTGTATATTATTTTTAAATGAATATATCCAAAAATCATCAATTGCACCTATGAATGAAAAGTTGGAAAGCTTTAGGTTGGGATGGTACGGTCATGTTGTGAGGAGGAAGCAAAAATCATATTACCCAGAAAATGTTGAATTTGAAGGTTGTTGGATTGTCAAAGATAACATGAGTAGGAAGGGCCTTGAGAAGGAAATGGCTAGAGATAGAGGGAAGTGGAAGGAATGAAGATACTGTATCGACCCCACATAAAAAATGGGACAAGGTAAAAGAGATGAAAAAGATCAAATTCACGAGGTAGATAAGTATTGGGAACGTTCCGTTTTATTAATTGAGAACAGTTTTATTTAGATACTTATGTAAAAACTTTATTGTACAGAAATAACACTGTTTTAACAAAATAGATACAAAATGTGGCGGATTATGTAGATACCTGATGGATCTCTAGATAGGGGGTTTTATTTTATACTTGCAATATAAGCTTAATTTGTATAACTTTAATTTATACCAGTAGTATCTAACACACTTTCCCTTGTACAATTTTCCTTTGGTCTACGGGTTGACTGGATCAGGTACTTAAGTTGTTGAGCTTGTTTATGGGAAGGAGACTTGATTGTTACTCACTTTGGAAACGTTCCTAAAAGCAAGGAATATTCCCGGGATCGTTCCCGGGGTACGGATTTTAGGAACATTAGATACCTACTATTCACGATGAATAAATCACTTTTTAAAGAACCTACAGACAATTTGGAGCTTCAATAGGCAGTGGCAATGTGGCAGTATCATCTGTGGTATCATTTCGCAATGCATGGAGAAATAAAAGAAATGTGTGTGCGCTTTTATACTATATATTAGAAATTATTTCGCAAATGCAGTCTATTTCATCGCTTTGATTAAAAAACTTACTTTGGTACTTATTTTCTTTAATTTCAACAATCAAAACCAGTTTTTAAAAGTTATTTTATTTTCTATTAACGACATACTTATGCTTTATAGAAATTTATAGATACTTACTCATTTTGCTAAAGATACATATTACGGCCAGCAGACAATTTTTAACACACTTTTTTATTTTCGTAAAGAATAAAAGTAAATTAAAAATGGTGAAAAAAATATTATATCTGTCTAATTAATAAAAAAATAATTAAGTTATTATAAAAAGTAAGTAATTGACAAATGCAAAAACGTTGAAAACTTCTATTCTTTCAGAGTTTATTAACGAAATATTTTTTTAAATAAATTTAATTTTTTTATTTTTTCTATTTTTATTGTTTATTTAATAGTAATTAATATAAGTATATTTAGTTTTAGATTTTAGTTATATTTAATGTATATATGTTTTATTATATTTAAAACTTATACTTAAAAAAAAACTTTCCAATATGACCATTTATTCATATTTAATTAATTATTAAAATAAAAATTAAGTTAGAGAAACTCGAAAATTAATTTATATTTTTTTCTGATATTTAAGTATAGTTAATTGCCTAACAAGTCGCTGTTAAATAATTCATTTTTAAAGTTTGAACAAAATATGTAGTAATAAAAAAAAATTAACTTTTAAACAAGTTAAAATATCATTAAACTTTGTTTTTAGAGGTATCGAATTTAAAAGAAATTATTTTTTGGTTGATAAAAAGTTCACTGATTAGACTTTATCACTTTTGCTGTTACGCAAGTCGACTGTCTCGTGAGTGGCACAGTAGTTGAATGTTATGAAGCAACCGGTAGCAGAGTCCTGAGAGCCCACAGGCAGTTGTCCATTTAGCATGACACGCATGCGCCTGTCGGCTTTGTTACCTGTTGAACCGCCCACTCTTAGATTATTCGGAATTGAATGCACCAACCCCCTTTTGCCACTTCTATATATCTACTAATCTATATAACAAGTACTGATTATATAGCTAGGCTTTATTTTACGCCATGTAAATATTATTGAAACATAAATTTTACATAATATTAAAGTTATTGAAAAGTAATGATATTTAAGTTTTTTTTAGACATTTATTTGCTTTCATAAAATTTTTATTTCATTGATGTACTTACTTATTTCTAAAATCTGGTAATTTTTCTGACGGCGGGTCGACATAGGTGAATAGGTGCACTTTGTTATGTGAATTTATAAGTACTAACCGTTAAAGGATCAATATATGAAGGAAAATATAGAAAAATCACAGCAACAACCTACCAATTGGTTCAATTAACTCAATTTTCAGAAAAACAAATTTACACCAACTAGCTGCATACACAAATGTAAATAACCGCAATAGATGTCAATATTTCACCAGAATTTTACCCGATTTTTTAAATAAATATTTATTTAGGCCAATTTTTTCCGTCGGAATAGAAGAACATGTTTTACCAATCTCGGCAAAATAAATTTCAATTTATTTATTTAAGTACTGAATTTACTCAATCATACAAAAACAAAAATGTAAAAAGTAGGTAATCAAATACCTAAATAACACATGTTAACTATATTTTTTTGGTCTTCTCAAAGTACAATCCAATGCTCCAAAATTTGTCAAAATTGGTTTAGCAGACTGACAAATGTTTATCTTGTATTTTATTCGGTCACTCCATTGAACAGGCCTCGTGGCATCAAAACCTTTGCATAAGTATATGTCGTAAAAAGCGCTATGGTACAAATAGAGATAAAAACTTTCTTTGCAATCCGATCGATGGCAGATTCTCCCAATGTCATCAGCATGCCTAAAGAAGTTTGACGTCAGGCTGGTCGAGAAATCCATAGTAAATATAATATTATAAGTACGAAAGTCTGTCTGTCTGTCTAAATGCCTGTCTGCCTGTTACGATTACATAGCTGAACAGCTGAACGGATTTTGATGGAATTTGGATAGTAGAAGACCCGGGGTCAAACATAAGCTACTTTTTGACGAAAGTAGAGCTGTGGGAAATAGCTAGTAGTTGATACACCTTACCATTGGAGGGAAAGCAATTGTATAACTGTAAGTGTAGTGAGTAGCTGTGAATAAATAAATACGAGGACTACAAGCTTCGAAGGCGCTTATTCAATTGACTTCTGATGCAAATGCAAAAACTTTTTAAAGCTTTTTTTTTCTAATTAATATTAAAAGCAGATGACAAAAAGAACAAAACATAAGTATGTAGCAAAATTGCATGGTAATGGTTAAAAACTCATTAAATAAGACATAACCTAAGTACGAGTATGTACCATTTGGGTAGACTTGCTTTCTGTGGCGTACACAGACTAAGTTTGCAGAAATGTAATTTTTTTCAAGCACATTATGCTATACGCCTAGGACGGTGTTGCACTATTTTTAGTACTTTTACCTTATTTACGATGGTTCGTCTATCTAGATGACTGATGAGGAAAAAATTTACTGCCACCTCCCCCGGTTACTGTTAAAATCACAAATCAAAGTGGTTTTGTTACTTTTTGTTAAATGAGATCACTATATTGGTTTGTATTGTGTTAATTAAGTATCACCAGTATGTGGCCAGGGGTATGATATGACTCATTTCAAGAAAATTGTAGTTATTGAGGGTCCATGCCCTAAATCCTCAAATAATGGAGAAGAGAAGCTTACCTTTCGTGATGTTGAGACAGAGGGTCACTTTTTTACAAAACGGAAATCGATGCAGAGCAAAGTGAAACGTGGTCTCTAATGAAATGCAATAATCGTGCTGGATGTGGGTAGGTAGGGATTTATAACAGGCCCCTGTCTAGCATTAGGAGGCCTATTTTTAAAAGTCTCACTCACGCAAAATCAGCGAGTCGAATAATTTTTGTTCGATATCGAATGATTTTCGTTCGTTAAATGTCATACATTTCAAAAATAGGGCTCCTGTTCTAGATTGAAAAAGGAACGTTATTCTTTTTAGGAGTCCGTTTCAATGCTCTTTGTTGTCTACCTGCCTAAATATTTTTACCCGACTGCGTCAACACCAAAAAGAAGGGTTATGTTTATGAGCTATATGTACTTAGATATGTCCCCCTAGTACCCAAAAAACAGCTAAACCGATTTTGATATATGTTACGTCGTTAGATAGGTCTTTCTGTTGCGTCAGCGCGTGTGTCATTGGCTGAGTTAAAATTGAAAAAAATTCATCGCGAATGTTTTGCGCCAAAAAGTCTTATAAAATTGTTTTTCTCCTGGAACCCTATTTTTAAAATGTATGACTCATATATCGAATGAACATCGTTCGACTCACCGATTATTACGAATGCAAATAAAAGAGTTTTAATATTTGTTTTTTGTTTTAAGTACTTACCAAATTATTTTACAATACTTATGAAACCTGATGAGGCGGAATGCTGACCACCCTGCCAAGAAGGCAATTGATGGACATACCTGAGAGGCCGAAAGGAAGAGGGAGGCCCATCGCCACGTGGTGGTCCAGTATAAAGAGAGACATGAAGAACCTTTCCGCGACAACCCAGGACAGACAATCCTGGCGCCGAGTTACGAAGAGGCCCGACCCCAGATAAACTTGGAAGGTGGCAGGAGAAAGAAGAAGAGGAAGAAGAAACCGGCGAACTCGAAATGTTGAAAAACCAACAAATTTATTTTTAAGAAACTCTTGAACACATACTCGTACTTCTTCCGCGTTGAAAACTGGCTAAGTAAATTTTAAAGTGGTAGGAAAAAGGTACCAAAATTAAATACCTATGACAGGTTAGTCCCGATTGTTAACAACATTAAACTTATGTTACATACAGCTAACGCGGTTACACTTAAGTTCTGCTAACCATAAGTGTAGTCGAACCCTGGTGGCTAAACTTAAGTGTAGCCAGTTATCTTCGGCTAGATTTAAGTTTAGCCGGCATCATTTCAGCTAAACCTAAATGTAGCCGACCCTTGATGGCTAAATTTAAGTGTAGTCTGTTATCTTTGGTTTAGCCAGCCTCATTCCGTCTAAACCTAGGTCACAATTGGCTAATATTAGGTGCAACTTGCGAGATTATTTATACCGTAGGTATTACTATTTATGACTTAGCTTTGAATATACTCCTCTCCTAGTAGATGTCTCCAAGTAAGTAAGTAGTCTATAGACATTTATAAGACAATAGGGTGTAACAATAGGGTTAAGTTTTAAAAGTAGTCTATAGACATCTGCAACACCTGAAGTATCACGTGCGCATTGCCTTCCCTTTTACAATTTAGTATGCAAACCTGCCTGACCATTCGACCTGCCTGATGGTAAGAGGTCATAGTAGTCTATAGACACCATAAGGCAGACTGAAATTTTTTTTTGAAAGTTTTGGCCAATAACACACCCCGGGTCATGTTGGTCAGACGACAGTCGCTCCATTGTAATAACCAGGAGTGCTATTTTTGAAAAGAATGATTCACGAAGAATCGGTTAGTTGAATGTAAATCGTTCGACTCACCTATTATGACGAATGAAAATCATCCGATATCGAACGAAAAACAATCGACTCACTGGTTATATACAAGTGAGTCATACTTTTTAAAAGTAGCACTCCTGGTTACAAACAAAAGATAAGGATTAATGATAGCAGAGAAATGCTAAAAATATTAATTCTACACCGTCGCAGACTATAGCAGAAAAAACTGTCGATTTAGGTACCCTCATCGACAGTGTTTTCTGCTATAGCAGATACTTACTTCATTCATTCCATTGAAAAAATTCGGGGATCGATGTAATGTTGAAAGAATTTACATATCCAGGCAGTTTTTTTAATGAAATAATTGAGGATAATACTTATTTTAATTTAATGAACAAAATACTAATAATACTTCTCAAAATAACATGCCTTTTAATTATTTTTATAAATATAAATATACTGGTAACCCTAAACCCAATTCTGACAACTTGCTACAACACTGTTCATTTTACGTCACAAATCACAATCAATTGTGATGTGACGGTGCGTAAGAGGAGTGTTTGTGCACTTCAATCGCATTTATTTTGCTTTCTTTTATTTTACATTCTTTTCCGTGTTGCGTACACTAATGTGATTAAAAAGTGCCTAATCAAAATCCTCATTAAGTGGTAGTTCTCGTGAAATTATATAAATGAGGTCATTTCGTGAAATGTGATGGTTCTTGGTGACTCAACGTTTTTGTTTGTGTGGTTTACTGAATAGCAGCACAATGGTATTGGTGTTGTGTAAATAGTTCAATTGGTGTGATTCTGCCGATGAAATGGATACGCCGCCGGTGCCAAAGCCACGAAGTGTATTGCCGGTGCAAATCGATCCAACGAAGCAGCCGCCGGTTCCACTGCCACGAACAAAGGTACCGTCCGCCGCGGATAAGTCTAGGAGCTCTGCCATTTTAAGATCCTTCAGCTCTGTGTCTAAAATAACCGGGGATGTGGCTAACAGGGTAGCCAGCTCGGCGAAAACCGCCAAAACAGACAGTTCAAAATTTGCAAAAGAAACGTTGGAGCGGACGCTGCAGACATCCAGGGCGGTGTTTGACGGAACAAAGTCTAGTTTGAAACTGCGAAGGCACAGGAAACTTGACGGCGACGACAACCTCGCCGAGCGACACATGTCCATGCCGTGTGTCGACGTCAGTCTATTCGAAAACATACAGTTTCACTCGCCTATGCTGGAACAGAAGAAGTACAGAAAAGAAGATGGACAGAACGAAATTCCTTCTCTTGCTTTAAACACTACGCAGTTTGATGAGATTTCAGTATTCTCCAATAATTCTGATTCAAACACTGAATCAATCAGCGACTTCTCTCGTGACAGCATGGAATTCGAGCACAATCCTAATATTGATGCAGATCAAATGACATATGACACTCCAAAGCAGTCTAGAACTAATAGTATGATCAGTGAGGTGATGGAGCCTCCAGAAAGGAGGAAAAAGAGGGCCAGTGAGATGAGTTATATGAGAAATAACTCTATGTATGAAAACTGGACACTGCCATGTTCAAAAGGTCCCAAAGAAATTGTGAATGCCAACAGCCAAGTTGTAGATGAGAGGCCCAGTAAGAGTACAATATTTGAATTTGACCCTCTGAATATGAGTCCTACTCCTAAGAAATATGATGGTGTTAGTAATGAGCTGTTGCTACTGGAATCCTTTTTGATCGGAGACACCTATGGCTCAATCATAGTGACAGATGGTCATGAAGATCACTTTGAATTCATGGAGAGTGAGTATTTCAACCCTCCAACACCGCCCGAGAGGTCAGATAGTTTATTCCCAGAATTAGAACCTGCATTGATAGAGCAAGTTGTTAAAGATGGTAATAAACCTCTGTGTAATGATACAAAAAAGAATCATAATTCAGTGATGCAAAAATTCTCTCAAATCTTAAAATTAGATAACAAGTTGCATAAGCCTAGTAAGCCAGAGGTTATGGATGTTAAGACTGTTGATAGACCTCCGATAAATAAATTTCCTGTGCCATATTTCTGTGGGACGTTGACTAGGATAGGGTCTGCGGTCGGAGAGGAGATCTTCAAGAATACACAGGCTCGGTACTGTGTGTTGTCCGAGCAGAAACTAATGTGTTATACAGACCCAACCAATTCTGTACTGAAGGAGGCTTACACATTGGATAACATACATTCAGTGCAATTGGTGCTACCTATTTCTACCAGGTAAGATAATCATATTATTTTTTTTAATGGAAGAATGAACAAGTGTTAAATTTTCATTTTGTCAATATTTTAGAATGTTTATTTTGTTATCTTGTTAAATTGCATGCATTGTCAATCATATATGTTACTAACTAATTCACTTTATTATAATAGTATGTTGCCTCAAAATCAGATTGTTTTTTAGTAAATAACTTATTTACTATCTCAATGTAAATTGGTTTTATTTATTAACTAATTAATTTATTTAGATAACTAGTCAAAAATAAAACGCAGACCAACATCAATGCCTATGATATATATTCAAATTAGAAATCTGATTTGTCATTGTGACTAACATGACAATGCTATATTTTATTACAAATGATATGTATACAGTGTGAAATTTTAGTCGTTTTAGACCAGTAGTTCCCAAACTTATTTTTCTCGTGGACCACTTTCAAAATTTTACTGGTTTCGGTGGACCCCCTGCTGCTACATTTCTACCACATTCTTAAAGTCGCCAAAAAATAAAAATTGTGTCACTTCTGAGTTCTGTCCCTATATTTCGATATGTAAAATAAAAACGAAAAATGGTACATTTTATATCACTTTATTTATTAAAAGAATAGAATTACAAGAAAAAAATATTAAGGTAATATAGGTTCAGGTCATAATTTTAATTAATGGGAAGGATGTATCTGATGGAGTGTCAGCAAACGATCAATGTTTGGCTTTATTTTTGTGAGCAATAACCGCAAATCCCCCCGCTCTGTGATGTTTAATTTGCTCCTTTTTTTTGTTAAGAGGTTTGTAACGGCACTAAAACTCCTTTCGACAAGATATGACGAGGGAAAAGCTATTAAAAATTT
Organism: Euzophera pinguis; assembly: GCA_947363495.1. NCBI lineage: Eukaryota > Metazoa > Arthropoda > Insecta > Lepidoptera > Pyralidae > Euzophera > Euzophera pinguis. The sequence continues at coordinate 3,963,744 of OX376154.1, forward strand.
CCTTGCGATTTCCCACAGTCCAGGATATTTTTCGGGTATTTCTGCTTGCAGCCAAAATGTTGGGTAGCCTTTTCTAAATTTCACCTTCAGCTCCTCATTAGTGCTTAGCTCGAGCAGCTCCTCTTGTAATACAACATTGGCCACTTCCGTTTCATCAAATGGATTTATTATCCATGGTGGTATATCCATCGTCAGTATATCTTCAAACCTGGTTTTGAAGTCATCATGCAGGGCACTTAAATGTTGACTGTAGGTATGGCTATCCTCATCAATACATTCTACCTGCGACAAGTTTGGAAATTGAGAGAATTCGCGCCGACTAATGTTTTGCTTCATAAATTTCAATTTCCCAAGAAAAGCCGAAATTATCCCCTTTGTTTTTATTAAATTCAGGCTGTCCCCTTGTAACTGCAAGTTAATATCATTAAATTTTTTAAACAAATCTGTCAAATACGCAATGTCTGCTTTGAATTTGATCAAGTTTTCTTTTAAATCTGGATCTCTACTTTCTAAGAACTCTAATATGGAATCGAAAACAGAGTAAAATCTCGTTAAGCATGCACCTTTCGACAACCAGCGTACTTCAGTATGTAAGAGCAGTCGTTGGAAGTCTTCATCATTTTCGTCGCACAATTGAGCAAATAAACGTGTATTCAATGCATTGCTTCTGATTTTGTTGACAGCTTTTATTACAAAATGAAGAGATTGGTTCAACCTGTCACTTAAATGTTTTGCCACAAGATGTTGTCGGTGGATTACGCAATGAATAGCTGTAAGTCCTGGTATAATTCTTTTGAGATGACTTATAAACCCACGATATCGCCCGACCATTGCAGGAGCTCCGTCTGTTGCCACTGAAATAATGTTTGTAAATGGGATCGATTTTTCCGTAAAAAAATTACTCAGGACATTAAATATTGATTCGCCTTTAGTGTCAGTCTCCAAAGTTCTGGCAAATAGCAATTCTTCGTGAATTTCTTCCTCAACAATAAATCGGACATATGCCAATAGTAATGCTTCATTACTGGGTAACGTTGACTCGTCCAGTTGTATAGAAAAATGAGTTTTTTGCAGATGATTGCACAAAAAGCTTTCGATATCAGAGCTCATTTCATCAATGCGTCTTTGTACAGTATTGTTACTTAATGGAATTCTTTTTAGTACGTCAAATGGAGATTTGTGCAAAACAGTTTTTAAAACCTCTTCAACAGCGGGTAAAATTAATTGTTCTCCGATAGTGTGCGGTTTTCCAGATTTTGCTATAAGTAATGAGATATTGTAAGATGCCCGCAAGCCATCATCGTTACTTTGAGATGTTGAAGCGAACATACTGTGCATGGTGGGTCTCTTTCCATATTTTTCTTTCAATGTTTGAAAATATTTTAAATCTTTACCTATTTTATCAGTATGACACCTTTTTAGATGATCTTCGAGCTTTGATGGTTTCATAGAGTCATTGCTCAAAACTTTGTTGCATAATAGGCACATGGGCAATTGTTTGTCTGCCTCTGATGGAACAAAACCATATTTCAAATAATCGACACTATATTGTCGACATTTTTTCTTTGCTGTAGCCATGTTTCGTGTCAGTTACCTTACCTGTAAAAAAAATGTTTTAGTAACCAAGTTTTTTTCTGAATATAGGTATCACACCGCAGCCTTTGTCAGCACGCGGAAATAGAATTACGGCTTGTAAAGGGACCAACTAATAAACCGCTGAGACAAATACAAACGTTTTCACAAAACGGTATCAATTTTAAAGTACATAATTTACCACTAATTTTTAATAGTATAAATAAAAATTAGTGTACTCAGTATCGAATACTGATCATATTTGTGTAGGAAAAAATAAACGTCGAAATCCCAAAATTGTCCATAAAAACGATAACTAACATTTTATTAAATCAATGAGTTCACGCGCTCCGTGTATTTGCGTATTTTTTGTCTGCGGCTTCATTGTTAAAACGTGACAAACAGGCATCGAAGTTCAAGCCCCGCCCTTTTCCCGTCGCCCGCGCACCGCTCGCTCTTTCCGAAAAGGAATAGTTTTGATAAAATAGTTACTTCAAAATCAATTTAACATGATTATGAAATTACTGTTTTATAAAATTAGTAGTTATTTGCAAGAAAAATTACAAAATTAATTGCTCTGCAATATTGCTTATTCGGCCTTTTTAGAGAGGCAGTGCTTCTCTCGTGAAAAAACAATTGAATAAAACGTGCTGTGTTTGTCTTCAAATCGAAAGAGGACAATTAAAATATCTGTAAGTTACTAAGTTACCTATCTATACAGGCCGTTGTGATCAACCGACTAGTACACGTAAACAAAATACTTAAGTACTATAACAAAAAAAGGTAGGTTACTTACTTTTCTCCGGCACTAGCAAACACAGATATAAATTTTCTCACAACTTTTTTCCAAATTCCGCCTTGTTTTCGAAATTCCGGAAACAAATGAATGCGTTTGGTTGCCTTTGGCATCAAGTATTTATAGTGTTGATCAAGTTCATGTCTGAACAAGCATTAAGCATTGTCGGGCGGATAGCGCTTTGCAAGTCTGTACACGAAATTGTACGTAATATCGAATACACAAGTTTGGACAAGTAACAGTCGCTTGCCTTATTAAAATATTATCTGCTTAGATAGGTACTTAAAACAATGTAGGTAGGCCCTTATAAAAACTATGCTTACATTTTTGCTCTTTACTATCAAAAGCAGATAAATTTTCGTGGACCCCCATTAACATCTTATGGACCCCCATTTTTTGTTCACGCCTACGTAGACCCCCAGCAAGTCTCCCGTGGACCCCTGGGGGTCCACCTGGACCACTTTGGGAATCACTGTTTTAGACCCATCATCGAGTGACTCCATGCATGCAACTGAACAACTTTCAAAGGTCAAAATATGGAGTAAATTTTTGGACCATACAAAAAGTCTCATCAGGTGACCTAACTTACTATGGGAAGTCCAAATTTGTTTTTCATGTTTCGAGCTATGTTCCTTGGGGAAGTTTGTTCGGTTGCATAAATGGAGTCACTGGACGATGGGTCCAAAACGACAAAAATTTTACAGTGTAGATAAACTCCAAGACCTAAGTCTATTTAGGTCTAAGTAAGTCTATATATAGACCTAAGTTTTTTTTTTTTTTTAGTCTTACTGGGATTTAAACTCAGGATCTCCTGAGTAGTAGACATGCATTTTAACAAATAGGTGCAACTGTAAAAAAATTGTTTTATTTTACCCTATTTATAGACTACGCCAAACCAGTTTATCTTGAAGTGACTTATTCATGTTAGGCTCAACTGGTTCTGCCTAGGTTAAACTAGGTTGCCCTATCGACCATAGGATTTGTTTGACCAGTTTGGCCTAGTCTTAACCAGTTTATCCTATCGCCTAAAGGGAAAACTGGTTTGGCCTAGGAAAATCTAGTTCGACCTAAAATCGGGGTTTGCCCGTAACAGATACAATCATACTGTATGTACAATTGTAGTGTAAGATTAAAAAGTTATTTTAAATAATTAGTGAGCACTTTAAATTCCTCAAACTCAGTGCAAACTTAATTTCAATTTTGTTGATGAATTCCAACTGATAAAACCTACATTTATGCATAAAATGTGAGTACAATGCCTCGGTTGCATTCACAATTCACAAATAGTAAAAAAGTAGTAAGTACTTAGCTAACTATGTACTCTTTGCATGTACATTTTGTTCATAGTTACTAATTATTTAGTGGACGAACAGGCATACGGCCCACATGATAATGAGTCATCTACACATTGCTGACCATACCATATAAGGGTTAATTTTCATTTTCTTCTCTGCCACTTTGCTTCTGAAAGTCATGACAGCTCAGTGAAACTGTTGTTTTTTTTTAAATATATTATGGGCAAACAAGCATGCGGGCCGCCTAATGGAAAGCGGTTACCTAGCTTAAGAACGCCTGCAACAACCTAATATTTTTAACACCCTTTCGAAAGCCCGTTTTATAACCTATTATATGTAGGCGAGACCGTGATTTAGATTGGCTACCGCCATTAGTGGTCATTAGCTACTAAACCGTCAAAATCTACTACTAAATTTTAATGCCAAACAAACTTTAAATCCTATACATGTCTTATACTCTGACTCATGTCTTATAACTGTATACACATTTTGAATTTTACCAAAATCAGACTAACGGCTCGAGAGTTATCGTGGAACATACATAGGTACATATACCAATATACATACATACAAACTTAATAATAATTGGTCTCGCGCGTTGCCGCATTTTTCTAGTACCGTCCGCGTACTAGAAAAATGCGGCAACTAAAATTACGCCGAATTCGGCGTACTCGCGTCAGTCACGTCGTAACCGATGAGTTTGTTTGACGTCTAGATAAATTTAATTTAAAAGCAGAAGCAAAATGGCAGTTTGCGTAGTCAAACTGTGTAAGAATAATACTAAAAAAAATAAGAAAGATACTGGTATTACATACAATTAGTAAGTATTGTATAATTTCGAAATATGGACATAAATTACTCATGAAAATAATAAATCCCTAAAATATGGCACTAAGTACCGCTCAGTCAGATTTAAAAAAACCCCAAATTCCCCGAGGTTTCGATTTCTATTTATGGATATATTGTTTTTAACTCCCGACCCCAAAAGAGGGATGTTATAAGTTTGACTTCAATTTTGTCTGTCTGTTTTTTCACCTTTGCCTGTCTGTTTTCTTCACCTTTGCCGGCACCTCGTAGGGTAGTGTTACCGGATAATCGATTAATCGATTTTGTTTTCTTAAATTGGGTATCGATAGTATTGATATACATCAATTTAATAATTTTTTGACAATTAATCGATTGTTAATTGAAATACCAAGCAATTAATCGATGGTTGAAATGGGTCGATATAATCGATTTAATCGACATAGGCAAATATTTATATCGATGGTTATGTATCGATAAAGTATCGATTATGTATCGGTTATGTATCGATTATGTATCGATAGTATCCATGGAATCTAATCTGTAGTATAGATTTTTGACAATTTATCAAAATATTCGATTAATGGATTATCAATTGAAAAACCATCATTTATGGTACCGGTACTATACAGATATACCGGAACTCTGCGGAGAGTGTACAGCGGGCATTACACAAATCATCGTCATTCAACTTATACAGAAAAAAATATTGTACTTACAGAAATATATTATCGATAGTATCAATATCGATACTATCGATACATTATCACTGTCGACACCTTAGATTATATTTCCAACCATCAAAAACTCGATTATTATTCGATGTGTAATCGATTTTCCGGCAACACTACCGTATGGAAAAAGGCTGTGATAATATTTATATGTGTGTATGTCTATTTATTTATTTGTATTTTAAACCGGATCACAACTAAAAAGGGGTCAGTAATCAATTAGCTCCAAGCTAAATAGAAAATAAAAGTAAACGTTTGGCATACTGTACTGTGTAATAATAAATCAAATGAAAGTTCTTATTGCAAATTAGGATTCTATATTAGCATTATTAAATAAAGTAGACTAAAATTAACCATTTCCCCTTAGCTGCGAAACTATCGATTTCAGAATTTCGATGCATTAATTAAGGAAAATCGATGAGATAATTTTACATTTGTTTAGGAGGTCCAAATGGATAAAAAAAAAAAATTCGTATAGAACCCTTTCCACGCGAGCCGACTCGCACTTGGCAGTTTTATTTTAAAGGATTTTCTGAGCTTCATTTTAAAATCCGTAACAAGACAACAGTAATTAATATTTTTCCCATTAATCGGGCACCAGTCAAGTAGCTGGCAACACCATAATCGACGCTAGTGTATTTGGCATTTGGACATTGTTTTACACACACTTTCCTAATAAGTTGCCGCATTCTGGAAACTGATTTTTGTTCACAGCACGGTATCAAGTCGTAGCGTCGCGGAGACCAATTATTAATCTAAGCATACAAACAATGTTTTTTCGCCCCAACTTGATTTGTAGCCGCGTCGCTCGCTTCGCTCGCTCGGTCATTTTTTTTTTTAATTTATGCTTATATAAAAGGTCTTACAAAACATTGAGTAGGTATTAACTTAGCATAGCGAAACCGCTAAGGTTTGAAATTATACTAAGAATTAATTAAGTTTACGTCAATCAATATACAAGTTTTACACAAATTATATTATTATCAATCAATCATTTATTCATTCATTAAACAATCTACAATTGTGTTTGAATATAAAAATAATAAATAATTGCAAAACAAAATTAGTTAAACTTTCATAAATTTTATTTCAGTAAGTTTTGTATGTACGGCCATAGCTACATAAGCCATATTGAATGTAAGATTCAGCTAGCGAATTATACAGTATTATCTTAACTTTAAATGGGATCCTATTTTTAAGTATTATAATATTTGCCAAAAACTGTCTTAACTTATTACACACATATTCGCGTAATAGGCATGTAAGAAGGCTGCCTAAAAGTATGAATTTAATCGAATTTAATACTAGCTAGGATTCGGAATGTAACTTTACTCACAACCTCAATAGTTACAAGTTAGTATCTAAATTTTATTATGTATGGTTGTCTGTGATACAAAATTGACAATCCAGTGATAGATAACAGTAATCTATGCTGGTCATATATACATACTCATATGGACAGTAGTTATGGCCACGAAACTAATTGTAAAGCACGTACTAAATTTATCTACTCGTTATGTAGCCACATAACATAATAGATACCTAATAATATTTATTTGACTGCTGATATAAAGGAAAGTCCTAACAAATTTTTATTTAAAAAGCGAGCGGGCACGTGCGCACATTTTGGACTCGCTCAGTTATATATAGGTATATATTTAAAATGAAACAGTATTTGTGTATGTTTTATGTATGTTTACGTAGTGTATGAACTTAAGCTTTTGATAAAATTTGCTATACATATAAGTAATACATTTTTCCCCCTTAACTTTTTTGCGCCAAACTATCTTTCCGTTTCTCCCAATGGTTGACTGGTAGAGAATGCTCTTAGCATTAAGTCCGCCAATTGTTATAAATATATGTGTACTTTGTGGAACAATAAAGTTTTAATAAATAAATAAATATTAACACATAGATGATAGCTATGAAAAATGTTCACAACAAATTAAACTGACAGTTAAGTGCTCTCCTTCACGAGAAAAGCGAACACGTCGTGTTATTTAAACTAAGCTTACTTCCGCTTTTCCCGTATTCTATATGTCTATTCTTATAACATACTCAATAGTAATTTATTCATAATACTTATTACACGTCACAAACGATATTTTCTTATACCTCTTGTCTGGCTCACCAGCCAAATTAGTCACACTGCAAATGCTCAAGAAGTGTTGTCGCAAGGTGAGCATCCATTTGTAAGAAAAATACTATATCATAGCCCCTGGCCTGTATTAACTTAACCTTTATAGAGTGAGAAACACTCGGGGCATGGCAGCCTTCGAATATAACGTCAATCGTAGGTGATTGTTTCTAATAAAAATAAGTTCAAAAACTAAAACCAGACTAGTTAGTTACTGCAAAATCACGCTCGAAAATGTATGAAAGACGACAATAATTTACTATATTGAAATCATATATTGTTTCATTAATTAGTAATGTACAGAAGACAGCTTAATCGCAAGCCACTTTGCTCTCAAAGTTTTTATTCTGGTGTGGCATACGACCACGGCTGTCTTCTGTACATTACCAACTACTGAAACAATAAATAATATCAATAATAAATTATTGTCTTGTTTCATACATTTTAGAGCGTGATTTTGCAGCTGTCGGTTTTAGTGTTTGAACTTATTTTTATTTAATTAGTTTTAGGGTCCGTCATTATGACATATTCTTTTGTCCACTACTCATATGGAGAATCGCTTAAAATTTGAATAAACTATACAGCCAAATGACCTGCAAAAACCAAGACACATTGTTGGGTTCTGCTCGTTTTGAAGACAAATATTTCTAATTAACAAATGAAAGCAAGTAATATCACCAGCAAAAGCTAACTATATATCCATACTAATATTATTATAAATGCGAAAGTCTGTCTGTCTATCTTTTACGCTTTCACGGCCAAACCGCTGAACGGATTTTGATAAAATTTGGTATGAATATAGTTGAAGACCCGGGGTCAAACATAGGCTACTTTTTGACGCAGGCGGAGCTGCGGGAAACAGCTAGTATTTTATAAATGTGCAAATTAATGTGTAGCACATATTTTTCCCCCTTTGTTTTATAGAGGGCGTTGTTTCAAATTGAACATAACTTCACATAGTCTCATTTAGCTTTCCAACGATACTCCATTTGTTTGATTATCACTAGTAGTTTAAAATAAATTTCGAGAACAGACGAAGTATTCGATTTGTATGAAAATATTCTCAAATATCGGTTTAATAAAGCAAGCAAATCCGTAAGCAAAAGCTAACAATATATATATTTCACATGTGCTAAGCCCTGTCATTAGATACCCCATACGGCATCAACAAAAAAGAGAGAAACGATTGATTTTTTCCCGCCCTAACTTTATGCCCGCTAGATGGCGCTGTTTAAACTTTAATATAACGTCACAAAGTCTAGAACTAGCTATATCTAAGACATTTCCAAAAATACTCCATTTGTTTAATGTAGAAGTAAATCGCGATTCGTATGTTTATATTTTGCCTAAACTTTTTGTCCTCTAGAGGGCGCTGTTTCAATTTTAACATGATGTGACATAGCCTATGTCGCTCACATAACTAAGACCTTTCTAACGATACCCCATTAGTTTGATTATCACTAGTAGTTTAAATAATCAAATATCAGAAGAAAGCAAAGTAAACCCGCGAGCTAAAGCTAACAATATATATGTTTTTGAGATGTGCTGATTTGGCCCTTTAATTTGATACCCCACAAGGCATTAACAAATATTTTTTTTTAGACCCTCACTTTATGCCCTCTAGATGGCGCTGTTGTTAATTTGACATGACATACCACTAGTAATTTAGAAGAAAATTGGGAACAGATGAACATACATACAAACATACAAACCGGTCAAAATCATAACCCTCCTTATGGCTTTGCCGTAGTCGGGTAAAAATAGCCTGTTTTTTAGTAAAACAATTAGATTTAATTTGTTCCAATTACATTGATGGTTAAGTATTCCATTTCGATCGGTTAAATTGATAACAAGAAGCACACAATAACGTACGCATTTACTGATCTCCAATTAATTGCAATTAACATCATCTCGTATCCCATGAAACTCATGATTCGTGCGTCTTTTTTTTTTTGTATTTATTTATTCGTCAACTTCTGGATTGGAAGGCACAGCCTGGTTTCAAAGTTTTTCGACACTATCTTTTGAAGTATTAAACGTCTTTTTAACGACCCACTTATGTGACAACCTTACTTTGCTTTGCTCAATATAAGATGTAGCAACTTTGAACTGATGATGTAGCGTGAGGAAGTCTGCGGGATACTCTACTACTCAGCCACTTACAGATGTTGCGTTTTTTTGCTCACTAAAATGATCTTAATGATTAGCGTTATGTAAATGATGATCTTTAAATCGTCTTACTGAGGTAGGGCGTACGAGTACTCAAAAATTATATTATTTATTACTAACTAGCTTTTCCCGGAGCTCCGCCTGCGTCGAAAAGTAGCCTATGTTTGACCCCGGGTCTTCAACTATATTCATACCAAATTTCATCAAAATCCGTTCAGCGGTTTGGCCGTGAAAGCGTAACAGACAGACAGACAGACTTTCGCATTTATAATATTAGTATGGATTAGTATGGATATCAATTTCTACAAAGTACTCATTCTGAGCATGAGCATGTACACACACAAACCACATGGAAAATACCTCTGACCAGATATCACAGAAATTTAGAATTTATAAGGAGTTAATTAACTAGTTCATATTCCTTAGTCTAAAATATCTTCCCTTTCAAATTTTCTTTAATTTTTGCACACAAGTAATAATCGCAAGGTGCTTAGATCCATTCTACCGCCTAACACTGTAGAATAGATATATTTATTAATTTAAAAAAAAAAGTGTTTAGGCAACGTGTGCGGCGGGGCGTTGTCGAGGTGAGGTGGCCAAAGAAGGTGCCCGATTCCTAACTTCGATCGCTTGTCATACCAAAACGATTATATTGCTGGACCCCAAACTGACACATACCACTCAGAATTAAATGTTTATTAATATTGTAGTACCGATAAAACAGATCTTTTAAAAAGGCGAGGCAACTATCTGATGCAGCAGATTGACATTCCTTCATCTTCAAGGCACCAAACTGTGCAGTTTTGTTTCTTGTTGTCACCGGTATGTATATCGTATACGTTTTTTTCTTGTCTCCGTCGAATTTCTCTAACATAAACTGGCGCCAACCTACCCGACGGAACCTACCCCTTTCTGTAAATCGGCCGGTTTGTGCGCCACCCATCTTGAACAACGCTTACGGAGAAAAGGTGATCAAGAATAAAGGTTGACATCGCTGCTGATCCAATACCCAGTTATCACTCAAGGTCTACGTAATGCATCGGTTTCCCCTGACAAATTTTTCAATTGCCGAGTGACTGCAGTTGGCGCCCAACCTGTCCTCGCTTCACCTTCAAAGCTTCCCCACCCTCTTTCAAATTCAGCAAACCAATTAAATATTATTGCAACAATACCAATAGTATTCATTAAAAGGTCAAAACATTCTTGTGGTTTTAAATCTTTTTATAATCACATAAAATCCCAGCGCGAAAATCACGTCGACCAACTTCCATTATATCCAGCAATTTTCCGCCCAATGTTTACAAAAACACTTCGTTTTTAAATAAAAAAATAAGATAATTCAAATTTATTCTATATTTAAATTTATCGCTAAATAAAGGTTTACGATGGTTTATAACTTGCCAGTATCAAATTATTAACAAAAGAGTATCTAATTACTTTTAGCATGCCCCTCGCAGGCGGGAGATTTTAGTATCCAAACAATGCCACATCTTTTAATACCATTCTTGCTCGGTGAGCTGCACAAAACAAGACCTCATGTCAGCCACGCAAAGCGGTATAGGGGTGACAAGTTTCTAAAGAAACAAAATCTAAAATAATTGAAGAGTTCTTTTTTAATTTAATTACAGCTTTATTTTATATAATTCACATTCAATTTATATCTACATTATTTCATTTCCAATTTCAATATTCGATATGATTAATTTTACTTGCTGCCAAAATGTTTATGTATGCTGTGTTTACCTGAAATTGGGTTGCATGCTACCACATCTCTTGAAATGTTTACTGTATGTTATTACATGTAACCCGTTGGTGTACCAACGTGAAATAAATAAATAAACTTCTTGTCGAGCCGAAATGGGTGACAACAGACAATTCAGATTAGCTTATAGACCAATAAGCGGCCACGATCACCGTTTATCGTTGGCCGCTAAAAGATCCTTATACTTACAAGAGTCTGGACATTTGGGACATACCAACAGATGCGCCATGGACCGAACATCCAAAATAAATAAACTTGTGTATTGTTACAGTACAACGGCGAACTCATTTTGCTTCGAGCTGGTGGTGTCGTCTAGCGCTCGCCAGGCTAGGAAGATAGTGTTCAGTACGGACACGGCTGCCTTGCGCAGGACCTGGACCCACCACCTGGCGGCACACCTCACCACCTTCCCGAACAAGTACACCTTGGACTTCACGAGATGCGGCTGGTGCTATTTGAAGGTAGGTACTTCATTTAAACTATATGACCCAATGAACTTCGTACCATTTTTTGACTGTAAGTGGAATGATGCCATGACTGATTGGCCATTTCTTTTGTTCTGTTAATCGGGAGGGACGTAGGTGACTGTAAAGATAAATAACCGGTCTAGATTTAAAAATGGGTGTTAATAATCCGGCTTTGTTTAATTATGCATTTATAAGAAGATATTACAAGGATATTCTTATCACTTATGGACGGTATTAACTTACCACTACTTGTGCAAATGGAGAATAACTAGATAATTTATCAAATTGAGTGAATGATCAAAATCATGAACGAATTTACATCTGGCTGTCATCGCAATTAATTTACGGTTCTGTTGATAATTTCTGTATAATTAATATAGAAATAAATCCTTTTTCACGAATGTGACATGAAAGTTACATTCAACCATTTTACCGTACTATATGTTTTTCAATTAATTAATTGATGGAAAACTTTGTTGAAATTTCTATTAGTACACACGGAAACATTTATCGAAACCGGAATGTTCGACTGTTTTCCTTTGTATCATCTGAAAATTAATTTGTTTTCACATTGGAACTGATCTACTAACAAAATCGAAATAACAGAATTTGGTGAAAGGAATAGCGATAGGTTTTTTTATTACTTACGAGTAAATTTTAACTTTTTAATGTATATTCCATATACTCTGACAACAGGGTGTACGAGGTCGCAAGGCAAAATTGAGTACTAGAAAATATTGGAATAAGAAGTGCTGTTTTCTCAGGATGTGAAAACATCAATGAAATGATAATAATGTAAGAAAATTTATGAATGAGGAGATAATATGTAGGTATATCTATGTACGTGTAGTGTAGTTTCTTAAAGTTCATTACATCTGGCTTTGTATCTGATTTTCATGTCAGTATACTTTTTGCGCTGTACAAATTTCCACTTATTGTATAAGTATACAATAAAGTTTAATAAATAAATAAATAATAAGTACAACATTTTAGTCATACCGTTCGCGACACGAGCGTGCCCTGACTAGGATTCTTTTTCTCTAGTGACACGTCTATCTTGATCTCCTCCGTACTTCAGATGGCACGTCTAATCGTCTGTCCCAGCATCTTCATTCTAGCGTTTCTCCCAGTTGCATCCTCAGCTGTTTGCTTCGGAGCCCAGGGTCCGCTTTTTTACTTTTACGGTTCCACATCGTCTTCAACATCCTTGGCGGAGAGACCAACATCCTTGGCGGAGAGACCATCGTCATCATCCTAGCGTGTATTTCTAGTTGCGTCGTCAGCTTACGCTTCGGAGCCTAGGGTACGCTGTAAGTCATGGTCCTAGATTTGAGTCCATTAGCATTCATATGAAACCGGATATCGCCGCATAACCCAGAACTATCGATATATGGGAGTCAGAGTTAGACTGTGTCAGATGTTTTTAGATAGAAAAATCTATTACTTATTGATTAAGTTTCCCTTTAAAAAGGGTTCTCGAGACGGCAGTTTCTCCGTTGCAAAGTGCTTGTAATAGCGTTATAACTAATCCCCAGTTCAGAAGGGGTATAATGACTACTTAAGCAAACTCAGATAACTAAAAAAATCTCCCTTGAGAGAGAATATTTTTAAATCTGTATTAAGGAATAACTTATGTAAATATATTATACCAATTATGTATAAATTTTAAAATTCTCCCTCTAACTAAGAATTTTTTATTTGACTTTGAAGAAATTGCGTTAATTATGACGACGACAACGATTTAAAATAAACGACAACTCGATATCGAAGTATTATTATTTCACATGCCAGTGTGTAACTAAATGCACACAGCTACTATAGCTGTAGTGAAACAAATAACATTCATCTACGCGTTACCCCAAACAACTCCCGGCCACTGGTTATATACGCAATCCGTACTTACTCATAACATGAGTCATGCCACACTCAGTTCAAATTAAAATAAACTTAATAGCCATATCGACAACTCTCATTGTTCGAAACCAAACTCAATTGTCTGTGCATCTCTTATTAAATTTTCTCTGATACCCTTCTGTGCATGTATGAGTTTGATTTATTTATATATATGCATTTGTTTGTACGTCAGGGATATACTCGACAATTTTGATCTCACAGATTGGTAAAGTTTGGGAGTTTTGTAGTGTCGATGTGTGGAATGGACGCGACTTTGTAGTGTATCCGGCCCATGGAGCTATTACAAAGAGGAGATGCCGTAATAAGCGTTTTGCAAGAAAGCATTTATGAGGCTACACGGGGCGGAAGGCAGACGTGCGGGGTGCTTGGTTTCGGCCGTAGCTCCAACCATGGAGCACGAGCAATGACAAGCTCCGCCCACGTTTGTGTCGGCGAGGCGCCAAAGATCACATCACTGCGCCATTTCAAACAGCATCTCCTCTTTGTGATTGCTCCATGATCCGGCCTGAATCTTAGTTCACTGTGAATTTTGACCCTACACAGTATACGAAGAGAACAATTTGAATCTTTTATAACTAGACCAGGAAAATAGCAGCTTTGGCCATATTGCGGAAAAATATTAGAACTAATTTCTTTACTGGCAACTAGATATTAAAGTAACATTCTGTCATCTCAATGTCATCGCCCAAAATGAGACAGGAGTAGACGTTATGTATTTTGTGATTATCAAATAAAAATATTTATCAAAATGGTAAAAATAATACATTCTAATAATAAACAAGTTATATAAAAGATTAAATTAAACTATTTTAATACGGTTTTTATCGCGTTTATTACTTATTTATTTACACCTGACGTTTCAGGCGGTAGTTTGTGATCTTATGACATCAAAGACAAATGTTAACTTAGTCTGCCTCCGACCATGAACGCTGTAAAGTGTTTGAAAAGTCAGGTGTAAATAAATAAATAATAAACGCGATAAAAACCGTATTAAAATAGTTTAATTTAATGAATAACTCTATACTATAATTTAATGAATAGCTCTACTCTATACTCACCAATCCTCACTCTCCCAACTATCTTAAATCTAAATTCTGTTTTCTCAGCTCTAACCATTCTCGATCTCTCCGGTCTTCCAACAGCCTGGTTTTGGCCACCCCTCTTCAACGCTAGGTCTTCATGGAAAAATCATTTTTACTCCAGGCCACAAAGTTATGGAATGCTCTTCCTTTGACAATCAGGAGTGCCCCCAGCCGTTCTGCCTTCAAGCGCGCAGTTCATAAACTGTTTCTGCAGCAAGTCGCTGAGTCATAGTCATCCAATTTATATCCTATGTATTGTATGTATATATTTTATATACTTATTTTATGTATTTATGTATTATATGTAATCTTATGTATACTTTTCTTTTGTAAGTTGATTTTATCATATTTTATCTTTCTTGTGTGTTCGTGATTTCGTCTTTATCGCCAACTTTTCTTTCTCTGTTTGGTCCCATGGTTGATTGGTAGAGAATGCCGCTTGGCATTAAGTCCACCATTCGTACAAATATTTTGTATTGTGCAATAAAGCTTAAATAAATAAATAACAATCGCGAAAACATAAGAAATCATTATTTAAAAGATATTATCATATTTGATGCGAATGAAAACGAAGGATTTATTTCTATTTCATTAAATGACATTGTCAATTTTATTGTTGAAATGACACATACAACATGTCGCCATTTAAAGGCAATCAGTAGCGACGCCAATGCAGGGTTTTATTTTTTTGGTCTGGCTTTAATTTTAATTCATTTTTTTAATCATTTTAATTCTTATGTTTTAATTAATGTATGCTTCTACTACGGTTCTGTACTTTACAAAATGATTCTTAATTTAGTTTTTTATTATTCTTGATTTTAATAATTTTATCACCTCTTTGATTGGCTTATGTTTCTCTTAATTTGACGGTGATGTCTGAAAATCAGTGTTTTGCTCTCTGAGCAATGTTAACGCTGAGTTATTACGCTTTCGTGTCACTGCGGTACGACATTTTTTCTGTCAGTGTCTTCTTCTTTATATTGTGTATTATTATGTATGTTTTGTGCCTCAGTTATACAAATAAAGTTATTATTATCTATCTATCTATGTAATTATTTGAATATGGTTAAATTTCTTTAAAACCTGTCAATGGGTTGAATGGGATCTCTTCATGGGATAATTTCCTCTTAACTATCTGCCATTTGGGATAAATGAGCGCGATATTTTAACTGACTTTTTTCAATAGGACTTTAATTTTCGAGAGGTGACCTGTTTAATGTTGTGTAACAGATGATGAGTTCAGTTTTTTTAACCAAAAAAATAATTCATAGCTATTGCAGTAGAACTTCAATGAATTTCAAGGCATGATGGCAGACTTTTCTATCAAACAAGAGTAATTTTGGTGGTTGCTCTAGTCCTTAAACTTCAAACTTTTTCTGTTTGCCTACTTAATTGTATATAAAACAAAAAATCAAATCTTTGTCAAGCCAAAAGAAGGTTTAAAAGGTGAGAAAATCTAAATAATTCGCAAAGAATAGGAAATTGCTGGAGGTTGAAACTGCGCTGCTTATTTTTAACATTTGGTCGATAATCAGGTTTGGTATTATACATTACATATTAGTAACCAAGCTATCCGTCGTTAGGTTTGTCGTTCAGTTTATTTAGGTATCCAGGTATTTTGTTTTCGTAGTTGATTAGAAAACAGACACAAGACCATTGTGGTAAAACGTTAAATTCGTCGCAGATTTTGCATCAAAAGCCATTGAGGCATAGATTAATTTTCTAGATACTATAAGAATATCTCGACCCATCGCCTTCTGAAATGGCTCACCTCAGAGCCCTCGCGGAGCCACAGGTGTCCAGGGCACACTTTAAAAATGGCTGCTCTATACATATACAAATGACTTACAAAATTAGACATGGGCAGCGGGAAGAAATTGAAGAGGGAAAAAATTAAATGCAAGCGGAAGAAAAGGGATAAAATAATTTCCGGAAAGGCGCCCATCTCTATACACAATAGGACTCAAAGCATTCCTGTCATCAGTACAAAGCAATGAATGCATTGACACAAGATTGGAGGGCTATATTTGAAAAGGGTGACTCTCGCAAAATCGGCGAGTTGAATAGTTTTCGTTCGATAACGAATGAATTTCGTTCGATATCGAAGGATTTTTATTTGACATAAATATCACACATTACAAAAATAGGGCTCCTGAACGGAATGTTTTTGATGTCACGTTTGTACGTATAAATTTTTGTTCTAGTGTAAAAAAATATCGAGAAATTGCATTGATATAGGAACGTACGACGTAATTAATTCATAATTCTATGAGAAATTGTTTCCTTTGAAGCACCAGTAAATTGTACGAGTCGTAAACAATGCCCTGTCAGTGGCGGAATTTATTAGTTAGTACTCATGAATAGTTAACCAGATTCGACTAGCTAAGAAGAAAAACATATGTTCTGCAACGTTTTGTTTACAATTTTTTGTCCATTTTTGTAACTACAAATCCATACTTAATTTTAAGTGCGAAAGTCTGTCTGTCTGTTACGCTTTCACGGCCAAATCGCTGAACGGATTTTGATGAAATTTGGTATGAATTTAGATGAAGACCCGGGGTCAAACATAGGCTACTTTTTGACGCAGGCGGAGCCTTTTTTACGAAAGCGTAACAGACAGACACACAAACAGAAAGAAAGACATACTTTCGCATTTATAATATTAGTATTGATTGTTAATGGAGCATAGGCGTACTTATTGCTAAGCAATCTCTTCCAGTCAACCTTAAGGCAGAGGTTACATGCTAATGCTGGCGTAATTCAGAACTGACAGTTTTTCAGTGACAGACCGCTCAGAATGACGAGAGGTTGGTAGTGAAAAAGAAACATACATGTAGTTATCGCAAAGACAATATCATTTTTATATTTCATCAAAAGTTTCTAAATCAAATTTTATACGATTACTGTTAGAAATAATATCAAAATAATGTTATAGTCTAACCTCCTTAGTTCTTTCCTATTCATTAAGATTTCTAAACGTTCGTTAATCCCATTTGAACTAAAATATGTTCTATCTCGTTATTTCATGGAAAATTATCGATAATAGAGTAAGTAGTAGTTTCACTATATTTAGTGAAACTACTAAAATATGAGTGTAGAACGTTCCTTAATTTTTATTAATGAGAGGGTTTGTGTGTAGACAGTAGCGCCGCAGTGTTGTTATTGAGAACTACAAGTGAATGGTGTGATATTGTCTGTGACAATAGGCCAGTTTCCACTAAGAAATAATCAGAGAGATGATACTTTCTAATCATTAAATTAGATATTTAGGATTGAAAAAAAAAAAAACTATATATATATATATTTATATCACAAAAACTAAAGAAAATAGCCATTTTGTCATGTTAGTGTTTTCGCACGATATTCAAAATGTGTTTTTTAAATATGATACAAAATGACGTATAATAATAACTACATTTTAAAATTTAGTAAACTAGCCTATTCAAATTATAATCACTTCTCCAACCGCCAATGTGTTTCATTATAGATTATAAAGCTCAGTATAGTTTTTTACGAAAGTTAGTTGCCACGAAAGATAGGCTGGCGGCCACCCATCTTATTAAGTACAGGAGCACCAAGTTTGTTTCGTAATTTGGACGACTTTGTGCTTTCCAAATATTCAATTCGAAGAAGTGACAGACAAAGCTAGTTTCATCGAATCTCGACCACACAATCTGTGTAGCAGGAATATTCAATCGACTCTTTACATCCTGGTGTTGTAAGTTTTTCTAAACCACCATTCGGTCTCTGATGTGGTTCCTTTCACGACCGCCAAAATGCTGCAGGTACCGACAGCTTATCGTGATTATATCGACATCAATATAATCGGGCAATCAGGTGATTCAAATCTGCAATATCTTTACCAAACTAGAAACAACTAAACAAAGTATGCTTCCCGTGTGAATCGGACACACGTCCTCTGGGTTTAGGGCAAATGCCACAAGTAATCACTCGACCGCGGAGACTGAATTGTTTGTACTGCGTAGTGATTACATCATCAAATAACCTAGCTTGCCTGCCTTGATACTAATTGTCCTAAAATGTGCGCTTTATCGACAGTTATGCGTTTTCCATAATCCCTAGAAACAGGTTTAATCGCGGTCAATGGTCAATTCGTATTGTATAAAATATAGATTTATAGACTTAAATAGGTATAACTATTAAATCTATAGTATAAAAACATCTGCCTGCATGTGGATCAATATTTTTATATTTTAAGGGCTACATTTCTTTAATCTTGCTTGGCAATAAATAAATGGTCAAATGTCAGATTTTTGGTTGGATACACAAAAAAAATTTGACAATGACCATTTATTTAATTTTAATAATAATAATAAAAATTTCTTTATTTAGGGTAAAACCCCACATTTATTCGTAATGAAAGATCAATTTACTAATAAATAAAATAATAAACAATTGACTTTGTCGCAAGGTTTTACCCTCCCGTGTGTGCTCTGTTTACCAGAAGAATTCAGCGATGAAATTCAACAAGATTTTTTTCTAATCCGGTCATTGTCCCTAATTCGATGTTTTGTTCGCTAGCGTCTGCGTTAAGATTATCTTATAATAGGTTGGGGAAAAGTTTCTTCGCATTATTTAAGAAAATTCAAAACATTTTTATTATTGTTTATTTACATTTAACTAAAGTATGTAGGTGCCATTTTGTTCGATTACTTTTTACCATCTTTTAGCTAGGGTACAATTTTGAGGCTTCTGATCAAAATACCGCGACAAGTGGTTTTGGCAGTCCTCTCGTGATATTAACCTGACACTGCCTAAATAATTCTGAAGAGACCGAAATAGGTGGAAATCTGAAGGTGCAAGGCCAGGACTATACGGCGGATCCATTAACACCTCCCAGTTAAACTCTCTTAATTTTTGCTGAATGGCTAAAGATGAGTGAGGTCTAGGTTATCATGATGAAAAAACCACACCCTTTCTGTTGATTAATTCCGGCCGCTTTCTTTCAACTTCTTGCTTTAATCTCATCAGTTGTTCGCAGTAGAGTTCAGAATCGATGATCCTGCCTGGTGGTAACAGCTCATAATTAATAATTCCCTTCCAATCACACACACAGCATCACCTTGTTGCGAGTTAACCCGGGTTTCGCCGCAGTCTGCGAAGCCTGACCGGCCTTTGACCACGACCTATTTCGCACGTTCTTGTCGTACGTGATCCACTTTTCATCACCAGTTGTCAGCTTCTTCTCAAAAATGGTTCGGTTTCATTACGTCGTAATAAAGAATCACAAATGAGTGCACGGTTTATTAGGTTTCTTTTAGTGAGCTCGTGAGGTAACCAAATATCGAGCTTTTTTGTGTACCAAGTTTTTTTCAAATGTGCTAAAACTGTCTTGTTGTTAATTCCCAGTTCTTCAGCTACTTCGTAACTACTGATATGCCGATATGGCTCCAGTTTCAAAAATGGCATCCATTTTAACAGTAATAGGGCGACCGGAACGACGTGCATCTTTGACATCAAAATTTCCGGAATAAAAACGCTCAAATCAAATTTGTGCTACTCTCACAGACACTGCACTAGGTCCATAAACATCGCAAATTTTATACACGGCTTGCGTTGCATTTTTACCTGTTTTGTAGTAAAATTATAAAATGTATCGAATTTTTTCATTAGATTCACTCATCTTGACAGTATGAAAAACAAATGAAAGTCATACATTTTCCTAATTTGAATTTGGAATTATCTTCTTTTAAATTTAAACTTTTAATGTTACCAAAACCAGTTAGATACAAATAGTTGAATAGCCGAAGAGATTTTATTACAAGTTTATACATACTATACGAGTATGCGAAAATAATTTTTCCTCAACCTAATACGTTTGTTTGTTTGTTCTTATTGTTCAGGATAGTTGCCGCGTTTGAATGTATGACGATTGAATATCTGTATAGCATATATTCTGTAATCTGTGCTATTACTAAGACTTCGCTGTATGTCCGTCCATCTGTCACCGGGATGTATCTCTAACCGTGATAGTTATATAGACAGTTAAAACATTCACTAATTATGTATTTCTGTTACGGCTATAACAACAAATAAGTACTAAAAACAGAATAAAATAAATATTTAAGTGGGCTCCCATACCAATGACAAGATTGTTTTTGCGGTTTTATGGATAATGGTACGGAACCCTTCATACGCGAGTCCGACTTGCACTTGACCGGATTTTTCTTTTCATACATCATCTTTCAAAAGTTTTAAGGGTGATATGTATATTTGACGTGTCTTTGTACGAAAGTAAAAGTATACTTTTTACGGGAAATTGCTAGTAATAAATAAAATGCGTACACGGATCCTACAAGTAATCTCAACATAGCGAAACTGCAGTCGCTAGTATGCCATATTGCTTAAATTATGCTACCTTTGTGGCTTTGTATAATAAATTGTAAACGCATGTTGAATTTAATCGTTGCGCGTATTGATATTTATCCTTGGATAATGGTAATCTAAAGTTGCGAGAGATATCGGCTTATCGATTTGTTTAAAAACCCCGACAAAACGTGTGTGTGTGCCCCTATTCGCAGTAGTTCGGTTATTAGTCCGGCTGACCGAACTGCACTAGTTCTTTACACTAGCAAGCTGAAAAGTACTAGCACTAGTACTTTTCAGTAGCAGTAGCAGTAGTTCGGTTGGTTCAAATCACCAGACTGCAGTAGCAGAGTAGTCCGGTTGATACGAAGCACCGAACTATCGCTACTATTTTAGTGGCAGTAGTCCTGTTTGTACTAATCACCGAACTATCACTACGCATTATGTACCAGTAGTCCGGCTGGTACAAAGCACACCGATCTATTATTCTTTTAGTAGCAGTGAGTAGTTCGGTTCGTGACGTAAATCAAAAAATTCGAAAGGAGTAATTGTAGGTATTATTATTCCTATTTCAAAATAACTAGTAATATCTCGGTAGAAATATCGCTACAAGTTAACTGTTTTTTCGCGCCCACATATGGAATATTGTTGTCACCTGTGGGCGGGAGCACCTGAATGTCAGCTTAAGCCGTTTGACTCGATACAGAGACGTGCTGTCAGAATTGCCGAAGATCCCGTGATTACAAGCGGTATTGAGCCTTTGACTCTCAGGAGAGACTTCGCTTCCTTATGCGTGGTCCCCGCGACGCTACGACCGCTCGAGACCAACTATTAATCTGAGACATTTAGACAATTGAGATACAATACAGCCTGGTGACCGAGGGACGAAAAGCGTAGTCTTAGTAATAGGAAACCGTTTTACCGTTTGGATACGGAACCCTAAAAAAGCCAATCAAATTTGCGAATGGCAGTAGCCTAGTCTTATTTTATTGCTTTTGCAGGTCCTCTTCGTGGATTTAAATTTATTTTCAGTACACAAGCCATCAAAACTATAACGACTGTACGTCTATCTATCTATGATTACAAATACTTATATCTTCTGCATTGCGCGTATACTCTCCCAACCCAACCAGAAAGAAGCCACCTAAACAGCTCTTATGTATTTATACAACAATATAAATGCGTAAGTGGGTTTTGTATACTGGTTTGTTTGTTAGTTTTGTGACCTCATCACACTTTATATCCTAAACCAATTTTCTTCAAATTTTATTAACTCGTAACTTACAATTGTAACCTTTGAAATAATGTAAGGAGTACGGAAATTTTATTTTAATGAGACATCTTCCGTTAGTCCTCTATGGGAAAAAATATGTAGGTCCTAAATGTATATTGATAAAATAATATCTAGATTTATTATAATACTAGCTGTTTCCCCCAGCTCCGCCTGCGTCAAAAAGTAGCCTATGTTTGACCTCGGGTCTTCAACTATATTCATAGCAAATTTCATCAAAATCCGTTCAGCGGTTTGGCTGTGAAAGCTAACAGACAGACAGACATAAAGACAGACAGACTTTCGCATTTATAATATTAGTATAGAAGAAGTATGGATACTTCGTTGTACAGAAAAATGCACTTATCAAACCTTGTTATCTTCTACGCCTCGAATGCATTCTCCGAAACTGTCACGCGTACTTTTCCTTGATGATTGATGTGTTAGTAAAATGGATCCTAGCAGGCTTTCAGAGAATTTTTAAGGACTTTTTAAATTCTCACCAAGCCAGACAACGTTGATAGCCTTGTTTGGGGGACTGGTCGTGTGGTTACAGAAAAATTAATTGTTGACTACTACTCTTTACAAACCCGACACAACTTTTATATTTGTAGTGGATTGTATGTTGATGAAATAAAATTTTACTGTTTTTACAATACTTAAGCTTAAAATTTACATACGTCGGCGTCTTCTACATACCTACATCTAAGACGTCCACAATAGGCGTGAATCTAAATGCACTCGATCTTAAAGGATTACGATTTATTGCTTTTAAATACGATTTTTATCGCTTATTTATTTTGATTATGAGGATCTCGGTAGCCGAGCGCAGCGCTCGTATCCGTAATGATTTCGTACGTCAAGCAGTGTGGAAATGTGACCCGTATTGGATTGGTATTAGTAGCATTTTCTTCGTCTGAAGGCACGTAAAGCCGTTGGTCCTGTTTGTTATCAGTAAATGGCAGTCGTTCGGCTGTGTCGGATGCCTGACAGTGGTGGTGGCTACTAACTGGGTATCAATTCTCTTATTTTACGTAGTGCACAATTGAATCGCAATGACAACCTTTGACGTTTCGTGTATTCTGTTAATAATTTTAAGACCAATCGTATTCCATTGGCGTGCCATTGAACTGCGACTGGAAAATTATGCTAATCAAAAAATCATCAATTCTTTCAATAATCGGTACTCTGTTATTTATTCTACTTATTTAATTTTTTCTACTATTACCATTTAATTACGTTTTAGTTGCACAATTAATTTTGACATTAAAAATTTTGTTACCAATATTGAGCATATCAAAATGCATCGTAATTGAATATCAGTTGCATGGTAAGAAAATTGCCGTAACATCAGGCAAAAAGTATGTGCACGCGACAAACTGCTCCGCCGTCTCACTACCTCAACGTTTTGCGAACAACCTGTTTAGCACTATTTTTTCGGCGGGCGAATATGCATGCCCAGTCTGGGGAAGGTCCAGTCACGCTCGGCAGGTGCCGCTTTGAATGAAGGATGCTGTTTCCCGCAGCTTCGCCTGCGACAACAAGTAGCCTATGTTTGACCCCGGGTCTTCAACTATATTCATGCCAAATTTCATCAAAATCCGTTCAGCTTTTTGGCCTTGAAAGCGTAGGAGACAGACAGACAGACTTTCGCATTTATAATATTAGTATGGTTAATATCGTGGCAAATATCACATCGCATGATAACTAAAATAACAATTTGGGACTGTCATTAGGTACTCACTACATAAAATTGACAATTACAAAAAAATATGTACCCCGTTGCGTCAGTCTGTCCTTGGAGGCTCCAGGCAGCCAGGATTGAACAACATTTTGTCTACAAATAATTTACATTCTCAAAGATTTATATTCACAAAATATTTTTGTGTGTATGTTTTTTTTAACTCTGTGAACGTTAATAATCTGTGCATGTCCATTTCAGACACGGAAACAGGATTTCTTTTAATTGTTTTCCAGAAACTTTGTTTAACATTTACTTGTTGTAATATTTTTACCGGAATAAAGTTTTGATCCAGATTAGTTCGGCACGGTAAGGCTCTATTATTATTAGTACTATGACCTCATAATTTCGCTAATGTGATAATAATATCATTAAATCATGTTACTTTTAAATTAGCAGTAAGTATTAATAATTTTTTTAAAGTGGTATTTGTAAATATATTAATGTAAAAAAGCTTGGTGAAGCTAGTAAGGGGAGTAAACAAAAACTGAGCGTTCGGTTCAATTTAAAAAAAATACTGCCTCACTGTTTGATAATGCTTTTAGTATTAAGACCGCCTATTGTGTGTTAGAATTTGAATTTTAGATAAATAAAAAGTGCGATGTGAGCGAGCTATGTGAGCGTGCGACGACGGGAGCAGCCGCCAAAAATAATAAAATATCGGTTTGAAACGGTGTGCACTCGATAAAGAAGTATAAGGTATAATGTGGAACAGCAGAAAAAGGACAGATATGTTTTACCCGAGGTTCGCACAGGACAGAACAAAAACTAGTTACGTGATACTGCTGTGGATCCATTAGAATATTGATAGCTATATTTCTGTAAACGTATTTGTTTATTGTTTACAGACGAATGTTTGCTTGTTAATTAAGACACGGGTTGTATCATTGTTTTCGTTACTTTAAAAAAAACCGTGTTAAATGAAATACATTTTGTCATTTAAATAATATCGGAATCTTCGTTGCCACGCTGTTAATTGCAGTGAAATATCAACTATTCCCATTTTGCAAAAAAACACGTGTTTATTAATACTACTGAAACTGTATCGATGACATTTTTACTAAAACTGAACACTATTTTCATTAATAATGAAATATCTCATGGATTGGAAAAAAAACTAATGTTTGCAGTTACAGACCCACTATATACAAATAATAAACTTATTTTAATAAACTTATTTTATTTATTATTTATTTATTTATATCCCGTCGAACCCATGCATTAGTATGGTCTCTACTCTACTCTCTGGGTTTAACTAATATAAATTGCTAACTACTCAAGCATGATATAGTACGGCCACGAGGAAGTAACGCGAGGCAGCCCTTGGCGCAAGCTGAGGACGTAACTGCTGGCAATCTATGTCTTTTTTACTCTATCGTAGTCGAAAAATATTGTTTGCATAATCTGTAGGGTTGCCATGGTCTCTTATAAGTAAGCGAGATGGCGCAATACGGGATGTAAGCCGACATCTCACTTCACGCATTTGGATACATCTGCATGTATGTTTTTTATTACAAGCGAATGGATATGTTTTTTTGCAATGCGAATTTTTAATTTTATGTGGTTTTATAATTGCTTAAATGTTGCATCTGCGATACTATTGTATGTATATTTTAATATCTCATCTTACGCCAGTGTGATTTCAATGGAAGCCTGCTTTGTGTGATGCATTTTTTATATTGCATTGGCTGACCTAACTTACATTTCTGAGTACAAATAAGAAGAGACGATAATTTTAAAAACGAATTTGTTTTAGTGACGATTTTATTCTTCTGACAATGTAATTGCCAGTAAATTATGTATCGCTTTCAAAAATTTCAACCAAAACCTAAGAATACGAGATATCTGTTCTAGTTCGGTATTTAGCCTGTACCTTTTAAAACTAACATTATTTGTCAAAACATTTATTGTTTACTAGCTGAGCCGGCGACTTCGTCCGTGTAATGTTCAATTATACCTACTTTCGTTACTTATTAATCTTGTTATCCGTCACTGCAGAGTTTTACACAAAATATTTAATGTTATTAATATTTAAAATGTTCCGGAGGTCGCTATGTAAAGTATTGCGATGAATACTGTTTGGCATTAAAGAAAAAGTTAAACAATTGTGATTTTTATTTGAACATTATCCTATAAACTCTTTCCAGACCTATAAAAATCATGATTCGGGTGTAAAAAGTTTCATTGACAACCACCAGTTGGTAGCAAGCATAAATGCTGATCTTGAATTATACCTATTTTTGAGAAGTATTTGTTTGACTCACCTCACTTGCCTTCGACTTCAATATATGGTGAGTCATACTTCTCAAAGATGATATATTTCAAGGCGTTTTCGAAAAAAGGCATTTCTGAGAGCAGGGTGTGCAGGGTTGATGTACCATGTAACACACTCGATACGAATGACTGAAGAGTCATAATAAAGAACCCACTTTAGAGGCCGAAAGGCGTTTCTGAAAAAAATCTCGACTCCGGGTTGTGCAGGGTCAATTAAACATGTAAGCAACTCAATGTGAATGACTTAAAAGTTAGAGCTCGAAGGCTTTTCTAAAAAAATCTGACGACGAAAATCGTCTCCGTCAAAACTTTAACACCAGTGGTAGATTGACCACGTAACCCCACTCTATAAGAATGACTGAAAAGTCATAATATAGAACCCACGTCAGAGGCGAGGTTTAGGTTTCGTTAATGTCTTTCCATTTAGCGCGATTGCCCTCCATTATTTTATGACTAAATTCTGAACACATGCTATATTAATGATTCCGTCGTTGGTCCTGCCCGACTACCATCTGGCGGTCGTTGAAGAAATCATGTCAGAGGCCGTAAAGTAATTCTAAAAAACTTAATCACCTGGATGTGCATGGTCGATTGACCATGTAACACACTCGTTGTAAATGAATGAAAAACATTTAAGTAACTACGTAATGACATACATTTAATAATAACTCACATTATGAACACCACCATCAATATTTACTCCAATTACAAAGCAAAAGCAAAAATAGATTCTGTCGAAAAGGAAAAAATACAGTTTATTTGTTTCCAAACATTTTAATGTCCAATGTTGTTTGACCTCTCATATGATATGCGCACCATATATTTTAAAAGTCAATTTAAATTGGTAGTTGCCCTTCAAAAACTGGTAAAATTAATGCGTATCTACCTATATGTTGCCGAGGACTATTAACTATTTAATAAAAAAGTTTCTTTCTAGTAGTTTTTGCGTGAAAGATGAGCAACAGACAGACAATAATTCCAAAAAACATATTTTTGGCTTCTGTTACTTTATAAAAAATCCACGGACCAATTACAAAGAGGAGATGGCGTTTCAAATGACGCAGTGTTCCGATGTGAAAGGGTAATAGTAATATTTTTTAAAATATTAGTACAGTTTTAACACATTTACAGATAGATGTACAGAATTAACCTTACAGTACAGTTTTATTATATGTAGATGTAGATTATAGAATATTGACAGTGAGGCAAAGCATCGTCTTATCGATTATTATAGTATAGATAGATTATTTATTGTTAATATTAGCTATATGGGTCCTACTGTTTGGCAAAAGCATCGTCTCTTCTAGACGAATTTTTGTCCCTCGCCAGTTCCTTCCAATTTTTGTCTAACATTTAAGTCATCTGACCATCTTGTTCTTAGCCTTCCTCTGTTTCGATAACCATCAGTAGGGAGGGGCCCAGTAAGTTAACTTTTCAGCCCATCTTACTGGATGCATTCGGCATATGCCGCCCGTCCAATCATAATTTGTCATTAAATTGTTTATCATATTCTCACATTATTTGTCTTAGGGCCGATTTTTAAACCACGATGGTGACGCAATTATGAGCTTTTAAACCTAAGGAAATATTCAGAGTCTTACATTTCTTTGCGTAATACCCATCTCAACAAATATGTGAAGACAAAGTTTGCTTTCAATACGCTCTACACAGACACAATAAGGCAATGCAGTTTAAAATCAAATCAACATTGAAGAAACCTCTCAATAAGGGACTATATACACAAGGCGTAATCGTAAGGATATCGATTGTAGAAGCTTGTTTTAAAGAATCTGCTTTAAAAATCATTAACCTAGAGCTAAAAGGATAAATGCCTAAATGGGTCTGCCCGACACGAGAAGAAACTTTTCACCATTAGTAAAAAGTTCATTCTGTCTTTTGTGGGGTGTTTATATATTCAATTTACTATACCCGTTCGTACCTCGCATTATGTCGGTCCCAATGTGTTATTTTCGCTTTCTTCTCTAGCGCTTCGTACGCGACAGGAAACCTATTTATATAATAATAAAGTCGTTTTTACTGAAGTGCATTTTCGTATTCGCAAATATTGCATTAGTGGTTAGTTTCAACTAGTTGTTGGCTGCGGCTTCGGTCATGTGATACCTACTTTATAGCACCGAAATGAAGCCTGTGTCCTTACTCGCAATTCCGACTATTGCAAAACAAATTTTATGACAATTTATTCAGTGCAAACAGATAATCGGCAGACATATTTTAATTTGGCACCCATAATTTTGTTATATTAGGAATAAATAGTTGCTTTCTAATATGTACTAAGGACCAGTCATATGCTGCAGTTTTGTACATATGCTCAATTTAACTATAACCATTGATGCCATACGTCCTCCATCATAAATCTTCTCAAATAATAAAAGAAAATTTGCAAAAATTTACCGTACACACAAAGCAAGACTAATGTATTTGAAATACATACATACTAATAAGCTTTAGATACAAGTATCTAGATTTCTAGGCTGAAATTCGTGGTAGAGCGGTAACTCTGACCTCTGCATTCGGAAGATACACTGTTTGCTTCATCGCTTGTATGTTTTCTCGAACATATAATCTTGTACATGTGAAATTTGGCACACTGGTAGTTGAATTTAGTGCAAATACAAATATCAAGCTTGTATTTTGATGTGATGTTAAAGTTTAAATTCAGATATCGAGCGGCGAGCTCTTGGTGCAAACTAGTTATAAGTCATATCATATAATACTAATGTATTTATTTACACGCAGTTAATATTTTGTCATCTTGTGTACGTTTGTTCCTCCAAGATGTTTGCTAAGTGTGATTTATCAAGTTATATAATACTTACTTACGTAGTAGTAAGTAGAAATTAGCGTTTGAAACACTTTTAATGCATGAATTTTGCCTGCAGTTTTTCAATGTCATTAATATATTTATTATAATATGGATCCCATATGGGCACGGCGTACTCTTTGTTATTGCGAGCGAACAAGTGCTTTATACAAATATAGATTTGTGGAGGTTCGTTTGAAATCTATCGACAAACGTAGAGCGAAGCCGTACATTTTGAAGTCAGTATTCACAATGTTTTCTAAGTGACTATCCAAAATTAATTTACTATTTAAATAAATACCCAGTTTCATCAAAGCTGCCTATTTGATTAGGTTTGTGTTATTTAATTTGTAATTGAAGTATATTTAAGTAGTTAAGTTTTTTTGATAAAAGTTATAAGGTTACATTTATTTATTTATTTTAACTTTATTGTACATAATACAGTTGTACAGCACGATAGGCGAACTTAATAACAGTCAACCTTTGGGTCAAACAAAGATCGTCATCTTACTACTACTTATTTAGCTGAATTGTAGTTTGCTATCATGACAATACGCCGTGGACCTATCAAGATATTGATGAAGCGCCTTCATCAAGGTCCCAAATCTTTAACAAGGCCGTCTGGTCTTATAAACCTTGTGGTCGTCAGCATACGGTAAAAATTTAAAGTGATGAAAACATTTTTTTTTTTGTTATTTATAAAACTTATAAATAACAAAGGGCCAAGATGGATCCCTGAGGAACTCCTAAGGTGATCGAAACTCTCCCGGATTGATACCCATTGACGACTACTCTTTGAGATCTATTGGAGACGTAGGACTTGAACTAACGCAGATTTCCACGAATGCCCTTGAAAGCTATCCTGTTTAGAAGTAGTACATAGGTAACTTTGTCAAAGGCTTTATAAAATCCGCGTACTCCACGTCTGTTCTGTCTGAATGTTCCTGTTAGTCTGTAAAAAGGGTTACGGAGGCCGACGGTAATTTGCTTCATTGTAATAACCAGCCTACGTCCAGCAGTGGACTGATTGCGGCTGAAATGATGATCTCTGAAGCGTAAGCTGGAAATGCAATATGGAAACACGCTTGACGACGATATTATTCGGAAAATACCATTCTGTTTACTGTGTTGGCAGGAGGGTGTATCCGGCGAGTGGCAAGGTGCGTGGGTCATTCTGCACCGGCGAGTGTTGGCGTACTACGTAGAGGACGGCAATGTATGCACCGTGGATCTGAGGAAGGCGCGATGTGTCAGTATGTATAACAATACAATAATTAATATATCGAAATAGTATTAATAAAAAAAAAAACAAACAAAAGAATACCTCAATTGACTCATAGCGGATTTTTTTTTTGTATTTACCTTTGTTACACACCGCTTAGTTATCCTTCGTTCTCAGTAGATCTTTTTGTGGTTCCTATGAAGGAATTACTGAGCATTTTTTGCCTCTGTAGTTTCTTCAATTCCATAGAAAACTGCATATTTTCCGAAGTGTTAATTTTGCGAAATTTTGAGCAATTGTTATTATGAGAAGAAGTGCCCCTTGTAAGAAATGCATTTAGCGAAGTTCACATTCTGTGTCAGACCCATTATTTTAACCAGGTTTCCGATTCTTGAATCTGTCTGACTGCGATTGGTCGCCACTAGTGGCATTTCTGTGTTGTGCTCCGTGCTCTGGAAGGCAATTGAAGCCGATGGTCTCTGCTTTTATAGCTAGGCTATTTCATTAGACAACCTGAAAGCAGTAATAGTGGCGGAATAGTCTAAGCTTCATGGCCTAAATAAATATTATTAAATAGCCATTTTAACGTAACGTCGTAGGTAGATTAGTTTGACTGACATAATGCCAAGAGTATGATTATCTGATTTTAATGTAATAAATATTAAATGAATATAAATATTAAGTGATGAAAAGAGAAAACTAATTAGGTACTAAAGACAAAGTTAGTCCGATAGTAAAAACTGTATTTATCAAACATGTTCCTAATATAGGTACTTCTCCTAATCCAAATTCAAATTGTACATTTTGTTTTTTTTTAAGTACCATATTTCATGAATATTTTTTCCCGCATATATCAAAATCGGTTTAGTAGTTTTATAAATAGAGAATAAAATGTGTTTCAGTAACGTAGAAAACGAGTTAATTATTAACTATAGGCGTAGGCAGCGTAATTCTAAAATATACCATTGAATGCACGTTGTTTGATTTGTAAATAAGATATTGGTGTTTAACCAAGATGGATAGAAAATAAATTGCCAGTTACTGATAAATCTTTAATAAACTCCAAACAAAAATGGTCTCAGATTTGCCAACAAACTTACACCACATCAAATACACAAAAGATAACTAAACTTACATCGTTTAATTATTAAAAGAAACAAATAAAAATAATCACAAAAAGTAATTTGTCTTTTTTAATTATTTAGGAACCACATAGGGAAAATACCTACATTGAACATTCTGTACCGTACCTGCCATTATCTATAGGGAAGCCATCTTTGAAAAAAAATACACCTTTGTAGCAAATGTAGCGCTGCATTTTTGAATGATGTTTTGAGATGTATTATTGTTTCAGCGCTGCAGCGGATAAAATGATAAATTATCAAAAATGGAACAATGCAAATGTTAAACGTAGTTTCTCTAATACGTCAGTACATATATCTCGATGCAATCTATTGACGAGTTCCATTCCAAAGACAACGACAATCAACAACAACGATCACACAAGTTTTAAAAACTTCAGTAAAAAATTGTTAAATAGTCTCCCTTTATTAGTTTGTTGTCTGCGCCTCTACTAGGCGCTTTTATTAAGGCTAAATAAAATATAATAACTATTATGTTAATAATAACATAGTTATAACTATTATTACTATTATGTTATTATTCGTACATATAATATTATTATTAGTTTAACATACTGTACTGTGTAATAATAAATCAAATGAAAGTTCTTATTGAAATTTGAGGACTCTATATTAGAATTATTAAATAAGAGAGACAAAAATTTACCATTTTCCCTACCTTAGCTCCGAAACTAGTGATTCCAGAATTTCGATGCATAAATTACAGGAAAACCCATGTGATAATTTTAAATTCATTTAGGAGTTCCAAATGGAGAAATATAATAAATCGTACAGAACCCTCTCCATGCGAGCCGACCCACACTTGGTCAGTTTTATTTTAATTTCATTTAAAAGGATTTTCTTAGCTACATTTTATAATCCGAAACAACACCACAGCAATTAATAATTTTCCCATTGGTCGGGCACCAGTCAAGTAGCTGGCAACACCATAATCGACGCTAGTGTGCGTCTTTGCACATTGTTTTACACACACTGTCCTAATAAGTTGCCGCATTCGGGAAACAGATTTTTCTTCACAGCGCGGTATCTAGTCGTAGAGCCGCGGTGACCAATTATTAATCTAAGCCCTAAATATTCTACCAGGTTTATTAAAAAACTACCTAAAAATAATCCAGTAAAGTATCTATGTAAAATTTGTGTGGTTATGCAACTTTAATTAATACAGGCGAAAGGCTTATTTATTCGTTGAAACCTTTTGAAATAATGTATACATAGGTTTCGATAGAAATTTTTCAAATGTCAAATAAAGATTTATCAAAGGCTCAAAGCTACGGGGAAAGTATCTGTATAGAAGGATGCACGCACAATGCACATGACCTTCCTAAAATATACAGTCTACACATACAGAACAAGAGTACTAAAATATTTTAAGTAACGAATCATTCCTATCCGTAAATTCAATTTATCTGTGCTATCTATGTTATTATACGTGTTTACCAATAATATAGGAAGTGTTTGTGATTTTGTTTGTAGTGTGTTAATCTTCAAAAATACTATGCCTACTTCAAAGATTTTTCTGCTTGTAAAAACTTGATGCTTTGGGGAGGTTATAAGCTACCAAAGTCAGGTAAACCTGCGGGGAACAACTTGTAAATAAACGCTAGTAGTAAGAGACGTGACAATTGCATCTGCCTGCAACAAGTGTTGCTCGCATTGTATTTCTTTAAAATGTAAGTAAGATCTAATAGACTTACAACAAAACAATATTGTAAAGGGATTTAATATTGTTTTGTATTTGCTTGAAAAATAGACTAATTGTGCAATGGTAGGTTGCGAAATAAAAATAATAGTTTGCTGATACTGCTCCATTCGCGACCGGCGGGAAATGAGGTTTAGGGACGCCGCGTCGATACAATTTACTTCGTAGTGCGGCATGAGCAGCATCCCTAATTTTTTCTACATCCATTGAAAATAAGTATTAAACGAAAAAATGAATCTGTTTAATAAACCAAAGCAAACCAGTTTCCCTTGTTATTTGAAGGGTAGAAATCGTACAAAGATCGCTCTTTTAAAACTTTATTGCATTCAATTAGTTACAGCAAACCGTTTTTTACATCTTGAATGTTACTTGGCTTGGCAGTGCGGTTTCTGTGAAAGTTGTTTCATTTGATATTTACTTTGAATAAGTTAACTTTGCCGTACTAGGTACAGGTTGACTAAAAGAGATCCCTATCAGGACAGGTCCGCATTTTGTTGTCTATCAATGTTATTTCTGTAGGATAAAGTTATATATATAGGTACATATATTTCTATTGTCATATAGATCTTGTGTCTGCAATAAAGATTAATTATTATTATGTATCTCCGCTTGGGATTCACCGGTTGCCCCGGTCATTTGAGAGGCTTGCGCGGGGATATCGATCCAACGCGTAGAGGCCCTTTGGAGAAGTTGATGTCATGTGGTGCTCCTGCCCAAACCCGTCCTCGGCTATATCAATAGATGACATTTCCATGAACAGGTCTAGGCAAGAGGTATTATTATTCACTTCATTTATTTTATTATCTTAAATATAGATATATTTTACAATATTATATATATAAAAATATTATAAAAAACATCTATATTTAGCAGACCGACGGCAGCGGAGATGTGCTCAAGCTACCGGCAGTAGGGTTCACAGAGTGAGGAACCTCCTGACAATGCGGGCCGTGTCGAGGATAACCGCCTTCTGTATCCGACCCCTGATCCAACCATCAAGCGAGAGTCTAGAGAGGTGTTGGTTTAGACTCTTCGCTATGAGACCGTTCGCAGATACGATTATCGGCACAATAATCGTCGTATCGACATTCCACATGGCGGTAATCTCGTGGGCTAAGTCCAGATATTTACTAAGTTTATCTTTCTCAGCCTTAACGAGATTCTCGTCGTGCGGGATGGCGACATCGATAAGCACTGCGCGGCGCTGGGATCGATCGACTAACACGATGTCAGGCTTATTGGCGACAATAGTCCTGTCCGTGATGATAGATCGATCCCAGTAGAGCAAAGCACGACCATTTTCGAGAACTGGCGCAGGTAAGTATTGGTAGTATGGCACCTCAGAATCGAGTAGGCCGTATCGAAGAGCAAGTTGCTGGTGGATGATCTTGGCTACTTGGTTATGTCTGTGTAAGTACTCGCCGTTAGCAAGATAAGAACAACCAGAAATAACATGTCGGAGAGATTCTCCGGGACGGTGGCATGCCCGACATATGTCGACCGTACCGTCCTTTATGATGTATTTCCGGTAGTTATTAGTCTTAATAACTTCGTCTGCAATCGCACAGGCAAAACCCTCGGTTTCCCCAAAAAGGTCACCGAAGCGTAGCCAGTTCACCGAAGCAAGCAGATCTACATCAGGCCCTGTCAGAGCCCGGTAAAACCGCCCGTGCAACTCCTTGCTCTTCCATATACCTCTCCGATCTTCATTACTTAGTACCACTGGCCTGCGCCAATTATCGTTTGCCAAGGAGAGAGGGGTGAGGCCCATGTCAGCCGCAACCACTTCTCGATGCATCCCACATCCACTGCTACGGAAGTAATTCCTGAGACTGCACACTTCACGATTATGGAGGTTCTTAGCATTTAAAAAACCACGACCCCCCCACTTTCGCGGAATGTACAGTCTCATAACAGATGAACGTGGGTGAAGCATACGATGAAATGTGAGCAGCTGGCGGACTCTTCTATCCAAGGCGTCCAGTTCAGTCTGGGTCCATTTCAGTATGCCGAAGGAGTACATTAGTAGAGGCATCACCCACCCATTGAAGGCACGTGTCTTGTTGCCACCAGACAAAAAACTATTAAGTACTTTTGACAAGCGGCAAAAAAATCGCTCCTTCAATGTTTTTTTAACATCATCTACTGATATACCTAAGGCTTCGGACATACCGAGATATTTATAGGTATCAACTTCGGAGAGGGATTTGACAGTCATTACTTCAGAGAGTTGCAAATTCGGAGAATTTACAACTTTCCCCCGCTTTACATGCATGACTGCGCATTTATCTACCCCAAATTCCATTTTGATGGCATTGCTAAAAATCTTAGTTGTTTTTAACAATGCCATCAAGTCTTGAGATTTTGGTGCAAATAGCTTCAGGTCATCCATGTAAAGCAAGTGAGAAATGACCTCACCGCCTCTACGAAGCCGATAGCCCAGCTCTGAATCCTTCAGTAGAGTACTGAGCGGATTCAGTGCTAAACAAAACCACAAGGGACTTAAACTGTCACCTTGGAAGATGCCACGCTCAATCCTTATCAAGTCGGGCGAAGCATTGGAGTCAGCTTCACCACTTGGTCGACGAAGAACCGTGGTCCATTGCCTCATACATGCACTCAAGAAAAATCTCAAAGTTGCATCAATTTTATACAACTCTAAAATCCTTCTGAGCCATGAATGAGGCACCGAATCGTAGGCCTTTTTATAGTCAATCCAAGCAGTGGAGAGGGTACCTTTACTTCGTCTGACTTTCTGGCTAATGGTCATGTCAATGAGGAGAAGCTCCTTAGTACCACGGGATCCAATCTTACATCCATTCTGAGCATCGGCCAAAATATTGTTTTCAACAATATGTGTACTAATTTTATTTCTCAGAATGGATGTAAGTAGCTTATAGATGGTGGGTAAGCAGGTAATTGGTCGGTAGTTTTTTGGTTCCGTGGTACTACCGGACTTATAGAGCAGAAAGGTAATCCCAGTTGTCAGGAAAGTAGGCAGAGATCCAAGTTCGAGGGCTTCTTGGAACTGTGTTGCCAAGCGCTCATGCGAGCATCGAATCCATTTTATCCAAAAGTTCTGCAATCCGTCCGGCCCAGGACTTTTCCAATTCTGGGCCGTACGAATAGCAGAACTAACGTCTGCGGGGTCTATTAAGACAGACCCCATGGGTTCGATTATTATTATTATTATATTTATTAAATACATAATCATTGTCGTTTTGATGGTTAGCCGACAACATAGTTGGCAAGTATCACGTGAAACTCCATTGATATAGAGGTTAGTAGATGGTTCGTCTCTCCACTGGTTGTCAATAAGCAGTGCTGTATGTGTGGTTACCATCCCAATCGAAATTTAACAATTTTCTTAACGTTAGGCTTAAAACAAAGAAAAATAAGTAAAAAAAACCCACATGAATGGAGGGGCGATGTAGTTACAAAATCACGTGTATTTTTTTGTAACAATAATAATTATCTAAGTCTCCTTGCGCTCAGACTTATAATTAATGCACGGGGACTTGAAAACAACAGCCTTTTCAGAAGTACAAACTTTCACGGGGTCAACTAACTTACGTCATTGAGATTTTTGTGAACTTCACCACATATCATCAGAGAGGAGGGGAAAATTTACCTAAAATCACTTGATTAATGGACGACCTCTTAGTAATGTCTTTCTCGCATGATTTTTTATCTTGTCTTTGTGTTTTGCATATGAGAATAGATTTAGAGAGGAGCTCGATAGTCGTGGTCCGCGTATCCGTAGCGAATGCGCGTGTCAAGCAACGACTAGACGCGACCATTATTGGATTGTTCGCCATTTAGTAGCATTTTCTATCTCGAGCTCCTCCGTGCTTCCGAAGGCAAGTTAAGCCGTTGGTCCAGGTTGATATCGATGGATAGCTTTCGTTAGGCTGTGTCAGATATGACTATGGGCAGCCTGAAAAATTCTGACAGTGTTGGCCACTAACACACCTCGGGTCATGTTCCTGTTGGTCTAGTTTCTCTGTAAAAGGGGTTACGGAGCTCAGACGGCAGTCGCTCCATTGTAATAACCTGTGCCGCCAAATCTAGGACCATGACTTACAGCGTACCCTAAGCTCCGAAGCGTAAGCTGACGACGCAACTAGGAATACACGCTAGGATGATGATGTGTTTTGAGTGTGGTGCAGCTTTTCCTAACAAATAGTCTTGTTTATAAAGAATTAATAACAATGCCACTTGAAAAATATAATTTAAATATGCGTCTAATAATCTTCAGCGTACCGTCTCATATCACAGGGTTGAATGCATTTAAGGGTACCTCGTAAATAAACCATTATTAGTTTCGTATATTTTCTGCAATAAGCTGGTTCCAAGGATTCAAGCTTTTTATTAGGCTCTATGTCAAAGATAATGAATCCATATACTTCTTTATATTCTTGATTCGAAACTTGATAAAAGAGTTGGAGATTTCATTAAATATTCAGCATTCCTCGGGTATAAAGTATTTTAGAAAAGAGTTGTGCGATGAAATCTGTTCTAAAATATTTGCAATTGAAAAGCCTAATTATTTTTGCGTCACACCATACATATTATGAAAGTAATTTGAAATGTATGTTTTTGTCGTATGTCGCACGGCCGCGTAGTTTTTCCTTAGAAGAGCTTGTCAGTGTATGAAAATATCACTGTCTTTGTGTAATTCGATATGACGGCTTTATGAAAATGGAATTTGTGGTAGACGCTCCGAAAGTCGCCAGACAGCTCTCTGTCGTCACATGTGCCAATACGTCAGTGCTTTGCTGTCTACATCTGGATGGTTACATTGTATGACTGTTTTGATTTGAATAATTAAAATATTTATTTTAGTTTTTCCACTATTCAACTGTAGTTTTAAAAATTACTGCTAATATACCTATTCAAAGAGATCACAAAATGTTTCCTACTGGCTAAGTCATCAACGTTTTTAGCAATAAATTGACGTGTTACATGTATTTATCATGTGATTCGTCTCACCACATGACACTAAGCTTTAGTTAAACATGTAGCGCCAGACATCTTCTGCTGGTTATTGTGATGGATAAACGTCGACTATTGGGTTCTTTCTTTGAACTCTTACTTACACCCATATTATCAAACGTTTGGTCAAACTCGACTCAACCATAATCCAACTCATTGGTATGATTAGTCGACACTAGCTTCCTTAACTTCCTTTCCTTAACTCATTGGAGGTTAAGGTGAAATTAAATATAGTGGTTATTAAATAAGTTTTTTGCCACTTTTTGCCTTCCAATGAGTTTGAGTGAAGATTATGTTTAAGAATACGGGTTCCCTAAATGGTATA
The DNA here is from genome assembly GCA_947363495.1 of Euzophera pinguis. Taxonomy (NCBI): domain Eukaryota; kingdom Metazoa; phylum Arthropoda; class Insecta; order Lepidoptera; family Pyralidae; genus Euzophera; species Euzophera pinguis. Next base: position 4,002,289 of record OX376154.1, read on the forward strand.
ATTGTCGAAATACACCAAAAATGAATTTAACAAATAATTTCATACCATTGCTTCTCTAGCCAACTTTTTCATGAGGACTCCGGGCCGAACTATATTAATAGTCGCGTCTATGTTAAAATCAGATCGAGAATTTTGATTTGAAAATGTAGTTTCAGAATTAATGAACTGAATACGTACCTGTAAAGTGTATTCATGCAATTTCGTAATTATTCCTCGAAAAGCAATTCGTTTCGTAATATTTGTACAAACTGCGTGTATGGGGAATTCGTATTGACTCTTTTCTCGATAGTCCTATTACAATATCGGTTTTTGAAATTAATTCTGGGATTTCATATTGGTTCATACTTTCATAACGTGTGGGCATAACACTGCATATCCTAGTTTCAAAGGGCTTCCGTAACGCCTCTTTTTTCTTGGAACCTTAATTCGTGTTGTTAGAAAACGCAATAAATATGACCATGCTAAAAAAAATCAAATGTGAAAGCAATCTACACATGAATTTGAAAATTGACGATAAGAATTGAAAATTAAGGCCCAGTATTGACATTGTGTTTTTTTTTTACCAGCTACGCAAGAGGCAGACGAGGACACAAAGACAGCCTGCCAGTCGGAGTGCGGGGACAACTTGTTGCTGGATTGTCCTGAAGGCACGCTCTACTTGCATTTTCCACACGAGAGAGAATTGAAAGTAAGGAACTGTTTTGATTATTTCTTTTACAATTCAATGGATAAAAGCGCTATTTTTTTGCTATTTTATAATTAATTTAAAAAAAAAGGAAATGACATAACCTGTCGCTGTTTCGTTCTGAGGACATGCTTCACCTGCATTTCCGCTTTTATTTACGACATAGCCTATTTCTGGATTTTCCTGAGTGTGCACTCTCCTTACTTTTTCTACACGGTCACACGGAATGTTAGTCATTTCAATTATGGTTTCTCCTAGATTATTTCTCGCGCGAATCAAAGAGTGGATGTGAATGAATTTAGAATATCGTTTCCTATATAATCTGTTGCTGGATTGTGTTCAATTATACAAATGCTAATAGCGGAATATGGACGAGTATAGCAAATAGTAATTTTATCGGTCGAAGAACGGAGGAGTTCGAAATGCCACTTATAGGTGACAGATCCTATCATGTTCCAAAATATACTAATGGCATGGTGTTTTTCCATCAAGCAAAAATAATGATCACAAAAGAAGAAAAAATAGTATTTATAAACACAGTACAACCTAAACTCACCATTATCACTTTACTTGACTTGTTGCAGAAAAAGAATTAAATTTCAAAGTTTTGTTTACTTGTTTTTTCTCTTATAATAATTTATGACTAGATTGTGTGTTCAGTTTAGCGAAAACTTATTGTTTGTTTGTCTTTAACTTGTTGACAATGCTTTTGTTAGTAGTTCTGTACAAGTCAGGTGTGGGAGTCGTTAAAAATAAAATGGCGAACATATTTTGTTTTCTGTAGTTAGCCGTCGTATTTTTTCGATAAATCTCGAATTCGACTTATCTCTAATGGCGCGCGAACCGGCCCCCTTAGCTCCGAAGCAGCCAGCTGAGGATGCAACCGAGAACGCGAGATCAATTTATGCTCATTCCCCCCGGAGAAAGAAAACACATAATTATTTGAATGGCCATTCGTTCCCATGACAACTCTTCAAATTCTTGATTTTTGGAACCCGACTATATTTTATATTGTACTAGCTGTTTCCTGTGGCTCTTAAAGTAGCCTATGTTTGACCCCGGGTCTTTAACTATATCCATAACCAATTTCATCGAAATCGGCCTAAAGGCTTAGCCGTGTTTATTTAGTTAAATAAGGTTTTGTTACAGAACTGGCGTTTCATGGTTAGGTTGGCAGCACATAACAATGGGTCCCATCTTTACCACCAACAGCTCACCAAAGAAGATGTTCCGGTAATCGTGGACAAATGTTTGAGCTTTGTGTACGCCCACGGTATGACACATTCACTTTTTTTTTTATTTGTAATATTTGAATTAAAATTTTAAATGTGAAGACTGATAAGGGATACACAGATTGATTTTTAGTTTCAATCACAGAAATAAGATCAGGTAGAAACCCTAACATGTGCCAAAGTTAAGCCTCGCCTACTTACGACTCTAAAGAAAACTCAAGACTAACCCCATATTCTCAAACGTTTCCTCAAACTCGACTCAACCTTACTCCAACTCATTAGCATGATTAGTCGTCACTAGCTTACTTGACTTAAGGAGATTCCTCATTGGAGGTGACTATCGAACTGTCAAATATAAGGTTGGTCGAGAGGTACCTTGCGGCGGCCTCGAAAGTGGTTATAAATCACTTTTTGCCTACTAATCTACTTAATTTGTTTATTTTTTACTCTATTCTTTTGTATTTTTCGTTTTTTGTACTTCGGATTGTTATTATAACCTGTGTCTTTCCTCATTGGAGTTTGCTCAAGCAACCAAAAAGAAAAACATAAACATGAAACACCAACTCGAGATTTTGTGGTGTTTTGCGGATTAGCAGAAATAATTACGTCAACTACCAACTACCTACAATTCCACAAACGCAAAACCCCGCTTTATTGAAAAAACATAAACATGAAACACCAACTCGAGATTTTGTGGTGTTTTGCGGATTAGCAGAAATAATTACGTCAATTACCAACTACCTACAATTCCACAAACGCAAAACACCGCTTAACTAAATAAACATAAACATGAAACACCAACTCGAGATTTTGTGGTGTTTTATGGATTAGCAGAAATAATTACATCAACAAATGTTTGCCTCGGAAGTGGAGTGGGCCTACTAACCAGCCAGTATGCTATCTAAAGAGGTATTATTACTTCTAACAGGAAAATAATAGACAAAATAAAATAACATACAAATGACAGAAAAATCACTAATTTCTTAAAAAGCCCGTGTTAAAAAAGGAAACGGCGCAATGTGGATATCGGCTTTAATAAGAAGTATAAAAAATATTTAAAGAAATTGACTAAAGGGCGTATTTTTTGAGAAAACTAATATTTATAAAACTATTAAGTAATAATAAAAACATCCCGTTTAATTTGGTTTAAGGGCTATGTATTTCAGTTAGAAGCTAAGGAGTTTTAATTTTGATTTCTATTATTTGCACCATAAGCATAAAGTTGAATTATTTGTTTTATTTACTACACTACAGTACAGAAAATTGGTTCGGTTTCAAAAGTCGGTATTTTGCTTAATTGGTATTCTGCGTAAGTCAAAGTTGGCGTTATGCTTGGTTGGTGTTTTGCGTAAGCGGTTTTTTGCAAGTTATGTGTTTTGCTTAACGATGGTGATTCGCGTATATGGTTTTATGCGTCTAAAGGATGAAATCACATTACTTTTACAATTTTTTAACCTTGTCGTCAACTCAGTTACTTGCACTCAGTACAATTATTTTCATATGAAACACTATCAGAGGGTATTCTACTCAATTATTTTTTATTATTCATATCTAAAATCTAAGTTCCAGAATTCGAAAACAGAAATAATTATTTCAATCCATTCAAAAGTAAATAAGTTATAAAACCCTTTGAAATTCGATGGAAGGAAAAACTTTCAAAAAACAAGAAAAGGATGCACTGTGTGTGCAGTGACGTCGCTGCCACTTGGTTTCGTGCGTACAAAAGAGATTGCAAGACGTCCCCATCACTCTTCTACTATTCTTTATTAGAAAACTATAAATGCATTTACTGCCCAATTTTGTTGTTGTTTTGTTCGGAATCGTTTACTTTTAGTGTATGTGTTGTTCCGTTTTAAATTATTGTCCAAATGTTAACACAGTCAAGTAGCCTATGCTAATATTAACAAATATTCTTATTTTAAATATTAATAAATAATAAAATAGATTTTAAGCAAAATTAATAGTTCTTAATTTATAATGAACTAACTGTTTACGCGGCTTCGCCTGCGCCCATAAGTAGTCGAAGTAGAACTCCGAGTCTTCAACTACTATATCCACACGAAATTTAATCAAAATCGGTACAGCGGTCTAGCCGTTAAAACTTAACGGACAGTCAGACATAGTTTCTCATTTTTTATATTATTAAGGTAATATTAGTTTGTAAAGTATGCATGCATATGGATTTGGTTTTCATCATAATGACCCAACATGGCTTTCATTCTTTTTTTTAAATAGATGATTAAAAAGTTTGATGAAAACACACATGAAACAGCTGATATAAATCTTAACAAAATTGTGTGTTCTTCGTGCAATAAAGAGTTATTATTATTATTAACTCCTAACAAATCCGATGTTTCCGTGGAAAAAGTCAACAACATTACTCTATTCTCCACCAGGAAGCCTGTCAGAAGGTATCTACCGTCGTGCAGGTTCCAGTTCAATGATATCGGACCTTCTCACGAGGTTCCGTCGCGACGCGTGGGCGATGCAGCTGACCCACGGCGAACATTCTGAGCATGACGTCGCTGGTGCCTTGAAGAGATTCTTCAGGGAGCTGCCGGAGCCACTTATACCGAGGGACAAGCATCAGGAAATGATTGATGCTCAAGGTAAGGAGTTGCCACTGAAGTGAATAAAGATTTTTCATAGGTTAGGCAAAAACAAAATTTCAAAAATTCTTTACTTAATAGGATGAATAAAAATATACTTTAATATTAGGTCCTTACATATGAAATTGGCGTTTTGAATGGGAGGAATATCCAATATTTTTTAATTTAATATATTTATTTAATCAAAGTATGAACCATTGTTATCTATGCACTTTTGCCATCTCATGAGAGTTCATTGATAACTTTCCTAAAAAAAACATTCGGACGGGAATTAATAAAATCTTTGAAGGCGGTTTGGACTGTCCCATGGGGTTTGCGATGGACTGGCTTCCACAATAGCCTTCAATTCTTAATTGTCAACTTGGGTCTCCGGCCGTCCACGGGGCTTGTTCTGCAGGTCGAAATTTCCAGAACGGAAACGTAGGAACCAAAAACGCACTGTGTTTTAATTTTACGACACGACCGCCATACACATCATTAACCCTTCGAGCCGATTCCGCAGCACTGGTGACACGGTGGAACTCGTACTCGTAAATAAAGCTATATTTCAAGTTTTCCATTTTGTAAACTGAGCGCCGCGAACTGAAAAAAACAGAAGAAAAAAAACAAATTAATAACGGTTCACGAAACATAAATACACGTGGAAATAGCTGTATAAATTTGAATTTGGAATTCCTAACCAAAGAGGAGAAATTTGTGATCAAAGTGGCCAGTACGACAAAATGCCATATGTACCTAATAAAAAGGGGCTCATATTTTTGTATGAAAAATCTGTATAAGTAATTACAATTGCAGAGGGTAGGCAATGTCTAAACGTCTTTATAGTATGCATGCCACTGTTCTTGCACCAATATTTTCTTTTCTACCAATATTTTTCTAGCAAAGTAAATATATTTTTTATATGTATATTTTTTTCTTCAGCCCATCGCTTCTCGTTGCTGAGTTTACCAATATTCTATTGGCATTTAATAGTACTCTACCGCAATGTTTTAATTTTTTTTTTTTTTTTTACGCTGGCCATTACGGCTGCTATAATAAATTAATTTGTTATGACACATGAGCTGGTAACAAAGAGCTTCTTAAGGTACTTCGGGTGATTTCATAGGTAGTCCTGATGCTTCTATAGGTACTACGAGAATTTGCCACTAATATTACACGAGGAGTACACGAGCTTTTTCTTCTTCATCATCCTATCGTTTTCCCGGTTGCATTCTTAGTTGTCTGATTCAGAGCCCATGGTCCGCTTTTCTAGTTTTACGTCTCCACTTTGCTCGGTTTTCAGCATCCTTAACAGAGAGTCCGTTAGCACGCATGACTTGTTTTGCGACGTCAATCCAGCTCTTTTTGGGCGCGCCTCGTCTACCAGGTCCTAGGAGGCTAGACACTTACCGTTACTTAGTACGCCAGCTTTTTTAACTAAAAGTAATGAACAAAATAAACTCTACTAATCTACCTCAAGAGTTAGACATGCGACAATATCTTTTTTTTGTAAGTGAAAGAAGAAAAATTAAAAAAGTACTTTATGTAAAAAAAAAAAAATAAAATATTTTAGTTCAACAATTTTGAACAGAATTCACCAACGTACACCATTATTACACAATTTTAAAAGTATATTTACAAAAGAGCAATAGTCAAGTCACATTTTGATTTACAACAATTAATTATCAATAACATGCGGTAATCATGTGATTAGCTTTTAGCTCCACACTTCCTATCACCTCTATGCAGATGATCTACAGATATATTGCCATGCCAAACTAGATGATCTCCCCAATAGTAAAAATAAAATAAATGAAGATCTGTCTCGGATTTCTGATTGGAGTAAAGCACATGGACTTATCGCCAATCCTGCTAAGACTCAAATCTATCATTCTGGGTGGTTCTTGGAATATGTCTAGAATAGATTGGCTTTCCCTTCCACCCATTATTTTTGATGGTGAGCAAATAGAGTATAGTGAGAAAGTCAAGAACCTTTGGATAGTCTTCGATAAAAATCTTACATGGGCTCCTCAGATTGCGGAAGTTGGTAGGAGGGAGGATATTTGCTTTGGCTCGATCACTTACGCGGCTTAAGAATTTTCTTCCTACTGCTACTAAAACCTCACTTGCACACACCTTACTTCTCCCTATCCTAGACTATGCCGACTAATGTTATCTCGATCTCTCTGAAGAGCATTGCAATAAACTTGAGCGCCTTAAAAACTTCTGCATTAAATTCATATTTGGATTACGCAAGTATGATCATGTTTCTTCTTACCGCGTGCAACTCAAGTGGCTCCCGATCAGACTTCGTCGTAATTATCATATTCTGTCGCTCCTGTTCACTATACTCTTTATTCCTTCGTCACCTCATTATCTAAAAGTGCGCTTCACCTTTCTCCATCAAGATGACCAGCGACCTGCTCGTAGTATCAACGCCCTTCGCCTTAAAACTCCAACTCATACTTCTGCTGCATACTCTAAATATTTCACTGTACAAGTAGCACGTCTCTGAAATGCTTTGCCTGAAGATATTCGCACTGCTCAGACTATAACCAGTTTCAAGAGTCGCTTGAAAGAATACTAGGTACCTCTCACTTTGACTTGATACTGCTGCTATTTTTCGCTTAGATATTAATACAGTACGTATGAATGTTACATTATGTAAGTTATTTAAGTATGTTTTTTTATATACAATATTTGTGCATGTTTATAATTTTCAACTATATCTGTTGCTGTACAGGGTGGGTACAGGGTAACTTAACTGTTTCTCTCCCACCACGTAAGGGTCGACTAGAAGAGATTGCCAATCATCCGCCTTTGCTCATATTATGATGAAGTCTTTGTAAATGTTATATTACTCGTATTTGTTACTGTATGTGGGCAATAAAGAAGTTTTGTATTGTATTAGCTCTTGTTTAACAAAGCGATTAAGAAATCAATCAATGGGCAATAAAGACATTGTTTTGTATGGTTAGGTTATATTTGGTGAACTCATGCCTCAGTTCAACAAGTCCTTCTCTCCGCAGCTCTCGAACCCACCGAGCGTTACCAAGTTTACCGGCGCATCATGACGTCACTGCCCCTGGTGGTAGCCAACACCGCTCGGAGGCTGTTCGCTCATCTCCACTTCCTGCAATCGATGATGTACGCCAACAAGATGGGCGCTGACAATCTGGCCGCTGTGTGGGTGCCAACTGTCATGCCTACTGCTATGGTGAGTCATCTGACAATATAAATAATACCGGCCAAGTGCGAGTAGAACGATCGCACAAAGGGTTCGATACTATTCTTTAAAAATAGTAAAAAATAATGTTTGTTGTATGTGGAATAAAATAAATACTTAAAGGTACTTTATTCTGTTTTTTACCCTTTGGGTTCGGAACCCTAAAAATATGACTTTTGACTTTAAAAAACGATGATCTGAAAATGCTTATTGAGTTAACATATGGTTACGTGTGAAGACTGACCCGAAGACTTTCGAGGCGAGAGTAAAAATAATAGCCTGTTTACCTTAGTTTAAGACAATGTGCAAAGACGAAGCGAGAAAGAGTTATTTCTTGTACTATTATTCTTACATAGTTTGAATACGCAAACTGGCATTTTGCTTCTGTTTTTAAACTTAAATTTTAAATTTATCTCGACGTCCAACTCACTAATCGGTTGCGGCGTGACTGACCGTCACCGTATGCCGTAGTACGCCGAATTCGCGTAGTTTTAGTTGCCGCATTTGTCTAGTACGCCGACGGTATCTAGTCGAGAGCGCGCGAGACCAATTATTAATCTATACCTGTTACCATAACATTTACTGTGAAATTCGTACCAATATAAATGTGACACTTGTTTATTACATCACAATTTTGTAAAACACATAGGAATACAGAAAAGGACATAAAATAGCTTAGCCCTCGCGTCATTGTTCATTGTTTGATTTTGGTTGATACATCGACGTCAGTATTGTACATCTTAAAAAGATCTTCAAACAAGTCCATGATACCATATGTCTAACTATTTTAGTAACGTCATAACAACTACTTTTTCATGTTAAAATTTGCAATAGTAACGCCGGTACAAACTAGGCAGTATTATTCGTTTCTCGGTATCGATCCTTATCCAAATAAATCATTCCATATTAAAGGATGGTTTAATACCTATAAATTAATCTTTGAATGAATTAAATCGGACATTCCATTCCAAAGATATTACGGATTTTGTTTGGTGTTACAATCCCTTTGCGTAGCGAAATGGTACGAAATGCACGCTTTCTTCCCGTAGCGCTTAGGTCTTGGCAAATACGATGAGGAAGAAAACAGTGGTATCAATCTAAACGTACATTTTGCGTTCCCAATGAAGATTGACGTTAGGCAGGCGGCCAGTCGTAAACAGGCCCAAATAATAGGAATGGAATCACTAAGGAGTGCTTGTTATTTTTAAAAAGTGTGACTCACTCAAAATCGGCATGTCGAATAATTTTTGGACGATATCGAATGATTGTCATTCGACATATATGTCACACATTTCAAAGATAATATAATAATAGGAATGGAAGCAACTGGAAGGCATACGTCATGGAAACGGGAGCTGATGACGATACTGAGAGAGCTAAAAAAATTTTTTGTAAATAATTGCGGTTTCATTTTACGTGTTTTCCCCGTGGATGTTTTTAAAGGGGACGTTCTGATACTGTCAGCTAGGAAGACAGATGTTAAGAGAGTGTACACGGGACGACCAAGTGGAAAGCGACCAGTCGGTCGTCCCAGGTACCGCTGGAGAGACGAAATTGTGAACGCCTTGGAATTTAAAAAAATAATCACATTTGATTCTTCTGAAAGTGAACTTGAACTTGAGAAATCGATATTGACTGCACTAAGGGGCACATCGGTAGACGTACCTATCAAACATTTCGATAGTTTGACTTTGACACTGACATTACCTTTTTTAAATTTTGATATGCCTACAGAAGTGGCAGAGGCATATGCCATAAAGATAGATTATTTTATCCTCTGATATCCTTGGAAATAAATAATTTCGGTGGCGGGATTCACCACCACATCATGAGATGAATACATATGGTATTCATCGGTTAATAGGACTACTGGACTCGGCCATAGGGAGATCTATTGTAGCCGGTTTTGAAAGAAATGCTAAATGAAGAGGTTAGCTTCCACCTACTACTACATAATTTGTATAACCCGGACGAAGTCGGGACGGGCTGCTAATCTTTAATAATTACGAAACGCGACAGGGTTCGCGCAGGGGGCTCTTATCTGAAAAGCAATTACTTTCGGGCCAATTTCCACGATATTATAGTCTAGATCATTGGAGGGAAACTAGTATGTAATTACCTATTTACTAATACCTACAATATGTTTACTTGTAGACATCATTTCTATTATAACATGTGCACATCTACTCCTCTATATTGCTGATTATAATATTAGATCGTGATGCATTCGACGGAAACCGAATCAGTCTTCTTCGTGTAGAGTCAAAATGGCTATTGTATACTCAATACTTTTATTGCAAACCATAAAGTGAATAATGATGACAAAAACACAAAAAGAACCATTTAACTTGGAGAAGAGAAGGACGCATTCATATTTTTTTTTAATTTAATTTGTAGATATATTTTCAAGAAATTTAATGCACTATATAAAATTTGTCGAATACTTTGCCACCTCTATGTGATTCGCCATAATAAGAGCTTTCTTAGTGTTCGGGACGCGGTGAGCCATTCGCACAGCTCCACGAGAACACTGGTAGTTGTTGGAGAAGCTTCATCTAGGCCACCTAGCACGATTCTCCTGACATCTTCCGACACCAGTCTGGAGTCTATGGATTGACTTCCAGAATACCCAGGGCGAATCTTTTAAAGAACCTTGTAAAACAAAACTTTGAAATAAATTTATTTATTTGGAATTATTTTAAACACATTATTAAGAAATATTTCAAAAAATTTGGATGAGGGCGGACTTCATTTATAATATGGTCTGTTTTTGTTAATCGTCATCGGATGAATATAGTGGAAGGGTGGAATTCTATAATTGAATGAGTTGATTATAAAAAAAACCCTATAATGATACAAATATTGGTGCTATTACTAGAAGCGCATCCATCATAAATAAAGATAAAAAGATAAAAGGCCTTTATTGTTTACATTTAGGTACAAGTAAGATGTCAATAAAAATAATCTCCAAAATTATTTCTTATGTTTTCGCAATTGTTATTCATTAAATTAAACTATTTTAATATATAATAAAATCGCAAACTCGGAAGCAGACTGCAAGACCCTTAGATACTGTGAGCCAATACTGCGTGAATCGGAATAGTTCCCAATAAAAATTTCATGCGGTAGTTTGTAATCTTATGACATCAAAGACAAATGTTAACTTAGTCTGCCTGTGACCATGAACGCTGTAAAGTGTTTGAAGCGTCAGGTGTAAATAAATAAGTAATAAACGCGATAAAACCGTATTAAATTAGTTTCTGAAAAATGCTGCTCATATAACTGTTACTAGCTGCATTCAACTGGTGCCGGCTACATGATGCCGGGTGTAGCGGTACCGGCTATAACAAGGAGCGACTGCCATCTCAACTATGCAACAAATATTAACAGATAAGTACGTACGTTGTGATATAGGTCAACATTATTTATTAAATTTTATTTTTCAAGAAAACATGGTTTATTTTAGTTGTATCAACTATCATCCGAAGTACTAGGTTATCAGAAATTATGAGGAGGTACACAAATCTTTTTGTCCCAAAAAATTTCACCCATCCTGCAGGATTACGGTGAGTTTTTTTTTTAAATCTGTGAACCTCCTCATAATTTCTGGCTGATGGTTATTGATACTCGAACAGACTATTTATTTCAAATATAGATAAATAATAAAGACCTCCTAAAAATGTCACAGCTCTGGTATGTACGAGTACTATTAATCCAATGGTGCCATATGTGGCATAGCTCAGGTGTCATTTATTTGGTGTCTCGTCTGATCAAATCATACCAGGCCTGTTGGTTTAGGAATACATTTAAGAAAAAAAAATATTTACCACCAGTAGTTTAAGTAGTAACGCTGGAAAACAAGAATTCCGATCAAATCTCCCTTCAAAGAAAATAAACTCGTGCGAGGCGTCAGCAGGTCCCGGCTCTCTAATCCAATTCCAAAAGTTGTGACTTACAAATTATAAATAATGAAAAAAAAGTGCAATCATTATCGGTATTTCGCGTTTATACATATCTCTATTAAAAATTTTATCGATAGGTGTGGTTTGAGGAATAAAATAACATTTCATTTTTGTAGCACACCATTTAGGGGCGCTTCAAGGAATGATAAAGGTGCGCTTGTACTGCACGATGACAATACTCTTACAAATTTAAAACTCAATCAATGCAAGAAGTTCGGAAAGAAGACATTAACAAAATAAGTAAGAAATGTACTGAATCCGATAATTTTATCAGAGCCAACAACTTGTGGCGATATTTCTACTAGTTCATTTTTAAAATAGAAATAATAATAGGTACCTACAATAATTTCTTTCGTATTTTTTTTTTTTACCTACGTCACTAACCGAACTACTTACTGCTACTAAAAGATTTGCGATGGATCGGTGTGCTTTGTACCAGCCAGACTAGGCCTAACAAAGGAGTAACACTAGTTCGGGCACCCGGACTAACAACCGAACTACTCCGAATAGTGGGTATTTTGTACCTCAACCATCCCCGAACATACTGACAGACAAAGGCGCGGGCGACCTAACTTTATTCATTCATATCGAGTGGGTTTCATGGTTAATCAACCCTGTACACCTTGGTGTCGAGAGTTTTTCGGAACCGCCTTTCGGCCTCCAATTTTATAATATGTGTTAAAATAAGATAGACGTAAAGATAGAGTAATTCAAAACGAATCAACCTGTATTATCCGCAAAGGTTTTAGGTATATTTCGTTAAAACTAAATCTAACATCAAATGCTTTTGTAGTTAACTGTACTTGTTTACATACTTGACATAAAAAGCACCTTAAACATGCGCCCGTGAGCAATGTAATGTACATAATTATTATGCATACGTCAACAAGGGAGCATGGAGTGTGAAATCTAGATGACACCGACAGCTTTATGTAAATCTGTTTTTGAACTAGCGTCAATTTTATTAGATTAATTTAAGCAAGCCATACTAATATTATAAGGGTGGGAGTATGTATGTCTGTCACACTTTCACGGTCAAACCGCCGTATAGATTTTGATTAAATTTGGTATAAATATTGTTGTAGACCCCGGGTTAAGCATAGGCTACTTTTTGACGCAGTCGGAGCTGCGGGAAACAGCTAGTTATTAGTAAGTATTGAATGCTTTTGGTAATACAAACAGGCAAATATCAAATATACTCGTACAATCAGAATGGAAGAGAATGCCTGAGGGTATGGGCTGCGAGTGAATTCTCAACGGTTGAAAACTCTGGTATATTACCAAAATGGTAACTCGTTTTCAACCATTTTCTATGTTTGTTTACTTTAAACCACTGTAGAAAACTTTCCATACATTTCTTTTTTTTATTTTGGAGTTGGATTCGTATGTCGAGAGTTCCGTAGACTGTCCTAGGAAAGTTAGATTTCTTTGTTTAAAATAATATAAATTATGAACACATAATTTAATTTGTCTATATGATTTTTTTAGGGTTCCGCACCACGAAAAACGGAACCCTTTTGGATCACTTTGTTGTTCGTCCGTCCGTCCGTCTGTCTGTCTGCCTTTTTCTCAGGAACGCGTGGAGGTATCAAGCTGGAATTTATCTACACTAATATAATAAAGATAAAAGTACTGGACCGAATTCAAAAATTATTTCGTCATAAGAGAGCTACATTATATATAACATTTTAGAAAAAAAATGCGATCCGTATGAAAATCTAAAAAATAAATTGATGAAATCTAAAAAATATCCTTAAATTGTGTACGCCGCTGAAACTATTGACAGTTGAGCAAAGTGATGTACTAGAGTTTTATAGAGGACGTCAATATCTACAAAAATGTCTGCCACATCATATGTCTTACTATTATAGTTACGACACAACAACTATTTTTCATGTTAAAATTTGCAATAGTAATGCCAGTACAAACTGGGCCACATTATTCGTTTCTCGGTATAGTTGATTCAAATAATTCATTTCATATTCAAAATTGTTTTTAAACAACAGTCTTAAATATGAAATGATTTATTATATACTAGCTGTTTCCCGCAGCTTCATCTGCGACAAAAAGTAGCCTATGTTTGACCCCGAGTCTTTAACTATATTCATACCAAATTTCATCAAAATCAGACAGATAGAAATACAGACTTTCGCATCCATACTTGCATACTATTGCATATTACGAATATGTTTTTACTAATATATATATATATATATTAGCCAAACCGCTGAACGGGCTTTTATGAAATTTGGTATGAATATAGTTGAATACCCGACATCAAATATAGGCTACTTTTTGACGCAGGCGGCGCTGCGGGAAACAACTAATATCAAATACTCAGGTCTACGTCCCGGGGAGGTGTAAAAAAATCAAACTTCTAAGCCAACCCAATCAAAAGATGCAGACTTTTATGCCGCAAATTTTCGGCACTCGCGAGGGAATCAAAACCTGCAGGCAACCCGTGCACTTAGAATCTTAAAATTTTGTACGAAGCAACGTCTAAAAGCATAGATAAAGTGAAAATTGCGAAACCCGTAAATTTCTAGTTACATCATATAATAAAAATATTTTTAATAATTTTCAACTTACTACCCCTTTCCTCGTGAACGCCGATACCAACAGATTTGTACGGAACCCTCGGTGCGCGAGTTTGACTCGCACTTGAGATTTGGTATTATACCGTTAGAAAACGGTTGTTTATTGGGTATTCTACCATTTTGTTTTGTTAACGTACCTATTGAAAACACATCACTGCTAAATGGCATTAATTGCTCCTTTCCACCTTCGCAGCTAATTAATTAGCTTGATGAAAATAACCTCACAATAAATGGCACATTGGTATTAAAAATACATTATACTAACCGAGGTATGACGAAGTTTAATGCACAGGGTAGGGTATTGTGTTAATACCCTACCCTGTGCATTAATATCCATAATAATCTATTTATTTTATTTATTTATAAATCTTTATTGTACCACAAGTTTACAATTGGCGGACTTAATGCTAAAAGCATTCTCTCCCAGTCAACCATTAGGAAAAACAGAAAAGTTATGTGCGGCGCGAATTATTTTAGAATACAATGAGAGAAAAAAAAAAACAAAAAAAAACACTTAACTGCTAAATAAACATACATAGATTTACATACAATATTCATAACTATACATATACATACATAAACATACATAAAAGAAGAGGTGAAAACGGAAAAAGATGACGATTTAGGGTGATATTATGCTAGTGAGGTGAATTTTGACTTTTCTTTTGAAAGCGAATTTAGTAATGGTCTCTTTGATGTCATCGGGTAGAGCATTCCAGAGCCGTGTGGCTATCTATGTGATATTTCAGTTACAACAACGGAAACAAGAAATCTCTTTTGCGTTTTATCTCATAACTATTGATCTGAGGTACCTAGCCAAATCACATCTAGTCTCGATGATAAATCTAGTCTCCGAGAATACGTTGCCATCATTAATATTTTAGGCCTAGTTGTAAAATTTTAAGTTTTAACCCTAAAGCCGAAAGACTAGTTTCAGTTTCAAACGTGTGGACAATGACCGTCGATAAATTAAACTTGCATCATCCCAAGTTCCAATTTTGGTACACTAATTTTGTCAGTACATTCTGGTGCTCACAATGACGCTGCACCTACATATCCTTAGCTACGATTTGGTCTGTTGAGTGATTTATTTACAATGATTTTAATTAAGGATGATCCCACTGGAACTTGCATATACTGCCTCTACCTATTGTGGTATGTGGTCTACAAAGCTAAATATATACGTATTTTTTTATCACTGCTCAAACTTCTGTCTGCTCCGCCTACGGCCACCTCAGTTAATTAAGCGTCAAATTCCCAAGTGGTAAATATATCTTAATACATAAAACTAAGTTGGTTTAGTTATACCATTTGTAACTTTAATTTGGCTTAACAAAATCGGATGAAATTTTGTACACAAGTAGGATATGGCCAGGTTAAGCTATTTTTGTCTAAAATACACGGGAGCAAAGCTTTTGGCGAAAGCTAGTTCTCTATAAAAGTTAAACATGAAAATCGATAACTCGATCCTATGTTGTTACCCGACTGCGCCAGGAGGGTGATGTTTATCAAGAGTATGTAGGTATGTACACATACATACGTGCATACACATTACTATGCAGACACAATTGTTTAACACGCTCTGCAGCCTGAACGGCTCAGCGATGGATTTTAGCTTGAGAAGTGTCGTTATATTCGTATTTACATAGATATTTCAGTTTTTTTTAATTACTGTTAACTTGTTTTTAACTAGCACCGTAATTTTTCAGACATTCATAACAACACAACAAGGCATTTTTAGCGGCACAGATTGATTGAATCCGCGATTCGCAGATGTCTGTGTCGCTCTGTTACACAATCATTTTAGGCCCGAAAACGTGGTGCCATTTTGTCTGACCGCTGGTCCTGTCCTTAGTTAGTAAATATGTCAATAACTCCGTCTCAGGCGCCGTAATACGATGGGCTGCTGTTTGCGGACTTAATTATAGAGCAATTCGATTAAGTAATCCCCATTATGTCGTTGATACTTGTATTGTATAGCTGTAATAGCTAAAGGGGAGGCAGAAACTTTAATAGTTTAGATAAAAATATTGATTTGTTGTAATTATGATTAATTGTGGTATATTATCTGTTACTTAAATGGTTTTTATTTCGGTCTTGCCTCGCGTTTTCAAGAATTAGCTAATACTGCTATCTGCTTTTCGTGTCTCCCGTATTATGGAGGCGGTGACCTATCCGAGCGAAGGCTTATTATTTTCTCTTTAATTAAAGGACTTACAGACATAAACAACCAAAAGAATCACAAGTTCCTTTTAAAGAACCACTAAATGAACTGAGAACAAAACGATTCCTGAACCACCGGGCTTGTAAAAATCAAGGATGGCAACGTGTCCGTGATAATTTATCGCATGGGTCCAAAGATTACTATGACCGCTTTCTATCAAGTGGAAAATATGCTCTTATCAGTAATAAAAAACCCTTTAATAAATATCCCTAATTGGCTTAGAGGTATTTGCTTGTTTTGCAGACAGCTCTCGACAGATAAGTACTTGCTCGTCTTCTTGATTTCGCAAAACTAATTAACTTCTCCACGTCTAAGCACTTGTTTTTGTTTATACACTAACAGAAGATTTAATTTTAAAGCTCTTTTAAGTCAAAACAGGTGTCTTTATTTAAAGACATACCTGTTTCATTGACATACCTAAAAATAGCGAGAATCTCCTAAACATTGAAACTTATCGAAAAATTCGCGTCGACGCGATTTTTAATATCCAATTTCGGTCCTGCTCTATATCTAGGAGTGGCCGTGGAAGAATTACCACTTCTTTCAAATCACACAAAAATCTTTAACACTAGATACTCATTTTACGTACAAGGTTAATAACAGAAAAAAAAATTCATATATTTCACTGCTTGTGCGTCTTATCACCTTCACTACGAAACGCGCTCATAAAGGAAAAGGAAACAAATATCATGCTTAATAATACTTGGCACGCGACTTTTCTCATGTTCGGAACCTTCTCAGCACTTCTACCCACATTCCGTCACGTTTCGTTTTACTCTCGGACTGTAACTAAAAGCTTCTATATTCCTAGAAATTATACAAAACGAACGTACGTGCCACGACAGAAACCCCGTGTTAAACCATATCGTACCGTCAGGTACACCCTGACGTTCCATCCCTGTTACAACATCCTCGGCCATTCCGTGACGAGACATCCTGTAAATCTTAAAAACTTGCAGTGAAAATTTATGCCATTAACGATTCTGTTTCAGCATTTCATTTTAGACCTCAATACACAAACCCCCTTTATTCATAAACGAACGTTCGTTAATGATTTCTTATGTTTTCGCGATTGTTACACATTATTATTATGTTATCATTATTGTACGTTTCAAACGTTAGGTGTAAAAATATAAGCAATAAAACCAAAAAAACCGTATTAAAATAATGATTTCTTATGTTTTCGCGATTGTTATTCATTAAATTAAACTATTTTAATACGGTCGCAGGCAGTCTGCCTGCGACCATGAACGCTGTAAAGTGTTTGAAACGTCAGGTGTAAATAAATAAGTAATAAACGCGATAAAACCGTATTAAAATAGTTTAATTTAACGTATTAAAATAGTTTAATTTAGTTTAATATAAGCCTAGGTCTCTTTCTCTCTTATCAATAATTTGACGTAACAAACCGAGACAGAACATATTTTAGTTAAACTAGGCTTAACGAACGTACGTTAATTTTTATGGTAACATTTTTTTCTAATTGCAGTCGAGAGTTGTGACAAAAAGGTTACTTCTTACTAACCAGATCTTTTTTTCAGACACACGATCCCCTACAAAGCGATTGGAACTCCTACTTAGTGGTAGTAAAAGATCTTATAGCTAACTTCGAATCTGTGTGGGAGCCGACGGAATCGGAGAGGCGACGTGAGGCAGCCATCCGCCGAGTACTGGTCAAGGTGTACGGGTCGCCGACCCAGGTGGCTCCGAAGGCGGCTGGTGACTTGAGAACCTGGATTTATGTACATGATAAGAATACGTGTCATCAGATTGTGGTAAGTCCATGTTTTATTATTTCTGAATGTTCGGCTTTTTGTGTTGAAGCCGTGGTGGGTTTTTCTTTTCAACAGGGTAGAAGGTGTTCAACCCAAAAGGGAAGAAAACTCAATTCCATTCATTCATTCATCAAACAAAACCAATCTTACAAGATAATATAAAAAAATGTTTTCTCTCGTTATTTACAGTAAACAATCGTAGAAAACAGGTTTATTTAAGCCAATCTGTGGCGGGCTTCCAAACTCGGCTGTCCCTGCTTGTGACTATGTATGGGAGCCCTGCCACACGAAGTAGATGATGGAGTATTGTGGTGGAATTCTTTGAGATGAATGTGGAAAGTGATGAGATGATTTGAATACAATTTGGATAAAAAATATGAAATGGTTTTAAAATGAAAATGTGGTGAAGGATGGTTATAAAATGAAAAGTATAGATGAAATGAGAAACGATGTTTGCACATCGTTCTATCTCACGAATCTGCTTTTTCTATCCTTAATGTAGCCTGGAAAAGTCAATATTTCTATTCATGTAATTGTCTTTAGCGCAATAACGGGGGTATTTTTACATAATGAGATGACTTAATTTTTCATATCACTAAATAAAGATTTGAAGGGGAGATAAAAGTAGCCATGGATGGCTACCTACTTGTGGATTCTATATACATATATGTGGATATTTAAATATGGGACTTAATTTTAAATATTTATATTCAGGCGTTACTTTGCGGACGTTGAATTGCGCAAAATAATTTTGTGAGTGCTTGTTAATTTTAAATGTCTTCCTCGCCCATTGGGATAGTGTTATATAGAAACATGGCTTGACACGCTACCGCGTGTCTAGATCCGCCACCAGTTGAAGAAATTGATCAATATTTTTTTAGGAATAATTTCAATACCTTTTTCATTTTGATAGTACGTTAGTTTTTATTACGTCCGAGCTACACTTTTAAAACTTGAAGACATTGTCATCTCCATTAGCTAAAATATATTGACCACGACAAACAAAAGGATAACTGGATATAATATTTTCGTTTCAATTTGGGTAATATTTATTCTTATTAAAATGACCCCTCGACTTCTAGGTGTCTGATTAAACAATGGAAAATATATACATTGTCAATAATGTGATTTTATCAAACCACTTTGTCTAGCACAAAAGCATATAATATTTAACTTTTGATATACAATACAGCAGACGTGAAAATGAATTGAGTTACGGCTCTATTCGAAAGTTTAATAGGGTAAGGGGATCAATTTCAATGCGGAGTTTGTACAATGTCTCACCTGTTGGGAGTGCTTTATGTCCAGCTATAGGTGACCTTTAAGGACGATTACATGTGTGAATGGAGTAGCGGCGTATGGGCTCCTAAAATGTATAGGTTTTGTTTTTGGTTAACGTCTACGGTTCACCATAAACATGGGGTCTCATTGCCTAAGAAAATGAATTAGTTTCTCCTTCAGCTGGCGCTACAAGAACTTAATATTTAAATAAAGTACTGATCTCGGTAATCGACTAAAAAATTAATTGTGTTGTATTCTATGTATTTTATTGATAGCGTAGACTATTTCGGAGACACAATTTGAACGAAAAAAATCTAAAAAATTATTTAATTTTAAAGATTTCATAGTGATGACGTCACGTAGCTTTAATGGCCACCTCGAACTGCAAGGTGTAAAGCAAAAATTACTAGGGCATTAAAATATATGTATGTCAGTGTCAAATATCAAAATCAGGATGGACCGCGAGCCGCGAGTTGGTCTCTAGTTTGTTTACAATCGCAGATAGACTTTACTGCCGTCTCTTCATCCGTTGACATCTTTTTCATCAATTGGAGACCGATTCTTCATAATGTGTTAATGAAAGTAATGAGATATAGTCAGGTTATGTATGGGTTAAGTTTACTCGAACAGAAATGACATTTGACATGGGTGACATGACATGTACGTGAAGCGCAAATTAACGCTACCAAACAAAAATTATTTATTCACTACCCTGTGCTGCCAACCTAAAAAATGGAATGTGAGTAGCCGGCAGTTGTCCGGCTATGTCACATGTTAACCTTGCTAAATAATGAAGGTCATTGGGTTTTCTGCGATTTTATTAAAAAATACTTGCTTATCTAAAGATCTGATTAATATAATCTGTTCCCTAAGCCACCACGAAATGGTTTACGAATTAGACATTTTCATGAAAAAGTTTACTAGCCAATTTTTCATCGTATTTACATTCTGTCACAAGTTGGTTAGGTGCTTTATTTAATTCAAATACTTATGTGGCACAGTTAGTGCATACAATAATTTATTAATTTGTCCACAGCTAACTCCAAGCAAGACATGTTCGGACATATGCATTGAACTATGCGAAAAGGCGAACACATACTCGCACCTTTTGATGTTAGAGGAAATCGTATGCGAAAATTCCATGCGTCGGATTATACACAAAAACGAGATTTTACTAGACGTCGTACTCAGATGGGGCTATTGGGACGAAGATGACAGAAAGGACAATTATTTACTGTTGAGTGAGAATTCGGTTTTGCAGCAAATTGATAGCATGAAAGGCCCTGTGGGGGCTATTAGTGGGATGTTAAAGTACGCTAATGAAAGTAGCAAAACATTCAAGTCACACATGTTTGGTATTCAAGACGGGAGTCTGTGTTATTTTAAAGATAAACAGGTGAGTGGTTATTTTTGGTTTGAATTGGTTTTTTTTTTCGAATTAATTATTATTTTTTGCTTAACTATATTAGCCGGATTTATCATAATAAGCATTTGGGTTTTTTGTCTAGACTGCTCTAGTCATAATAGACAGTATCCACAAATCCAGAAAGTGTAAATAGAAACTCCTTAGTAACATATGTAATAGTAATCCAGTCCGGGTCATCTAGTACTACGTATGTATAAGTTCAAAAATATAAATTAAATTTTGAAAATTTACGATCTATCAATACATAATAATACATAAATAAACACACACACAGACCGTCAATTTTGATTTTAAGTTGTTTATTTTTTTTTGTGTTGACTTACGCTGTAAGTCATGGTCCTAGATTTGGCGGCACTAGTTATTACAATGGAACGACTGCCGTCTGACCTCCATAACCCTTTTTACATGAAACCCAGAACATGTCCCGAGGTGTGTTAGTGACCAACGCTGTCAAATCTTTTAGGGTTACCTAAAGGCATCTGACACAGCCTAACGTCTGCCATCTATCAATAACAACCGAGAACTTACAGCTGAACTATGGATGAAATGAGAAACGATGTTTGCACATCGTTCTATCTCACGAATCTGCTTTTTCTATCCATAATGTAGCCTGGAAAAGTCAATATTTCTATTCATGTAATTGTCTTTAGCGCAATAACGGGGGTATTTTTACATAATGAGATGACTTAATTTTTCATATCACTAAATAAAGATTTGAAGGGCAGATAAAAGTAGCCATGGATGGCTACCTACTTGTGGATTCTATATACATATATGTGGATATTTAAATATGGGACTTAATTTTAAATATTTATATTCAGGCGTTACTTTGCGGACGTTGAATTGCGCAAAATAATTTTGTGAGTGCTTGTTAATTTTAAATGTCTTCCTCGCCCATTGGGATAGTGTTGGTATATAGAAACTTGGCTTGACACGCTACCGCGTGTCTAGATCCGCCACCAGTTGAAAAAATTGATCAATATTTTTTGCCGAACGTGCCTTCCGAAGCACGGAGGAGCTCGTGATAGAAAATGCCAATAAATGGCGACCAATCCAATACGGGTCGCGTGTCGCCGTCGCTTGACACGCGTATTCGTTACGCTCGGCAATCTAGCTCCTTATAATTATAAATTTAAGAGTTGGGCTCTTGTCGGTGTTTTTTTTTAATTATTTTCCCTGTCACTTGCCAGTTCTTTAATTTTTTGATACGAACTCCTCATATATTCCGTATATTTGTCATCAGGTATCTCAAAAAGTTGAGGAGTGGAAGATCAAGGATCACCTGTGGTTCATGGGCCACGAGCTCAAGAGGCACCCACAGGCGCAGTGGTCTATCACATTCATACCCAAAAACAACAAACCCAAACGGCAAGTTCTGCATACAAAGTTATTTTAAAACCATTTGTCAATTTTACAGTGTGTTTAGCACATGATACTAAACAAATGAAAAAATGAGAAATACGAAATTATTGTTTGACCTCTTGTACATAATTCTAGCCACTAGATTTGTATGGGAGGTATCAGTTTTCACTAATTTTTTTTATGTCATCGTAATCATTTCGTGTAGGTTACATTGTCAATCGACCATGTACAACCTGCTGTCAGAGTTGTTCGGAACCTCCTCTCTACCTCTGACGTGGTTCCTTTAACTACCACCAGATGGGACCAACGGCTTAACGTGACTTCCGAAACACGGAATCATCTTCACTATCAGACAATACTGCCATATCATGACATGCGACCATTTCATGATATGGCCACATCATGAAATGATCAATTTAACGTTCTAGGCACTGCATATACCTACACCGTGAAATTTTAGTCGTTTTGGACCCATCGTCCAGTGACTCCATTCATGCAACCGAACAAATTTCCCAAAGAAACATATCTCGAAACATGAAAAACAAATTTGGACTTCCCATAGTAAGTTAGGTCACGTGATGAGACATTGTGTATAAGGTGATAATTATTTTATCCTTTCCTTGCAGTAAAGACAAGCCGTGGTTCGGCTGCACGATAGCGGGCGTGGTCGCCAACTTCCAACTAAAGTGGCTCGCTGCTTTGATGATGGCTGAGCACGAAGACCTGCTACCCACTCCTCGCTTGATCGACACTTGAACCGAGTGGAGTAAGTATTGTTTACTCTACAAAAGAATTCCATCAACGCATCTTCTTTTTTCTCAATCAGTTAACGATGAATCGCGCAATGTTTCCGTTGAATAAATCTTTGTTCATTGCCCTTACTCTCCAGGTGGCATGGTGTGCCACGATTAAGAGTGCTATTTTTGAAGTCTGTGACTCATTCAAAACCCGTAGTCGATTGGTAATCGTCCGACAAATCGAATCACAATCGAATCATTTATTATTTCCTTAATGTACAATACAGATGTACGACTCACAGATTATGTTGAATTATGTTTTTTAGCACCATGTATAATAAAGATTTTATAAATAAATTATGTCGGATGAAATACATTCGAAATAGAACGAAAATTATTCGAATGAGTTTTTGGTTATAGATATCGAAAATATAACTTCTGGTCGTGCTTTAGTTCCTCCAGCACTGAGGGGCTAAGTCATATACGAAAATTTGATGGGCCACTTATGACATCTCCATTAATGGTAATGTAAGTTTAAAATGTCATTTGGTTATAAAAAAATATATGTCTTTCTTTGAAAAATTAATTATTATAATAATTTTTACAAAGTATGGAACAAGCTGTAATTTATTTGTAAATGTTAAAAATAAATCAATGATAAAAAATTACAATTCTCTGTTCTCTACTACACTACATATCAAATGTAAGAAATGATGATAATGCATTTTTTTACTGTTTACGCTTCTAATGCATTATAAGTTGAATACCACCATTTTAAATATATACAATTTGTAACTAAAATGTGTTCTGCCATTTAAAAATGTATTTAACGCGTAAAAAATGGCAGTTATTTCAGTTAACTTGGGCCTAAAACGTTTGTGTTTTTTTTTATGAATAGTGTGGTCTGAATGTTGAATAAATAAATGTTCTTGCCGGTCTATCGAGTACAGTAAAAAAGTATTATGTAACCGGTTCGCTTAATATTATACTATATTTTTTACGTTCGTTTTGAAGATAAAATAATTGTGTTTCTGGCATCGCATTGTAAGTTTAAGTTAAGTTTACAAGCCTATTGACTAATAATAGTATACCGTGGTGCATCACATACACCTGACTGCCGAATTATATACACAGTTATCACCGCAAATATAATTAAAGAATATTCCTTGTCAGAAAAGTTAAAATGACTTTAAAAATATACAATACTAACTTCGCGAGACTACTGAAAAAGGGGTTTGGATTTTTTCTGACTTCTTCATTTAAAATTATCACATTTCGTCCAATTTTTGAACCACCTTATTGTATTATACCAAAACCAACCACAATCAGTCAATACAATACATCTTTATTGCCCACATCTGGGAGTCCCACATCTAATCAAAAAATTGAATTTACTACGGATATTGCTGAGTAATCTCTTCCAGCCATCCTTTGTGTTGTCACTCTATCTATTAGCGAAAATCGCAACAAAACCGGTTACGGAGTTTTTAAATTTATCTGCGCACAGACAGACTAAACGCGACTTCAATTTATAAAATGTATAGATAATATATTCGTTATGTTAGAGATATTCAGCGAAAGTATGTGCAAGCTGTAATCAAATAATCTATAGAAGAGTATGTACTAAGGCGATTTATTCTCGCTAAAATATTAATTTTACGATATTACATTTATAATATAATTAGTTATAATAAAAATATACAATTAGTTGTAAAAATAATGCAAACGTAATATTAGTTTTAAGTTATATTGTGACTGAATATGCATGAATTCATCAAGGTATTTAAATTCTAAAAGCTTTTTGAGGCCTTAAAGATATGTCTAACAATTTCTTTAAGAAACTGTAAGCATATTCTCCAAACTAAAAAATCCTGAGAGGTAGATTTTTTAAATATTTTCTCATCATACAAACATTTATTTACGCAACTATTAGTATTGATTTTAAAATTCTTCCTCTGAGACAGATTTTTTATTTAATTTGAATAGTTTTCTTGTAATCAATGACGTCTCTGAGAGCTGATATAAGAATTAGACAGTAGTGCAGAGCTACAAATTAATTATATAATTGACTTACCAATATTATAAGTTATTATTTTTAATTATAGATTTAAGCAAGTTTTCAGAAATAAATTATTATGAATACAAAAGTTTTAAGCGACATAATGAAAAGGGCTTTAGAAAAATATTGAATGCATTCCTCATATTTTCTTATGATAAATTTTTGTACGGTTTTATTGAATGTATTAATAATCGTCGCGTTACCTTGTAGTATATTTTATTTATATATTTATCTTTCTTATGACTAATACTGGAACATTAAGTGTATTTCTTGTTGGAAACTACACAAAAAGTCTGATTTGGTGCTATCTTTATTAAATGTGGGGAATATATTTGTACAAGAGCTCACTGCAAGATATAGTCACATAACCAGAACAATTATTTTTCTATATCTATTTTACCTGACTGAACTGACTTTCTTCTTATCGAGTCCAAATGGCTGACTCTATAAACTAGTTTAGACCAATAAGTGACAAATTATAGCCCGTCATCTCAATGTCATCTGCCAAAAAGAGACTTATAGAATAAAAATATTTATCAAAATAGTAAAAATAATATATAGTAATGAGAAAAAAGTGATATAATAGATGTTATCATATTTGATGCGATGAAAACAGAGGATTGATTTTTATTTCATTAAATGACACTCAATTTTATTGTTGACATGACACATACAACATGATGCCACCTAAAGGCGATCAGTAGCGACGCCGATGCAGGGTTTTTATTTTCCTGGTCGGGCTTTACGTCCTAAATTGTGTGTACGAAAACTTGCAGGTGCTCTGCCTATAAAAATCTATTTACATGCAAAATACACCAATGTTAATAAGTAATTTTGCAGTACTCTACAAGACCGAAGTCTTGCCTTGTTATAAATCAAATTCGTCATATCTTGTTATGCTTTAGAACATTTACTTTTACCGCCAAAAGATGGCGTTAGAACGCGTAGTAAAGAAAAATTCTAAATCTATGTATAGTGTAAAGACTGGCAAATGTTACAAATTGGTGATGAAGATTGACGATATACTGAAACTAATATCGGTAACATCTACAAGAGGGAGTTTGTTTATTACAGTCGTATTTTGTTATTGAATATCTATATATTAGCCGGGAGCTTAGACTGGGTTACACCAAACATAACATGAAATATATGCATCTGTTGAGTTGGGGTCCCTCAGGCGCATTTCAATTAGTCCGTTTAAGGATCATATTTCGACGGGACGTTTGCATCCTACAAAAAATATACCT
Organism: Euzophera pinguis; assembly: GCA_947363495.1. Lineage (NCBI taxonomy): Eukaryota > Metazoa > Arthropoda > Insecta > Lepidoptera > Pyralidae > Euzophera > Euzophera pinguis. The sequence continues at coordinate 4,028,690 of OX376154.1, forward strand.
AGATATTAATTGGAAAAATATCTGTATAATGTCAGATAGCTGAAATTTTTTTGCTAAAAATTTATTTCGTTTTAATAAAATGGAAAATTTTAACTTCGTAAAACCCTTTTTTTGTGATGGTTAATTTATGGTGACTTATATAATATATATATAACTGTGACAATTAAATAAAAAATATGAAACGAAATCTATTTTTTGCATTGTACTGTCAAAGATAGATAAACATACCTCAACATACCCACCGTAATGGCTGAGGGGTCTGGTTTATCTGCTTTCGACTTTATATTCTGCTTATATTCGTATTTACAAGAAAATCATGCATCTTATTGTCAAGCGTCAGATAGAATATTTACTTCAGTCGCATGGGTACTCTTTTTATTTCTATATAATAATAAATAAACATTATTTTAATGTTATTGTGTGATACGTAATATTGCCAAAGTGTACAAATTGAGAAATAGTGAATTACGGATTTATGTACTATTAAGATTTTGTGGATGTTTATGTATTTTTAGTCACAAGACATTATACACTTGATAGTAGATGATTATTGTCACACATGATTTAGTAATAAATCAATTAAATATTTAATACAGTGTTTTTTTTTATTTCTTACCAAACTGCTCTACACGATCAGTGTACCATGAGATACTCATAATTGAAACGCAGGGAAATTAGTAATACTGTATGCATAATCTACAAATCGCCCCTGGCTGATAGAAAGGTAACTAAGAAATTCTTTAAACAATACTAAACGCATACGCAAACGACAGCTTTAAGAAATCTTATGCTCATCATCATCATTTCGCGTAGGTTACACTATCAATCGACCATGTAGACCCTGATTTCAGGGTTGTGCGGAACCGCCTCTCGTCCTCTAATGTGGTTCTTTTAATGACTACCAGATGACAGCCGGTACCAGGCTTAACGTGCCTTTCGAAGCACAGAATCATCTTTATTATCAGACAACCAGGTAATTCAAGCCGGTTATGTCCTATAACCAAACTGGAAACAACTAAACAAAATATGCTTCCCGTGAGAATCGAACCCACGACCCCGGTCGTCGGTGAACGCCTTAACCACTGGATCACGGGCCACGGAGGCAGGAGGCTTGGAGCGGACCAACCGCTGACAAAAACCTTCAACTCTTCGGTCGCATCCTTACCTGCTAGCAGTGGATGGCGGATTTCTCAAAATTCTAAATCTATAGGACCCAAGAAGGCTACTACGTAGATACTACGTAACATCAGTACCTTAAGGAACACTTAGTTGATTTTGTAAGCAATCACTCTGTTTTAACAAAACTATAGGGCCCAATCTTATAAACCTTATGAAGAAATAATCTAAAAAAAATTAGACTAAACCACAAATTTTGGAGCATTTGGGATACCAGACGGTAAAGCCGTTATAAAACAAAGCTGGTAAAACCAGTTTGAAAAATTTTACACACTGGATCTGAAAGAGTAGTCCTAAGACCACACCAGTTTTAACATCATATACGTATGCTCTGAGGGTCACTCTCTCAGAAGATCAGATCAGGACAGCTCACTGGGCATTAAAATACATAAGTAGTAAGCCATTCAATTGTAAAGGCCAAGTCGTATGTACATTAATTTCGGATTCTCTACTGCAATGCATAAGCATTGAGTAAGGAACGAACCGCGGCGCGCGGTGACATCGCGGCCTGTCGTGATCGCACGCCACTATCCTCCCTCATCCCAACAAAATTACTTTCCACATTAATAAACCATATAGCTCTAATTTACCTTCACTTTCTTTTAATAAACCTTAGACCCCGTATATTGTCCCAGTCTTTTTTTACCAGTCATGCCGGTTGCCTTTTTTCAGTTGCGCCCGTTAATTAACTTTTCGTGATTAGTTTAGTTTTTAGCAACATAATTGCCTTTTATTTGTCGTTTTAATTGATAATGGCGACATCCAAGCAGTTTACAGAGGAGGAGATAAGCAGGGTAAGTTCTCTCTGAAAGCTCACGTAGCGAGCTTTGCGTGACGCTTGTGAGTGCCTATTCTGGTGTGCAACTCAGCAAAGATGTGTGTATTGGTATTAAACACGCCATTCTGTCATTCCGACACGCATGCATTGATATGTACAAGGTGGCTCTAGGAACGGCAGACTTAGGGGGAAATATCTGCTTTGCGTCAAGACGTAGCGCTTTATAGCCGTGTGGCGTAAAATACTAAGTTCGCAATTTTTCCTTCATTACATATCAACGACATATTATTTGTGCCTGGCTGCCTATCTAACTACTCTGGGGAACTAACTATGTTCACTATACCTCTAGATCGGTTGGATGATGATGACAATTTACCGGAATTTGTAATTTTTGTAATAGACGCTTTAGGAAAATGTCGTTTTAGGAAGTTGTCGTTCTCAGCCTGAGGGCAAGAAACTATGACGACTAGCAAAATTTTGCATAATGGTATAGACTTGAATTTGAGACTAGGCTAAACTAACTACATTTTAGCCAGAAGTGGAAATTTAGTAAATGTTAATTATTTATCGATAATGATTGCGTCTTCTCTGTGAAGTCAAAAGGCTAGGCTTACTACCAGAATTAGCTCCAGATGATGTTTCCAAATTCTTAGAAGGACTAAGTTTTAGAAGACTAAAGAAGTCTTCTGCAGAACTCCAGCTCTTGCGAAAGATTCCAACAGCTTGACGTGCTTCTTAGAATTTAGAACCCCTGCTTGGCCCAACCTGTTGGTGATCGGTCCAAAGGTGAAATGTCTGTCGGAGAAAGCTGGTACACAGATTTTCATAAGTGCATGATGAGAGAGAAACAGTTTAAGTGGTTAGGTTTTTTCGTCATCGCTGAGACATCACACCGTTTTGTCACACTGATATCATCATCAACATTCATCACGAAGCCGAAACTTACATGTTTAATTGAAACTCAAACTATTGTCATCTAATTGCGTAATAATAGGTATATGGGTCTGGTTTCCCTGTACGTAACAGGGAAACTAGACCCATAGACCTATATTTCGTAACGTGTCTGCCACGCTCATATTTTTCAGGCTGCAAAGGCATCTGATAAATCCTGACGACTGCCATCTATTAGTTTGAGATTAATGCATAAAAATCTTTAAAGTTTTGGCTCAATTTTAAGCCCTCCTTGGAAATGTTGTTGTAGTTGGAATCCACTGTTTAGAGAGGGCAATTGCCCTGTTATTTATACTGTTTGTTCCTTAGTACCTTTTATAGTAAGAAAGCGACGGGAACATACCAGGATAGACCACAGTATTAACTTAACGTAACAACCACATCTCGAAAAGGAAAAGGCCGTTTAAAACTAGCCCGGCTGGTTGCTGTTCTGATTGAATCTGGTATTACATGTACGATGAACAACAGTACCAAATTCCAAAATCAATAAATATACAAGTAAATAAAAAAATTCTTATTTTTGTAATAATGTTGTCAATCTTCCGATAGTCTATATTTTTTTACATTTAATAATCTTATTAAAACGATGATTCTATATTTTAGGCTCGACTTAAGTCGCTACCGAAAATATTTTTTTACTAACCTACCTAACTAAGTCTTTAATTGGAAAATATTACAAAAAACGGATGGTTTAAAAGAAACAGAATTTCAGGGATAATTAACTATTAAACGTACCTACTTATACATATACTCGTAAATGGCATTTGTTATTTGCGTGCATCGGAATAGCACCAATTACGCACGGGCGCAACCCTCACAACGTGCAAACACCTTATTGTTTTATCGATAAATTCACACTTTCAACGCCAACCACGACTCAGTGATACAAAGCTATAAAACCAAAATACGTAAACAAGCTGTGAAACAACTAAAAAACATAAATAAATAAAAAGAAATTTAAATATAAATCTCCTGTCATTCTAGTGAGTTCTAGAACGTAAACTAAGTACCTACTTACAAATAAAAAAAAAAAGCAAGCAAAATTTGTAATATAACACTTGAGTTTTTAAGTGGAAAAGTTTATAAGCTGCCAGTTACAAAAACGATTATAAAAATGAAGGGCATTGTTTTGACAAAGTTGTCCTCATAATTGAACATGGAAAAACTAAGCGCGAAAGAAAAGGCTGAAGCACGCGAGAACTTCGAGAATCAACTTCGATTTGCATTCGTGAAATATGACAACACTGAGGAGGATGAGGACAACCCAGAGGTATGAAACTATTTCATTAATTACGTGTAGAGAGGCGATATCAACAATCATACGCATATAAAACTCGCATGTGTATGTGTAAGTAAGGCGCATATTCTTATACGAATAGGTAGGTATCTAAGTAGGTTATAGATTGATAAGCGTTTATGCTCAAATTGGACAGGTGTCGTCGACGCGATGTTCTTACTAACAGATTTATTTATTTGGAACATATTTAATATGAAATATCTTGAATAATAGGTACTTAAGTTAGTGGGCGATGAAAGAATCAACAAACAAAAACACACGAAAAGTGAATACCTCCCCGAAAATACTCGGAATAAATTTAATAGTCGAATTGGTAACTCCACCAAAACTGGCTTTCGTGCACAGAGTAGGTAGTAGTCCTTTCTTGCTTTGATGATATCTACTAATGATCATGATGATGATGATGATGGAAAGTACCTTGGCGTATCCTACCTTATCCATTACTGTCTTCAGAACACATTATTACTTCTATAACGTTTGGTCGAAAAAAAATCAATCACATTTTTCCAAAAACTGTAAGATTACTCTTACAACAGTAAATTATAAGTATATTCAAATTCAGCTCACGGACATTACAACAAACGGCGGCGATGTGTCAAGTCCACACAGCTAGTTACACTGATTTTAGTAGAAACCTTTGATACTACAACACAAATCACAAACTACAACTATCGACAAGCTCAACAACGGCCAAGCCCTTCAGAAAGCAGTCTTAAAAAAAAATTTAAAACCATAAATTTAAAAGTTTAGTTCACAATACAAAAGATAACTTTCTTCACGTCTCACGCAACCATAATCTTGGAAGAAAATTACCCTAGTTTAAGTACATCGCCGAGTCGTAATACATCATGACATGAATTGACTGGGATCAGCGTTGTGGAAAAACATTTGGTTTCCACTCCAGCATGGGTAACACGCGGCAATAGAATCGCGGAGTAAAAAATATGTCCTTTAAGTTTTTAATTTTTTGTTCTTTTTTTTTTTGTTCTTTTTGTGAAGTGTAGTGCGCGGGGATTTGACAAACATGGATCCGGAAATGAAGGTACGGATAGAACTTTAGGTATTTTAATGTGATGATCAAGAATGTCTTTATAGAAGGGTCAATCTTTTTCACACGTTGTTTAACAAACAATTACAGCTAATAATAATAAAAGAGTAGAATCGACGTGTCTGTACATTTATTATTTTGGCTTGAAAATGAGAGGGAACGACTAAAGATGAATAATAGATTACAGAAAACTGTTTTATATCAATCTTGTCTGTCTGTCTGTCTGTCCGTCTGTCTGTCTGATTACGCTAATCTCAGGAACTACTGGACAGATTTGAATTTAGTTTTTACAAACTGATCGGTCTTAGCTCAGGGCAACATCTAATCTTTGTTTCATTAAAAATCGGACATCAGAAAAGAAAGTTATCATCAATTAAAAAAAAAAAACTTTTTCTCCTGTTAAACAGGAATTATTGGACAGATTTTAATTTAGCTTTCACAAACTGGTTGGCCTTAGCGAAGGGCAACATCTAATCTTTGTTTCATCAAAATCGGACATCAGGAAAGAAAGTTATCATCATTTAAAGATTTTTTCAAAGTCCTCTGATAAAATTTTCATAGCAAAGTAATAAGCGGAGTAAGAGGTATCAGGTAAGTCGTCATAATCACATAATTTCAGCATTTTCCTTGGAGTTGTTATGGTGTTCATAATGTGAGTTATTATTATATGTATGTCATTACGTAGTTACTTAAATGTTTTTCATTCATAACGAGTGTGTTACATGGTCAGTCAACCATGCACATCCAGGTGCTAATGTTTTTTTAGAATTACTTTACGGCCTCTGACATGGTTCCTTTAATGACTGCCAGATGGCAGCCGGGCGAGACCAACGACTTAACGTGCTTTCCAAAGCACGGAATCATTTTAGAATGTGTTCAGAATTTGGTCATATAATACTAGAGAGCAATCGCGCTAAATGGACATTAACGTAACCAAAACCTCACCTCTGACGTGGGTTCTATATTATGACTTTTCAGTCATTCTTATAGAGTGGGGTTACGTGGTCAATCTACCCCTGGTGATAAAGTTTTAACGGAGACGATTTTAGTCGTCAGATTTTGTTCGGGGAGTCTGCGAGCCTACTTTATAACGACTTTTCAGTCATTCACATTGAGTTGCTTACATGTTTAATAGACTCTGCACACCCTGGTGTCAGAGTTTTTCCAAAACGCCTTTCTGCCTCTGACGTGGGTTCTTTATTATGACTTTTCACTCATTTTTATCGAGTGGGTTACATGGTCAATCGACCCTGCACACCTTGATGTCAGACTTTTTTCGGAGACATCTTTCGGCCTCTGACTTGGGATGACTCTTCAGTCATTCTTATCAAGTGGGTTACACATAGTCAATCGACCCTGCACCCCTGGTGTCAGAGTTTTTTCGGAGACGACTTTCGGCCTCTGACGTGGGTTTTTCATACTTACTTTTCAGTGTTTCTTATCGAATCAGTTACGTGGTCAATTGACCTCGCACAACTTGGTGTCGAGATTTTTTTCGGAAACGCCTTTCGGCCTCTGACGTGGGTTCTTTATTATGACTCTTCAGTCATTCGTATCGAGTGAGTTACATAGTACATCAACCCTGCACTACCCTGCTCTCAGAAATGCCTTTTTTCGGAAACGCAATCTTTGAGAAGTAAGACTCACCATATATGGAAGTCGAAGGCAAGTGAGGTGAGTCAAACAAATACTTCTCAAAAATAGGTATATTTCAAGATCAGCATTGCTACCAACTGATGGTTATCAATGAATGTTTCACATCCGAATCATGATTTTATAGGTCTGGAAAGAGTTTATAAGATAATGTTCATATAAAAATTACGATTGTTTAACTTTTTCTTTCATGCCAAACTGTATTCCGTCGCAATACTGTACATACATAGCGACCTCCTGAACATTTCAAATATTGATAACAACAAATATTTTATGTAAAACTCTGCAATGACGGATAATAAGATTAATAAGTAACGAAAACAGGTATAATCGAACATTACGTGGAGGAAGTCGCGGGCTCAGCTAGGTATTAAATAAAACTAAATAACTTAAACTTGCACTACATTAAATCTAACTAAAAACAAAATTAAATAATAACTTTAATTTTTTTTTAAATAAAAAAAATGATTTCCGGGATCGTTCCCGCGGCTGGCAGGATTGCCACGTTGAACGGGAGCTTGATCTTTGTTCAAAGAAAATGCCAACCCTATATATATAGGTCATGTAGAAAGTCGACCTGTGTTTGCTCAAAATTTTTGGACAATTGACCTAGTGTTTCAATATGCATGCTTCACCTAAACATGTATGTCCCATACGTTGCATACCCTGTATTGGACGTATGGGAAAGTATAGAGAAATGAGAAGTGATGCATGCGCATCGTTAGACATGCATATTTGCGCCGCTTGAGGTATATTCCGCAGAGAATGCAGCCATAAACACTTTTAACATGAAGAGAAGATGCGATGGTGTCGACGCTCACACGCGGTCTTCCCAACCTCCAGGGTACAAGCGTCATGCTATCATCGCGGTTCTAAAACGGCAGGTAACCGAATGCTGACAAACGGCACGGTAAAGTTTGTTATTATGACTGTTATGACGTGATTAGCAGCCGAGTACGCCTACAGAGCCGTTAGCAGCAGATCGAAGTAAATTACTCTGTACGACTCTGCAAAGCGGCTCGTCTCTCTGCCTTTGAGAAGCTGGAATGTCAGGGAATTTTGACTTCTTTATTGCCATGCGATCTTGGCTTTCATCACATAAAAAACATCTTATCCCGCATGTTTGAATATACATGTTTGAGAATATTATCAAAAAGAAGACAGGCACGGCAACACTAGAAATTTTGCTAATTCCGATGCCTCCTAACATTATAGGTAAGGAAGCTTTTTTCCAAATGTCATTTAGGGTTCCGGTCCCCAAATGTAAAAACGGGATCCCATTACAATTACCCCTGATGTCCCCATACAACTATTCTAGTCGCAGTGTAGAAACTGTTAGATACCTATTAATATTGCTAAACCGGTAACAGTTTCTACACTGCGACCAGATAGGTTGTATTCCGTTTGTCGGTCAGCGGCCTGTATTTTAAGAGCCGTGAGGCAGAGACTGGTAGAGACTTGAAGTATGCACAGACGTACAAAGCAACACTCACATTTATAATGTGATAGATTAGGCATTAATCAATTTACTTTCAGGTTTTTTTAGGAGGCTGCAGAGCACGCCAAGCGGCCGAATTATGATTCGTTATCTAGTGACTATTTATTCCGCTTGGCGTTGAAACATGTGGTCCATGGGGGCCAAGCATGAAATTTTTTTATAAAACTTTGGCCCAGTTATGTGAGACTTCTCAACTGTCCAGCCAGTGGTAGATTCTTAATCCGAATCTTATAAAGGATCTTTATGTATTTTATGTTTATGTGTTGCGAAAAAAAAGAAATCGCGCTTAACGGAAATGACGGACCCTTGGTTGCAATGTTCAGGGCACCCAAGATTACTACCGGGGCATTCTTGATTTTATTTCAATGGGGACAACAGTTTAATTTTATTTAAAAATGTTAAAATAAATCATTCTCCATTCGAAAAACAACGGTTAAAAATCCTAAGTCGCTATGACACAAAAAATATCTTCTAGCGTTCCATGCTTACAAAAATTCATAAAACTTTATGAGTTATGATTTCCGTGCACAACGTCTTTATAAATCTTATCACCAACATACTGCCAACATATGAGCATGAAAACTACGAATATTGTGGCTCACGTAGCTCTGTGGTTAGTTTTACCATTTCTTTTGCACGCATACCACCTTTTGCAATATTTTCTATGAATGCTAAAAAGACAAAAATATATTTCGATCAGTCTACGGCTTGTTCTGAGAGAAAGAGCAAAGTCTACTTATGGTCTAAGAATAATAAGTCTAAGTTATTCTCTTATGTGAAGTTGTAATGAAATGAAATACTTCTAAGAATTCATTATGGATCTGACAGTACTTGGGCGAGTGATCAGTAACTTTGTAAGTTTTTTTTTATTTATTTTAAATGTAACTTTCATATGTTGTTTATTTGAAAGCTTTGTTAGCCAGAATTTAGAATAGTTCTAAAATATGGCTATGAGAGGGTGTTATAACAAAAAAATCCACCTTTACAAAAATATATTCAGGAAGCACACAAACTGTTAAGTACTTAAACAAGTTAGAAAGTCATTTAAAATCTAATAAGTGCGAATCGGATTCGAGTACCAAGAATTCCGTACGTACGTACCAACCTACCTATAGCTATCTATTCTAAAATAACGATTGTTTTAGTACCTATAACAAATCACATAAGTACGCTTGTTAAAATTTGTTGTTAGAGCGGCACAACTTTGATTGAATCACCTCTATACTAAGTAATTTAAAAAGATTAAACAAAAACTCCGATTTAGATAGGATTTTGCATCTTATAAATAATTCCAGATTTCATATTCAGATAGACCAAATATAGATATAAGTTTTACGCAGGCTTCTTGTCGTGTCGAAATCCCCATCTCATCATAATTGTCTTGACCAATAAGTACTGAATATAGACAGGCAGCCGCGAATCCTAAACAAAAAGGGCAAGAATCTTTCTAGACAATTTAACAAAATATATCGGAGCTCCGTGTTCACTCATTGTTTACGCATCCCTAAAAATAGCAGGCCCGTTTAATGAAATATATAATTTTTGGTTCTTTGCAAATCATATATATGATTTAATTAGCGTAGTATTTCCGGAGTTTGCCTAGTGAACGTGTGAAAATATTCAAAAATATGGTTCAGGGCGACGTATTTGTATCCTATTCTATTTTGGTGATATAAACAGATCAACAAAGAATTGTTTAAGATATAGTTTGAAAAATATCTCTACATATAAACATGTCCTTAATGTATGAATGTTATATCCTTTCATCCATTATAAATGCGAAAGTCTGTCTGTCTGTTAGCTTTCACGGCCAATCCGCTGAACGGATTTTGATTAAGTTAGGTACGAATGATCATAATTTTCAACTATATCGGTTTGCTGTACCCACCGTAACTAAACTGTTTCTCTTTAACACGTAGGTAAAACCCTTACGTACGACTGGTAAAGATGCTCCATATGTTTAAGCTTTTATTATTGTACAATTGTTTGTTTTTGTATGTGAGCTATAAAGATATGTTCACGATAACTTGCGCTACTGGCACTGATTATAAAAGCTAAACAAAATACTTTAAAAATTTTGTTGGTGTTTAAAAATCACCTTTACCTATCAATAAATAATGGAATATATTTTTTTTATCCGTACTGCGCTCGGATCACTTCGTATCAAGAACAGACCACTCAGTTACAGCCACGTTACTGCATGTTACAGTTACAGATAATCGAATGTGATGGCCGACTGCGTCGATTTTATCGTACGACTTACAAAATCAAAAAACGAGGATGTTCTAAATTCGAATGAATGTTTTTTTAATTTTTTACCGCATACATCCGTCAAATCTGAACCGATTTTAAAATTAATTTTTTTGTTTGAAAAGTATGGTTTCAAATTGGTCCTATAGAAATTTTATTATAATGCTTATGTTAGTTTGATTTTAAAATCAAATTGACTAGTAGTGACATTGCTGTCATAGAGTATCTCGATACATCGCGTATTCCGTTCTGTAAACAATCTGTGAACCATCTCATAATTTCTGCAATCCTAGTACTTCTTGTTGTTTGTTCCATAATTTCAGCTTAGGCGGATTTGACCATTAGATTTCTACTGCAAGGCTATACTTACTTTCACTAAGATTCAGTTTGAAGGTCTTGAGGCTTACAAAGTTTCTCCGTGCTACAGCTGTCGTCATATCCATACTAATATTATAAATGCGAAAGTCTGTCTGTTACACTTTCACGGCCAAACCGCCGAATGGATATTGATGAAATTTGACAGGAATATAATACCATAACCGAATAGTTTTAGTTAATATAAAATCTATGTTAATCTGTACGCGTATACCGATAATGATATTGTTGTTATTTGGATTTATTTGTGTTGTTCTCATGTGAAGTGAATTTGTAATTCTCAATGAGAATAAATATCTTAAACCTTATATAGTTAAAGACCCGGGATCAACCATAGGCTACTTTTTGACGCAGGCGGAGCTGCGGGAAAAAGCTAGTATTTAATATTTGATAGAAGGTGACAATTTTTAAAGTACTTTAGTGGGAAAAAGTTATATTATGATACAGTTGTACTTATAAGAGCTGCATCATAATTTAACTTTTTAATTTTATTTCGATGACATGCGCATAATGACTGGCATTTGATTATATTTTTAATTGTTTATACATTTTAGTATGAGATTAGATAAACACCTTTACACAATTACCATTTCGGTTTAATGAGTATTTTACTATAAATTGCAGTGAATTTAAATGTTGCGTGCTACCACCGGCATTATACCAACAAGTGCGACGTCGTACCACCCCCGACCTCATAATGACACTCTACTTGTCCGTTTAATTTGCATATTACTACAAAATACAATGGTTTCGCCTATTCTAGCTCAACCAGTTTCAATTTGCGCCTTTCACTGCTCACAGTCACAGCCAAGTTTTAACAAAATCGAAACAAAAAAAACTTGAATTCGAATTTGGAACATTGGAATCTCAATCACAAAGCTATGTGAATGAAAGAAACAAAACCCTTCGTGACATAAACAACGATTTCAAAATTGGAATATTAGCGAATACCTAGCCACTAAAAAAAAAACCTTAATTCGTAAAATTTTGTAATGACTTTAAAAATTGAGGAACTCACGCGAATTCATACCAAAGTTTTAGCAACTTTATTACCGCTTTCGGAGAAGCAGACTTTGTCTGTGGAACAATTAGATAGTTCGACGTTTCTGATTGACTTAGACGTAGGTCTTGGCAGTGTTGAATAAGCTGTGGTGACTAAAGCTTTAAAATGTTTGTGCAAGGAATACGGCCCGGGTCCAGTGAGGAAGAAGAGGAAGACGTGATGGATATACTGCAGGTCTGGCAATTAGATTTTGATTACGCACTAAAATGGAACAATGGTTTGATATTGACACGAACATAAATAATATACATGTCGTCAAGAAGACATGTCCTTAAATTTTTCGGAGAAAATAAAATATTTTTAAATAACAGGTTAGGGAAAAAATTTCTTAGCATTTTTAAGAATATCAAAACATTTTTTAATATAGTTTATTTACATTTAACTAAAGTATGTAGGTGCCATTTTGTTCGATTACTTTTTGCCATCTTGTAGGTAGGCACATGATCCCATTGCTATAGAAATTTTGAGGATTCTGATCAAAATAACGCGACAAGATGTTTTTGGCAGTCCTCTCGTGATGTTAACCTGACACTGCCTAAAGAATTCAGAAGAGACCGAAACAGGTGGAAATCTGAAGGTGCAATGTCAGGACTATACGGCGGATGCATTAACACCTCCCAGCTAAACTCTCTTAATTTTTGCTGAGTGGCTAAAGATGTGTGAGATCTAGCGTTATCATGATGAAAAACCACACCCTAACTGTTGATTAATTCCGGCCGCTTTCTTTCAACTTTTTGCTTTAACCTCATCAGTTGTTCATAGTACAGTTCAGAATCGATGGTCCTGCCTGGTGGTAACGGGTTATAATAAATAATGCCCTTCACACACACAGCATCACATTACCCTGGTTTCGCCACAGTCTGTGAAGCCTGACCGGCCTTTGACCACAACCTTTTTCTCACGTTCTTGTTGTACGTGATCCACTTTTCATCACTAGTTATCAGCTTCTTCAAAAATGGTTCGGTTTCATTACGTCAAAAAATCACAAATGAGTACACGGTTCATTTTGTTTCTTTTAGTGAGCTCGAGAGGTACCCAAATATCGAGCTTTTTTGTGTACCCAGTTTTTTTCAAATGCGCCAAAACTATTTTGTGGTCAATTCCTAATTCTTTAGCTACGTCGTAACTACTGATATGCCGATCTTACTCCACTTTTTCAATGGCATCCATTTTATCCATAATAGGGCGACCAGAGCGACGTGCATCTTTGACATCCAAATTTCCGGATTGAAAACGCATAAACCAAATTTGTGCTACTCTTACAGACACTGCACTAGGTCCAAAAACGCAATTTTTTTTCGCGGCTTGCGTTGCATTTTTACCTTTTTTGTAGTAAAATTTTAACATGTATCGAATTTCTTCATTAGATTCATTCATCTTGACAGTAAGAAAAACAAATGAAAATCACACATTTTCCTAATTTGAATTTGGAATTATCTTCTTTTAAATTTAAACTTTTAATAATACCAAAACCAGCCAGATACAAATAGTATAGCCAAAGAGATTTTATTACAAGTTCATACATACTATATGCGGAAATACTTTTTCCCCAACCTAATACTTATCTAACCCATTTTAAACTTTATTTTAGTCTATATCTTACTAAAATATAAAAGCTACAGAAAAAAAAACACAAAGAAAAATTTCTATTAAACTCTACTTTTCTAATTCAGTACAAATAATCAATTTAAACTTAGTTGTCAGTCATTAAAAACCACGTTTTTATCATCGGCCGTTCGGACACCTAACATTAAACCTTCAGGTATAAGGTTTGATATCCATCGCCCACGGCGATCAAACTGTCAAATGAAAATCCCCGCGCGGAAACGCAATTTTCTGACGACACTTTGCCAGAGGTAGAATTGAAAAAAAAATACTTTAAATTTTGAATCACCTAAGTTTATATAGAAGACGACGATAAAAATAAATAAGTAGTTTTTATTCCAAAAACTTAGTAATATTGCTTAAGTCAAATGTATGTTCATGAAAAAATTTTGTAATTGGTGTATGTTCAATATGAGAGGTCGATTTAAAATATTTTTTCTATTTTAAAAGTTCAGTTAGTTCCGTGGGATGTCCTATTTCAGAATATTTTTATTTTTTCGAAGGAAGTCAATAGGCATACGGACCACCTCATGAAAAGTAGTCAACGAGACTGTATAGTCCTGGAAGATCTGCTGGAATATTCCAATCCGCAATCTGTGGTGGGCAACCCGTTCATTGGGTACTCCACGGGAACACCTCGGACACTCCCTACAACAGCGGGCTCGATACCTATTTGGTAATCTTTGTTGTTCTGTGGCGTAGGTACACGCGTCAATGGGTGTGCTACTTGTAGGGTTGGTTATTTACCGTATCTCCATCACAGCTGTCGCAGTGACAGGGTGGCGAAGCGGTATCCTTGCATTGTTTTGCGCTCGATCTTCTACGCTTCGGAGCTTAGGGTACGCTGTAAGTCATGGTCCTAGATTTGGCGGCACTGATTATTACAATGGACCTTCCGAAGCGCAGAGGAGCTCGAGATAGAAAATTCCACTAAATGGCGACCAATCCAATAGTAGTCGCTTGACACGCGCATTCGCTACGGATGCGCGAGTCACGCTCTCGAGCTCCTCATTGTTTTGCTCTCGATATTTATCCTAAATCTGCGGGGTAAGGTGCGGTATCTGTTTTGGGTGGGGTTGGGAGGGTGCGACTATTAATAATTTTGCGCCACGGGTCTAAAAGTCTCTTTCTCCCTTCAGAAAAGGCGGGAAGAATGCGAGCGCAAGGCGAGACGGGGGGAGATGGACCCCCGGCTGGAGTTCACCTTCCAACTGTTGATCGACGGCACGGGACTGCCCCGACACGCTATCATGGATCATGTGTTCGAAGGAAATATGGTAAGGAAGATCATGTATTAATTCGAAAATGTTGCAGAGAGTTTCAGAATGTCAGAACAAGCGTATAATCAAGAAAATTAAAAGATTTGTGTCGAGCCAATCAATTTTTTTTTTATGTATAACCACGAGTTGCCGCTTTTTTAAAAAAAATAGAACACATTGAAATGTATTATTATAAGTATTTTTATGCAGCCAGTCTTAACATTATTGAGAATGTGTCGCTATATTGTTAATGACTCAGCCAGCGTAGGACTCAGTCCATAGGCAGAAAGAGTACTCTGCTGATTGGGTAGACTATGTATTTCTATGAAATCTCGATTTTACTAACGATTTTTAAATTTTCGCGCAATGCATTTCGATATGGTTTTCATCCGAGTTCAGAGGTAGCTGGGTTTTCACCGTCACATATTACAGGCTCTTAGCCAATGCATCAAGTTAAATTACTGAAATAGAAACAACAGGGTGTCAATTCCGCTAATAAACTTTAAAGGCCTTGCAAATATTCATTTTCGATATGCTCAATACTGTTATTCTGCTAACACAATTTTGAATCTCAATTTAATTGCAATTGAAGCGTAGTTGAATGGTAATAGTACAAAAGAATGTAAATGTAATAAATAGCAGAATACCGATTATTGAAAAATTTATGTTTTTCATGATTTATATGATTAGCAAAATTTTCCAATTGCAGTCCAATGGAATACGATTGGTCTCAAAGTTAGTAACAGAATACCAGAAACGTCAAAAATTACCGTTGCTATCCAATTACGATTCAATTGTGCACTATGTAAAATAAGAGAATTGACACCCAGGTGTACATAAATAAGAAATAAATGCCATAATATTCTATGACAATCGATAGTAACTTTAATTAAAATAAATGGCTACATAAAGTATTATTGATAATTAATGATTTAACGAATTTACCTATACGTAAAGTTCTATCATAATTACACGAAGTGTTTCGTCCAAGGAGATAAGTAACTTTAGAATTATATTCTTTTATATCAAACATTCCTTTAGCTGGACGACATAAACCAGCTCTTCCTTCCCCACATGAAGAACAAGTTGCTCTGGTACTACCAAGACGTGGAGGAAGTAGAGCCGCGACAGCAGGGGCCAGGTAAACAACTGCCGCCCATCGTGACCACCAAAAAGAAGCTGTTCCTGTCTGATGGCTGGGACGTCAGGTTCACAGGCGTCTGCATTTATATGTTCAGGATTAATGTCAGTAAACAATTGCCAGAGGAAGGCTTTCATAAGGATTTGTGAGTATGTGTTATTTTCTTTTATTAGTACGGGGCATTCTTCTTTTCTAGCAGTTCTTCTTTAATTTTAAATTTCCGGTAAGATGGACTACCTGACTATGGTCATAGAAAGAGAGGTAGGCTGAAAACATGATGTTCAAATGACTTGAATATTCGATAAGGATGGGAATGATGCACGGGATTGATGGGTGTAAGAAAGAAGGCTTTTGCCGAGCATTGGGACACAGATAGCTAATTATGAGGTACAAAGGTAGTTAAATCATTTACATACTTACATAAGCATTAAATATCCTTAACAACCTTACAATGATTACGAATACATCCGTTAGACATAACATAGAGCAGTCAGTGATATGGCAAGAGGATAGGTAGTACGTTAGGTAAATAGAAAATCTTGTAATTCTAAGAGGAAGTAAGCCTTGTACCTTTAGTAAAGACGGGATAAATAATTTACAGATTTTGCGGTGTCCTTAACGCAGAACATGTAGGTCTAGTGACAGCAATAGAGAGAGTGATGGAGCACGTGTACATGAACGCCTTGGCTCACCCTAGCAGCGACGGTGATGAAGACGAGACCAAATTCCCCATCGTCAAGAACCAACTGCTGCCAGGATTGAGATCATTCTGCAGCGCGCTTAAAGGTGAACCTTATTGTCTCAATCGCAAAGACTGGAAATGATTTTACAGGTCACATGGAGGATGACTGTTCATTCACGGGTCCATTGAAGCATCATAATAAGAGCTAGATTTTTTAAAGAGCATTCTCGTATTCTTCTCTTTCTTGTTACCTATTCAATATTTATTTTATTCTGTTTTTGTGAAATTTTCAACCGTCTAACTATCAGCCCGGTGACAGACTAACGAACGGATAGCTGAGACTTAGTAGTTAGGTTCCCGTTAATTACTCTTTGACTACGGAACCCTTAAAGATGTTACTATTGTATGAATATGATTTTTGCATGCCGCCAGATCTTGGCAACTATATTTTATTCTGCAGTATGCGAAGATGTGTGCAACCAGGTGAATTTGTTCGACGATGGACAAACGCACATGGCTGACATTCAAGATCCCAACGAGCTGAAAGAGATGACCAAGAACCTCACCACAATCACCATGCTAGAGGACCGGGTCACTGAGTGGATCAAAAAAGTTATGGAGGTGTGTCAATAGAACTCTTAGCACATAGTCGCCTTAAACACAATTATTATAAGTCGACCTGAATCTAGGAAATTGATGTTAAAATCCTTCTTCATTCGGGATGAGAGAAAGCAATTCTAAATGTCTGTGTATCAGTGTGATGAAAATTTGTCTTTTATCTAGTAAAAAATTGAGGTCGGTGTTGGGTTGAAGCCATTATTTTTGGGTCAATACTGGTTGAGCGGGACCATAAGCACTATAAATGTATGGACAGAAAAGTGGAAACAAATCTATGGATCAGATAGAAACACAAATGAAAACAAATCCATTCAAACTAATAAACATACAAATACAACGTATGTGTTCAGGGCCGATTGACTATGTAACCTACTCGATATAAATGCTTACAGATCTTGAGTGAAAGCGAGCAACTTCGAAAGGAGGTCGATTCTAGCGGACCTCAGGATGAGTTGGAATATTGGAAGAAGAGAGGGGCTCAATTCTCACAACTCGTTACCTACCTTCAGGTAAGATTGTCAGGGTGTAGCAGAGTCAGTGTAATCTCATACTATTAACTGTACCCTTCTTAGCCGCAATATAATTTACACCCCTTGCCACAAGTGTCGTTACTTAAAGAAATACTGCAGTCTTCTGTACTTGTATTATGATTCCTCATCTTTGACTCGGTTTTATCTTGATTTTTTATCATTTTATTTTCACAGGACAGCGAGGTCCAATTGACCCTCACCTGCCTCCAACTTGCCAACTCGAAGGTCATCAGGCTCTGGCGCGACACCGACCACAAAATTACATTCTGCTACAACGAGGCCAAGGATAACGCCAAGTTCATCCAAGCGATGGAGAAATGTTGCCATTCTCTATACCTGGACGACCCTGTCAGGATTAAAGACTCTATCCTTAGCCTGTTGCAGACAGTCCGGCTTATTCATAGTGTGTCACAGTTTTATAACACCTCTGAGAGGATATCGTCGCTGATGGTGAAGGTAAGGTCAACCAAGTAATTCGGTTAAACTAACCTTTGAAGTTGGTATTTTTTTGTGTCTTTTTCGGTATTTTTCCGACCAAAATAGTATTAATAAAGCCTAAAATTGATGACCAGTTGAAGCCATCAATCGGAATTGCTTCAAATCAAAATCATGTAATTTACCATAAACAGTAAATTGCAAATTTAAGTTATTCCGTGTACACTCGAGTGGGGTAAATAGTTTTTGTTGTATTTATTTTAGTCTCCATTTTTGCATTTATTCGGATTTTCTGATTATTCACAAAATAAAATAAAGTAAATTAGGAAATTTCAATCCTTATATGACTATGTTGAGACCTTTGTTATTTCATTAGTTACCTTGCGAAAACCATCTTTCTATACTATCGATCTTAAGCCAAAGTCTCTAATTTTGTAGATAACGAACCAAATGATTGACACATGCAAACAGTACATCACTTGCCGCTTCAAAGAGACTATCTGGTCGCAAGAGAGGTCCCAAGTAAGGGAGAAGCTGATACACTGCATCAACCTGAACAAGACCTACAGGGAAACCTACCTCTTCGTGAAGAACCAGCCCTTCCTACCCAACACTGAACAATTTAGCTTCTCCGAGAATTATGTGTTCGGAAAATTTGATACTTTCTGCAAAAGGTTGAACAAGATCATAGCGATTTTTGATCTTATGGACGATTACAATATATTGTTTGCGAAGAGGATGGAAGGACTTTTGTTGGGAGAAGGTAATTTAAAAAATAATAATTGTGTATTGCTTTAGCTTGAAACTTCATTTGTATAGGACTTAGATATTGGTCTAGAAGCCCTATCTCGTAGCGCTTTACCGGTTACATCTACAGGTGGTTGCTTTACACTTCTTCGTCATATCTATCTAGTAAGACCATCTGAATCATTGTTTGTATACTAGCGAACGTCTGCGGCTTTGCCAACCTAGTACTGTTTGACAGCTCATGTTCATCTGGAAAAAGTACTACCTATGGTTTTGATATCCATATGCAAACAAAAAAATTGTGTGTAGGTACAGATATTTAAGGATTTGTTGTAACTAAGATTATGATTACACTGTTAGTTTTCGTAATGAATAAAAATTTTAAAAAGGCAGAAAAAATTCATACATATGTGCAATGAATCTAAAGTTTACCTACTTTCCACATACATGCAA
This sequence comes from Euzophera pinguis, assembly GCA_947363495.1. NCBI lineage: Eukaryota > Metazoa > Arthropoda > Insecta > Lepidoptera > Pyralidae > Euzophera > Euzophera pinguis. Next base: position 4,048,249 of record OX376154.1, read on the forward strand.
TCTTACACAAATTATTTTTAAGTATTCACGTAGATTCTCTAATCAAAATCAAATCCTCAACAGATTTGGAAGAAGCCATGCACACTTTTGACGAACTGAAGAAGGCTGTGACAACTTGCCAATACGACTACTTGGACTACAGGAACAACGAATTTGATAAAGACCACCGCATTTTCGAGGAAAAGACCAACGCTCTTCGGGAATCCGTCGGGAATACCATAGAAGTCAACTTCTCAAGTGTATGGGAGACGCCGCAAGGCATCAAGTTTCTTACAAGATTTGAAAAGGTAAATTCATTCCCTTATATTTGTCTGTTTTTATTTTTGAGTAAAAGTTTTTATTTGCTATATTGGTACCATAATTTGTAAACAATAAAATAATTACCTATTATTAAAATTGGTATTATATCGAGCATTAATGATATCCACCTTCCAGGTCAGTAAAAAAATCCTGATTACCAAACTGAATGAGAAGTACGATCGAGTACTGAGATACTGCGAGAAGGAAGTTGACAAAATCATGAAATTGTTCAAGAGGCAAAAGGAGGACCCGCCGCTGCCAAGAAATTACTCACCAGTAGCAGGTCAGCTTCAAAGATCTAAAAAGTAGCTGTTTCCCTCAGCTTCTTCTCTTCTTCAGCTATATTCATACCAAATTTCATCAAAATCCCTTCAGCAGTTTAGCCGTGAAAGCGTAACAGGCAGACTTTCACACTTATAATATTATCTATGGTACTCTTTTGTATTTCTATTTTTTCCTCGCGATCCCTATTACGAGTAATAACTACAAAATTGAGAAGCGTCTTTTCAGAAGTTGATTTTACATGCACAATTCTATCGACTAATGTAAAATATCATCGCGTTTTCTTATCCCAGTTGCGTCCTAAGCTAAATTTATTTGAAACTAGTTTTTTCCCGCAGCTCCGCCTGCGTCAAAAAGTAGCATATGTTTGATCCCGGGTCTTCAACTATATTTATACTAAATTTCATCAAAATCCGTCCAGCGGTTTGGTCGTAAAAGCGTAACATGTCTGTGACAGACAGGCTTTCGCATTTATAATATTAGTTTTATTAGTTCTATTTTATAATATTAGTATGGATTACGTACGCTTATAACGCAATCTCTTAATTTATGCCAAACACATTAGATTAAATATAAAACACCTTAGTTTAGTAGGTACGCCCTGTTTTTTATTAGTAAAGCATTGACGAGAAATGTTAGATGGTTCTTCTATTTGTGAAATCTCTTAACTACCTACATAGGTAACAATCAGATGCTGAACTTCTTACGGAAGAATATACCTAAGAGAAACAAAACTCGCCAAGTAGGTGTATAATAAGGATAGACTCAGAAACGGATCTTGATTGTTTCAAGTGATTATTATGGTTAAAAAGCCGGATTCTATTCTAAATGTTTTTGTGTGGGTAGCATTTATATCCTAATTTATTCTTGCATTATACATTTTTGCAGTTTTTTCTCGGTCAGTTTATATTCGTCTCTTTTTATTTTATAATACCAACAATATACAAATTCCGATTGTTTTACAAATTTTTTACATTTAATATATAATTTTATAAATGATTCATCACTTTCTGATTTCTTTATGTCTCACTGATTGGAACAATAATTAGCGCGAAACATGTGTAATTAACCGTGCGTTGGAAAATAACTTTTAAATTATATTCACAAGTACAGCGCATGGATCGATCAAAGGAACCCATGATGCTCGCTGCATTACCCTCTGCATTGCTATAGAAAGCCTTTGAATTAAACTGTACTCCCTTAAGTATTACAAGATGTCAAACTTACATTTAAAGTTACAATTTATCCTAGATATTTTTATAAAACTTGGCTTAAAAAACTTATGGCTCAAATGGTTGGATGAATGATGACTGTCTTACAGGCTTTGAAGAGAAATCTGAGATTGCAATAGTAAAACATGCTACTTAGAGTAGGTAGGCCGCGTTTACACCTGCAAGAAATGACAGTACTATGACGTAATTTTGAGGCAGAACATTCATGCACTCTGAAGCGCAACTTTTAAATGTAAACAATGAACTTGCTACAACATTTACCGAAATCTGCTGGCGGACAGATCGTCAGACAGTCTTGCAGAAATTTTATTTCTGGCGGAAACGCGGCATCACACCAAACACGACTTAATCCAAAGAGCATCAAAACCGACCATAAAATAAAACGTTCCTATCTCAACGCTTAAATCAGTAAATTAACTTTAAGGTCGGATAAAATGGTCCCGCTGTCTCATGCACAACATGACTCAAACCGTGGAGAGTGTGCACGCGCACCCGGTGTTGCGCGCGCTGCCCGCAGCCGGAGACATGATGCGCAAGTACTCCAACACGCGGTCGCTGATCACCGCCTACGAGGAGACCATGAGGGCGGTGTGGATGAATCAACATGTGGGTTTGACGGACTTCTGATTTCCTCCTTAAAGGGCCGATTTCACCATAGTTGGATACGTTTCATTCCGAGGTTAAATGACGCGATTTACTCTCGTATAACTTTACATTTGACCACCCAGTTAACCCGAGAATAGAATGTTAATCCACGTAAAATTCTAGTATTCCTCTTTGATAAGAACGATGTTGGTGAAATCAGTCCTAAGTATAGTTAGTTACTCTGTTGGCTTAGAGAATCGAATTTGATCTTGGCCTACGAGAGAGAGCGCCAGAGTTCCGCGCGATGAGTTGCTAGTTCACAGCTCCTATCTCTCGCAGGTCAGTCGACGCCTCGAGAGATAGGAGCTAATTTAGCCACTAACATTAGTGGCTAAATAAGAGACATATTTTTCAGCACTTCCAAATTTAGTAACAAATTTTGTATTCATCTTTGCGTGCTCGCATCACCAATTAGCACTTGAAACTTTGACTTCCGTAAAGTAGAGTTAGTTTGCGGTTAAAATCTATGTTCAAAAATGGTTGTGTAACAAAACTTGGTACAATCTTCTATCGCAACTGGTAAAAAGTCCTCATTGACAACCATTTTGCAAATATCATTTGCGGTAGCGGCGGAAAGGAATCATTTCAAATCATTACATAATTTTATATTTTAATGCATTTGTCAATTAGATCTATAGGTATTCCTTTAATTAATTACAAACATATTGTAATTTGATTTCACTTAATATTGGTGGGTACTATTTGAAATTTTTAAAAACATTAGGAATTGACTGGAACTAAAGAGCTGAATCCTAACTACTTGGAAGTGCAAAATGTCCTATAAAGTGTGTTTTGTTGTTGTCCTGTCTTGATTCAGCCATATTTCAAAGATGACTTACAAAAACATGTTATAATGACCTTAGTCGTGTCATTTCCAGTTATGGGACGTCGACGACAGTCTCAACAACACTCTTCTCAAAATAGACGACAGCGGTCGCATCGTGGTTAACCTGGATCATGCCATCCGCCTGCTCATCAGGGAGTCCGATTGCCTCATCAAGATGGGTATCGATATGCCCATCGTCTGCCACTCGCTCTATGCCAAGAAGAATTATTTCACTTTAGTTAATGATTCCTTACAGGTAAGTTATAGACTGATACAGTCCATCACAAAGTTGGAAATCTAATTTACTCCACAGTTGCACACTAATGTATATGCTTGGAAGACTAATGAACTATGTGATTAACTGTACATTAGAACGTAAAATTAGTCATGCGCTAATTAGTCTGTGCTTAAGGAAATATCAGACAGATTTTGATCATAGGTACAATGGATTTTTTTTTTATGAAATTGCATTGATTTGGTCACAAATGGAATACAGATAATTTGATTTGAATCAATATAAATATTATTTTGAATTTATATGTAATGACCTATTGTATTTAAAAATTGAATTTTATGCTTTACGACTGTTTACGCTTTCGAACATAAAAACAATGTTTTTTTTTTTCGCTCCTAGCTTGAATTTTAGGCCTCACGCGCTTAGCTTGCTTAGTCAATAATTCCTTAAATGCCCCAAATCTCCTAAAATGTAGTATTTGAATCGTTCCCTTATATTTGGGAGGACTTCACAAGGCATTTATAAGATCTATGTACGCGGAACCCTTTTATCGCGAGTAGGACCTATATCTACTCGACCGGTTTTTTATATCATAAACTTATGTAACTTGTTCTTAATTCTAACATACAGGTTAAAGACATATATAACTTTCCTTTTTTTGGCTTCGCCGTCCAGGCAGTCGTGTAAAAGCCACATAAATCGGACCGAGTAATCGGACTATTGGGGGGAAAAAGTTAATATTGTCCGAATTTGGATTGACCACGTGACTTTCGCGTATAATAAATGTCAATATGTATGTCAGTACGGTACACGGAGCAATACTGTAGTACTCCGCTAAGTTGAGCAAAACAAAACACGGGAATTTTATTATTTCAAACGTCGTCATCGTTGCCGTTTTTGTAATAAACTAGCGGTTTCCCGCAGCTCCGCCTGCGTCAAAAAGTAGCCTATGTTTGATCCCAGGTCTTTAATAAAATCTAGACTAATATTATAAAGAGGAAAGATTTGTATTTTTGTGTGTATGTTTGTAATGAATAAACTCAAAAACTACTGTGCCGATTTCAAAATTCTTTCATCATTGGAAAGCTACATTCACCTTGAGTAATATAGGCTATATACCGCAGGCGGAGCTGCGGGAAACAGCTAGTATATAATAAAACCCGTTGAGCGGTTTGGCCGTGAAACCATGACCGACAGACAAACAGACTTTCGCACTTATAATATATGTATTAGTATGGATGCCCAGTTATTAATGATATTAATCATCTGTGAACCCAAAATACACTTTTCAACATAATTCTACTTTCTAGTTTCTCCTAGAGGACTACCTTCGCACAGTCCGCCGTGTGATGCTAGAAGTGCGTCCTCTCTTTCTCCCTCAAGTGGTGCGTCTCTCGTTCCTCCTGCTGCCGGGACTCCGCTCCGTGGCCTGGACGAACGAGGACTGGAAGGAGTTCATTGACCGGGCCAATGCTGCTATCAAATGCTTCGACGTCCTCGTTACTAGAGTCCACGACATTTACACCAATAGGATTATATATGTTCTCGCCGGAATGCAGGAGGTCACCTTATTTAATTTGCCTGGTTAGTAAATTAGATGATGATGTAATAAGACAATAATTAATATATTATCATATAATTTTTAGGTTTCCGTACCAAAAGGGTAAAAAAAGGGTACCCTGTTATTAACGCGCTACTACTACGCTGTCCCTCTGCCACCACGCTTTATACTATTTTATATACCGTGATAGTTAGAGTTGAAATTTTTCACTGATTATGTATTTCTATTGTCGCTATAAAATAAATAATAAAAAAAACTCTGTGTCACCTTTGAAATATTTATTTCACAATGAAATAAACGATTAATAGATTGATAATTGGTTTGCCGTGGGTTCGAATCCCAGGGGAGGCTACTAATATTTTGCAATCTGAAATGAGACTGACTGCAAATCACAGCAGAACTCATTTTGATGCTTTATATCAAAGTTGCCTTAACATGTAAAACTATGTATGAGCTAATAACCTTTGAATCAAGTTGTTTATGCCGACATAGCTCAACGGATTAGTTCTTTGACGTTCTCGAGCGACCACAAACATCAACCAGAGTTGGACATTCACCAACCAGGTATCAGATGACGCTTCCAACTGGTCATTTTGGAAATCATTAAGTAAGACCTATGTCCAGCAGTGGGCTGATTACGGCTGTTCAATATTTTTCTGTAATTAGTCTGTAAGACTTCTAAAATTAAATAAATAAAATGATGATGATAGTGTTAATCTGTTCACCAACTTATAGCATAAATGTTCGTTACAGAAGAAACACCCTGGTCGGTAGAAGAATTCATTGAAAATGTCGAATCGGGTTGTCGGTAAGTATTTTTTTTACGCAAAAGAAATATGTTATTCATGTACACGTATTTTACAGTGTATATTTATTTGGCACGCTCTGTAGCCTAAAAGGCTTGACGGATTTAAGGTAGAAACTCATATTAATTACACGTGTGACTAAATTAAACAGAACCTTGACACCCTATTCCGGCTTGATAAGTTATTCACCAAGTACGAGTATAAGCAATATCATAGTGAATATTGGAAAGTTTGTATTTGTAAATTGACGTTTTGAAGAAAATGCTGCAGTGAAGTTAGTGGCGCCGCTTCTTCTCCACTTGCGCTTTGGAAGTAGTAGTAAACTTAATATAAGTAAATTCACGTCAATAACTGATATTTTATCTTATATTGAAAATAAACGATTTAATTTTTATTCATAGTCTTGGGAAAATTTCTTAATATTGAAACTGCAAGTCTATTAGTTTTACTAAACTGGTTACTACCTGTTTCATATATTTTTATATCCGCAGAAACATATATTTCATGTATTTTTCATACAACATTTATAAGTACAGCCCTTATTTTTTTTTAATAGTGGCCTATGCTCGACCTGAACTCTCCTAGTTTATGCCTTTCATAAAAATCGGTCCAGCGGGTTTTGCAGTAAAGACGTTACAGTTAGACTTTTGCATTTATATAACTATTATGGTCGTCTTTTTAACTTATTCTTAGGGTGTTGTCAGTCCGGCAGATTAAATTTATGATGAACAGTAATCCACCACCAGCAAAGCAAAACTAATTTAATATGGTTTTATCCCGTTTATTGCTTACTAGCTCTTTCCCGCAGCTCCTCCTGCGTCAAAAAGTAGCCTATGTTTGACCCCAGGTCTTCAACTATAATCATACGAAATTTTATCAAAATCCGTTCAGCGGTTTGGCCGTGAAAGCGTAACAGACAGATAGACAGACAGACGGACAGACAGACGGACAGACAGACGGACAGACAGACAGACAGACTTTCGCATTTATAATATTATTATGTATTAAGTATGGATTCGCTGTTTTTCTCGGTTTTGCCAGCGTCAAAAAGTAAGATGTTTGACACCAGATCTTCAAGTATACCAAGTTTCATTAAAATCGGTCCAAAGGTTTAGCCGTGAAATTGTAACAGACAGACAGACTTCTGCATTTATAATGTAAGTATTTATAGTATTCGTATGGATTTATTTTACACCTAACGTTTTAAAACACTTTATAGCGTCAAGTTCGCAGGTAAACTTCGTAGCATGTTTAAATTCAATGCCTAACAATCGCGAAACTCTTATGTCCAGCAATGCATGCGGCGAGCTAAATCGCAAGTCCCTCATGATCGAGGAGGCAGTTGAAGAAGTCCTCGACCTGGTGAAGAAGGCAGCCCAACAGATCCAGCCCACGGAAACTAACCCTGACTTTGAGTTCTTGATAGCTGAAGGTGAGGTGGCATCTCATTCATATCGAGTGGGTTACATGGTCAATCGACACTGTACACTGTGGTCAGAGTTATTCGGAACCGCCTCTCGGCCTCTGATCTAGTTTCTTTAACGACCACCTAATGGCAGCCGGGACCAACGGCTTGACGTGCCTTTTGAAGCACGGAATCATCATTATTATCAGACAATCTTGTGATTCAAGCCTGCAATGTCCTAACCAAACTGGAAACAACTAATAAAATTATGCATCCCGTGGGAATCAAATTCACATCATTCGGATCGAAGGCGAACGCCTTAACCACTGGACCACGGAGGCCGTTAAGGTAAAGAGATGACATTTTAATCTTCTACGTCCAAGTGTGTTTTTCCTAATTTCTTACTCAGCTTGCGCTACTAGGAAACAGTACAATACAATATTACTTTATTACCCACATCTGGGAAAACACAGTCATGGTCCTAGATTTTGGCGGCACTGGTTATTTCAATAGAGCGACTACCGTCTGACCTCCGTAACCCTTTTTACAGGGAAACCAGATCAAGCTGTGTTAGTGGCCAATACTTTCAGTTTTTTCAGACTGCCTAAAGGCATCTGACATAACTTAACGACTGCCATCTAGCGGCAACAACCGGGACCGACGGCTTAAGGTGCCTTTCCCAAGCACGGATAAGTACGAGAATGAAAATGCGGCTAAATGTCGACCAATCCATCTCATTGTAAACTTACCAATAAAAATTCCAGTCAAATAGCTGTTATTTTTTTCTTTAGCTATAATGCTAAGAGCTTTAAGCTTAACCAAACTAGCAATAGGAGGGGTAATAATCTAGAATTACGAAATTACAAAGAGTCACAATGAATCTTTTGACTAGTCAAAAAAAAAAAGGTATTTTATCAAGTTACCAGTATTAAGAATGACGATACAAGGCAAAAACGGCGTTGGACATGCACAGAATCCACACATGTACCAAAACGCCAAGTAAGGGCCGATTTCATCAACTTCGCTCCTATCCAAGAGTAACTAATCTATGCATAAAAATGGATAGCAGGCACTTTTATTCTAGAGACAGAGGTAATAGAATACTGGAATTATACGTGGATTAAGAGTATATTCTCGGGCGGTGAAATGTAAACATCATTATACGAGAGTAAATTGCGTCATTATCCTTGGAATAAAATTTATCCGACTTTGGTGAAATCGGCCCTAAGTAGTATTATGGCTAAAATGATGATAATTTCCGTCATGTACAGATGACTCTGCTGGCAGCGGGGCTGCATCGTCAGCCAACGAGTCTTCAGCAAGCGGTCCTCAGGACTGGACCCCTGTTTACGACTGCTTTGACAGCCCCTACCGGCTGCTGTCCACCCCAGCGGGAGGACTGTCCAAAGGAATGCAGGTCATCTATTTTATGATCATCCATACTAATACTAGCTGTTTCTCGCACCTACGCCTGCGCCAAAAAGTAGCCTATGTTTGACTCCGGGTCTTCAATTATATTCATAACAAATTTAATAAAAACCTTTCAGCGGTTTGGCATGAAAGCGTACCACACAGACAGATAGACTAATATTATAAATGCGAATGTCTGTCTATCTGGCGGTTCTGTCTGTTACGCTTTCACGACCAAACCTCTGAACGGATTTTGATGAAATTTGGCATAAATATAGTTGATGACCCGGGGTCAAACATGAATACATTTTGACTAAGGCGAAGCTGCGGGAAAAAGCTAGTGGATTATAAATGCCAAAGTCTGTCTTAAACATAAAATTACAGGAGTAAGTGCGTATAATACCTTTATACTTCCGATTAATTAATTTCCTGTAATTTTATGTTTTAAATATGCAGTGCGTTAGTTTAAAAGTTATTCTGTCTGTCTGTTACGCTTTCACGGCGTAACCTCTGGACCGGTTTTGGTGAAATTTGGTATAGATATAGATGAAGACCCGGGGTCAAATATAGACTACTTTTTTAACGCAGAAAACAGCTAGTTTTTTCATAAAACTTAGACGTTACAATTTTAATATAAACTTCGTTAAACTGATCAGAAAAATGTATCACGAATATTATGTTTCGTTTCGTTCACGGCTTTTCAATGAAAATCCAAAATATCCAAATTGCACTGTGTCAATTTACATTGTGTACGTTCGCCACCATTTTGTTTCAACTTACTCAAAAACAAAAAAATATTATAAAAATATTACATGTCACTTTGACTTTATTACAGATAGAAACGATGCCTCGGACATAGAATAGCTTTAGTTTAGAATAGTGTCCAAATTGTAGGTACTTTTTGGAAACAACTAGACAGTGTTGTTTTTTTATTTAAGCTTTACAAAAAATACACATGTGTAAATTAGGTATTCTACTAATTTTAATTTTTTCTTTCATATCAATATTTTTATTTCTAGAAACAGAATTATGAAAGAATTTTTCAAAAATAAATAAGTTATAAGCCTTTCAAATTCGGTGGAAGGTGAAACTGTCAAAAAGCAAGAAAAGGATGCACTGTGTAAGCTGTGACGTCACTGCCACTCGGTTTCGTGGGTAAAAAAGAGATAGCAAGTCGTCCCCACCACTCCCACCCCTTTTCTTTTAGAGAAAACTTTAAAATCGAATTACTGCCTTAATTAACAACCAATTTTATTGTTGTTTTCAGAATCGGTTACTTTTTAGTGTATATTTTGTTTAGTATAATAATATTAATCAAGTATGAATACAGTCAAGTACCTTATTGTGCATTTGTCTGTCGTAGAGGATGCGTAGAGCTCTCGTAGACACTCGAAGACGTCGTAGCGCAGCGTAGCACATTGCTACGACGGTCTACGAGAGATTGCATTCATGGCAATTTTAGGGTTCTGTACTAAATTAAAACCGTCCGCTACTATTCGGCAGCCTGTGAATGGGCAGTAAGTACCGCGTGAAAAAATTAAACAGAGTAACTAAATTAGGACTGAAAAAAGCAAAATATGGGCGAGTAACATAGGAAGAAATTATTTTGAAAGAACCACACGACGAAGTATTGTTTTTTTTAATGATTGCTATTCTAATGATGCTTAATGAGGTCTGATGAGAACAGAAAGGATTTCAAGGAATCCTTGTTGCCTGGCTCTTGACCGATTTTCTTGGTTTTACCCTCCAAAACCCGAGTTCACCAATGTACGTTAAAAATATCAAACGTCTGTTCATAACGTTTGATGCTCACCATTCTAATCAAATAATTGACCCTTTGTTTGAAGGGCTGAAGTAAACAAAGCTAAAATTAATCAATGGTTAGGATATCGCTGAAACCGTCCTTAAACATATTTAAAAAATTCAGGAAATGGTGAAGAACGCAGTGAGTGAAATGCGTCGATACTACAGCCGCAAGGTGGTGGATGTGTTGATCAAGGTGACGCGGCGCTCGCTGGACCTCATCATCAAGCAGTTCTCCGGCGACAACCTTGATGACGGTGAGTCATCACGGTGATTCATCATCAGCGATCAAAAACATGGTTGATACAAATGAGTGAAAAATACAAACATGGCAAATACAATAAAACAGCACCTTTTTATGCCGATACGTTTAGCAGCGACTGGACTTCGTCATCAAGCAATTATCCGGCGGCAATCTTGATGACGGTGAGTCATCAGCTTGTTGACGGTGAGTCATCATCAGCGATCAAAAACCTGATTGAAATAAACCAACACATATTATGTCCAAACATTTTAGAGCGACTGGACCTATTCATCTAGCAGTTCTCCGGCGACAACCGTTATGATGATGAGTCATCAGTGATCAAAAACCTGGTTGAAATAAACCAGCACAAATGCCCGTACACTTAGCATCGATTGGACCTCATCCTCAAGCAGTTCTCCGGTGACAACTTTGACGACGGTGACCTTGATGCAACTGCCTCTGTGGTCCAGTGGTCGGATGTCGTGGGTTCGATTCCCACTGGAAGCATACTTAGTTTAGTTGTTTGCAGTTTGGTTAGGACATTGCAGGCTTGAATTACGTGATTATCTGAATAATAATATAATAATAATGAATCCGTGCTTCTGAAGGCACGTTAAGCTGTTGGTCACGGCTGCCATTAGGGGAATGTTAAAGGAACCACGTCAGAGGCCGACAGGCGGTTCCGAAAAAATCTGACACTAGGTGCTCAGTGTTGATTGACCATGTGATCCAGGGTGCACAGGGTTGATTGACCATTGAATTCACCTTGATAACGGTGAGTCATAACCTTAACTTTAAAAACCTAGTTGGAAAAAACCAGCAAGGACATTTTTATACATACCTAGTCACTAGACTGGACTTCGTCAGCAAGCAGTTCTTCGGCGTCAACCTTGATGACGGTCATCATCATCACCGATCACAAACCTGCCCATACATTTTATAGCGGCTGCATTTCGTTATCAAGCAGTTCTCCGGCGACAACTTGGATGATGGTGAGGCATCATGGTCTCTTTTAATTTATTTATAAATTTATAATGTACCCCATGCTTTGACGGCAATCCGCGCATTGTGATTAAGCGCGAATTAAATAATGCTAAAAAGTCTCAACCATTTAAAAAAATCAGAAAAGTTTTGTAAGGCGCAAGTTAACTTTTAGCGGGACGCTTAGAGGAGCAGTATCCGCGCTGTATTTTCCAAAATTTGTGTGTTTATGTGTGGTGTATGTTGTTGTGTTTGGTACGTAATAATGGTGGATATTATCACAGTGTTCGTTGACAAATAAAAATATTTTAAATAGAATTTAATTAACATTATTTATGACGCTAAAAATTAAAACACCGGAGGTACTTATTCCATGATGAAAACATTAATAGACTGTCCATCATTGAGAAATCATGACGTTCCTTTTTCAATGCTGTCCATCGATTTCGGGTCGTATGACACACTGATCGAGTTTGAGCATAGAAATAATCAAGTACCTTCCGTCACAATCTCCTTCCTCCTCATGGCCGCCTGGTATTCCGTTCACATCTACCCCTTGTTCTTGCATTTTTGACATGCGCCCTTTCGCCGAAGTAACATGGTTAAGTGGGTAAAAAACCTAAATATTCTTATTGCAATGACTGAAGGTAGAATATTGTGTAACAATAGAAAACGAATCAGTAACAATTTTGCCACAAAACAAATTCGATTTTAATATATTTGCATGAAACCACAAAAAAGTGTAATAAAAAGTATTTTCAATTTGTCTTACGGCCCTGGATACAAGTCCTTTAAGGCCTTTATAAAAAAGTTTTAAAATTGAATTGTCACCTGATGCATCAGAAAGGTGAACTAATGTGTTTTTTTTTCAACATGGCTTTTACTTTCATATTTAGCCAACAACAAGTAAAAATTCTAGAACAAAGTTGTTTGGTTAGGCACTCTTTTTTTGTATTTTGTGGTGGGCTATTTATTCGCAAAATATTCGAGAACAAGCGTGAGTTTTGGGTAGTGCGTTTCACTTCATGTAATTTTTTGCTTGTTACCAACATTTTTTTGCTCCTTGAAATCGCATATTTTAGTTTATATATTTAGGTTTTTTTGAAACATCACTTAGCTAGACTTCTGACTAGACGTCTAGATTCTTCTGACTGGACTCAACCAGATTTAACTACCGACTTGACTAACACTTGGCGGAAACATATTGTAGGACTAAAGAAAAACATTAATAGGGGCCATAATAATTGTATCAATGACACAGGTGTTACATAGATATTTCTGTAGTAAGTAGATACTTACCATACGATACTATATTTATTTTTACGTAATAATTGTTTAATTGTAATAAAAATATAATACCGACTTTTATGTATATTTTGTTCAGGTATAGTTATCATGTTAACAAAACGGAAAGCGTGTAAAATAGACAGCAATACATTTCTCAATATTACTTACAGTGGGAGGCATCAATTGAAATCGCCGCCTAGTTGTACCCGGCTAACGTAGCTAGTCTCTCTCACACAAGCAAGCCATCAATCACCATGGCAACTGAAACGTACTCCTGAACAATTATGGACGCCTAGTATAATCCCTCATTGCTTCCTTGTGCCGGTTAGATATTATTGCACATGCGCTTATCGAACCTTTCAAAATCGCATGCGTAATGCAAATGACACTCTGATTTCGATCGTATGTTAACAATTACTGGTTTTATATTCCTTTGGCTTGGTATTTACGCAATGTCGATCTTCTCGGCACTTATGAGATCCTAGTAATGATGCGGCTAAGAGGTAGCCAACGTTTGCGGCAATTTTGTGTTGCGTATTTTATAGAACCGTTGCGTTGATTGAGTCGTATCTCAATGAAAAATCTGTCTTAATTGAAATTAAGACCCTATTCTCGAATGTTTGTCAATGGAAAAATTATTTTTATAAACATACGCTATACTTTACAAAATGGTTTTTAGGCTCTGCAACGTGCGTTACCCAACACACCTAAAGTTTTATAGTCCCCTAGTAGGCTGCGGTCACCATTACCCATTGACTGGGCCATTTTGTTTAAAAAGAAAATTTTCTTTGTTGCCTTCCCAATAAAGGAACTTTCAACTCTGTAGCTCCTTTCACTCCTTTGTTCCGACAACTAGATAGACGGCTCTAAATCTAGGAAACATAAATTCTGTACTAATATATTACTATGATCAAATTATACTGATTCAGCTCACCCCACAATTTTGAGACTTGTGAGTGTGACTCAATTATACTATTATATATTTTTTTAACATTATTTATTACTTTATTGATTATGTACAACACATTGCCGATGAATAAAGTAGTACCTACTTGCGCTCTCAGCTTGTTTTGCAAAATTTGCAAATACAGAGACATGGAACCATTGAGCGAAAGAAATTGAAAATAGACTATAGATAAAATAATAAAATACCCATAGGTGTTTTTTTTTTGCAGACTTTCAGACGAAGCCGATTTTCCTTCTACACGCGGCGCTGATGATCCCTAATGTTTCTGTCAAACCAACCCTGGATGAGATCCAAGAGGTCCTGATTCTGGCTGGGAGACAGATCTCGGGTCTGTCCAAAGGAGTAGCCCAGTGGACTGGCGGGAAGACATCGAGGGTAATTATTTTTAACAAGCATTGTGAGACTACTACAGAACTATGGAATAAATAATTGAAAATTGGAGGATTTTGACCAGTCGTTATCGTATGTGTGAATAAAATTTTGTCTTATTGACTAAAAATAACTGAACGTTAGGAAATTTCGTCTATCAAGCGGTTTTTAACTTTATAGCAAACTAGCTGTTTCCCGCCTGCGTCAAAAAGTAGCCTATTTTGAAAACAGTCTTCTAACTTTAACCTGTATGGTGTCTTTATAAAAAGTAATTGATTACCTAGTAATATTTCAGTAAAGTATATTCGTGCTGCAATAAATCCGATGTACACGATTCATCTGACACCCAAACACAATTGCACAATACAAAAGCATGTTTAGAACATCAAATGTATTTTCATAATACATATGTTAATGAATCAGAAAATCGTCGAAACAGTTTGGTAAACTCAAAAAAACAAAAACGACATTTAAGTTCCGTACTGCTACAAAATAAAATTCGGTAGACAAATCAGTAATATTATATAACTTATTCCTAAACTTTGAATTTAGAAAAAATATCTAATATAATAATGCTATGTATTTTATTCTCACTTCCTACATGTGACGTTAATTGTCTTGTGTCATGTTCACCACCCATGTGTATGATTGTGTATCGTCCGCAACCACTTCGTGCTTGCATGTTCCAATTGCTACCTTTGATCACTCGATGTTGCTTCTACCTACCCTTAATCCTGCACGTTTCTGGTCCTATCTATGCTTGGGCGTCCCTCTGTGCCACAACCTTTAGGTTAGCTGGAAGAAGCTTGCGAGTCCTCAGTCAAATCAGCTGTTAGAGGTAGTCACGAGGATTGACGAACAGGTCGCATCAGTGGTGCCAATGTCGCAAAAGGCGATGAAGGTACCCGATGCGGCGAAGACGAGGAAGAAGCATTACAGACTGGAGTCAGAGGAGAAGCAGTCGTTCCCGTTCCAACAGAAGAACTTTTACAACTATGTGATGGAAAATAAGGAAATCGTGAAGACTCTGTCTTTGCTGTCAACGTGTTGCCAAATTATTAAGCCGGTGAGTTTTGTTTATGTTTACGACACTGCGTTAGAATTTTTTTTTCAATCCTGGTTGCTGTAGTTGCCCACCATAACCCGTTAAAGACGGCCTCAGGATTACCTATTTACAAACAAGATAACGGTAATTTAAAAATGTAAAAAACCCAAAATCCCGACTGCGTTTCCGTGCAATTTGGAAATGAAAAATCCACAAAAAATCCGCCATTTTGTTTTTATATGTACCCAGTGTCACTCTCACAGTAAATATGAATCCTGAATCTGAATATGATCCATCAATTTAAATCCATCGAGCCGTTCAGTCTGTAGAGCGTACCAAACAATTATACATACAAACATACCTACATACATACTCTCGAAAAACATAACCCTTCTTCTGTCGCAGTCGGGTAAAAAAATAAAGGGTTTTGGAAAGTAACAGCATGTGCTGTTACTTTACGTGGGTTTACTATAGGGCATACAACCTACTCAAGTATTTTAATGAGTCTGGAAAATACTTTACGTTATGAAAATAGAGTTATGAAAATACTACGATTTTTTTAAAGAAGACCAACAGCTTATAGGTAACTAACTTTAATTTTAGATACCTGATTCAATAATACTGATTAATTCAAATAAGTATGATTGAATCAGTGAATCATTTTTACATGTCGAACACTTACTTATTCAGGAATTGAACACACTTGTGAAGAGGTGGCGTCCATACCATTACTTATGGAAATGCGAGAAGACACTCCGACAGCTGTTGACGTGGAATCTCAACGACTTCGAGCTGTCCCTGAAAAGGCACAGCGAATTGGAAGCCAATTTGTCCTCGGAGCCGGACATTTTGGTCATTGGGAACTGCCTCGCTGTATCCACGGAGAAACTCAAACTAGGACTTACTACCGAACTAAAGAGTGAGTCTAATTCATGTAAATTTCAAACTTTTTAATGGTCTAGTCTTGTTCCACGCTTTAGCTGATAACTAATGACTATATGAAAGAGGTCGAGACGCGGTTTCGAAAAACTACCACAGGAATGTACAGATTTGGATTATCATTTCGGCACATGCATCCACCATTTCACCATATCCACCGTCTCCAACTTAGTTTTTATTAATCTCATAACCTACACAATATGAATGAATCACTGCTTAGTAACTAAATTAGACAGAAAATATATTTCAGACGGTACTCACCGAATAAGCCAAGCTATGCGCAAAAAATACAAGCGCGAAATGGACTATGTCTACGCAATAATGAACGATTTGGAAAGGAAGCTCGAGCGACCAATCCGCGACTTGGACGACGTCCGCACCGTCATGGAGACCCTCAAGAAGATCCGGGAGCAGGAGGTGGACATGGAGCTGAAGATTGACCCCGTCGAAGTAAGAACATCTGTTTTGGTTCACTGTTGAGCATTGTCCAAGCGACAATTGATCATATTGGCTAAGTTGGTGCGAAGATAAGTTAGCACAAGCACTCAGCATCTTTCTGCCACTTTAGACGGAGCTCGACAAATCGCAAAAGACCAAAATCTAACGAAGCAAATGACTTACAAGACAAATTGTCAACACCTTAAATTATCGCCGTTAAAAGATTGAGATTTTCTCTTAGTAAAAAGTTGCCAAATTCTGTACTAATAGTTTCTGAAATCAATTTGAAAAGTTTAGGTGTGATAACCTTACCATATTCATTTACTCAGGTCTTTGAGTAGAACTTCCACATAGAGGCTTTAATTCCAAACATCTAATTTTCTTTTTAATAAAAACAGGAAGCATTCAACATAATAACTCGGTACGAACTGCCAGTGAGTACAGAAGATCTGGAACAAGTGGACAATCTGCGCTACACGTGGCAACAACTGCAAGCTACGGCCCTAGCGTCGCAAGTACACTTACTGAACATGCAACCATCTTTCGCAGCAGACCTTAGGGCGAACTTGGATAGATTCAGGGAGGATAATGATGAGTACTGCCACGAGTACAGACACGCTGGTCCGATGCAAACAGGACTGACGCCAAGGGAAGCCTCCGATCGACTGATGTTGTTCCAGGTTAGTGATTTACATATTGACATATATCTTCCAGCCTGTCTAATTGGAAGTAATTAGGAGAGGCCTACGTATACATGGTCCAGCAGTGGACTGGCTGCGGCTGAAATTATGATGGATATTGAGAGTTGAAATCTGGGTTTACAGTTATCGGCGGTAAATAACATCGACAATAATCGCATTAAGTAAATAGATAGGTGCGTAAGAGATTTACAAAAAGGCCCATTTATAGCTAGAGTATCTACTGTACAACATATTCTTACATTCTTTGCGCATGCATATAAGTAAATAGTGTAGTATTTGTGAAACCCATACCTTGTTAGGACTAAGGAGGCAAGACCGCATTCATGAACGAGGTATTTTTTAGGAGTGAAAAATACTATATCATAAATATTTATTATCACAAAATTTGCCATTTGAGGCGACAAAGAACTGTAACGATGCACAAGCATCGTTCCTCCTTTCTCATGCCATCATTATTTATTACCACTTATTTAATTTATTTGTATCTTTTTATCCTATTGTTATTCTTACGTTCATCCTACCCATGTCTTGACCAAAGAAACATTTCTCCATAATATAGGTAACAGAACGTAAATTTCATAAAAAAATTTAAAGGATTGAGTGTTGTAAAGTATACCTATTATGAGTGTCGGTATTTTGTGTTTCGTACCCCGGTTTGTAAATAATTACTTACAAGAATTAATTCAATATGTGCATTGTAACATTACCAAAGAATATACTAACTTTAACTGCCTCGTAGGCCAATGTTTAAGTAGTTTGTCCGAAGACCAAGAGTTATTTCTAGAAAAGGAAAGAAGCCTCACTACTTACTCGTAGCAGTAGTACTAGTTAGTAAGTAATTAAAGACTATAATGTACGTAACTTTATGATATTCCTTTAGAATCGTTTCGACGGCATGTGGCGTAAGCTACAAACGTACCAAAGCGGCGAAGAACTCTTCGGTTTGCCCCACACAGAGTACCCAGAACTGGCCCAAATAAGGAAGGAGTTGAACCTCCTACAGAAGCTATACAAACTGTACAATGACGTCATAGATCGGGTCAGCAGCTACTATGACATACCGTGGGGTGAAGTCAACATTGAAGAAATCAATAACGAGCTGATGGAGTTCCAGAATAGATGCCGAAAATTGCCGAAGGGGTAAATTTATTTTATCTATAGATACCAAAGAGCATCGAAAATAAATGGTCCTTTCTCAATGATAGATACTTACAACGTTTTAAAAGTGAAAACTTCTTTACATGCATTTTTTATGAAAGGTATGTGAAATAGTTCATTAGCTCCACTCAAAACAAAACGCATCGAAACCGAACAAATACACAGCTATTGAAAAATTCCTATCTCAATGACGTATAAAATCGTATTTCGAAACTAGCTGTGCCCGCGACTTCGTCCGCGTCACATTCGATTACATACTTTTCTTTCTTTAAGATGCTACCGAACTCCTGCTTCGTTAGTCCTTATTATCCGCTGTTGCAGAGTTTCACAAAAAATGTTTAATTAATCTAATATTTTAAAAAAAGGTTGAGGATCTCACTATGTAAAATATTGAAACGGAATCCTGCTTCGCATGGGAGACAAAGTCAAACAATCGTGATATGTAAATGAACATTTCTTACCTAGTACTATTTTTGAAAAGTATGACTCGATATCGAATGATTCATTGGACATAAAGAAATGTTGCTTTCTCAAAGTCTGGACATAATCAGTGAGTCAAACGATGTTCTCTCGATTCTTCGACTCGACCACCATGTACGGTGAGTCATACTCATACTTCTCAAAAATACTTAGTTATGTTATAAGAATAGCTCTCCATCTGATGGCCGTCATAGAAACTATCACACTTGGATCACGATTCTATAGGTCTGGAGTTACATCCAATTATTTTCTATTGTCATAATTCATGAATCGAACGATTTTCATTCTACTCACCAATTTTGTGTGACTCATATATTCTACAAATAGGACTCCTGGATGTCCTATAAGGAGCTTACGGATGACAAACGGCAGTGGGTTACATGGTCAATTGACCCTGTACATCCTGGTGTCAGAATTTTTCGGGATCGTCTTTCGGCGTCTAATGTGTGGAAGTCGGATATACGGCTTAACGTGCCTTCCGCAGCACAGAACGTCATTATTATCAGAAAATCAGGTGATTCAATCCTGCAGTATCCTAACCTAAGCAAACTGAAGTGCTTGCTATTTTTGTGAAGCGAGACTTCTTCGATATCCAATGATTTTCATTCGTCATAATCGGTGAGTCCCTTTTTTATTCGACATATGAGTCATAAATAGGGCTCCTGCAAACAACTTAAAAAAGTATCCTTCCCTCCTGGGAGTCGAACCCACGACCACGATGATAGATAAACACCTTTTAACAACTGAACCACCACGGAGACAGTGTTTGACAATATTGCTGACAATAGATGAATAATGATGCTCCGTGCTTCGGAAGGTACGCTCAGCCATTGGTTCTGTCTGCTATGAGTTGGTTCTTATGGGAACTACATCAGTAGCCGAGAGGTGGTTCTAAAAACTTTAACACCAGGGTGCGCAGTGTCGATTGAACATGTAACCCACGCGAAATGAATGACTGAAAGTCACATTATAGAACCCAAGTCAGAGACCTAAGGCGTTTCCAAAATATAGTAAGCACGCCATACGCTCTTCAATATATTTATTAATGATATTGAACATTGCTTTCACTCAAGTCAATTACTCTGCTTCGCAGATGACATGAAGATATTTTCTACTATATCTTCATCGGCTGATTCATATGCACTTCAAGATGATTTGAATAGACTTGAACATTATTGTACTCTAAATGGTCTTGATCTAAATCCATCTAAGTGTTGTATTGTTACATTTACCAGAAAGCTACATTCAATCCCAACAACTTATACATTAATGCAAACATCTCTGCAGCGATCTACATCTATACGAGACTTGGGAATATATCACGATACTAAACTCATTTTTGAATCACATATAGACAAAATAGTTTCTAGGGCTCTTAGATCGCTTGGTTTTGTACTGAGGTGTTCATCTTCTTCTAAAAACTTAAAAATACTGAAAATACTATATTGCACTTTTGTCCGGACTCATCTGGAGTATGCATCGCAGGTATGGAACCCTATGTACAATATTTATGTCGAACGTATCGAAAATATTCAACGAAAATTCATGAAATATTTATGTTACCGCCTTAAACTAAACTACAAATCGGATAACTATCGAGACCTATGTAAAAATCACCATCTAATACCTTTGAAGGATCGCCGTGATGTCGCTGACATAATTTTCCTAATGAAGATTGCTTCTGGTGTAGTTGACTCTCCAGAACTCTTAGCTAAAATCAATTTATTAGCTCCCCCTAGAATTTTTCGATTTAATCCTCTTCTCTACGTACCAAATGTATCAACAAATTATCGGCAGAATTCATATTTATTGCGCGCGAGTAATAATTTCAATATTTTCTCCAGGACATTGGATTTGGATTTATTCACCACAAGCATAGCCAGAACAACTTTATGAACATTTACTCCAGTACCATAGAATTTTTCTGTTGTGTTTTATTTAAGTCTTAGAGTTAAACTTTCTTATTATTCTTTTTCTATTTTGACCATAGCAATGTTGCGACTAATGTTTTGTTAGATCTCATACTTATTATGTAGTTTTCTCACAATTGTGGCGTGTGTGTGATTACTATTCAACTTTTGTTAAGCTATTTTGGATCTATCTGTGAGGACCTGTAGTGGCTCACTTGCTTTATATATTTTTTACCTTACTACCTTTATACAAAAAAAAGCTGTTGGTCTTCCTAATAAATAAATAAATAAATACATTTCAAGTGTCAATTAAGTTAGTCGGTTGTCCTACGGGAACTGGTGAAAAATTCGGGATTAATTTCCTAATTTCTAAGTTGGACCTCTAGCAACACAAATGTGAAAACCGCGTTCAATTCTATGCAATAGTTTTCGCGTATTCAATGTACAGACATCGACCTGTTACATTTTTATTAAATGTATAGATTAGAACATTAAAATCGCCTCTTAAATAGTATGTTTAATTTTTTTTTTTTCATAAAAAGAATATTAAATTCCTTTAATTAAACCCGCCTGAACCCAATATGTAGTATACGAGTCAAATAAACAATATCTTTGGGTACCTACACGTCAGTTCGTTCAGCTTCCGTTGACTTTGTAGTGAAAAAATGCTTATACTTTTGAGTACTACACCGATATGATATAGCTATTAATTTGTTCAAATACATTTTCTTTCAATACATATTTGAATACCATCTCCTAGCTTGTGAGATTCTGGTACTTCATGAAGGATTTTAGCCTACGCATTTTATAACAGTTTATTTTAGATATTACTCTTTTAATAAAAACGGGCGTCGGGGGATTTTTTTATCGTTATTCGGTATTCTTCGTTTCAGTGACGTAATTCACATAAAATATAGTAACTGAATTTGGATTGGTTGCCGCTAGTGGAATTTCTACCTTGAGCTTCCTCCAGCGTAACTGAGAAGTTCTGTTGGTTCATGTTGACCTTTAAATACTAAGAGGAAATAAAATACTCACACCCGTATTCTTAAACCTTCACTCGAACTCGACTCAACCTTACTCCACCTCATTGGTATGATAAGTCGTCACAAGCTTCCTTGATTTGAGATGATTTTTCATTGGAGGTGAGTATCGAACTGTCAAATATAAGGTTGGTCGAGAGGTACCTTGAGGCGGCCTCGAAAGTGGTTATAAATCAGATATTTGCCACATTTTGCCTCGTTAACTATTTAATTTATTTATTTTTTACTCTATTCTTTTGTATTTTACAATTTTTGTGCTTCGGATTGTTATTATAACCTGTATCTTTCCTCATTGGAGGTTGCTCAAGCAATCAATTAAGAATGTCATTTTCAAGGAAAGTTCGAGGACTTCCTTAAGGCGCCCTCGAATGAGTTTGAGTGAACGACGTTCTTAAGGTTATGTTTAAGAATACGGGGGTTAGTCTGCTTATACCACTGAAAAAGAAACTTGTTATTTATCTTATGCCTACCTGTGTATAGTATTGATAGAAATAATAAATAAAAAATGATTGACATATTTCGTCCCACTGCTGAGCAAAGGTCTCCTCTATCTCTCACCAAACATCTTTGTCCAAGGCCTGTTGAAAGACGTAAAATATAAAATAAAATGAATAATAAATAACTTGTAACCAAACTTAGCTTGCGTTTTCACCTGCAAGAAAACTTTGCAACAAAGCTGATGATCCTTCCGCCTGCAAACGTAAACACTGCATCAAATCATTGTTTACATTTAAAATTGCTCTCGTCTATAAATTTTCATTTGCAAGTTGATTTCTAACAAAAAAGCCGAATTTACACCAGCAAGAAAACTTCTGCTAGAAATGTCTGACAGTCTGTGAGACAGTTGCAGGTAGACTCCCATGCAAAATCCAGTCAGTCACTAAATATTTAAAAAAAACGCTTTTTGAGAGTGGTTTATTTTCCCTTATTAAACGCGCTGTAAAAGTTTAGCCAATGTTTACAAAATAACTCTGTACTTTCATTTGCAACTTAATGTCGAATAGGTATTTCTAGCAGAGGTTTTATTGCATGTGTAAATGCGTCCTAAAGACATTACTAGAAAGTATTTTTGCAGGTATAAAGTATGTTGTTAAATATTATGTTATATATTTATTTATTTATTAGCACACAATACAGATTATAATCATTATATTCTAAAGGTTAAAAGAATGGCCAGCATTCTTCGCTCTCAAGAAAACTATAGACGACTTTAACGACATGTGCCCCCTCCTGGAGCTGATGGCCAACAAGGCCATGAAGCCTCGCCACTGGCAAAGGATCATGGAGGTCACCAAATACAACTTTGACCTGGAGAATGAAGATTTCTGCCTGAAGAACATTTTGGAAGCACCCTTGCTTCCGAATAAAGAAGACATTGAGGTCAGTTGCTTTCCTTTACACAATAACTATGCTCAACTGGTTGCCGTGGGTTCTTTTTCTACATCAGAGATCCGGTACAACTGACATAAAGGGATACCAACGTGTCAACCTGGAATCACTTTACAATTAATTGTTTTGTAATCCAAACCATAGAATAGTAATGTTTCTGTCGTTAAATTGATCATTTCATCATTTAGCATTCAACATGTAATACAATCTCATCATAACGTCATTTAATGACATGGTCATCCACATTTGACCAGATGATTATCTTTTACGTTCGAAACATAATTTTAAAATATATGTTTTCAGTTACATAATTAAAGAATTATCATTACTTAAATTTAACTTTTGTTTTCACACAAATACCTATTCTTCGATTGTTTGCTCACTGCCATGATAGTGTTAAAATGTTAACAATTTTTGATTTGATTTTTGGCCAGAACGTGATGTAGTCGGGTAGCATAAATACAAAACCGGCTACAACACAGACAGGCGAACGAAAAGACTTAAAAATTAAAAACTTTGTTCAATCTCATATTTACCCGACTATAGCAGTGCCAAAGGGTAGGATTATATTCTTAGCAGTCGATGTACCGATTTAAATAAAATTTCAATGTGACCGAATTGAAAGCACATCATTTTTAACATTAATTCAGAAGTGACGGAGTTATTAGGTACCAAATAATAAAAAAACAGTTATAAACAAAAGAGTTTTGAATTTCGAAAAATTATCTAACGTTATTAAACAAATGGGTGATTATGGGTATTATGTATAGTAGCCGCTTTTATATTGACTTATAAATAAATGCGGCTGCACTACAGACGCTCTGTGTTTCGAACAGACTTTGCCTACTCTAAGCCGTCCGCAAGATTATGCT
The DNA here is from genome assembly GCA_947363495.1 of Euzophera pinguis. Classification (NCBI taxonomy): domain Eukaryota; kingdom Metazoa; phylum Arthropoda; class Insecta; order Lepidoptera; family Pyralidae; genus Euzophera; species Euzophera pinguis. The sequence goes on from OX376154.1 coordinate 4,072,577, forward strand.
TTATGCAGCACAGACTATGGGTGTCTGTGTTGTAGCCGCCTTTAAGATTTTTCATTGGCGAATAATGAAACAAAAGCGACTGCACTACAGACAGACAATCTGTGTTGCAGCTGGGGTCGGACAGACTTTACCTACTTTTAACCGTCCGCAAGATAATACAGCACAGGCTATGGGTGTCTGTGTTGCAGTCGCGTTTGTATTTACGCAATCGGGCATTTGATATTATTATACCTAAGAAAAAATGTCGGAAGTTCATTGATCTGGTCGGAACACATCATGAAAAGTTGCATTTGATGATATATTATTATATATCGTAAAATGCAACTTTTGACTATTGTCAACCAATCATGAAATGATTAATTCTACGGTCTGACGAAGACACCTCTATATTATTATGATTATTATGTAAGTATAGGTACAGTATACTTATCATGTAAATCTCCGTCTAGAGTCTCATCAACAGTATAATGTAAAATTAAACAATCTTTAAGAAAAACGGACAGGCCCAAACTGTTAAATAGTCCTCCATCCAACCTTAACGTAGGTCAAGAAAATTCATTTGTACTAGGATACAAGAAACGTTGAAGACATGAACTGCCAATACATATATAACCCAAGGTGAACTGAATTTTTGTACTGTCTGTGTCTCCAGACATGAAAAATTTAAGAAGATATTTTTTATACCCTTGAATAGGCGAACATGCATATTGGCAGGTGGATTGGATACGGTAGCCCATGGACGCCCGCAACACCAAGGACGTAACGAGCGCGTTGCCAAACCTGAAGCAATTTTTTCACGCCCTTGTTCCTCGTGCTAATGTATTGAAGATGAATTTTATCTGGGGTTTTATCTATGGCAATGTAGATAAAATTGCAGAGGTTAGAAAAATTGGGAATATTGCAGAAAAATGCAGATTGAGAGAGAAATTATTGATATCAAAAATACAAATTTACTCATTTTTCGACATTCGTCATTAATGGCTAACTTCGCGACGTCACAATAAAACTTCCTCGCTCGTCCTGAATTCCTAGTACTCTAACCTGAACATCCGTGTAGCGTGTACATAACAAGCCTTGTCATGTCATAACTATGAGACTGATTAAAACGCACGGGGTCTGAGGCCAGGTGTTTAAAGGCTTTGTAACTACACTACAAAGAGGAGTTCTAGAAAAAATGGGATGCATTTTACCTGAATTTCTCAGTTCTCTCAATGTCAGTGAGTTGTTTATAATTTCTAGCTCTGTAACTATGTAGACTTTTAAGGCTTACCAACTGCAATTCAATAGAAAGCTTACTTTTTAGAAAAAATGTTATATTTAGTTTGTGTTACTAGTTAGTTCATCCGCTACTAAAGCTGATGGCTTGAAAAAGATGTGACCGTCACCGTCCACTGTCATCATACAAAGATGTTTTTAGAATTCAATGTCGCTTGTACATTTTTAGTCAAGTCACAGTGGATATCAAAGGAAATTCAGAAACGGTATGCCACGTGTCACAGTTTAATTAATTATTACAAAGCAAGGTGCGTAACTGGCGTAATGATACTTACAATGATTTTTAGCACTAACTTCCCTATGACCAGGCTAGCGGCTGATCACAAGTGAAATTATGAAATCATGACACATTGGCGTTCCCTGGACTATTAATAAATATTAAATTTTAAAAGGCTTAAAACTACTTTTTCTACCAATATGTTTCCCTAGTATTACAATTAATGTTTGAGCCACGTGGTTGAAGCATTGTTGCCGCTCAACTCGCTCAACTTCCAGGCCCAGCCGCCAATTCTCCTCTCACATAATTTATTTCAATTTTGTGTGATGATGATTAATTATCACTCATTCTGCGACCATTTCATCACCATGATGTTTTCATTTGTAGATTTTTCATTTTCGGACAAACACATACAAATTCTTAACTTTTTCAAACGACACATTTACTGAACGTAATTAATTGTTGACGTTTTAAGTTTTGACTCAAGGTAACTTGAACAGTATTGACCATTACATTAACAGGGTCGACTAGAAAGAAGGTATGCATTATATTAATCTATTATAAAAACGTCTAAACAAATAATTTTGTGCGTTTGATAGACAGAATCAACACTATTCAGCCCATGAAACCTGTCTGCGGATAAATGCGTGGTTCGATTTATCCGCTATAACACTAGGGCGTTAGGAAGCCTTACAGATTCGTAGGGCTTCTGAAAAGGATAGGCATACAGTTAGAGCAGAAAGCCTCAATAACACGCGAGACAGAAGCATAACAATCAACTCCTAGCTCCTCCTACATTAAAAGATACTGCCCACATTTGGAAGATGTTAATTTAACTACCATCCAAATAAAAAACGTTCCCTTTTACGTCGATTCCCATAAGGTCGCTATGTTAGGTATGCAAAATATTTATCGTATAACAAACGAAAATTAAAAGAGTAAAAACATGAGACAGACAGACTTATAATTAATTTTAGAACGATTCAAATATTTCTGAACATATGTTTTCACCTTATCTTCATGAATCTGTACACCGTGTGATGTTACAGAAAATAACTAAGAATAATAAGTACTTAGCTTAGATTAAAAATTGGTCTCCGCGGCGCTACGCGAGACCAATTATCCTGCATCAGAAGCCGAGAGACGGTTCCGCAAAACTCTGAAACCAGAATGTATAATGTCGATTGATCATACAACCCATTAAGCCTTGTGGCTCGTGCCGCTCACGAACATGCGAGTAAGTATATTTTAAAAATATTGTGAGCAAGTAGGATCATATTTGCCCTTTTTCTAATGAAATAATATTTATTTTCTTAGTATTTTTTTAGTGTCACACCGGGTGCCAAATTCCATTCTCTGTATATTCATGGAATGCATCGACAAATCGTCATGTCTGAAAAAGTAAATTTAACCGCTACACGTGCCAGCGACGGGCTTTTTAGGGCAGCCGAATACCAGGGAGACATGAAAATCTAGGAATTTGACTGTGATACTGACCTGCAAACATAGTGCTCCGTACAAATCTATAGCATGTGTTATTGTTATTAATTTGTAGTGTGTAAGAAAGTGTAAATAAAGAAATGCGTGTGGACTTTTTTACAAGGGTCTTACCATACGCCCATAATCTATACATCTGACAGTATTCCACTAATGTAGCATTACTTATCAAAAGAAGAGAACTTAGCCAAAATCGTAACTGCCGTAAATATTATTACAAAGCTATGGATTTAAGATGCAATAAGGAAAAACGCTGAAATCAGGATGAGATAAATGCAGAGAAGTAGGCTTACGTAACGACGCTTCACCACCAGATTGATCTTAAGGTTAAGTAGTTTTCTGGAGGTTTTTAGGACCCATAACTCAAATTTATTTATTTCAAGAAATTATTAAATCTATCAAACATACTTGCTACCAGACCAAGCAGGCCTAAGATTTCCCTACAATAAATCGACTCAAAATCCGCAGGACATCTGCATATCGGCCATGAAAGAGAAGGACATAGAAGGGAAACTGAGACAGGTCACCAATGAGTGGTCAGTCCACGAGCTGACCTTCCAGACGTTTAACAATCGTGGTGAACTGCTCCTTAGGGGCGACACCACGGCCGAGACTATCGGGGCGTTGGAAGACAGCCTCATGATACTGGGCTCGTTGCTGTCTAACAGGTAAGTTAGTTTTGGTGACTGTGAAGGAAATAACAATAGCACTCAATTGTTATCTACGTCGAGAGGCGTTACTGTCAGCGAAAGTGTTAAGTAACGTTCTCCTTTATTGCCTTTATGTCCTTTTTGGATTATGTTTCTCATAAAGTCATCATGTCGTATTAAATGTTTTAATAGAATAGGCGAACAAATTTTATTATCTTTATAAGTGAACATTCTGTCCCTCTTAGCCAATTAGCTGCGTCTTGAGTAAGGTTGCATATGTCTTCTATAGATCCCGCCAACCTGTTCAATACACACCAAAGGTTTCATGGCAGATTTGGCTGCTGGGTCTGCAGTTCGAGCAAAAGTTCCAGAAACCTTTAAACTCCATTAATTTTTCCAGCTGGTGTTAATATCAAAGTGACAGAGACTTTAGACTAAGATGGAAGGAGGGTTACGAGGCTTGAACCTGGTTGTCAGTGGCCGGCAGAACTCAGCATGTGCAAAGAGTAACAGGCAGGAGGGGGACTTTCTCCGCTTCTCACTTTAGTGTTTCTTTTTCTGCGAAGATGCGGGGGAGCTATGTGTAGGTACTAAAATGGGCAACCAATAGTTAAAGCAGTTGAGTCTAGGTCCACCTTGTGTACATAAATAAATAATAATAATAGATAATAAAAATATTCATGTACTTTCTACAATTTGGTGCAATAAAGAGTTATTTATTTATTTTACATGAGCACTATTTAGCCAAAACAGGGAATATTCAGGGGGTATTCAACTGCGCAGTACACCAAAACGAGAGCATTTGTGCGTAGGCAGGTAGCAGAGGCACCCCAGATTGTGCCACATAGCTATGTGGACTGGTTCTCTGCCTTTTCGCAGAAATTTTTTTCTGCCGATTATCATTTGACAACTTACTTTTCAAAGAGTTTTATTTTGCGGAATAATCATTTGCCAATTTTTCTTATGATTTTGTTTTATTTCCCAACCTCGCAGTCGCCAACTGTACGTTTGGTCTGCTTTTTATAATGACAGCTTTCAAAATGCAAACTTTTAAGTAGCGTATGTTTTACTTAGCGTAACATTCATTCAGTTGTTAATTGTTTAGCAAATGTTATATTAAGTAGGGTTTCGTTACAAATAAAAATGTCATGAAATGTAACATTTTGTGACAAAGTCGAACGTGGTCTGAAGATAACCTACCTAATGACTTTTCCATAACGTCGGTTCCATGACCAAGGCGATTATTCAGAAAAATGTACGAAAAGGTAACTGTTACACTGACGAATCGTTATTCATCTAAAAGTTGTTTGGCCTAGTAAAAGACTTGACAAATAATAAATACCCCAAACGTTTTGTGTCATTATAATAATCAGTTAATCAAATAGTTGTAATACAGTGAAAAAAGGTGAAACATTGGTTGGCAAGTGATAATCAGCGAAACAATTTTCTGCAAAAAGGCAGGATACCGTATCCGACACATACGTAACAAAAAATAATAACGTGTAGTACTTTCTTAGCAGCCTTGTACATCAACGGAAAGATTGTAAGTTACCTACCACACGACTCAAGAATCTAACCACTATTTTCTTTCAGATACAATGCTCCCTTCAGAAAGCAAATCCAACAATGGCTTTACGACCTTCAAAGCACCAACGAGATATTAGAACGCTGGTTACTAGTCCAAAACATGTGGGTGTATCTCGAAGCCGTCTTCGTAGGCGGCGACATCGCGAAACAATTACCAAAAGAAGCGAAGCGATTCTCGAAAATAGACAAATCTTGGCAAAAAATCATGCAAAGAGCACACGAGACTCCTGGCGTAGTCTCCTGCTGTGTTGGAGATGATCTCCTGAGACAACTATTGCCACATTTGCAAGAACAACTAGAACTTTGCCAGAAAAGCCTCAGCGGTTATTTGGAGAAGAAAAGGACAATGTTCCCGAGGTTCTTCTTCGTGTCAGACCCGGCATTGCTTGAGATATTAGGACAAGCGTCCGATTCGCATACCATACAGAACCACTTACTGTCTATATTTGACAACACTCGCTACGTTAAGTTTCATGACATAGGTAAGTGCATCCCTTTACCTAGCCATGTGCCCCGCGTTTTCACTCGCCCACCTTATAGACCGTCACAAAACATAATAAACATTCAGTTTATATGAACTAAAACACTTTAGACTCTTTCGCTTATTCATAAAAATAAACGTTCAATAAGACCAAGTTAACTAATTTATGTTTCGTCTTGTTCTTTCACGTCATAAATAGATAAGACAGAAAGGGACTAAGCATATTTTAGTTAATGTAGGCTTAATGAATAATAAAACAAGTCCGCCTTTTGTTGTAACCTGTATTCTGATACTATGTTCTTTGTGTACAATAAAGATTTTTACACACATACATACAAAATATCTTTGTTGCCCACATACAGTAACAAATAATTTAACATTTACAAAGACTTCAACATAACATGAGCAAAGGCGGACTTATTGCTAGGCAATCTCTTCCAGTCAACCCTTACGGTGAAAGAGAAACAGTTAAGAGTTAGGGTGGATAGAGACAGGGATATAGTTGAAAATATAAACATTCACAAATATTGCATATAAAATAAACATACATAAATAACTTACATAATGCAACATTCATACGTACTGTATGAATATCTAAGCAAAAATAACAGCAGTATCAAGTCAAAGAGAGTGACCGATTGTCAATGTGAAAGAGTCAGAACATTTTTTACACTTAAAATTGGCTAAAGATTTTTATGAATATGGAGGTATCTCAATTTTGTCTTGGTTATACAAGAACTTGATTATGTATCTATTCTTATTATGTTTTCTATTAAATAGAAGAATTTCACAGATAAAAATAAAGTTGTCGCCGTTTCCTCTCTTGGGTCTGCTGGAAGAGATTTCTTTTGATTTAAGCAGTACCCTTGTACTAATGTATATTCTATGTTGTATCCTGTTCGATTTACAGTGTACATAAATTTGGTAAATAAATCAGCGGTTTTATAATTATTTTCTTATTAGAAATGTTTACTATTTTTAGCTATTTTTTCGTGAAAAAAATTTGCAATAAGAAATTTATTTTGTAGACAAAGTATCAGATATTTATTTTAGGGACAAACAACTCGCCATCATGCTCATTATCATAGTTTATTTATGTTTTGTACGTAATTAGTTAACGGCTCCATTAGCAAGCATTTCATTTTTTTGTGTTGTTTATTTGGTTTTAATAACAAGTCTGTATCTACCTAGAGAAATCAAAACAATACAAACTAATTATGTTTCTATGGACACCAACGCTTGCCTTTTTTTATTAGACTTGGACAAAATCAATCATCAAAAATGGCAGATTTCTGCTCTTATTATCCAATAATATTGCCACTAACAGTCAGTAATCATGGTTATGGCAGGTGTCCGAATCTCTATTACAATAGCCTAGTTTAAATCCATCCAAACTTCATAATCATAACCCATTTTATTCTTTTCACTCATTAGCAATAAATCCCCCTCTTGCCTAGACCTGTTCATGGAAATGTCATCTATTGATATAGCCGAGAACGGGTTTGGGCAGGAGTACCACATGACATCAACTTGTCCAAAGAGTCTCTGCGCGTTGGATCCATATCCCCGCGCAAGCCTCTCAAAAGACCGGGTTTAACCCGTGATCCACAAAGGAGATACAAATAATAATACAAAATATCTAAACTTTGCCCACGAGGTTACCGCCATGTGGGATGTTGATTTGACTAGCATTGTGCCGATAGTAGTATCTGCGAACGGCCTAATAGCAAAGAGTCTAAATCAATACCTAGTTAGGCTCTCGCTAGGTGGTTGGATCAAGGGACGGATACAGAAAGCAGTCATCCTTGACACGGCACAGATTGTGAGGAGGTTCCTCACTTTGGAGCCCTGACCACCGGCAGCTTGAGTCTTGACTCCCCTTTTTTATATACTTATTAGGTTGGGGAAAATGTTTCTTCGCATTTTTTAAGAAAATTCAAAACATTTTTAAATTAGTTTATTTACATTTAACTAAAGTATGTAGGTGCCATTTTATTCGATTACTTTTTGCCATCTTGTAGGAGATAATATCCCATTGTCATAGAAATTTTTAAGGCTTCTGATCAAAATACCGCGACAAGTGGTTTTGGCAGTCCTCTCGTGATGTTAACCTGACACTGCCTAAAGAATTCTGAAGAGACCGAAACAGGTGGAAATCTGAAGGTGCAAGGTTAGGACTATACGTCGTATGCATTAACACCTCCCAGCCAAACTCTCTTAATTTTTGCCGAGTGGCTAAAGATGTGTGAGGTCTAGCGTTATCATGACGAAAAAGCCCACCCTTTCTGTTGATTAAATCTGGCCGCTTTCTTTCAACTTCTTGCTTTAATCTCATCAGTTTTTCCCAGTAGAGTTCATAATCGATGGTCCTTACTGGTGGTACCAGCTCATAATGAATAATGCCCTTCCAATCCCACCACACACACAGCATCACCTTGTTGCGAGTTAAGCCGGGTTTCGCCACAATCTGTGAAGCCGACCGGCCTTTGACCACGACCTTTTTCGCACGTTCTTGTCGTACGTGATCCACATTTCATCACCATTTATCAGCTTCTTCAAAAATGGTTCGGTTTCATTACGTCGTAATAAATAATCACAAATGAGTACACGGTTCATTATGTTTCTTTCAGTGAGCTCGAGAGGTACCCAAGTATCCAGCTTTCTTTGTGTACCCAGTTTTTTTCAAATGCGCCAAAACTGTTTTGTGGTCAATTCCCAATTCTTCAGCTACGTAGTAACTACAGATATGCCGATCTTGCTCTACTTTTTCAAAAATGGCATCCATTTTATCCGTAATAGGGCGACCACAGCGACGTGCATCTTTGACATCAAAATTTCCGGATTGAAAACGCTTAAACCAAATTTATGCTACTCTCACAGACACTGCCCTAGGTCCATAAACATCGCAAATTTTTTTTTGCGGCTTGCGTTGCATCATTTGTTGTATTTTTTTACCTTTTTTGTAGTAAAATTTTAAAATGTATCGAATTTCTTCATTAGATTCACTCATCTTGACAGTAAGAAAAACAAATCACACATTTTCCTAATTTGAATTTGGAATAATGTTCTTTAAAATTAAAATTAATGTTCTTTTAATGATACCAAAACCAGCCAGATACAAATAGTATTATAGCCAAAGAGATTTTATTACAAGCTCATACATAAAGCGACGAAACATTTTTTAACAAAGAAAAGAGAATAAAAAAAGAGATAATAATAAATCAATCAAATGAAATCCGGTGGTTTTCAGTTCTTCTTCATTGTCTAATTTCATAGAACCACGGAAACAGGTCGTCTCTTCGTCCTAATACAAAGTCAGAACGTTTCCACAGAATATAACAAGATGATCGGCATCGTGTCGTCGGAGGGTGAGGAGATAAAGCTGGAGCGGCCAGTACGGGCCGAAGGGTCGGTGGAGACGTGGCTGACGTCTCTACTGCAGTCCGCGCAAGGCAGCCTTCACGCCATCATCAGGAACGCGGTCGCCTTCATCAACGACCCGGCTTTTAACCTGCTGATGTTCCTCGATAAAATGCCCGCACAGGTATACACTACTAATCCCACAGATATACTGTAAAGACAATCTAGAATGATGATGGCCAGAGCGGGCTTAAGTGCATTTATTTAGTGTGTTTTACAAAGTTAGAGTTTTTGATTATGTGGTTTCTCATAATCACTAGGTAACAGTCGAGACCTATCTGAGACACAGACTGATCTTTACTACCAGACAATCATGTATAATCACCCAGAGATGGAGGTCAGACGGCATTCGCTCCATTGTTATAACCGCAGTGCCGCTAAATCAAGGACCATGACTTACGCGGACTCTTAAGATTCCATGCGTAAGCTAGTAGGAATTAGGAACTAGGAAAGCACGCTTGGACGAAGAAGAAGACAATCATGTGATTCAAGCCTGAAATGTTATAACCTAACCAAACTTAGAAAACAACTTAAGAAAGAATGCTTCTAGGAACCAAACCCATATCCCCAAATCTTGTGGCAAACACGAGAACGATCACCTCTTACGCTGATTAAATAGTAAAAGATATTTCTCCAGGTAGGCTTGCTCGGCATCCAAATAATTTGGACAAGGGATGGCGAGCTGGCTTTGATGCAGGCTCGGCAGGATAAGAAGATAATGACGGAGACCAACAACAAGTTCCTGGAACTGCTGAACACCCTCATCGACCAGACGACGCGGGACCTGCTCAAAATTGAGCGCATCAAGTTTGAAACCCTCATCACTATACACGTGCATCAGAGGGATATATTTGATATGTTGGTAAGCTGCCACATCGCCGTGTGTAGACCCCTTAGAAACACACTATTTCTCATCTTCACTTTGTTCTACTTAAATCTTGTCCATTTTATTACTTACTAGCTTTTTCCCGCAGCTTCGCCTGCGTCAAAAAGTAGCCAATGTTTGACCCCGGGTCTTAAACTATATTCATACAAAATTTCATCAAAATCCGTTTAGCGGATTGGCCGTGAAAGCGTAATAGACAGACAGACTTTCGCATTTATAATATTAGTAAGGAATCTTCTTGGTCCATAGTTATAATCTCGCATTGAGAAAGAAATTTTCACTGTGTTCAAGTCCGATTCTTTTTGACATAGTTTTATCTATGTCTTTCATTCAGTCACTCTCATTTTTAAATTTCTTTTAAGTTTTTCTACCTTTAATTCTGTTTCATGTCTTATCACTTGGTCCGATCGTTTTTAACGGATACTTTTTATTTTCTTTAGGTTCAATGGATGTACTCTTACTACATTGGCCATTTCAGCTATCACTTCACACAACTAGCATTTCGATGTTAGTCTCAAGGTTCTTACCATTCCTATTAAGGATAGTTGGTTAAATACTGAGATTTACTGTTACTGTACTCAAGTATGTAACTTCATCATGAGACTTCATACCTCTATTTACACCATAGATTTAGAACTTTTTACTATTTCCACTGACAGTGTCGTCTCAACGTGCGATCAGCAACAGACTTCGAGTGGCTGAAGCAATGCCGGTTCTACTTCAAAGAGGACGCCGACAAAACGTGGATCTCAGTGACTGACGTCACGTTCACGTACCAGAACGAGTACCTCGGTTGTACTGAGAGGCTGGTCATCACACCGCTGACTGACAGGTGGATATTGGGAAATTATATGTTAAATCTATTGGGTAATGTCACAAATGGAACAATCAACAATCAGAGATCTGAATTTCCTTGTACTTCTTTCTAACAGCTGGCTGATTTATACAGCCACGGAAACCATGGAGACCAATAAAAATAGTTCTGGATATTTAGGTTCTTAATTACCCGTGTAACTAAAACCATTTACACAGAAATACTGCATAAACAATTAAGGAGACAAAAAAATATGTCTCCTTGATTGTTCCGTATGATGATCCCGCGATTGATAAGGTACATTAAGCCTTTGGCACTGGCTGTTGTTTTATATGTATTTGCCGAAAGGCATTTTCGTAAATCTCGGATACTAGAGTGTAGTGTGTACACGAATGGGCCATGTAACCCACTCGAAATGAAAGAATGATTGGATTATAAGATTTCTTTTCTTGCAGGTGTAAATGTGCTATTTAAGAACTTTTACGAGCTTTTATCCTTTCTTCAGGTGCTCCATAACGCTATTAGTTTTTATTTGCAAGTTGCTAAACAGACTGTCAGACAGCAATACTAGTGTAAATGAGTCCTTGACCAACTTTCACTAGCCTCTTCCTCTCGTCTCGATGTAAATAACGTTAGTGATGTATTTTGGCATACTGTCAGAACCTACATCTGAATTAGGCAAATCATTGATTAAGTACCTTTTTGTCAGAATGTCATCTCTACGTTATCTATGTAATATTTTATTGCGCCAACTGTTTCTCATGAAAATTGTATTTGTAATGGATAAGGTACGATGAGGTTGACATAGCTGCTACTAAGATAAAAACAGAAAAAAACATCGTTTCGTTAGGTGCTACATAACGCTAGCACAGGCTCTGGCAATGAGCATGGGCGGAGCCCCTTGCGGCCCCGCCGGCACTGGCAAGACGGAGACCGTCAAAGACATGGGCAAGACACTCGCCAAGTACGTCGTCGTATTCAACTGCTCAGATCAAATGGACTACAGGTTTGACTGCCTTCTTTTATTTATAAACTTTTAAAGAAAAATATATAAAGTGGATTTTATGACTTAACTTTTTCATTCTTTTCTTCTGTCTATGGTTCCGACACCCAACGGTGTGGAAAGGGTTTAAATTTGTATATCAACATGCATGTCCAATCCATGGCAACGGCTACTAAGTGTATGGCCTGTAACTACCGCGATAAGATAATCTATGGGTGCCCCTGAGGTTCAGTGGATAAGGTACTTGCCTTGAGACCCGGCCGTGACTTCAATTCCCATAGGTAGCACACTTTTCTTACTTGTTCCTTGTGGAGAGTACATTGCAGGTTGGAATCACCGGACTATTTACCGTGCTTTTAACTTATTGTTATCAGCTGCTATCAGATGGTCATTAAAGAAACTACGTCAGAGGCAAAGAGGATCCTGCTTTTCCAGAGTCGATGAACCATATATAAATCTCATGCATAACATTTACATGAAAGAGTTTAGGCTAGATCTAGGTTTTTTTCAGGGGCTTAGGCCGCATCTACAAAGGCCTGGCCCAATCCGGCTCATGGGGTTGCTTCGACGAATTCAATCGCATCGAACTACCGGTACTATCCGTGGCGGCACAACAGGTGGCCGTCGTGCTTTCAGCGAAGAAGGAGAAGAAGAAGACGTTCATCTTCACCGACGGCGACACCTCGGAAATGTGCCCCGAGTTTGGAATATTCATCACTATGGTATGTAGACTTTGTCTATCATTAGCGAATTGATAAAACACGACGTTTGCTCTCCTGTAATTGTTTTTTTTTTAAACTATTGTCTTGATCTATTTGGTTTCCTTTTCTACCCACGACTAAAAAAGCAGTAGATAATTTATGGATGTCAGTTCTGACTTTCTATAAAATTTAACGACTTTTGTCAGATCATGATTATGCGGAAAAGTGCACATGGATTTAAAAAAAAAGGATTGTTAACTTGTTTGAATTTTGTCCTGGTGCATGAGAAAGTATGGACTATTGGACGCCACAAGAAGGATTCTGTTTTTTTAAGTGTTCATTCATTCGTTTATTTATACTTGATCATATTTATAAGGAAACACATATTATCTACATCCGGTCGTAAAATATTTTAGAACCCTGGATACGCCGGGCGCAAAGAGCTGCCGGAAAACCTAAAGATCCAGTTCCGCACCGTCGCCATGATGGTGCCAGACCGGCAAATCATAATTCGGGTCAAGCTCGCCTCGTGCGGGTTCTTGGAGAACATCACCCTCGCAAGGAAGTTCTATACGCTGTACAAACTGTGCGAAGAACAACTCACAAAGCAGGTAACTCATACCTAATCCTAATGGCATAATCTTCTAATCCCTATTTTATCTACAATAGTACTACATAATTAAAATGAATATCTACATGAGTCGTAGCGTCTGCCCTACATATATTGGCTGCTTCCACTTTTTTTTCAAGTCAATACAAATCAAATAATTTATTTGTGCAACATACGTGCAGCATACACGAACATGCAGTTATAACAGACAATATATTGGGACATAATCATTTTCATAGATCCTTAAGATTTGCTTGGCTGACACAAATTGCAATAACGACCTTGTACACAATTTTCATTAATTCCTTTGTTATTGGGTACAAGTGTTTCCCAGTTCTGGCAGCTTTTTCGCCCAACGTATCAGTTTAGCGGTACAGCGGGGAAATGCTGCCAGTATACTGGGTACGTTGCCTCGATGGGGTTTATTGTAAGTTTTTTTTATATTTAATGTTTTTTTTTACGTTTATACGTAAAAGAACATTAAATATAAAAAAGAAACTTATGTTATGTTATAAATGTTGTTTTGATGTCAATAAAATCCCTTTTTTAATCTATATATTCACTAATTTAGAGGTTCTCGGTCCGCCCCCCAGAGAAAATTAAAGAATGTATTTTTTTTATAATCCTGGGCCCGTAAACAAGTTACAATTTGAAAAACGATGACGACATTCGAAAACAAAAAATGTAAGGGATAGACATTACCCGCGCTAAATCACGTCGCCGATTTTCATACTAATTAATTATTATTATATTTAAATTCAGCATTATTAGAATTGTACCTTTTGTAATTACCTGTCCAATCAATCTTAAAAGACCTAAGGTCACCACCATCATCATCAGAATTTACGTATTTACAAACGAGTAATAACAAAAACTTAAAAACAATATACTGCAGGTCCACTACGATTTTGGACTTCGCAACATCCTATCCGTCCTCCGCACTCTGGGTGCGGTAAAACGGGTCAATTTCGAAGACACTGAAAGCACCATCGTGATGCGAGTGCTTCGTGACATGAACTTGTCAAAACTGATAGACGAGGACGAACCGCTCTTCATATCGCTGGTCGCGGATCTTTTCCCGAACCAGGCATTGGAGAAAACGTCGTATGCAGAGCTGGAGGAGAACATACAGAAGCAGGTGAAACAGACTGGGCTGATATTTCATCCGCCGTGGGTCTTGAAGATCATTCAGGTGAGTATTTTTCATTTAAAATTAGACGTGTTTATAGATTCATTAGAATACACTAAGATGACAAGGTGCTGATGGTGGTCACTACATGACAGTCATAAGACTACACTGTATCATACATTTAGACAGCCTGAACTGTAGGTGTTACCTGTGTTTATTATTTAGCAATTTTCCTTTTAATCACTTTGTTTCATATTTCAGTTGTATGAAACACAGCGTGTGCGTCATGGAATCATGACACTGGGTCCGCCCGGGGCCGGCAAGACTACCTGCATACACACCCTCATGAACGCACTTACTGAGATAGAAAATCCTCATAGGTAAGACCACTATATAATACTAATATTAGTAAGTCATTATTATCTGATTTCCTTCTTCCTATTTCAGAGAAATGAGAATGAATCCCAAATCGATCACAGCGGCTCAAATGTTTGGCCGTCTTGATGTAGCAACCAACGATTGGACTGATGGGATATTTTCCGCTCTGTGGCGGAAAACACTGAAAATAAAAACTGGAGAATACATTTGGCTAGTACTAGATGGTCCAGTTGATAGTATATGGATCGAGAATCTAAACTCAGTGTTAGATGATAACAAGACTTTGACTCTGGCTAATGGCGACCGTCTAACGATGTCCCCGACATCGAAAATCATATTCGAACCAGAAAACATTGATAACGCCTCCCCCGCAACAGTCTCCAGAAATGGAATGGTTTACATGAGCGCGTCCGGTTTAGACTGGGAACCAGGTATATGTTTTACGCATACATCGTAATATTTGTTCATTGTTGTATAGCTTGCATTAGACTAGCGAAGGTGATCAGTGCACAAAGTACTTTTTAGGGTTTCGTACTTCAAAAGGTACAAAAAAAGGAACCCTTATAGTCTCACTTGTGTCGTCTGTCACAGCCGATTTTCTCCGAATTTACTGGACTGATCAAATTAAAATTTGGTACACACATGTATGTCTGTAAATCGAAGGTAGGCTAATTAAAAAACTTGATTATTTTCAAATATGGAGACTACTTTTGGGGGTAAGGTAGTAGGTAGTTATAAAGAAAAATTTTTGGGAATAAAGTAGTAAAATTTTAAAAATATGCAAAGTTGGCTAAGATGGAATTGGCGTGGCCGTAAGAAGCTCGGTCTTCAAAAAAGTTCTGGGTTCAAATCCTGGTCGTTACCTGCGTAGTTTTTTGTTGTACTTATTTTTTACTAACTGTTTTCCTCAGCTCTGCCTGCATCAAAAAGTAGTCTATGTTTGACCCCGGGTCTTCAACTATATTCATACCAAATTTCATCAAAATCCGTTTAGCGGTTTGGCCGTGAAAGCGTAACAGACAGACAGAAAGACAGACTTTCGCATACCCAGAGGGTAAAACGGGATCCTATTAGCATGGGCTTCATGGCATCGTTAAAAAAAATTTGTTCCCCTGTTTGATGTACAAGCGATTATACGCTTGAAATAGAAAAACCTTTGTATTAAGTAAGTACTGATATCGCTTATTTGTAGGGAAATATAGAACTGAATTTTAAAATAGTATTTTATTACGTACCCAAATAATGTCACATGCAAATTAAGTGCTGTATTTAGAAAGTTCTTTAAATCTTAAAATATAACTTCACATGTTTTTGACAGATGGCGACTTTTTATGAGCACTCTCATCTCCCACGAAAGTTGTCGCGTTTCAATGTATGACGGTTGAATATTTGTATAGCATATGTTCTGTAATCTGTGCTATTACTAGGACTTCGCTGTTCGTTTGTCTATCTGTCACCGGACTGTCTCATGAACCGTGATAGTTAGGACAATTGAAACTATCACAAATGATGTATTTCTGTTACAGCTACAACTAAAAAATAAGACACATACAGAATAAAATAAATATTTAAGTGGGCATAGCCATACCACACAAAAGATTTTTTGCGGTATTATGGATAATCGTGCGCGAGTTCGACACACAAATCTATATGCGAAAATCACTCACTCACTCACTCATCACGAAATCTCGAAAACTACTAAGCCGATGAAGATGAAATTTGGCAGTAATATAGATTGTGGCTAGGAGACGTCCGCTATGAAAGGATTTTTGGAAATTCCATCCGTAAGGGGGTGAAATAGGGTTTGCCAGTTTTTATGAATCTTTGTCATTATTAAAGTGAGATACATAAAATTTTTATTCATTTTAGTAGTTAGTAGAAAATAATAATGCATCTATTAGATTTTGAAAATTACATCCCTATTGGGGTGAAATAGGGGTTGCAAGTTTGTATGAACCTTTTGTCATTTTTAAGCGAGACACATGATTTTTTTAATTTATATTAGTAGTTAGAAGAAAAAGATAATGCATTTATTAGATTTTGAAAACTACATCCCTATAGGGGTGAAGCGAGATACTACATATTTGAATTAATGGTTAGTAAAAAATAATAATTCATTAACTGGATTTTAAAAAATCGAATCGGACGTGCATTTGGTGTTGCAAAATATTATCTATATATTGACTGATTAATCAACACCCAGCCTAAACCTAAAAGCTATAAACGTGAAATTTGGAAAGAAGTTTTATGTTATTACATAGTGCTCAGATAAGAAAGGCTTTTACAAAATTCACCCCCTAATGGGTCAAACGGGGGTCCAAAATACGTTTGGGGAAGGAGATTAGTTAGTCCGTTTTATTTGAAACTTCACAAGATTATTAATTTCGATAAATTATTAGTTACCTGTTTCAAGATTTTTCAGAATTCACCCTCTAAAGGGGGAAATGTCGTCTTCACAAACTTTACGATCACTGATATCCCAATGAACTTTGACATGTGGGTTCTTCAGAAATGTATTTCTTTAGCAGTGGGTGCAGTAAGTAAGAATTTTCAAAATCAACCCTCATAAGGGAAACTGTAGTCCAAAGTATGTACAGGGAAAGGAGATTAGATAGTCCGTTTTAGTCGAAACTTTACACGATTATTTGTTTTGGTTCAATAAAAAGTATTTGTATTGTATTGTACACTAAGGAGCTCGGTAGTCGAACGCGACTCGCGTATCCGTAGCGAATGCGCGTGTCAAGCGACGGCGAGACGCAACCACTATTGGATTGGTCGCCATTTAGTGGCATTTTTTTCTCGAGCTCCTACGTGCTTCAGAAGGCACTTTAAGTTGGTCCCGGTTGTTATCGATAGATAGCAATCGTGAGGCGTGTCAGATGCCTTTAGGCATCCTGAAAAAAGCTGTCAGTGTTGGCCACTAACACACTTCGGGTCATGTTACTGTTGTTCTGGATTCTCTGTAAAAAGGGTTACCGAGGTCAGACGCCAGTCCCTCCATTGTAATTACCAGTGCAGGCAAATCTGGGAACATGACTTACAGTATACCTTAGGCTCCGAAGCGTAAGCTGACGACGCAACTAGAAATACACACTAGGATGAAGAAGTATTATATTGTACAATTCAGCCCCTGAATGGCACGGTTGTTATTGGTATGGTTAAACGGGTTGCTGACTACGAAACAGTGATATAATATCAATCCCTACTGGGATCCAATGGGGCCGTTATCTTCTAAATACATAGGAAAATCCTGAGAGATCAGCCATAAATAATCTAAGTGATTCAAATCTCATTGGAAATACCTTTTGATCAGGCGGGCGAAGCCGCGGGCAATAGCTATAGCTAGTACTTTTATGTAATTTCGGGCACGAAACATAATTTTTAATATTTTTTTTGTTTTAGTTCAACGAGCATGGATGAATTCGCGATCTGCGGGGGAAGTCGAGGTATTTACCTCTTTATTTGAGGAAACGTTTCCTTTAATTTACACCTGGTGTACTCAGAATCTTACCTTTTGCATGAAAGTGTTACAAAGTAATATCATATTACAAATGCTGAGTCTCCTAGAGGGCCTAGTGCCGCCGCAGGTGATAGAGCCCGAGGATCCCTCGGCGTCCAAGTCAGTCAATGGCGACATGGACGACGAGGAAGAAAAAGAACCTAAAGAGGAAATCGTACTCTTCACTCCTGAGCATTTACACAAAATTTACGTGTTCACACTATTCTGGGGTTTCGGCTCCTTGTTGGAAACAAGCCACCGTGGCCGATTAGACGCATACATCAAGAAAACCTTCTCGAAACTTCTAGATATGCCGAAACATCCAAGTAACAAACCTTCTACAGGATTTGACTTCTACGTCAAACATCCCGGGAAGTGGGAGTTATGGGATGACTTGCTCACCAATTACCAATATCCAGACACGGCTACTCCAGATTACTCAACCATACTAATTCCTATAGTAGACAATGTAAGAGTCAACTACTTGATACACAGCATCGCCAAACAAGGAAAGGCAGTACTTTTACTTGGTGAACAAGGCTCAGCCAAAACTGTAATGATGAAGGCGTACATGAAAAACACTAATCCAGAACATTTCTTGGGCCGGTCGTTCAATTTCTCCTCGGCTACAAGTCCGTACCAGTTCCAAAAAACTATAGAGAGTTATGTGGAAAAGCGGAGCGGTATGACCTTCGGGCCGCCAGGAGGAAAGAAAATGCTGGTCTTCATTGATGACATAAACCTGCCAGAGATCAATGAGTGGGGAGATCAGATTACTAATGAAATAGTGAGACAAGTTATGAGCCAGGGAGGATTTTATAGTTTGGAGAAGCCGGGTGATTTTACAACCATTATTGATATACAATTTTTAGGTGCAATGGGGCAGCCAGGTATTTATTGAATAAAAAAGAATAATTTAGTCTGATATTTATCAGCTGAATTTTTAATATGTTTTATTTTTAGGTGGCGGCAGAAACGATATACCTGCTAGACTTAAGCGACTGTTTGCAATCTTCAACTGTCCTCTACCTAATAATGAAGCTATTGATAAAATTTTCAAAGTAATAGGAGAAGGTCATTATAATTCAAAACGTGGATTTGCTGCGGATGTAAGAGCCCTTATTAAAAAGGTGATTCCCTTGACGAGAGAGCTGTGGATGAGGACACGACAGAACTTGCTACCGACACCAGCAAAGTTTCACTATGTATTTTCATTGCGAGATCTGTCAAGGGTTTGGCAAGGCTTGGTGGGCACTTTATCCAACGTGATCGAGTCAGAGAAATGTCTCATGTTACTGTGGAAACATGAGTGTTTGAGAGTTTTCTCAGACCGATTTACACATCAAGCGGATAAAGACTGGTTTAGTAATGCTTTGTTTGATATAGTGGAGGAAATATTAGGAAAGGATTACAAAAAAATGATGGATCAGGACCCAGTTTTTGTTGATTTTATGAGGTAAGATTTTTTTCATTTAAATTTCTTACAGGTAAAATTTTGAATATTTTATTAAATATGAATATTTCAGAGATGCTCCAGAGCCAACTGGTGAAGAAGGTGAAGACGCTGATATGGAACTTCCAAAAGTATACGAACCAGTGTTCGACTACGCTGAACTGCAGGAGCGTCTAGATATGTTCCTTGCACAATATAATGAAATGGTTAGAGGTTCAGGCATGGATCTTGTTTTCTTCCCCGACGCCATGTACCATTTAGTGAAAATTTCCAGGGTTATAAGGCATCCGAGAGGAAATGTCATGCTTGTGGGTGTAGGAGGCTCTGGCAAGCAATCTCTTACCAAATTGTCCACCTTTATTGCTGGATACAGATCGTTTCAAATAGCATTGACCAGATCTTATAATGTAAGTAACTTTTTAGAAGACTTGAAGCTTTTGTATAGATCATGTGGAGTACAAGGTAAAGGAACGACCTTCATATTCACTGACTTAGACATAAAAGAGGAAGGATTCCTCGAATACTTAAATAATATTTTATCTTCTGGAGTTATATCAAACCTGTTTACTAAGGACGAGCAGCAGGAAATCATCACAGAGTTAACACCGATTATGAAACGAGAGAATCAGAAACGAACGCTAACGACAGAGCTGGTAATGGAATATTTCCTAAATAGAACATGCCAAAATTTACATGTTGCTTTATGTTTCTCACCGGTACGTAGCCAAATTAGTAAAAGTTAAGACTTCTTCTTACAGTTTTTGCAATTCAATATTTTTTTACTAATTTCATTATTATTTTAGGTTAGTGAAGCGTTCAGATATCGGGCCATGCGTTTCCCAGCACTCATTTCAGGGTGTACTATCGACTGGTTCCAACCTTGGCCAAAAGACGCACTGGTCTCAGTCGCCGATCATTTTCTCTCAGGGTTCGAAATCGAATGCACTAAAGAAGTTAAAAAAGAGTTAGTCACAGTTTTAGGAACAATACAAGATGTCGTTTCAAAAGTTTCAACTGAATATTTCCAGAGGTTCCGTCGCTCGTCTCATGTGACCCCGAAGTCGTATCTAAATTTCATAGCAGGTTATAAAAACATTTACCATATGAAACAGAACGAGTTAGGGGATGGTGCTGTGCGAATGGATACAGGACTAGAGAAATTACGCGAAGCTTCAATAGCAGTTGAAGTATTGAAAAAAGATTTATCTGTGATGGAGCAAGACTTAGCACTGGCTTCAGAGAAAGCGGACCGAGTGCTGACGACAGTGACGGAACGGGCTATGCAAGCAGAAATAGTAAAGAATCAGGTACAGATTGTGAAAGAAAAAGCAGAAGCTTTAGTAGCATACATTGCCGAAGAGAAACAAAAAGCGGAAATGAAGTTAGAAGCTGCAAAGCCGGCACTAGAAGAAGCTGAATCAGCTTTGAATACAATAAAACCGGCGCATATAGCTACAGTGAGGAAGCTTGGCCGTCCTCCTCATCTCATCATGAGGATTATGGACTGCGTATTAATACTCTTTCAAAGGCGATTACATCCTCTTATTCCAGATACAGCGGCACCATGTCCGAAGCCATCCTGGCCAGAATCATTGAAGGTATATATATTAAAATACTTTTTTATTTTTCAATTCGACCCATATGTGTGCGAAACGGCAAGGCCTAAGTAGACTTCTTGTGTGAAATGACATGACATTCAAACTTAACATTTCCGCTAGATGATGGCCAGCACCACATTCTTGTTACAACTACAAAACTACCCAAAAGATATCATTAACAATGAAATGGTGGAGCATTTGGTGCCGTACTTCGAGATGGAAGACTACAACATGGATACAGCGAAGAGAGTCTGCGGCGACGTAGCCGGCCTTCTCTCTTGGACCAAAGCCATGGCGTTCTTCCATAGCGTCAACAAGGAAGTACTCCCATTGAAAGCTAACTTGCTGCTGCAAGAAGCTAGATTAAAGGTATGTTTAACGATGTGGTGTGAAATATTGGCTTAATTTAAATATTTGTTACAACATCCAAACGTTTTACGTTTACATTTTTATTCTCACAGGTAGCGATGGAAGACCTCGCCTCAGCAGAACGACAGTTAGAAGAAAGGGAAATGTCGTTACGAAAAGTCAAAGAACAATACGAGTCGGCTGTTTCCGAGAAACAACAGCTCACAGACGCACTCAACGTTTGTCTTAGGAAAATGACAGCAGCTACAGCGCTGATCAATGGTTTGGGAGGAGAAAAAATCAGGTGGACACAACAGAGCAAAGATTTTAAGGAACAGCTTGGACGACTAGTCGGAGACGTCGTCCTAGCTACCGGTTTCCTATCATATTGTGGTCCGTACAACCAAGAATTCAGAAATAATTTATTAGACACCTGGATGGGCATACTGAAAAAGAAGGAAATACCTGTCACAAACAATTTGAATATAACAAATATGTTGGTTGAGAGCGCTACTATTTCTGAATGGACTTTACAAGGTCTCCCCAACGATGATTTGTCCGTTCAAAACGCTTTAATTGTGACAAAAGCTAGTTCCTATCCACTCCTTGTTGATCCACAAAGTCAAGGTAAAAATTGGATCAAGAATAAAGAAAGTACGAATGAACTTCAAATCACGTCATTAAATCATAAATATTTTCGTACTCATCTTGAGGATAGTCTATCTCTTGGAAGGCCGCTGTTGATAGAAGATGTTGGAGTGGAACTGGACCCAGTCATCGATAATGTTTTGGAGAAGAACTTTATAAAGTCGGGTTCAATCGAAAAGGTGATAGTCGGAGATAAAGAATGTGACGTCATGCCTGGTTTCATGTTGTACATAACAACAAAACTCCCAAATCCTGCATATTCGCCGGAAATAAGCGCAAAAACATCGATTATTGATTTTACCGTAACGATGCGAGGTCTCGAAGACCAGTTGCTTGGTCGTGTTATCCTGATGGAGAAATCAGATTTAGAAGAAGAGAGAGTTGCTCTATTTGAATCGGTGATGAAAAATCAAAGAAGTATGAAAGAACTGGAAAGCAATTTACTATGTCGTCTGACTTCCTCTGAAGGATCTTTAGTAGACGATGAAGCACTAATTCAAGTGCTGCAAATAACTAAAACAACAGCTGAAGAAGTGAATGAAAAACTTAAAGTAGCAGAAGTTACAGAAAAGAAAATTATCAAGGCTCGGGAAGAATTCCGAGCTGTGGCCGGCCGAGGCTCCATACTATACTTCTTGATTGTAGAAATGAGTAACGTAAATATCATGTATCAAAACTCATTGAAACAATTCCTGACAATTTTCGACAATTCGATAACGAAATCAACAAAAAGCAATGACACTGAAGAGAGAATTGATATAATTCTGAAATATTTAACCCATGAGGTATGGGCATTTACATTGCGTAGTTTATATGAAAGGCACAAAGCCCTATTCACGCTAATGTTGGCAATGAAAATCGACTGCCACCGAGACTTGATATCTCATGACGAGTTCATGGCGTTCGTTAAGGGTGGTGCCTCTCTCGACCTCAATGCTGTCACTCCAAAGCCATTCAGATGGATTCTAGACATCACATGGCTCAATTTAGTCGAAATAAGCAAGCTAAAGAATTTTTCAGATGTTCTAAAAAAGGTAACTAAACACTCAAATAATCCATCTCCAATATATTTTGTTTTTATGTATCGATATAGAATCTATAGTAGTAAGTAGAATAAAAATATCAATCCTAAGTGATCCACAAAATATAAATCTACATTTCTAGTAAATATAAGGTAAAACGTTTATCTGATCAATCTTCATTGTAACAATCACAACAACAAAAAATGTTAGTCTCCGTGTTCTAGATATCATCTAATGAAAAGGAGTGGCGGATCTGGTATGAGAAGGCGCGGCCCGAGGAGGAGGTCCTCCCTAGCGGGTACAATGACAGCCTCGATGTCTTTCGAAAACTACTTTTGGTCAGGTCTTGGAGCCCTGATCGGACACTTTCACAAGCAAGAAAATATATTGTTGGTAAGTTTTTCAATTTTACGATTTTTGTTTTCAAAGCAATTTCTAATTAACAGAATTATCACTTTTGTTTTCCAGACTCATTAGGTCCTGAGTATGGAGAAGGATGTATTCTGAATTTAGAAACAACGTGGGAAGAATCGGAACCTCGGACACCACTGATTTGTATACTGTCTATAGGGTCTGATCCCTCTGCTCAAATTGCAACCCTAGCAAAAGCTAAGGAGATTGGTAACTAAAATAAGCGTGTATTTGTTATCTGTCTATTGTTTGTTTCATTTCTTATTATTTTTTCTATAGAACTAAAATTATTATAAATTGCAGAGTTAAAAGCAGTCTCAATGGGACAAGGACAGGAAATTGTTGCACGCAAAATGATCTCAGACTCTATGAATGAAGGCGGTTGGGTGCTGTTGCAAAACATCCACCTTTCTCTACCCTTCTGTGTAGAAGCTATGGACGCTCTGATCGAAACAGAGCACATCCAGGAATCATTCCGACTCTGGCTTACCACAGAAGTACACACAGAATTTCCAATCGGCTTACTCCAAATGGCTATTAAATTTACCAATGAACCGCCTCAAGGAATAAGAGCCAGTATGAAGAGAACCTATCAAAATATCACCCAAGACTTTTTGGACTATTCATCATTAACGCAATGGCCGCCGCTTTTATATGCCGTAGCATTTTTGCATACGATAGTCCAAGAACGAAGAAAGTTCGGGCCTCTAGGATGGAACATCCCGTATGAATTCAACCAAGCTGACTACGCCGCGTGCGTGCAGTTTGTACAGAACCATCTCGACGAAATAGACCCCAAAAAGGGCATATCATGGCCTACGGTCTGCTATATGCTCGGCGAGGTCCAATACGGTGGTCGTGTCACGGACGACTTCGATAAGCGCCTGCTGACTACTTTCACCAACGTCTGGTTCTGCGACGTTCTCCTGAGGCCAGGATTTGAATTTTACAAAGGTTACAAAGTACCTATAACTCGAAATCTGCAAGGATATGTCGATTACATAAATCAGTTGCCTTTAACTGATACACCGGAGGTGTTTGGTCTGCATGGTAATGCAGATATAACCTATCAGATTAATAGTGCTAAAGATATTCTGGATACGATCTTGAGCGTACAGCCGAAAGAAGGAGGCAGTCAGGGAGGTGAGACGAGAGAGAGCATCGTGTATCGTCTAGCAGAGGACATGCTTGAGAAACTTCCAAAGCAATACGTCAGCTTTGAAGTCAAAGAAGCACTTGCAAAAATGGGGGCATTTCTCCCCATGAACATCTTTTTGAGGTAATGTTGATAATATTAAGTCAATGCATGCCTATCGCTGAAGTTGGCCTGATATCGGATTCTTTCGGATATGCCCCAAGCTCAGTACGTTTTTACTACTTTTCAGACAAGAGATCGATCGAATCCAAAAAGTGATAAAAACAGTCCAGACAACGCTGTGTGACCTAAAATTGGCGATTGACGGCACGATTGTCATGAGCCAAGGTCTACGCGACTCGCTCGATGCCATGTACGACGCTCGCATTCCACAGAAATGGATGAAGGTTCACCTTTATTTCTTCTTTCATATCTAGTCTATTAGTAGCCACACCATCTGTCAGCTTAGGTCATTTATCAAGCTTCCTGACGGCGAAAATAAAAAGGATTTAAAGTGTATTTTAAAACACACATCAAACCCAAGTCTTTATCGCGATGTGGTCGAACATATCATGAAATACAACCATTGTACCTATGACCTGATGATATGACCAAAACAGAATAGATTATTTCATGATGTGATCTGACGAGATTAATGAACTCCCAATATTTTATGACATCATGATATTATTAACTGATGCACGACTTCATCACGATCTGCCCAAGAATCAAGTGATCATATCGTAAAATTTTTGTGTTGTTAATTTACACTAGTTTAAACCCCTAGGTATCGTGGGAGTCAGCAACGCTGGGGTTCTGGTATACGGAACTATTGGAACGGGAGCAGCAGTACCGGGTGTGGCTGAAGAACGGCCGACCCACCGCCTTCTGGATGACTGGCTTTTTCAACCCGCAGGGGTTCCTGACAGGCATGCGACAAGTAAATATCGTGTTGGCTTAGACACATTTTGGTAGTAATCTAAGTAATTAAAACAATATAAATGTGACTTGGAGCAGGTAGTTGTGAATGTATTGTAGCCCCGGGTTAAGTCTTGGTATCTTAATTGTGTAGAAAGTAATAAGAAGTACCCACGGAACAACTAAGCTGAGCAATGAGCATAGTAGCTGCGCTTTGGGTCCGAAGGGAAACATCTTTCAAATGATCTCTGAAAATTGTTGTGTAATCAGTGGTGCGGTGGGTCAAAAGTTTGTGTTGTCCAGTTTTTTGGTTATGAAAAATAAATCTGATATTTTGAGAGTAATTCAGAAAATTAAGTTATCTGAAACTCGTTTTGATAATTGGGCAAGGGACCGAACCGAACTATATACAAAAATGCAGAAATGTTCTTGTACACTATTTACTTATTAGTCAATGATATGGTCCTGCGCCTAATAATGCAAAACGGACGACGGGTTTTAAGCCATTCATGTCTTGTCTTACAATGGGTATCACTCTCAGGAAGTGACGCGCAGCCACAAAGGATGGGCCCTGGACTCCGTAGTACTGCAGAACCACATCACCAAGTTGAACCGGGAGGACGTTCATGAGGGGCCCGCTGAGGGCGTCTACGTTTATGGGTTGTTTCTGGAAGGTAAGAAAGTTTCCTTCTCAAGAAATTTCAGGTCATATTGTACAAGTGGATCTACCGATTTATCCTACTAGTGGGACAAAGGGATGCTAATATGTATGTACCTGTGTTCCTCTAAGATTCTGCGGTAGGGAGTTGTTAGAAAATCGTTAATCCTCAATTATCGTAGACAGTCCGTCATTTTTACATTATATTTAAGTAGATTATATTATTTACAAGTAGAAGCTAATAAGTAATTACAATTTCATAAAATAATTCAGAAATATACATTTACCGCCGCAGTTGCTAATTACTACTTATCCAAATTCTTGACACTGAAATAACATTTCTCCAATAGATTTTTTAAAATCTAAATTGTAGACCTGCTGCTTGGTAATCTATGCTCATACTAACCTATTAATTAGAAAAAAAAATTATCTCTCCGTTATTGACTGACGGATTTTTTGAAAGTTTGAAGAATTTGCTGTAAAGACGAATTGAGTGTAGCTAGCAAACTTTAATTTCCAGGTGCATCTCTAGACAGAAAGACAGGGAAACTGATCGAATCGAAACCCAAAGTGTTGTACGAGCAAATGCCAGTGATCTATATATTCGCAATCAACACCACAGCCGGGAAAGACCCGAGGCTCTACGAGTGCCCAATGTATAGGAAGCCGCAACGAACCGACGCCAAGTACATCGGGTCGATTGACTTTGAGACAGATAGCAGCCCGAGACACTGGACACTTCGGGGAGTCGCGTTGCTTTGCGATATCAAGTAGATCAAAATCTTGTGCATGATTTTGACCTCTACCACGGAATTTAATTTACACTAAATTCAGCTGTGTCACATTGTAAATGACACAATTTCAAAGAAATAGTCACTCCTTATGCAACACAAGATAACATTTTTAATATTATTAGACACGTTTTCATTCCAACGTTTATTCAGATTGGTGTTCCGAGTATGAGAATAAAGGTTCCAGAACACAGAGGATTATTGAACAAGAGTTCAAGAAACAGACTCTGAAATCTTTAATCAGGAAGACGTATGAGAAACATACCTACCATGAATAAAGCACTATTAACAATACAAGAATCAAATTGAATAGACTTCTAGCTGTGCATTGAGTGCACTCTTTGGACTTATTACCAGCACAAGGGTAAAGCTAATAGAGAAACAACCCAATATTTGTCTGCACCAAATTAGATAAGGATGAACATGGAAACATAATAATAACATTGAAGAATCTCTGCTAGTTAATAAAAGCTAACCGTAGACAATGGACATATGATTAATTTCCAGGAAAATCTCTTGAATCACCCGGACCCTAGACAGAGGAGATCGATGTCCACTAAGTCGGTAGAAGAGGCCAAGAAGGTTAAAAGAACTTAAGTGAAGAAAAAGATACACTGTGTTCCGAATTGGGGTAACGAAAGGCTTTTAGGGCTCCGAAATTTAAAAAAAATTCTGGACTTCACTCGTTAACCGCTATTGAAATCTTGATGGTTTATTTAAAATGAAGTACAGTCAAAAAGGCGTAAGCTGAGCTTTGCATTTGTGTGAGTGATCACCAAAAGTAGAGTCTGACAAAAAACTTTTAAAAAGAAATTTTATTATGTTTTAGGTAGGTACATAAGTAAGAGAGGAGAGGTACCTATGATATGTATGACTGATGAGTACGTGTTCATATGTAAGTGTGTCTGAGAAGTCAGAGATCTATCTATCTATATATATAAAAGCGAAAATCCCTCACTCACTCATCACGAAATCTCGAAAACTACTTAGACAATGAAGACGAATTTAGCAGGAAGGTAGATTGTGACTAGGAGACGCCCGCTAAGAAAGGATTATGGGAATTCCATCCCTAAGGGGGTTAAATAGGGGTTGGCAGTTTGTATGAATATTCGTCAGTTTAGAAGAGAGACACATGAAATTTTTGAATTAGTGGTTCGTAAAAAATAATAATCCATTTATTGGATTTTAATTAATTGCAACCGTTTTAAAAAAAAACAATTAATTTGTGTAGTCTACGCGAGCGAAGCCGCAGGTAAAAGCTAATTATTAATAAAATTCAAATATAAAAAAATTATAACAATTCTTCTACACCGGACGTTGCATATCTTCATCATTTTCATTATCACTCTCGTCTTCATTTTCACTCTAGTCATATGTATCGTTTGTGTTGTTAATGAATCGTTCCATTATATCATCAATAACGGCGTCGTGACCATGAAACTTTTTTTCTTCTTTTATTGCGTGGTCACATACATTTTTCCATTCTTGTACAGTGATAGTGTCAACTTTTTCTTTCGCTAATCTCATAATGGTATCCATATTCATTGACGTTTTTTTAAGAATGAAATATGTTACGCTGCTATCAGTACAAGAGGTGAAGTATGAAAGGTGCGCGGCGGAGATGCGTCGCGCGAGGTACGAACCGCGCCTCAGGCCGATTGACAAAAAGCAGTATAAACCGGTTTAAACCAAGCAAAGGACGTGCCGTGCTTTAGACCGACATCACACCTACACTATCTATGTGCACTCACACAAATGCAAAGCTCAGCTTAGGCCTCGCGAACTGTACCTACCTCAAGGAGAATTTATTAATTTAGTTTAACTTTGAATTCAACATGTATGAAATACTAGCGGGCGATACTTCTACGAAAGTAAAAATGTCACATGCCTAATTTTGGGAAATCCAACATTTCAGGATTTCAACTTGACGCGAAACCGACTTGGTGATACGATAGAAAAATAAATTTTAATCAAACCGCAGAGATCACGTTATAGATAAAACGGTTTTGAACTGCAACATTATCACAACCACCTTGTAAAATATATTAGTACTTAGGGTAGGTAGAAAATACAACTGCAATAAAAAACTAGGTACTCAAAGTGTATATTTTTTTACTTTTTACTCCCGCCATCGTCCTAACGTTTGTATGTATTTGTGAAATGCTTTATTAATCCCGGAATAATAAAAGAGGAAAGAAATACTCCTAGATAATTGTAGTTGCAATCACGTTTTCCTCATGGACCAACTGGTATGCACAACTAGTTGTGCTATCCTAGTGTTCCTAATGGCACAACTACATTCGCAATAGGAAATAAATACGATTCGTGATACAGACTTTTTTAGATATAAGCTGTAAAGGCGCGTACTCACTAGGCGATATTTGTCGACCAAAATTTTGTCTTCGGAGACATCAGGCGAAATCGCGGAACATCGCCCTACATCGCTTGATATCTTGTAGCCGTCCACATCAGTTCAGTCGATCCTATGATATCGCCAAGATTTGTAAGTTGCGCGATATCGCCGAGGTACGTGTCGGGCGAAGTGTGGCAACGTCGCACGAAGTCGCCCGTCATCTTCCGGGACACGAGTCGCGCGACATTTATCTATCTTACCTAATGAGTACGCGGCTTTACCTACGACTTAGCCCACGTGATCAAGAAAAAGTGCAATGAAAATTCCTTTTTTAACCAATCGTGTTTCCCAGAAAAACAAGTGAATATCGGGAAATACGATCGCTTGTTTCCCCAACATTCACTTGTTTTCCCGATATTGACTTGTTTTTCTGACTGTCATTTGTTGTCCTTGTTCTATGAGTTAACAGATAGTTTATAATAAATGCTTAGCTTAAATGTATATTCAGTGTTGCAGACGATTGTACTTAGATGTGCCTATGGGAACTAAAAAAAATGACAATTATCTGGTTGTGCCTATGGAAATAATTTGAAAAAAATATCCCTGATGACAACTAGTTGTGCATACCAGTTGATCCATGAGGAAAACTTGACCCGCGGGCAAATTTGCAAAACTTTTAATAAAAAGAAAAGAAACCGCATAATAATATATATGTATATTATAATATAATGACAAATATGCATACAATGGACCTTCTTAAATAAATGTACAGAAACACGATATAAAATTTACGACCACATTCCACCAAGACGGCACTAGAACGGACTAGACGCACGGAACTGACACAATCTGAATGGCGCAATACCATTTGTATTATTACGACTCCCTAACTTAGTAGACTAAACCGCTACGCAAACGATTTCTTTGTCGAACACAAGCAACCGACCAATGTCCTCAATCGTTTCATGAGTAGTAATGTCATCGTGTTAATCCACGACGTGTGGGACTAGGTGATCAGTTGGCATATTTCTTGCTCTCTATTTGTCAAACTTATAAATTTTCCATTTGTAATCGAAACACAGCTCTAAATACAAAAACTGTACGCAACTACACATTCTGAATTAAAGATGTCGGTTGCTTTTGCGACTTGAAACAGTTCACGCAACGCTCGGATTAGACTATTATCCACAATGTAAAATCATAGAACCTTCTTGATTTCGTCGTATAACACTAGTACGAATGCCCCTCCCGTTCCTCTGAGGACGTTTGAGAAGGCACCCTTGAAGAAGGCCCCCGGGCCTTCAGTTTTGAGTATTTTGGCCCAACAGTGGGCGGTATTTTTGTACAACCGTTCGTTGGCTGGCCGACCCGACTGCATCATCATACGTCGTCGCACCGTGTCCAGGGGATACGATGTTATACCGGCCAGTGTCGTCACAGACTGCACAGAAATATATTTTCATTGATTAATTAAGACTATTTATTCTACAAGGGCAGCAAAAGGAACGCGAATGCTTGCGGAGGAAGGTGTTGATTGTCAAGTTTGACGCAGGTGCTCAATAGGATCCTTAGGATAGCCATCTTATGCTATCTCTACTCGGATATCGAAATGATCTAATTAAGGAGCCGAAGCCTGGGCCGAGTTAAGTTTTGGCTAGCATACGCTTAAGATAAAATTGTGAATAGAATGAAAAGAGGAAGGTTACGGACTCAACACCGTGCGCAATAGACTCGTCCACTCTTGTAAATAATATTGGATTACAGGTTTCCAGGGCTGCGTAAAATAACCACAAAAAAAACAATAAGAGAATTACCTGAGCAATAAGCCAAGTGATCAATAGCGGCGTATTTTTCGGATCGGGCAACATCCCGCGCGCCGTGTCGTAAAAGCCGAAGTAGGTCGCGCGGTATATGATGATGCCCTGCACGGACACCAGGAACCCTCGGTACAGCCCTATAGGGCCATCGGACGCCAGCGTCTTCGTGAGACAATGTATCAACCCGTTAAATTCTTTCGCTTTACCCTTGCCAACGTCGGCTGCTAATCTGTAAGATGAGTTTAAATTGATGGATGCTGAAGACACTCCGATTTAAGAAATCGTCCTTAACAGACCGAAAAGAATGGGGATTAAAATTTGAAGACATAGGTTGTCGTTATTTTCAATTAATGGCTATTTCGGTATGCATTAGTTTCAGTTTCGTTCACATAAGAAAATCGAGAGCATTATTTCGATTTTCGTATGTCTAGGTTTGAATAAACTTATCGTTAGTACTATTATCTATTCTGTGCCTATCTGTACAAATATAATAAAGCTAGTGTTTGTTTGAATGCTTAGAGCTTCAAAATAATCACATTTGAAAAATCTTTCTGCTTAAGATTTTGAGACAATAGTTAGGCCTCACTTGAATGAAAAAAATATTAATCTAACCTGGTTCTAGCAAAATCCAAAGGATAGACAAAGCACAGCGAGGTGGCGCCCGCAGCTCCTCCCGACGCCAAGTTACCAGCGAAATATCTCCAAAACTGTGTGTTTTTGTTGACGCCCTCCAGAAATACCCCTTTGTACACGTCCTTGAACGCAAAATTAAGCGCCTGAGTTGGGAAGTATCTGATGACGTTTGCGAGGTTCCCGCGCCAAAATGATGTTATGCCCTGTTCCTTTGGGATGCGGATGAACGCGTCCACGATGCCTGTTACAAATCAAATCAAAATTATTTGGGGTAAAACCATTTATTTTCGGTATTAATTTCAATAAAGACAATTACGCTGACAATTACGAACTTACGCTGAAATAAAAAAAATAAGAAATCAAATTAACAAATTTAAATAGGTTTGCGTACTATATAGATATCGTACAACACAAGGCAAGATAGATACCATGTTTTTTTTTACGTGTGTGTTCTAATCATGTTCTAATGTTAAATTATAACAAATTAATATCCGCCAAAAATATACTATCTATCAGAAGGGTAGGTTACTTTTTTGACTACCAAATGGTATAAAAACCAATAAATCCAAAATCTGAAACGAACAGCAGTAATGCTAAATGTCAAAATAATTTCATAATAAACCGAACGATAAGCAAAAAAAAACATTTGATTAAAAGAAAGCACTAAAATATCAGTTCTTACTTTCACTTTGTTGTTTAACTACCACCTAATTCCAACAACACGTTTCTTTGGGCAATCTTTACCTTTATATCGCTGGTCAGCCGCGATTTGTTTGCTGACGTGTTGCACCTGCAGAATCAACTTCACTCGCTCGATGGGAGCTACTGCCGTCTTGGACACGGCTGCTGACACTCCACCAGCTATGAAATCTTTCATAAACGCCGACGTCTCCGGCCCTTTCTTCTCTTTCTTCGGTTGCTCACCCATTTTTATATATCTTTCAATAGAGTTGCAAATTTAACAGCGTCATTACTATCAGCACAGTTACACTCTGAAACACATTGCTACACCATGCGTTGTGCCAGAATCCACAGGAATTTCCACAGTTCTCAGCACCACAGTTAAATTTATTTTTGAAATATTTTTTTCTGTACTTTCACTTTTGGCAGATATTACAAAAGACGTCCGTTTATTTCTGTTCTAATTTTGAACTATTTAGAATAAATTTTGACTCCCGAAAAGTCTATGACGCTCAGTTTATTAGCTAGCTAGTTAGCAAAGGTACTTATTACTTCTATGATTAGTAGTTCCTACAAAGATAAAATCTATGAGTGAGAAAAGGTCCCTCCTCAAATATGAGTTCCTAGCACAGATTAGTTTTTTCTCATTTATATTCGATACATCTATTAAATTCTGTGATCGCAGATAGATGATACTATTTTCGTATTTGCATAAAGTATCAAAGTCAAATATAACATGATTAAGTCATATAAAAATCAAGATGGCTACAGACTGGGCCGCGTTTTCCGTCCGCGTTGCTATGGGTGCAACCTGTAGGTCCAAAAATGTATGATTTACTATTCACGGGTATCAAAGAGCATCGTAACCCCAGCGGCAAGTTGGGCCCTAGAGAAATGAGAGTATTGCAAATAATTAGTCCATTGCCCCCTAAAATTAGTTCATGTATAGACAAATTTGTTCGTTCTATTTTCGAAGTTATTCAAGAAAAATTGATTCCGCTCAAAGGACGTTACTCCAGCGGCAATTTTGAAAAAAGGCGTTTAGCCTGGAACCAAGTGTATGAAAAGATAGCTCCAGAAGGGTTACACATGTATACCAACTGTGGCATTTGTTCATCTTATAGTTAAAGTTGCCGCTGGGGTAACGTTTTAAAATTTTCAATATCTCGAAATCTGTTCATAGAGGAAGTTTGAAAAAAATATCAGTTGAGGCCTTAATTAGTTCAAACATAAGTATTTCGATTTATTAACAAATATCGAATTAAATATGTTTTATCGAAAATTAGAAAAATACGATTTATTCGTAAACTATTACAGTTAAAAATAAATAAAAATCATGATTATGTATCTTTGACATATCCTATCTACGCAACGTGTATAAATCTGGGTTAATAAAGTTTACGCAATAAAAAAATATATAAATAGATTTCATCAAATTTCAAGCAGATTTCACCAAATCGACTTTGGTGGTCGAAAAGGGGCTGCATTTTCGACCTTTGAATACCATGCAATACTCTACAGTGAACATAGGTGTTCATTTTGTTAAAAAACATACCTGAATGCTTAGAATAATAATTGGTCTCCTCGGCGCTACGACTAGATACCGCGCTATGAAGAAAGAAAGAAATCAGTTTCCAGAATGCGGCAACTTATTAGGAAAGTGTGTGTAAAACAATGTGCAAAGACGCACACTAGAGTCTATTAGGGTGTTGCCAGCTACTTGACTGGTGCCCGACCAATGGGAAAATTATTAATTGCTGTGGTCTTGTTACGGATTATAAAATGTAGCTCAGAAAATCCTTTAAAATGAAATTATAATAAAATTGGCCAAGTGTGACTCAGCTCGATTGGAGAGGGTTCTGTACCTCCTAAACAAATTTAAAATTATCTCATAGGTTTTCCTGTAATTTATGCATCGAAATTCTGGAATCGGTAGTTTCCGAGCTAAGGTAGGGTACATGGTTAATTTTTGCCTTTATTTAAAAATTCTAATATAGAATCCAAAAATTGCAACAAGTACTTTTATTTGATTTCTTATTACACAATACAGTATGTTAAACGTTTACTTTTCATTTTCTATTTAGCTTGGAGCTAATTGATTACCTACCCCTTTTTAGTTGTGAACCGGGTTTAAATACAAATAAACATACACATACATATAATCACGGACTTTTTCCATACGGTAGTGTTGCCGGAAAAT
This sequence comes from Euzophera pinguis, assembly GCA_947363495.1. Classification (NCBI taxonomy): domain Eukaryota; kingdom Metazoa; phylum Arthropoda; class Insecta; order Lepidoptera; family Pyralidae; genus Euzophera; species Euzophera pinguis. Next base: position 4,107,390 of record OX376154.1, read on the forward strand.
CGATTACACATCGAATACTAATCTATACTTTGATAGTTGAAAAATAATCTAAGGTATCGATAGTGTTCATGTATCGATAGTAACGATATTGATACTATCGACAATATATTTCTTAGGTACAATATTTTTTCTTGTATGCGTTGAATGATGATTGGTGTAATGCCCGCTCTACACTCCCGCCGCCGCTCCGAGTTCCGGTATATTTGCACATAAATGCTTGGTGATTCAATTGATTATCCATTAATCAATTAATTTCGATTAATTGTCAAAAAACGATATAAACGATTACCTATGTCGATTAAATCGATATAATTATGTAATTATAATAATTTACATTTAACTAAAGTATGTTGTTGCCATTTTGTTCGATTACTTTTTGCCATTTTGTAGGTAGGGACATGATCCCATTGCTATAAAAATTTGGAGACTTCTGATCAAAATACCGTGACAAGTGGTTTTGGCAGTCCTTTCGTGATGTTAACCTGACACTGCCTAAAGTATTCTGAAGAGACTGAAACAGGTGGAATTCTGAAGGTGCAAGGTCAGGACTATACGGCGGATGCATTAACACCTCCCAGCCAAACTCTCTTAATTTTTGCTGAGTGGCTAAAGATGCGTGAGGTCTAGCGTTATCATGATGAAAACCCACACCCTTTCTGTTGATTAATTCCGCCCGCTTTCTTTCAACTTCTTGCTTTAATCTCATCAGTTGTTCGCAGTAGAGTTCAGAATCGATGGTCCTGCCTGGTGGTAACAGCTCATAATGAATAATGCTCTTCCAATCCCACAACACATACAGCATCACCTTGTTGCGAGTTAATCCGAGTTTCGCCACAGTCTGTGAAGCCTGACCGGCCTTTGACCACGACCTTTTTTCGCACTTTCTTGTCGTACTTGATCCACTTTTCATCACCAGTTATCAGCTTCTTCAAAAATGGTTAGGTTTCATTACGTCGTAATAATGTTTTTATTACGGTTCATTAGGTTTCTTTCGGTGAGCTCGTGAGGTACCCAAATAACGAACTATTTTGTGTACCCAGTTTTTTTCAAATACGCCAAAGCTGTTTTGTGGTCAATTCCCAGTTGTTCAGCTACGTCGTAACTACGATATGCCGATCTTGCTCCACTTTTTCAAAAATGGCATCCATTTTATCCGTAATAGGGCGACGAGAGCGACGTGCATCTTTGACATCAAAATTTTCGGATTGAAAACGCTTAAACCAAATTTGTACTACTCTCACAAACACTGCACTAGGTCCATAAACATCGCAAATTTTTTTCGCGGCTTGCGTTTCAATTATACTTTTTTGTAGTAAAATTTTAAAATGTATCGAATTTCTTAATTAGCTTCACTCATCTTGACAGTAAGAAAAACAATTAAAAATCACACATTTACTAATTTGAATTTGGAATTATCTTCTTAAAAATTTAAACTTTTAATAATACCAAAACCAGCCAGATACAAATAGTAGGTACAGCCAAAGAGATTTTATTACAAGTTCATACATATCTACTATATGCGAAAAGACTTTTTCCCCAAAACTAATATATATCGACCCATAGATTAATAATTGGTCTCCGCTGCGCTACGACTAGATACCGTTGGCATACTACATAAATTCGCAACTAAAACCATGCCGAAATCGGCATGGTTGCGGCATACCCGCGTCAGTCATGCCGCGACCGATGAGTGAGTTGGATGTCTAGATAAATATAAAATTTAATGTAAAAGTAGACGCAAAATGTGCAGTTTGCGTAGTCAAACTGTGTAAGAATAATACTAAAAGAAATAAGGAAGATACTGGTATTACATACCATCAATAAGTATTGTATTATTTCGAAATATGGACATAAATTACTCACGAAAATAATATAACCCTAAAATATGGCGCTAAGTACCGCTCGGTGCTCAATGTTGCCGTGTATTAAATAATCCCAAATTCCCCGAGGTTTCGATTTTTATTATTTAGATATTTTGTTTTTTAACTCCCGACTCCAAAAGAGGGATGTTGTAATTTTGACTTTTTCTGACAATTTTGTCCGTCTTTAACATCTTATTTCTTTAATGCTGATCTGGGAGAAAAGTAAATACGTGGAATGTACTACTGCTTCTCTTCCCGCGCAGACCATATAAGCCGGCCGAGGAAGTGGGCGAAAATTGAAGAACCATACCTATCAGTAGGCAATGCGACTAGCAACCTATCACTATTTTGATTCCATTACCACTTTACGCCCACCAACATTCTAAATATGGCCTTTAGGTAGTTGGTACCCCGTAGGGTATTGTTGCCGGATAATTGATTAATCGAATTTGTTTTTTTTTAAATAATCTAGGATATCGAAAGTATTGATATAATAAATTTAATCTATTTTTGACAATTAATCGATTATTAATTGCAATATCAACCAATTAGTCGATTATTGAAATGGGTTGATATAAATTATATCGATTTAATCAACAAAGGTAATCGTTTATATCAATGGTTATTAATCGATTATGTATCTGTAGTATCGATATAACCTAATCTGTAGTATTGATTTTTGAGAATTTATGAAAAATAATCGATTAATGCATTAACGACAATACCAAGCATTTCAGGCACCGATACTATACAGATATACCAGCATAACACAAATCATCGTCATTCAACTCATACAGAAAAAAATTACAGAAATATATTATCAATAGTATCAATATCGATACTATCGATATATGATCACTATCGATACCTTAGATTATACCTTTGATGATTCAACTATCAAAGAATCGATTATTTTCGATGTGTAATGTATTTTCCGGCAACACTACTGTATGAAAAAAGGCCATGATAATATCTACTCGTATGTAATGATGTTTCAAAAGGTAGCCTATGTTTGACTCCGTGTCTTGAACTATATCCGTACCAAATTTCATTAAAATCAATTCAAGAGTAACAAACATCCATCCATACTTACAAACTTTCGCGTTTATAATATTAATAGTATGTGTATGTCTATTTATTTATCTGTTTTTAAACCCGGGTTACAACTAAAAAGAGGTCAGTAATCAATTAGCTCCAAGCTAAATAGAAAATTAAAGTAACGTTTAACATACTGTACTGTGTAATAATAAATCAAAAGAAAGTTTTTTTGCAATTTTAGGATTCTATATTAGAATTATAAAATAAAGTTGACAAAAACTAACCATTTCCCCTACCTTATCTCCGAAACTATCGATTCCAGAATTTCGATTCATAAATTACAGGAAAACCTATGAGATAAAATTAAATTTGTTTAGGAGGTCCAAATGGAGAAAAATAAAAAATAGTACAGAACCCTCTACATGCGAGCCGACTCACACTGGCCAGTTTTATTTTAATTTCATTTTAAAGGTTTTTCTGAGCTACTTTTTATAATATGTAACAAGACCGCAGCAATTAATAATTTTCCCATTGGTCGGGCACCAGTCAAGTAGCTGGCAACACCATAATCGACGCTAGTGTGCGTGTTTGCACATTGTTTTACACACACTTTCCTATTAAGTGGCCGCATTCTGGAAACTGATTTTTCTTCACAGCGCGGTATCTAGTCGAGCGCGCGAGACCAATTATTAATCTATGATATCGACCCATTTCCTTTTCTCCCAGACCAGCATTGAAGAAATAAGATGCCGAAGACAGACAAAATTGAAGTCAAACTTATAACGTCCCTCGAAACATCGGGAAATTTGGGATTTTTTAAAACACGGCAACATTGAGCACTGAGTGGTACTTCGCGCCATATTTTAGGGTTTTATTATTTTCATGAGTAATTTATATCTATATTTCGAAATTATACAATACTTAAATGATTGAGTTTGACTACGCTAACTGCCATTTTGCTTCTGCTTTTACATTAAATTTTACATTTATCTAGACGTCCAACTTACTCATCGGTTGCGGCGTGACTGACGCACTACACCGCGAGTACGCCAAACTCGGCGTAGTTTTAGTTGCCGCATTTGTCTAGTACGTTGACGGTATCCAGTCGAGCGCGCGAGACCAATTATTAATCTAAGCCTTTCAGGTTTCAAGTTTAAATCACAAATGGAAGAAAAGTTATTTAAAATTACAAGAAAATATGAACGATTTGCTTATAAAGATATTTTGTATTGTATTGTATAAACCGACTAAAACATGATGTATATGAAAAAGCGACCGCGCCATACTTGAGCGTAACCATCTCAAATAATAATAGACATTTTTTGTTGGTACAGTCACAATATACAATATTGTTCTTTTGTTTTTGAGTTTTTTTTATCTGAATAAAAATATTATGATGAAAAAAATTATAAAAAAAATAACATCGCTAATAGGAGGCCGGGTACTGGTGGCGACCCATCTTACAATAGGACAGAGACTAGGGTGCTTATCCTCTGTTATTGCAAGTGTCTTTATTCAATTTGTGGCAATCAATCCAAGAGCAAGTCAAGTTGAGTGTGCTCAAGCTATTATTATATTATAGAACTTGAACAAATTTTTCTATAACCGTGAAATTTTAGTCGTTTTGGACCCATCGTCCAGTGACTCCATTCATGCAACCGAACAAATTTCCCCAAGAAACATAGCTCGAAACATGAAAAACAAATTTGGACTTCCCATAGTAAGTTGGGTCACGTGATGAGACATTCTGTATGGGAGGTCCAAAAATTTACTCCATATTTCTATATAGATATGTATCTAGGGGAAAGTTGTTCAGTTGCATGAGTGGAGTCACTGGACGATGGGTCCAAAACTACTAAAATTTCACGGTGTATTTGATCTAATTTTGGGGGGCTATGGACTAATTATTTGCAATACTCTCATTTCACTGGGGCCCAACTTCCCGCTGGGGTGACACACACTCGAAACCGCACAATAAACGGTCCTTTCTCAATGTCGGGTGTATATTAGGTCACAAATGGGTTAACTTAAAACATTCAGACACTTTGTAAAAATAAAAATACATGTTAATTTTGATCCTTTAATAATATTTACAAGACACCGATCAAAAGAAGGTGAAGATGTACGGACCAACGGTTTCCGGCGGAGACCAAAATATTCATTTAGAATCAATTAAATGGTGAAGTGTGTAGCTACCGGTAACCTACGGGAATTTGTTTATTTAATGTGGTATATAGTGCATGCAATAACGATAACATATAATACATTATTTTTCATACCTTAGCTTTAAAATTATTGCTATTGTGATTTCCAATAATAGCAATGAATTTATTTATTTGATTTGATAAAAAACTAACATCAACTTCTTTCTTTACTGCCAATTTAGTGAAAATAAATTCATCGCAGGGTAGCCAGACACAATTTTTTTTTTGATAAATCCAGTGTTACTCTCACAGTAAATACGAATCTAACGACTTCTCTCAAGCTAAAATTTATAGAGCCGTTCAGGCTGCAGAGCGTGCCAAACAATTATACATACATACTTTCGAAAAACATAACCCTCCTTCTGGCGCAGTTGGGTAAAAACGGGCTTGGATATAATTATACTCGTAAATATACAGTTTCAAACAATTGTAATTCGATATCGTAAGATCTGTCTGGCGCTACGAATCTCATGCTCTTTCTTTCCCACTCCCCACCTCCCCGCGCATACCCAAGGCACGGTACAGCGGTTGAGGTCAAACTATCAATCAATCAATCAATCAAATTATTTATTTGCATAAAATGTAGGTATTACATGTCTTGTTAAATAATAATATAATGTTTTACCGATAAAGGTGTGCAAATTCTTAAACAAGTATATTACAATTTAAGTATTCTCAATTTATCATCTGAATTATTCTAAATAGTCGTTACAAATTAATTATCCTAAAGTATATTCATGTCAGTTATTAAACAATTATGTCCAAATTAAAATTGTCATTTAAAAATTCATTTACAGTATAATAACATTTTTCAGTCAAGAATTTCTTGAGGCGTTCTTTAAATTCATTTACATTAAGACGCATTGGGAATCTTATTAAATATTTTAGTTGCCATGCCAAGAACACTTGCACTAAACATAGCAGTTTGTGCGTCGTATGTCTAAGCCTATTGCCGTCACGAGTAGAATTAATATATTACTATAATACATGATCAATTTGCAATGAATCTGCTGTTATTGCATTTTATTTACCAACAAGAATTAAAGTAATTTCCGAGCATTCAATTAATGTTACTGGAGTTTGGAATGGTAATTTTCTAAGGTGGAAAAGAGTAGGATAGCGAAACGCGATACAACCAAGAAATAGATGTTATGAGAAACAGCAGCTTTTAAAAATATAGCATATTAAATTATCTAGCAAGGAGAAATTCACCTCATATTTCTGACCACCCTGAAATCCTAAACAATAAATAAGTTTCGGTGAAGTAAAGCGTAAATTGTGAACCGGTAACACTTAATGTAAAATTTGGGTAAAACAGTGAGGCAGCACGTTACACTGATTACTATAGAAATATAATACGCAATTGAGAACTATTTTAAGACATCGTGTTGTAACATATTACCAATGAGTTTACACTATTCGGTCACTACTTAATATTAATCTATGATGTGAATATGCTGCAAAGTAACTTTCCATTTAAACGTTATTTTATGCTTTAGGCATACACATTGCAGAATAACCCTTCGCTTGCGTCAAACTAGTTAACAATAAAAATTCCATTGTTATGAACCAAATATGGTTTCAACCTCCGTGGTTTCAACGTAGATTAAGGGTGCAAGTTTTTGTGTTCCGGAGTACTATTTTCGAGATCCATGATTCACTCAAAACCGGTGAGTCGAATGAATTTTGTTTGATTTCGAATTATTTTTATTCGATTCACCGATGAGTCATATTTTTCAAAAATACCCTTTCTGTCCCCATACATTTAGTGGCCTTCTATGACTTGAATGAGTTTTCACTACATGAATTTGCTTGCGCAAGCGCATTGTCAATCCGCACGTAACTTTTTAAAATGATACAATACGATTCTTCGTTTAAAAATCTTCCCGAAATATCGCTTAATTAACTACTTGTATGCAAGCATTAAACGACAATTATTTAATACTTTTTTATTGTACTTTAATATTTATTTAATTTCATAAAACATCTAGTTGATTGCGATGGGAATCTCCGAATAATTCAAATTAAATGGACCTTTAATTTGAAATATTCATCTAGTCGCGAACTGAACACACAAAATCGCACTTTATAGATCAGCAAAAAGATTTCCTAGGACACGCCGAAAACCGAAAAATGACGTTGAATAGTCTCGATTATATTGCTACAAATTGGCTAGATCGAACGAGATAGGGTCATATATATGCGAATGATTTTTTTTTCTTTTGATTGTTTGTATTTGACCAATATTTCCTAAGGGGGTTAGTATTGAATTTCCAATTATTATTTATTGTCCGTCGTCCGTTCGTCTTCCAAGTGCCCAAAATAATGTACCTACTGCGCAAGCAACACACAAAATAGTTTAATTTAAATAGGATCCTGAAAGCCACAAGCCGTAGGCGATAATTACGGTTAAATTCAACTAATAATAGTGAAATGATTAATTACTATTATTAATAATATAATTAATGCAACAATTTCTTACTTTCGGTCGTCGAACGTGCAGGAATCCATAATTTGTTGAGTTGTTTGGATTGATTATTACATCATACAATTCACGACGACGTACCGTACTCGCCTATTCCAAATGTCATCGTTATTTTAACAATACTATTTAATTGCTATTCGTCAAATAGGGAACCGAAATAATCAGAATTCTCTAAATGTCGATCACAAACGCCTATGCGACTATCTCCGTTAACAGTTGTCCTATATCTATCTTTAATTCACTACCATTTACAATCATTGATGTAAATTGGTGCATATTTCTCACTTAGGGTCACAGATCTTCTAATTTAAGACCAACCGCTCACTCGAAAAATACATTTAAAATTGAGTCTTAGCGAAATGAGAATCTTAAGCATTTTAAAATGTTTACAATAAACACCTGATTTTGTAGATAACTGAGATAAGTTACGAACACGGGCTATGAATAGATGCTGAAAATTTGTCAATGTGAAGTGTCTACAGAGTAATAAGTATTTGAATGTCTCTTCCTATTAGTTAGAGCATGAGCGGTTTTCAATTTAGGACCTTTATGGTGTCAATGAGGGAAGCGCGCTATATATCACATTTGGGCAGTATTTATACAGTGTACCTTATTTGCTACTTACAGCCTACCCCAACGACCAAACGTAGCTTTTAACAAATTATTTATTAAATATTACGTGTAAATGTCTATTATTATTTCCAAGAGTGATAACTATTTAGGTGTGCATATTTGAATTTAGTAGTATAATTTATAAATACAATAGCGTTTGAATTTTCAAAGAGAGCGAATACTGTAATAGTCAACATTATAGTAAGCGAAGTTAAGCGAAGCAACTAGCACCGCAAGCAATGGTACCTACATAGAAATAAAAATTGTTGCTACCTATTATAAAACCCACACTACTCTGTCGTTTTAACACATCCGTCAAATCTAACATAACACTCCAGCCAATTACATCTAAGAAAACGTCGAAAATCATTCTGATTGGCTAATGAGCTGTCCAATTACGAGACATCAAATTGACTTCTTTGATAACGGCGTGGAAATAAAGGTTTATCTTGACCACAACCGCTGTACCGCGCCTGAGGTATGCAAGCGGCAAGACGGGAGGTGAAGTGTCAGACGCACATGAGATAAAATATCTAAAGATGGGTCTTAAAGTTTCAGTTCTTGTTTTTTTTTACTAAAAATCACAATGTACAACAAGATAATGGTAAATTAAAAAACTAAAACACCCGACTGCATTTCTGTGTAATTTGGAAATGAAAGTACCCAAAAATGAACCCGCCATTTTGATTTTTTTATTATTTTGATATAACCAGTTGTTAAAATTGCAAAAAGCGCCATCTATGCATACACATTTGACTTAGGAACAATACTTAATTAGGTGTTTTAAGTTTAAAATATAGATTTTCGTATTCATTTCTTAATAACCCCAAAGTATGAGTAGATGTCGCTTTCTAATCCTTTAAAAGCAATTGTAAATCGTTCCGCGCCCTCTTTCTCCTTTTTCTCTCATCTGGATTCGCTCGCTATTAAACGACCACACTGGACACGGCCTTTTACTTCCGAAATCCCGCCATAGTTGCTGGGGTTGTATCACGTCGGGGTCACCAGCACTCTTACAGTAAATACGAATCTAACGACACCTCTCAAGCTAAAATCCATCAATCCGTTCAGGCTGCAGAGCGTGCCAAACAATTATACATACATACTCTCAAAAACCTAACCCTCCTCCTGGCGCAGTCGGGTAAAAACTGGCTTGGATATAATTATACTCGTAAAAAATTGTTATTCGATATCGTAAGATCTATCTGGCACTAGGAATCTCATGCCCACCCCCCACCTCCCCGCGCATACCCAAGGCGTGATACAGTGGTTGCGGTCAAACTATAAGTACCTAATCATTATGTTACAAAAACAGATTATTTATTTTGAATATCATTTGACCTAATGTCAAGATACAAGTAGCCTGATGAGACGTGAGGCTGCGTGTAGTAGTGTAAAAAAATAAACGTAGAAGATACTTCATGCCAGGTTTATCCATCTAATAAATTATTATATAGCATGAACATGTTATTCGACATATTGCAATTAAAAATTTAAATTTTATGTCACGTATGTCTACTGCGAAGGTTTATAATTTCACCTATAACCAACATCAAATCATGTTGTACTTTCAGGCAGGACCCACTTGGAGTTTAACTGGTATGATCTGATATAATATGTAATATATACATGTATAAATTTGTAGCGAAATATTTAATTTGTATACTAGTACACTAGTAGAAAATAAAAAACTTTGGAAATCTTAAATTTTATGGGGCCCTGCCACGGAGCATACTCCCCAGCAAAACCCCTCTGGTTTTATTGGTTCTCCATATAATTAATGAACACGAATGATAGAAAATAATTATATATGATTTGTATATCGCAATAGTACAATCGCTTTTGTACTATTTGCTTTTGGAATTTGGTATATATCTAAAAACAAAAATATCACTAGCGCCTGCGAATTGATTGTTAGCAGTCAACACAAAGTTACAGATGTAAACATACCTATCGATTGTATGTATGCGTACAGTGTATTACAAGAGAAGTGTGTAAGAAATGAATGCATGACTTCTCTGATGGTGTTGTAAATGATCGATTGACCTGCAAAGTCAAAGCCATACCATATTTTTTTGTATAAATTTTTATTCTAATTAATTTGGTATATTTAAAAACACCACCTACAATTTGTAGGCTTATGTCACCTGATTATCTGATGATAATGATGTTTCCGTGCTTCAGATTGATTCCGGCGCGACTTAATAAACCATATACATACCTATCTAAGATTCAACGCGGCCTCGGTTGAATTGTCGACGATGTAGGATATTTGGAGGTCGTTAAGGGAATCAAGTGAAAGGCCGAAAGGCGGTTCCGAAAACTTTGACATCAGGATCGAGACACCTATGTGCACAGGGACCATTGACCATGTACTCGATATGAATGAACGAATGTGTCGAAACCCCTCACGCGATCTCGCACACGCTCACGTCCATTGTCATGGTGTTTTTAAATATACCAAAAAAATTAATACCAAAAAATTTGAACTTTCATATGTATGGCATTAATTTTGCAGGTCAATCGATCCTTTACACCATCAGAGATGTCCTGCACGAAAGTACAACATAATCAAATCAAAGGCTTTCCTGTTTTCTACCAGCAGATGTCGTTATAGACTTGAAGATCAAACTGTCAAGCGATACTTTGTCGATTTTAACAACTTACAAATGTCAGTCAGTTGACCAATAACAGAGCATGAATGACGTCGACGCCAAGCTGACATTTGGGCTATTCGAAACTCAATAAAATTACGAGAATAAGATGTGGATTCGGTCAATACTAACAAGGACTTTACTATTCACACGCTTCGTGGTAACAGAGATAGTAGAGTATAAGTCTAAAAGCCGAATCGATAAAGCGAGGTCTTAGACTTTATTAACGAATTCAAGTTTATTCTGTCTCGAGTATAGACAACAGATTTTTCATAGTAGGTATAGTCAACAAAGCTAATAAGGTTGTGATTGCTTGAAAATTTATTGCTCAATAGGTTATAAATAAAATTTATTAAATATAAAAACTTATTGTAAACATTATTTTTTGAAATATCTTACACTGAGACACTTATTGGTTTTGTTGATTGGACGATTATAGATCAAATTATTGCTAACATCACAAAACATAATTTTCTGTCACCGCGTCGTCATTATCTTCATGTCGTCACAGCTAAGACCAGGTTGTGTATCGATTCTAGCCTAAGTAAGCTAAGCATTTCACTATTTGCGCATCTTCGCCGCGTTGTCGGCATTTTCCTTAAGGATCTTGGACTTCAGGTGGTCCTTGTATTTGAGAATGCCGCCCTGCCATTTTGTGACGGTACCATTCTCGCAGATCCATATTTCCTCTGCAACCTGTGGCAAAAATTGTTTGTTTGTAAATTCTTTATTTTACAAGATTTTAAAAAAAGGAAATTGATGGGTTTTATGTTATTGTAATCGTTGTACAGAATTCAAAAAGTCAAATACTCGAAAGACAGGTTTTTTTAAATTCAAATAGTTACTCTGTAATCAATAGGTACATTGTTCATGAGCGTGAGATTTGCGACGAGTTGCGCGCTTTTTATATAGTTGCACGATGCATGCAGTGAGAAAACACGTTTCAATGAAGTATAAAGAAAAACTTGCTTACAAGAAAGTCAGTAAAAAAAGAGTAAATTAAAATAGCCGCATGTCATCATTGTCGCCGGCTGGAAAGCTTTCCGCCTGGTAATGACTTTCCCTGGGCACGTTAAGCCATTGGTCCCGGTTGCCATTTGGTCGTTTTTGGAACCACATCAGTGGCCGAAAGGCGGTTCCGAATAACTCTGGCACCAGGGTGCACAGGGTCGATGAACCATGTGACCCATTCGACATGAATGAATGAAAACTCACCTGATTGATAAGCCTGAAATCGTGGCTAACGAGCACCATTCCGCCGTCGAATTCGTTGATAGCGTCGCCCAAAGCGTCAATGGTCTCCATGTCCAAGTGGTTAGTAGGCTCGTCCAGTAGCAGGAGGTGCGGGGTTTGCCACGCGAGCCACGCGAACACTACGCGGCAACGCTGCCCGTCTGATAGTTGCCGCATCGGGCACACCTGTCAAAAACACCTTGTTTAGTATTCTTCTTTCTAATGTAAAACGTGACCGCTAGAGTTATATCCTTATTCATAAAAAAATACAAACGTCAGTCCATATGTTTCGTCTCGTTCATTCGAGTCAAATATAGGTAAGACAGAAAGGGACTAAACAAATTTAATTAATGTAAACTTAATGAACGTTTTTTTTTATTAATAAGGGGGATACAAATAAGGACGATACAATATACCTAAGTGTCTTGTAGACTTCACCTCTTCGCCCAAGCGTATTTTCATAGTTTCGTCCTATATCTATCAAACTGCCTTATGGACTCAAAATCACCCTAGCTTTATTCCGGTTGCATCTACTGATTGTACAGGGTCAATTGACCATGAAGCCCACTCGATACAAATGAATGACTAAGAAGCTAAAATTTGGCAAGTTAGAACAACAACAGCTCGATATCCATAATTTATGATATATGCCACAAACCTTAGTGTATAATATTCATAGCAGAGAAATGTCTTTCTAAAGAGTTTTGCCCAAAATTCCCACTCGAAAAAACTTACTTGCTGTCTTCCGGTGAGCCCGTATCTTCCAATAATCTTCCTCATCTCCTCCCTCTCGCGAACCTCTGGGAACTCTTTCATCATATACTCGAGAGGTGAGAGATCCAGGTCCAACAACTCGTGCAAGTGTTGGTGGTAGCGACCGATTCTCAAGTGAGAATTCTTGCGGATCATGCCCGTTGATGGCACCAGCTGCAAATTTTTAGATTATATAAGTAAGTATTTATTCACTTTAAATACGAGTAGCATGACCACGAAAATACCTGACCTGCTTTGGCGTCGCTACTCATCGTCTAAGTGGCAACATGTATGTCATGTTTGTGTCATATCAACAACAAAATTGACAATGTCATTTAAAGAAATTAAAATCAATCCTTAATTTTTATTCGCGTAAAATATACTCGTATCACTTTTTTCTCTTTCATTTTCTCATTCTCTTTTATTCAACTCAAGAACGGCTTAACCAATTTGGCTGAAAATTGATGGGGAGGTAGATTAGAACCAGGAGATGGACATATGATACTTTTTATACGTGACAGAAAATCAACATTGACATTTATTGCCTCTAAGGCGGAACAAAATTCGCGGGGTCAGCTTGTAGGAATTTTAAATAATACTTACGTCTCCATACAACAACTTCAAGAGTGTAGATTTGCCCGCACCATTAGGCCCCACCAGAGCTAACCTCGTGTCTAGATCGATACCGAATTCCAGGTTCTTGTAGATCCACGGGCTGCTGTCTGTATATCTGAATGAAACATTCTAAAAACCAAAAAAAAATTAAAAAGAAATTAAAATTTACAAATTGGCCGAGAAAGTAAAAAGTGTATAACTCAAAATTTTCTCAAAAAAAAGTTTATATACTACAAGATGCACCAGATAATGTCAAAGCAAGAATTACAGCATCGCATACATGTGTCAACCAACACTCAGTCGTCAGTAACAACTGCACACACACACACAGTCGTTAATGATCATTATAGAAAATTCTTTAAACACAAATAAAAAAATCTCTGTTAGAGCCTCATCTTAGTAACGACTTGTCTCTAAGAATTCGCAAAATAAATATTTAAATTCATGATTTGAGTGTGATGTTAACGAATCTGTGTGCGATGATAAATCGCACTCAGCATCCATCATCATTAATGGACATAAGGATTGCTTCCCCAAGTGTTATTTTTATGAGAACTGCAATTCAAAAGTATTGTCTTGGTACTTTGGTGATGTTTTGAGCCGAAATGCCAAATAAAAAAGAAAAAAAAATCGTATACAAACCTGGACCATAATAACGGGCGGTGGCACTTTCCCGCACGATGGGAAGTAGAAGTTCAAGATCTTATCATCGATGACCTTCTCCGTGAGACCCTGGGCTATCATTTTGGCGAGCGTCTTCTCTTTAGATTGCGCTTGACGGGCCAACTTGGCAGAGCCGTGACCGAACCGGGCTATGTAATTCTGGAGGACAAATATAATTATTAATTTCAATATATAATTCTAAGATTATTAATTAGCCACGAAGAACATACTAAGACCAAATCGCAGAAATATTTAAAAAGAGAGATGTTAGGACTACCGCCGAGAAAGCAAGATAAGTCTATAAGGATCGTAGCAAATGGAAATCCGTAGTCTCTGCCTACCCCAACGGGAAACAAGCGTCATGATATGTATGTATTATTATAATCGAACAAGGCGAAAAAGACTGGAAAATCAGGTCGCGAATTCGCGCAAGAAGGGTTCCGTATTATTATCGATAAAACGGCAAAAAAAAAAATGCCTTTTGTGTGGGAGAAATTTGTTCTGTTTTTAGTCAGCAACAGAAATAAATTATCTATGAAAAAATTTCATTAACTATCACAGTTCATGAAATTCAGCTTAGTGGCAGACAGACAGCGTTGTCTTTGTAATACGGTCCATTTTACCCTTTAGGCACACCCTGGACACTCCATCCAACAGCGGCGCAAGCGACTTTTTACGACCTTTTACGACAACTACAATTAGGTCGCATACGCACCACGCGTCAATGTATTTACCATGTCTGCGTTATAAGTAAGGTGCGGTATATTTTTTGGTTAGGAGAGTGTGAGTGTCCGTTCTGCATGTTAGTACTATTAATAATTCTATGCTTTGGGTATGTACACCTAAAACAAAAGTTAACAACTAACCTTCATATGAGCGATCTGATCCTGCTCCCAATTGTACTGCTTCATCTGATTCTCGAGCAGTTCGCAGCGGGTTCTCACGAAGGCCTCGTAGTTACCGGTGTAGTACTTCAGCCGTCGTTTGTTCATGTGGATGATGTTGGTACACACACCGTTGAGGAAATCTTGCGAGTGGGATATTAGCACCAGGATACGTTTGTAGCTGGAATGGAGAATAATTAGGTTGGAGATGTGTGGAGTTTGATACCTTGAACGGTTTCGAGTGAAAATAGTAGAACATTAGAATGTTTTGGCTGTCTGTGATATTATGAGCAGTCATGCGGTCAATCTGTTACTGGATTTGTAAACAAATGAATACTTTATCATGCCTCTGGTCAATCGACCAAGTACACACTGGTGTCAGAGTTGTTCGGAATCGTCTATCGGCCTCTAACGTGGCTCCTTTGACGACCACCAGATGGAAGCCGGAAGCAGCTTTATTATCAGGCAACCTAACGTCCTAACCAAACTGGAAACAACTAAACAAAGTATGCTTCCCGTGAGAATCGAATCCACGACCCCGGGTAAAAGGCCAACGCCTTAACCACTGGACCACGGAGGCAGTTATTATATATTGGCCATGAAACTAACTTGATATGAATGATCGAATAACCTAATTAGTGAGAAAGCTAGATGGCGCAATACAAGATGTGACATCTCGCTTTCTCATTGTTTCCGCCCAGTCAATAGATGTCCTAGCAAGTCCCCTGCATAAAATGTACAATAACTGCTTAAAACATAAAATATAAAGTGTGTATAACACCTTCATACTTCCTAATTAATACAAACTTAGTTCTGTAATTTTTTTTTATAGCTTGAACATGACCAGGAAAATAAAAACCCTGCATTGGCGTCACAACTGATCACCTTTAGGTGGCAACAAGTTGTACGTGTCACGTCAAAAATAAATAAAAAACAATCCTTTGTTATTTTTAATGAAATATGAAAACATCTTTGATATAACTTTTTTCTCATTTTGACAAATAAAGGACACAAAATACACAAAGTCCACTCAGGAGTGGACAAACACGTATGATTGATGAGTGTGGTAAAATTGATTAGTTCCAATATTTTTCCGCAATATGGCGAAGGTTGCCATTTTATTGGTCGGACTATAAATATGCAGGGTGTTAGTGTAAAAGTTAACTGTGACTTACTGTTTGAGTTCCTCTTCCAGCCACACGCAGGCATCCAAGTCGAGGTGGTTGGTCGGTTCATCCAGCAACAATAAGTGGGGCTTCACGTACAGCGCACGCGCCAGCGCGATACGCATACGCCAACCTGATAGTCAAAATTTGATTATTATTTTTATTTTCTTAGCTCCGTATTTGTTTAAACAATAATTTATCCAGATAAAATGGCCTAAAAATACAATATAACTGTAAATTTGTGTGAGTGAAATTCGTGTAACTGGTTTAAAATGGTGGACAAAAGGTAGTGGGCGAAATCGGTAATTATTTAACTTTCTACTGTTCTATTTCACCTTCTACCACGTCTTTTGCACACTGCATAATAGGTTTGAGTACACTCCACTTACTACACACATACAATATTTAGTAATTTTTATTCCTGTTCAAGTAGGTAGTTCACTTTCAGGTTAAGTCCGTTGGTTACATACTGGTTTTATTACAAATAATTTGTTCGTTGTGTTCCTTACATTCTAAATCTGTACTTTATTGTCTAAAATGTCCACATCAAGCAGAGCCGTGACTGCCCGTCTAGTGGAAATGCAGCTAGTCAGCCTTATGAGAACTTAAGGCTTTAAAAGAAGAAAATTGCAATCTTTCATTCAAAAGGGAATAGAATGAACAAGACTTTCAATCCATTTTGGAATCGAATTCAAGCTTAAAACTTGAGCTCTCAGCTAGTAAATTAGACAATGATGAGTTGAATGACCTTTCCGCCAATGCAGTGATACATTTGAGGAAACCCTCACACGTAACACTGAATTGGAGGGGGCGCTGGAGAAGGCACTAAAGCAAATTCAGATCTACGAACAAGACACCTTCACCACATTTTCATTTTAAAATGCTGAAACACTACTTAAAACGAATGTCAACCCTTGTGAGTCCAACTTTATGTTTTCGCATATTCCCAGGATCCCAGTGATATTATTAAAACATTTAAACAGCTTAATTGATCTGAAGATCACTGGGGTATGCCCCGTATGTCTGTTAGTGTAATTTATCACATCATTGGAATTATTGCTCCTGACTTGGCTAATATATTCAATGAATGTATTGATCAAGGCATCTTCCCAAATTTAATGAAGTATGGTAAATTAATCCCATTATTTAAAAAAGGATAGAAGTTGGAGCCTGGCAATTATAGACCTATCTCTATATTGCCCGTATTGAGTAAAATATTCGAAAAGATTATGCTCAATCAAATGCTGCGGCACTTTAAGGCCTATGATCTCTTTCATAGCCAACAGTTTGGTTTTACTGCCGGCAAATCAACAACCGATGCGGGAGTGGCTCTCATCACTCATATTTACACCGCCTGGGAGGAGTCTCAGGATGCTATTGGAGTGTTCTGTGACCTTTCAAAGGCAGGTCGACTGTGTTGATCATGAGACACTTCTGCTCAAGCTTGCACATTATGGTTTTGACGCTAGAGCAATAAAGTTATTGACTTCATATTTAAGTGATAGGCGTCAGAATTTTGACATAAATAACGTTAAGACAGGCGGTTCAACAGTAAAAATAGGTTCGATACTAGGACCCTTACTCTTTTTGAAAAAAAGGCTGGCATAGTTTTGTTTGCAGACGATACGTCTTTGATTTTCAAAATGGATCGCGATAGCGGAATTGTCGACCATGTGAATGATGCATTGTCCTCAATATCAAATTGGTTCTCCGCCAACAACTTAATGCTGAATGCTAATAAGACCCAATGCATTAAATTTTCTCTACCAAATGTGAGACAGACTCAAGTGGATATAATGTTACATGGAGGAAAGTTAGTTCTTGTACTACGCTTCTACAACAAACTTTCTGAATCAATCACTAGTTTGCCTGATGGACAATTTAAAGCCCACGTTAAAGATAAACTTTGTAAAAAGGCTTCTTATAGTACTGGTGATTTTCTTAATGACAGGAATGTTGAACTTAAAAGCTGAAGCTTGGTGCAGACTTCTTAACAAATTGACATATTATTATATATTCTGTTTTAACATTTGACATTTTTTTAAATTAAATTTTTATTTAAATTAAAATAATCTGAAATTACAATAAAATATTGTGCAAAATGTTGACAAACATGTGAATTCGTTCATGTAACTAGTTAATTAAGGAAATTTTATTCTTATTTGTAAATTGACGTTTTGAAGAAAATGCTGCAGTGGAGTTTGTGGCGCCGCTTCTCCTCCACTTGCGCTTTGGAAGTGGTGGTAAACTTAATATAAGTAAATTGACGTCAATAAGTGATATTTATATCCTATATTGAAAATAAACGATTTCAATTTAAATATAGTTTTTAAACTAGTCTTCTACCATTGTTTTACAGAAACGAACTAAAACTTTCATTACATTTTTTTTTCTTTTTTATGGGCACATAAATTTTTGAGTATATTTGAATCCATTGAACGGTGGATTAAAAAGGAGAAAAAGTATCCTCAGATCCATTGGTGGATTGTAGGAACGTAGGATTGGATTTCAAAACAAACTCGCAAAAATCGCTCTCAATTTCTAAGATAGAGACATGTTTAAACAAAGATTAAAAGAGTTCCATACCATCATTACAAAAACCGCTAAAAGATCATGTACGTTGTATGGGAACCCCCTTATATATATTATTCTAATTTTTAGTATTTGTTGTTTTAGCGGCAACAAAAATACATCTGTGAACATTTAAACTGTCTATCTCTCGGAGCCTGGTTACATACAGATAGCGAAGTGTTTAGTAATAGGAATCTCCCTTTTTTGTTTTACCCTTTGGGTACAGAACCCTAAAAAAAAAAGAGTGCTTGAGGAGTTTCTTACCTCCGGAGAAGTCTTTAGTGGCCTTCTGTTGCATCTCCTTGGTGAACCCGAGACCGTGGAGAATGTTGGCAGCACGAGCCTCGGCGGTGTCGGCGCTCAGGTCGTCCAGACGCTCGTATACGTCCATCAGCTGTTCCTGGGCGTCTGGGAAATTTCAAATGGCTCTTAGTTTCAGTAAAGGAGAAATTAATGAGATTAAAATACTTAGAATTTCAGAAAAAATATTTAAAATATCTTTTAAACTTTCGGTACTAAACATTTGCATCCTCGAATTCAAACAATACATTTAATAAACATTTTCATAATAAATTTAAGCTTGAGCTCTGTTTTGACGATTCAGTCGCAAAGGGAAACCTAGGGACGATTACCACTGTTCATTTCCGACAGTGAAAATTTCGTTAAATCAATAAATAGTACTGGACACAACTCCGAACAACTCTATTTTATACTTTTCCTCTATACTATAAGATTAGTATAGATCAAACTAACCTCGAATTCCAGGAGTGCTATTTTTGAAATTTATGACTCATAAATATGTCGAATGACAATCGTTCTTTTCACCGATTATGTCGAATGAAAATCATTGAATATCCAACGAAAATCAATCGTCTCACTGATTTTGCGTGAGACATGTCATACATTTCAAATACAGGGCTCCATGATGAACAAAGTTGATTAATCATGAATGAATGATCATAGATAGATGACTGTCAGTAAATTCGGTCACTTGTTCGTCCGCTTTGTGGATCTTAAACAAAACTACCCTCGATGGAAAAAAGTGGATACTCTGTATTTCACCACAGGGTCATAGCGGACTCAAGGAGATGTTCCACTTGCATAAGAGTTCCGCACATCTTTCGTAGATAGAATATAAATATAGTTTAAACTTCTCAACTTACCATCGTCTTCACAATGCGCCAGTTCTTCAGCTAACTTCTCGAGCTTGATCCTTTCCTCATCGACTTCCATGACGCATTTCAGAGCAGTCTTGTCTGAGGCGGGCATCTCCCTGGTCAAGTGGAAGATGTCGATGTGGTCGGGAATGGGCACCTCGCGCCGACCCAGGGCAGACAGTAGCGAGGACTTACCTGGCGAATATTATGACATTAAACAAATGATTATGATGAATAGGCTACTTGACTGTGTTTATATTTGGACAATATTTCATACACTAAAAAGTAACAGATTCCGAAAACGATAACAAAATTGGTAAGTAATTAATTATAGCAGTAATTAGCATTTATTTTTCTAATGAAGAAAAGTGG
The DNA here is from genome assembly GCA_947363495.1 of Euzophera pinguis. Classification (NCBI taxonomy): domain Eukaryota; kingdom Metazoa; phylum Arthropoda; class Insecta; order Lepidoptera; family Pyralidae; genus Euzophera; species Euzophera pinguis. The sequence continues at coordinate 4,127,659 of OX376154.1, forward strand.
GAGCGTGGTGGGGACATTTGGCTATATTTTTTGTACGCACGAAACCAAGTGGTAGTGACGTTACTCAGACGTACCTAAGTGCGTCCTTTTCTTGTTTCTTATCAGTTCTTAACAGTTTCTATAATCTGTTTCTAGAAACAAATGTAAATTGTATAATAGCTTATGTTCGTAAGATGAAAACTAGACTACCCGAGAGACGGTAATAGATTCTATTAATAATTCATTTCCTGCCCACATCGGCACCTGAACAAATCTAAATCAATAATGTGTAGGACTGTAGACATTTAACCTTTTATAATCTTCGAATACAGGGATAGGCATATACAGGGATTTCTTATACTGTTCCTGGGAGAGTTACCGCTTGCTAGAGTCACAACCTTCAAGTGGAATGTAAGCTTAGTTAAACCGTTTGAATAAAAAAATATCGTGGTACAAAAACGCCATCGGATAATGAGATGAAATCATTATCATTTCAATCACTCTTATCAAGAAACATTTACACTCGTATTAAAAAACGATTATTAACCCCATGTTTACTAAAATATATTCTCTATCTTACTATATCGATATTTAACGTGAAAGAAAGAGACAAAACATATTAACGATTCTTAATATGACTTAAAATAGCCTGTATCCAGCGCCTTCCTGCGATCCTGAAGGGATGGGAAGGAAGTTATTATAAGCGTCTGCAGTACTAGACGTGGGAGGCAGGCACATGTTGCTTTAATAAATTTAATCTTCTCAACCCTGGGAGTCATATTTGGCGCCGTAAGAACTTAACCCGTAACCATATGATTTCCAACTGTGATATAAAATCAATTTGCCTATGAATATTGTCGGTGAATGAACGAAGCCACAAACTCCAACGTTTCTAAACTATGACAATTGCCAGACATGAACTGAAGTTTATAAACAAAGAATTTATACATAAACAGCATAAAAAAAAAACAACAATATTCGCTAGTTAACAAAAAGTGGCGTAAAATGGAAGCAGAATACATAAGATTACATTTCAACAATACATACTTTTGCCTTTAAAAATAACAACAATTAACAATAGTTATTGCTTTACTTTGGAGGCCATGTTGTCTTCTAGTGAATAATAGACAACTTCCATTCATGTATTGGATGTCATAAACGTGACTAAGGGATTAGTCCCTTTTATCAGAGACCCATTTTTTACCAACCCATTGTTATCAAGTATGTTGACGACAGGTAGACCAGACACAAAACTATCTTATTGAAAAAAATAAAATCATACTTTCTCTTTAATATGCCTAGTGTTTTTACAATAAATATACATATGTCTAGCAGTTGAAGCTACAGACAAAAGCCAATGACGGATTTTGTATGGAAGGTGGTGATTTCTTTTTTCAAACGACCATCAACCAACTGGTTTTTTCTAATACATATAGTGTTATGAACTAAAATTACAGGGCATCCACACCTCTAAACTGAGTATGAACAGAGTTAAAATGGCTAGAAGTGTATTTCATGGTTTAAATATCGAGGAGCTTGATAGCCGAGCAAGGCGCGCATTCAAGAATATCGATGCGTGATGCGTGAGCTGAGGACGTAACTGGGAAACACGCTAGGAGTATGAAGAAATAAATATCCTCGCAAAACGTAACCCTTCAGCACTTGAGAGATATTTTTTCTCGTATGTACGTACTTACTTACATCTCATACATACATGTTACGCCATATTTGAAACACGTGCGGAATGATCACGTGTCGCGTCATCAATTATTCGCTTTGAGCACGATACAATCAATGTTTGTAAATATCCATTTCGCAAAAGCAGTTAGTTAATCGGGTAAAATAAATAAGTTTAAAAATCTAGTCTGTCATTCTTACTTAATATGTGAGGATAATAATAATTGCGAATACAGAAGAGCAAAAATGTAACATGCTTGAATAATACCGAAGAAATGTTTTCCATAAATTCGGGTGACATAAATTACACACTAGGACTTTCGCTGGCGAAACGAATTTGGTACAACGTGGGTGGATTGCTTATTAGACTGAACCACCCCTCTCTACCCACATGGCCGTTCATCACAAAGAGTGGGTACCTATATTCGATAAATTTGTTGTTGATCGAACTAGAAAATACCAACAAAAAGACTAGTGGCTGACGAATTCTGTATAACATAATTAGTAATTTTATGTAAATTCTTTGGTACCTTAAAATGGTCCACATTTTTAACAGGTAAAATGCCATTATATTTTGAGTTTCGAAAATACAAGACATATCTTTATCCCCCACATCTGGGATACAAGTAGTAAAGTAACTAGTAGAAGTTTTCGAGTTGAATTTTCAACCCCGATTTTAATAGCTATAAATTCTACAATGCTAATAAAAATATATCTATTTTACCAGAAAGGCTGGCTTAATAAAAGCCCACAAAATTCGCTAGCAGCTGTAAATAAGTAACCAAAATAGACACACTTCTATATTATAATAAAAGAGTAGAATCGACGTTTTATTATTTTGGGTAGAAAATGAAAGTGAACGACTAAAGATGAATAGTAGATTACAAAAATAGTTTTGTATAATCTTGTAAGTTAATAAAAAACAGTGTCTCAAAATCAGTGTCTTTGTCATCTCATCGGTTTCCTGGTTATGCCATCTGGAGCACTATTTTTGAAAACTGTGACTCACGCAAGTTCGCGAAGTCGACTAATTTTTTGTAGAAAATGAATGATTTTTGTTCGTTATCAAAGAATTTTTGTTCGAAATCGAATGATTTTCATTCGACATATATGTCACACTTTTCAAAAATAGCACTCCTGGTCTCCTGGCAGATGAGGTCTTTAAGTTTTCATAAATATGGCAGCACAACAAACTTAACCCACTGTTTCTAATTCTATGAAATTTTGGAACGAAAGGTTTCATAATAGGATATGTCCTTTGTACTTCTATGTTTGTGCGAAATTTCAGAAATATTGATTTAGAAGATAAACGGTGAAGAGGTAACAAACAAACAAACAAATATACAAACTCACTTTCTCTTATATAATATAAAGTTAGTTTGTCAGTGTTTACCTTAAAACTAAGTAATATGTGTAGCTATTTATGTCAATTATTTACGCTCGTAATAACCATGAGTGTATCACCCGGTTACATACAGGTTAGGTACAGGGTACCAACTCATATTTCAAGAAATTATCTAAGCTGTTGAGAAATGAATGAATAAGATTTGAGATAAAATACCCACCACAGCCATTAAGACCGACCAGACCGTATCTCCTTCCGCAATTCAACTCGAGGAGGGTGTCTTGGAGTAGCTCGCTCCCGTAGAACGTGATAGAGAAGTTTGCTATCTTGACGTCTCGAGACCGAGGGTGTACGGCAAGGGAACCGGTGCACGACCTCGCTTCAGAGTTCATCTTCGCCTCTTCTTCCAACTTCAGGCATAGTGCCTCTGAAATATATAATTAAATTTAAAATTGGTATATTCATTATTTCTAACTTTTAAAAACACATGATCAAGTCTTATTTGGACGGATCGGGTTATGTTAAACACAGGCACAAAAACATAGAAAATGTTATCTAAGGTAATATTCAAATACTAACTTTCTATATAAATGTTACTATTATTTTTTAATAATCTATCTATCCTCATACTAATAATAAACCTCAAAAGTTTGTGTAACATGAATGTTTATATTCTGGAACTACTAGACCAGATTTGAAAATGTTCTTTGATAGAATTTAATATTATGTACAAGTGCCGACCCCAAATAAAGGCATGGAAGAAGAAGACAGGTGAAACCATTTGGAACTGCTAGTACTATTATTAAAAGCTAAAAAGATGGACCAAACTAATCTATGACAACTATTGTTTTGATTTCAAAATTCTTAATTGAATTGTTAACCTCTTAAAAAAGTTACAGAAGAATTGACATGAAGCTCATCATGTCTTCATGTGTCTTGAATTCCAAAATCCGAAAAAACAAATTAAGACCGATGTAGTATAATGATGATCACTGTTAAATTATTGGCCATTGCAATTGTTACAATCATCTGCATCTGGGTCATTGACATTGTTCAATACATTTCACTTGCAATGTCACGGACCACTAAATTGCTGTTATATAAACTAAATTCAGAAATTGTTGGTGACAAAGTGATGTAATACTGATTTTTTGCATGTCTTTTATAGAGTTACACTGTTTTTTAAAGAGAAAGTGTTCCCACATTTGGCACTAAATTAGACATAGTATGATCGCCGGGAGAAATGGATAAGCAGAATAGCAAACCCTGGGTTCCAAAGCAATCAGCTGAGGATGGAATCAGGTAGGCACTTCCTTCTTATAAATAGGGTAATACCAGCAAGACTCAACAGTCAGAGGTCATAGCCAAGTCAGCCCATGCACATGTAAAAGGGCAGCTAGGGCCACCTACTGGTGGTCCATTGATCATACTGCATCACAAACACATCCATCACTGTTGAACAGAAGATGGCAAACAGGGAGTGCCCATACAACCATTTCCATTCTAGTTGCAGTGTAGAAACTGTTACCAGTATAGTAATAATAATAGGTAAAAGTTTCTACACTGCGACCAGGATGGCTGTATAGACAGTGGGGACCTCTTCCAGTTTTTCATACCTGCTCATGCCTGATCGAAGCCTATTAACACATCAAAGGTTGATGGTTAGATAATGTTTTAGCATTAAGCCCACCTTTTGTGCTTGATAATTGTATTTGTACAATAAAGTTTAAATTAATAAACAATGTGTTTTGAGCTGTTTACAATGCACCATGTGTGTTGTTAGCAGTGAATGTGTTAAGTGATTTCCATGTGACATATGGCACTAAGATATCAGAGAGGTGCTTGATGTTATGAATACAATCTGAAGAAGATGTGTCTCCCTCATTTTTAATTGATTAGATTGGATAGACCGTTGGATATGTTTAATGATGTATTTGGGCATTTTTGGTATGTGTTTGATATAAATTAGCTATTTATAACAAAGATCTACAAGAAATAAGTAGTCTATTCATAATACAGACACTGCATGGCAAATTCAATTTAATTTACTGATAATGTTGTGTTGTTGTGAAACAGCTGCCTGTCTTCAAATAAACAGTAATAATAATATTTAAGCATAAATTGCAATATTGTTTAACAAGCTTCTTTGTATTTCTATTAATCAGAAATTGAATAAATGCCTGTGAATGATATCAGTCTACAGATCTAACATAAAAAAACTTATCACTGGGATGTGTTTTCATGTACCATCTCTCATTTTTATATCTCATCACACATTTTTATATACAATCTTAGTCTATTTCTTCAAATAAATATTAATAACATAGTCCTAGCTAAATTTAATCACTATAATGCTTTGTTATTACCTCGAAATAAATTAGCACTTACAAAAAACGGTCAATGAACACAAAATGAATCATTAAATCAATCTGAATGCCATATATAGGTTAGGTTACAAAGAGCAACGAATAACAAAGAAAATATAGTTTGGTGGTATTTTATGTTGTAAAACTCGATGGCTCACCTTCGGCGGTCAGTTCCCGGTCATCTTTGGCAATGCCGTTGGTCGCCGAGTCGCCATTCTCCTCGTTGGTAACCCTTGCCACGGGCTTCTTGTTTCTATTACTTGCTTGCTCCTTCTTCTTCTGTTGTGCTCTTTTCTTCGCGTCCGACGGCATTTTTAATAAACTGCAACAGTTACCTCAAGCTTAGATGTTTCGAATAAATAATAAATCTAATCAATGCACTTGAAAAGACACTTTGCAACTGCACGTTTTATGGTGCCACATAATCAAGTCACTTTTTAACTGATCTACTTAGATAGACCGAAAAATTGTATTTAATTACTGACTAAATTTAAGTTGAAACAATATTTTTACCTAATTAGTTTAACGGAATATTAAAATTGGTAGACCACGTCTACACGTGCTGCCTCAAAAGAAAGACAATTTGTTCGTTTCCAAACGCTGTCGCTGCTCGATGACAGCTGAATAAAGACAACCATTCCATAGACACGCGATCGCAAATGTCAACTTTTTAGGGCGTACGGTCGTACGCGTACCACAGATTGGTCTGTTGATTTGGTCCGTGGTTTTGGTCTTTGAGAATTGGCGTTTTCGAGAGTCATTGTAAATTCCGACAGTTGCGTGTTTACGGTTCGGCCGTATCGCCCGCACGTCGCGCAACGGATTTTATTTTGCTTTGTATGATCCGGCCCGCTCGCATCGTACGCATTTTTGAGCGAAAAATGCGTTGCGTGCCGATGACGTCACAAAAATAAGTAGTGATGGTGCGATTGTAAAAAAAATACTAAATTTATAATTCATTTATGTTTTATGCAATGGATGACTGTTGTGCGGACGGTGCGGGTGGCCGGATCAGGCTTAGTGCCGCAGTGCACGCGCACCATTACATGGACTTATTAAATTAAAAAGGACTAAGCTCTTTGATCTGTAACCCGAGCAGAGAAAGTTATCAAGAACATGGGTTTCAATCTCTTTATAATAGGGTGCCATGATATTTTTTTAATTAGGAAAATATTTTAAATTTCGTATATGTGTATGTCTACGGAAAATAACAAGAAACGTTTGTTGAAATGTATTATTTAACGCATGTATATCAGTAAATTGATTATGTAACGGAGTCTTGCCGTTAAATGATCAATCAATAAATCAAAATCTTTATAAATTTGCGCATATGGGTTAACAAAATATGATTAAATATGTTAAAAAGGTACAAAGTTACTGAACAGACATGTACACAACCTTAAGGCATGCAAATTAATATAATTATATTTAGTTATTATAGTTATCTATAATATTAAATGTTAAAAATGATAAATCGTTGAACATATTGTTGTCCTATTTATTGTTTAATTTCAAAATAAAAACGATTGTGGCGAAGTGTCTTACTTAATGTCAAGGACCGTTGGTAGTGTTTCTAATTATACGTATATTTGACACTGTATATTTGAGATGGCCATAAAAAGCTCTTTCAATTGATATATCACAAGATACATATAATCAAACTTTTTTTTTCAATTTATCACTTAACCCCCCCAAAATTACCCCATCTTTAATTGGATGCACTTTTGAAATGGCGCAGTGACGTGATCATTGGCGCCTCGCCGACACTGCAGTGGGCGGAGCTTGTCATTGCTCGTGCTCTATGATTGGAGCAACGGCCGAAACCGAGCACCCCGCACGTCTGCCTTCCGCTCCGTATAGCCTCACATATATTTTCTTACAAAACGCTTATTACGGCATCTCCTCTTTGTAATTACTCCATGGAAAGGACACTATTTTGAAAAGATGTAATAAAAGGAATAACTTGCTAGTATGCTCAGTTTTTGATTTTCTAAGAACTTTCAGTTTGACCCTCGTAATATGTAAATACCCATCCATACAAGTATATATATATTCAGACTCAGACTGATTTTACTGACTTATTAAACTAGTTATACTTATTAGGATATTAAGACATATAATAAATAACTAAGCTCTGTATTTTTTGTTTCATAAAATATTTTCTCTCATATTAATTCCTAGTTGTTATCCGCCTACACCTGCGTCAAAGCCTATGTTTGACCCCGGGTCTTCCAATTATGTTCATACCAAACATCACAATCGGTTCAGCGGTTTGCCCGTGAAAGCGTAACACACAAACAAACAAACAGCCTTTCATACTTATAATATTGGTATGGAAGTATGATTATGGATTTAGAATGAGTAAATTTTCACGTGACTCTAAAATATCAATATTAAAATAACAGATTAAATCAGTGATTCCTAAAGTGGTCCAGGTGGACCCCCAGGGGTCCACGGGAGACTTGCTGGGGGTCTACGTAGGCGTGAACAAAAAATGGGGGTCCATAAGATGTTAATGGGGGTCCACGAAAATTTATCTGCTTTTGATAGTAAAGAGCAAAAATGTAAGCATAGTTTTTATAAGGGCCTACCTACATTGTTTTAAGTACCTATCTAAGCAGATAATATTTTAATAAGGCAAGCGACTGTTACTTGTCCAAACTTGTGTATTCGATATTACGTACAATTTCGTGTACAGACTTGCAAAGCGCTATCCGCCCGACAATGCTTAATGCTTGTTCAGACATGAACTTGATCAACACTATAAATACTTGATGCCAAAGGCAACCAAACGCATTCATTTGTTTCCGGAATTTCGAAAACAAGGCGGAATTTGGAAAAAAGTTGTGAGAAAATTTATATTTGTGTTTGCTAGTGCCGGAGAAAAGTAAGTAACCTACCTTTTTTTGTTATAGTACTTAAGTATTTTGTTTACGTGTACTAGTCGGTTGATCACAACGGCCTGTATAGATAGGTAACTTAGTAACTTACAGATATTTTAATTGTCCTCTTTCGATTTGAAGACAAACACAGCACGTTTTATTCAATTGTTTTTTCACGAGAGTAGCACTCTGCCTCTCTAAAAAGGCCGAATAAGCAATATTGCAGAGCAATTAATTTTGTAATTTTTCTTGCAAATAACTACTAATTTTATAAAACAGTAATTTCATAATCATGTTAAATTGATTTTGAAGTAACTATTTTATCAAAACTATTCCTTTTCGGAAAGAGCGAGCGGTGCGCGGGCGACGGGAAAAGGGCGGGGCTTGAACTTCGATGCCTGTTTGTCACGTTTTAACAATGAAGCCGCAGACAAAAAATACGCAAATACACGGAGCGCGTGAACTCATTGATTTAATAAAATGTTAGTTATCGTTTTTATGGACAATTTTGGGATTTCGACGTTTATTTTTTCCTACACAAATATGATCAGTATTCGATACTGAGTACACTAATTTTTATTTATACTATTAAAAATTAGTGGTAAATTATGTACTTTAAAATTGATACCGTTTTGTGAAAACGTTTGTATTTGTCTCAGCGGTTTATTAGTTGGTCCCTTTACAAGCCGTAATTCTATTTCCGCGTGCTGACAAAGGCTGCGGTGTGATACCTATATTCAGAAAAAAACTTGGTTACTAAAACATTTTTTTTACAGGTAAGGTAACTGACACGAAACATGGCTACAGCAAAGAAAAAATGTCGACAATATAGTGTCGATTATTTGAAATATGGTTTTGTTCCATCAGAGGCAGACAAACAATTGCCCATGTGCCTATTATGCAACAAAGTTTTGAGCAATGACTCTATGAAACCATCAAAGCTCGAAGATCATCTAAAAAGGTGTCATACTGATAAAATAGGTAAAGATTTAAAATATTTTCAAACATTGAAAGAAAAATATGGAAAGAGACCCACCATGCACAGTATGTTCGCTTCAACATCTCAAAGTAACGATGATGGCTTGCGGGCATCTTACAATATCTCATTACTTATAGCAAAATCTGGAAAACCGCACACTATCGGAGAACAATTAATTTTACCCGCTGTTGAAGAGGTTTTAAAAACTGTTTTGCACAAATCTCCATTTGACGTACTAAAAAGAATTCCATTAAGTAACAATACTGTACAAAGACGCATTGATGAAATGAGCTCTGATATCGAAAGCTTTTTGTGCAATCATCTGCAAAAAACTCATGTTTCTATACAACTGGACGAGTCAACGTTACCCAGTAATGAAGCATTACTATTGGCATATGTCCGATTTATTGTTGAGGAAGAAATTCACGAAGAATTGCTATTTGCCAGAACTTTGGAGACTGACACTAAAGGCGAATCAATATTTAATGTCCTGAGTAATTTTTTTACGGAAAAATCGATCCCATTTACAAACATTATTTTAGTGGCAACAGACGGAGCTCCTGCAATGGTCGGGCGATATCGTGGGTTTATAAGTCATCTCAAAAGAATTATACCAGGACTTACAGCTATTCATTGCGTAATCCACCGACAACATCTTGTGGCAAAACATTTAAGTGACAGGTTGAACCAATCTCTTCATTTTGTAATAAAAGCTGTCAACAAAATCAGAAGCAATGCATTGAATACACGTTTATTTGCATCGCACAATTGAGCGACGAAAATGATGAAGACTTCCAACGACTGCTCTTACATACTGAAGTACGCTGGTTGTCGAAAGGTGCATGCTTAACGAGATTTTACTCTGTTTTCGATTCCATATTAGAGTTCTTAGAAAGTAGAGATCCAGATTTAAAAGAAAACTTGATCAAATTCAAAGCAGACATTGCGTATTTGACAGATTTGTTTAAAAAATTTAATGATATTAACTTGCAGTTACAAGGGGACAGCCTGAATTTAATAAAAACAAAGGGGATAATTTCGGCTTTTCTTGGGAAATTGAAATTTATGAAGCAAAACATTAGTCGGCGCGAATTCTCTCAATTTCCAAACTTGTCGCAGGTAGAATGTATTGATGAGGATATCCATACCTACAGTCAACATTTAAGTGCCCTGCATGATGACTTCAAAACCAGGTTTGAAGATATACTGACGATGGATATACCACCATGGATAATAAATCCATTTGATGAAACGGAAGTGGCCAATGTTGTATTACAAGAGGAGCTGCTCGAGCTAAGCACTAATGAGGAGCTGAAGGTGAAATTTAGAAAAGGCTACCCAACATTTTGGCTGCAAGCAGAAATACCCGAAAAATATCCTGGACTGTGGGAAATCGCAAGGAAATTTTTAATAGCTTTTCCCTCGTCATATCTTGTCGAAAGGAGTTTTAGTGCCGTTACAAACCTCTTAACAAAAAAAAGGAGCAAATTAAACATCACAGAGCGGGGGGATTTGCGGTTATTGCTCACAAAAATAAAGCCAAACATTGATCGTTTGCTGACACTCCATCAGATACATCCTTCCCATTAATTAAAATTATGACCTGAACCTATATTACCTTAATATTTTTTTCTTGTAATTCTATTCTTTTAATAAATAAAGTGATATAAAATGTACCATTTTTCGTTTTTATTTTACATATCGAAATATAGGGACAGAACTCAGAAGTGACACAATTTTTATTTTTTGGCGACTTTAAGAATGTGGTAGAAATGTAGCAGCAGGGGGTCCACCGAAACCAGTAAAATTTTGAAAGTGGTCCACGAGAAAAATAAGTTTGGGAACTACTGGATTAAATGTTTGTTAACTCTATGAATAAACACTTGCCAAATGCTTACAACCAATACCATCAACCAATCGGAGAACAGTGTATTATTTGATGGGTGATAGTGTACCGTAAAATAGTACGCTGAGTAACGATTGGCCCATTCGGGTATGATTTTACTTGCGACAAAATCGTTAATTAGTAAATTCATGTTCAGCACCGTATGTTGATCAATTAGCTGAAATTTATTGCGATAAATACTACATTTCAACTGCGCAGTTTATTATTTCTCGAAAGTTGATCCACTGACTCGTAAATTGATCAACTTACAATTCTTGTTATTTTCTGGTGACATATATACTGCACATAAGCTTCAAGCTAGATAGCTTAGCGGGACGTTATTGTTGGTGACGATTACATACACGAATTAAGTCATTCAGTCGTCGACGCTCTTTGCATTACAATACATACATTCCACACTTGTTCGACACGATTAATTTCATTATTTGCTACAGATGTTCCATCTGGGATTAGGGAAACCAGGATCATAGTATTTTATCGATATAACAATAAAAACAAGTGTACATATTTGAATAATATTTATTACATAATTTGAACAGACAATAATAAAGTTTTAACACTATCAACACAACAAAATATCGGTTTTTTTTTTTTGAGAGGAAAGCCAATTTTAGGTCGCTCACAATCTTATTTGAATAATATAGGAAATTAGGAGTGCAGAAGTGCAGGTTTTGAAATACTCACGCAAAATAGGCGAATCGAATAATTTTTGTTCGATTTCGAACGATTTTCATTCGACATTATGTGTTTTTAAAAATAGCACTCCAGGAGTGTGACTTGCGCAAAATCGGTAAAGCGAGGTTTATTCGTCATCTGAGTACATACATTTTAAGAATAGGGCTCCAGACGTCTTTCTGTCATTTTATTATAAGCACTGCACTTCGGTAAGTATCAAATTATCATGTGTGTAGTAGTTTGCATAATGATTTGGTTACCTAGTGCTTGTAACGTCAGCTTTCTGAAAGTAAGCATGTCATTAAATATAATTTCATTTTGTTCAGGTCCAGTTATGTATTCTATAATTGATACCTAGGTATGCCTAGATACTTATTTCAAGTCAATTAGGCAATGTAGAGTGTTAACTTAAATCAAAATTAGTGTTTAGTTCTTTAGTCACATACATATCATCACGCCTTTTTCCCGTAGGGGTAGGCAGAGTAGTATTAGTAGGCATCTAAGTTTACATATCGTTTAACTAGGTAAGTACTTAAAAAGTTGAGAACAAACTAAAATAAATTAATTGTATAATACCTGTCCATATAAACTACACAAGAGTGCTATATATGCACAAGTAAACATGGTGAGTCGACTGATTTTCGTTCGACATAATCGGGGAGTCGAATGATTTCCATTTCCGCTGACTCACAGATTTTGAAAAAAAGTTTAGCACTCCAAGTTAGTAAAGGTTTCTTTTGTGGTTGATTTAAGAATACTTATTTTTTTTTAATTTATTAATTTTTAACATCGTTTTTTTTAGTAATGTATATCCGATATAATTAGTACTAGAAGACACTTGGTTAACATGATTTTTTTTTTATTGTAACGACAATACAATTCATAAGAACTTGACACCAATATTAAAAAATATTTGTAGGTAAGTACCTAACTACTTTTATATACTATATAGCGACACCACAATATGTATTTTAATTGAAAATCTATCTAAGTACTACTACATCACACGACGCAAGCTATAAGTAAGTAAAAACTAACCTGCCCCAGCTTAGCTTCAAACGGCTGGATGTTTTTTTTGTCTTCGTTAAATAAAATTATTATATTTCACCAATTTTTGATATACCTACTATCTCTTTATCTAAAACGAGAATCATTTGGAAACATCGTTTTGTTGTTTTTAAATATATCACGAACAAACAAACAGTCAAGAAGCGCGGGCGACTTTAATTTATAATACATACTATAAAGATTTTAAAAAAAAACTTGCACGTCCAATAAATTACTATAATTATATTGTACAATTCGAAGGTCAAATTTTATGCCTACCTATTAGTGGGGACAATTAGGTATCTATTTTATTGAAAGTGAGACTAAAAACACATATTAGTCAGAAGTAGATGTATGTATTGATTATGCGATTATTATCTAAGTATGTAATATAAAATATGTGTACTATGTTTGGTGTTTCATTGTTTTCTTCAAATAATTTCAGCGGTGCGACTACTTAAAGCGTCAGTACTATTATATATTGTGCTTTAAGTTAGTAAATATAATAAAATGTAATATATTCGAAGTATATTCTATGGAACAGTAGTTGGGGCTGGAAATTGTCAATGGCAGACAATGGCTAAAAACTGGTCTTCAACAATTTCTAGTTATTTACCACAAACCACGGTAGGTAAACCATATTCTTTTGTTGTTGAAAGGTTCAAGATGCGAAGAAGTACCAATACAGGTACCTACTTAGATATGGAATAGCCATAGGTTTAGAATTTTATTGACTACGTCAAAGTATAGCATACTTACACACAAACACGCAAAATAACCTTCATAAACAAGGTAGTTGCGCCTCAAAAAATTGAATTGAAATGAATAAACGGTTAATTATTGCAGACAGACAGATTCTAATTATTTATCTTACTATTACTATAGAAAATTCAAAGTCTACCTAACATTTATTGAAGAGGAAAAATTTTTAGTTGCTACCTAAAGCCCTACTCTATCTAACAAGTCGCATTGAACATTAGAAAAGGCGAGATATATTTTTGTAAGCCTATCTAACTCAAATTTTTAAACTTTATCATTTCATGTTATTGGAATATAGTGTTATTATTTTTTAAATTACTCTATTATAGATTTGATTATAGAACAATTTAGGATCATAAAAACATTACTTAGGTAGTTTATGTAGGAATGTTAAAAAAGGTATTCAAAGATATTTTTTCTTTTGTTGCTTTGCTCATGAACCGATTTTTTGTTAAAATATTTAAATATCAGAAAAGTGTTAATACATTCATCTGTTTACTTAAGTCGGCAGTGACGTGCTTCCCATACATATAGTTTAATTATTATGTCTAACATTGAAAGTTCGTTATTATTGCAGCTACCGGGGGGAACAACAGAATCCATATAGTTATGCCAAAGCCGACAATCGTTTTAGTCCTTGTGCGTAAAATCTATGTCAAACCCCTTGATTTAGGCTCATAGTTCTTGATGCTGCATTCCATCTGCATTCATATGGGTGCTCTATACTCTACCTTAAAAGCTATCACAGCTCGATCCGCTTTCCCTTTGGCCGATACGATCTCCAAACAAAAAAAAAGTTGCTACTTTTCTGACTGACAGTCTCTAGCCATCCTATTACAGCGCATAGGATAGTGGAAATGTCAAAATAAATTTAACTTTTTAATATTGTCATAATAAAAAACCCCGACTGCCATTCTTGGATTACTTGTTTCTTTACAGAAGCATATTTGATTTTATTTCAGAAATTAAAGTTATTGTACTAATGGTGCGTGAATCTATCAGTCAGCCCAATTGGACCAGAAAAATAAAACTAAAATAAATAAAGTAGGTAGGTGTGTAAGGAATAAATGTCCGACTGCCCAACTTGCGCAACTGAGTTGAGCAATAAGTTGGGCAGTGCGGAAATGAAAATTAACTCTTGGGGCAGCCGGGGGAAAAAGGAACCGAAATAAAAATTAAAACTAAAAAAATTACATAATTTATTATAATCACAGATGCCCTTTCAGTGTTCCTGAAAGCGTGTCACATTCCACGTACTCTTCTCGATTTAAGCGAACTGCACAACACAATAAATACCGAGAAAGACCTATCAATTAAATAATTGGAATTATTTCACGAATAAATAAGACTTATACGAGAGGTATTTACAACGAAATGCAATGCTATGCTTAGAGAATTAAATGATTTGAGCTCGTCGGCGTTCGACTTGGGCGATCATGTCATGTTGACGCCTAGGGAGCGACTGGCATACTCGTAGACTACGTAAGAGATGGAGACGGCAGGAATGACTTTGATGAAGTTTGGGGTGATGCCGCGGTAAAGGCCGGTGATTCCTTCCCTTTGCACGATCTCGCGGAACACGCCGCGCATCGTGCCCTCTGCTCCTTTTGCTGCCTTTTCTGAAAAGGAGTATATTTATTCATTTAACTTTATTACACGATATGTAAATGGCGGACTTTAACTACAATTGCGTAGGCTTTTTCTACCAGTCAACCAATAAGTGTTAAAAAGAGTCGTGATTAAATTATAGTAAACTTACTTCTATATATACAGAATATCTAAAAAAAAGTACCTACTGACTTAAAAACTAAATAAACTGACTAAAACAAAAAAAAAATCACTACATGATACAGATATGTAGGGTTAGATATCAGAATTTGCATTTAAACTGACATAAGAATTAACAGACTCTCTTTTATGTATAATTTTTTTATTAATTAATTTAATTTATTCAGCCTGTTTCGTGTATGTGTATTTATATCAACCAACCCAACGAGCGGTAACTCATTGAGGGAAATTTTATATTATATGTGTTTTAGCGGACCAAAAAATGTCTAAACGACAACTCCGCAAATCAGACTAGCACTGCCTGTTTTTGGGGATCCGTACTTAAAAGGTAAAAAAGGAACCCTTAAAGTCTCACTCGTGTCGTCTGTCTGTCCGTCTGTCACAGTCGATTTTCTCCGATTCTACTGGACTGATCAAGTTGAAATTTGGTACACAGTCTGTGACCCATGAAGCAATTACAAAGAGGAGATGCCGTAATAAGCGTTTTGTAAGAAAGTATTTGTGAGGCTACACGGGGCGGAAGGCAGACGTGCGGGGTACTTGGTTTCGGCCGTGGCTCCAACCACGGAGCACGACCAATGACAAGTTCCGCCCACTTTTCTGTCGGCTAGGCGCCAATGATCACATCGCTGCGCAATTTCAAACGGCATCTCCTCTTTATAATTGCTCCATGCTGTGACCCGAAGGTAGGCTAATTTTTAATTTACGGGGGGGTTAAGTGGTCAATTAAAAAAAAGTTTTTCGAACTGTACCTTGTGATATATCAAACGAAAGGGCTCAGTTTGAAAATAGTATCTTTTAGGTCGGTATTTTTGCGTTGCGTATTTAGACGTTGCTAGACTTAAAATTTTGAAAAAAAATCAGTAAATAAACCTTTTGCTGAACTTTACAGGATAAAATATCAGAAGCACGTGTTAAGAAAGGGGGGTTTATTTTTGGGGGGTTAAGTGATAAATTTTTATAAAAAGTTTTTGATATACCAAACGAAAGGGCTTCTTGTGGCTATCTTAAATATATACTTTTCACATCTGTGAAATAATCAGTTCTTAAGTTATTTAGGAAAGGAGACCAAAAATTTTTTGGTAATTCACGTAGGTATGTCTTTATTTCAGTAATATTTCTGTCATGTGTTATCCATAAAGTCTAGACATCGCTATCTACTGTTTATCAAAGAAATCAACATTTAGGTACTTCCGAGTACGTATCACATTTCAAATACTGAGGCTAGGGTTTAGCAAAAACAATATGAACTCGTGTTAATTGGTACGTGGTGGTGGTTTGTTTTCGGTGATCAAATTCGCCTGATTTGAGAGATAACGACGGTTTCATAAGCCACATTGCTCAATTGCCCTTTTAAAGTATTATCTACAAAACCAATCTTTCTGAATGTTTTCTTATGTTTTCGCGATTGTTATTCATTAAATTAAACTATTTTAATTTCAGGCGGTAGTTTTGTAATCTTATGACATCAAAGACAAATGTTAACTTAGTCTGCCTGCGACCATGAATGCTGTAAAGTGTTTGAAACGTCAGGTGTAAATAAATAAGTAATAAACGCGATAAAACCGTATTAAAATAGTTTAATTCAATCTTTCTGAAATTTCGCATGCTACACATACACTTTTGAACACAGAGAAGGACATAGGATAAGTACCACTAGTTGCAAAAAAGTAGTATTTTCTTAGGATTTAACAAGCGAAGATGCGAGAAAAATTTAGTAACATTATATCAAGCAAAAATATTTGTCTGAACGCGTCGCGTCGCTCGATAATTGAAATATTAGGATTTATTTCTCTATTTACGAGTATTTAGAGGATTTATATCTTTCAGACATGTCAATCCAATTAAACAAAATAAAAATGTTTATTATCGAGCTACAAACACCTTAGGCGCACGAAACCGCGGGGCAAAGCTAGTTAGTTGCAAAAAATTGCGTTTTTAGTCATGACGCCTTTATTGCGTAAACTCGTTATCGAATCAGGAAAATTGTTTTTGCAGTACAAAAGACCTAATTGTAAACGCAAACCATTTTATCAACATTTTAAATTTAAATATGACGTCGAACTGAGATACATTCTCTGAAGAATGCGCATAAATAAAATACTGTATTACGTCATTTCCGTTTTTAATATTTAATTTATGATTTATAAAAAATAAACACTACTATTTTAAGCAATTTTAATAAAGGACAATTTTTTATTATGTATTTTTTTTTTGATATTTTTTTTATATGTGCGTGATAATTTTGAGAAAATTATTACTTGACTACTACTTCTTCTGCATACATCTTATACACTGTTCATAGCCTTATTTAATTTTATTTTCCGTAGGAGTTGCCATCGATCCAGAGATGATCGCACTTTGATAAAATTTGGTATTTCAAGAGTTTGTAACATGGAGTGAAATTGTGTACGACTTTATAAACAGCTAGTAACATATATCAAAGCTGCATAACGTTACCTATATATTTGGCAACGGTGATAAGCCTTGACGTGAGTTTATTAGGTAATACTTAATTAATAAGTGCGAAAATCGATCTGTCTATCTGCCGTGTAGTAGTGTACCGCTGTTTGATGAAATTTGCTATGAATATAGTTAAAGACACGGGCTGAAACATAGGCTACTATTTGACACAGACGGAGCTGCGGGAAAAGCTAGATAGTAATAAAATGTACCAACCTTGCGCCTGCAACCTCGTCCGCACCAGCGCCAGTGGGTACGAGCACACCTGCCCCAACGTGCACGACGCACTGCCACAAGCCAACAACAACAACATCCCAGGCTGCTCATTGTTAGACTGGTATTTACTTATGTATTTCTTCTTCAACGTCTCATACACCGCCAAATCGATGCCCGCGTAAGGCACTATCCCCAGAATATTTGGAATGTAACCCTTGTAGAAACACTTCAACCCCTCTCTTGCATATATCTTTTTCGCAGCGTCCGCAATACCAGAGTACTGGCCGGTTTTTCTTAAAGCTAATCTTGTTTTTAGCACCTCCAATGGGTAGATCACAGTTTGGCTGATTGCCCCGGCCGTGGCTCCGGCCATGAATCGTTCGTGTATGGCTAGTGGTTGATTCCTCTTTTCGCCTTTGATTAACCTTTTTACTTGTTCGTACGCGGCGAATTTGATTGCGGACTCGGGGGCGATTTTTATAACATTTATGCCGTTTCCTCGCCATAGGCCTGTGATGCCGCCTTCGTTTATCATTCTCATTAGACATTTTGACATATTCTCTCTGGTTGGGTTCACCTGTAAATAAAAAGGAAAAATGTGAGAAACTGTAGACTTAACAAATCTTCTATGATTTCAATATTTTTTTATTGAAATGACTTTGATCAATGTTAAGATTAATTAACTATTTGGTTTTATACATAAAACCCTGATTACCAGATACCTGCAAGACCTATACGAGCACTTAATTCAAATTATTAAACTCTTGTGGCGCCATCTCTTATTGAGCTTGAGAACTAATTAAAATTATTCTTAGGCATGTAAAAAGATCTTTTTCAGCCTTTCTCTACCAAAGACTTGGGGTAGACCTCCTTCAGACTCCTCATCTCTGTCTATCCTCGGCATTAAGAATCCAGTTGTTGCCCGCTATCTTTTTAATGTCATGTTTCCATTTCATGTAAAAAGCTAGATTTATAAATTTACCTGTAAAAATACTTTCAGTCTATCGAGCGGCGCGGTGCAGGTCCGACTGACCGCGCCGGTGATTACACCGGCCAACAGATGGCGCCACCACTTAAAGGTCCATTCAAACTGACGCGACTGGCGGGATGCCCAGAGAAATAAGAATCGGTAGAAGTGCCGACACTTCTATATATTAATTATTTATTTCATTGCTGTGGCGCCATCTATTATGGGGCTGGAGAAATAATTGTTTTTTTTTTCAATTTACCTGCAAAAACACTTTCAGTCTGTCGAGCGGCGCGGTGCACGTCCGACTGAACGCGCCGGCGATGCCACCGGCCAACAGATGGCGCCACCACTTGCCGGTCTGCAGTTCGCTCTGTGTGAAGTCATCGGGCACGTTCATGTCCTCCCCGATGTCCAGGTACTGCGAAATTTAAATACTCATTAGATATTTTATAAAAATATAAATAATCTATATTGGATATTGGGTAAGTATCACGTTTTTTTAGGTAAGTACCCAAAGTGTAAAACGGGACCCTATTACTAGACTTCTATCCGTGTGTCACCAGGCTGTATATCATGACAAACGTGATAGTTAGACAGTTGAAATTATTTTTAAGTACACTCACTGATCTGGGCAAGTTTTTAGCCTAGTTAACAGGGTAAAATAATATGGGACGCAAATTTTTCCTATCGTTCTTTTAAAAAAAAGATTAAATTAAAAATAAATAAAAAATAGGTAGATATTACTCATAACTGCTTTTAATGTTCAATTGCAGTACACATTGGGTACGCAGGGGTCTCGAGTAAATAAATTTGGTTCCATAATTTAATACAACATAACTGCAATGATAGCAAGAGAATACACCTCTGTATAGGTATATTTTAAATTATATATACATAGACGTAAATGGATACAAAATACACAATTTTAGTAAAATCTACCTCGACGTAGTCTGTCAACTTACTAATAGGCAATTTCACTAATGCTCCAAACGCCTGAAACATTATGAAATACGATCTAGTGAACACTGAACCGTCACTTAGTGACGTACTTACAAGGTTACTCTAACAACACAAATTTACCAAATACATAATTTAAAAAAATGCTTTAGGATGACTGGTTTTTCAATCACAATTGACAATCTAATGATGCCTGTTATATTAGGAACTTATTCCTGAATGTAATTATCTATTTGGCAACACATACCCCACGTTTACTAAAATATGTATAGTAGCGTTCATTCACGTCAAATATAGATAAGACAGAAATGGAATAAACATACTTTAGTTAATGTAGGCTTGGCGAAATTTTAATGTATAAGAGGGTTAGTTATTGCTTTAATTACTCGTAAATAAGGTCGAAAAGTTTAAAAAGGGGTCGCAATATGCTGGTATAATGCGACAAAATAGATAAGAATTTTGGAAGAGGACTTCCCGAAATTACGAAAAATAAATGAGCTATAAAAGACCCCAATTATCCAATACATTTTTATCGATAGCAATACGATGTGGGAAATTTATGTACAGATGTAAAATATGAACAGATGCGTGAAATTATTAAAATGATATCTAGTGAATTTAAAAAAAGCAAACGATTTCGTTTTTAGTCTTTTTTCAAAAACGATAACTTTACATCAGCTAACTAAAAACAAATCTATATCTGTATTATACGGACTATTCTTTATCTATTCAGACTACAAAAATAAACATTAACTTTTTACCGGTCTGAAATTGCTAATTATAACTATGGAGATAGTTAAACATGTGTGTATCTAAGACAAACAACAAAAGGGATAATTTTACAGTGCAAAGTGCTTCGTCTTCTCCTTTGCAACCGGGAATATTTTTCAATCGCGTTTTTGTACTCCATATCTTTGCTCTTGTTGTCAACTTTTCAGCCTGTTACAAAGATCAGTTAGTTATGTCCAAAGACATAGTAAAAATACGAGTAAGCTAAATCTTTGCTAATTTCTATTTCAGACATAAGGTTCGGTAGAAGCATGCTCCGTGGGTGCGTGGGACCTAATAAGAAACCTGTACTTACCAATATTGAGTAAATAGAGATATCCTATTCCTAGTCGATGTCCAATTCGTAATTAGGAGAGAACTTCGCCTAGATAGCAGTTTACTAATTAAAACTAAATAAAATGGGTGTGTTGTCTCATGTCCGATTTTTCAGGCAGCCTATGACTTAGGTAATCCAGGCATCAGGCTCAGCAAAGGTTCTTTCATATGTTACAATTATATAGCCGATCCATGTCACAAGCACACCTGGTTTCTAACATTGAACGTTAATTAATAAAAATACATTAGCTAACTTCGTTACATTATGGACAACAATGTAGCTTAAATAAAAATTAGGATGTAATATTTGATCATGGAAATCTCAGCCTTTTTACTTAACTGATACGAGTCTCATCACTTTATTTATGCCATCTACCTCTCTGTCCTGAGCTACATCCTACATCATCAACTATCTTGTATAGTATACCGAAAACCGTATCCGAAAACCGTAACTATATTCGAAAACTGAAATACCGAAAGTCTACAAAATTGTGTATTAATCTAAAAATTACCGTGGCATCTTTGAAATAGAAGCAAATCATATCATTGTAGTCCATGTTCACAGCGATGACGGCGAATTGTTTGGCCATTATCATTCCTGTGTAAACCAGAATTTTTAAAATAAATTGTACCGCTCTGTGCATTACAAACATTTAAAGTTTATTTATATACATTAAAATGTACAGAGCGGATTTTAGGTTCTCCAGATAGGTGGTCAAATGACAGTTTTACATGATTGACAACAACCGTCATTGATGACTGATCATAGACAAGGATCTACTGTCTATGAGTAGTGCCAAGACGTTACGGAATTAGTCAGGGTTCAGATTCAGTGACCTAAAGTTTTTCTTGATCTATGGCGTCTTGCAGATTTTCACCATACCTTTGGAGCGCCATTTTCTATCGGTTTGTTTCAACAAAGAAAAAATTTCGACTCCGACCGGTATTCGATGCTTCATAATTGACGACAATCCTGTCTACTAAATTATTTACATGTGATTCGAATGGATTGCATAAAACAATCTCTCTCGTATCATGCCTAACATCGATGAAGTAGGAAAATTTCCTTCCCCATTGGGAAAATCCCATTAAATCTTATGGCTTCTTAGAAATTCACGGCATTCCTCAGTCTCGTTGTACCAATTAGTTTTTTTGTGCCCGGGATTTATTTAATCCTTGCTTCGATGTGCTGATTAATTATATAAGCAATAGCATTAGTAAATAAAACATCTTTAGACAAATGGACATTACTCCAAAATTGGTTTAAGTGATATCTTACGAAATCCGGTTCTCAAGGCAGTAAATGACGGTTCGCAAAATTCTTTGGGTCGGTGTCAGTCACGTGGCCGATGTAGAAACTTAATTAGAAAGTTAGATTTGCCGGGTTTCTCCAATGGAAAGCACAAGTGAGGCCTGCAGATGGTGTAACGTTAATAAAGGTATTGTAGAGAAATATTCTATTTTGAGGATCCTGTTTTTAGAAGTTTCAGAAATTATTTTTTAATTACCTTTGCGCAAAGAAGTCCAACAAATTATGTTGAAAAAACCTGCATTCAGCATACTTTCATGAGGATTCTGGAGTGTTCCAATTAAAAAATTTAAGGTATATGCTTGGACATTTTTAAGTTTCTTCTAATTTGAGAGTTGTTAATTTTTGCCTGTGGAGAAGCATCTTTCTTTCCTTCTTTTGTCTATCCATACTAATATTATAAATGTGAAAGTCTGTCTTTCTGTCTGTCTGTCTGTTATGCTTTCACGGCCAAACCGCTGAACGGATTTTGATGAAATTTGGTATGAATATAGTTGAAGACCCGGGGTCAAACATAGGCTACTTTTTGACGCAAGCGGAGCTGCGGGAAAAAGTTAGTTGTTATATATGTCGATGTATGTCATATTAAAATACATTGTTTTAAATAACTACTCCATTATAGATATTATACCACCTCTAATCATTATTTTCACAAAAAAGCCGGTCAAGTGAGAGTCGGACTTGCGCACCGAGGGTTCCGTACAAACCTGTAGGTATCGCGTACACGAGGAAAGGGGGTAGTAAGTTTAAAATTATTTTTATTATATGATGCAACTAAAAATTTACGGTTTTCGAAATTTTTCCTTTATCGTGCTATAAGACGTTGCTTCGTACCAAATTTCAAGATTCTGAGTTCACGGGAAGTACCTAGTATAGGTTTTGATTCCATTGCGAATGACGAAAATTTGCGGCATAAACGGCTGTATCTTTTGATTGCGTTGGCTTAGAAGTTTGAATTTTTTACAGCTCCAAGGGACAGTAGACCTGAGTATTTGATTGATTTGAGAAAAAGGGTCTTGACAGACAGACACGGACGGACAACAAAGTGATCCTATAAGGGTTCCGTTTTTTCCTTTCGAGGTACGGAACCCTAAAAACATGGAAATCCCACATGATAATTTGTATTTTGGTGCAATAAAGAGTATTTGTATTGTATTGTATGATAATGCAAGCAGTAACATCAAAGTTCAACAGCTGCCTGAGCTGTTGAACTTTGATGTTCAACAGCTCAGGCAGGTTCAAGGTTTATCGTACGGATGTGATAGTCGATCGATTGTGGGCACAAAGGTCTAGGCAGTGGGTCCATATTGGTGTCAAGGCCATACTTCTACCGTTTGTTGCCCAACTGCCGCAAGGTTGGTTCAAGTTGGACTTTAGGACCCTGAGCTGAAGACACAGAGTAGATAATAGAATTGGGTAGACGACAAGGTTCAAAAATTGAAAGAGTAATGTGATGGCATGATAGCATACATGTATTTAAGCTTATTGTTCAAATTTACACTTTGAAATTTTGCATAGGCGATTTTATATAACAATTTAAAAATCGATGGAACATTTTTAAAATATAAAATTACTAAAAAAATATATTATAATCGATGACCACATAAAAAATAAAGAAACTTTCATTTAGGAACTATTAACATAAACGCAAAGTTTCAGGTAGTTGTAGAACAAATTTTAGTCTCACCCTTGTAAATTACCTAGGCGTGACGTGAGCGTTTGGTATCATCCAAAATGCACGTGAGTTTTTGGTATCGTCCAAAATGCACATGTGTTTAACTTCGTCATATCTCAGTTAGTTTAAGTTTTATCGACGTGTTATTTTTCCATTGTGCCTGTTAGGTCTTTCATTTAAACATGAAATCGAAAATTATTCGTCATGCCTATTCTGTAGGGTCAAAGTCCATTTAATATCAGGAAAGAATGATAAAAAGTGATCACTTAAGGTAAATGCGACATAACAAAGAGACAGTATTATAAAAAAGTATGTAAAGAAAAAGGATAATTGTCGCTTATTTAGTTACTCAAGTTGTGAATACTAAATCTCAAAAACTACTGGACATAAAGCTGAAAGACAGGCCCGAAAATCTCATGAAAACGTGGGCAGAAGTCGTCGAAACGTCACGGTACGCTGAAGGTAAAATATAAACTAATAATTTTAAAGAATAGATACATTGCAATTAATCGTTTAAGACAATTTCTGAAGCAAAATTCTCGTACTGTGCAAAACAGAAAGAATAAAACCCGTGGTCCATAGTGGAAGGCCATCATTTCACACATCCAGCATTTGATACGGTCGCCTGGCTTTCACTAACTAACAAATAATCAATCGTTTTAAGTGTAAAATATGCAAGAGTATTTATCGATCACTCGAAAGTTATTATTGGCACGCCTAATGACTTTAATAGGCGTGTTGTACCTTCAATCGGCCTCAGCATGTCTAGGTTTTTGGGTATTGAGGCCAATGTCATCACTCGGACCAAATGCGCGTGGTTTGTATATAAGTACTTGTAAGTATAATTATAAACTATTATATACGTCACTTGTGTCGTCTATGTTCAGTTCATGCCACGTGCCTGATAAGAACGATGAATCTATTATAGATAACTATGTAACTAGATGAAAGTAAAAAAATATCAACGATCTAAGTTTGTGAAGATAGTTGTACTCTTAAAGGTTTCTGGATCCGTGTATTTATAAAGACTTATTTATATCGGAAGCATTTTTGATTGACATCTCTAGAGCTCTTAGTTTTTTTAGAAAACTGATATTTTGAACTTTTATTTCTGCAATTTATATTCGAACTCCGGAAGAAGGCAAGAAAAGATAAATTTTATCAACGGCGATTCCGCAGGGTAGATTATTATGTGTGACGTTTGACGGGTAAATATACTTGCAATAGTAATTGGGGCTGATTTCATCGTGTTCTTTGAGGCTTCTTATCTGACTCATTGTAATTTCATCGAATCATCTCAAATAAGCAGCTGTATAAATATAATAATAGCCACTCAACTTGATGGCGTTACTATTATTTATAAGTTCCAAGATATCATCGATGCGCCTCATATACCTATTAATTATTTTCTTTTATACCCTAGGCATTGTAATTAATATATTTTGGAAGAAGATAGTTATGTCTAACTACTTAATCGATAGACACAAAAGATAGTTCCCAGTGTTGAGGGATCCGTCAAATATTCCTTTCTGACGAACCTACGTACTTTATTTCCGTATCTGACCTAAAAATATATAGGTCACAGAACTCTTACAATAATCACATACTCGTAACTAGCAAATTCCAGCATTATTTAACGAACAAATTAGTCAAGGTCCCAGACAGTTGCTTAACCCGAATCATCAAGAAAAGTAGAACACAGTGAGGCCAATGAGCATATTAGCATCAATTAAAATGTAGGTGTCGTACAGCTGCAGATAATTTGCGAAGAATAGTAATAAGTCATCTAAATATACTATTGAGAAAGGAACGTGTTCGGTTTCGATGCTCTCATACAAAGGTTATCTGAAGTTGTCATTTAAAAAAAAGTATGCCGACAATATAAGCAGTATGGATAGAACAAACGAAGCCAATAAAAGGTGCATCCCATTGAAGAGTTTTAATTTAAAAACCCGACTGTCTCCATTATTATTTGCGAAGGGCTTTTGCAATAAAAAATAATAGAATGAAAGGCTAACAATGAATGTAATCTGACGGCTATGGTTCATTCAAAACCAGCGAGTCAATGATTATTATTTGATTGACTTTGAGTGAGTCACAAATTACACACTATTGCACTTTAGTAGACATAATACTAGTTACAAAACATCGCTGATGCATTAATATAAGTATACTTTTAACACTAAGTTAGTGGGTATTTTATATTAAATGCGATAAGAATTAAAGGGGATTCCAAGCACCCAACAGTGAGTATATTTTTTTCTGATCTCATGGAGTGTTTGAACTTTGAAAGAACATCGTGCATTTTTGATTTTTAGGATGCAAGTGAATAATGATGAACAAGGAAACGAAACTAGCATATATAAAGAAACTGTTTTCCGCGGCTCTGTCCGCGTTAAAAAGTAGCAAATGTTTGTGCCCGGGTCTTTAACAAATCCATACCAAATTTCAGGTACAGAGGATTCGCTGCGAAAGCGTAACATACAGACTTTCGCATTTACTTTTTATTTTAGTAGTATGGATACACAATGTCATAATTTGACTAGCATAATGTACTGTCAACCATGTGATTTTATTCAGACGCTAGCGACTGCGGTAATAAAATCTCGTGCTAGGGATACTGATCAATGTGGATCAATTAAATTTTAAAATTTGGAAGTCGCAAATCACGCGCAGTCAGAGTGCTTGTCACGCGTCACACATGTGTATCAGTCTACTGGTACCAGTATGTACTGGTTACACTGGTTGGATTGTTTAAATGTGAAATCATTATACTTGTACTATTTCAGCCAAAACAAGTCACTAAGTACATTAATTACTAGTAAATCGGTTTACATTAAGAATAAGTTTCACCGGAAATAGGACTGACTAAGTTCATAAATAAGAGCCGCAAACTATTATCTTACTGCCCAGTTGATTTGTGCAGTTCAGGGGCAGAATTCTCCTTAGCATGTAGTGTAACTAATAAGTAATGATTAGAAAGACTGTTGGTTGGTGTACTTTAAAAACCATATTAACACCTCTTAAAGGCGCGAGAAACTGCCCCATGATAGAGAAAATTGGCGGGGACTGAAACTAAATGAGATTCACACCAATTTTTTGGCTGAAAACCTCTCAAAAAGAAAGAAGTCCGCCTTTGTTTGTAACTCTTGAAGATAATTTGCATCGTATTGTTGCCTAGAAAATTCCGATGGAAAATAACCAATTGACTTATATTGATTAGAGCTTCGTTCATTGTATAATTTATACAGTATATTTATGGAACATATGAAGCAAATCACGAACTACGTCACGGAAACTTTCCTACGGCTCATCAGCTGCCTTAAATGTTATTTTTGAGAAAGATATTTTGGTTAATATCGATAGCAAATTGAAATATAAAAAAGCAACTTGAATTGTTGAGTTAAATTTAGCTTAGAAGATTTCAGCTATATTTTTGATAGCTGAAAGGATCAAAGAAATGCAATTTTGTAGATTTTTTTTAAAATTTGATCAATACTTTTGTATTGTTTTTGATTAACTAATCCCCTACCCATTTACACATAAAGCATCGGAACTTTAAACAGCTGTCGTAGCAAAAATACACGTTCCTACGTGGGAGATGAAACTGCGCAGATTTAATAAAGATTTTCAGAAATAATAGCTAGATGTCACTACTAAGCCCGGGTAGGATCCTCAAATTGTTATCAATTCTGTCAGATATTAGAATAAAAATGTGAGATTCATCGAACGAGGCCTTATTTAATTCTAGAGCTGCCTAAGGGAACTAGAATTCGAAGACTAGAGTCAAAGCAAAATTGGAATGGCGACTTGTTGGCAAACGCAGCTTGATATAGCAGCCTATGTGGCGGTCTAGATCCAGATAGTGAACCTCAAATGACTAGAATGATAATAAAGATGTGAGACTATCAAGTTTATCAACTAATTTATGTTAACTCTAGGTTTGACTCGCAGATAATGCCTGAAAGCATAGAGTCAACTTTACGTGTTCTTGAAAGTGCAATAATCTTTGAGCGGCCAACGACAGTGCGGTCGCGTTGCCACGTATTGGTCTAGTTTTGACTTAAATGACATCTAGCCATTTCGACTCGTAAAAAAAAGAAAATGTATAAATAAATATATGTATACCTATCTAGATGTAGTGAAGTTTGGCAGACTCCAGAAATAACAAGGTTCTCTATAACAGAACAACTGGCAAATACTCAAGCGTGCAATGATCCACAAGTTTACATTGTAAATAAAACAATAGACATTTTATTCAGAGATAACAAATTTCTGAGTAATATATCACAGACGCCCGTTTATAACGTTAAGTTTAAGGCAGTACGGAGAATACAATACATAGTTACAAGATTTATTAAAACTTACAATGTTGTATAAAACTTCTGTTGTAAGCTCATTTTTACACTTTTATCTTTAGCTAAAGTCAATAGCGAAACATGTTACGTTTCACGACTTTTTTGCAGTGCTTTAAGCACAAAGTAAACGTTTACGTCCTCCTTTTCAGTTTCACTAAATAGTAAATCATAAGAAAGTTATTTCATACAAGGTGAATCCCTATAGCAAGTCAAACATAAGTCGCAACTTAAAAACAAAGTATCGTGTAATGGTAGAAAATTCCTGATGATTCGATCGAAAACTGGGTGGGTATAATTTGTGCAAATTCGCAAACCGATGGTTCAACGACCGCACTTTCAAAGTTAAATGGTACACACGGCAGGTTAAATGGTACAGATATATATTATGTAGGTACATTGATTGCAAAGAATCATGCGCAAACTAATTACATATTCCACTGTGCCAAACACTATCAAAAGATTTAAAAACAGTTTTCTAGTGCTGTTTATAGCGTCTTTATAGTAAAATAGAATTTGAGATTTGTTAAAAAAATGGCGGATGTCTACCGAAGACTGTATACGTCAGCGATTTTTTTTTTTCGATAATCAGGCGCCAATAGTTTGATAATGTAAATTATAGTGTGAAAGGATGAAGTGAAGAATATTGATTTTAAATACTTTTTGTTATCCTTCACTTGCTGTCTGTACAAGTGTAGACGAAAAGTCAATCGAAAGTTGAACAACTCCCGTGTACTCGTAACTACCTAGTACCCATGCACCTGCATGGGTCGGACTTTGAGAGGAACAATTATACTGACACAATATTCTGCAATCTTGTCCAAAACGCGACTCATGATCTGGAAGGTGACTTTGTACCACCGACTTTGAATGTCACTTAGTAACAAGAGCACAGAATACAAAATTACGAATTGATTGACATAACAACAAAAATTATGCATATGAAAATTTATTGCACAAATAAATATGATGTCAGGTGTGGTGTACATACAAAGTAAATATCACACGACTCAAATTTTGAGTGAGTCACAAGTTATAAAAGTGGTGGTTTAGGCATCGCGTTAGAAAATTTAGAAGGCCCTATTGAAGAAGTTTCCCCAGGGACCATATAGATATCTTTCTTGGGAATCCCACAAAAAACATAGGACCTCCCAAATTCAGCAATCAGCTGACCCAAACCTCTCTATAGTTGTTTAACGGTCGAGCAGAAATTATTGGTCAGTTTATCAAGGCAGGAGTTCACAACTCTCAATTATCGGGTACATATTAGAATACCAAAAAACATAACGCTTTTACTTAAAATGTCAATTGACAATTATCCAACCCAATTATTGGATAATTGTCAATTGACAATTCGATTAGTATTCGATATAACAGATGTCTATCTTCCACGGCAGCAATAACATGAAATGCCTTAGGATTTCCCTTATGACGAATGGAGCACCGGAGGCCCGGCCGGATGACGCAAGTTGCGCGCGCGCCGCGTCATAGCGGACTTTGATTCATGTCATGGTATGTATGTCGCTCGCTGATATGGAATCCGTTTTTGTACGGATTATGTTTGATAGTGTGTAATCTCTCGCTTAAATTACATCAAGGTTTTCCTTTATTCGTTCATTAATAGATGAATCATTTCTGTACAACTTGGTGTCAGAATTTTTCGAAATAAGACCTGGGTAATGTTTGAACAGGTATTCCGATACCAGAAAGAAATGCAAAACGTCTTTATCCCTCACAGAGTAGGTAAAGTCTTATTATAATATTAGCATAAGCGTTTTGTAATAAGAAAGCAAAGAATATAAAGGAAATGTGAAATGGTGACAGGTTTACGGACTCAATTCCAAATATTTTTAAAGAAATGTGTGTCAGTGGTTTTATAATAGTACATTACTGACGAGGCTTAAAATGGAGCGTTACTATTTACGGTTGAATAATATTGGAAGACCGAAGAAACGTTGCCGAGGCCTTGCCAAGTGATTCAGCAAGGACGAGGTGAAGCCGAAACAAAATAATGCATGGTATGTATGGCACCATCTGTATGGAATTTTGAGAGGCGTATCGTTAGAGTAATCTTAATTTGTGAGTGAATTAAAAGCAACTTTTTGGATACAGGACGGTCGTCGAGGTAGATGAAATAATGTTTTGTATTGGATAAATTTCTATAGGACGCACATTGCTCTTAACATAGACGTGTGGAAATAAAAGGTGGAAGTATTTGCCCAGCAGTGGGACACAACATCCATAGGCTAATAAAAAATAATAATTTGATCAATGTTAAGTCAATTTGTTCAAAAGTAATGTGTATGAAGTTGGGAATTGAATATGTCCATAAAAGCCAGTTTTGCTGTCAGTCAGTTTAACCTAAATATTTTATCAAGCACTCAGTATGGGTGTGCTCATAAATCTAGATCATATTGAAATGCTGCCTATATATTTGATTAAATTAAATATGAATATTCCTATAACATTTAATATATATATATATATACGCAAAAGACGAGCAGATCGAGTTTGTCCGGCGGTAGAACATACAACACCGTTGGCTCGGCGTCATATCAGAGTCCTTGGGGGCTATCTATACCACAAAGAGCAATGAAGTTATTTATCCTTGTTCTAAGTACTCCTGTAAAGATAAACTCTACTCGTAGCTATTACCTAAAAACTACTTGGACATTGAGAGAAGAGTTCATCGCATAGAATGCAAATACTATTTATCGCTACAAATCTCCCTGCACATAAACACACTTACTTATTTTTCACACAAATACACTCCCACGCATACTTATTTATTATTACACGAATCGAACTCCCTAAAATTTAGAATTAGTTAGATTAGTTTTTGTTTTTTATTTCAAAACAATGTTTTCTTATTCCCAAATTACAGTCTTTAACTAGCTTGGGAAATAAGTGCTCTAGTTTTTAGGTACAATACTCATTATCTTGGTTTTGTTTGGTTTTTAAAAAATGGAGCGGAGTACATGACTTGTCGGATGAACAGAACTGCCAAAATACAGGCTAGTCCTAGTCCTAGTTTTGATTCAGTGGCTGTGAATTCGTTAGGTACATTCCACTCCACTTTCGGTTTTCTTTGTTCTAGATATAAATTAGTCATAAGTTATATTGTACCTTTTCAATAAATAACTTTTCATTTTTATAGTATACTTTCTTTATATGAAAATAAATAAATTAGGTATTTACAATTGTAATAATAAATTGCCTGTTATATTTACATACTTTATTAAATGTACCATAAAGTATTTGTATAAGTAGTTCAAAGGCATTTCTGTCTTGCGGATTACCAGTAAAAAAATGTTTTAATTGTAGGGGTTTGATTATTAATTAATGAAAAATAATGCCGCAAAATGTGTATGTTTATTTCAAATAAAGTTTAATTCTGTTTATAAATTCGTGTTTCATGCAAATCCCATGTTGTAGTCACATTCGTAGAAATTCTAGACAGTTTAAGAGAACCTTTCTCAATTATTTCGAAAACGTATGATATAATTACAAATGAAAAGGTTATTAAGAAATCTAATGCTAGACAAGAATGGAAAATTCTCCACCGACCTCTTACTTTATGGTGATAATGATGAGCTGTATTAAAAAATAGAAGAGCTTGCACTGCGTGGACCGCAAGGAAGTATCCTTGTGCCCAGTATTTTTAGAAAATTCGCAAAGCAACGAGTATATTTCAAGACCACTCCGTTAAGAACTAAAGCAAAATAAATATTGTCTATGATGTAAGCCATAGAATATCAAGAAATACATACATTTATATGTATTATTACAAACTAAATCTATGATGTAATGTAACCATAGGGTAATAAAAGTTTGATAGATGTAACATAATAATTTGTTTTCATAAAAGTGTAATGCTTATGTAACTTTCTTAACGTAATTCTAACATTTAGTCACAGAATAGTTAATAATAGTATTGTAGTTTAGCTTAGATTTTACGACTTGATCATGGTACAAAAAATGACTGATGTCAGAGTAATATCATAATTAACTAAAATTCGGAAGTAATTTAAAGGCAACGGTCACATCTCTTTTGTGTAAGTATGAACCACCATCGATCTAATGTAAATCACAAGAGGCATTATTGTTGTACCATGTTCTAAATAAATAAAAGAATTCGCAGTGCATAAAGAATAAAATACATAGCAATAGATTTTAAAAAAACATTCCTAGAACCGTACACATAAAAGTCAAAATATCCATTGGGAATCGAACCCACTTTTCATTCATTCATATCGAGCGTGTTACATTGTGAATAATAGATTAGATTATCCAGCTAGATATAATGTTATACCAACCAAAAACCAACAAAGATATATAATTACTCGTCAAATAAATTTGTTCATTCAATAAATTTTTGATACATTTCTCAATATGTGAGTAGATAATTCAGAAGTTTGTAATATTATGCTTCTGGCTTTACATGTACTTAAATAACTAACCACAACAAGGGATTTCCATGACATAATTAAATGTGTAAACGAACTGACAGACATTATTATTAGATGTGTCGTAAAAAGCAATAAATATAATATTTATTGAAATAATGTGTTTCTGATATTGTTTAATGAATCATGGTCTTGTAATTAATACAAGGCAACCTTATAGCAAGGCAACTATAATTTTGTCATATTGTGAATATAAAAAAAAATTTGCTGCTCTCAAAACTCGATGCACTGGAGACATATAATAAACGTGAGCTGTGGTTAACATGGAGAAAACCAGTTTTAATGGCTTAAAGCTTTTACTTTTCAAACTGTGTTTGTTTTACAGGTAATTATTGTCATAATACAATAATGCCCTCGTATTTCCAACGACTATGATATACAACAAAGGAAGTTACAGAAAAGTTTTGCCTTGATATATAGAATTACGAAGATGATATCACTGAAATATTAAAATAAAATCTAATCAATGAAACATATGACGAAGTGTTCAATAAATCAGTCATCGATGAGTAACCGACTGTTTCCAGTAATTAAACTGGGTTAAACATACTAAATAGTATAATAAATAATAAAAGACTAATATTATAAAGAGGAAAGATTTGTATTTTTGTGTGTATGTTTGTAATGAATAAACTCAAAAACTACTGTGCCGATTTCAAAAATTCTTTCACCATTGGTAAGCTACATTCACCCTGAGTAACATATGCTATATACCGTAGGTGGAACTGCGGGAAACACCTAGTAAAAGATATTTAAGTATGCAACGATACAGATTTTATTAACGGTAAACACTACTCTGATATCTATCATGTCCTATATGTAGTAAGAATAGTAAGTAATAAAACAGATAACGAAGGAATTTGCTTTACATATGTACCTTCATTTTGTAATTTTTTATTGAATTTATAATAAGTCAATGAAGTCCAAAGAGAATTCTAGATTTCACTGAGCTCAGCGCATGCCCAATTATCTTGTCGCCTAGGAAATGTGACGAACTTAATGTCACGGATAATAAAATAATAATAAATTTTTCGTTCGTGTAAAAGGAGTTTTTATTTCTAGTTCTATTATTTATTTAATATTCATACATGCAATATCATTACAGGATACACACAATGCGATACAGCAGACATAATAAATTTTAAAATAATAATATAATATTTACAATTAATTACTTATTTCCATAAAACAATTAAATAAAACATGCTTAATTTCAATAATCAACAAAATATCACAAATAATTTAAATCACATTCAACTTGATTTAAACAAAAACATTTAAAAAAATAATATTAATTCTAATTCTAAATTCATTCATGAATAGGAAGCGGGATCCGGTTAAAATCGGCCTTAGCAACAAGCAACAAGTTAAAACACGTGGTGTAATTTTACTAGCGCATTCCTTCACAACGGACTTTGGGTGAGTGAGAAAGAGATAAAAGATACTACCTGCTAACGATTGTTAGAAAGTTGGCGGGAAATTAAAAAGTAATGTCTGTAATTTTAAACAGCTCTAGAATCCAGCTTTTTAAATTCAGTAATAATATGGGTAGAATGTAAGTGTTGATTAAAACCTATAGTACCTTTATAAGTTGATCCCAGATGTCAACGTAAGAATCCATATCCATGATTACAGTTAATAGGTCAAAGAGAAGGCAATGGAAATATTGACAGCGTTCTAGATAGATGCGCCTGAAATACTGGCGCAGATCGCGCGCAGGGCCCGTCTCACACGAATATAGAATGCATTTACCTTTGCCAAGCATCGTCTGAACACTATCAGGAAGTCCTCGAAGACGTCGCCGGTCACTCCCGTCACATCTTCCAATTCCAGGGACATTTTATCTATTTTACTTACTAAGTAAATAAGAGAATTATTTTTAAGAGATATTATAATTAACTATTAAAAAATAAATCACAGATAAATTACTTCTTTGGAACTATATCTATCAGATCGTTTAATACTTTTAACTGAACCGAGTGTGCGGGTGATATGGCTCGGTAGCCGTGACGCGTCCGATCGCTCGGAGTAGCATTCTCACACTGGCCGAATGGAATGGTGGGTGCGAACATGGTGCGAAACTGCGAAGCATTTCGTCATTGTGACAAGGCAAAGGCGAAAACTGCGCTCAGCCGGTTCCGAGTCAGACGAGCCCTCCGCTACCACGAGTAAATTGAGATAACAGTTGGCGATATTTTTCAATACGGTTGCGAAAAGTTCGTAGCCGAATGAGAGTGTCTTGGTAGGGGGTTGACAGCTGATAATGAAGGACTTTGAGTCGAACTGCAAGTTCAGTGGGGGCTCGGCACTTTTGTGTGCGGTTTCGCGATAGTACGAAGGGGTCACCTAGCAACTGGTGCCACATCGTTTCCATCTGGTATGCAATGCATGTAGCATGCATACAGTTAAAGAAGGTGAAAGTCATACGCTCTTAGAATTATTAAAAACTAGAACAGCATCATTGCATTAATTACTACGAATATTTTTGTAATTTTTATTTAATTTCATTTTCTTCTAGGAGTATCTCAATGCTGCCAAAATTGATATATGATATTGGAAATATCATAGGTAATAAATATCGATTTTTAAATAACATGAAGTAGTTATTATTGAAATGTTAAATATACAAAACGTTATTAGAAGTCCGATAACCATTTGTTAAACATTACACGATGCATTGTGCTGACGTAAACGTAGACGCGCAGTCAGCTGATACGCCGATTTAATTTTTTGTGGCTGAGGAACCGTTTAGACATAAACATCACAAAACAAAATTAATTGTTATAGACAGAATGTTAAACAAAGTATGAGAAAAAAAGGCGGAAGACAGAAATATGTTGGCAAGAGCGCAATGTTTTTACCAACCGAGCTGTGTGTAACACTCATACCTGATGTAACAAAATTAACTTTTGCATCTCAGTCAATGACTTACCATAAACAACCAAATAAAAAATAAATTTAAAAAAAAGTCAAAGTCAAAGTTTATAATTAGCAAAGAGCATCGAAACCGAACATTTAAAACGTTCCTTTCTCAATATTAATCCGTCAACGAAGTCTGTTAAATAGTTCGAATTTGTTAGTGTAAATAAGAATTGTATAGATTTGATAAAGTACGAGTATACTATGTCAAATGCGAGGAACATTCAAATGATTTCA
This sequence comes from Euzophera pinguis, assembly GCA_947363495.1. Classification (NCBI taxonomy): domain Eukaryota; kingdom Metazoa; phylum Arthropoda; class Insecta; order Lepidoptera; family Pyralidae; genus Euzophera; species Euzophera pinguis. The sequence goes on from OX376154.1 coordinate 4,163,733, forward strand.
ACAGCACGGTGGTAAGACGTAACACTGGAAGTATTCTCTTATCTGTATAAGCAAAAACAATATCATCTATTTACGATATTCCATGAGTGTACCAATTGGCTTATTTGTTTTGATCAAATTACAAAAAAAAGGATCACTGTCCTTCATCCGTTAACAATGAGCCATTTTACATGACTCCAAACGACTACTGGAAACTCTTATTAAGTTTTCAAAAGAACTGCATGTAATATCAACAATAATAATAATAATTTTTTCTCCGCAGGGCAGCTTGTGGCTAGCTGTTGGTGAGTGGCGACACCGCGGACCTGAGTGCTCCCAGGGGAGGCATCCGTCCCTCACCTCCGGCCTTCCTTCGCCAAGGTCGGAGTGGACGCCGATGAGGGACAGGACCCCTACCTCTGGCTTGCCTTAGCCGGCCGGCCAGAGTGGAGTCGCAAGAGCTATATGCTCGAGGGTGGAAGTGTATTGCACGTAATGGCGTAATAACGGGGAAACCCGCTCACGAGGCAACTCGCGATGGCGAAACCGGAGCCGCACCTCTCGGCACCCTTAGCCGCTCATCCCAATGTTGCCCCTCTGTTGCCAAATGCGGCGACTATTTGGGGGGCCCATTCACTGAGTGGCGAGTCACCGCCTGCCACTAATAGTCAGTAATCATGATTATGGCAGGCGTCGGATTTCTATTGCAATAGCCCAGTTTAAATCCATCCAAACTTTATCACCATAACCCATTTATTCTTTTCACCTATTAGAAATAGTTCCTCCTCCTGCCGAGACCTGTTCATGGAAATGTCAACTATTGATATAGCCGAGAACGGGTTTTGGCAGGAGCACCACATGACATCAACTTCTCCAAAGGGCCTCTACGTGTTGGATCAATATCCCCGCGCAAGCCTCTCAAAGGACCGGGGTAACCCGTGAAATCCAAAAGGAGATACAATAATAATTTTCTTGGAAGCTTACTGTAAAAGAATTCTCGGTATGAAAGGAGGATAATAAATATTTACGAAGTTTATTGGGATATTTCATACATCGATAACAGCCTTTTTTTATTAACCTGTTTCGTCCCACTGCTTAGGGCTTCCCCATTTTTCTCCAAACATCAACAAGTTTTTTTCAGTCGCTCCATCGCTTCAGTGGTCTGCCTCATTTCCTGCGAACATCTTCTGGCATAACAGGTGTTATGTTATCTTTTTAAGAACATAGGTCTCGTCCATATTCTTTCACAATTTCGGCATGTATAATTTCTATTAGGGCCTGATATCGGCCACCCAACTTAATGCTGGATGGTCTCATTCCATCTCAAACACTAGCTGGACTCGCAGCTCAATAAGTAGCCTATGTTTGACCCTGGGTCTTCAACCATATTCATACCGAATTAAAAATCCGTTCCACGGTTTGGCCGTGAAAGCGTAACAGACAGACAGACTTTCGCATTTATAATATTAGTATGGATATGGAAGTACGGATGTTCTTGAATGGCCGAGAACCACAGCCGAGAACATTCTCGATTAAATGACTCATCACGAGACAATACTGGAAATGGATAAGTATGGAAAGTGACACGGAATGTGTTTTTGAATGCGAATAAATTGTGAACTTTTACATCCTGTTTCCAGGAAATATTTGTTAAGACATTTTTATTTCAATACTGGCTTTTGCTCGCGTATTTTTTCCGGGATCAAAGATATAGCCTTTTAGGTACTTCTGCTTATGTTTATGCAAAATTTAGGAAGATTTTCAAATAATAAAAAACGTCACTTTCACTTTTATAATATGCGTTAGGATGGATAAAAATCCATACTATGCGAAAGTCTGCCTGTCTTTCTGTCTGTCTGTTACGCTTTCACGGCCAAACCGCTAAACGGATTTTGATGAAATTTGGTATGAATATAGTTTAAGACCCGGGGTCAAACATAGGCTACTTTTAAACGCAGGCGGAGCTGCGGGGCACATCAAGTCTAACTAGTAGTATTTCATTTTAAGTATATGTTTGTTACATACATTATGACGAATCACCAGACAACAGGGTGGCAAAAGTATTGAGCGAAGTTTCAAAATTATTGCAGTGAATAGCAATTTTGACTCTACAAAAAGATTTGTTATCAAAATTAATATATCTATATGCATTTCTTTTTTGACAACTTCTGTGGCGTTATTTTGCAATTATGTCAGGCAATGAAACATATAATTTCAGCATGTATAATTTCACAAACCTCGGATAATAACCGCATAGTTCAGTTACATATGTTACGTTAAAACATATTTTTCACAGATAATAACAATGATATCATAAACATTATCGTATGAACTATAAACTATGGTTTATCATTTATGTAACGAACAATGTTTTATTAAACTATATGTATATTTTTGCTAGTTACCGGATGGTTCTAGGTTTATTTAAAGGAATACTCCTTTCTATCATGATCAGTGTACTTATCCCTAATTTGTCCCTACCATACAATCTACTTAGCCTTGGCCCTAAGAAAATCTACACTAATATTAAAAAGATGTTTTTTTGTTTGAACGCGTTAATCTCAGGAAATACTGGTCAGATTTGAAAAATGAATTCAGTGTTGGATATCTATCGAGGCTTATCGAGGAAGGCTATATGCCGAGGCGAAGTCAGGACGGGCAACTAGGAATTAGATAAATAGAGACAATCACAAATGTTTAGTTAGCCCCAATGCCCCCAATATAAGTTCTAGACTTATATGGGATTTCAACGATATTATAAAATCTCTCTTTTAATTGGGTTAAGTAAGTTGCACAGTGTACAACAGGAAGTGACATCTTTTAATTTAATTTATTTATCTTGATAAAATTAGCAAAGAGAGCTCTTGTGCGCGCATTCGAGAACGTTCAAGTTATAAATTAAATTAAATTTTCGAATTTATCCCCATACTCATTATCTTTGTTGACTGTACAATATAAGGTAATTATGTTCAAAGTATAAATAAATACCAACACAAACGACAGTAGCTATTAGGTCAAACCGTCTAACTTTTAGTCAATTTAGTGGTAGCGCAACCAAATCATCAGTGTGACGTCATCAGGCAGAATGCCAGCGTGGAACCAGTTATAACCGGATCGTCAAAGTTCGCAGTATCTATGCGAATTAATGAGTAACAGCAGCGACGCGGCAGAGACGCGTGTGTCGTGGGCGAGACTGTAAATGTTTGATTGCAGTAGGACAACTCCGTTCAACAACAAGCTCAGAAGCCACATTTTAGAAATATGTATGTCGAATAAAAGCCGTTTGACTCACCGATTGAAAATCATTCGATATCGAACGAAAAATATATGCGATTTTGCGTGAATCATACTGTTCAAAAATAGCACTCCAGGTAATGAGTCCGTGATTCTCACATTAATAGATCCTAAAGGGTAAAGATCCTAAAATAGGATTTCTAAGCTGTCATTAAATTTTCTAATACTTTTTAATTTTAGCAGTGCACTTTGCGATTTTAGTAAATTGCAATGAGTATTGAATGTCTACGCTGAGAATTTATCTGTAGTAGTACTATATAATATATATATATTTTTTTTATATTATTTATGTATTTTATTGCTTAGAAGTGACTTATTACATTATTAAAAAAAATTTAATAAATTACGTACTAAATAAAAAGAAAATTAAAACTAAAAATTATCTACAGTTTGGGGCAACGTGCCCAAAATGCTGGCCGCATTCGCTGAGAATAATATCATAATTACGTAAAGTCTTCAAAACTTCCGTAAAGTCTGCTCGACCCATTGAAAAAAATGTCAAAAAGGTACAAGTTAAACTACTCTGTTTACTTTGACTATGGCATGTTTTTCTGAATTATCATATTATATGTGAGCAAGTACGGAGTCATAATCATTTGTGACAGTTTTGTCAAAACAAATTTCTTGTTAATTCGATGGTTTTATTGTGGCTGGGTTAATCGCTTTGGCTCTAAATTTATAACAAGTTAAGGAACAATACGTGGCATAAAAACTCAATGTATTTGGCAACATCGGATCACGTCCACGTTCGTTTTGAAAGATAGACTCAATATTTTAACCTCTTGGGACCCAACAGATGGTTCCAGAAAACAAGGAAAGCCTAAAACAAGATGGCGGAGATGAACCAACTATCGATAAAAATTAGCTGTCTAGAGATCTATGGCAACGGCAAACACAACACAACCTTTGCACAAATGTTAGTACTCGTATGTAAATCATGCACTATATGATTCTTATTTTCCGCTGCAATTCGACGCAGTAAGAGCCAAGCATGTGTAGGCTAATTCTGAAATGAGAACCGGAGCAAGAGTAAAGCTATATTACCTACAGCAGTTAGTATCAGTTTCTTTGTTACTATGATTGTTTGAGTTTCTATGACCAGTACTTTTTTACCATCATTTCTTATTGAAAAAGGCCTGCCTCCGTTGTCCAGTGGTTAAGGCGTTCGCTTTTGGCCCGGGGGTCGTGGTTCGATTCCCACGGGAAGCATACTTTGTTTAGTTGTTTCCAGTTTGGTTAGGACATTGCAGGCTTGAATCGCCTGATTGTCTGATAATAAATATGATTCGGTGCTTCGGAAGGCACGTTAAGCCGTTGGTCCCGGCTGCCATTAGGTGGTCGTTAAAGGAATCAAGTCAGAGGCCGAGAGGCGGTTCCGCACAACTCTGACACCAGGGTGTACATGGTCTATTGACAATATAACCTACACGAAATGATGATGATCGAAAAAGACGAACAGGGAAAAGTTTGACGATTAGTCTATGGATCCTCTATGGATAGAAATTTACGACGTAACCCTTTTATAGGCAAAAGTGGGGTAGTAGCACCGAGATCTGCATAAACTTGAGGATAAGGTGCCTTTCCACCAGAGATGTGCTACGCTACGTTGCTAGGGAGTTCGATTAAGCTATGACTTTTGTATGGAAAGATGCGTGCCCTGGATGCGTGCTATGGATGCGTGCTACGGATGCGATAGATGCGTGATATGTATGGTCGCGAGTCATGTAATGCCAGTAGGCCCGCGTTTATCATCGAAAGTAGACATGCCTGCGCATTTTCCTCGCACAGTTGCCTGGCGGCTGCGCATCTACATAGCGCATCTTTCTGAAACAGCTACATATCTTAGTATTGGTGGAAACGGTCACATAGTTTCGTAACGTAGCTTTCACATCTTCGCAGCATAGCTGCAAGTGCATAGCACATCTCTGGTGGAAAAGCACCCAGTAAGCGGTAGTTCTTAGCAGCTGTATTGATATATCAAATGAGAGGTGATCAAGTGAAAAAGTAAACTACTAATATCCATGTCTTATTTTTAAAACACTCGTAGGTGCAGACGTTTAAAGGTTGATATCCAAACTCCATTGGGCAGACAGTGGACAATGTAATTATTTAACGAATACTACGAAAAAAAAAGAAAAAAAATATAAATAAAAATTCATTATTCCTATTCGCGTATTCGTAGACTCCGAAGCCCAATATAAGCCACGCGAGCGAAAAAAATTTTTAGTTGAACGGATCGCAACAAAATCCAATTAAAATAACGCCTTTCAAAACCATTTTTTTTATAAGCTTTTAAGAAAAAAAATAAAGAAGAGTTTTATTTATTTTATACAATTTTGAGCTACCACGTGACAGTCGCGCAAAAAAGACGAATCTAACGACATTTATCAAAATCATTTTAGCGGTTTTTTTAGCTTTGATGAACAAATTAAGGGATAGACAATTAGACATGGATACAAGCCAAACACATGACACTCCTTTTTTTGGCTTGCCGCAGTCTCATCAGACATTGAATGCAAACTTCGGGGTTTTCTCATTGTTTCTTAATAACTTATTTGCTCTGTCCTCTATGCATAAGTTATTTAACTGATGCGTATATTTTAAAATTGAACATTTATATTTATGTCTTTCATTGTTATTTGAATTCTAATAATGTATGTAAAGCTTATTAATCCATAATATACTCTGATATTGTAAACGCGAATCTTTAAGCAAATACTAAACCGAAATTGACGAAATACCGTTCAGAAATAGAGAAAGAGATGTGTACATGTGTCGTGACTAGTAATGTGCCGTTTCGGCAATATTGCCAAAAGCCGGGAATATTGCCGGCAATACTGCTGGCAATATTGCTCGAAGTGGAAATATTGGGAAATATTGGATAAATATGACCGATATTGGATAGATTGATATATATAATAAACTAGCTGTTTCAAAAAGTAGCCTATGTTTGACCCCGGGTCTTCAACTATATTCATTCCAAATTTCATAAAAATCCGTTCAGCGGTTTGGCCGTGAAAGCGTAACAGACAGACAGACAGACTTTCGCATTTATAATATTAGTATGGATTGGTATGGATGTACCTCACCGTGTTATATGTATAGGATATACTAAGAAAATGTTTGTTCTCATATAAACTGCTAACGCTGCCGGAATTTCCCAGTAAATTGCCAGCAAAGTTACCGCAAAATTGCCACACACAAAACTGTATGTCAAAATAGCTATTGATAGCTGCTTTGAGGTAGCCTGGGTTTATTTCTCTATGGCACTTCCAACTATCAACACACAATAGAATTTCAATCCTTCGCATAGCACTAGGTACAAATATCATTATTACATTGTTAATCGACCATGTACACCCTGGTGTCAGAATTGTACTGAACCGCCTCTTGTATTATATTATTTAGTAATTTTCTGATAATTTTAAAAATTAGTTTGATATTTAAAACGCGAATTTTTAAGAAAATACTAAACTGAATTTGACAAATTTCCGTACAGAAATAGAGAAAGAGATGTGTACACTGTACATAGTCGTGCGTGGCCAAATCTTGAATTGATCATTTCATGATGGTCGCTTTTCATGAAAAATTACCATTTTATGATATGGTCATAACAGAATCGACCATAGCATCAAAGCGTGAGTTAATAATGATATGATCGTTCACGTTTGGCCAGATCATTTCAATATTAAATCGTATTTTTAAGCTCGAAAAAACTATTAAATTTTGAAAGTTTTCTTTACAGTTGCATGCATTATGCGGACAGAACCGCGATAATTATCTCTATATAATATAATTCTAAAAGGACGTGCCAGTAAAAAATTAAAACTGGTATCGGGAGTTTCTTTCAGAACAGCAGAAGCCAAAGCAACAATTTTTAGAATTTTTGTCTGTATGTTTGTACACACAGTAGTTTGGAATGGAATACATGAGGATCTAACATAAACAGGCTATATTTTAATGCAAAAAATCGAATCTATTTAGTTTCCGGATCTAAATATTTTCGTATTAAATTCAAAAATATTGTTATTGAAGCTTAAAACAGAGACCAATTTGTGTCTTGGTATTTTTATGAATTACTAGCTGTGTCCCGCAGCTCCACCTGCGGTATATAGCCTATGTTACTCAAGGTGAATGTAGCTTTCCAATGGTGAAAGAATTTTTGAAATCGGCACAGTAGTTTTTGAGTTTATTCATTACAAATATACACACAAAAATACAAATCTTTCCTCTTTATAATATTAGTGTAGATATGTGTAGAAGTGTAGATGTACATTAGTGTAGATGTAGATATGCAGTATATTAATAACCACATCATACGTTCATAAGCTACGGTAACCACTTACCATCAGGTTTGCCAACTTAGTTGTATATAAAAAAACATTATTCATATAATTCTAAACCGTCCAATTTAGGAACATATTCTTCCGGTTAACCTTTGTGTAGATGGAAAATAAACCAAAAAGAGGTTAAACTGTGTTTGCTGAACACTATATGACTATGTACGAATATATCGGTCACTTATGATATCTTGACATACAAGACGTAAATAATGAGACCTAGTTGTTTACTGCGAAAATTTTCGCAAATGTAATCGGCTTCTGGAGGGCAATCGCGTTAACTGCAAATGACGTCAACGTAATTACCAAAATCAAATCCAGAGGGCATTTTTTGAGAACGCAAAACCGGTGAGTAATTATTTTCAATGATTTTTATTCGACATATACAGTGAGTCGAACGATATTTAATTGACTCACCAGTTTTAGATACTCAAAAATAGTCGCCACGGTCGTGGTTTGGTTTTAGTAAGTGATTTGCAATTAGCGCGATTGGCCTGCTGATATACGACAGAGTGTGTGATTTGGCGTCACGTTTATGACCAGACTCCTGATTGACGTCAATCTTCACACACAGTTTGTTAGTGAAATATGCCACTTGCAGGTTAGTAACAAATAAATGTATCATTATTGATAAGAATATTGCTTATTATGACATCCACGGTAATCTCAAAAAGAAACGGTGTGATCTACTCTTGTTAGGTACAAGAGTAGTTAGATACCACTGATTAAAGATAAGTACTAAAGCCCAACTAAAATCGCAAAAAAAATACTCTATATTGTTGACAAACAATTTAGTGGCTACCATTCGTTTAGTATACCGTTGTTAACAAGATATAGTTAAATAAATTTATCCGCGTGAGAAATGGCTGCAAATATTTACTAAGCACTATGTCATTACTACGTAAGCGTTTGTATTGAAAACGTACAATCGCGAACAAATAAACTATTGGTTTATTTAAATTGTTTTCTTTACAATGTAAATTTGTTACAAATACATAGATTTTAAGTTTCCTACATTCTATGATTATCAAAATAGTCGTAGACGTCCCGAAATTCTATTTAGAACAAGTTAGTAACAACTATACATATAAAATACTTCACGAAAGAGTAGATTCGAAAGTGAGCTTAGGAATTGACCACTATATTTCTCTTCTCTTACCGAGATGATGATGAGCGACAGACAGAAAAAAAAACTTCTTGTTTTCGTGACAATCGCAAAATGTTTACAAGTGGTTAGACCAGAGATTCAACTTCTAGCTTTCTGGTTAGCCTCCGCCAAAATGTGTTGTTTTCCGAATGTAGTGTTTCACGAATATGATATTTTGAGAAAATGGTATTCAGCGACGAAGGGAGTCGTTCACGTGGCAAGATGCGGCAGAAGCGGGAAACTATAACGAGTGCACCTTCGTTTTAAATATTGCTAAATCATTAAGTCAACTTTTATGAGCGACTAATTTTCATCAATACAAAAACAATAATATTATAATGATGGCATGAGAAATTAAAGGAAATTAACATTTTGAGATGTAGCTATTCTATGGAAGGTTGGTATTTTGCGAGTGGATATTATGAGACAAACGCTACTATTGTCGCTAAATCATGATGACATGACCACGGTCGCGCCCCTACCAAGCGTGATGGATCGCTTTTATCATATTGTGTTGTCTTAGACAAGAATATATGACTAAATGATAGCGACCTCCATATTAAAGCAAGACAAAGGAGGTATTCCTTCCCAGATTTTTAGGGTTCCGTACCTCGAAAGGAAAAAACGGAACCCTTATAGGATCATTTTGTTGTCCGCCCGTCAGTCCGTCTGTCTGTCAAGATCCTTTTTCTCAGGAACGCATGGAGGTATCAAGCTGGAATTTATATCAAATACTTAGGTCTACTGGCCCTTGGAGCTGTGAAAAACATCAAACTTCTAAGTCAACGCAATCAAAATATACAGCCGTTTATGTCGCATTTTTCCGTTTTGTTTTCATTTTTCAATCAAAACCTACAGGGTACTTCCAGTGAACTCAGAATCTTGAAATTTGGTACGACGCAATGTCTTATAGCACAGATAAAGGAAAAATTGCGAAAACCGTAAATTTTTAGTTACAGCATTTAATATATTTTTTTAATATGTTTTTACTTATTACCCCCTTTCCTCGTGAACGCGATACCTACAGATTTGTACGGAACTCTCAGTGCGCGAGTCCGACTCGCAGTTTGCCGGTTTGTTTTTTCATTTTTGAACCGCACATTTTAGATGCGCTTAGAAAAATCATTTAAGTGCGCACGAAAATGGATGCGTTTCGAAAAATACCTCACAAACAAGTACCTCCGAACGGCCTTCCCTTTGTAAAGGAGAAAGCAACCACTTCATACACACGTGGGCCAATAAATTATTATTAGAATTATTGATATCCATGGTACTTCCGTTAAATAACAAGTCCGCATTGAAAACTTTATGTAATCAAGCTTTATATTATTCAAATTATTTGAAACACAAAGCAATTGCAATGTGTTTATGAATGATTTTCGAAGCGGTTTTTAAGTACATATTTATTTTATTACATGTACATAAAACATTTTGTGAGATTCATTAAAAATAACATAGTTTCAGCTACGCCGACGAGTACCCAAGACATGCTTACCGTCGTAGTAATGGTGTGCAAATAATTTCCTGTAATGTTAACAAATCAGTGTAGCCACACAGGACACATGTGTCATTTAGCGTCTGTGTTGTTATGCGGTCGCGTCGACGTAGCCGGTGACGGCGCATCCGCACACGTCAGTAGTCGGGGCTTAGACACAAAATAACTAAAATGTAGAAAGTAACACTATATGGATTAGGAGCCCTATTTTTGAAATATATGTCCATTGAAAACCGTGCAATATCGAACAAAAATTATTCAACTCGCTGATTTTATGTGAATAATACGGCTTCTGAAATATATCTGCTTCTTGCCCGTGAAACATGTAGGAAGGAGTGTTACACGGGATCAAGAAACGTAGTTAATAGTAACCCAGATCCTCTTTTTGCTAATGCACTGTCATTGTTTTTTTATAGATTTTTCTTCTTTTTCCTTTTGTTTTAGATATTTGTTTAGTTGTTTTTAATAGTTGTGCGCTATGTGAATAACGCTGTTGGCTGCATTACTATTATAACTTTTAAATGTGTTAATTTTTTTAATGTAGCTGTCTGTAGTTTCTATTAAATAAAATAATGCATTTTCCTAATCACTTTCCGTTCAATCAATGTCACTACTACTACTCTCTCACTCATCTTAGCGCCTTCCCGGATGCATCCTTGGTTCTTCTATAATCTTATTTTGTGACTCAGTTGCACCACCTGATAAGTATCATCCAATTATGGTAATACGAAGGGTCAGGGCTGTCAGGGGCGTAACCTTTAGGATTTGCTTCCTTACAGTATTTGTGGGTAAATAAGGCCATCCCGAATAAGATTTTGGAGAATACTGAGCACGAGGAGTAGACTGGCCTTGCAAGGCACTTGATTTGCAGATTGCACTTGCACTTTCGATTGTCTTCAGACTGTACTCCACTCCACGGTGGTGTATGGTGGGACCTCTAGAGTTAAAGTCGAATTCAACATTTGTATTCAGTTTTCAGTTATCAGCCGTCATTTTTTCCCACATACATATAATATATCTCGAGTTCGACCTTATTTTACTTTTACTTTATTTTAGTTTTAAAGGCGCATAAATGGCTGTCTGGGGGATTACCATGACTTCATACACCATCCAACTGCAACGGAGTAAGCAAGATGGTGCAATACGGGATGTAAGGCGACATCTCGCTTACTCACTCGCATTTGGATGGAATTAAGAGATCATGGTAACCTACCAAGTAGGTTAAAAAAAGTAAGTAGTTTTCTGTATATTGATAATTAATTATGTGATGAACCCCCTTATTCATAAAAATAAACACGTTTGTTTATTTTTTACGAACGAGACGAAACATAAATAATTAATTTGGACTTATTGAACGTTTGTTTATTTTTCTGAATAAGGTGGTTATTGTTTTGTAAATATTTTGAATATAAGTATTATTGATTACGCAATCTAAATTGGTTACTTTGTAAGTTGTAAAACTTGTACAACTAGAATAAAAATTATTGTTTGAATGACAAACGAGTTGACGACCATTAATAAAAATTTGGAAAAACGTTTCAATTTATCACAGGTAATTACCGTATATGAATTAGTGGTTAGCGCCTAATTGGACAAATTTACTCGTTATACATACAAATATATATATTGGAGAGTATGCACAGCAAGTTATCAACTTAATTGTACCAAAAACTAGATGTTCGGCTTCCTTTGCAACAATGGTTCCGTTTTAAAATTAGTTACTACCTTTTACAACATCACAAAACTTTTTAAAAGTGTATACTGAACTTCCATTAACCAAATCATATACGAAGTGAAATAAAATCCTAAGTGATATTCTAAAAAACTACAAATCTACCAAATTTTATTAAAATTTGTTCGGCTGTTTTTTTTTCATTGCGTAACAATCATCCATCCAGACTTTCGTTTTTATAACTTTTAAAATTAAGAACACAATTTTTTTTCCTCCTGTAAGCTTTAAAATTGTTCAGTTTGAGGCGAGGGCTATTAACCCTCAGCCTTTTCGACAAATGCACAAGGAGCACTCAGTTGGGACGAACCTCGGCCATGGGCTTTGCCTTTTATCAAGCGAGCAGTGCAAACTCGCGAGCGGTAGCAAACGCAAAATACCATGAGAGCCGACACTATTGTGCCTGAAGGGCCTACTATGAACCTATCGGTGGTGTGAAGCGCCCTGGTACATTTCGGTACCTGGAAAACGAGCTACTGTTCCTACTACGTCGTACTCGCCGGCGAGTACGGTTGTATGTACCTATGGAAAATCCCGGACTCCGCCGAGTCTGGAGATTTTCGAAGGGTTTGTTGGCCACCGTGATGGGGTCGTCAGGGTCAAAGAGAACATTCCTCGGGCGTCTGTGCCGCAGGGGGACATCTCTAAACGGGCTGTAGTTTGCTGCCTGCACAACTAACGGGTTGGGATGGGAAGGGAAGGGACAACTCTCATTAAGAAGACAAATGAACGGTGCAAAGTAGTAAGGGGTTATGTAGTCAAAAAAACCTGAATCTATGGGGATTAGTAGCAGGGCTTTTAGGGCAGACATACACGGACTACTCGAAAAGTCTTGGTCAACAGCTTGAAGCTGCCATTGATAATTGCTGGAGATGGAGCAGTTGATATCAACTGCTCGTCATTCAGTAGCAATGTGGAATAAAGAGCGCGGGCGGAGATAACTGCGCGAGAGCAGTCGACAGCTCGGGCAGTCAGTGTGTGTCTGGGGACTGCTTATCTGAACGATCGCCCGAGCAGTTGCAACTGCTATATCGGTTCGTGTTTGTGTGTAGTAGAAGACATATAGTTCACTATGCAGTCTCAGCTTCAAGCAGTCCGGGTATCGTGTCCGTCGACCTCGACCCTTAGAGTTGATGTTAACCCCCCTAAATCGGTGGGCACACGACGCGTCATGAGCGCGTGAGCTATCAGATCATACAAAACAAATAATACGTACGTAAAGGATGTGTATTACAATATTATTAAGATAGCTTATCAGCATACAATTATCAAAATAACTCAATACGAGTCTAAAGAACAGTTTGATCGCTATTAGCTTCCGGGAAAGGAAAAATCCCCAGATAAATGGACAAAACAGATAAAAGATCTTCATAACACTAAGGCATTTCGATATTTTTTTAATTGGGATATCCTCAGATAAACCAATGGAAAAAAACAGTAAAGAAACCCCCATAACATTAAGTCGTTCCGATATATTTTTTAAATAGGGCAGTCTCCAAGGTCCAAATTTTGGTAAAATACTGTGATACCGTGGTAGTGTATATATTATGTTTTTTACATTGTTCACCACTTTGAAGTTTAAGTAAATACGTAATTCTTTTATCATAGTTTAGATTATTGTGAGGTTTTTCAAATTAAGAATACATAAATTAGGACACTGCCCTATTTTGTGAAGAAGCGTATGTAATGCCCCTTAAATCGATAGTCGATAGCTAAGGTTAAAGGTTAGCACCCACAGAGTCGAAAGTTCCTCAATGGTTAAAACACGTCACAGGCGGGTGAAGCCGCGGGCTACAGGTAATACACAATATTCGCAGTAGAGTTCGAGACAACGCCCACTTAGCAAGTGACAGCATCCGCCGATTTTGATTTAATGGCAGTCGCACGACCTCTCTATACCCATTGAACTCGACATAAACAACACGCAGTTCATAACGTTTGTTGTGCAACTTTAATTTATTTACGAGTTCATTCTGAATAATGGGAATTATTGTCAAAGAAAAAGAATTATTTTTACTATTTGATAATAGATGGCGCTACCGTCTCGCAATATTTTGGCAAAACAAAAATCTAAATTCTTGTTTGGTAACATCTGCGTAGTGTGTATTCTGTAATCCGTGATCTTGTTGGCAAACTCGTCTCCCAAAAAGCTACAAGTACCTAACCCTAAGCGTCTCCGCATACCATTGACTAGCGCAAGGACGTGGCCAATGGTGCGAGATTGCATCATATTCGGCCCAAAAAAGTCCGTATTGGACTTGTGCATATAATAAAAAAGTTATTTTTTTGCAAAAGCAATAATTATTTCCCGTAGTAGCTACGAAATCCTCAATACGCGAAACCAAACTGGCTTGGCCCATTTAGATATTCGAAGATCGCAAGATGCTTTTGGTATTGACATCTACGATAACCGCTATCATTTTTAAAGAATCACTGTGCATTTGCATAATTTCTCGCAGATAAAGAAACGTGACAACACGACACTGATCGATACAGACCTTGGCCGTGTCAGTTATTGATGGTCGCTTATTAGATTACGGACATTCTTCAGCTGTTGTCTTTTATGAGGAGCTCGTTAGTCGAGCGCGACCCGCTTATCCATAGCGAATGCGCGTGTCAAGCGACGGCGTGACGCGACCATTATTGGATTGGTCGCCATTTAGTGGCATTTCTATCTTAAGCTCCTCCGAGCTTCGGGAAGGCACGTTAAGCCGTTGGTCCCGGTTGTTATCGATAGATAGCAGTCGTGAGACTGTGTCAAATGGGTTAGGGTAGCCTAAAAATTCTAAGAGTGTTGGCCACTAACACACCTCGGGTCATATTCCTGTTGGTCTTGTTTCCCTGTAAATAGGGTTGCGGAGGTCAGACGGAAGTCGCTCCATTGTAATAACCAGTTCCGCCAAATATAAGACCATGACTTACAGCGTAACCTAGGCTCCGAAGTGTAAGCTGACGACGCAACTAGGACAACACGCTAGGATGATGATGATGATTCAGCTGTTGTCTATTTATCCTTTTACGAATACACAATGAGCTTGCACGTTAGTTAGTAGCCATGTAAACTGATAGGTATAAAAGAGTTTTCCAAAAGGCATAAACTTGATAAAGCTATAACTTGATATAGGCTTAAAGGCATTTAAATCAAAATAAATTCAAAACAGTACAGGAAAGAATCTCAAATGGCTCTTACAATGACATGGAAGTCCAGTATAAAGCATCAGATACTATTAATTAAATAGATAACGTAAATGGAACGCAAATCAAAACATTAATTAGGTACGTTATTTACTATATTAACTTGTACCAAAATGGCCGATGGACGGACCAATCGCAGCGACGGATGGAAGGGGCACGAGCGTGCGTCTGACCCGGATTTGTTGGAATGTGACTTGACATTGATAGAGTTCCGTACCAAAATATAATAGTAGCGGAAAGATTTCGAGATGCCATGTCGTTCTTGTCTTCAGAAGTGTCAAAAAAGTGGGCTCAAGAACTTAGCATCTTGGATGACCGACAGAAGAAGCGAAAAATTGTTAGTTTATCAAAGCGATGCAAATTTGATTGCGTTAGCTAAAACAATGTAATGAGCAAAACGGTCTATGAATTTATATGTAGATGGTCTAAGTAAATTCAGTGTTGTGTAATCACTAAAATTTTCACTATGGGGTCGGTAGACTTAGCTGTCTATCGACCCAAAACTAAAGAGGTCTTTTCTTCTGAAGACCATGCGAAAAGCAACAGAAAACGGAGGAAAGCAAACTTTGTGAGAAAGAAATGACAATCAATGAAGATACCAGCGAGTTGATTAACAGCAAACTCTATAGAGGTTTTTGGAAGTCCAAAGATCCTTGATTTCGACGCCATAAAAAGAAGAAACAGGCCAGCCGATTTTGCGCTCCAAAGCAGCCAGCTGAAAATGCTAAGATGAGAGAAAGAGATCGAATGGCATTTGGAAACTTGGTATCCAGGATACAGATCTATCTAGATGCTGGATCTGCTAGGTCAACCTAGCAAGCCATAAGAGCTAAACATTTTATTACAAACAATTATTTAAATACTATAGACACGTGAACTCACCAAAAATTGGCAACTATTGAAAATGCGTATTATGTACGTTAAATATTTACACTGTACTAATTGTTATTGAACATTGTATCCATATTAAATTTAATGTCATTTTTACTGGTTTACAGCAGTTTGTTATCAATATACAGAAAAAGTTATCTGGTCACTCGTATCTCTTGTCTCAAAGGCAAATGACTTAACATTCATAGACTTTTGCATCATCGTGCAAAAATATTATAAATCTTGTTTAAGTGGATGGCACTTTACACTCTTGTGTCAAATTTCTAAAGAGGAGAAAGGGCGCTTCAGAATTTAAAGTCTCCGTCGTAATTTCCCTGTTCAATAAATTACCTTTATATTAATATAGTAGTTTACTAAGTAGACATTTTCAACTACTCATTTTTTGAGAAATGGTGAATTTAATTCGATTATTTGCCAACGCTAAACAAGTAACTTTTACAAGAGATGAATTTGGTTCTTCAATGTCTTTTGGTAAAACCAAGAGAGAATGTGATAAACACTATTATGTCTTGAAAAATGACAATAGTTACAGTTGAACAAGACCACAGACAATGACACAGAAGCAGACAATAAGAAAGGTCAAAGAGAACAAATATGTCTTATCGATAATCGATTTTTCAAAAGACATCATTTTTGTTCCTATTATGCGATTTTTTAGTCTTATTACCATGACATAAGTTTTATGTAGCTTATACAGAAAAGGTCGAAATGTTAATGTGTGTAACAAAAATAGAATCTCATGTTATTGAAAGTAAACATATCCAATTCATCATCTGAAAATTATTGCATGATACAGTAAGTAAGTAAGTGCACATTTTCCTCGAGGGCACCACTCTTCAAGAAAACGTCGAAAAAGGGATGTTTGCAGGTGCACATAAAAATTATTTTTATGCTATAATGCGTAGAAAGGTGCACTCTGTTAGGTAGAATGCGTGGTAGGCTCAATAGAATCCTAAATGAACTGGCATGAAGAAGCGAGCCCTAATTTAAAAAGCCCTATTTTATATTTAAGCAACTAACACTAGCTTTAAGATTTTAACCATTTTTCTAACAAGATTTTAATAACGATCATTATAGGGGGCACGGCAGTGCCCCCGCCAAGTCGAGCGCGAAGCAAACACTGCCGTACCATCCTTTACTACCATTTCGCCGCATTTTCAGGCCCCTATTTGAAAACCTCTAGTTAAGACCAGAACGCAGAAATTTTCGTCATCCAGTAAGCTATAATCACATACTTAAAATCCAAAATTTCAAGTCTGTAGGTCCTTTAGTTCCGAAGTTAAGCGAAAGCAAAGTTTCGCTTTTATAACACTCACTCACTCACTCATGATCATCAGAATAGAACTAGTACTTCCCATAAACTCAGAGAGCTGAAATTTGGTACAGAGTTAGGGTTTAATGGCCACAAAAAGGGAAAACTATAAGAACTAGGATAATAGAAGATCTGGAGTACCTGGTGACCTTGATTAGAAAACACAAGAGCCCAACCAAACTATTAGAGATCGACATACCGCCTTTACAAAAAATATTCAACTTGGTGGGCTGCTTCATTTGATGTCAAAAATCGAAGGTCTGAAGTATCTGATGAAGAACCCTCAGCTGGTCTCAGATGTATTAGAGATATGGTAATGCCCCCTTCTACTATTGGTACATAAAAAAATCGACTGTCATTGCAAAAATCCAGCGTAGTGGGACACATCTTCTAACTTTATCTAGCCTATAGCGTCCCAATGCTGGGCGGTTGCCATCCCCTTCTGCTTTTAATACGCATATAAATAAAATTAAAGGAAAACTGAGCTAAAGTAGTGCTTAGGAGAAACATTGATGTTAGTTTAGGTTTAGTGAATGGGTCGATAGGCGTTGTACAAAAAAGTGAGGTGGGACCCGGAAGACCAAACAAAGCCTAAACAATTGGTATTAAAATTCGCAAATAATTTGATTTACGAATTATTGCCTATTAAGTCGAAATTCATACCCCGGGCATACGTGTACAGAGAACAATTCCCAATCTATGTGGCGTATGCCCACAATTCACAAGAGCCAATTTCTAAGTCTAAAAAATGCCCTCATGGACATTGGCTGCTCCATATTCTCTTGTGGCCAAGCCTACGTGGCGCTTTCACGAGTAACCAATCTTCATGGGGTGCACCTCATAAATGTTGACTTTAAGAGTATAAAAGCTCCAGCTTCAGCGATCACCGAATACAACCGGCTTAGGCGTAAATACCACGCCGATTTTTCAGAAATCAAACCGTCCAAAACGTCTAAAAGAATAAATAATGAACGTGAATGGGCAATACGAAAAACGGTTGATACTGTACAAGAATCAGAACCGGAAAAAAAGAAGAAAGATGTGTAATAATAAAAACTACTCCTAAAAAAAAAACTGTGTCAAATAAGAAAATCTAATAAAATAAATCAATATGCCCACATTTCTACAAAAAGAAGTGAAATCCCACCAAAAACGTTCTGTAAAAAACTAGCCAAGTCTCGATGGAGCTGCTTGTTTATCTCTAAAAGGTAATGAAATCTAGACAAAGTCGTGCCAAGTCTAAGGTTCCTTACTGCGATTACTTTATTATTATAGTTAATGTTGTGTGACTTGGCCGTTGAAGGGTACACAAGGGTACAAAACCAGGTGCTCCATGACACCATTGCACCAATCTGTCGCCAGAACCGCTACCCATTGACGATGGAAAATTGCCACTTGGAAAACGTTCATTCAATAACCAGTCAATTGAAGGCTTGATAAAGCTGCGTATTACAATAATACATATGTGCAGGCGAGCCTGAAACAAACAGTATAAAAAATTACTTCCAGTACAGACGGACTTCTAATCATTGATAGAAGTCCGTCTTTACGTCTATTTTATGTTAGATCGGTGGTCGATTTGACGCTCCAAATAGAAGAGAGCAGAAGTCAGCATTGTAAATGCTGAATGCATGTGTTGCACAATCAACAACAGCCTAAAATGAGACACTAGCGTCCAACTACCAATACCAGTATGGGCTATTATCTCGCTTAACAAACATAGGTAGTTACAACAAATATAACATTACGTGTAAACAAAACTGACTTGTACCCACTAACGTATAAAGAATATTCAATGGCCAAGTCACACAACATTAACTATAATAATAAAGAAATCGCAGTAAGGAACCTTAGATTTGGCACAACTTTGTCTAGATTTCATTACTTTTTAGAGATAAACAAGCAGCTCCATCGAGACTTGGCTAATTTTTTACAGAATGTTTTTGGTGGGATGATTTTAAAGGGATCATAGGTCTAAACTTCATTGTACCTTTCTCCGACTGGTAAAGGTGACTTTAACTCTCTAATAAAAATAACCGTTAAAATAGTTAGTTAGATTAAGAAAGTCATATCTTAATTTGTTATCGATCAAAGTGGTTGACGTGATCTAGTCACGACAAGCTACAAAAAGACAAAAGAAACAATACGATTGCTCATAATCTTTCTAGTGTTTATGGTTGCGACCATTGCGACCTAAACATTCATTATTATAATTTATTTTTTGTGAATAAGCTTTATTTAAGTTAAACAATTTTAGATTATTTTTTTAAATAAGAGTCCTGTCACCAGCAACGTCGAAAAGCGCGGATCCATATTTTTATAATAAAATCATGCTAGATCCCCATGGACCGAACGTGTCAACGCCAAGCAGAGCAAAAATGTAATCACTAAAGTCCCCGTCATAAGAGGATAATATAAATTATGTAAACAAATGCTCAGGGGTTCGCAACATTTGAATGAAAGAAAAAAAATAGCATTTTTGTGACATATTTTAATGTTTAGAGATAATTTTTCATTTGTCCATTGTATTTGGTAAACTCATAATATTCTCGCTATGTAACCATTAGATCCCACCATAATAGAGATTAGGTTGTTTACTAAATTTATACCTTCTCGTGACGGCGACTTTAGATAGCGACACTGTACCCTTGAGGCGGAAAAAAGTTTATTGTTCTGCAAGTAAAAAACGCTAGCGCGTCCTATAGCATCATTAGCATTATGGTCTTTAAAGAAACCACGTCGTAGTCGAGGACAAGGTCAGTTGACCTTAAATCCCACGCGATATGTAGAAATGGAGAGGAAAAAGAATGAGAAATCACGTGTTCGCGGTCGAGGACACAGGGTTCTAAAGGAAGCCATATTAATAAGTATACTAACAAAATGATCCCTGGTTGATTAAATAAAAAATAAAAAGTATATTTTTTTTATAGAATGAACGGGAATGTTGCTAGAATTGATGTAGAACACCATTAAAATAGTCTGGGAGATTGAAAATTAAGTTGTTATTGAAATTCGAATTAGGAATCCGTACATAGTCCATTGGACTGACATTGCTAAGGAATTATTTTCAGTGTCAGTATTCTAACCCGCTTTGCCTATGGTTTATCCATTTTAGTTTAATAAGTATGATAGTTGTAAAATATTTATCGTCTTTTTTTATTAGGGGGCATTTTTGGTCATTGACTGTCTGCGACCGTCTCACAAATTGTTACACATTTCTGGCAAAAAAAACTATTGATTCGATTCTTTAATAATGCTTGGTATAGACCAGACCAGTAGATAAACTCCATAGAAATCGAATCCATCGTAGTGAAATATGAAACTATCGAAATTCATATTAGGTAGGTAAGTATATTATGTAATGTTTTGAAAAGAATTCTACACCTGGATCTAGTATACGCTTGGCGTAGATACTTATCTGCTAAATGTTTATAAGAGAACAGTGTGTATAAATTCAAAATTAAACTTGTTTTAATCTCTGTGACCATAACGTAAACAAGGTACTCACGGTAGAGTGCCGCCAGAAATGTATGAGGGCATGGATGTCGCTCCCTGGCGCCAGAAGGAGGTAGTCTCTCCATTCGTCATAGCTGATGTTGAGGCTGCCGTCCTGGTCCATCCTGCGGACAAACTTGCGAGTGAACGAGACACCATGCTTTTAATCCACATTCCGATGTTCAACTTTGGGTTGCCATCAATTTAAACTGAAAAATAAAGCATTATGTGATGACATTAAAATTTCAAATAATAACAATGATTGTACGATTCTAGATTTTATATGTAATTGTTACTGCATTTACTATACATATTTTTTGGATTGTCTTACGGAAAAGTAATGGATGGCAACCCTACGGACAAACTACTCTCGCCGATGATTGTAGATTCGGGGTCAAATATTCATGGATACTCTCCGATATGTTTATATGAAAAAATGCACATGGAAATCTAACCCCTATGGTACATAGCTGATGTAACACTTAAGCAATGATCATCTGTGACTTTTGGTCCCGATTCCGCATGCCTGTAAGAGCATGCTCTCATTTCAATTTCAATATTAAAACCCAGGTGATTTTGAAAGATGCCCGAGAATTTACTTATCATGCTTGATTAAGATCCTAAGTTCGAAATTGATATTGGAGAGATTCTTTATGAATAATCATTAGTTTCAAAATGGCCAGCTTAAAAAAACAAACTAATTTAGCGGTTGTTAATGTAAATTGCTGGCAGCTAAAATTTATATTTGGAAAATTTGAAAACGGAATTGCTGTGACCATTTTCGATGCTCTTTGGCTGCGACTAATGCCTGTTTGGCGCCATTAGAAAAATAATACGATTTTCCGCGTGAATGAAGAAGAAAATCACTGTACACGTCTCGGCCGAAATGGCAATTAACGGTCGAAATAACAATCACTTGGGAACTCTTTCTTCATCAAAAATTTATCAATTTTTACTCTCTTTCCTAATATATCTCATTATACGATTTGTCACTTATCAAATTAGTCTGATTAGCCAATTTTCGTGGTAACACATCATCACGATCACCAAAAGCCAAAACAGGTTCATAAATGTAGGTGTCAAAAGTAACAAATACAATTGTAAAACATTCTACCATAAATATAATTTATTGCGAGTTGTTACATTAAACTATTGTAATTGACTATTGTGTATAGAGAGACGCGGACACAGTGATGATGATGTAGTGATAAGACAGTTCGGTGATATGTTCTGCTGCTCCTACAACCAATACACAACTAAATGTGACTCTTAATTTAACAAAAACACGATGACATTGTGTAGCAAATTAGACATTTTTTTACAAATAATCAAATGTTTGAATATTATACATTTTCATAAAATTAACAAAATTGTGCATGTTATTATTGTAAATGATGCATTTCAACCATAATACGTCCCTTTCTCTCTTACGATATTTGACGTGAACGAAATTAACAGAACGTGTTTTAGTCAAAATGGATTTCACAAAAGATTGCTATTTTTTATGAATACAGCTGATAGTCTATACGCGCAAATGGTTAGCACTAAATATTAATCAATCTTCCTAATCTCAGCGTTATCCCGGTATGAACCAATCAATCAAATTATTTTGTTTAATCATATTTAATTAAATTGCGATATTACGCAATATTTTTTTTTCACACAACCTACAATAAATGCGGGCATCATTAGTCTATTAAAGTCGAGGATGTAACTAGCGCGCAGCTAACTCGTGGCGTAAGATATTTTGAGAGACAATACCACAATACATTTAACTCTTAAGACATATTATAGACTTTGTAAAGACTTTCATTACTAAACCAACCCTGCCTAGCGACAGTATGCCGATTTGGAGAAGCTGCTATCGTCTATCGCCATGCGCCGTAGTTCGAAAACCGGCTAACTTGTTTGCCATATGGCCCCATTGCCGAAGAAAAAGAATTAGTTCCCCTATCTGAATACAGACGGCGCTTCAAAAAGAAAATGTTTTATTAAGAAACTGAATTTTATAAATACCATTTTTACGTACCTACATTCAATCACAGAATCACAAGTCGATTTAGTGCCATATTGATTAAGTTATAAATTAATTTATACAAGTTCTCACGTTTTCGATAGATGGCGTAATGATGAATTTGTATGAGCGTTACAAGGAGTAACTAAGAAAGTTGGCGCGTTTTGCATTTCTAGCGAATATTTGTATAGCATATGTTATGTATTTTTTACCAATACAGTATGAGTAAATTAATTATTTTCGTGCAAACCATTTGAGCGGATGGACTGACTTGTGCTTCTGGCATGGGTATCTGCTAGTAATGAACGAAGTATACCAAGCATCATGATGACATCACAATGTGCCCATAGGGAACCCATACAACCATTCTGGTCACAGGATAGAAACTGTTACCAGTGTAGTTATATTAATAGGTGACAGTTTTTACACTGCGACCAGAATGGTTGTATGGGATGTGTTCGATGTATTGCCCGGGCTCATTCCTTCCCAACGAGTCTTATTCATATACCTATAACTCAACCTGCCAGCTTCGTAACACAATATTTAGGACCAAAGATCTAGTAGTGAAGATCATGACAGGAATGACAACTAAATTATTTTATTTTTTTTGCCATATATATAGAATAACGACAACAAAGGTTCGGATATCGGGGCATTGGCACGTCTGACATACTGCGTCGAAAGAAAAAATGCAGTCGGTTCATTTTGAACCCCAAAAATAAAGATAGATTTCGTAGGTATCGTTGAAAGAATGACCCATGGGACGAAACACCGGACGCACCCTATGATTTGTTAGTATTGTGATTTAAGCTTAAACGATCATCGCTTGGCGGCTACGTACAATGTTTAGCATACGAAGCCAGCGACTACCGATAATGCGCTCAACCCGACTTCGCTCGACTTACCACCAGAATTTTGGCCAACCAGCTTTTCTGAAACATTTCATTATACCTACTTATTGTCTGTTACCTGACTATGGTAAAGCCAAACGGAAAGATCGTTTAGATGGTTACACAATTTTTTATACTTACATAGATGATATTTTAAAGTTTCAGCGACTGCCGAGCAAAGGTCTCTGCTATCTGGTTTCGCTTATCTTTTTATTAATTAAAACAATAAAAATAGCAACTAATGAGAAACAAATAAAAACAGCAAAGCAAAGGTCAAGTTCGCTTAGCTAAAATAACTTTAAACTATGGAAAAGTATTTATTGAAGATTTTGAGAATTCGCCCGCTTATTGTCAGTGGTTTTTATGTTGGCCCCTTTGATATTCAAAGGATGGCCCCATTTCATTTCGTATACCTAAGTTAACCTGAACCATTGTTTTTGAAATTAATGCTGAGGTGACAGTACTTTAATTGTATGTTACAGTACTTCAATTTATGTTATAGTACTTTAATTAATACTTCAAATAATTAATGTATTTTGGCTATGACTTAACGGATATTTTTTCTTACACACAAAACTCTATATTTATTTAGATTCCGCTACCTTCGACCCAGCATTAAACCTTCCAAGATTGGAAGGGGTTCGAGACGACCTTTGCCCAGCAGTAGGACAATATAGGTTATCAAAAATAAAATATCTAAATAAAAATAGATGTATACTTACTACAGAAGATTCTAAATATTTAACGCTCCAATAAAATATTAAAATTATAATAAAATAAAAGTAAAATTAAAATAAAGTTAAGTAATATTCGCTTCGCAATTTCGCAAGACATTTAATTATTTCGCCATTGCTACACATATCAAAATAAACATAAAAAATCTAATAACTAACCTTTTCAATAAGTTGGTGGCTTCATTCCTACCAATGGCTATGCCGAGATCGGCGAAGGCCGATATAAGTTCTTCCAGATCAACTTTTCCTGGAAAAATAAATAAATAATTAAATTTCAAGCTATCTCCCACTTTCCGTGATGTCACTAGAGGCGATTCTTTGTTGCTGGTCATTCGTTTTATATTCTCTTTGCACATAAATAAGCCACCATAACGGCTCTGTCAGAACTCAGAAGCCACGCACGAGTATACAATATTCAAGGTATTCAATTTATTTTTAATATTTATATCTAAAAATTTATTTTCATTCGAAACTGAGAACATAAGAATTTTTTTTGGTTCATAAATACTTACAATACAATATATCTTTATTGCCTACTTTCGGAAACAAATAGTATAGGCCTTTGGAATCCGTTGGAAGGAGAAATTGCCAGGAAACAAGAAAAGGACGCACTTAGTGCCATAGTGACGTACACAGCCATACAAAAGAGATAGAAAGACGTCCGTACCACACTCCCACTTTTAAAAGAAAAGAATAGACACTTTATTGCATCATAAGAACTACCTACATACTTTTCATTATAAGAATAATAATAACCAATTATTTTAAATTGGGTTAGCAACCTATTGAACGATTTCCAAACATGCCAAACCGGCCATCATTGCTGGTGTATAAGTTCTTCTCGTGGCCATATAGAATTTTGTACAGTTTTTCTCATCCACTCTTTTACATCTTGATGTTATCTGAGGAGACAGGGAGACAGACTTCTCAATTCACTTGTAATTTTGTCAGTCTCGCGCAGATCATTTAAGCTGAGGCGGCTGACTGGTCGTCTACTGGAACTCTATTTTTTGAAAAGTGTGACTCGCGCAAATTCGGCGAGTCGACTAATTTTTTGGTAGAAAACGAATGATTTTTGTTCGTTATCGAACGGTTTTCATTCGACATATACATATGTCACACTTTTTAAAAATAGCACTTTCGATATATATCTTAGCGTGCCTAATCAGATAGGAGCTCTCCTGTAGGCCAAAAGATGCACTTCAGATTCCTCAACCACTCGAACTCGAATGAATGATTTAATGAACACTATTGCACCATTTACAAACAAAAGAAGAGAGTTAAATCGAATAAAACTAAATGCGTACAAAGGCGGACGGACTTATAGCTAATGCAATTTCTTTCAGCCAACCTTAGGATAGAAACGAGCTGCGGAAAAAAAACACTTGCGTGAGCTGTGCAGATAGCTAAAATGTAAAGTACATGCCTCGAAGTGTATCTTGGCTCATAAATAAGAAGAAAGAAGTCAGTAGACCAAAGGAGGTATTTGGTGTGACAAACGAGCCACGGGAAGTTGGGAAGCATATCTTACTTAAATTGTTTTCTGTTTTTTTAGGATACGCACTATGGAAGACACGTTAAGCGTCCCGTAAAGTCCCGGCTGCGTAAATACAAACCCGACTACAACACAGACACCAATAGTGCTGCATCATCTTGCGTCTGTTCTGTAGTGCAGCTGCTTTTGTTTCATTATACGCGGATGAAAAAAAATTAAAAGGTGACTACAACACAGATACCCTATCAATACATCATACCATTTGAAAAATAACGTTAGATCATTTTTCAACTGACTTCCCAAAATCAACCAATAAAGGTTTTATATATATTTGGTTTTTTTTTCAAATCGCTTAGTCGAGTTTAAAATAGTTTTCTCAGGCCAATCGACTCCATAGCATCCATAGTTACATAGGCATTAGTTAGCGTGTAGGTTATGGTATGAGCTGCTCTGTATTGCAGCCGCCATTGAGAAAACAATATCATTCGAAATGTGTTCGAATCCGATCACAACGTAGACAGTTTCCCAGTGTCTGTGGTGTAATCGCGTTTGTATTTATTTACGTATACGGACCAGGCTGCACTACAGAGCAGCGCTTGTCTGTGTTGTAGTCGGGTTTGTATTTACGCGTCCAGGCTGTCATCAGTGAGGCGGCTCCGAGACTTTGACCCTGTTACAGGGGTCGGCCTGGTAACCCAGTTGATATGAATGAATGATGATACGTACCATCTTTATTTTTGTCTAGGTGAGAGAACTGCAAACGTAGGTTCTTCTCATGTTCACGCACGTAGTGAATGAATTCGGATAGCGTGATGTCCCCGGCGTCCTTGCCGCCAGACTTCGCCAGGAATTTCTGAAAATAATATATGTAATGATTCTTCTGTCCTAATATCGTAGTTAAATAACTTGTTGCGTTATGAAATAAAATAAAATTCCGCTTTTCGAGCACATAAAGCCGTTGGTCGGGGACACTACCCGACACTAACGATCGTCAAAAGAGGTTTCCGGTTGCGGACATCCGTATTACTAAAATATTAATTTTGCATTGATAGCATAATCCTATCCAATCTTAATGACTTTTAGAAAACGAAATATAGCAAGAATAATGAGGAGTTCAGGACATAGGATATTGATTTCGAAAAAAGTAACTGCGCCCATGAGTTTTCTTAAATCATTGAAATCGTTATCAGAGACTTACTGTACACTGGCCACTGCAGACAACGCGCCTGTAGGAGTACCGACTTTTCCCTGCTACATAAAGTAGAATTGGTCTTATGGGGGCGACAACTGGTAGCCTTAGTGGTAGTCTATAGGGTTTACAAAGTTTGAGACTCGTAGAAGTCATATTCTTTCATTGGCCTCGGTTCCGCCTCGTCCTTTTAGAATCACTTTTAAAACTACATTTCATTATTTCAATATTATTCTTACTATTTCAGTTCGGCATATATTTTTTTGCGACTTGGTGACGTCAGCCTTCGTTGCGAATGCCGCTGTATGTAAAATTCGCCAAGTGAGTACTTAGATATTGATTTCCGGAAAGAAAGCGTAGTAGACGCCTTATGACAATAGATATACAGCAAACTATTATAATTATTTCATAGATGCCGCTCGTCCGTTCTACTTCTAGTCATGCTACTTTCACTGTGCGGAAACAAAGTTGCGTTGTGCATTCAACGTATAAATACCCGTGTTCTTGATTTCAACAGACGACGTGGACACTTGGACAATCTGCACGTCTTTATTCCTCATGGGTTAATAGAGCCATGGACTGTTAGTTAATTGACACTATAACCCTTGTTCCCAAATTATATCTATGTCTGTGTTGATTTATCTATACAGTAGACATTATTTTTATTTTTAATTCTACAGAGCCAAACATTACATCATGTTCTCTTATTGAACAAAGGTTGGCTGGAAGAGATTGCTTAGCAATAAGTCCGCCTTTGCTCCATATTGTTAACAATGTTATAATTTCAGTTTTGTGATTTCCCAGATGTGGGCAATAAAGTTATATTGTATTGTATTGTATAAAGATAAAGCTATCGAGCTAATCCTCCTCCCACCTGTTTACCTACTAATTCTCATTAGGATAATTAAAACTGAATGTAGTAATCAACTGAATTGCCTATTTTCTCTCTCATAAAACATGTATTCATGTTCACATCAACACGAGACCTAACAGGAAGAATTAATTGAATAGTTTATGCCGTGAGTAGGTTTGTGTAACATTTAGCGAGACTCTAATTTCCTACAGAAATACTTTTATCATATATTATCTTATTCCTCAAAATAAAAACTGGATTCCATTTGTTAACAGGCGCTTGACAGCCTATTTATGGGAGAAGTCAGCGGCGGCGACCAGGGCGTTCAGGGTCAATGAACTAAAGACTAGCTGCTGAAAATGCAACTAGGAGCCTCTCGGACAGTGGAATGAATGTTATTACTGTGTAATATTAATATAAAACCCTAATACTTACTCATCATCATTTCGTATAGGTTAAATATCTGTCGACCATGTACACCCTGTTGTCAGAGTTGTTCGGAATCACTTCTTGGCCTCTGGCGTGGTTCCTTTAACGACTACCAAATGGCAGTCGGGACCAACGGCTTAACGTGCCTTCCGAATCCTCTTTATTATAAGACAATCAGGTGATTCTAGCCAGCAAAGTATGCTTCCGGTGGGAATCGAACCCACCACCCCCGGGTCGAAGGCGAACGCCTTCACCACTGGACCAGGAGGCAGTTACCCTAGTACTAACGTAAGTACAATAGGGTCTCTCGAAGTCACAGCTGATGACATTGGCCGAACTAACGAGATTAAATGCCAGTAAGTACCTGCATAGAATAGATAATCGTACTTAAGTAGTACCGGGCAAAACTATTGAGCTATTGAATATAGTTATATTGTACGGTTGGCAAAGTCACTGACAGTTCTCAGAAAATCTACAAAATGTAACCGGATTCCTACATGAAATATAGACGACCGAAATAGACCAGACCGCCCAAAGACACTCTGTTTGAAATCTAGATTTTGGTTTAATTATTTTCTTACTAATACAAAAACAGAACTATCAATCAGTGTGGTTTCTTACCTCTTGTCATGGGCGTAGAGTAAGAGGTGACTAATAGAGAAACATATATCTCTCATGTGGACATGTTCATATATCTGACATAAGTTTTCTATTTCTTCCATACTTAGTTTTCGAGGGTACGCTTTCATAATAGTCTTAGGTTTGGCGGTAGTGGTTATTAAAAAGGAGCGAATGCAGCCTGACCACCCTCATCCATTTTACAGGAAAACCAGACCCAGATAAATAAAACACGATTCAAAATCCAGGCCAACATCATCTGATTTTACAGAGGAGCTCAAGATAGATACAACTCTTCTTCTTCATCCTAGCGATTTCCTGGTGGCGTCCTCAGCGGTTTGCTTCGGTGTCCAGGGTCCGCTGTCCTGCTTTTACGTCTCCACTTCGACCGGTCTTCGGCATACTTCACAGAGATTCCATTGGCACGATAGAAATACCACTAAGTAATGGCAACTAATCCAAGACAGATGTGTATCTAAGCGTGAGTGACACACACAATCATCACAAACACGCACACTTGTCTTTAATCTACATCGGAATAGCAATCGAACACAGGTGTTTTTTAATCTCTTTTAATGAGACTTCAGCCACACATCGTGACTATCCAGACTCATGATAAAGTCAAAGCTGGGGTAAGCTCATCTTTTAGCCATGGCAGCTCTCCAAAAAGCGTAAATGGACTGGGCTCCATCCGACAAAGGCAAACTCAATGTATAATTGAGTCCGCCATTGTCAAGAGGATCGCCATCCAGAATACAACCGAACTCCTCATACTGACCAAATTCGAACAAAATATGAATGAAATGTTATACCAAAAAACGCAAGTATCTGTACGTGGTTTCAATCAAGGTTGTCAGTGACCATGAACAACAAACATCCATACTAACATTATAAATGCGAAAGTCTGTCTGTATCTCTTTCTGTCTGTCTGTTACGCTTTCACGGCCAAACCGGATTTTGATGAAATTTGGTATGGAATATAGTTGAAGACCCGGGGTCAAACATAGGCTACTTTTTGACGCAGGCGGAGCTGCGGGAAACAGCTAGTGTTTGTATATTTTTATTACTTATGCATACAAAAGATAAACTCTTCACTATTATCTTATTTTAGACTACCCAATATCTTCAAGATAACTATAAGATTATATAAATTCCCCTTGGTTACACAATTATTTGGCAAAATTAAAAGAGCCGTTTAGTGATTACCATAAAATATTAATGTAGAAAGGTAAAAATATATTGATTAATATGTACATTAAGTTTGGCAAAAACACTTAATCTGTAATCATTTTGAAACATCGTTGGGCTACCCATTTATTCTTTTTAGGGTTCCGTACTTCGAACCCAACCACATCCCACCCTTCCCTATCTCGAGTCAGGGGTGTCCGAAGGCTTGGATACATAGCACACGGGTACGCGAGCCTGATTTACCCGAGCTGCTACTGAGTCAACCCATGTCCATCCGAGTCAGTAGCATTCTTGTACCTCATCCTTTCCAGAAACCTAACCAAATTCCACCCTTCCCTAGCTTAAGAATACTTCCGATGGGCAGCAGCGTCGGAAGTACAATAAACCGTTGAAATTGCGCTCGCCAACCCGCCTGCCAAGAATGGCGAGTATGGCAACAACCCCTCAATTCGGGGGAGGCCTAAGTCCAGCAGTGGACTGATTGCGGCTGAAACGAACGAACGAACGAACCTCGAATGGAAAAACAGGAACCCTTATAGGATCACTTTGCTGTCCGTCCGTCCGTCTATCAGTCCGTCGACTCTTTTTCTCAGGAACGCGTGGCGGTATCAAGCTGGAATTTATATCAAATACTCAGGTATACATATATATATACTATGGACCCTTGGAGCTGTGAAAATACCAAACTTCTAAGTCAACGCAATCAAAAGATACAGCCGTTTATGCCGCAAATCAAAACCTACAGGGTACTTACTTCCCGTGAACTCAGAATCTTGAAATTTGGTACGAAGCGTAAATTTCGTAAAAACAGTAAATTTTTTGTTACATGATATAAATATTTTTAATAATTTTAAACATACTACTCCTTTCCTCGTGAACGCGTAGAGGTATTAAATTGAAATTCATGATTTTCGTGATAGGTTAACTTTTACTTATATACCTACAGGTTTGAACGGAACCCTCGGTGCGCGAATCCGACTCGCACTTGGCCAGTTTTTTTCCATAAGCTAGATTTAGACCCCATATAATAGTAATCGAGAGAACAGTGTCCAACTATGATGGCTCAGATTGTGGTACAGAAGGAGAAAGCCTAAAATAAATATTAAATAGGTATATATTGGGACAAATTGAATAACTAAATTTAGTACGAGACTTGTGTTACGGGATTACGGGATACTTACTCAATTATACAAATTTTGCATAACAAATACTTCTCAGATAAACATCCGAGACCCAAGCCAATAAGACAAACATAATTTTCCATTTTGACCCGACCGGGGATCGAACCTCCTATGAAGCTGGCGGATGACCTATACAGCACTACAGATATGCTGTACAGGTGGCAGTTTTGGGCATCAAAGGAAATATAAGATTAATGTGAACCATTAGAAAAAGCAAGAAAGCAGATGTGCTATGCAAGCTGAGGACACAAACAATAATGACCTAAGATTTGAATTCAAGATATAGGGCCTTGAGTAATCCATCCAAGGAATAAGTAATAAACTGTAAGATCATGTATGACATCATTTGTATTTTAATATCTTTTGTTAATGATTTGTTTTTTAATTAACTGATACCTGTAATATCGGTGTATTACCTTACATGTAAGTTGCAAGATAGATTGTATAATCGTAGTAACACATATGTTTTTTTCATCTATCTGCAATCAGCCTACGAGCTTTAATCAGATGTGTTGATTTTATATTCTCTTTTAGATTGGCACATCCAGCGATGTATCACCTCTCATTTCAATACAATCATCAGATTGATGCTAGTCTTGACCTTTTCACATGCAATTCTTGGTATTCAACAGTGATTTGGCTAGATGATTTCTGTGGCTAGTAGTTCAAGTCTGTGTTTGTATGCCTCGCAGGACCTCTCTATTTCTTCCTTGACTGTCCAAGTCTCCAAGTACTATGAACCAAGGTGCGTTACACAAGGTCTTCAATACATTATTTTGTAAGCGTTGAAGTATTTCAATGTTTGAGTTATGTGCTTAACCCCTGAGCTGTACATACATCCACACTGATTTTAGAATACATTTGTATATTAGAAGTTTATTTTCCAGACTTAGTGAGGACTGCCTACCCGTTAGCCAGTATAACTCACGCCACTTTTTGCTTGCTTGGTCTCTCTTGGCCTTTATGTGCTCTCACCAGGTAAGCTGTCTATCTAAAAGCATACCCAGGTATTTGACTGTTGAGTTTTGTGGCAGAACAGTATTGTCAAGGCTTACAGGTGGACAATCCCCTTTCTATAACATGAATGTTATATGTACTGATTTTGCAGGATTATTTCTTAAGCCATAGTACAATTTTAGACAGATGTTCCTGTAGCATTTTGGATGATGTTGTTGGATCTTTATGACTGGCAAGGATTGTGGTATCATCTGCATATGTCTCAGTCATCACTTCTTCCGAGATTGGTAGGTACCTACCAATATACACTGCTGACCTCAGCAGTGTATATCGTGTATTAAATTGGATCTAGCACCGATCCTTGGTGTACTCCTGCTTCTATTTTACATAATAATATAGATGAAAAGCCATCTTCATATTTAACTTGGAATGTCCAGTCTTCTAGATAGGATTCGAGGAGCATGTAGAAGCTATTTGGTAGCTTAAGTTTTATTTTATATAACAGGCCTTTATGCCAGACACGGTTAAAATCCTGTTGTATGTCGAGGAAGGTCCCTGAGAAATATTCTTTTCTTTCCAGGGTCTGCCGTATTGTGTGAGCTACTCAATGTATCTGTTCTGTTGTTCCGTGATGGCCACGAAAGACAAACTGATAATCTGGTATCAAATTATGCTCTTCAAGGACTGGAAGAATGCGCCTGTGGATAAGACTCTCAAGCAGTTTTGACAGTATGGGGAGAAGACTTTTTGGTCTGTAAGATGTAGTTTCTGTAGGAGACTTTCCAGGCTTCAAAATTATGTTTATTACCGAGACTTTCCACAGTTTTGGGAAATATTGTAGTCTTAACACTGCATTAAAAAGGATTGTCAGCAGGATTATCCCTTTTTTTGGCAATTGTTTCAGCACTTCCTGTGTTATTAGATCATATGCCACAATATATAAAAAAAAATATTTGTAGAAATTTGAAGAGTAGTTATTTTTTTGTTTCAATATGTTCATCTCTAAAATTACTTAGTACTATTGCTTTTAATTTGTTTTGGACAGACCATTTTTATAGACGGCTGAATGGCTAATTAATCGAACCAGCCAGTAGTGACCGTTTAGTGACACAAAAATATTCTAAAAGTAGTACCGTTAATCGAGCGTATAAATTTAAAAAAAAAATGAATTCTAACCTCTGCATAGCTGCGGTTAATGTGTGGAGCCAGCTCCTTTAAGGCCACGGAGAGGTCATGGATGTCGATCTTGCCATTTCCATCGGTGTCTAATTTAGAAAAAAGAGTTTCTAGTCTTTCTTCGTCTTCTTTTGGCAATTCTTCGAGCTCCAACGGCGGATGACACTGCACCATGGTGTGTTTTAACGTAAGTACTAGCACTGCTTATTAACAAATCACAAGTTAATCTTTTCTTAAAGGGCTTCGTATAGGCATACATAACTTAAGCCTGACAATTATGCGATATCATTTTTGGAAATATTGCACTAACTCTCGACCTTTCGAAAAAATTTGACAGCTACTGTGCTGTGAATAACTAGCTAAACTTTGCGCCAATGTACTCTGTCTGTGCTTTGCGCAATACACACACATTACAGTGCAGAGAAAAGTGAGTGGCACACATTTACTGAATCCGCGTATTGACATTCACATTTACACATTTCACTCACACACAAATGAAAATTGCACTGCGCTGCGCTTAATACCATAACGCCATCTATTAGGTCAAAAGTATATCAATTAGTAAAAAGAGTGAAGCATCCCAACGATCCCATCATCTCACCCATGATCCCACGCAAAGTTAATGAAAAAGTTGCCCTTTGAGATACAAGATGGCGCTACATGTATAAAGTAGTAAACAGGAGCACGACTTTTTCTCTATGACTCGCCTAATATCGGTCGGTGAGTTGAATGAAAATTTTTCGACTCACCTATTACGTCGAAGGAGGAATTTAAAAAAATGGTACTCTACTCATTTTGGCTTGCCCTTCAACTTCGTTTAAATTATTATATTTATTTCATATTGATTTACAACATTTATTAATGAACCTTTCGGGCTTCCTTTTCATTTGTAATTAGATCCATTTTAACTACCTAAAGTTAAAATTTTATTAATTAATATTAAAACTAGAGATGGGCCGAGTACTCGGTTGTTACTCGGTACTCGGCATACTCGGCACCTTTTTCAGTACTCGTACTCGGTCGAATAACTCGGTTCAACTGCCGAGTGTTGATGCCGAGTATTTTAACCTTTTCAATGGCGTATCTGATTTAAATGACATTAAATTACATGTATTAATGACGTCTCATATTTGCGTTCAAATTGGCGTTAAAAAAAAACATTTTAGTTTTATTACAGTTTCTTGTAACAGAACATGTCGGTGTTTCAATGCTGTCTAAATCGATTGGGATTTTAAACATTGTGTGAGCCGTTTTACCGCCTGGGAGTAATGTGGCTGCAATTCCTGACGAAACTACTGCCAGAGCAATTTTATTCTGTGTCCTGATTTCAGCTAGAAACGCTCTGGTCAGGTAAGTTTTGCCAGTGGCACCTGGGGCATCTAGGACATTCTGAGACAGATTTGACTTACTTTGGGGAATTTTTGAAACCAAAGCACAAAAAACAATAATATATATATTTAATTCAATAAATCTATGTAGCCAAGAATTTTTTTAAGCAAGATCACAAAATCCGAATTGCTATAGCCAAATGTCAAACTTAGTTCAATAAATCTATAAAGCCAAGAAACTTTTGAAGATAGATATCCCGGATATATCCGAAATGATTTATAATTTGACACTTGGCTATGAAAACACGGACTTTCAGATCTTGCTTTGTGGATTGGTTAAATACCAAAAGTATCAGTATAAAGTCAAAAAATTCAACAACAGTAACTAACCAAATCACAAAAGAATCTTAAGTACGGAGCAAAATAATCAGCTCGTATTTATACTTTTCACAAAAACAACCATAGCGCGTTTTAAAACTTCTTGAGGCGCCATCTGTTGCTATTTTATGTAACTATATAAAATCGCCCATAGGAAAATTATCTTTAAACTTTAAATGACGATAACTTTTTTATCTGACATCAGATTTCGATGAAACAAAGCCTATATGTTGCTCAGGGATGAGCTTAATCTTTTAGTGAGAACTGCGTAAACATCTGTTTAGTAGTTTTAAAGATTAGCAAGTAAATACAGACAGACAGCCAAAAAAATCCAAAAAATCTTTTTTTTGTTCTGTTACTTTTTTTTTATCGCCCACACCCATTTTTTGTTAATTTTATCAAATGTACCGACACGCGGTTCCTACTGTTTTATTATATGTATTGTTGATATGTATATGTATCTATGTATTGATTTATACTTTTCACAAAACAACAATAGCGCGTTCTAGAATTTCTTGAGGCGCCATCTGTTGCTATTTTATGTAACTATAAAATCGCCCATAAAAAAATTATCTTTAAACTTTAAATGACGATAACTTTTTTATCTGACATCAGATTTCGATGAAACAAAGCCTATATGTTGCTCAGGGATGAGCTTTTATTCTTTTAGTAAGAACCGTGTAAACAAACATCTTAAAGATTAGCGAGTACATACAGACAGACAAAAAATCAATAAAATCTTTTTTGTGTTCTGTTACTCTTTTTTTATCGCCCAAACCCATTTTTTGTTAATTTTATCAAATGTACAGACAGACACGCGGTTCCTACTGTTTTACGTGTATTATATCTATTGATGAAACATGGTAACGAAACTGACACTGATAATTACCCACATATTTTTATGTTTTTTACATATAAATAGTGTTCTAAATGAAAAAAAGTAATAATAATTAGAATATATATCTTTAGAATTAATTTCATTAAAAAACCTCTGTAATAAAGTTACATTTTCAATCTATGTTTGAAGTGCGATTCAAACAAAAAATCAGCGACTCGAATTTTTGTTCCATATCGACGGATTTTCGTTCGAAATCGAAAAATTTTCATGCGATATATATGTCATACATTCGAAGAAAGCACCCCAGGAGTTCTATTTTTGAAATGTATGAACATATAATGTCGAATGTAAATCATGTCATATCAAACAAAAATCTTTCGATATCGAAGGATCTTTGTGAAGTTGCGCAGTGAACGGGGATGTACTAAATCGTCTCAGCGCATGATGTCCTTTTTTCTCCACATGTCCTTTATCAAAATGTCCTTTTGCAGAATGTCCTTTCTCAGAATGTCCTGTTCTCTAAATGTCCTTATCTCAAAATAATGTGTTTACAGTTCACAATTAAGTGTAGCCCCATTTGATGTTGGTTGTTATATGGTTATTAGGTTGACTGTGTCAGAAAGGAATTAAAACAAATAAAAATATGTATTATTCTTTAATATTCTATAATATTCATTATATTTCTATAATGTAATCATGTTTTTTTATTTTCCAAATCAATTTTCAATGAATTTGCGCCGCCATACTCCAATTTGAGAATTGAACCAGAAAACCGGAGTCAGCCAAAAGGCGTACATAAATAAAATGTGTATTAGTTTTTCCTGAAAAAAATAAAATAATAATAAGTGGGTAGCTAAGTACTTGTATAGATGATAGAGTAGATGACTTTCAAACACCAGCCAACATTGTATTATTTTCTATATCTCCGTTGTGATGTGTTTTTTATTATTAGCGTAATAAACTTTCCACGGGAGGGGCCATTTTGAACGGAGATATAGAAAATAATACAATTTTTGTTTGGCATTATCTTACATTTTGTCGTAAAGACTTTTTCTTTACTGCCCTTAGTTTATCCGGTACAAGCGGACCCTCAATCCTCTATGCGTGGACCGAGGGTCCAACTTTAAATCCCATAACTCGCTTATTTCTTTTTATTTTCACAAAATCTGGTTCTAACTTTCACAATTCTTTGGGAATGTTCACTAAATCCTGAGCATGTTTTCAAAGAATTCTGAGATAGTGGCCTTCAGAGCACACGCATATGTTAAAAGAACCACGTCAGAGGTCGAGGGGCGGTTCTGAACAACTAACAACAGGGTGTACACGATATGAATAAATGAATGAATTAATTAATGACTAGATTAAGAGATAGCTACTGACAACTGATTTTGCTGAATTTTAACCCCTGGAGAAGTAAATCATCCCTCTAGTTGTAAGTAGTAATGTAAAAGTAAATGAAACTAGGCCACTAAGGCGTCAAAAAGTAGCCTATATTTGACCCCAGGCATTCAACTATATCCTTAACAGTGAAAGCGTAACAGACAAAGAGACAGACAGACAGACTTTCGCATTTATAATATTTTAGTACGGATAGATATGAAAGTATGTGATAAATAAAAATCTTTCAGTCGCTTTCTGGTACTAAAATCTTTGATATGAAAGTTAAATTGAGTAAAATATCCTATTTTTTCAAAATAACTTAAAAATTATTTACCCCATTGGATACAGGAACCCTAGGTGGAGTACTTATTATCATTGCATATTGCGTAGACATACGTTTCGGTACAGTGTTTGCTTGCCTTGGAACAGCGCGAAATACCTTCCCGAAGAAATTTGCTGTGCGGCTCAGCATTTTTAGCTAATTTGATAAGCGACAAAGAGAATAAATCACTTGTTAAGCGATATTATATTCCAAAAATATCTAGCGTAGAATCCAAACCAAATGAGCTTGCTTACGTGACGCTATCTCTTTGACAAATCAATTTGGTTTTTGTACTTCATTATTGATTCGAATTTTTGTTCTAAAAAGTTTGATTGGTTAAATTATCGACTTTACATGGAAGTAAAAAAACTTTTTCAAATATATTTTCTGGTCGGTTGCAAAGATCCAGTTGTTAAAAACATTGATAAATATTGCCCTTGCGGCTTCAATGTTCTTTGGTTGAAAATTAAAATGCTGTGCCTATCGAAGACTGCCTCCAGTGTGCCTAATTTTGTCCCGTTGATATCACGGGAAAATCCAGATTCTCAAGCGTCGTCTATATAAGCTATAATAAATGGAATTAGAACAAACGAAAAATACGTTAAATTCTATTTATTTGTTAAAAATCATGCCTGAAAGATGCTACGTAGCATTTTACATCGATTTTATTCATGTCCACAGATATCTTCATAACACAATTGGGTATTTAATAATTCGGGTAAAAAAAATTAGGGCGCATCATCGGTGACAATAAGTCACATCAGGTAATATAATCACGTAGTTTGGCCCCACGATTTGACACAAACATAAAGGAACCTACCCTATTAAACATCATTAAATTCACTCAATAATCGAGCCATATTTCGCTAAGTAGGCCTTTCATTCTTTTATATAATTCCATCTACCGCCTCTTTCTCAAAATTGTCAAGCGTGAAGTATTCCAGAGATAAGGGTTCAGTAGGAATTTTATTGTTTCCGAGTTGTGTCCCAAGCATACGTTTTCGTCATTTTCGTCTTATGCTTTTACCATGGACTGTGGTTATTGCAATGGAGCGACCGCTATCCGATATTAGAGTTCTTTTTATAGAGAACCAGAATAAAAGGAACATGGTCCAGTAGATACCGGTGTATATCCCGTTGGGCTATTGAGCTCCTCATTTAGTACTTCTTCTGCGTTCAAGCGTGTTTCCCAGTTGCTTCCTCAGCTTACTCTTCAGAAGAGCTCTTGTCTCACTAGTACTATTAGGAGTTACCTAAATATTTATATTTTTTGGATATAAATAAGCCAAAGGTTTGCTGTTAGATAATGCTTTTATTCTATATTTTTTTCTATATGTTTCAAAAATAAATTATTTTCTTTCTTGCTTTTACTAAACTTTTTTCCTTGAGTAACCACAGCGTTTTGAAGTAACCACAGTAACCACAGCGTTTTGAAGTCAGTCCTATTTCTTTAAACTTAACTTTGCCTCTATCTTTTGAAATTTCTGTCGCGGGACCGCTGGAAGAGATTTCTTAGGATCTTTGTACTTCTTCCTTCCAGCGGATACTTATTTGTTTATTTAAATTTATGTACAAAATATACAATCGTACCAAGTTTTATAATAATATTACAGTGTGTACATGAAATAAATAAAAAATAAAAAACTATTATAAAAAAAATAGTTTATGAACACAATTTGCGCATCCCTAAAAATATTTCCTCTACGCTTTCAACACATCGCCTCAACAACGCATGCGACAGAGAAAGATGACGAATAACTGTCAAAAAATCGAGGCAACTGTCATCGGGTTTCAACCACTAAACTATGGGGATGGCAGGGCTATTATGTCAATATGACAATACACAAATTGACGCGACCGAAAGACTATAAACTCTAGAAGTTAATACGCAGCGGGTACGAACACCAACTAACGACATTTAAAAATCAACTATAACATCTTGATTTTAATGCTCAATTTTGTGCGCACACATCAAATACTTATTAATATCTATTTTAAAACGTAATAACACGAGTTAAGGCCCATTTTTCAGTGTTACATGCGAATGCTTTGTCAACGATGTATGATAGCAAAAAATATCTTAAAAGGGAGTGAACAAAAGCTTGTAAAAGTTGGAGATTAAACGGGGATTTGGGCACAATATAGAGCTCAGGCGCACACATGTAGATGGACAGACGTACTGGCGTCTGATCTATGTCAATGACATGTTTATCTGTGGCAGATGCACAGAGAGTTTGCATTCGAACCTAAAGCATAGAAATCTAAGTTACGAACTTATATCATATAAAAAAATATGTTTATATTTTTTCGACTGTTTTTTACTTACTTACTATCATCTTCATTCCCACCCCATGTATTGAACGTAATATACCTACCAATCTACGTAGATTTTTTCCCTGGTTGTACCCCTCGCTACAGTAGAATGTAAACGGAACCACACAACCAAAATTAAATTTCGGATGTCGGTTAATTTTCTGTAATTGTACTTTTTCTATTTATTTATTTCTTTTTCGCCTATGGTAAAGCACTTTGTCACCAGCTTCTACGAGTAATTACTTAAATACGAATAATTGATCTCCTTTTTTTTAATTTACTACATTAACTCATGTAGGTAAAATCAACGATAGGTAAAATCTACTACATACAAATAAGTATATCGATTTTGAAAAAATAAATAAATAAAAAGGTTTAAGGAATTGAAAAAAATAATAGATTGCTTTCATGTTTTATTCATTAATTTATTTATAAAAAGTAGAATTGGCGATCTAATTTATTGCTAATTATCATTATTAACTCGATGGACAGTCTCAAATTCATGCATTTGTTTTATATCGAACGGATTACATGGTTAATCGACCCGGTATGCATTCATGCATTTAAATATTTTCATCTTTTTGTACAAATTACTAACGCTACTTATATCTAAATTATTTATATTTAAGTAATTATAAAAATAAACATTTAGCCTTTCATCTGATACAAACCTTAGCGCACTTGAAGGAATAACTTGTCGAAAAAATTTCACTATACTTAGTTATTTTTACAAAATATTTATCAATTTCACCTACCTTATATTATTTACATTACCATGTAAGTAAACAATAAACATATCATAGGTTTATATACTTATATTATTTTAGCACCTTAGACTATTAAATACAAATAACTTTTTTACATTTTACGTCTGTTTTTCCGTCGAATGAAACAAAAGTGATATCTGTTGTTTTCATTTTTACAGCTAAGTTGACTAGGAAATGCAAACACAGTATTTAACAAACACCACTTCAAAATTTACATCGTTTAGAACCTTTTGGCCGATTAAGTAACTGAGTTTTGTAACCGGTTACAAAAGAAGAAAATTTTCTCTTTTCTCGTAACCAGTTACACACTAAAATATTTTCGGCCGCCTTTGTAATTACGTTTTGTAACCGCTGCGAGGTTACAAAAGAAGAAAACTTTTTCTTTTCTCGTTACCAGTTAGGTGTAGTTTGTATAAAGAAGCCCTATTTTTTAAATGAAAACCGATTATGACGAATGTGAATCTTACGATTGATTTTCCGTGAGTACCCTACTTTTCAAATATAGCACTCATGCTCTTTTTCAATCACAACTATCAGTTTTCCCAGCACACAATCGCTACGACACCGTATCCTTCCCAGTTCGATACATGTCGCCAATAATCCTCTCAATTGGAATGTCTCCGATGGTGGCCCTGAAGAAGAGTTCCACTATAGTTGTACTGGATACTTTTCGAATGGCGGGGAGCAGTTGATGGAGCTGGCTCGAGCGAGAGACGTCCAGTGGGTAGGCTCGGGATATATACTGAAAAAAAAAATATTTATAAGCTTTCGTAATCAAATATATCCGTTCTCAGGCTTTGTGATTTCTTGTTTTAAGGTCAATCTAAAAGTTTAATCAACAGTCTACAATCGCTTTACGGATATACGGTGCAGAGAGTGTAATACCGCGGTGTTGCAGAGAATGGGCAAGGATCTTAAGATCCTCAGAACGGTGAAAGTTAAGATATATACTTAGATAGATACTCCTATAGATACTCCAGGTATCTGGGCCATGTGATGCGTAACAGCAAATATGAACTCCTTCTACCTAGACTACAAGGCAAATTCCGAGGAGGCCAGGACGAAGGACAATTTCTTGACTGAAAAACCTACGCCAATGGTACAATAGGATCGCCATCTCCTTTCCGAATGGCTGTCTAAAAAGTACAGGGTGTCAATTCCGTTAATGAACTTTGAAAGACCATGCAACTGATATTCAATTACGATGCATTTTTGATATGCTCAATATTAGTATTCTGCTAACACAATATCGAATCTCAATTTATTTACAACTAAAAGGTAATAATAGCAAAAATGAAAATATAATTTGTACCGATTATTGAAAAAATTTATGATTTTGATGAATTTTTGATTAGCGAAATTTTTCAGTAGCAGTTTAATGGCATGCCAATGGAATACGATTGGTTTTAAAATACCAGATTATACCAGAAACGTTAAAAATTGCCATTGCAATCCAAATACGATTCAATGATGCACTATGTAAAATAAGAGAATTGGCACCCAGATCGCCTTGATGATTGGCGACCTTCGTTGAAGATGGCACCAAAAGAAAAAGAATAGACATTAACTATTGCGCCAAATTATGTGATAAATATAAACTCACCTCATTGAGTACCATAAGCGAGTGATCCTGAAGGGCTGCCACCGCCGGCAGGTCCTGCAGCCTCCTGTACTCCTGCTCTAACTGCCCAGGACTACCTCCCCCCCTTTTCTCCCCAAAGCTAGTCCTGAACAGAACAATAGCCCGGAGGCACGCGTATTCATTACTATCTGGTCGGACCCGCGTCACTTCAGCCAGCGAGGTCTCGAATTCCTCCACATCTTTGATATCAACTTTCGGGCTTTTTCCATCAACAAGTATTTTTAAATCCATGGGACAAAGAAACTGAGCGCAACCGATAACGAATAGGTCTCTCCACGATTCTTCTAACAGTAGCAGTCTATCCGATAGAGATAGTGATGTAAACGCTGGTACGTTCTTCGTCCACTTGACATTCATGAACAAAAGTCTCGCAGCCGCTTCGCACATGGCTTCCGGTTCAGTTGGAGTCAATATACCGGTTGGGATCGGAGGTGGCGAAGGCACTTTGATGGGGCACGAGATTATAGGAGGCGGTGGCAGACCGATCCTACTGAATGAATAAGGGCTGTGGAGGGCAGTAGAGAACATCATCGGAGGGGGAGGCAGCAAGGAGTGCTTCGGTAAAGCCAGGTCTAATGCAGGAGGCGCGGGCAGGCCTACCTCGTGGCATGGCATCGATGGGTCTTTGAGGAACAATGCCATTTGTCGTCTTATTGTTGAATTTCTTGGTCCTCGTTCGTGCTGCACAGCTGGAAAAAAAATAAACTAGAAATATATACAAGCAATGGAACTTATTTACGGAATTAAAATTAGGATATTCTGTCCTTTTTTATAGCTATTTTGTGTCCCACTGTTCGGCAAAAGCCTACCCTCTGTCCTTCCACACTTGTCTATTCAGGGTCACGTCTTTCCAATTTTTATCGAACTATCATATATACGTGGGGCGCACTATAAGTTTCCGGGATGAATATGAAAAAATACTATTAAAGGTACAAAATTAATTTATTGTTTTTCAAAATAATCTCCCTTGGCGTCTATGCACTTTTTCATTCGATGAAACCAGTTTTGAAAACTTTTGTGCCACTCCTCTGTGGTGACCTCTGAAACGTGTTTTTCATACTCCTCGACAGCCTCTTCTGGTGATGAAAATCGTTGACCGCGTAATTGGTTCTTAATTTTTGGGAACAGAAAAAAGTCACAAGGTGCCAGGTCGGGACTGTATGCAGGATGACTCATGAGTTCTACGTTCTTCGCCTTCAAAAAGTCGTTTGTCCGTCTGGCCGTGTGAGAACTAGCATTGTCGTGGTGCAGGATGATACGGCGTTTACGGTTATTTTTACGGAGTTCGTCAATAACTTCCGGCAAACAAATGGTCGTGTACCAGTCACTATTCACTGTACGACGATTCTCTAAAGCAACAGTAGCCACGTGTCCAGTTTTATTAAAAAAAGAAGCAATCATCCGCTTAGATGCCCTTTTCACGCGCGCCACTTTGGTTGGTTTCGGCTCATCTTGAAAGACCCATACGCTCGATTGCTGCTTTATTTTGGGATCGTAGCAATAAATCCATGTTTCGTCACCTGTTACTATGTCCCACACCAAATTTGACGCACCTTCGTTGAATCTGGTAAGCATGGCACTGCACCAAGTGACGCGGTCCGTTTTTTGAGCCTCGGTCAAGTTGTGTGGGATCCACCGCGAGCACAGCTTTCTCACACC
This sequence comes from Euzophera pinguis, assembly GCA_947363495.1. Lineage (NCBI taxonomy): Eukaryota > Metazoa > Arthropoda > Insecta > Lepidoptera > Pyralidae > Euzophera > Euzophera pinguis. The sequence goes on from OX376154.1 coordinate 4,207,961, forward strand.
CAAATGTTTGTGTAGGATTAATTGTATTTGACTCATGCCTATTTCTAAGGATGCGCGAATTTCATGGTAGGTCACATGCCTGTCTGTTTCAATCATACGGCGCACAGCATTGATGTTTTTGTTGGTCACAGCGGTGGACGGCCGACCATCGCGAGATTCGTCACTGAGATTGATACGACCACGCTTGAATTCTGCAAACCAGCTATAAACAGTTGTCTTGCATGGTGCTTCATTGCCAAAAGCTGTTTCAAGCCGAGCGATGCTCTGTTGAGCTGTCAAATTACACTTAAAATCGTAGAAAATCATACTACGAAAATTTTCCCGAGTTAAATCCATGTTGATGCAGACACACAATTTTTTAATAGCGCCACAAGGTAAAAACAAAAGACAGTCAGATGAAACAAACTGCATTCTACAGCCAAAGAGTTCTATTTTCAAATGTTGCAATAAATTTTTAAATATTGTTTATGTAAGTGGCCAGTTCCAAAAACTTACAGTGCGCCCTATGTATATTCTATTCGCTTTAGAAAGTTTTCTTGAGCTAAATGTATGCTATTGATTCATGTTCTCACCACATTCATTAAGTAGGTAGTGGATACATGTTAGTTTTATTTAGACAACCTAAAAAGATACTGACACAAGCAGACTATAGTTTTGCTAGTGCAAGAAGTGGCAATACAAGTATATTAAAACAAGAAAACAAAACCTTTTTCAAGTTCCTCACCATCTTTATTCATCCCAGCATCAACGCACTTAGCAAGTCTGCAGGCACGACATTGGTTCCTATGAGCCTTGTCCACCAGACAGGCACCAGGGGACCTGGCTTTACAGGTGTACCGCCTGTCTCGCCGCACTGACCTCTTGAAGAAGCCTGCACACCCATCGCAAGCAAACACACCATAGTGCTTGCCCGAGGAGTGGTCGCGGCAGACTGCGCAGGGGACGTCGTAGAGAATACGGCCTAGAGAAAAGAAAAGCCGAAAAATAGAATAGAAGAAAAATAAATATTAAAAAAAATGGATAGGTAACGTTTGATTTCGTATATGAAAAGATTTGCGCTACGAACGGCGCCTACGAGCGTCTACGACTAGCTACAACACTACGAGTGACAGACGACTCTTTTGATGAAAACAAATGAATGAATTTTGTTATTTATTAACAAGAACGGATGTAACAATATTTCAAAAAAGAAGGCTTCTGTCTCACTGTAAATGTGTTAAGACTAGGGTGTAGCCTTTGACCTCGGTTTCACTTAGGTAAACGTTGTCTTTTGTCTCTGTGGTTCGACAGGGGTGCGCGCGACAGAGCCAACGTTCTACAAACGCGAAAACTCGATACAATCTATACTTTAATTTATATCAATACTATATACTAGTAGCTTTGTAGCTTCTGGACTCCAAATTGTGTCGGTGTTTCGACGGCGTCCCGCCTTTAGTCCCTCAGGGTAGAGGAGCGTTCGCATCTTCAATAAATATTGTATCACCTCTAAGACGTTATTCAGAATACTAGTTGGGTGTATGACTGCTTGATTTTGTAATATATATTATGTAACATATGTACATATATTACAAAAACACGTCTAGTTTATCTATATATTTCTATAGATTTTTGGCTACTATGCCGGTGGTTCCTACAAGTATTGGAATGACAGTGACTATATATACTATAATACTGTACTATATACTATTATACAATACTATATAATATAATAAAGCTGTAGAGTTTGTTTGTTTGAACGCGCTAATTTCAGGAACCATTGTTCCGATTTGAAAAATACTTTTAGTGTTGGATAGCCTATTTTTTGAGTAAGGCTATAAGGCTAGGACGAAGTTGAGATGGGCTGCTTGTATGTATAATATAAAACACTTTATTCCTTCAATATATATTACAAACAGTTTTATGAAGAACTGCATACAAAAAAGATACAAGATGCGGCCATTTTGCAATAGTTTTCGTTGACACATAGAATGTAGAGTAATAAATCAATGCACCGGCAAAAAGTCGGCAATTACAATAGTTTTGTCATAGATTGCTCGGTAGGCACTCCATTCAAAACGTAACGACATGGGCCGGGCAATAGGGCTCCGCCCCGAGGGGAGGGCGCCGCGCTGAGTGGACGATGATAGCAGTGACTCATAAAGTAGAAGAAGTAATTATGAATTTTGCAAACGACTACGCCAGACCTCAGTCTTAAAACTCATTCCGTCTTCACAAATCGCAATAGTTTAACAGTTCATTTAAAATAACATTGCGTTAGATTTCTTTGAGGCCGTGGGAGTAATAAGTACCTACACCTATTTTGAGGCCACGAAATTAACATATCCTATTTTTTATTTTTATAACCTCAACGAAAAATATGGGTGTTATCAGTTTGACTGTGTTTGCCTGTTTTTGTGTCTGTGTATCTGTGAGTCGTCTTTTCACATTTATGTCAAGGTACTAAAAGGACTATTCCGTTGGTATTTCAGAAAGTGTGCGAAGTCGTTGGCCAAAGCTAGTCACTAATAAAATTATTCTCTCATTCACATTCCAAACCAACAAGCAAAAAAAAAGTACGCAGTTTTTTTTCAACTCTTAAACGATCCCACGGAACATTCATCGCGGAGATAATACACCTCCAAAACATCAGTCGAGAAGGCACAAAGGCAAAACTATTCAGAAAGATATCCCGTCTCAAATAAAGCAGTATGTACACGTGAATACACTTGCATAGCAGGAAACGCGGTGTCGAATGGAAGACGAAAAAAAAATTCATAAAACTGCCCGTGCGCAGACAATAAGGGATAAAAGCCAAGAAGTGGGGCTCGGGAACAATTTTACGTCTCAATAAAGCGACCATAGATAATGACAGGTTCCGTACATTAAAAAGTGAAGTAAATTCGTCCGTTCGCATTTATTTTGTCGTGTGAATTGATTTTTGATGAGGTCTGTCTGAGGCAGCTGCTTTTGAACGTTGACGTTCTGATGTCAATATTTTACGCCCATTTGTTATTTACACAGGATATTTGTATTTGGATTTTGTGTTTTGATATATTTGACAAATTGCGGTCCAGAACTTGTGCAATATTTACGGACGATTAGAGAAAAAATGTTCGTGAAAGTATATGTTTAATTTGTTGAATGAGTTATTTATATCACTAAGTCATTTAAAAAAAGGAAAAGTTGTATTTTGTTATATTGTTCATTATTAAATCTTTGATACCTAACCATAAACATACACATATCGAAATTCATTATTTCAGTTCTAAACGCACAGTTTACTCGCGTAGCATGCGCCCTTGTCCGTCTCATATAACCGATGGGGTTTAATATATGATATTAAACTAAAATATTAAAATATGCAATAAACAACTATTTTTACTGCTAAAACCAACCACGTTTAAAACCTTTTCACACTAAATAGTGTAAATTTTTTAATCAATACAATAATCAATATTTTTCTTACGAGATGTAGTACGTACGGATCTTCGGTATTAGGTACGAATCCAACGTAAAAATAAAAAAAAACGGTTTGTAACTATGTGGATAGTAAACAGTGGAAAACGAGTTACAAAACATTTCGGTAATAAAAACAGTGTTTAAAGCCGTTGCTGCCCATCGCTAGACCGGGGCGATCCTATCGGCAACAACGCGTTACCAGTTAACCGTGCGAACGCTCACCTGTGCCTGCCGTGCCCTCTCGCGTGACCTGACCCAACGACCAACAAATCGATGCTACCTCGGATGATATTTTAACTGCCAATTTCAACAATGATGCGTTTCCCACACCAATTCTTGATTGTGACTAATGAGAGCTACTATTTTGATAGCTGATAAGCTTTGTAGATAAAAAAAAAGTATGTTTGGGAGCCTATAGCTGTGTAGTAAATTTTCAATATTAATAAATCGACAAAACAAAAATTATGCTTGAAAATAAATTAGACTTAAATAAATTAATTTGCGTCAGTAAATAAATTAGACTAGACTTCTAGCAAAAACCAATAATCTTTTTGTAGCAACTGATGCCCCAATAAAAAAAAAAAAAATATGTTCTTTTCTTTGTACATATTTTGTGCGCGCATAAAGTAAACAAAATAATAGACGTAATATTTTTTTTTCAATGGAGAAAGAATTTAGAAAAATAATATTGTTAAACTTTTAAAAATAGTACCTAACTAGTAGGTTTGGCATCGATACTATTATCAATGACGAATTGAGAGTACCAGTTAGTACTAGCATGTTGCGTAACACGCAGTATGGCAGATGCGCAATGACCCGTGGGAACTCCGGGATGAGGGAAATTAGCCGGGAGTCGGACACGTCATCTCCTAATGAGAACCACTGACGTCACCCGTCACCCCTTATAACGGAGGTAACTAATTGCAGTATACTAGTAATTGATAGTTCAAACGATGCAGAATAAATTAGGTAGTATGATTTTTGTACTTTTGATGCCGTTTATAAAAAAATGATAATTTTTAAATCAATAAAAATATTTGTTTTTTTTTTGTAAATGGTTTTTTTTTTATTTTTTAAACTAGTCGTATACGTATGATCCCTTGCTTTTATACCTTTTTTTATTCCTATAAACTGGTCCTCCAGTGAAAAAAAAACATTTTGGTGCCAGAGTTCCATCGTATTTCAAACCGTAAATGTAATTTAGTATTGAGCGAGAGAGCATAGATACGAACAATAAGTACATACAAACAGGTCAAATACATTCTTCGTACGTCTTCTTCTTCATCCTAGCGCTTTCGCGATGGAATACTCAACGGTTTATTTATTTATTAAATCTTTATTGTTCCACAAAGTACACATATACTTATAACAATTGGCGGACTTAATGCTAAGAGCATTATCTACCAGTCAACCATTGGGAGAAATGGAAAGATAGTTTGGCGCAAAAAAGTTAAGGGGGAAAAATGTATTACTTATAGAGCAAATTTTATCAAAAGCTTAAGTTTATACACTACGTAAACATACATAAAACATACACAAATACTATTTCATTTTAAATATATACCTATACCTATACCTACACAAATATCAATGATGAAGTCAAGTCACATTGAGAAGTTTTCATTAACTGAGCGAGTCCAAAATGTGCACACGTGCCCGCTTTTTAAATAAAAATTTGTTAGGACTTTCCTTAATATCAGCAGGCAAAGCATTCCAAAGTCGAGTAGTTTGTAAAGTGAAGGAATTAGCCATAAAACTGGTGCGAAAAAGAGGAGTACTTAGTACGAGAGAATTGGAAGAGCGAAGTTGACGATCATGAGAGTCGGATAGATATTTAAAATTACATTTTAAATAATCAGGAGATTGAGGATTCATTAGGATCGAAAAGAGTGTATAGAGAAGCCTAAGCTCTCTGCGTTGACGAATTTGCAGTTATTTACTAGACGATCTAGCTTATTTAGAAGATCTTGATTAAGGTCCGGATAGCATACATCTGCATAGTCCAAAATTGGAAAAACTAAGGTTTGAACCAAAAGAATCTTCGTTTTAATAGGTAGAAAATTTCTGAGACGATTCAGCTGTTGAAGAACAATATTAATAGAGCGGCTGATTTCAGCCACATGAGTAGTCCAACTGAGTGTGATATCAATATGGAGACCTAAGTTTTTTACAGAATTACGAAAAGGAATAACGTTATTATTGTAGGTTATAGGTGAAACAGAGCTAAGTTCGAGCTGGTTAATTTGTCTACTGCTACCAATAACGGTTTGTTTCAGAGCCCACGGTTAGCTTTCCTACTCTTACGTCTCTACTTCCCCCCGTCTTCTAATACTTCGCGGTATGTAACAGAAAAAAAAGGAACTTACTAGACGACGCCGGCAACGACTGCATTTCCATGATACCTTCTTTATTTCGTCATGGTTCCTGTAACAATAATAAAATAAAGGTCATTTCACTACAGAAATTACTATTATGACGAAATTTCACACAGCATTACCGTGCGACCTTTTCAATCATTGTGTTGCGGTTTTTAAGAGCACTTCAACTAAAAGAAGTAGAAAGAAAATAATCGATACAGAACAATCGCAACAAAATGTAAGCTGTAAAATGCAGTTATGGCCAAGCGGACATCTTTTTCGCACAAAGCCAAGTGCCCTAGAGTTTGCGCCCGACGCCTTTTGTTCTTTTACAACGAAACTAAACGACTTGCATAAGTGTCATTCACTGGTAATGGCTTAATTGATTTAAAATATAAAGCAACAATATCGATTGTTTTCGTGTGATTTTGTTTCTTATTTCTGGTTGTGTTTTATTTTTATTCTCATGTAGGGCATTACTAAATACTTTGGACATTCTAAATTAATTTAAATTAAATGATAATATACTTATATTAGGCCACGTAAAGTCTACCTAAGATGTGTGTATAAAGTGGTAGATATATACAAGTAAGTATAAGTTTAGCATTATTATATTTAGATATGATTGAAGAGCTTGATAGTCGAGCGTGGCCCGCGTATTCGTAGCGAATATGCGTGTCAAGCAAATACGAGACGCGACCATTATTAGATTGGTCGCCATTTAGTGGCATTTTCTAACTCGAGCTCCTCCGTGCTTCGGCCGTTCGTGCCTAAGCCGTTGGTCCCGGTTGTTATCGATGGATAGCAGTCTTTAGGCTGTGTCAGATGCCTTTGGGCAGCCTGAAATATTTTGACAGTGTTGGCCACTAACACACCTGTTGGTCTGGTTTCCCTGTAAAAGGAGTTAAGGACGTCAGACGGCAGTCGCTCCATCGTAATAACCAGTACCACCAAATCTAGAACCATAATTACAGAGTACCCTAGGCTACGAAGCGTAAGCTGACGACGCAACTAGGAATACACGCTAGGATGATGATAAGTTTTGTATGATACAAATACGATATTAGTTACAATTGTTACCAACAATGCCTAGCGATTGCAGAGTCGCGCTAATGCGCTACACTTTCTATAAGAAGGTACCTAATGTTATGTAATGTTTAGCAGTATTCTGTAGTTTGGGTACCTTATTGCATTGATTATATCAATAGTCTTTCGCTGCAATAGGAAGAATCTCAAGAATTTGAAAGAAATCAAATTTCCCTTACACAACTACGTACATAAACAAACAATAATTGCAAATATCTACGCACATATACTTACTGCGATGGCTCAACCCAAAGCGGATCCTGACATTCAGCACCAGAGATCTCCATTGTCCCCTCCCCTCCATACCGCAACCTCTTGCCAGTCTGCCCTTTGTAGAGTACTTTGTAGAGACAGGTCGCTTTCCACTTTCCAAATCTATTCAATCACGTACTCAAATACGTCGTCAGAAATAACCTATGGCATGATGGGGGCATCGTGTTGAATGGGAGACATACACTCATTGGGTATGTCTATGATTTGAATCCTGCTAGGACCTTATCACCTGATAAAGGCGTTTGTTTTCTGTTTAGAAACAGATAGGAACAACGGATAGAGAGAATAGTGCGGGCACCAACAATCACAAAATAAAAATTAACAACTTAAATACGGCACGTTAAGAAGAACATAGTTAGACAAACCACGAATCAAAAGATAGAAATCTGTAATTGAAATTCACGGATAATTTGTACAAGTAAAATGTATACATCTGTATACATTTTACTTGTAGACGTGTAGATACTGACTGAACGTAATTACTTCGCTAGTAAATATGACGCCCACAATTACACATCCAATTAATGAAATTAAAAATTGGGTGCCCAAATAGCACCCAAAACTATTGTTAAAGTTTGAAGAAGATAGAAGGGCTTGGAAGATACTTCACGACAAGAGCGCAGCTCTTAAATTTTAGATAAGACTGGAGTACCAAATGCCGACTACTGACGATGTCGCCAAAGATATAGCTACTTATATGAATTTCTTTAAATACTTAAATACTTTTACAAAAGCATTAGTGACGGAAGCCAGTTACTTATTCTGAGAAGACATACCTATTCTAAGTAAACATTGTTTACATCAACATGGACAAGATACACAAAACCTTACAGTAGTAGTTTCTCACTCTTTGTTTGTGTCGGTCACTTCTGAAGGAAATTGCATATTTTTTATTCGCTAAACAGGTAATTAGGATTTTAGGATAGGATAATCTCGGTAATGGTACAATGGAGCGGATAAAAGAGGTCGGGCCGAATGGACCCGGTGCGCATCGGAGGGTTTACAACAAAAGATTGCAATAATAGAATCGGAAAGTCGGTAGCTTCTTGCAGTCGAGTTGGGACGGCAAAAAGATGTGTTTTTTTTTTATTAGGAGCGTTTAGCAAAATGCTAAGCGGTATGTCGAGTTTTGTATTGACTTTAGCAGCTGTTATTATAATAAACAACGTATTGTTGTTTTAGTTATAATATATTATCAACTATCGTTTCCGGTTTTATAATAGACCCTTCTCTACCTTCCTGTGGAAGTTATAAAATGCGATCTAGGGACAAACAGAGATCTTAATTTTCATCGGTTTTCATCTAAATCTATTAAGAACCAACCTATTTTGCCAAATACAAATGATTGTTTTTTATTGATATTGTATATTATATTGGTACAGAAAACCGGGGGAAATGGAGGAGAAAAATTGTTCACAATTTATAATTTACCTGGTACTCTATAATTCTGAGTACTTATACTTATATTTTATATTCTAAGACTAACATAAATCTTTGGTTCTTTTCTAACATTTTTAAGATAGATTAGAAATTTCCTACATTTCACAAAAACTGCAATGAAATACCTAAAGATTGATATCACTTTTTGATCCACACAGACCTATTGGCATAATGGACTAATCTGTCTCTGTGATGACCTCAAAAAGGTAAATATAATTAACTTCAGATACCTTCAAATACCTACTACCTAATAAAATTGACACCAATTAAGTATTATCGTCCAATATAACAGAAATCATCCGATAACAATTAAGAGATTTTATTTAGGGACTTAGCCGAATGGACGTAGCCTAGGTATCGCTGGGGCGATTAGGTGCTGAATGACCTACAGAGTCTGGGAGTGGGCGACTGACGGCAACCTGGTAAGTACAAATCTCGTGTCGGAGGCCAAGATCAACATTGAGTCGCTGCGATATCGTAATTTGTATAATTAAATGTACTTACTTACAGCCGGTTAACGAGTATAACTTACAAGACTATCAATACTTCTATATCTATAATATACTAACATTAGTATTATAAGCTGAAGAGTTTGTTTTAACGCGCTAATCGCAGGAATTACTGGTCCGATTTAAAAAATATTTCAGTGTTAGATACCCTATTTATCGACGAAGGCCCCGTCCCGTCTTCGTCGTCGGGTCGGGCTGCTAGTAATTAATACACAAAAGTGATATGTGTTTGTAATCACAAACTGTACTAGTCACTTCTTAGACCTCTACGACACCACCGTTGCTTGATTTTAAAGTTGGTATTTGTGTTATAAATAAATGATCAAAAAAGATATTTTTATTTGTTTTTTTTTTAATATATATAATAAATAATATTTTATTTTTATATTATTAAATTATTATGAAGTATTTTATTTATCCATACTAATATTATAAATGCGAAAGTCTGTCTGTCTGTCTGATTTTGATGAAATTTGGTATGAATATAGTTGACGACCCGGGGTCAAACATAGGCTACTTTTTGACGCAGATGGAGCTGCGGGAAAAAGCAAGTATTTAATATATTCACATATTTAGTTTATAAAAATAAAAATAATATTATATAATAAAAATAAGTACTTTAAGATATTTAAATAAAAGTACTTCAGTAAATACTTTTTGTAGGAGTACCTAAGCATTACTTTGGAAGAACCTTTCAACAAAATATAAGAATAAAACTTACTTGCTGATCCATCAGAAATGAGTTTGACGAGAATCTGAATTATAGAAACCCGATAACATTCGCAAAACAAAATTAACTTCCAACAGGCGTAACGGGAGACCATTAATAAAACGGACTTATCGAGTTGACAAGTAACCAAATTAATTTAGGATAATAAATTGCCACTTGTAGTTATTAATTTAACGCTAGGAAACTGCTTATTGAAATTTTATAGTAGATTCATTCAAACAAATAAGTTTAAGGAATTTTTATTGGTCATGTGGCATTTGACATTTTATTTAGCTGAAAATTATTAATAAGTATTTTATTTATTTCCTCTTTGTTTATTTTTATGTTTTTTTAATTTTTTAGTTGTAATTCAATTTTTGTTATCCATACGTCTATACTATACTTAATACTATAAACGCGAAAGTCTGTCTGTCTTTCTGTCTGTCTGTTACGCTTTCACGGCCAAACCGCTGAACGGATTTTGTTGAACTTTGGTATGAATATAGTTGAAGACCCGGGGTCAAACATAGGCTACTTTTTGACGCAGGCGGAGCTGCGGGAAAAGCTAGTATTTTAATTAATTAAATTGATGTACAATCATGCAATAGGTGGAGTCTTAATTGTCATTAGCTTAGTTAAGTCTAAGAGATTATTGTTACATGTCGCTATTTTGCTGTAAAACCACGAAGAGAAAATAAATGAAATATTCGTTACCATAAAAATAACAATAATTAGACCATAGTTATAAATTTTTTAAATAATTTTGTACAATTCGAAAAGCTGCATTTAAATATTTTCATAATATGTATTTTGCTATTGGATAGGTAATTCAGTTTTATTTTTAAATAAATATTTAGTTTAGTTACTTTTTTTTTATATTATTTTATTAGTATTGTCAAGTATTTTTTTCTCGACTAACTAATATGACTTGCAAACGGTTAAAGAATTTTTTAAATAAAAAAGTTTAACTAACTATTTCCCTAACTGTCTAAGAATATTTTACACAGCATCCTTAGCATATCTACTTAGTAACCAGTTTAAGAATAACACCCGCATGACCAATTTTAATACTTCGTCACAGAGATTTGATTGACGGGACCTACCACATTTTAACCATGCGACTGCAGAAACAAAAGAAATTAATTTTATAATATATTTAAAAAAAGTCTATTATTTTTTTCTTAGACTAACGGTGGATGGATTACAGCAACAAAGGAGTTTTCAAGGAGGGTTGACGTCAGTCCAACAGCCGATCATAAAAACAATGTGAAATCTTATAAGCTCATTAAAAGAACTATAAGGAATTCCGAATAATGTGCATATTAAGCCCAAAACTATAATATGATTAAATGAGTGTTAAAACCTTCGCAGACTTCTTGAAAAAAAGTATATTTAGAAGTACTTGAAATGGTCGAGCGTGATTGTGATGAATAGGCTAGTTGCCTAAAAAAAATATAATTAGTCCGTCAGTTAGATAATAAAAAAAATATTGAAGACGTATTTTTTCTTTCGAAAATTAAATAAAGAATGGTTAAAATTCCGTTTGAAGTCACAGTGTGCTACACTTTTTCGCAATATGTGACGTCACGAGCTCCCACTCCTAAACTTTGATGCGTTATATCTCTATAATTTACTAGCGGCTCGGTACGTGCTTCGCTACGTACAAAGTGATAAATGAAGAACCGCTCGACCGATTTTGTGCAAACTTTACATAAACCATCTACTAATAGTCCGAACAAAGCCTAAACATTTGGTTTGGATAGGTGAGCCCGTTCTTGAGTTATAAAATTACAACGAAAAGTGGCATTTATTTTTATATATGTTACCGGAAATGTATGAAATCTAGGAATTGTATACATCTCCTATGAAATGTATACAATTCCGAAGCAATTTAGGAAATGTATAAAATATTGTTTTAAAAATTATTTAATACATACATATCATATAATACACACATAATACACACATATAGGAATTGTATATAATTCCAATATCGTATTAGGAAAAGTATAAAAAGAATGCTTTCCGTAATAAAACACGTTTTTAAGTCTTCATATTCAGTCTACATATCCTGGGTAATAAATCTAGTTTATACGTTTAATAGAAATTGTTTAGAATTCCAATATCGTTCACGCGTCGTCTTTTAAAACTCAAGCGTTTCTGTCACAAGGTTTGTCGCTCGCTCGCTTCGCTCGTTCGCTAACTGTTATGGTCACTGTAAAACCATAACCTAACCTACTTTCTGTCACAAAGTCGTCTTTTGAAACTAAATCACTTCTTTCGCAATCGTCATCATTATAATTTCAGCCTTGTCTTACATTTCCGATCGCTATTTAGGAAATGTATAGATTTCCTAGGAAATGTGTCTAATTTATACACATTTCTGGGCGATTTTAGGAATTACATACATTTCCTAGGAATTGTATACAATGCCGGATTACATACATTTCCGTTAACATATATATAGATTGCTCAATTGACAAAAGAAAAAAAACGTCACTAATAGGTATATTTGATTCCCTAAATGACGGACTAATTTTAATGTTAGTCTTTTGACCCTGGAAACTAGCCTATTGTTAAAGAAAGTAAATATTGTCGACTGCGTCTCAGAAAGCTTTTAATTCAGTGTAAGTACTATGTTTATTATCACCATCTTTGTATGCATTTTCGATATGTTTAAAAACTATAAGTAAAAATAAACAGTTTTAGAGTAATTACTCTACACTATTTATAAGTCCCGATCGGGCCTTAGCTGACTAGCGATAATATGTATAATGCTGTTAGAACCACTAGTTACAAAAACTTATGTACTTATTTAATTGTGAAAATATATGTCAGTATTTAAAAATAATTAATAATGAATGTTAATTTTTGTAAAAGTTATGAAAATAAGTGAACGTAACAAACTAGATAATCACATATTATTTGATAAATTCGCAAGCGTCGAGTTATTACACATTCGCAACAGGCATAACTATAGTACAGCAAAGAAAAATCGCTTCGCAACATAAAAACAAAACAAACGCGAACTTACCCAAATAATCAATCTTCAAACTGGCACTTCACAAACTTCACTTATAATAATTTAAAAATGGAATGAAAAACAAAAAAAAGTTTCTGAAATTTCAAAAATGGAATGTTTACAGTTAGGTATGGTTACATTCAGAGGTAGTTGATGATAGAGTGACGCACGCGCAACGTACGCAGGGGTTGTTCGCGAGAGTGGGGTGAGCCCGCCCTAAAGCTGGGAATTGATAAGCCTATTGAAATCGTAATGTGATGAGCGTTTTTATTTTCGATTTATATCAACATTTTGTGCTTCCTTTTTAGGCACTTAGGCATTTTGAATTGTTATTCATGCTTTTGTATTCGATGATGCAATCGATACTAAATTTATTTAATTACTTACCAATGAAATTAACATATTGATGTTTCCATAATATTGTACCTATACGAATAGAGCCTATCTACAATAAAAGTTTAAATATAATATAATTTAATCACTTTACCTGTTGCGGTCGAGTCGGCTTTACCTTTTTCATTGTTTATTCGAATACTTTAACAATCCTTTGTTTGACTTCTTCTTCTTAGCGTGTTGACGTTCATCTTTTGTTCGACTTTATGGGTTCCTATTGTCCTTAAGGATTAAGACATAAATACCTTCTGTTTGTTAACCCAAATAAATATGATTTACGATACTTACTCAAGATTGAGCAATTGTTGTGCTGATTATCTCTTATTAGATAATTTCGATACATTGATAAAATAAGAAGATATGTTAACATTCTTAGTTGGTTGCTTGAGCAAACTCCAAGATAACCTATAATAACAAATTAAACACAAAAATTGAAAATTACAAAAGAATAGAGTAAAAAATAAAATGAAGTAAGTAAATACCTAGGCCAAAAGTGGCAGAAATCCGTTTTTTATCTACTTTATTTCATTTCAAGGACGCCTCAAGGTACCTCACGACCAACCTTATATTTGACAGTTCAATACTCACCTCCAATGAGAAATCATCTCAAGTCAAGGAAGCTTGTGACGACTAATCATACCAATGAGGTGGAATAAGGTTGAGTCGAGTTTGAGTGAAGGTTTAAGAAAATAGGTGTAAGAAATACTTAGATACTCCTTCCCGTTGACTCCTGAATATGCTTAGTAGTAGATACAAACATATGTAGCGAATATAAGTGTATGGTGTAGTATTGCGGTTTCTATCAGCAAAGTAGAATATAAATATAATGTATAATAATTAACTATGTCCTATCGTCCATGATAAGAAAATTAAAATACTTATCGGAAATAAATGAAACATATTTATTTTATTTCTTTTGTTTAGATTTACCCCCTTATTCTAGAATAACTAAAATATGATTCGTCCTTTTCTCTCATATCAATAATTTGACGTGAAAGGGCGAGACAGAGCATATTTTAGTTATGCTAGACTTAACGCATTTAGCATTTATGTATCCATACTAGCGGTTTGTGGATTATTAAATGGGTCTAGGGTTAGTAAACTTTAGGTAGGTATATTTTGTACACAAATACATAAGAAAAAATAATTTTCCTCCTGATTATTATTTGGTTCCAAGATAGAATCGATCGTAAGTAATTCTTAATTTTAAGTTTTTTACTTTCAGTTAGTTTTTTAAGTTTTTAGGTTAATTTGTTTGTATAAGATATTTTTAATTGAATTGAAAATTATTCTTAATCGCAAATAATGTTCGACTTTCAAATAATTAAATTAATCAATAAACATTGCACTATTACGCTGCGCATTCTCTATCTATCAATAATTCTATAGCTAAACTACCTACGCATTTCAGTAATCATTATTTTTTTCCAACCTACAACTATCATAAATAATAATACTCACCCAAAAACCACGGTGCCATCTTTAAATCTGTCATTGTTGTTCGTGATACGAATTAAGGGCTGTGATTGGCTGCCTGCATCGCTCCTGGGGCGAGGGCTGGCACACAGCTTTTAATTTAGGGCCACTTTGACCAGATTACCCTTTGTAAGTGTGACTCCGGGTTGCCTTTGTGACGGCTAGTCATTTTTTAATCGCGGATCATTATTTCTTTGTTTGGATTGCCCCTAGCAATGACAAAGATGTTCGCAGCGGGAAAATTGTTTGTTGTTTGGATAGTCTCTTGCTTATGAGGTGGTAGCGATTGTTATACTTTATTTTTGATTTAAACGTGGTTGTAGAGTAAATGCATCTAAAACTGTCGGTCTTAGAATTTTATGATTTGTATAGCTTGTTATTCTAGAGTCATTAAAAAAACGGTTGTATGAAAGTTAAAAATATTTAATATTCCTATTTAATAAAAATTGTGGGCTTTACGAATGTACCAGCTGAAAGACATTAAAACATAAAGAGGACGTTATCATGATTTTAGTTGAATGTTATAGAGTTTAAGCTTTACCTCCTTTATGGGTAAATTGTATGTAATTCTGTAATAACTATTTATTAAACTATTATTAAAATTCTGTAATAACTATTTATTAAAATATTTTAAAATTTTGTGCAAATAATAAGGTACCCTATGAAGCATTTTAAGCAATAAGCTTTGTAAAAATAATTAAAATGCTTGCGGAACGGAAAATGTGATGCAAATAAAAGAAATCAATTTATTTATTAAAATATAATCAATACATGTTTCATTCTGACAATAATCTTCACATTATTTTTTATAATTAGATGTGGATATATTTACAAAAGTAAGTACATTCAATAAAACGTATTTTTAACAATATACTCGTAACACAACACATTTTTTAAATATATATTTTTTATTAAATTATTCAAGTTGGGGTAGGTTGATGTATACTGCGTATTATTATAGCATATATTTTGTAATCTGTGGAATTGGGTACGAATTAGAATACCTTAAATTAAAATATCTAGAGATAAAACACCAATGGACAAAACCCCTAAATTTAAAATACGAACGGTCGGTTTATCTAAATTCAAAATAATTAAAGTTCTAAACATTGAATGATTATTTAATCGAAGACCAACAAAATTTAAATAACAATACCTACAAATAATTTATCTTTAATCTAAATACCTAATGTACAAAAGCCTTAACACCTAACCTCACATTAGAAGAATAGAAAGAAACTTAAATTTCCAAAAAATAGATAATTGCTAAATATTTTGAAAAACATACGAACTGCAGCAACCGCTATTTGTACTACCTACGTAATTTGTGTGACATTTATAATTGCACCCAATACTAGAGGTAGGTAGCGAGGAGCGAAGCAACGAGCGTTAGGTTCGACATGATAAAACACGCGCGGCCGTCGAAGCGCCATATCCTAATTTACTTTATAATTATTATTAAGTTTAAAAAAATATCTTGTGTGAACCAAGCGTGTTTTCCTAGTTGTGTCGTCAGCTTACACTACGGAGCGTAGGTTAAGTCATGTCCCTAGATTTGACAGCACTGGTGGTTGAACAAAAAAAATCTTACAACACAAGAACCTGGCGCTTCGGCGGCCGCTGCCGCGGCACGTCGTCGTGTTTATTTTGTAACCTTTTAAAGTCACTTCACCCTCGCAACCTAACTCTTGTTTTGACAATACAATACAATACAAAAACTCTTTATTGCACAACAAGGATACATTGTTAAATACAAGTAATTACAAGAAAAATAACCTTGCGCAAAGGCGGCCTTATCGCAATAGCAATTTCTTCCAGGCAACCTTACGGAAAATTGAGTAAAAATATTAAAGATTGTGCGCGGTAGGTGTCAACAAGAGTAAGAAGAAACATAATAATTTTATAAATATCAAAACATAAACTTACACATATAATGTATATTACACACTTACTTATATACAACTATATAAATACATACAATATAACAACATATTCACTACACATACACACACCATTACTACAAACAAGGTAGAATACCATAGCCATGATAAGTAAGGATAGTATTAAGTAGTAGTATCACGTAAAAAGTGCGACATGACTTGTGATTTGAAGCTTGCTAACGTTTCGGCGCACTGAACGGTGAATGGCAGTGAGTTCCATAGACGAGCGGCTTGTACAGCGAAGAAACCAGAGTAGAACTGAGTAGAATGAGTTGGAATTAATAAGCGAAGTCTCTCAGCACTGCGCGGTGAGCGATCCTCAACATCACCACGAAATTGAAATAGGCTTCTTAGATAGCTGGGCGAGGAAGGGTTAAAAAGGATTGTGAAGAGTAAAGACAGAATATGTAAATCTCGACGACGACGAATAGGGAGCCACTTGAGATCAGCGCGAAATTGGGAAACGTGGTCGTATTTGCGAAGGCCATATACGAAACGAATGAAGAGATTTTGAAGACGCTCAAGTTTATTTAGTTGCTCCTCAGTAAGGTCCAAGTAACACGAGTCAGCGTAATCAAGGATAGGGAAGAGCAGGGAATGTGCGAGCATGATTTTGGTGGCTATAGGTAAAAAGGCACTAAGCCTTTTAAGTGACCAGTATGTAGCAAATATTCTCCTGCTAACCTCAGCCAATTGAACTGACCAAGTGAGTGCTTTGTCAATATATATGCCAAGATTTTTAACACAGTCGCTGTATTCTATAACCACTCCATCAAATACAACTCGGGGAAGCAGTTTGTAATCAAGCCTATCCAACAGCCTAGAACTGCCGACAATAATGCACTGAGTCTTAGTGGGATTGACTTGCAGACCGAAATTTTTACTCCAGACTGAAATACGTTCCAAGTCTTCATTAGTAGTGCTAATCGCAGCTGATATGTTATCAACACAATCCTGCGTATAAATTTGCAGATCGTCCGCATAAAGATGGTAGGAAGATTGAAGATTAGAGGTTATGGAGTTTATAAACAACGAAAAGAGTAGGGGAGATAAGACACCACCCTGTGGAACACCAGCAGACGTGCTACGCCACGTAGATAAATGGTCCTCGACGCGAACACATTGCTGTCTTCCAGACAGGTACGTACGGAACCACTCAATAACTGTTGGAGATATATTGAGAGAGCGTAAGACACCCAGCAAAATGTCAACATCAACTGTATTAAAGGCCTGTATTTTCTCAAAACGTTTGACCTCAATGAGAAATGTCAAACGTTTTGAGAAAATTGGACAAATATTTGTGTATAGGCTTAAATTTTTTAAATTACTTTTTTGTTTTAAATAAGTTTTGTCTTATTTTAATCTACGATATTGTGTACTTAAACATTATGACTGTAGATATTTTGGACATTAAGAATTGCAAACTTTGATGTTGTATAGATCGGTGTTACGTCTTTAGGGTATTTGAAGTATAAGGTATTTTAAATTTAGGGGTTCGGCCATTGGGGTTTTAACTGTAGGTATTTTAATTTTACGTATTCTAATTCGTACCCGTGGAATTATTTAGTAACAAGTTTAAATACTTTTATACACAAAAAATAACTTGTAATATTATACCAGAATCTTTACAATACAATACTCACTTAAACCGTGCTTAAACCTAAGAGTACTATCAAAATCCCTTAATTATTTAAGTACAAAATTATTATTTTCCTAGTCTAACAATCTATAAACTAACATCAAATCAAGTCACAACCTTTGACTAAATTCTGATGACTAAATATAATGTGGAGACAGTTTCCAAATCAAGATAATAATGCAAATAGTAATATAAAATATAAGAATGTAGATGCAGAAACTTTTGCCATTGAATTACCTAAATAATATATTGAAAAGTTTCTGTCAAGCTAGAAATGTAAAAATCGAACAATACATAAGCAGTTGTAATAATGTTCTGAAACAAGTAAGTATTTAAAAACTAGACATTATAAAAAATATTTATGAAAAAAATTTCTTTTAATTTATATATGCGATTTCTAATATTTAATAAATGTTTGAAATAATTTATAATAAAAAGAGCGTGCAAAAATAATTAAACATTAACCCTTACCCTTATTCATAAAAAAGATGAGTTTGATTTAATTAAAATATGTTTATTCCTTCTCTCTTTTATAGACAAATTGACGTGAAAGAACAGACATATTTTAGTTAAACTACGCTTAACGAACATTTGTTAATTTAATAATAAGGGGGCGAGTGTGTACCTACACAAACAGCTTACGGAACAACTGCCATTTATACTACTTATAATAAATTGACCGTGAAAGCGTAACAGACAGACAGACAGATAGACTTTCGCATTTATAATATTAGTATGGATTTAAATCAACCAAAAATCTTTTCCCTTAATCTTTATTCACCTTTATGTCTAGCCTCTACAAGCGAAATAACCTCGAGTTCCCGACGTATTTATATTCACGAATTATGTATGAATACTAAGTTATCTCCTGTCTCAACTAGTTGCCATGAAATTCTAAAAAAATCCTCGTAGTCCAGGTTGTGAAACACAGTTACCAAAGCTGTCGAAAGGGAATCGTCGCGATAACAGAGACGTGTAGGCAAATGATGAAATTCTTACCTCGATATAGGTAGGTATGTGAGTAATAAGGGAATAAAATATTAAATCTAAATAGATGTTTTATTATTGAGATAAAATTTAATAGAATTAAACTTAGGTAACAATAAGAGTTAAGTGTTTAGAAATAACGGCATGCCCGGTTTAAAACGAAATTTATTTAGACGAATATTTGTCGAATCACAATTTTTTTTTTTTTTTTGAAATGAGCTTATCAAATATGTTTTTGAATCAGCCGCAATAAACTATTTATTTCCAAGTTTTAAACCATTGATTATAGTTTTAAACGGTTGTTTTACAACTCTATATCTGTCCCTCAAAAGCAAAGCAAATGCAACTTCTTTTCTTCTTTTGCACTCTCCTAACCCAGAAAGAAGCCAATCTAATCCTTCGGCAAAGCACTATCACTCTTTCCCCTTGAGTAGACTCTGTACGCAGTTTTGGACCCTAGCATTCTGTCCAGAAGGCTGTGTTTGGCTCGTCTCCTCAAGGCCAGTACTTCTCGGCACAGCTCATGGAAGACTTCCCCCACTTGGTTTACTTGCTCTGCTGCAGCTACTTCGGCGAAACTGCATTCGAAGTCTTTCGCCAGGATTTCGCCTTCTTCTGGACTTACCTAAGATTTATAAAAGAAATTGAGGAAGAGAATAATACGTGTAGTACAACCGTACTCAAAGGAATTCTCTAGAACTACATCATTTATATTATAATTTTTCTGAGTTGTCCCAGACCTCTCCCTTCCAGCGATAAAAGCAAATGCCCAACTTATGCACTATCTATTTGCATATACCTACAATTATCAATGTTCTAACAAGTTTCATCCAGTACTACGTAGTATGTACGAGTATAAAATGTAACGCTTACTGCGAAATAGTGGAACGCTCTACCGGCTGACATATTTCCGGACCTGGTGCCCTATTTTTGACATGTATGATATATATAATATAACGAATGAAACTATTAGATATCGAACAAAAATCCGATAATTAACGATAGAAAATCATTCGATTCCGAACAAAAATTATTCGACTAACCGATTTTGCTTGAGTTACTCTTTTCAAAAATAGGGCTTCTGGGTATTTTTAAGGCCAGAGTAAATAGACCAATGAATCAACCAGCGAGCTTAATCATAGATTATTTTCTAGTCTTGGTGCCATATAGTGACATTTTCTATCTCCGAACTCCTCCGTGTTTCGTACGGCACCTTAAGTCGTTGGTTCCGGTTGTTATCGATAGATGGCAGTCGTTAGGCTGTGTCAAAGCCGTTAGGCAGTCTGTAAAAATCTGACAATGTTGGCCCCTAACACACTCCGGATCATCTTCCTGTTCGTCTGGGTTTTCTGTAAAAAAGCTTACGGGGGTCAGACGGCAGTCGCTCCATTGTAATAGCCAGTGCTACCAAATCTAGAACCATGTCTAGCGTAAGCTGACGATTTAACTAGAAAAACACGCTAAGGTGAAGAAGATATCTTCCTAAATTATCTATTTTAATATATAATTTAGTAAGATATCTTAAACAACATAAGAAATCATTAGATATCTCACTAGTCTTAAATGCACCATGTCCGCCTTGTTCCCCACCAGGATGATAGGTATCTCCGGCTGCAGACTCTGCTTGGCTCTTTTCACATAGTTGAAAGACTCCCTGTCAGTGATGGAGTATACCAGGAACAACCCATCAGCCCATTGTGCTATGTCGTTACCAGGCAGCTCGTCTATGCTCTGAAATATGAGGAAAAAACAATTTTAGACGTAAATTTTCTACAATACTTTTAAACAAGTGGCTTCCTATATGGCTTCGCCGGAACTGGCATATTCTTTCCATATTGTTTTCTATCTTTTTTAATCCTGCATATCCTCAGTAGCTTAAAAATCAATTTGTATTTCTCCATGATGCTCACGGCAGAAACCTTCGCAGCTCACATAATCTTCGTCTTAAGATTCCTTCCAATACTTAATATTTCTCCAATTCATTCTCAGTTCAGGCTATATATACGAAGTGCTCAGACCCTTATTAGCTTTAAGGACCAAGTCCAGTCGCACTATTTGACATTGTGATTTCTGTGTGTAAGTAATATTCATAGATATGATTATAAAAATCACTATGAGTATGTATGAATATGTAAGTAGGTATATTTATATTTTTATAGAGTGTACGTTTATTTCAATTATATATATTCTTAAATTCTGCGCCGCACCCATCGAAATATACGTTAGTACTTAATATCTTGATGGCCGTACCTATTGTACTTTTGTGAATAATATCTTATTAGCCCATTAGGTTGTCTGTAAGAAATTGCATGCTATCGCAATAAGGCCGCCTTTGCACATTATTATATTTTATCTGTAAGATCTTTTTATGTAGTCTTGGTGCAATAAAGAGTTATTATTATTATTTATTAGATCAAAAGATTTTTCAAATCTCAATACTTGGACTCCGATACACGCGTTCAAATAAAACAAAATAATACTTTTACATACACAATGGGCTACCGAAGGTTACAAGGATCACTAGAATTTAATTAAAAAAATAACTAGATATTTAAATATTTCCTTAATGTCCAACTCACCTTGGGACACGTATCCAAAATTTCAAATAATATCGGCTCCCCATCCAATAGGGTCTCGTGTTTGTACTTGCTATCTGTAAATAGTAAAATTCATTAAATAAATGATAATGATGATATATGTTTTACTAGCTATTTCCAGCAGGTCCACCTGCGTCAAAGTGTAGCCTATGTTTGACCCCGGGTCTTCAAATATATTCATACCAAATTTTATCAAAATCCATTCAGCGGTTTTGCCGTGAAAGCGTATATAACAGACAGACAGATAATATTAATATCGATGTACTACCAAAGGCGGCCTTATGTATTTCTAAGAAATCTCTTCCAGTAACCACTAACCTGAGCAACAACCAAAGGCGATTTCTTAGAAAAACATAAGATGTTTTTCTAAGAAATCTCTTCTAGTATAAGTGAAAAAAGGAACAGTTTAATTAGTGTAATAAGTACCGATAAGAAAAGGCGGTGTTAATATTTAGCTAATTTCTTGATATATAAATAATTTTATACCAAAACATACCAATGATAAATGAATCGAGTGGAGTTTGCCGAGCTGATGGCCAACCTCCAGTAATTATTTATTTATTTCAAGAACAGATTACATAATTACATTAAATTACAAAATTGTATTAAGTGGTGCTCGCATGAATGAATGAACGAATGAACGCTTTATTGCAACATTTACAAACATTAAAAATACATAATTGAATCGGAATAAAACAAAACGAGTACAACCCAATAACAGGCGAACACAACATATACCTACTTACTGAGTAATAATTTAAGCCCAATAATTTCTAAATATAGTACAACATTTAAGTAGTACTTTTAACGCCATCGACGCGCAAAGAAGAAGCAACTTCTATTTCGCGTGTTGATGGCATTACACTCTCCCAACCCAGTAAGAAGCCACCTGAAGGACTCTGTCAGAGGCCAAGTAAAAGTCATTCCAGGTGCAGATGTTTGGGCACCCAGCACCAGCAGATCCGCCATAGTTTGAGGGAAGAAACCACACACGCGCTGGTTTTGAAAGAAGAAGATTAAGAATGTTACCTTGCTGATGGTCGTACTCGCCGATGTATCTCTTCGTCAGGAATCGGACAGTCAGAGCTGAAAAAAATAGCTTCCTTTACTTAAGTAATTTAATGTTATGATCAACAAGACATTATTTAGACATTGCAGGCAAGAGCTACCTGATTTTCTGATAAGAAAGATGATTCCGTGCTTCGGAGAACACGTAGAGTCGTTGGTCCCGGACTCCCGGCTGTCAGTAGGTGGTCGTTAAAGGAACCAAGGGGCCGAGAGATGGTTCCGAACAACTCTGACATCAGGGTGCAGTAATCAACACTTTAAGCAATTGGATTATGAAGTGCAACGACGTATAGGTAGATATATTCGGCCTTGTAATCCTTTATTTTTACTAGCTGTTTCCCGCAGCTCCGCTTGCGTCAAAAAGTAGCCTATGTTTGACCCTGGGTCTTCAACTATATTCATACCAAATTTCATCAAAATACGCTCAGCGGTTTAGCCGTGAAAGCGTAACAGACAGACAGATGGACAGACAGACAGAGGTAGGTTTCGCACACTTTTCACGTATTACTGTCATTTGTTCGTTATTATTTGCGAACGGTGCATTGCACCAAAGTCATATACAGAAAGGGACACCGTCAATCCATTCAAAAATTCCTTGATGTCCCCATAGATTTTTAGTTATAAGTATTTTGTTCTCTTGCAAACAAATTCCTATTATAAATAAATAAAATAAAATGTCATTTATTGCAGGTAACAAGTCCCATATCTTATAAATACATTATGTACTGAAGGCTTCAAGTATACAATAATATAACATTATTAATTAATTATATATGGAACCGGAAAGATTTGTATGGGGACTCACAAGGAACTTACAACAAATTAGCAATTTAGTTTTTATTTCTATTTAGTTTCGTTTAATTATTCACTAGCCGTTTCCCGAAGCTCCGCCTGCATCATAAATTAGCCTACTATATTTGATACCGGGACTTCAACTATAATCATACCAAAATCCGTTCAGCGGTTTGGCCTTGAAAGCGTAACAGACAGACAGACAGACTTTCACACTTATAATATTAGTATGAAATATGGATGAGCGTTTAAGTAAATTTACTTCTCACACGCTTCATAGTAAATTTGTCCAAAGGGCCTATATTTTTTTATGTCACCATGCAATGTGTCAATTTTTTAATACTAGAACTTCCCATTACACCCAGAAATGAAAATACTCAAATAGCGTAACATTTCCCCAATGTCACGCGTTCATTATCGCCTCGCTATCATTTGGCTGGCAAAGTACAGCCAACGAAAATAACGACTGACAATGTGGTTCCTAACTCCTTGGAATAAGAGCCATCTTTAAAATATTTATAAAATTGACAAAATATTTGCGACACAAAGCCGCCCACGTGTTATTGTTGTCATATTTCAGCTGTAAGGACGTAAACGTACCACGTTGAACATATAAAACAAAATATTATTCTTCTAGTCCTATATATATATATTTTATATAAGACTAGAATGCTTTTATTGCCGGTTGCGTATGAATGTCTTTTGAAAATTGATATTACAAAATGTGAGTTTTGTTTCAAAAGCTCACATACTTTATTTTACTATGTTCAATAAAAACAATCAATATTTTTTCAAAGAATTGATAATGTTTTTCTTTATCTTGTCTTTTAAATTTACTAGTTGTTTCCCGTGGCTAGATACCTAAAAGTCGCTACCTTATGCCTAAAAATATAAATTAATTAAAAGTACATTTTCTACCAATGATTACATAATATTAATAGATTGAAAAGGACTTCGTATTTATTTAATTAAGTAAGTATTTATATTTACCAATTTCACACAGAACAAAATGTGAGTACCTATACTAAGTAAAACGGCATTGCTTACATAAGAAATCTCTTTAACCTAAGAGAGGAAACTTACAAATAATTATAAGCACTATATTACGTGTACCTATTCCGTGGTTAAAGTAGGATGCCTTTAGAATTGTTACATTACCCACGTGTATTTTGTGGGAGTACTTATTGCGCTGTTTTTAATAGTCAAAGGAAGGGGCTATTTCAGCGGTGGCGTTGTATTTCGAAGCTTTGTAAACATCCCATTTCGAGCGAAACTATTCTAAATCGGGCCCTTCTCATAAGCCGAATGACTTCATTAGCAGAAACTCGTGTGTAAACATTATTTTGGGTAACGTAGGTACTTATTCCGCCGTGTGATTTTCGGCTAAAGAAATACAACCTTTTCGTAATTCGTAACTTACTACATGTTTTAAGAAATTGTTAGTGTAAGAAGATTCCTACTCTGTGTAGATGGCACAGAAAACAACAGAATTTCTTAGCGCCTTTACCTGATAGGCTAGAGATAGGCCGCAAGCAAATCATTCCCAAGGAGGGTTAATGTCAGAGTTGGTCACAAGGAATTGTTGTTGAAAAAAATTGTGTCGCTTTATTGTAAGTAGTATAACTGCAAGACTTCCTTCACCCTTCACAGTCCTGTCCCCCAAAGATAAGATAGCCAAATGCTTTGTAAAAATTGTTGAAGGCCTTGACTGTGGTGTAAATGAGTCTAAATCCAAACTTTGGAAGAGAGACCACGCTGTAGCTAACTTTATCACCCCGCGAGGGGAGACCCCCTGGCCATACCGGCCTTAGCCTATTTGGAAGACGCTCAATAGGCTAAAAACCTGAGTTGGTCAGTGTCACAAAATGTTTGTGAGTGTGGTGTCCCTCCCCAAACGATTGAGCACCTGCTGTCCTGCCCCATGTGCCCTAACACTTGCACTCGGGGCGACCTCGAGCCCTATTTTTGAAATGTATGACACATAATTCGAAGGGAAATTTTTCGATATCGGCAAAAATCAATCGTCGCTCCGATTTCGCGTAAGTCACACTTTTCAAAAAAGGGCTAATGATGGCAGCCACTGATGAGGCTGTGAAAGTGGCAGAACACTTCTTGGGAAGAATCTAAATGGAACGTTGAAAGGAGGATGAAGAACCTCGCAACTGACAGATTAGATGACATCTTTTAACACAGACCCCGACTATTATGCATTTACAATGTGATCATAATGGAAACGTAAAACATACTCCGAATACGAGTCGAAAGCTGTATTTATTTCTATAATATCATAGTATACGATACGATCAGTACCGCGGATACAAGATATTATAATAATAAGAAATATTCACCTTTTTTTTCTATTTCTGGAGCAGCCTACGAGACTAACAACTATTTCTGCTTCAGACTAATAGGCATAGCGCATCATTTTATTAAAATAGATGTCGTCATCAGCGTACATATGTGCCTTTCGTTTTCCGGGACGTCCTCTCCTCCAGTGATTATAGATATTGTGTGAGCTTTAGGCAAGGAACGTCATTAATGACACACACATACAAACAATTATTTAAATGTGTGAATAAATTGTTTGCGTGTGTGGGGTGGATTTCGTGTCCGTGAAAGCACTGGATCGCCGCACTGGATCGTGTGTAAACCAGCCATTAGGTTTGCAAATAAAATTAGTCGCATTTCAGGTGTCAAAATAGCAGAGCAAGAACATGACAATTGCGTAATTTCCCACCTTTACGTTTCTGTTTTTTTTCCAAAGTGCATCGAAACCGCACACAAACGTTCCTTTCTCAATGGGTTTTCCCAAAGATTGACTGGGAGAGAATGTCCGCTAATAGTCAAAGTATTATTATTTGAATAACGTTTTTTCTTCCAACGGATTTCAAAGGCTAGGAAACGACAAACTTATCTTTAAGCACAGTTTGAACAGGTATAAAAATCTGTGTGACCTTTTTGGTTGTTACTTCAATGCACACTCACTGTTAGTCATAAGTAATAATTTTAGTTTTAATTTTACAATATGTATTGTGTTAACTTGTGTGTGTTTAAGTATTTCCAAATAAATAATTCAAATAATTTATTCATTCATAATTCATTCCGTTAGTTTTTGTTTCGTATATTGAAATTTTATATATCAAAAATAAAAATAAAAGTAGAATACTGTTTTTCAGGAATAAAATCACATAGCAAAGCTATTTTACTAGCTTTGCTACATGTACGCATCTCGAAAATCCAAACATAGAAATTGCGGTTCATTTCTGTGTAAATTACCGAAGTATGTTTACATCTTTTGTTGCCTTGGAGCTGTACTGAAACGGTATTTATTTGTGTGTAAATTAGGTCAAAGACAGACATACACTTTGTTGTCCAAACCGTGATTGTTTCTATTTTGAATCCAATAAAAGTACTTTAAATAGATTTACGGATCTGCGTACTTGTTGTAATGTAGTCAGATTATACAGAGTGTTATAGTAGAAATTTACTATTTATTAATTTAGAAAATTGGTTTATGGCCATACAAGGTTTTACTTGGTTTTACCTAGTTCGGGAATACTATGTGCTCTATTTTTTGATGTATTTCGTCTTTGTTATAAATGTTTTTTTATAGGCATCTTACCTATCACACAGTTTAAACACAAAGAAACCTATTGGTCAACAAATATAAGTAAAAAAACTAAAACCCGACTACTGCAAAATCACGCTCTATAATGTATGAAACAAGACAATAATTTATTATTGATATCATATATTGTTTCAGTAGTTAGTAATGTACAGAAGACAGCGTAGTCGTAAGCCACTTTGCTCTCTAAATATGTTAAAAATTTGATTGAATATGAACAGTAGTCTAGGAATTATAACTTATCAAAGTTTCTCAATTTCGTCACTCACTGATTCACTGGCTCACTGACTGACCGATCATCGAACTTCTAGCAGACATATAAGATTCAAATTTTGAATACAATTAGTGTTTAGTGTATTCATCAAGGAAAAACTTAAACATTTTGCAACTTCGTTGCGGTTTTGTGTATACACCAACCGCATAAATATTTTGTAACCCTATAAATTACGTTGGGGAAAACACACGCCTTTTTCAAACTGTATGATCAATGGACATTTACGCTTCTAATGTTTAGCCAGAGTTATATTAGGTATGTATGTATGTAAAAATCTTTATTGTACACAAAGAACATAGTATCAGAATACAGGTTACAACAAAAGGCGGACTTATCCCAAATAGGGATCTCTTCCAGTCAACCAAACTAACATAGGGAATAGACATATGGGCACAGAAGAGGGCACAACACGCAAAGAAATCTTAGGTGCATAGACTTACATCTAACATACAAATTCAATTACACATAAAAACAGTAAGCTCAGCTCAAGTCCGATCGTTCGTAGTATTCCCTAACCCGAGATTTGAAAGAGTGAGAAGACAGCTCTTTTATCTCCAAAGGAAGCTTGTTCCAGAGATTTGCAGCGAGAATTGAGAAGGAGTTGGCGTAACACTGTGAGGAGTATACAGGTATGTTCAACTTTAGGTTGGAGAAAAAGGTCTTTTTCGCATATAGTATGTATGAACTTGTAATAATATCTCTTTGGCTATATATACTATTTGTATCTGGCTGGTTTTGGTATCATTAAAAGTTTCAAATTTAAAGAAGATAATTCCAAATACAAATTCGGAAAATGTGTGATTTTCATTGGTTTTTCTTACTGTCAAGATGAGTGAAACTAATGAAAAAATTCGGTACATTTTAAAAGTTTACTTAAATAAGGTAAAAATGCAACGCAAGTCGCGAAAAAAATTTGCGATGTTTATGGACCTCGTGCAGTGAGTACTCTGTGAGAGTAGCACAAATTCGGTTTAAGCGTTTTCAATCCGGAAATTTTGATATCAAAGATGCACGTCGCTCTGGTCGCCCTATTACGGGTAAAATGGATGGCATTTGAAAAAGTAGAGCAAGTTCGGCATATCAGTAGTTACGACGTAGCTAAAGAACTGGGAATTGAACACAAAACAGTTTTGGGGCATTTGAAAAATAACTAGGTACACAAAAAAGCTCGATATTTGGGTACCTCACGACCTCACTGAAATATACATTAAACCAAGGTTCAGAAGTCTTCCTAGTACCGATATAACCCAGCGGATGAGGGATATCAGGCAGAAAGGTTCTAAAATGGCGACCGCGGCCGCAAGCGCAGCGATAGACACCCACCAGCCAGATGTTCAGATGGCCTGAATCAGGTCTTAGTCAAGCTCCAAGCGGTCATTATGGATAAGGTAAGGTTTATGTCCAGCAATGGACTGACTGAGGGTCTGAATTAATTTATATTGATTGGGTTACATGATCAATCGACCCTGTGCAACAGAGTTAAAAAAAATAGAAATGTTATGAATGAATGATGATAATGTTACTAAATGAATCAGCACTCAAAACATTTGCATTTAATAATCTTAAAATTGCAAATCGACTGTAAAACATTTATCGTCCGCATTTTTCAGTTCGCGTTACATTTACGACCTGTTGATGTGCTCTAAAGTTGTAGTGATTGGTTAACGACGGGTGCAGTCAGCGATGACAATAAGTATCCAGTTATCTAAATAAAATAGAGAATGTTTTCGCGATTGTTACACATTAGATTAAACTATTAAAATACGGTTTTCATGGCGTTTATTACTTACTTGCTGTTTCCCGCAGCTCTCCCTGCGTCAAAAGTTGTAATGTTTGACCCCGGGTATTCAACTATATTCATACCAAATTTCATCAAAATCCGTTCAGCGGTTTGGCCGTGACAGCGGAACAGACAGACAGACTTTCGCATTTATAATATTAGTATGGATTTATTTACACCTAACGTTTCTACCTAACGCGATTAAAACAGTATATAAATAGATAATTTAATAATTAGACTTTATTCAGTTGTATCCCAGTAAAATCTGGTGAGACTTTTATTTCTTAAATTTTAGTCGAGAATTGGAGTGCTATTTTTAAAAAGTGTGACCTATCATTGTCACGAATCACAAATCGTTCGAGTCGAATGATTTACGTTCGATATCTAATGATTTTTATTCGTCACAATCGATGAGTCACCTATCATTCGACATATGAGTCAAGATTTTAAAAATAGTGCTCTCGAAATAGGACGTGAAGTGATGTTTATTAGTTTGTAATTTGAGGTTTAGTTTTATCTTCATTTTATCCTTTTACATACATGGCAAAAACACGATTTAATTAAAACTTAATAAAAACTAATTAAAATCGAATGTTTGTCCTTGCGTTATGGTGCCAAGAACTCCGGCAGCATACCCGATCTGGATGGCGATCGCTATCCTCTACGCGAGAAATGAACCGGCCCTCTTGTCACCAGCGGCGTCAAAAAGTTTAGGAGCCAGGATTTTGAAAAAAAAAACATTACTGGACCCCACGGCCCAAAAGTTAATTAAATTACAAGGAAATTAAATTCAAAGTTGCAAAATTTTAGTACAATCAGATTGTTCGATGGCTGTTACAAAATACATCATAACCGGTGTATCAACCTAAAGCTTTATTCTGTATTGATTGATTGACACTATTTGACATATAGCGCTGTGACATTTTGAAGGGACGGAGTGACATTGAAAGTTTTGACGTTGACACAAATTAACCATAGATACTGGGTTCCTAACTATCATATGGACATGTCTTCTAAAGCGAAGAAAACAAAGAATATTGAGTGTAATCCCATTATCTGCTATAAATGCAAGAAAAATATAGATTCGATAAATACATTGAAATGCTATTTATGTCTTAATTTTTACGAGTTTGAATGCGCAGGCTTCTCAGAAAAGCTATGGAATATAATGGAATCGGAATCCAAAAGAAAATGGAAATTTAAATTAAAATTGTATAAAAAAGACAAAAGAAATACTAGTCAGTAATAACAGTATATCTAATATAACAACACGTAAAAAGCCCTCACCCGTTATTGGTAAAATAGGTGCTCCAAAATCTGTACTCACCAATGGATGATACACAGGTACCTGCTCAAATTAATGCAGGTTGTACAGATGATTTATTATGTGCCCCTAGTACTTCAATCCCAAAACCTTCCGAACCATCCAACAAAAATAAAACAAACACAACTATAGTAGCGACACAACAAAACAGTACAGTTATAGTAACAAATGTGGAGACATTCAACTCTTTCGACTCCCTAAGTGATGAAAGTGAACTTGACTGTTCTATTCTTCGATGTGACACGCTGAATAGAAGTTGTCCAGAGAGAAATATCATAAATGAGGAAGAGTATCAGGAAATGGAAAATAAAATGAATGATCTACAAATTAAATTAGGCAGTGCAAACAAAGAAATAGAAAACCTCATTATAGAAAATAATAAACTTAAAGAAAAAAATTCTGACTATGCTCTACAAATTAAACAGCTACAAACAATATGTCATGCTACGCCTAAACCACCATCGAGACCAACACCCACATCGACACCAAAAATAATGAAAAAGAAGAAAACCAAAGATATTGATAGAACAACAATCCAACAACTTGAAAATAAAACAGAAAAGATTAATGAAAACTACTTTGACCTTTGTAATGAAACTGCAAAAAATGAAAACAATACACTGGATCATATAATAAATACTAATGACAATCACAAAAGTGCAGACAAAACAAGTAAAGATAAACATATATATATATTTGGTGGACAACAATGTATTGGAATGGCTTCAAAATTACATAGTTCAAGAGAAGAGTCAGCCTATGAGAAATATCAAATAAGATCTTGTGTAAAACCATATGCTACAGCTGAGAAAATCCTAAACATAGGCGGAACACAGATTGACTGCAACGATATAATTATTATATGTGTAGGTGAAAATGATACTAACCCGACAAAAATATGTAGTGAACTCAGTTACTTTTTGAAATCACACAGTAATGTAACGACAATTGTACTTGGTGTTAAAGATTGTTTGCACCTGAATCATAAAATGTTGAATGACACCTTAAAACAGCATTGCAATATCTTCAACAATTGTACATTTTTAGATTTAAGTTGTTTGGATTATTCGGGAAAAAACTTTTTAACCAAACTATGTTTTAAGATAAATATTTTTATTGACACCATGTATTACAATAGAGAGTATTTAGACTACAATAAATTGAGAACATATTTGGATATTGGCAAGAAATTAGAGGTTCCAAAATATAGAGTCGATAAATCCAATACCACTTTATCATATAAACAACTGACAATTCTGAATTTCTTCCCTAGAATTTGCCGCAAACCTCCAAATAACTGCACAAATTTCGAACAATCAAAAAGTGGACCTACTATTAACAAAGCTGATTCAACATTTTTTCGCGACTAATGACAATATGAATAATTTTATATTGACTATTATACACCAAAATATAGCTGGTATTATAAGTAAATCTGACATTTTAGAAATTGCTATTGACGAATTAAGAGATAATGGTACAAATGTAGAATTTATCTGCATTACGGAATCTTTTATGAAAATACATGATGAAACTAATTTAAAGTTACCTGGTTATTTCTTAGCTGCCACATATTCCAGGGAAAATATGCGTCGAGGTGGCTCATGCATCTTATGTAAGAATTATTATACTTTTAAAATAATTCCCATCATTAAAGATCTTGCAGTTCGCAATGCCTTTGAATGTTGTGGTATAGAGATCCCTGACTTAAAACTTATAATTGTATGTATTTACAGAATACCCGTGGAAAAAAATGTCAATATATTTCTTAGTAAGTTAGAAATATTATTATCAAAATTAAGGCGTAAAAAAAAATATGAAAGTTGTAGTGGCAGGTGATTTTAATATTGATGTTTTAAAAGTAAATAAATCACAATCAGAGTTTATCAGAATTACTAAAAATTATGGAATGACTATACACATAAAAGATCCAACGAGAGGTGACTCATGCCTGGACCAAATTATTACTAACATACCAGCTGCTATTGGTGATACCTATCATCTGGGTCTATCGGATCATCAAAACTGTCAATTAGTTAGCTTTCCAATTGATAAAGTTAAAGTTCCTTTAAATATATCCTACATTTATAAAAGAGATCTTAGTTTAGATAACATGAAGAAATTTGCTGAGCATCTATCACGCTTATCGTGGAGTGATGTATATGAATCAACAGATGTCAATACTGCTTTTAATAGTTTTCATGACATAATAACCATACTTTTCAAAATCTGCTTTCCTATTAGAAGAATAAAATCAAAAAAAAGTAAATCACATAAACCTAGTTGGCTTACAATGGGATTGAGAAAGTCATGTAAAACCAAAAGAGAATTGAGGTTTAAATACTACAAACAAAAAGATAAGCTTAGCAAAATTAAATATCGATTGTATTCTAAAACATTAAAACAATGCATAAACCATTCAAAAAGAATAAATAATATCACTTATTTAAAAAATTCTAAAAATATTGGTAAACCTACATGGAACTTAATTAAAAATTATCGCAATCCTAGCGAAAAAAAACAATTTATTAAGCAAATTATTAAAAATGACAAAAAAGTGACTTCTGACCCTGTTGAGATTTGTAATAACTTTAATCATTTCTTTATTAATATGACAAATAATAATACCAATTCTAATCCTTATGTGACATCAGACAGCTTTGACTTAGATATATCATGCAATAGTTTATTTTTGCGACCAACTACTGAAGTAGAAGTTTTTAATTTGATTATGTCTTTAAAAAACTCCAGTTCAGTTGAATACGATGAGTTTCCTACTAAACTTTTGAAGTATTGTGCTCCATTACTGTCTCCTATCCTGTCTTTACTTATAAACCTCACTTTTGAAAAAGGCCAGTTTCCAGACGTACTTAAAATTGCTGTGATAAAACCTGTCCATAAAAAAGGAGAAAAAGATAAAATGGATAATTTTAGACCAATAGCACTAACAAGTATTTTTGATAAAGTAGTTGAAAAAGCAATGCATGTGAGATTAATTGAATTTTTAGAAAAATTTAAAATTCTAAAACAAGAACAAAATGGCTTCAGAAAAGGCAAATCGACGACACTAGCAGCATTTAATCTTATTAAAACAGTAACTGAAAATGTAGACAAAAATGTAGACACTGTAGTTTTATTTTTTGACATGACCAAAGCGTTCGATTTTGTATCACATGAACGTCTATTAAGCAAATGTGAGAAGTGTGGTATCAGAGGACAAGCTTATAATTGGCTCAAAAGCTAT
This sequence comes from Euzophera pinguis, assembly GCA_947363495.1. Lineage (NCBI taxonomy): Eukaryota > Metazoa > Arthropoda > Insecta > Lepidoptera > Pyralidae > Euzophera > Euzophera pinguis. The sequence continues at coordinate 4,241,934 of OX376154.1, forward strand.
CTGGATAACAGACCTCAATATGTTGAAATTACCAACACTAATAAATTAAATGAAGAAACATCATTTAAGTCGAATCATCTTATAAATAGGGTTGGAGTACCGCAAGGTACAATTTTAGGGCCTCTTCTGTTCATTGTTTATATCAATGACTTAACAAATGTAACAAAACATCAATGTAACTTATTCGCCGATGATGTTTCAGTAGTAATAGCAGAAAAAGATGACACTAACTTTAATGAAGACATTAACTCTACTGTACTACAGATTATACAATGGCTTGAAACAAATAATTTGCAGGTAAATATTAATAAAACAAGGTACCTTCGTTTTTTTAATAGAAAAAAGAAGACAAATATATTGGACATAGCAACAAATAATGGAGTAATTCAGTAATTCGTCCCATGTACCTACGGCCCATTTGGGACGAAACGCAGAAAATCAAAATTAATCAAAATTTCATTCTGCAATTCGTCCCATTCTTTTTTTGTATGGAAATTTAAACCTTATCAACGCTTGGTACAGTCAGTGAGACAAGAATTAAGATAAATGTATATTTCGTTAGAATTGTTACATTTTGCTGTGGTTTTGTTCATAGCTAAATATAAAAACATTGATTGTGAAAAAAAAATGTTATTGCTGAATGTTTTATCTAAGACAACAGGTAATTGTTTCATTTAATAAGAAAACGCACAAGTTCAAGTGTTACCGAAATGAATACAATTGGTTGACATGTATGGCTTCCAGATAAGTAAACAATGGATGCGGTGGTCACTTTTGTCTTGTTGTTTCCTACACGTTATGTCTCGCAGTCCAGAAAATGTAAAAGTCACAAAATTTAATGATTAAATTGTTGAGACGTGGCTAACTGAAACATATTTTTTTAGAGACAAATGGTGTTGCTTTGATCAGAAACATCGTACCACAAACATGGTAGAAAATTGGCATGCTTGTGTTAACAAAAAAACCGTAAAAAACCGCAAAGTATAGCAAAGTTCCTGACTCTCCTCGAAAAAGAAGCTAATTATTATTATACTTTAATTAAAAAAGGATCTTCAATATTTCAGAAGAAAAAAGAAACTCAGGAAATAGACGATTACATTGAAAAAGTATTGAAAGATTTTGTTAATTTTGAAATATCCGTAGAAATGTGTGTAGAATTATTAACATTTTAAATTTATGTAATAAGTAACTTATAAGACTGATTATGAAAGTGAGAATTTTTTACTTGTTATAGTTGTAAGACTGATTATTACAGAGCTGTGATTATTCTTTATGTTAATAATAAGAGCAGGATACTAGCCCATGATAATTAGTTAAATAATCCATAAATCTTTTACAAATTGTTGATTATTTTTATCTTTATTATTATAAATAACATCTTTTATATTTACTACTGTTGATTTTTTATTTTAAAATTTTAGATGTATATGTATGTAGAATAGTTTTTAAATGTGATTAATAATTATAAGACTGTAATAGAAACTCTTTAAAATTCCTTGTTTTGTGACGAGTATAAGAACATCGTAAATAAGAAACTAAAACGGACAGTAAGGCCTAATGTCAGTTTTAGTTTACTAGTAAAAATACTTCTTGATTTTATGTTTTCTGTTTTTTTTAAGTCCTTTTCTGTATGTAACTATTATATGATTATTACATTTCTTAATGAAAAATTCAATGTTTATTATTTCTACACTAACACTTTTTTTACTGATTGTACCATTTATAAACATGGGACGAATTGCAGAATGAAATTGTAATTAATTTTGATTTTCTGCGTTTCGTCCCAAATGGGCCGTAGGTACATGGGACGAATTACTGAATTACTCAAATAATGGACCTATTATGGAAGCAAACGAGATGCTCTTTTTAGGTATCTTAATTGATAACCAGTGTAGCTGGAAACTGCACATAAATAAAGTATGTGCTAAAATAAATAGATTTGTGTTTGCCCTCTTTAAACTAGCGAGGCAAGTTAACTTAAAGACTGCGTTAACAGCCTACCACGGTTATGTTAACTCAATCCTAAAATATGGCTTACTTTTGTTTGTGGGGAAACTCAGTTGACATTAACCGTGTCTTTATATCGCAGAAGCAATGCATTCGAGCTATGTTTGGTGTAACACCACTAACTTCTTGCCAACCACTGTTCCGCAAATTGAATGTACTAACGCTCCCATCAATGTACATCTATGAATGTTGTGTATTTGTAAAGACCTATCCTGACTTATTTGATCAGAGAGATAATTATATTGGCAGACCATCTAGACGCAAAAATAGACTAGTTGTACCAAGTAAAAGCACTGCATATTTTAATAGGAATTGCTATAATAATGTTTTCTTATGTTTTCGCGATTGTTATTCATTAAATTAAACTATTTTAATACGGTTTTATCGCGTTTATTACTTATTTATTTACACCTGACGTTTCAAACACTTTACAGCGTTCATGGTCGCAGGCAGACTAAGTTAACATTTGTCTTTGATGTCATAAGATTACAAAACTACCGCCTGAAATTTTTATTGGGAACTATTCCGATTCACGCAGTATTGGCTCACAGTATCTAAGGGTCTTGCAGTCTGCTTCCGAGTTTGCAATTTTATTAAGTTAATGACTGGGTCCCAAGCTGGCGGTACCTGCCATCCATCCTCTCTATTGAAATTAGGATGTTTTTTAATTTCAATAGCTTCACGTAACATCCTTGGAATGAATCTGTTTTCCTTTGCAAGGACTTGAGGATTATCAAAACGCATATAGTGGTTGGGTTTGTCTAGAGCATGTTGTAAAATAGACGCTCAACCAAGTCTGCAGTCTGTGAACATGCTCTAGACAAACCCAACCACTATATGCGTTTTGATAATCCTCAAGTCCTTGCAAAGGAAAACAGATTCATTCCAAGGATGTTACGTGAAGCTATTGAAATTAAAAAACATCCTAATTTCAATAGAGAGGATGGATGGCAGGTACCGCCAGCTTGGGACCCAGTCATTAACTTAATAAAATTGCAAACTCGGAAGCAGACTGCAAGACCCTTAGATACTGTGAGCCAATACTGCGTGAATCGGAATAGTTCCCAATAAAAATTTCAGGCGGTAGTTTTGTAATCTTATGACATCAAAGACAAATGTTAACTTAGTCTGCCTGCGACCATGAACGCTGTAAAGTGTTTGAAACGTCAGGTGTAAATAAATAAGTAATAAACGCGACAAAACCGTATTAAAATAGTTTAATTTAATGAATTGCTATAATAGTTGTGTAACAGTTTACAATAGGCTGCCAGATACTTTAAAGGAGCTCGAGTTAAATTCTTTTAAGTCGCAACTATATGAAAAACTTGTAAAAAAATGCTACTATTCTGTTAAAGAGTTTTTTAACAGTAAACTTACTTAAATTATTTTTGTGACATTGATAATAATAAATACTGACATTTCATTTTATTCTGTAAATTTCTTAACGTGTTTGTATCTTATTTGACTATTAATGTGTGCTAATAATTTAAATGACTTGCGAAATAAATTTGCATGCTGTTCAAAATGGCTAAATAGGATTGCTACTTAAATTTATGTACCACCTATTGCATTGTAAACTTACCCTATTTTATGCAAATAAATGATTTGATTTGATTTGATTTGTTGCTATTTAGCTTTGTTGACTGTATGAATCCGTATGATTGGCGCTTTCACTACCTCGGAAAAAACGATTGATTAGTTTCTTCTCCCAACTTCCTCGTAGTAAGTAGACGTTGACTACATGAATTTATTAGCTTATCGCAATCATACTCCTCCATCATCTAAAAACCATCGGCGCATTTAAAAAAAGTCTTATTTTATTTTAAAGATCTGAGTTAATTCCGCTAATAAACTTTAAAAGACCATGCAACTGATATTCAATTACGACTAAATTATGATGCATTTTTGATATGCTCAATATTGGTATTCTGCTAACACAATTTTGAATCTCTATTAATTTGCAAAACGTATATAAATGGTAATAGAAATAATGTAAATAAAATAAATAACAGAGTACCGAAAAGTTAAAAGAATTGTTGATTTTGATTATTTTTTTGATTTGCAAAATTTTCCAGTTGCAGTACATTGGCATGGCAATGGTTATACGATTGGTCTTAAAATTAGTAACAGAATACCAGAACGTCAAAAGTTGTCATTACGATCCAATTACGATTCAATTGTGCACTATGTAAAATAAGAGAATTGACGCCCTGTGCGCTACAACCCTCGTAGAGGCTGTCTACGAAGGCTACGAGTTGTAGACGCTCATTTGTAGCAATCGTAGCTGCCGATTCGACACCATCCAAGCCGATTTTATAAATTTTCTCGAAACGTTGAAAGTATAAATTTATTTCGAAAATAAAAGCTGTGTTATGATCCTTTCTAGAAAATTTTGTTCGTTGTAAGTATAATCCATATTTCCATACTATCCATACTAATATTATAAATGCGAAAGTCTGTCTGTCTTTCTGTCTGTCTGTCTGTTACGCTTTCACGGCCAAACCGCTGAACGGATTTTGATGAAATTTGGTATGAATATAGTTCAACACCCGGGGTCAAACATAGGCTACTTTTTGACGCAGGCGGAGCTGCGGGAAACAGCTAGTTTATTATAATTTTGCTGCGCTGAAAAAACTACGAAAGATGGATTTGATATCTTAAGGCAAACCTGACAACAACAAAAATAATATATAATTTACTATTTTTTATAATAATAAGTTTTATAAGTCCCAGTGATTGTAAAAAATTACTTTGTTTTGATTTAATTCTTAGTTATCCTCAAAATTTGGGTACTTGAGTACATACAAAATAGTTAGCATAGATTAATAATTGGTCTCGCGCGCTCGACTTATTATTAATGATAGTTAATTATTTCATAATCTTTTGTGGTACAGCAGTCTAAAAATAATTGGTGTATAAGGTGTGCTCTGATTTCGCAGTAGCGTGAGTCGACATAGCGTGTGTAAACTGTTGCTTCAATGCTTAAAAGCGAGCGATGATAACATTATGATATCCACAATAAATACTTTGACGTTCCCATTACAAATGTTATTACAAAAAACTTGTTTACACCTCTGACTGGAAACTCGTATGTGTAATGTTTCTTTTAATCTGACTGTAATTGGCAGGTGGTTAGATTTTGGTATAAAACATTAAAAAAAAACTGACTAATTAACTTTGTATATTAGCCGGATTTTTTAGGAAGTTATATATTACGAGGGCGACACTGAAAGTCTTTAGAACTGACCACTTGTAAACAGTATAATAAAATAATAAGTTTAAATTTTGAAAACGGAACTCTTTGCCAATATTATTGAGTATCTATTTTATTAATTTGTCATTTGTTTTATGATTTGGCGGCAAATTGAAAATTGTCTGTGTCACGTCAGCATGAATTTCGTGAAAATTTTCGTGCCATGATTTTTTATGACTTTCGTTGTCATTTAATTCAACAAGAAAGTTATGATAGACTTCGATTGGCCTTTCACGATGAAGCCCCATCTCGTGCCACTGTTTACAACTGGTTTAATAAGTTCAAACGTGGTCGCACTAATCTCACCGATTATCTGCGTGAGGGACGGCTTTCTACGGCGACGACTGAAGATAACATCAGTGTTGTGCGGCGTATGATAGAGACTGACAAAAGAGTGACCTATCAGCAGATTCGGGCAAGTTTAGGCATCGGTATGAGCCAAGTGCACAAAATCCTGCATGAACATTTAGCGGTCAGGAAGCTTTGTGCCCGGTGGATACCTCACGATTTGACCGAGGCCCAAAAAATCCGTCGTGTTGATTAGTGCCATGAAATGGTTCAAAGATTTAACGGAGGTGACTCAAACGCTGTGTTTGACATACTTACGTGACGAAAGCTGGATTTACTGTTATGATCCCAAAACCAAAAGATCACCCGCCATATAGCCCCGACCTCGCACCTTGCGATTTTTATTTATTCCCGAAAATAAAAGAAAAACTTCGAGGAAAACGTTTTATGGACGCCGAGGAAGCAGTGGCTGCGTTTCAAAACGCCGTCTAAGAGACCCCTAAAGACGAGTGGGCAAAGTGCTTTTCTCAGTGGTTCCATCGGATGCAGAGATGTATTGACGTGAAAGGACACTATTTTGAAAACATATTAAGTAATAAAAGGAATAACTTGCTAGTGTGCTTAGTTTTTGATTTTCTTAGAACTTTCAGTTGGACCCTCGTACTAGCTGTTTCCCGCAGCACCACCTGCGGTATATAGCCTATGTTACTCAGGGTGAATGTAGCTTTCCAATGGTGAAAGAATTTTTAAAATCGGCACAGTAGTTTTTGAGTTTATTCATTACAAACATACACACAAAAATACAAATCTTTCCTCTTTATAATATTATAAGACACTAGATTTTGCCCGCGGCTTTGCACGCGTACTTATAGGAACAATTTCCTGATGTATTATGAAGATGAAAGTTATCCAATGTCCTTCCTTCTACTATCCTACTTCTATCATACTCTGGACTATTGAATAATAATAGACTAATCGGCTCCGGGCCGAGGTTGGCAAAACAAATATGCAGAAGTGAGGTTATTCCGTGGATTAACACTGTTAGTGTGGAGAGCTACTGCTGACCATGTCGCACCAGTTGGAGTGCCCACTTACTGTGTCCTGCTACTTGTAGAGAAGTGACCTCAAGGGGCAACAAAAGGTGCGGTCCAGGTGGCAGCGTACCGACACTTACGCGCAATTTCCGGAAGTATCGTTTAGTAGAAAAAGCTTGATGAGTTAACAAACAAATACGTAAACACACATTAACGCCAGTTCGTTATAGAGTGATTTAATTCCCGGGATGTATGAACACATTCAGTTTTTACATTTATAAATTGGTTCAAATATGACAATATAAATGAAACAAGTAAGAAAATGCCCCGTTTACTGCCAAGAATGGTTGGGTGAAACCGCGCGAAACTAAATTCAATATTAAATACATGTTCCCGATTATACTAATTGTAGATTCTACTTCAGCAATTTCGATTAGCAATTCCCAAGCAATTACTAGTCGGAAGCTTGGTGACATGCCAAACCTAGTACCACAACACCGTAACAAATAAACATTTGACGTTTGTCTAGTATGCTTGGACGAGTTTTAACATTTCGTTTTAAAATGTATACAGTATAACCAAGTCAAGTAGACGCAAATTCGAGCTTCACTTCGGTGTCATGTATTTACAAAATGCACTTGTTAAACAATTACAATAAGTGTGCTGGTTTCGAATTGTATAAATATTCAGGGTTTTTAACGGGTTATAAAGTGTGCTTATGTACTGCTATCTAAGCGATTTCCCGGTTGCGTCTCAGCTTAGCTTCAGAACCCCGGAACCGCATTCTTGCATACCTAGACCAAATATAAGAAAAAATAATTTTGACAAACCAGGATAAATGGAAAAATAAATGTAATCCCTACTATTTCCCATGCAATGATTTCATCAACCATTTCATCAACGGTTGACCACATTATGAAGTTTTTTACGATCAGGCAACGATATAATATTAATGAGATACTAATTACGCCGACAAAGTGGTAAAATGTTGAAAACTATACAATTAAGGTATTTCAGAATCAGACATTAGTTATAATAATTAAAATTAAAAATTCTGTTACGATCAATTGACCAATTGAACATCTTTATTTCTCATTTTCAGTTATTTATCTGCCAATTAACTTCGAGTCGGATTCAAAAATCCATTACCATTGTTTAAATTATCAATGCCATTGTAGTTAAGTGCTTTGGCTGAAAAAAAATTGTAATGTTCTAAAATAGAAATCGCTAATAGCCAGAAAGATTAAAAAATTCGCTTAGCACAAGTACGAAGGTTAAAATAAGTATTTTGATGTCTGAAATGACCTTTACCAACAGTTCAGAAATCTTCAGTTGCTTGCATACCTATATATAAAATTCAAGTACGTATTCCGTTACAGGTACTTTGGTGCTATAAAATTCTGTATATAAACCCGTAATAATGACGGATAGTGAACTTGGAGATTCCATACGAAATCCTACAGACTATGGTGTCAAAAACTCATTGTAAAGATGAGGCCCAGGGAGATCAAGATAATCTCGACTGCTTATCAGTTGATTACCAATCTATCTTTAAAACAATCATTTCCTAATATAATTTTGGTTAAACATTACAACCGTAAATGTCCATTGATCATACGGTTTGAAAAAGGCGTGTGTATAAATAAATATACAACAATCAACTTGTTTGAGTTGATTGTTGCATATTTGTTACAAAGTGACCAGCCGAGTAATCAATCATACTCCATCACTAGACTAGAATGAATTCCAAATTTTACGACGCGAATAAAAAATGGCATTTAACAGCTGAATTGCTGAAAATATTCAGGCCTTGAGAGAACACTTGTAGTCTATCAGATCAGCATTATTTTGGTGAAGGCGCACTGAGTGTCGTCAGCCACAACATTTTGGTGATTCATCAGCTTTTAATTAACACTTTCGTCTGGGGAATTATAAGTGGAGTCGGAACGACGGATATCAAATATATGAAGGTTAACCCGCCATACTTTCCGTATGAGAAGATATCTAACACTGTTTCCCACACCTACTGTTTCGAAAAGTAGCCTACTCGGCTACTATAACATAGTATGTTTGATCATGGTGCTTAAACCATATTAAAATTTCATTCCTCATACCAAATTTCATCAAAATTCGTTCAGCGGTTTGGCCGTGAAAGCTTAACGCACAGATAGACAGACTTTCGCACTTATAATATTAGTATGGAAGTATGGACGGATATCATATATCGAATGATCCTTTCGCGAATTAGAAATCAACATGTCTGAATTTTAAAACAACTATTTATTTTTCAGTTTTATCCACGTCTTTAATATCCAATAGTTTCCTTTATTTTTACAGAGCAATATCGAGCGTAGGAATGTCAATAAACAGACCGACAACGCCACACCGCAGAGATTTGTAATCTTTTCAAGTTCAATCGGTGGAAACGAGAAATGTTTCAACCTTGTCGGCTTTGTATAGAAGATTCGTGTCGAGAGAAGACTGAAAAGATGTTTTATTGTACGCATTTGTACGTATTATATTCAGAAACGAAAACTAATAAACAGGAAAAAAATTTGAACAAACTTTCTTGGATATTGTTAAAATTTTAAAGTTGTTGTACCTAGTAACTAAATTTACCTAAGCAGTAACGCAAACACCTAAAATTTTACGAATACTGACAATAGTTTATTTTGAGGCAAATAAGAGAGGAACAGAATAAGAGAGAAAAGTATAAGTTTTTGCAAACGTAAGATAAGTGTTAATTATGCACATGTTATACTTTATGCACCTACTTACACAAAAAAGTAGGATACAGTGTAATAGAGAAATTAGGTAGATCCTCATTTAAATATATATTTAACAAGGATCTAGACCTGACACAATATATGAATGGAACACAAAAATTTTTGGGCATTTAAAATTTATAAAAAAACACGGCACAATTTGAAAACTTTGAAGCAGTAATATAGTTGTAAAATTTTAATCAATTATCATTTCAGTGAAGAAAGCTACATAATAAAAACTATACCTTATCATGAGCATATTATTACTCAGGTTATTAAAATACCATTTAAAATTTTGAAACGCGCCCGCGTCTTTACGGGTCTGATTTTTTCGGATTAAAATTAAACATTGCATATTTCTTTGGTACCAAGTAAATTGTTAAACTAGACACACAAATTGCGTATTTCTTTGGTACCAAGTAAATTGTTAAACTAAACAATTTTATGAAAATTGATTGTTAAAGATGAAAGAACGTGTTTCTAGTATAAGTGACACATGAAACGCAAATATGTCAACGATCACAACAACACTTACATAACTAACAAAAACACTTCCATTTTCAAAATAACGTGGCCATTTAAAAAAAACATACCGCTTTTTCCCACTGAAGGCGCGCCGACCACCGCCACTTTTACTTCGGAGAGCGAAGATTTCTTGCGCCTGATGCCTCTGGTGGTCATTGTCGACAACCATGCCTGCCGCAGCGTGTTCGCTGGACTGCGCCAACGCACTCGCTGTACGCTCTCGGGCTAAAAATACCCGAAACGACATCTGTACTGGTTAATGGGTCAAGATCTGGCCAAGATCGTGTTTATGTGTCTTCCTGACGCGTGGCGGTAGGCCAACGCTCCAGGCTCTTGATCTTGTCAGATTAATTGGTGCTATATGGGGAATGAGCGAATTTCGATCAATAAATTGTGGTAAAGCTGTCTGCGTGTGTCTTTCTCTGTTGATCTAGAGATAATTCGATAATCAGACAAAACCAATTCTGGCTAAAACGATTAAATGTAGTTTGATTACATAAAAAAACAACAAAGAGACATTTTTTCGTAAAAATACTTAGTGGTGATAGAACCAGAACACCTCATCAGTATTTTTTTTTAAATAATTGTCTCTTGTTGTAAGAAAAATGAACCGAAACCTAGTTCAATTTTCAGATCGGTTGAATCCAGAATAAACAAACCTCGTCATGTTTTAAAATCAGCACAGAAAATATTTACCAAGATATTGAAAGTAATACTGATTTAACTCTTTTTCACGTTATACTCCAGCACCGAAACATAATTTCGATTTTCTTTTTTTTTAGTTTTGTGAGGAAATCTTTGCTGGACATGCTGATTCGATGGTACTTATCTTAAATTTTGTGGAAATGGGTCTTTATGTGTACGATTTTTATAGAGGCGGCACCTTGCTGAATGGAATATTTAAAAAAATACAACCTGCAATTCAGGAGTACTTGTTATAATTCAAATTATTTAATACACCTGCGACGCAGACATAATAAGTATGTCTGCTTTCTTTTAGTACTATTAATAATTCTAAGGGTTACGGAAGTCAGACGGCTTTTCCATCCTTCCCTACGTTACGACGACACGATAGAATATAGGATTACCTCGAATTAATAACTACAACCGACAGAGACAAATGAGCTCCATTATAATGATGATTCACGAAAGAATCGGCAGTGTCTGCTGACACTTCCTCATTGAAGCCGTTTAGAAGGGCCAACAATAGACGATTCTTATCTGGAGTCCCCACGATTCCTGCCATGCGTGGAATGTCTGGCAAGCTTCCAGCGCTCGTGCAGGTACAATTAACCCGTCAGCCGCCGCTCACCGCGTGACATTGTGGGGTTTAGTGTTTCAGCCTTAGCAGACCGACTACTACAAAGTCTGCTACTTTATATACCTACTGTTTCCCGCGCTCCGCGGCTGCGAGAAAAAAAATATGGTTGTTTTTTTTTTTAAGTTTTTTGATTCCGGGGTCCGGGATCTATACCAAATTTCATCAAAATCGGTTCGTCGGTGTAGCCGTGAAAGAGTAACAGACGGATAGACTTTCGTAATTTATAGGTCCGGTCTCAATCGAGCTATGCATCCGGGGAAGCGATTGAGAGAAAAACACATATAAATACTTAATAGAAAAATCGTAAGATCAAATAAATTCTCCTTTTTTCGTGTGAATGACAAACGTTTCATTAGAACGTTAGCCCGATTTGTCTCCATAAAGCGTCCACAGACGCAGAAGCGGAACACTCTATCGTTATCTACTAAATATTTAAAACTAATTTTATTTTTACTACAGTTTTAATTCACAAAGTCGACAATTTCCAGTATCGTGTCTGCTTAGCCTTATTTAAGAGTTACGTGTTTTAGAGATCGATTTTTGATTGTTTTTTGACACCAAACTATTCGACATTTTGACACCAAACTATTTGTCACTATAGGTACTACCTACCTATAAGTACTTACTTCAGATTCATGTCATGAATCCACTCGGTTGCATAGTCAATCGACCTGGTACACTATGTCAGAGTTCAGATGGGTACATTTTAATTTGAACTATTATAATACGATTTTTGTCTAGATTTTGCATAAAAATATTTCAATTTGATGTGTAAGAATCTAAATCAAGAAATATTTATGTATCGTCTCTAATTGTAGGGAAGAAACTAGTGAGAAAGCGAGATGCTGCCTTACAATATCAATTTGTAATGCGCCATCTGGCTCACTCATTCCATTTTGCGCTGCCATTAGAACAGATGAGTAAGCTCCTAGTTTGTATTACCACTAGAAGCAGTATGAGCGTTAAAAAATAACAAAATATTTTTATTACTGTTTATTTGTACAGTTTTTATTTTACAATAGTTTTACAAACCTTAACTCGAGCTTAACGTATAATTTTCAAATTATTGCCAAAGAATCTTCACATATAATTATTGGAATTAACCATTCAATTGGAATGATTAAAATAAAGTAATAATCTACTTATTATCACATGTACATTATATGAAATGAAAATGTATTTATTAGCCATATAAACAAAAAAAAATACTTGTAGATCATGTGCTGTGAACGAATCAATGACTGAATGACTATGAATGAGAGAGGGCCAATAGGGAATAGAAAATTGCAAAAACTATCGAAATCAAATATCAAAAATATAATGTTACATTTAAAATATTTAATCGTCCACCGAATATCGCGAAGGGATAGATCGTTACCCTTTACCAGCGGAAACGAGGCATATATGAAAATAATCATATTTTTAAATCAAATTTATGTTTTCCGCTAATAAGGAATTATTCGATAAAAGAGTTCCAACCAGCAGAAAAAGAAATGAACGTTTTTGGAAATTTTATCTATTTCTTATTTTTTTATTTTATTTTTTGTATTATTATTATTGTGTAATTATGAGTCCTGCAAAATAACAGATTACTGAATATGTAGGTATGCAACAGATGTTCAATCACCTATGTCGCTGTGGACGCAAATAATAACTCATTTCATTGATATGTCTAAACTCAATTGCACAAAGGTATTGAATAATATACCATAGAAACGTCTACGACCAATTAATTTTCAATTAAAATTCCTTTTCTTTGTAACAAACCTCAATTTACCTTCATGCAACTAAGATACATCTGTTAGAAAGCTAAAAGCAACTAATATTTAAGACTGTTAAGATTAAAGTCATAACACGACTCTGTGACGGATTACAGCGATCCTAAAACGAATGATTAAGCGAGATGGCACAACACATGCTTTCTCGTTTACTCGATCATTTTTATATTGCTGTAAGCCGTCATAGTAAGCGCCACGTCCTTTAACTCAACGTAACCAAGTCTTTTTCAATTATTACAACATCCCTGAATTAATTATGCAATAACCACCTTACTTTTTTACATAGATCCTTATAAATTTACTTAAGTGTGAGCAGGACAAACTTTTTCTTTTCCTTGCATAATTATGGTGTTATCTCGCTCACACTTAGGTTAAATTACATGCCAGGTGTTACATGACGCTTGTCACAACGAAACAAATACTTTTAACGAACTACTTGTATATAAAAATTGTAAAATTATAAACGATACAAATTATATTCCAATAGCACGGATATTACTATGTACATTTTTTTAATAACGCATTCAGCCTCACTATTTTATAACATTATACTCAATTATTGTTTCAATTCAATTCTTTTGATTAATAATTTTTATTTTGTGTTATACCTAATTGAGATGAAATTGAAGATCGTCTCTTCATATTGAATAATTCTGTGAAATCGGTTTTATTTATAAATTACGATAAAATCCAGCGTTTGGCTTCAACTATATTACTTACTTATATTTACAAAAGGTCAAAAAAGTGGAAAAATGGCTAGCGCCAAAAAGTTGGAGAGGGCTATCTGTCATTTGCATTCAAAGAACATCGAAAACTCACCGTTTTTTTTAATGTCGAACTTAAGGTTTACCATGACAACTTAAATCGATACATTAGTATAATCAGGCAAAGTAGAATTTGGTTACATCCTGTATTGTCTCCCTCGCATTTGGATAGAATTAAGAGATAATGGTAACCTCCTGAATAACGAACAGATGCAAACTTCACAACGAGAAATTATACGATCATTCTTCTATCGAATTACTTCTAGATACTTCTTTTCCTATGGCTGTAATATAACATGCGCCTTAAAGGTGATTTTTTAAGTCTTCAGGCGCGAAGCCTAAGTAAAATTATTTAACGCCAGCGTCGGTCACTGCCAGCCGCACTCATAAACCTTATTCATTAATTAAGCAAATTCTCAAAGTGGAAAATACCATTTATACAAATCTATAGATTTGTATAAGCTATTCAGTATTTAAAAATTCTCCCTTTCAGAAACAATATTTTTTCAGTTTTAAGAAATTGTTTAAGAAACCATTAACGTCTCTGAGTTCGGACGGATGTTACACAGTCACGAGCATTAACATGTATACACATTGGTTCTTAAAATCTAAAGCCATTGAAACATGTTCTAAAATTCAATACAATTGTGATGACGACAAGGTTCAAAAATGGGAAAAGTAATGATTTTTCATGATAGCTTATATGTATTTAAATTCGTTATTAAAATTAACACTTTGAATTTTTGCACAGGAGATTTTTATAACAATTTAGAAATAGATGGGAAAGTCAATTTAGAAAATATAAAATTATATTAAAACCAATGAACACATACAAAATTAAGAAATTAAGAATTTAGGATAACATAAACGCAATATTTAAGTTAGTTATCGAACAGATTTAGTCTCACCCCTTGTAAATTACCTAGGCGTGACGTCACAGCTAGGTATCCATTATTATGGAGCATTTGGTATCGTCCAAAATGCACGTGAGTTTAACTTGGTCATAACTCAGTTAGATTAAGTTTTATCGATGTTTTTTTTTACGAATATGCCTATTAAAGTGGTCTTTTATTTAAACATGAAATCGAAAATTATTCGTCATGCCTATTGTACATATGTTAATGCTCGTGACTGTACACACGAAAGGGTATAAACAACGCGTTTATTTTACGATATCGTTAGGTAAGTGTAGATATTATTTGGTCTTTCTCGCTAACCTAGATCTCACTATAACTCACATAGTGTTAAGTCTACCCATGCAGGTATGAATTATTATCTAAAAGACACGGCAAGTCCGCCTTTGCTCCATATGTTTAAGCTTTTGTTGTTGTACAATTGTCTGTTTCTATATGTGGGCGATAAAGATATATTGTATTGTAAAATGAAGGGCGTGTAACCACACTTGTACTATGTTAAAATGAGCATTTGTCAAAATGGGCCAATAGTCTAGTAGAGTCTATAGTGGAGTACACCTAGCTGAAAAAAAAATTTTTTTTTTTGGTATCTATGGACGATGGTATAAATAATCTTTGCCGTGATGGGCCATTACACAATGACATTTAGCTAGTTTAAACCATAATGGCGACTTAATATCAGTCATTATTAGTGATATGAAACGATTCAATCACATTTTATATTTCGCACCGTCTGTTTGTCTTACATTATATCGACAAAGACAGCATAGTTAAATAATAAATCGGTTATAGTTATAATCGTATATATGCATTCTAATGCCTTGCAAAAATTACCCTGTCAAAGAGTTATTGATTTTAGTTTCTTAACCCAATAATAAAGGTGTTTTATAACATTATTTAACTGTTTTTATTTTTGGGTTAAAAAGCGTATCAACTAGAATGGATTTAGCAAACGCTATTTTGAAATTGAATAAGCGCAAGAAGATCTGGAGACACGGCAGTGTCCCCGCCAAGTCGAGCAAAAAAGCGGCACGGCCTTCCTTTCCTCGAAGCAATTCAGGCCATTTTTGACCCCGTATAATAATTATTTTAGTTAGTCACATCACAAGTCGAATCGAAAATCCATATTACGGATGGTAAACCAGGTTAAGGGAGGCGGTAATACAATTATTATTTCCCATCACAAGTTGTCCATATCAAAAGCTAGCAACGTTCATTTTAATTTGTTTAATTATTACTATAGCGTGTTATAGTACTAATCTGAATTATAATTTGACTCTTGCATAAGAGGCTGCATATCCTCGCGCCTCTTCTCTCCTCGATTCGCTATCTTTGTCACTCCTTCTAGCACGCCGATTTCTGATAATCTGTGGAATGAGACAGATATCTTCAGATGTAGAAATCATTGGAATTCATATGTTAGATTTTTATTTATATGTCTAACACTAGTTGTGTCCCGAAGCTCCGCCTGCGGCAAAAAGTAGCCCTTGTTTGACTCTGGATCTTTAACTATATTCATAACAAAATTCATCAAAATCCGTTCAGCGGATTAATCGTGAAAGCGTACCAGACAGATAGACAGACAGACTTTCGCACTTATAATATTATAGTATGGATGAAAGTAACAAGATAAAAGTAATTTAAAAAAAAAAACTAAAAGCTAAAATCCATAGAACCGTTCATTCTGCAGAGAGTGCCACACTATTTATTTATTTATTTATAATACACAAACCAGTAAGCTAGGTACAGTAACATGTTGAAATAATAGTACATTGTTCACCGAGGGAAGAAAGTGACCGATTACTAACGAGGGTGTAGTTTAAGGCCCGAAGTAAGAATCGCACTTTCTACCGAGTGATACATAGTGCTTTATACTACACATGCGAGAAAATTAACACACGTATGTAAATGGAATTCATCTTTGAAAATGTTTGTTAGTGGAATTGGTCACTAAGTATAGATGTATTAAAAAATTACATGACAATTGATGCATTAATCGCTTTTATAAAGAAAGAATAAATAGATCCCTATTTATTCTTTCATTAAAAATGCGATTAATTTGATCGATTCGTTCGATTCTCATGTCAGAAACAAATAGAATTAAGTACAAAAAAAAAATTGTTAGTCCATAGAACCGTTCATTCTGCAGAGAGTGCCACACTATTTATTTATTTATTTATAATACACAAACCAGTAAGCTAGGTACAGTAACATGTTGAAATAATAGTACATTGTTCACCGAGGGAAGAAAGTGACCGATTACTAACGAGGGTGTAGTTTAAGGCCCGAAGTAAGAATCGCACTTTCTACCGAGTGATACATAGTGCTTTATACTACACATGCGAGAAAATTAACACACGTATGTAAATGGAATTCATCTTTGAAAATGTTTGTTAGTGGAATTGGTCACTAAGTATAGATGTATTAAAAAATTACATGACAATTGATGCATTAATCGCTTTTATAAAGAAAGAATAAATAGATCCCTATTTATTCTTTCGTTAAAAATGCGATTAATTTGATCGATTCGTTCGATTCTCATGTCAGAAACAAATAGAATTAAGTACAAAAAAAAAATTGTTATAGCCCGACCAGGAAAATAAAAACCCTGCATTGGCGTTGCTACTGATCGTCTTTAGGTGGTGTCTTGTCAACTACAAAATTCACAATGTCTTTTAATGAAATAGAAATCAATCCTTCGTTTTCATTCGCATCAAACATGATAACATCCTTTTTATCACTTTTTTCTCATTACTATATATTATTTATTTGATAATTATTTTGATAATAATTTATTTAATAATCACAAAATACACAACGTCCACTCCTGTCTCTTCTTGGCAGATGACATTGAGATGACGGAATGTTACTGGAATATCTAGTTGACAGTAAAAGAAATTAGTTCTAATATTTTTCCGCAATATGGCCAAGGCTGATATTTTCCTGGTCGGGCTATACTTTTACTAATTCACCAAAGCAATAGGTATACATAAACATCAAAAACTAATAAGTAAATTGAAATTTAAACTTGAAACAGAGACTCTGTTCCAAGACATCTATGATGCTAATCAAAAATAAAAAACATGCAAAGGAATCGAACATTTAGTATCATTTTGTTCGAAATTTGATTATATTTTTTTAAATTCTTGCATCATTGTATTCTTGCACTCTGAGATGTTTAACTGTCAATGTCAAAAGTGACATGAAAAAACAAAAAGCAGGTCAATAATGGATATCCATACAACTTTTCCGTCCGCATTTTTTGGTGGGAAGAATGACGTACGTTCCTCCTTGACCAAGTAAGAGTTTTCGAGCAAGTGTATTTTAAAAAAATATACAAAATATAAATATGCTTCCCGTGAGTATACAATATATACTCACGGGAAGCATACTTTCTTTATTTATTTATTAAAACTTTATTGTTCCACAAAGTACACATATACTTATAACAATTGGCGGACTTAATGCTAAGAGCATTCTCTACCAGTCAACCATAGCAAATTTTATCAAAAGCTTAAGTTCATACACTATGTAAACATACATAAAACATACACAAACATTGTTTCATTTTAAATATATACCTGTGGCGACACCATCGCACAGTAAATAACTACAACTCCTACGCAACAGATGGCGCTAAAGAGAAAGAACAGAAATTCCCATACAAGAAGCCTAATTAGAATGGAGGACTGAAACGCGATATCAGAGTTTCTGATAATTGGAGCATATATACAACCTCCGACAGAACATCGTCGGAGCCGCGGTTCCCCAGGCATAACACCTCGCCTGGCGGGAAGTAATTCCCTTTGCGGCGGTCGAGCATAACACCATCGCTCCCGCCGTGCTCCAAAGTGGTGACCCCGACGTGATTGAAAGCAGCCTTGCCCGACGTGATGCAGCATTCTTCAACAACATCATTCTCCAATCTTGAACATCTCTCATCCTCTCAAGCCTCATCCATCTTCTGGTCAGCAGCAAGCAGTTTCACAGCAAGCCAACTACAAGGGTATCTCCAGGTCCATCGCAGCCGACTCACTGAGCTTCCTGGTCCTGCAACCACCCTCACAACTCTAAGGACTTCAGCGACCGGCACATCCACCGCAGCCCACGTCTGGTACTCACGGCCGGCCACCGCACACCAGCGTGGCAGTTCTGCACAAGACATCCACCGGCGCCAACAAGTCAACATCGCTCAACTACAGTCTCGACTCACCGCAGACTACGAGCACGCAATCGCTCACACCCGACTCACTGGGATTATCGAGCAGAAACAACTACACTCCCGACTCACTGGGACATCAAGCAACTGGCACTTGCAAAGCTACATCCTAAGCACAGACTGCACATCAAGATTATCAGACCTTCGGTCTTGGGAGGGAGTCCTGTGGCGACACCATCGCACAGTAAATAACTACAACTCCTACGCAACAGATGGCGCTAAAGAGAAAGAACAGAAATTCCCATACAAGAAGCCTTATTAGAATGGAGGACTGAAACGCGATATCAGAGTTTCTGATAATTGGAGCATATATACAACCTCCGACAGAACATCGTCGGAGCCGCGGTTCCCCAGGCATAACACCTCGCCTGGCGGGAAGTAATTCCCTTTGCGGCGGTCGAGCATAACACCATCGCTCCCGTCGTGCTCCAAATACCTCTATATATATACCTACACAAATACCAATGATGAAGTCAAGTCACATTGAGAAGTTTTCATTAACTGAGCGAGTCCAAAATGTTGTTAAAATCAGTTGTTTTCAGTTTGGTTAGGACATTGCAGGTTTGAATCACCTGATTGTCTGTTAATAAAGATGATTCTGTGTTTTGGAAGTCACGTTAACCCGTTGGTCCCTACTACTATTTAGTGGTCGTTAAAGAACATCATTTATTTATTAATTCATGTAAACACATACAGATTTGCAGACAAAATATATCCAAAACTTCTGTATGCTAAGTAGTCATCACCTTAAACAAATTACACAAATCATAATCCAATTGGTCTGGTTTCCCTATTAAAAAGGGTTACGCAGTTCAGACGGCAGTCGCTTTAATGTAATAACCAGTACTGCCAAATTCAGGACCATGATTAAAGCGTAAGCTCCGAAGCGCAAGCTGACGACGGAATACATGCTAGGATGAAAAAGACATACTCTCGACAAAAACACAACCCTCCCTTCATGCGCAGTTGGGTAATACTATAATAAACTTACACTTGCGGTTCGACGTCCTCCGCGTTGGGCGTGAAGTACGGATTGGCGGCGGCCGGCCGGAACTTGTAGCCGGTCATCACGAAGAACAGCAGCGTCGCCATCTCGCGGAACATCTCGTCGATCCACGAATATTGAAACGGTACTGTTGTCTGCAGAAACAAGCAAAAAAAAATTATAATTTAACAAGCTAATTATTAAAAATAAAAAACAGACTGCTACATAATTATTATTTGTTGTTTTTTTTTTCGTACAAACATAAATTTAATTTCATAAGTTTTATTTTTCCCTTTTGTCAACAAAAACACATCGAAACGTATAAGTATACATATACATTTTTGAAATCTCCCTTTAATAAAACATAAGTATTTACATAAAACATGAAAGCGTATAAAACCCGTTATTTTATTTTAAGATGACGTCACATACCCTCTGACACTCAGAAGAAAGCCAGGAATCTAAAGACATCTCATACGTCTATTTTCGCTAAACTGTTCTTGTGTTATAGTGAAATAAAGAATCTCGCATACATACAAATATACATGAACGCTAAAAACATAACACACTTTGGTCAGTCGTGTAAAAAATTTAAACAACCGTTCCGGTGTAATTTGGAAATGAAAAAATCCAAACAAATCAGCCATTTTGTTTTTTTGATATACCCAGTGTCACTCTCACAGTAAAAACTAATCTAACGACACTTCTCAAGCTTAAATCCATCGAGCCTTTCAGGCGTGACAATCAATTATACATACATACTCTCGAAAAACATAACCCTCATTGTGTCGCAGTCGGGTAATAAAAAAACAATCAAGTGCGAGTCGGGCAAAGGATTCTGTACAATCCATACTAATTAACCCTCATTGTGTCGCAGTCGGGTAATAAAAAAACAATCAAGTGCGAGTCGGGCAAAGGATTCTGTACAATACATACTAATACTTATAATATCATAAGTGGAAAAGTCTATCTGTCTGTTACGCTTTCACAGCCAAACCGCTGAACGGAGTTTGATGAAATTTGGTATGAATATAGTTGAAGACCCAAACAAAAAACCACAGAAGAAATAAAAACTCACCTTTAACAAATAAACTATAATCCTAGTGAAGTAAATGTAGCACAGCACCATAATGTAGAAGTGTCGGAACAGCTTCAACTTGCGCAAGTTGATGGCCGCTTTGCCGTCCGTGCTCGACGCGTCTTGCAAGTGACGTATCGACCTGCAAACAATATTAATGTTTGAGAGAGTGACCTGCAAACAATATTAATGTTTGAGAGAGTGACCTGCAAACAATATTAATATTTAAGAGAGTGACCTGCAAACAATATTAATATTTGAGAGAGTGACCTGCAAACAATATTAATATTTGAGAGAGTGACCTGCAAACAATATTAATATTTGAGAGAGTGACCTGCAAACAATATTAATATTTGAGAGAGTGACCTGCAAACAATATTAATATTTGAGAGAGTGACCTGAAAACAATATTAATATTTGAGAGAGTGACCTGCAAACAATATTAATATGGTTTTCATCGCGTTTATTACCTTTATTTACTCCCCTAAAAAATATTTAGTTAGAAACTCTTTATCCATATCCATATGCTTCCATCCATATTCATACTTCCATACTAATATTCCGAAAGTCTGTCTGTCTGTCTGTTACGCTTTCACGGCCAAACCGCAACGGATTTTGATAAAATTTGGTATGAATATAGTTGAAGTGAGAATATAAAAGTCAAACATAGGCTTCTTTATGTACAGCTAGTTGTACATAAATAAAACATTTTTATTATAGAATAGTTTTAATGATTTTTGCGACATAGCCAATAAAAACAGAATTCTCGCTATCCGCTATATTCGTCACCAGCTGGTTACGAAGCTAGCAAAGCACACCACTCACCAGACCATAGGAAACATGATTGCACCACAACACAGCAAGTCCACCAGTATGAAGATGTCTCGCCAAGCGTTGTGTTCTGCTGCGCATTATTCACTGTCCGCTATTATTTTCTCAGTTATGTTCGCCACCAGCTGGTTACGAAGCTAAAAAAGTACACCACTCGCCAAACAACGGGAAACATGATCGCGCCACAACACAGCAAGTCAACCAGAATGAAGATGTATTTCCAAAAGAAATGAGTACAAAGGCATAATTTTTTTTTTATCATTATTTATATTTTTAAACAGATTAGCAGCTTAAATTAGCTGATGCGTGTGCATCTTGAAGTTTGAAGAGTTTATAAAATAGTCCAATCTGTTTTTAAAAGCGTTGACTGAGGGTGCGCTGACGACACTCTCATGGAGGGATTTTATGTTGCAAAATAGCAAAAAATCAACGTTTCTCGCTCTCCGCTTAAATTCGCCACCAGCTGGTTAAGAAGGTAGCAAAGTGCATCACTCACCAAACAACGGGAAACATAATTGCGCCACAACACAGCAAGTCCACCAGTATGAAGATGTCTCGCCAGGCGTTGTGTTCTGCGGCGCCTTCTTCACTCTCCGCTATTATTATCTCAGCTACGTTCGCCACCACCTGGTTACGAAGGTTTCGAAAGTAGAGAAAAACTGAAAGCCTAGTAGAAGAACTGCTAGGGCATTAAGTTTTTTTTTTATTGTGCTTAAATTATAAAGTTTGATGTCGAACGGGGGCATGTTCCTGTTAGTTTGGTTTCTCTGTGAGAAAGGGTCACGAAGGTCAGATGGCAGACCATGACTTACTGCGTACTCTATGCTTCAAATCGTAAGCTGAGGACGCAAGTAGGAGAACACGCTTGGACAAAGATGTCAAACGGGCATCGATAAAGGATAAGAACTAGATGCACAATCGCGCTCGAAAAGAGTCTCAGCCAGGCAGTCTGCCCATTTCGCTGATGGGCAGCGTTTGAGAACAGTCTTATCTTTACAGTCTTTATTTTACAAACGGCGCCTTTTTAAGACGAGTTTCTGTATGGACACCTCCGTATCTTATGTTCATGATGATCTACATTGACTTGATCATGATGACCTAAAAGGGATAAGGAAGGTTTACCTGTAACGGGATGACGATCATGAAAAGCTTCTTGTCCCTGTCGGCCAAGATGTGCTTTATAAAGTTCCATCCGGTGCCGACCAATACTATCGTCACGAACAGGACTGCGCCTTTTAACCTGTAACAACATAGTTTTACAGTACGCACAAAATAACCTAATCTGAACATCGCGCGGAACCCTGCTAAGTAGACAAAGTATCTCAAAACAGATTTCAAATTTTTAAGTTCGACTCACGAAAGGGCTCTGCGTTCTTCAAACAATTTGACTTTTGCCACCATACTGGGTTTTACTCCAACTCCTTCGCCGTTACGGCTGTCGGACTCTGGAACGCGCTACCTGAATCAATTAGGAAAGCCTCCAGCCGTGCGGGTTTCAAAGCTCTTGTTTACGATCATTTTCTCGCACAGCTGAGTGATGTGAGAATCTAGTTGCATGTATTGTATCGTTTGTTTTGCATTGCATTAATAATTGTATAATACCTACATAAACAATAAATATATACATATTTATTGTTTATGTAGGTATATTGTAAATACGTGTTTATATTATATGTAAGTATATAAGTATATGCTATATATATATTGTAATGCCATTTTTGCTATGCCATAAATATTAAGTCGATTAACTGCCTAATTGCTCGATTGTTGAGTAGGGGATCGATTCCGCTAATGAACTTTTAAAGGCCACGCAACTGATATTCAATCGCGACTTAATTGTGTTGCATTTTTTTAGATACACTCAATAGTGGTATTCTGCTTAAACAGTTTTGAATCTCTATTCATTTGCGACTGGAGCGTATTTCAATGATATTAGTAGGGAAATGTAAATAAAATGAGTAACGGAATATCAGAAGCGTCAAAGTCAGGTCATTACGATCCAATTGCGATTCAATTGTGCACTAGGTACCTATTTAAAATAAGAGAATTGACTCCTCCGTGAGATGTATCGATTGCGATCGTGGAAGCAACATTCTGTATTTTTGAAATGTACGCGGGTGGTAATTTTTGATTTCGACTGGTGTGGCCTGGCCGTGCGAATAACTCCACGAGCCGGTAAACGATAATCGAATCATTCCTTACTTGTTCCGGATTTATTTAATCACTCATTGAATCCGTGCGAGTTGGTTTAATTGTCGCCGGCGTATCTCAAAAATCGATACTACATGCCTGTTGTTTTCACACGGTTCGGCACGAAGTCGATAGATAGTTCATCGAGTCGATTCGAGCAAATGTCGACTCCCGATGTCCCCATCACTACGACTGAACTGACAGCTAGCACACTTGCCGCCACCGGCAGACGAAATCAGATGATTTTCGGAGCGGGTCGATAGTTGCTCGCTATTTTTCTTTTATAATTTAAAGGTTTAAATAGCCATTTAATACGATTATTTTGGAGTTTAATAGTGCAACCGTCGTAACCAATATTTTCGCCGACGTGGTTGTCGTTCGGCGTTTTATGACAGAAGTGTTTTGTTGGATATTCATAAAGAACCCTGAAAAGGTAATTTATTTTATTTTAATTATTGTCCTATTAAGCTAAATAACCGATTAATTCTTCCATTTGGTCTAATAACTTTCTGGTTAAATTGGGGGTTTTGTGAGAAATTTATAATTTACAAAAGTGGGTAGAATGTGTATTTTATTCACATGTGCATTTTATTAAAATTTTATCTAATTTCGGTCTTAAAATGATTTCTCACCATTGGTACACATAAATAAGCGTAGAATATATAAATTCAAATTGAAATATTTCATACAAAATCGTTTTTTTTACAAAATTATGTAGATTTTTCATTGTCGGGTAACCTACCATTTGGAATTATGACTTTCTTTTTATAATTACAACCAAATAAGATTCAGCTCTAAATTTAGGAATAAACATACTCCATTAAAACAAAATTATACATATATTGAAAAGGATTTTGAACAGGAATAAAACCTAGAAATTTCCAGAGCCCCGCCCTATAGTAAACCATTGTTTCATAGGCAGTCTTTTGAAAGTTATTTTGTTATTCCTACTTCAGGGTTAAAAAGAACACCTCAAGTTTCCCTCAGCACTCCCTCCGCTGAACACTGGGAGTTCTACCAGCTTCCCGAGGTGTCAGGAGTGCATACCACATTTCTTTAATTGAAACAAGAGGACACTGCTTATACTACCGTTTTAATCTGCGATAGACATTTTTGCTTAAACTGAGGTAACCACACAGCCGAAGCCAGCATTATCGGTCAGCCTGTGCCTGAGCTTTCTACATTTTTTATTTTATTAACCTTTGATTTTATTTTTTTTTTAATTTAAAACTTTAAAGGGATCTAAATATTGGCCATTCGATCTCCTGCGCCCCTAATTTTCTTTTCTCGTTTTAATCGCAATTACTTCTTTACTCGACATTAAATAGGTAACTTCCAATATAATTTTTTTTTTTTATTCGAGTTTTTAACTTTGTGTAACTTTCAGCTTCTTCTTCTTCAAATAAATATTGTAAAAGTTTTTTTGTTATTTTATTTTTGCTTATTTCCCTTCAAATTTCATAGAGGACAGGAATTAGATAGCAAACCCAGTTAATAAACATTTCATGGCGCCCGAACAGGGACAGGAGATCGAGGTAAATTAACTTGTATTTCAAATTTAATTAAATTACCCTTTTTTCTGGTCATTTTCGCTCAGAATTAGTTGCCCAATATTGATCCCTTGCATTATTTTGCAATAAAGTTTGTTTTACTAACCTGCATTACATTCTGATAAAATCAGAGTTATATATAGTATTATTTTCTTTTTTTACCAAGCAATTTGTAACGTCTGGTCAATATTTTTTTTAACCCTATTGTTTACTTGCCCTGCTTTCTATTTACAATTTGCTAAAAATGGGGGAAAGGCCAATTTGCTTTAATTTGCTACACAAAGATGAATTAGAGTATGAAGTAAGGATCCGTGGCACTCATCCTAAAGATAATGTTATAGGTCTGAGAGCTCAGGTTCGCGCGCTTAATAAAGAACTCCCATCGGATGAGATTTTCACTTGTGATGTGGATATTGGGGAGGAATTGGACATAATAAAAGCCAAAATGGTTGAATTAGAGGATTTAATTAAAGGAACTTCTACTAAGTCGGGTTCTCTTAAAATATTAAATAGAATTCAAACCTTAGGTCACCATTTGTTTCACCGTCTAGGTAGATTGGATGCTGGAGATGAGGAGGAATACACCTCGGAAATTGATAATATTCAAGGACGATTAGACCGCATTTTGTATAAAATTGATGGAATTATGGACAATTTTAAGAGTAGTTCATCGCAGCATCACTCTTCTAACCCGGCAACCAATCCGCCGATGCTTTCCAGCAAGATTGATAATTCTTCTAATTCTCACTCTCAAATTTATAAGCTAAATCTTCATTTTAATGGGAAAACTTGTGTAAAGGCATTCTTGCAACGCTTAGAAGAACTTTGCTTATCTCGCGGTATCAATGATTTCAAACTTTTCAATTCTGCTGCCGAGTTATTCACTGAGGAGGCACTATACTGGTATCGTGGAGTGCGTGATGAGGTGAATACCTGGTCCGAATTGAAATCTGCACTTCTCGAGGAGTATTTACCTGCTAATTATGATCACAGACTTTTGATAGAAATTAGAGCCCGCACACAAGGATCCGATGAAAATATAGTCAATTATCTTAGTGTTATGCAAAATTATTTCAGTCGTTTGTCCAAGCCCTTATCTGATGAAGAGAAACTTAACATAGTGTTGTTTAATATTAGGCCTTTCTACACTTCTCAATTAGGTTTAAATCCAGTTGACTCGTGGACTGATTTGAAACGTAAATGTCGACTTCTTGAGGACGCGAAGGAGCGTTCAAAGTTATTCTCCGAGCCCCCTAAATTTTCGTCTTCTTGTCTTGCTCCCGACCTTATTTACAAGGGCAACCGGTCCACTGCTATTCCTAAAGTGGCCGCGGCGGTGGCACAGGTTGATGGCAGCAATTTCTGCGTCCGTTGTCGCATGGACGGTCACACGTTGAAGTCCTGCAAGGCGCCTGCCATCATAATATGCTACCGTTGTGGGAAGAGGGACGTCACTGCCAAAACTTGTCCTAAATGTTCCCCGTCGAAGTCTGGCAAGTCGCCGGCGCCGTCGTCATCTCCAAAAAACGAGTAAGCGTGAATCGACAACAAACTTCCGCAACTTCTAGTAACTTTTGTGCTGCAGAATGGCGTTCTTGGTTAAATTATTTGAAGAATTTCTTTTTATCAACCCGTTCCCAGCGCGTGTTGTCGGTTCATGTTCATAACTCTGATATCAAACCTATCTCGATGACAAGCGACGTTGACAACTGTTTTGACAGACGACCGTATCTAAAGGCTAGTATCCCCTAACCTGCTTACGGGCTCGATCGAGCCCAACTTTTTCTGCGCTACTGTGCTTCTGGGCTCGATCAGCCCCAACTGTTTTCGCTTGCATCATTTTTTAGTTACACAACACTGAGTAACTCTATGTGTCTATGGCTTTTTCTCGGCTAACTACGATCCTGCCACTATCGATTAAAAATAATTCCATTGCCATCCAGGGCCGAAAAAATTTTTAAACACGAATTTGAAGTTGAGCTTGACGGGTCTCATTTTTTTCTAGGATCACGGTACGGGAAAATGCCTGGCTAGGGAGGTTATTTTTTAATATAACTAATGAAATTTTTTGAGAAAATGCTTAAATAAGTCTATTTTAATATAAAATACAAACATAATTGATCACTTTATGTTTTCATGTGTTATTTCCACTTTTTATCGAAAAAGTTGGGAACAAAATGGCTGACCACGCAAAAAACATTTTTTCATAAATTATAAAATTCATTATTTTCTGTGCAACTTTTTCTATTTATATTACTAATTTAATAATAAGCAATAAAAAATAACAAGAAACCACGCTAACTCAAGCGATCTTTCATGATTTCAAAAAAAGAACGCGCGAGTGGAGGATCGCGTCCTTGTCTAACGTAGCATCTTAGTATGGGACAGCGGGCGCGCAAAAAATGCGCCACAAACGGATTTTATGGGAGCAGTCCACATTTATTATACTTTTGGTTTGTATTTTTTTTCGACAGTACGTTCCTTTCCAAGCAATACTGAATTTTTTTTTTTTGGTTTCGTGTAGTAGTTTTTATACTGACCTTGGGTAAAGATCGGTCGAGCCGACCATAAAAAACGACGGAGGTTCATTGTTTGTCAGTTTTTTCACAATTTGAACATTCTGAGAACTTATTAATGCTTGTTATCTATTCTAAGATAGCTAGGCTTCAATAAAATATGTGTATTCATTGCTTTTAACGAAATTTGTAAAACAAAGTCTTGATGCAAAATATATCATTTTTTCGTACAAAAACCCGCGAATTTCGAAATTGTAATTTATTTTTCATTCAAAAGTTTACTGTAGCAGGATAGTATTCTTTTTTTTAATTACAGAACTAGATAGATACTGTTAGATTATAAAAAAATAAGGCATATATATGGTACAACTTTTATTTAAAAAATCATTATAGTACAAAATTACGGGGACAAAAAAGAAATATTTTCCTTCCACCCGTTACTACAAAAGAACCACTTATGATATCGTTATCCAAACAGTTTTGTCGATAAGGTCGATTATCTGTGAACAAAATAAATTTTACGTGTTATTGTAACCCTACACTCGAGTTGTAAACAACGCTTTATCTAAAACACTTGTAACGCGCGCGCGCGCGGGAGCGTTTCGAAGCACAGTAGCGTAGCGGTAGCGGGGGGCCCAAACCATGCGAAGGGGTATATACGGAATGGTATGTTCTGGTTTGTTGGACTCGGGCAGCGAAATTTGTATAATTAAGGCCAGCGCTGTTTCATACTATCAAAAATTTGCTACGGTACACGAGTCGACTGATCTACATTCTATTAAAACTGCTAATGATTCTACCGCACCTGTCACTGGTTATATCTTTTTGCCGGTTACAGTAAAGGATAGAACAGCGATTATTAAGTTTTATATTATTCCCAAGATAAACACTGACTTACTTTTCGGAATAGATTTTTGGAAAGCTTTCAATATAGCTCCCGACGTTTTATCTCTGTTGGATGATAATCAATTTTTATCTACCCGCGAAGTCCATACCATAGCCGCCAAAGATAAAGCGTTACGAGACTTTGATTCGCTTTCCGAGTCAGAATGTAAATTGGCTCGTAAAGTGATTCAAGAATTTGAAGAGATTTCGGCAGAGAAGAGAGGATTAGGGCGTACCCATTTGGTGAGTCACCGTATTGACACCGGTGATCACCCTCCAATCAAGCAACGTTACTACATGATGTCCCCAGAGAAGCTCGCCGAAATGAACCGGCAGCTTGATCAAATGTTGAAAGACGATGTGGTGGAACCCAGTAACAGCGCTTGGAATAATCCCGTCACCCTAGCCCGTAAGGCAGATGGCACACTTCGCTTCTGTCTGGACAGCCGAAAACTCAACGCTATCTCTAAACACGACGCGTATCCGCTTCCTTATATTAACCATATTTTGGATCAACTCAGGGATGCTAAATACCTATCATCTGTTGACCTAAAATCTGCGTACTTTCAGGTACCTTTGGATTCGATGGAATCTCGTGAAAAAACTGCATTTACCATACCTTCACGAGGTTTGTTCCATTTTAAGGTCATGTGTTTCGGTCTAACCTCCGCCCCAGCGACCCAACAGCGTCTTATGGACAGGTTGTTCGGTCCGGAATTTGATAATAAAGTTTTTATTTATTTGGATGATCTTATCATAATTCATTCAACCTTTGCCGGCCATTTAGAATTGTTACGTAAAGTCAGGGAGAAATTACAAGCGGCAAATCTCACTGTTAATATGGGCAAATGCCAATTTTTTAGAAAACAATTAAAGTTTTTAGGTCACGTGGTCGATGAATTCGGTTTACGTACCGACCCGGATAAAGTAAGGGCTATTGTCGATTTTCCCACTCCTACTTGCCGAAAAGATGTTAAACGTTTCCTAGGCACTGCTTCATACTACAGGCGATTTATTAAGAATTTCAGTCATCGCGCCGGTCCCCTAAACGCGCTCACGTCCACTCGTAAAGGAGCTCCACCCTTCCGTTGGACTCCTGAGGCAGATCAATCTTTCAATGATTTAAAGTTAGCTCTGACCACAACACCTGTTCTAACATGTCCAGATTTTTCGCGCGAATTCTCTGTGCACTGCGATGCCTCGGATTTTGGAATAGGTGGGACCTTAGTTCAAAATATAGACGGACAAGAACATCCAATCGCTTATTGTAGTCGCTCGCTTTCTCCAGCAGAGAGAAATTATTCTGCGACAGAGCGTGAAGCTCTGGCAGTAGTTCATGTAGTGGAGCATTTTCGTCCTTATCTGGAGGGCAGTAAACCTTTCCGAATAATCACTGATCATTCTAGTTTAAAATGGTTTTTAAATCTTGAACTCCTACCGGTCGCTTAGCGCGTTGGGGTTGTAGATTATCTCCTTATAACTTCATAATAGAACATAGAAAAGGGTCACAAAATGTAGTACCTGATGCATTATCGCGGGCTGTACCCGTGTCTGTAAATGCCATAGATTTAACCGCAATTAGGGACGCTTGGTATCTGAATATTGTAAAACGTTGCACCGAGAGACCTCGGGCTTGTCCGAATTTTCAATTAGTTGATGGTAGGCTTTACCGTTTTACAAAAACTTCTAACCAACTCAGTAAGGATTTCCAGTGGAAAGAAGTGATACCTCTTGAGCTGAGGGAAAGTATAATTGTTGAAAATCATTCTAAACCTACTGCCGCTCACCTTGGTGTGGCTAAGACTTATAAACGCCTGAAGCTGAGATATTTCTGGCCTGGCATGTATCAAGATACCATGAGTTTCATTAAAAATTGCGACATTTGTAGTGCTTATAAACACAGTTCACAGTGTACACCCGGCTTTATGGGAGAACCAAAAAATTGTACGCGGCCATTCCAGTGCTTAAGCATTGACCTAGTCGGACCACTGCCCATGTCACGGCGTCAAAATAACTATCTGTTAGTTGTCATTTGTTGTTTTACAAAGTACTGTTTTTTGTTTCCACTTCGCAGGGCTACTGGGAAGGTTATAGCGCAAAGATTGGAAGATCATGTGTTTTTAGTGCATGGAATACCTCAAACTATAATTTCTGACAACGGTTCCCAATTTACAGGTCGTGACATTTTGGCTTTATATGAAAAATACAATATCCCTCAGATCCACCTTGGCCCAGTGTATTGTCCACAGGTTAATCCCGTTGAACGCTATAATCGTACCGTAATGACCGCTGTTTCTGCTTTTGTGGAAAACGACCATAGGTCCTGGGATGAAAACATTCAAAAGATCCAATTTGCCATAAACACATCTGTAAACGAAGCCACATCTTACAGTCCGTTCCTTCTAGTCCACGGCAGGGAAGCTGTAGCCAACGGTGATATTTACAAAGATGGTAGTGATCTCAGCGAATTAAGCGTTACTTCACCTGATGCACATGTTCAAAGATTGGGTCATCTATCACAAATTTTCAATAATGTTAAAAATTCTCTTAAGCAAGCGCATCAGAAAAATGTGAAGTACTACAACAAAAGACGTAGGGATGTGTCCTTTAATGTGGGAGATTTTGTTTGGAAACGTACCTACAAGCTGAGCGTTGCGAGTAAGTACTTTGCCGCAAAGCTTGCTCCAAAATATGAAAAATGTAAGATTATCTGTAAGCTTTCACCGTTAGTGTATGAGTTAGAAGATGAACAGGGTAAATACATAGGTAAATGGCACATAAAAGATTTCAAATGTTTAGACTAGCCTTCATCGGCCGCGGGATGATCGGCTTTAGAATTGTCTCCCCGTCTGACGTCCGGACGTGTCGTAAGAGGCGACTGTGGATTATTTTAGGCGTTTTCCATCTTAAGCTAACCACCACTTTTATTAATCTACCATTTCATTCAGTATATCTTGAGTGACTTTATAACCATAAGTTTGTACTTATTTTCTCTCATTTATTTTGACCTGTTTAACAAGAAAACTTAATCTCTTTTAAGCTTTGTTGTCTAAGGGATCCCATGACAATTAGCATTGATATTATGTCTATTTACACCCTACCGGTGTTGGTAGATTTATCATATTATTACTTTTATTCCCCATTTATAATATACTCATACAAGCGAGTCTATTTGTTTTAGGAGAATAATGGAATATTTTTCTACTAAATTTATAGGTCTATTACTCTCTTGTTATCCAGGGTTGGGAGGCGTTTCTAGGACAGACTTACTAGTCATTTTTCAGGTTTTAAATAATGAACTGTAAGTAGTGGTTAGCTTGTCACACCTTTAAATTTTTAATTATTTAACTATAAGCCACCTCTAGTCAAAGGTTTTAATTAGTTTAATTTTTTTTTATTCCTTTTTAACTATTTTTATTTTTACTGAGGATTAATTCCTGTTTTCAGGAATTAATTGTTAATTTTAAACTTACCTAAATATGGGTTTCACTTTATTTATTTTTTTAAGCACATTTTATTTTTACTTTGGATTCATTCCTGTTTTCAGGAATCCATCATTATCTTAAAACTTATTCTTTTGTAGTTTCACCGGACTGGAAATTATGTGAGAAATCATTGGTCACAGAATTTCCAAGTCAATACTTATTACCATGAGTTTTTGCGTACGCAACTTCTTTTGGTCTTTTCTAGTTAGAACTTCAATGGCGATTTTTTTTTGTTTTAATTTATGCAAATTACATATTTTTTTGTATTTTTGCCTTTTATATTTAAGCATTCTAGAATCCATGCTTATTTATTTATGTATCAGTCTTGATCGATTTCTTTTCGAACAAATCGATTGCAACGTCTGACCGATTTCCGCCAGCTGTGGTTTTTTCTACCTGAACAGAGTAATATACTTAGTAGTGTAACGGTGTATTTTCCTCTACAAATAGGTTTTTCTCAATTCCCCAGAATCCGTTTCATTCCTTAAAATAAAAAAAGTTTTTTTTTTTCGTCTGTCAACGTCAAGTAGTGCGTGAAAATTTTCATCGTTGTCGATATCGATCTCTCTCGATTTATTTTTATGAGTTCATATAAACTAATGTTAATCTTTAGGGTGTAGAATAGGCCGAGGACGTCCCGCGAATTCCCTACGTGAATTCTTATCCGGGGAAGGGGGTGTTGTAATGCCATTTTTGCTATGCCATAAATATTAAGTCGATTAACTGCCTAATTGCTCGATTGTTGAGTAGGGGATCGATTCCGCTAATGAACTTTTAAAGGCCACGCAACTGATATTCAATCGCGACTTAATTGTGTTGCATTTTTTTAGATACACTCAATAGTGGTATTCTGCTTAAACAGTTTTGAATCTCTATTCATTTGCGACTGGAGCGTATTTCAATGATATTAGTAGGGAAATGTAAATAAAATGAGTAACGGAATATCAGAAGCGTCAAAGTCAGGTCATTACGATCCAATTGCGATTCAATTGTGCACTAGGTACCTATTTAAAATAAGAGAATTGACTCCTCCGTGAGATGTATCGATTGCGATCGTGGAAGCAACATTCTGTATTTTTGAAATGTACGCGGGTGGTAATTTTTGATTTCGACTGGTGTGGCCTGGCCGTGCGAATAACTCCACGAGCCGGTAAACGATAATCGAATCATTCCTTACTTGTTCCGGATTTATTTAATCACTCATTGAATCCGTGCGAGTTGGTTTAATTGTCGCCGGCGTATCTCAAAAATCGATACTACATGCCTGTTGTTTTCACACGGTTCGGCACGAAGTCGATAGATAGTTCATCGAGTCGATTCGAGCAAATGTCGACTCCCGATGTCCCCATCACTACGACTGAACTGACAGCTAGCACACTTGCCGCCACCGGCAGACGAAATCAGATGATTTTCGGAGCGGGTCGATAGTTGCTCGCTATTTTTCTTTTATAATTTAAAGGTTTAAATAGCCATTTAATACGATTATTTTGGAGTTTAATAGTGCAACCGTCGTAACCAATATTTTCGCCGACGTGGTTGTCGTTCGGCGTTTTATGACAGAAGTGTTTTGTTGGATATTCATAAAGAACCCTGAAAAGGTAATTTATTTTATTTTAATTATTGTCCTATTAAGCTAAATAACCGATTAATTCTTCCATTTGGTCTAATAACTTTCTGGTTAAATTGGGGGTTTTGTGAGAAATTTATAATTTACAAAAGTGGGTAGAATGTGTATTTTATTCACATGTGCATTTTATTAAAATTTTATCTAATTTCGGTCTTAAAATGATTTCTCACCATTGGTACACATAAATAAGCGTAGAATATATAAATTCAAATTGAAATATTTCATACAAAATCGTTTTTTTTACAAAATTATGTAGATTTTTCATTGTCGGGTAACCTACCATTTGGAATTATGACTTTCTTTTTATAATTACAACCAAATAAGATTCAGCTCTAAATTTAGGAATAAACATACTCCATTAAAACAAAATTATACATATATTGAAAAGGATTTTGAACAGGAATAAAACCTAGAAATTTCCAGAGCCCCGCCCTATAGTAAACCATTGTTTCATAGGCAGTCTTTTGAAAGTTATTTTGTTATTCCTACTTCAGGGTTAAAAAGAACACCTCAAGTTTCCCTCAGCACTCCCTCCGCTGAACACTGGGAGTTCTACCAGCTTCCCGAGGTGTCAGGAGTGCATACCACATTTCTTTAATTGAAACAAGAGGACACTGCTTATACTACCGTTTTAATCTGCGATAGACATTTTTGCTTAAACTGAGGTAACCACACAGCCGAAGCCAGCATTATCGGTCAGCCTGTGCCTGAGCTTTCTACATTTTTTATTTTATTAACCTTTGATTTTATTTTTTTTTTAATTTAAAACTTTAAAGGGATCTAAATATTGGCCATTCGATCTCCTGCGCCCCTAATTTTCTTTTCTCGTTTTAATCGCAATTACTTCTTTACTCGACATTAAATAGGTAACTTCCAATATAATTTTTTTTTTTTATTCGAGTTTTTAACTTTGTGTAACTTTCAGCTTCTTCTTCTTCAAATAAATATTGTAAAAGTTTTTTTTGTTATTTTATTTTTGCTTATTTCCCTTCAAATTTCATAGAGGACAGGAATTAGATAGCAAACCCAGTTAATAAACATTTCAATATATAGCGGGCAGCTCTGGAGCGACTACACGAAGTCTGTGTTTTACAAGTTTCGTGTACAATACAACAACTCTTCAGAGTGATGCTCGGGCTGCCGCACTAAATGCTGCCGTCTCAAAAATCTGTAACTTCAGTATTAGTCATAGTAGCGGCCTGAAACTTTGCACATAGCTTCTTGAATATATAGGGTAAGAAATGAAAACACTAAATATATAAATATATATATGACATATATTATAAATAATACACAAAATCTTAAAGTGTGTTTTTTCATACAAATAAAATAAATTTTTATGTCTAAATACTAAATTGATTACACTTTTATTAATTTTAACTAACATAATTCTTACCTAACTCCTAATAATATGTCTCCAATTTTTTTTTCCAAAAGAAATAAGTAGTTCGCGGCCGTCAAAAAAACTTTTAATATAATTTCTAATATAAAATTAAGAGTAAATTTCTGTGTAAATGTTAAAATATAAATGTCAAATAGTGCATGTAGTAATCATAATATTTATTCATCGAGTACAAGTAAATTTTCGGCTTCATCTAACAACTCCTTTGTTGCAGAAACTGTAGGTTTTCTTATACTTGATATATAGGGGTCGGATGTATATAGAAGAGTATGAAACACGTCCTCATTTGTTGCTAATCTAGAGCATTTTCTTGCATGACTTAGTCTGAACTTCTTGTAGTCCTTGTTTCTTGATTCTTGAGCATCTTCTGATAAATTTCCAATTGGTAAAATAGCAAAATGTTTTATAATACTTTCGCCATGTATAAGAATTTTGTGTACGGAAGATGGCATGTAATACCATCTATATTTTTGGATATATAATTCAGCTGTTTGTTTGGTATATTCTCCAAATCTTTCAGGATTAATAGCTAAACCAGATGCCATAGTTTGAAGTATAATGTAGAATCTTTTTATAAGATTTTCATCGACACCTGTTATTTCTGATGAACACTGATAATTTTCGAAAAATCGGCGAGCTGTATTTCCGTCATTGCTATTACCACTTCCTTGACGTGGTTTATCAATATGTAATCCCATTTCGTTACGAAATAAACTCTGAACAAGCTTCTTTTTATCTTCTTTAAGTTTTTTGTTTTCTGGTGTTGTTGCTGCCCATTTTTGAAATGAAATGTTATAAGATATGTGCAATATCATTTCCATACACCTTATCCATGCATGCAAAGTAGACAACCCATATTCATAGGCACTCTCATTTTCTGGTTTTGATGATACTTTGCTCAAGTCATTCATTTCACTTGGCTTGGCACCACATATGGTACACACAGCACCTGAAGTTGTGTCAGTTAACACTTGTGCAACCTTGCCATCAACCATAGTTAGAAATAACTCGTGCGTTATCTCTATAATCTGATTATTTTTGTTAATTTCGGTAGTTTCTAAATTATTTATTTCTGAACGAATATCATTCACCACCAATCGAGTTTTTTCTGGCGTTTCTTTAGCAAATTCGATTAATATAGGCCTACAATATCTGACAGAAGAGCATGCTGGGTTTTGCCAAATAACTTGATTAGTTGATGAATCTGTTAATTTGATAGGCACCAGTGAGCTTATGAACAAATTAGCGTCAGATATATTCACATTTTCGCCTGTTAACACCTGTTTGTACTTACTTTGACCCGAAGAACCATCACATCCCCATTTCGTGAATAATTGCAGTCTTCTTTGGGTAGGATTCCAAACGTTTTTAATCATCAAAATACGAGCAACAGTATGATTCAACAAATCTTGCAGCTTTACTTTAGCACCCGTTTCTGTTATTTCTATGCTTGAAGATGGGGGGTAACATAATTGTTTTTCAGTAGATAAAGCATGATACGAAGGCAAGATGGGGCAATTCTGTTTAATAAGGCACGCTCTTAAGAATCCATATTGAGCCTTGGACAAATCTAGATCAGTGTACAAACCTAGAGCTTCTTCCGTAGAAAATGAATTTATTTCTACAGTTTCCCCAAGAATCTTCTTTTTTATAATTGATTTTTCGTCTTTGCTTAAACTTCTTATGGCAGCTACAACAGCAGCCTCTTCAGATTCACCTTCAGACCTCAAGCCTTGTACATATGCGTTACGTACATAGTCCAACCCGAACTCCTGAACTAACTCCATGTTCTTTCTCTTTTTTGATTTGTCCGACAGGTCTTCATAGGCTTTTGATGGTCTTCCACGCTTTTCAGATGATGATGATGGGGTCGCGGATGTACTTTCATCAAAACTGACCTTGAATTCACCATCTAACCAAGTCACATTTTTCGTCAGGAACCTCTCCTTAGTACGACTACATTTTGACCAACGATCGTTGAATTGGGTCAAAAAGCTTTTTTGAATGGTGGTTAAAACTTATTGGCTTCTTGATGACGATAAGTTGTGCTGCTGCTCTAAATATTTCTTAATATCTTCTGGGTTTGTTCCAAAATTGATGAGAAAAACGCAGAGTTCGCGTCGGGTAATAACAAATTCACTCATTATAGAAAAAATAATAAAAGATTTTTTGACGGTCGCGAAGTAACTTGTTGTCGACAAATGCTATAGTGTTAGTGTTATTGAGGACTCACTAAAATTAATTGTATATATGCAATTCGACTTTCCGTGTGCAAACTTGATAAATAATATTTCACATGGGAAATAAACTTATTATCTTTGAAAACAGAAACAATTAACCACTATCTAGAAAATATAAAACCTCTCGCCGTCTTTGTGATCGGTTTCCATAACATTTCTATGGAGGAATGACGTTTCTTTTATTCCATAGAACATGAAGAATAAATAAAGAAACAAAATGATATGACTACTATGGCGGACTTATTCCAAGAAATCTCTTTTAGTCAATAAACTAATGACACAGAGAACAGTTCAAAATAGATGGCAGAGGATGTACAATTTTAGAGGAAAAATAAGATTACTCTACATATAGTGTTTACTTATATAAATTACACAGTACATCAAACTTTTGTGAACCAATACTACTATTTTTTGTGAGTTAGATCACTCTTCTTATCGTGGTTGTCATAAAAGAAGACAAAGGCATCTATAGATGTCTAAATTTTTTTGGCTGATGACCGATTCCACTAACAATATGTTAAGCGGGTTGCTTATATTATTGCTTGATGGTGCCTAGGTTCCTTTTGTGGTTTAGGAGACACTTATAAATTTTTAAATAAAAATATCTTATTTAAACGGGTTTCAATACGAGTTTAATTGAACCAATGTTTTTAAACTTCTCTAGATCATTGATCATGATAATTAGTGTTTAGGAAAATCAACCACTAAACCGGGTTACTAAGCATGTCTTAAAATCGACATAGATATCGTTTTCATGGTTATTCGGGTCGCAGACTACGAAAACAAACACTTATTGCACGCGGGCGAAGCCGCGGGTAAAAGCTAGTTATCAATAAAACGAATGAAAAATAAACTCACAAGTGCGTAATATAGTACAAAATCGCCCAGGCGGTGACGTGTTCTCCCCTCGTCTGTATGAAATGGTAATTGATCCCGTGGAACACCAGCGACAACGCTTTGAGGTACACCAATATGCACATTATGATGTGTATCCTGAAAATTAAATCTTCATTAATACTTAAACTAAATGTGCTAACCTCTAAAGGTAAACACCTCACACACAGTAAAAGTCATGAATTCTTAACAAAGAAAAAACAAACAAAACAATCCAACATGCTTCAAATAAAAATCGCCAATATTATCATAGAACATTGCTAAAGAATTATGATGCAATCACATAATCTGCTCACTACATTGTACAGCCGACACATTTAACTTATGCGAGATTTTATTATGGGTGAGTTACGCCCCAGAATGGTCCGGCGCTGTGGTGGAACCACGGAGCATTTACTAAGAGGAGATGCCGTTTGTAATGGCGCAGTGATGTGATCATTGGCGCCTCGCCGCTCACAAAAGTGGGCGGAGCTTGTCACTACTCGTTCAAAAGCGTACCGAGAAACAGATCGCGGGCTCCTAAGTACATCACGACTTTCCACGGCTTATTTACAAATTTAGCATTGAATAATTGGTTTTTGTTAAGTTAGATATATTTACGGCTCTAAAAGTTATACCTAATATTTAAAACGTTCATAATTTATGAAATATCGCCATGTTTTTAAGATTGGAACTTCGACGTACTAGTGACATCTGTTGACAAGTACTTGATAATTTGTAAATAACTTAGTACTGCTACTTTCCGTAAGATGGATATCATTGTGGTTGGAGCCACGGCCGAAACCAAGCAGCCCGCACGTCTGCCTTCCGCCCGGTGTAGCCTCACAAATACTTTCTTACAAAACGCTTATTACGGCATCTCCTCTTTGTAATTAATTGCTCTGTGGGTGTAAGTAAGGCCTTGAAAGTACTTGGTCGAGGCAGCCTCGAAGGGGCAATAAATTAAGCTAAATAATTAGAAACATTTGCCCGCGGCTTCGCATTAGCAGCCGAAAGTAAAAATATATTAGATTATATGTGCCCTTGTGGTGCAATTAAGGCGTGAGCCTGCACTCTTAAGTTCGTAGATTCGATTCCAGTCTTAGCTTATGCCCAGTTTGATTAGAATACAGACCTGCTAATAAAGAGGAACCAGTGCTTTGCGAAGCATATTGCTTTGGGCCTAGCCGCCTTCTTGTGGTTATTAAAGAGACCACGTGAAAGGCGGAGAGGCGCTTCCGAAACCTCTACAGGTTAATCTTACTACGTGACCCGCTCGATATCAATAAATATATATTTGTCCCTAACAAATCACACAGATTGAGTTATCCCCAAAGTAAGTTCAAGACTTGTGTTGGGAACTCAACGATACTCTCAGTTACGTAGGCGGCTGAAGAGCTATCTATATATATATATATGTTACGGTAAGAGTGATTAATTGAAAATTATTAATAATTATCTATCATTATTAATAATTACCGAAAGTCGAGGTAGAGTAAAGTAAAGTGATAAATTAATCACATTTGTCGGTGTTTATTAATAATATAACCTTAGTACCGATAAATGTAATAACCCTAACAATGTACCTTTAATGCTACGTCTAACGTAATAGTATAACGCTTTAAAGTTACTATAATATACAACTTGAACTCTGTATCAAATCGCAGAGGTTTGTTGTGCGAAATTTTCTCGCTCTACAAACACCTTAAATAAACCGAATACAAAAAAAAAAACCTAACCTAACCTTGCTCGTGTGATCTCAGACAAGTATAATTGTAAGACTGTGAGTAATATTATAAATAAATACCTGCTGGTCACAAAACTTTGAGTTTTATTTATTAAAAAACTTTAACTTTTACCAATGTGTGTAGTGAATTATTAATAATTACAACTAAAAGTAATTAATTTCGATTGTTTAATCACATTTACCAAAACACGAGGTTATTATTAATAATGTTGTAAAATTATTAATAATGTTCAATTAATCAGATTTACCGTAACATATATATATAAAAATCAATGCCAGTTTTCGTTGTAATTTTATAACCCAAGAACGGGCTCACCTATCCTAACCAAATGTTTAGGCTTTGTTCAGGACTATTTAGTAGATGGTTTATGTGAAGTTTGCACAAAATCAGTCGAGCGGTTCTTCAGTTATCACTTAATACGTAGCGAAGCACGTACCGGGCCGCTAGTTACTTATAACAATACATTTATGACCAATCAGAAAACAGATCATATTCCATATTGACCTAACCGGGGATTCAACCTGGGACCTCTTGAGTAGCGGGCAGGCATGTTAACCATTACGCCAAGGAGGGTCGGTTGTTGTATACTGTGTTATTATTAATTTCTCATATCCTGTAAGGCAGTGTACATAAATAAATAAATGTCGACGTCCAAGCATGTTTCCTAGTTGCGTACTCAGCCTACGCTTCGGAGCCTAGCGTACGCTGTAAGCCATGTCCTAGATTTGGCGGCACTGGTTATTGCAATGGAGCGACTGCCGTCTGACCTCCGTAAACCTTTATATAGGGAAACCAGACCAACAGGAACATGATCCAAGACGTGTTAGTGGCCAACACAGTTTTTTTAGGCCGCCTAACGGCATCTGATTCAGCCAACGACTGCCATCTGGCGATGACAACCGGCACCAACGGCTTAACGTGCCTTCTGAACCACGGAGGAGCCGACATAGAGATTGCCACTAAATGGCGACCAATCCAATACGGACCGAATCTCACCGTCACTTGACACGCATTCGCTACAGATAGGCGTGTCGACCTCGGGGAGATCGTCAACAACATATGAATGAAAAGCCACACATTACCTGAACACGGTATGCCGGCTGGTCTTGAGAAGGTACGTCCAGAAAATAGCGCAGAGGAGGAATATGAAGGACATCATAGAGTAGAGAGTGGGCAGAGGCATCTCCCCGGCTGATAGATAGTTGTTGTTCACATTGCTCTCGTATATCTCTATCTGGAAGGTTAGGATTATATATTTGTTTTTGAAAATTTTGAAGAGTGTAAAAAATTTCGTTACAAATGCTTATGGTAGCAAGCAAAGTTTCACATTTTTAATATAATGTTTTATGTATCCATACTAATATTATAAATGCTAAAGTCTGTCTGTATTTCTGTCTGTTTGTCTGTCTGATACACTTTCACAGCCAAAACGCTGAACGGATTTTGATTAAAGACCCAGGGTCAAACATAGGCTATTTTTTTTACGCAGGCGGAGCTGCGGGAAACAGCTAGTTTTTCATACTAAGTTTCACTTCCTTGATGCCTTGAGGGTAGATTTTAAAAAAATAACATTAACCCAGGGTCTTCAATTATACTATAACATACCAAATTTCATCAGATATTTAGCCGCGAAAGCGTAACAGACAGATGACTTACATATTTACAATGTACTAGCTGTTTCCCGCAGCTCCACCTGCGGTATATAGCCTATGTTACTCAGGGTGAATGTAGCTTTCCAATAGTAAAGAATTTTTGAAATCGGCACAGTAGTTTTTGAGTTTTATTAGGTGATTAATTATATATCATTTAACTAGGTGATTAAGGAAAGTTTTTTCTTATTTGTAAATCGACGTTTTGATTAAAATGCTGCAGTGGAGTTTGTGGCGCCGCTTCTTCTCCACTTGCGCTTTGGAAGTGGTGGTAAACTTAATATAAGTAAATTGACGTCAATAAGTGGTATTTATATCCTATATTGAAAAAATAAACAATTTGATTTCATTTCATTTCGTTTATTCATTACAAACATACAAATCTCTCCTCTTTATAATATAAGTGTAGATGTAGATTTATGCATGTAAAATTCATTATTGTAAATAAAACAACACAATTGAATAGTCAATATTAGTGTGGATAGTGTATATTTAACGAATTAATAACCGAGAAAAATAAGAAACTTGGACATTTGAAGGTCTTACCATCATATTCATTGAAGGTGCCGTCCCTTTAGCCGCATGTGGACAGTTATGAAAGTATAAACTGTAGAGCCCTTCCTCCTTAATTGAAGCCACGTGCATTGAAAACTGTTGGCAAAAGGACAATCTATGAAACCCCGGTCACGGTCAAGTTGAAAGAAGTACAATACAGTACAGTCGGCCGTTGCAATAGGCTAGTTTCCAGGGTCAAATGACTAACATTAAAATTAGTCCGTCATTTAGGGAATCAAAATATATTAGTGACGTATTTTTTCTTTTGTCAATTAAACGATAAA
The DNA here is from genome assembly GCA_947363495.1 of Euzophera pinguis. Lineage (NCBI taxonomy): Eukaryota > Metazoa > Arthropoda > Insecta > Lepidoptera > Pyralidae > Euzophera > Euzophera pinguis. Next base: position 4,284,700 of record OX376154.1, read on the forward strand.
TTATAAAGAAAAAACGCATTAAAGTTTAGTAGTGGGGGCTCGTGACGTCTCATATTGCGAAAAAGTGTAGCACACTGTGACGTCACACCGAACTTTAACGCGTCATATCTATACCATTCTTTGTTTAATTTTTAAAAGAAAAAATACGTCTCGAATATTTTTTGATTACCTAACTGACGGTCTAATTATATTTTTGATATATTATTGTTTTTAGTCTTTGTATTTACTGTAATGCTATATTCTGTGCAAATAAAGTTATTACACACAAACAAACAATATATCTTTATTGTCCATTTCGGACTGCCCTAAGGCATCTGACACAGCCTCACGACTGCTATCTATCGATAACAACTGGGGCCAACGGCTTAACGTGCCTTCCGAAGCACGGAGGAGCTCAAGATTGAAAATGCCACTAAATAGCGAACACCAAACCAATAGTGGTCGCGTCACGCAGTCGCAATTTTATTAAGTTTGATGTCTTGATAAATATATGATTACGTTTCAATAAATATATTTCCAATTTTGACATTTGTATATTCGCCTAGATATTTAATATGCTAAAGTGGAGATGGGCTGGTCACACTATGCGTTACGTAAAAAATGGTCCGTATCAGTGACCAACTAGACACTACGATTCAAGGCGAAAATAAAAAAGAGGCCGGCAAAGAAAGAGATAGTCAGACGACCTGAAGCAGGCTGCAGGACCTTTGTGGGCCAGACTGGCCAAGCAGAGAAGAATCTTTGGAGGAGGCCTATCCATCGCAAGGACACGCTGATACTATCGGCCCATGAGGCTTGATAATTAAAATGAATAAGCCAATTCGATTTCAGCGCGGTAATGCAGCCAGCGATCTGAACACCATCTCACAGTTACACGAACATGAACTTTAAAGATAGGTAATTAATTAGTACTTTATGTTATATTTTATTTTAGTTTAAGTTTCTTGTTTTTTTTTCCAAAGCTGTAAACTGAATAAAAGATCAAATGAATATAATGTGATAAACGGTACTTACGCTAGTATTGTAGTAATGGAAACCATTGTGCGAAGTTTTAGTTATTGGCAGATCCGCGTGCGAGCATTGTGTCACCACGTTGGCATTATCTGGAAAATATGTTACATTTAGTTATTGTTTTAAACAATTTTTTATAACGCCTCAGCTATTTTTTATGAAAATGGCGGTTGAGAAACCGATTAAGGGCCGATTTCACCAAAAAGTTTTAATCTAAGAATAATGACGCATTTTACTCTCGTAAAATGAAGTTTACATTTCATCACACAGTTAACCCGCGAATATATTGTTTACTAATAATCAATCAATCAACTTTATTGCGTATTATAGGTGTACAATGATGTTATATATATAGCAATTACAAGATCTTAGACCACAAACAGCCGTACGGCATGCAACATGTTTGTCCTATTGGACAGCATTTTGAAACTTGTTAAAATAATTTAATAATTTATTATGCTTAGATTAGTTACTCTTGGATGGGAAAGATGTTGAAGAGAGGTAGGACATTTTGTAAGGAGTAGTCCATCTGGGGAAGTACCTCCACCCCACAGAAGACCGCAGCCAAATAACACTGTGATGCAGTGTTGTGGTCGGCAACGCGCTCGTGACATCTCCGATGTGGCAGGCGTTCATAGGCTACGGGTAACCACTTACCGTACGCCGGTTTGACTACTTGTATAAAAAAGAATGTCGGTGAAATCGGACCCAAGTAATAAAGACAGTCTTTGTCTACATATAGATTGTAAATACAACTAATTAATGAATACTTACTACTTAGGGATCTCCTTTGCCTGTTCAAAAACATAAATTGAGACTGCCTCTTGTTCCTGTCGGTGGGAATCGATGCACGGTCCGGGTACAAATTAAGCGCCGCCACCTCCCCTTTACATGTTATATTTAATCTGTAACAAGATTGCACATTTATATATGTAAAGAAAAAAAAAACAAAGAAATTCTTTGACGCGGAACTACAATTTAGCTATAATTAACTTTAAAATTTACAACGGTATAGCTTGAGGCAAGGGCTTTCGCCACAAAGCCTTTTCGGCAAATGCGCAAGGGGCTCCCAGTTGGGACGAACCTCGGCCATGGGCTTTGCCTTTTATCAAGCGTGCAATGCAAACTCGCGAGCGGTAGCAAACGCTCAAGACATGCAACGAAGAAATACTGGTTATAGAGTAATAGCCATATCATAATCTATACTAATATTATAAAGAGAGACAGCTAATATTCTATAGATAGAGCAAAAAGCAGGAACAATTAGGCCCGATAGGAAGAGTCAATGATTAGACATCATCGCATGCACACAGATTGCTTCTATTTAAAAGTTTAAATTACACTCAAACAGATAAAGTCGACAGAAGCAGTGACAAAAACATTACTTGCAGCTGGTATGACGACGACTTGGTGGCTCTCACTTTTCTCTACATACCGCCCTTTGACCCATATATAAGGTCTGACTACACCATTAGAACCCCTCTTCGCTGCGAGTTAAGTATTGCGTGAATCGGATGTCTCGTAGAACCTGATTTTGTGCTTAATTCTCATGACCCTAGATTTGCTTAGTAACACAAAATTTCTCTGCCACAGAGTATTTGACCAAATAGTTTTTCTTTTTCCTATAATTTTAATTGTTTAACTGATTCTAAATCGTTCTATAAACTCCATTATTGGAATATATCTTGAAATGTATTACTTGTCTCACCTCTAAAAAATATAAAATAAAGAATAAATAACGTTACAAAGTGGTGGATAGATGGAGTAGAGAGTAAGGAACTGGAAACAGAAAACCCAAAATCGAACAGTCTAGAGAAATTTACTTGATCAGGCCCTGGATGATGATGATGTTATAAAGTGGTGTTATTAAACTGCACTCACCTCATTTGTTCAAAGTCCATCTTCAAGAAGACAATGGCGGGATGCTGAGGAGACACTCCGGTTTTGTCTATCTCGTTCAAGAAGCACGTGTCCGTATGTACTTCGAGATACGGACTGATAGCATCGTTCACCGTGCGATCGAGGGTGAACCCGTACTGTAACATATATTTATTTTTTAATACTTAGAATGTGTTAAACCATGCCGCCTCTGCCTAGACCTGGTAGAAGGGGTGCGCCCAAAAAATGCTAGCTTAACGTCACAAAGACTGATATGCGAGTTAGTGTCACTAGGGATGCCGAAGACGGGGCGAAGTGGAGGAGAAAGAGCAGGAGAAAGAGCCTGATACTAATGAGGCAAATAGCCGAAAAGACGGGAAGGCACTGAGATGAGATGATTTAAGAAAATGCCACCTAGGTTATTCATGTTATGATAGGCTATTCGTGTTCGTGACAGCAGATAAGATTTTTACGAAAACCAGCATCTTTTGACTTGACATCGCAAGACACATAAAAAATACATTCACTTACAACAACTGGACTCCAAGAATACGAAAACCGGGCGAAAATAAGACAATAACTTACTTCAAATCTTTCTAAACTATTTATATCGAAAAATTTTATGAATGATTATAGAATTAGACTTTCAAAACAAAGTTCCCTTATTTTGATATTGGTTTCAAAAATATAAATAGTACCTAAATACAGATTTATCGCTAAACCTTAGAAAACCTTACATTTTCATGCAGACCTTCTTATAGATTTTGCATGGTCAAAAGGAATATTGCCACAAACTATCTGCGAACCAAACAAGCAAAACATCAAAACGAAACATTACTTGCCCGCTTATCGTCACAAAGTCAATAGACCCAATGAGACAGTTATATATTTTATTTAAGGAAATTAATTGTATGTTTCATGTGAACAAATGACTGAATGTTTGACAAGTTTGTACAAGAATAAAGCTAAAAATCTTGTTTGTTTGATCGCTTATAACTTTGAGTAAGGCTACACAGTACATACATGAATTTATACATATTTATTATTTATACATTTAATGTTAAATGACTAAAAATATTCGCAAATTCCTTAACGCTCTCTACGACATCCACGGAAATAGAGAGTGGTCTATACTTAACCCGGATAGGTATTTATGGACGTAGGATATGAAAGTATGGATTAGTATGGAAGCATTGATTAACCGGCTTGATAAAGGGACATTGCCAGGTATCTGAAACCAGGATAAAATAATTAACCAGCTCATATTTCTGCCTATATAAATATTAACATGAAAAAAAAAGAAATAAGCATGTTGATCTTTTTACGTGTCAATGACTAAATCTAAATACATTCGGCCTCATAGGACATGTACATTCATGGCCTAGTCAGAAGCCACAGCCAAATAGTACCTTGTGCAAGAGAAAGGGTAGCTGGAGTCAGCATTTTATACCTTGTTTGAATGACTAAAAAAACCAATTTGTATACATATTAATGCTTGTGGCTGTAGATACAAGACTCACTTCTCCGTACACAGGACCCGCTGGCAGCATGAAGTTCACCATTTTCACGTCGAGCACTCCACCTTGCAGGAAGCCGAAAGTCGTGAGGTCGACGTAGTGGCGTTCATCATCCTGAGAAGCCAATGATTTTTATCTTTATCCGAACATATTATAAAATTACAACGTCTAAAATATTATTTTCCGTATGTAAGTATACTTAGATAAAACTACAAAAAGAGGGTAAGATTTTAATGTGGATTTCATCAAAAGATTCAAGAGGAAGGTATTTTTGAAGGTATGCATGTATAACTCATTTATATATAGTTTAAATTGGTTGAAAACATGATGATTATTGTTGAAGATGTCAAGTCGTTAGGGAGCTTTCATCTATTATTATTTGCTTGAATTTTGGTGGATGGTGATTTCCATTTCCACCAATTAATAGCGAGAAAATCCTTTAATTCCTGCAGATGTCTACAGCCAAACCTTTACTACATCCAAAACAAGTGAATAGGGAAGCCTCCAAAACTATAAGAATCTGATTGAATGCCCTAGGCAATGCAAACTTCTACTTATGCGGATATGACATGTGTATGTGTCATCGTCACCAATACTGAAAAGGGAGATAAGGACAAAACATATTAAATGGGAAATAAATAATTTTTGCTTTGGCCATAATGGAGTGGAACCATCATCTAGTTTTTTTTGTTCGGAAATAACAAACTTAAGCAAATTATTTGAGTTTTCTATGCAAGTCACATTTTAAGCAAATATAAAAGAAAGTACATTCACAGAGAAAACAATTCGCAAAAAATACATAGACATCTTTTAAATTATAAAACACCAGATTTTTGTTTATGTTTGACCCCGGGTCTTCAATTATATTCATACCAAATTTCATTAAAATGCATTCAGCAGTTTGGCCGAGAAAGCGTAACAGACAGAAAGACAGACAGACTTATAACTAGCTGTTTCCCGCAGCTCAGCCTGCGTCAAAAAGTAACCTATGTTTGACCCAGGGTTTTCAACTATATTCATACCAAATTTCATCAAAATTGCCGTTTAGCCGTGAAAGTGCAACAGACAGAAAGACAGACTTTCGCATTTATAATATTAGTATGAGTATGGATTAGTATGGATGTTGCCCATAAAATACCTAACAATATGCTTAGCAGACTTTAACGCTAATTGAGTGGAATTTATTGGCCATAATTTTGATAAAGAATCAGAATTTAATATTGTATATGCCGTTAACTACTATCCATTTATTGTTTATATTAGTATTATGTATTATTTGTAAGTAGTATATGCGTAATATTTCTTATGGATTGTCATTACAACTTGTAATTTTATATTGTTTTACCGCTTAACTTTCTCAGCATAGCCCATTTGGTTGACTGGTAGATAAATTCTCAGGCTTTAAGTCCGCCATTTACAATTATTTAATAAAGTTAAATAAGTGATGGAACCTCTTTATTACTTGTAACTTAGTTTGTATTTTAAATATTTGTATTTCGAAACGAACAAATTTTCTCAAGGAACATAGCTCGAAACATGAAAAACCAATTTGGACTTCCATAAGTTAGGTCACGTGATGAGACATTTTGTATGGGAGGTCCAAAAATTTACTCCATATTTCGACCCATGTATCTTGGGGAAAGTTGTTCAGTTGCATGAATGGAGTCACTGGACGATGGGTCCAAAACAACTAAAATTTCGCAGTGTATATGAGTGAATTATGAATAAAAACTGTTACTCAAATAAATAAATCCATCAAATACAAGATATGGAATGTTTCTTTATCGACATTGAGGGTTGCATTGTATTGGGAATTCGGGAGGCAGTATATATGTTACTGTAAAAGCTCAAAGAACGGTAAATGCTAAGATTAAAGAGTAAGTCTTAGGATTTACCGATATTAGTTGGTAAATGTAAGGAAATATGAAAATGGGACGATTTTTTCGGGCTTTTACCATTAGAATTTAGTACATGCTAGGTTAGGTTAGGTATTTCTAAGATTTACCAAGTGGAAGACAGTAAAAGTTCGAATTGCAAAACTGTTCGGACTTTTACCATTAAGAATTAGTAAATCTTAGGTTTTGCTTTAAAATCTTAGGATTTACCGCAGTTCGAGCTTTTACAGTAACATATACACAGCAGTGCATAGTATCAAAGATCGCATCACTTGGAAACTAAAAAATATAGTCATCACATATATCAATCATAGTTATAACAGCTAACCCTCTATTAACTAAAGTGCCCATTGGTTTCTTATAGTGGAGAGAGGTCTTTAAGGTTTTTAGCAAGTGAAAGTCCATAGTCTCTGCCTATCTCTATGGGAAACGGGCATGATTATATGTATGTATGTTTATTTTTGAGTCACTTTTATTGAAAGCACATTATGGATAAACTGAACAAGGGGTAAATGCAAAACAACTTGATGTAAAAAAATTATTATTATTCATTACATATTTACTATATATATGTATATATATAAACAGAACACACACACACACGAACGTGTTATTATGCAATTGACAAGCCTGGCACTGGCCTGGAGTTTTTACAAACATATCAAAGACTTAGAATAATAACAAGGTATAAGGAGTAGATGACATTCAAGCAAGGGGCATTCTTATACTAAAAGGGTTATACGCATTCAAACTTCTTTATATTACAAAATCATAGTCTTATACCTACTATACTAATTTGGCTTTTCTACGTAAGTTCAGACAAAAATCTTTTGTCTAATGACAAGCTGCAAGAATTAGATAGATAATTATTGTGAAATATAGTGCAAATTGATTAATTTAATTAGCCTCATTGAATCTTCTTGTATGCTTCATTCGATGCGCGCTACACATATGATTCGCGACGAATAATGCAATCACTTAATGTTTTGAAGATTACGAGTATTTATTTAAACAATAAAATCGCGCAAATGTAAAAGTAGGTACAATATGTTCAACAACGTGTAAAATTCTGAGTATCAAAAAGTAGTATTAGATCTGGATTTAAGGTGAAAAAATACAACCATTATGTCAGTTATTACAGTGGAATTTTTAAATACCAAATATTTATTGAGTTATCGGAAAATTTGGTAAACTTACCGTGAGTATCAACTTGTGTATCCTGCCCGACACAATAGTGACCACAAAACTGACGAATACAACAATATTTTTCACTGTGTGCATCATGTTTCATGACTATGAAGATAAGAATATGAAAAAGTCTTTTATTTATTACTAAGAAAAAATAACATAATCAATTCACAAAATTTTATTCCACAATAATACAATTCAGCAAGAACAAGAAAGACATCAACCACACCAAGCAAAGTACACAAAATGTACAAACTTCACTTACTAAAATTAATGTCATTTGCACGTCAGTTGTCACCATGGACTTAAACAGGACTGAGCTAATTAACCTAAAACCCGAGCAGAAAAAGATAGAAATAGTAGAGGAATCTATCTCTTTTTAATAGGGTAACCATGATAATGTTTTTAATTGGGATAAACTTCCTAAATACTGCATAGAAGTAGCTAGCTAGATAGCTTAGCGGGACGTGATTGTTGGTAACGATTACGCGAGTTAAGCAACGGCAGGTGCGACTTAACTTAGAGTGGACAACACTTGGCGTTATACGTTCAGCCGTTAGTCCTGCATGTCTAGTGGAGCCAATGCCACTAGTAAAGTTTCCTTGTCTTCCCTGAGGGAGCCAATAGGGGAGACATGTCTATAAAACGTTATTTTCGACTAGACTTCAACTTCCTTAAAGTCTGAACTAACATAACTACATGGGAGGAGGTGCTAACTTCAGTAGTAGTTCTGTGAAAAAAACTGAAACAAACCTACATAAAGTATGTACCACCCTACCCCTTTTTCCTAGAGGAGCGTGGTCACCCATTTTGCACAAGTACCAACGTGATAAAGCTTGTATTTGCTCGAAAGATACAGGTTCCTCCACTATTTCTATCTCGCTTGGCTCGGCCTTGCCTCTATGCAAATTTTCAGAAGTAATTACCTTCTCACACCCATATTCTCAAACGTTTGCTCAAACTCGACTCAACCTTAGTCCAACTCATTGGTATGATAAGTCGACACTAACTTCCTTGACTTATGGAGTTTTCTCATTGGAGGTGAGTATCAAACTGTCAAATAAAAGGTTGGTCGAGAGGTACCTTGAGGCGGCCTCGATAGTGGTTATAAATCAGTTATTTGACACTTTTTGCTTAGTTAACTACTTGCTTTGTTTATTTTTTACTCTATTCTTTTGTTTTTTTATTTTATTTTATTTTTGTGCTGTGAGTTATTATTATAACCTGTGTCGTTCCTCATTGGAGTTTGCTCAAGCAACCAAAAAAGAATGTCGTTTAAGGAATATAAGAATCGAGGTATGCCTTAAGGCGTCCTACATTTAGTTTTAGTAAAGAACGTCCCTAAGGTTATGTTTAAAAATACGGGTGTGAGACTAAACTAACTACTACTTTCTAAATATAATTAGAAATTAACTTTTAGAATCAGCTGTTGGATGTCACCAAGGTGATCCCCTTGGACCAATCATTTTCACATCCATATTCTTAAACCTTCAATCAAACTCGACTCAACTTTACTCCACCTCATTGGTATGATTAGTTGTCAGTAGCTTCCTTGACTTAAGGAGATTCCTCATTGGAAGTGGGCCATAAGGCTTACGCAAAAGCGGTGAGTTGAATGATCTTCATTAGACTCTCCAATTTAGGGTGTGTCATACTTTTTAAAAATAGGACTCTTGAACAAAATCGGCTAAAGTTTTGTGTTACGTATATGCAAATGCAAAGACCCATTTTAAATGATTTTGGTTCTTATTAACCTAATTATTTCTTAATTTTTAATATTTTATTTCTTTCATAGAACAAATGGCTGAGTAACTAGGATTTTTACAGTAGAGTTGAGGTTAGATGATTTAGGTATATGCATGGTTATGACCTAACTTAGTATATTAATTAAGCAAACTTACCAAAGCTACAAAATACGCTCGTGCTCGAATCGAAGTTGAGTATGCAGAGATTTCCCAGTGCCATCTATTTCAACACTACAACGTCAAAACAAGAGGAGAGGACAAGAACGGAGACCAATATAACGTAACTTCACTAGATGGAGCAAGAAACATAATACCACAAAGTATTTTTAACAATGGCGCACAAACTTTATGAAAAGATAAAAAAACTAAATACTAAAAAATGGTGGTTGAGTTTGAAGTTAGGTTTTCTGCTTTTCATTATGGTAAGCCCCCAGATAATGGTGCGACTACACATGGCCTATATGAGTTATATTGGAAAAAAATGCAATGGTAAATAGGCCATGTGTGGATGCACCATGACGTTTGTGGATTGGTTAACCGGGGCGAAAGGATGAAGTACGGGAAGCATAGTTGTTAAAAAGTGCGTTTGTAATTTCCTTGGCTGTGATTGGACGTTCGCTATGTGATATTTCTTCTTTGAGCTTTATTTGTCGTGCAAGCAACCAACTAAGCATGTCGTTTTCAGGGAGAGTTCGAGGACTTCCATAAGGCACCCTCCGATAAGTTTGAGTGAAGGACGTTCTGGTTATATTTAAGAATACGGGTGTTAGGCTAGAGAGGGACCTTTAAAATTAATATAAATTGTATAATTTCGGGTGAGTGAACGATTTGTGTCTTTCGCGTTCATCTTCGTTTGTATGGAGTTTTACTTGCTACTAGCTAAATACGGCTTATAAAAGCCATAAATAAAAGAAAAAAATCACATTCAGATGACAGCTTGAATTGAAAGCTTTGTCTGGCACGGAGGAATAAAAAAAGAAAGGAAGGAACATTTTGATAGATGTGGATTTGTGGCTGGCTACATAAATTTAAATTAATTTTTGTACGTCCGTCTATCACATCACACGTTTGTGATATTCAGGTTGATTAATTTGTGGGTATGGTATTAAAATTTATAATGTTGATTGCATCCTTAACATAGGTATAATTAGTTTTACATATTCAGTTGCACTCGCTGAGACAAAATGGAATTTTGTAGTTTCTCCTTTTTTCAAATTGTACTACCTATCTTAGTTTCACATATGACGAATGATTTTGCATATTTTTGGTCACTTGTACTAGATTCTGGTTTTGTCTATCCAGAGGGCTGTCATCCTAACATCATGTGTGAATCCCATATCTCACGTCGTCCACCTACTCCTTACAATAATACCCCCTCTTGTGTGGCTGTATGCATATCAAAAATCCACAGGGCTAAAAAGATAAAGTAATATATCCTGTTCATTTAAATTAAACTATTTTAATACGGTTTTATCGCGTTTCGGTTTTATACCGGTTTAATTTAATGAATAACAATCGCGAAAACTTAAGAAATCATTAATATATCCTGTTACTACTGTTTACTAAAATTATGGGTATTCTACTAAATTTATTTGTATCATTCATATGAAACATAAAAAGCAAAAAAGTTGTAACCATAAAAGTACCAAAAACTAAAAAAAAAGGAAGATTTTCTAAAATCTTAAATATGAAAGTTAAAAGCATTTTAAATTCAGTGGATGGGGATACTGTCAAAAAACAAGAAAAGGATGCACAGTGATGTCATTGACACTTGGTTTTGTGCATACAAAAGACATAGCAAGACTTCCCCACCACACTCCCACTTTTCTTCTTGAAAAAACTTTTAAAACCAATTATTGAATTGGTTACTTTTTAGTGTACATATTTTGTTGCATGCAAATATTGCCCAAGTATGAATATAGTCAAGTAGCCTATTAATTCATTATTTTTATCAACTTGGCTTATCTTGTTAGCTGTCCCAAATTATTTAACTTTTTGTTTAATACCCAGGTATTGCTGCAAAAATGAAACTCTTTCTGAAGTGTATGCTGTCTCCGCGATTATATAAAATTTACAAAGATGGACCACAAGATGTAAGTGAATTATTATTTTATTGATCTATACAAATTATAAGAGACAACATCCGACCTTTTGATAACTCTTACTGTATCAATAGGGCTTATCATGCCCAAATTTCACATGCAACTTTGTCAAATAAGCGCTCAGCCCATATTTTTTCGCATCAGAAAATTGCTATTTACACGAAACTGACTAACTTTAAGTGTCTTTGACTTTGACTACCACCTACTACGATCCTGTCATTCTATTTTAAAAGTGATAGAATTGCCATACACTACTGATTTTTTTTATAAATCGGGCTTGAAGTTGACTTTTAGAGGTCTCATTTTTTCTAGTTTTGAGTGGTATGGAAAAGTGCCTGGCTGGTGAAGTTGTCTTTTATTAAAACTAATGAAAATTTTTCAGAATATGCCTTAATAAGTCTATTTTAATATAATACGAAAACATAACTGATTGTTACAAGTTTTATTTTATAAATCGTTGAAGTTATGGAAAAAATATAATTTCTTTTCATTTTCGTTCAAAATTATGGAAAAAATACAATTTCTTTTCATTCCACCCATTTCTGCAACAGAACAACATAATTATATTGTTACCAAAACAGCTTTGTCGTTAAGGTGGATTATCTGTGAACAAAACGAGGTATCAATTGTTATTGTGAACCTACAATCAAGTTGTATACAAGGCTAATACTTGAAAACGAACAGTCGCGCGCGCGTTCGTGACACGAGCGGCGGGAAGCGCGTGACAGGCGATGGGATAAGGCAGACAACAAATAAAAGGATCACAAAGTTCTTTAATAATCATCAAATGACAGTCGAGATCAAAAGCTTAACTTGCCTTCTGAAGTACGGAATCATCTTTGTTATCAGGTGATTTAAAGCCTGCAATGTCCTAACCAAACTGAAATCAACTAAATTAAGTATGCTTCCTGTGGAAACAGAATTTACGACCTCTGGGTTTACAGGCAAATGCCTCACTGGACCACAGAGGCAGTTGTAATAAATTATTATTTTGTTTAACCTGTACATGACATAAATTGTTAAACAGATGAATTATTGTATTTTTTTATTTTTAATAAACTATTGTAATGATTTAGTTTAATGGCTGTACCAACATTTACCACCGAGGTTTTACCAGACCAAGGACCACTCAGGGCTGTAACTCTTGATGTTTTTTTTAATCTCTATTTTTAATGTCTTTGATGATGATAATGATTCTTTGCTGAGACCTGCTAAAGAAATATGCTTCACTGGCTAAGGATTTCTTGATATTTTCTGATTGAGTGCATATTCTATTATTTTAATTCTCTGTTGCGTAATGCTTAAATGGTTGCCTGCCTGCTATTCAGGAGGTCCCGGGTTTGATTCCCAGTCAGGATAAGATGGCAAATGATCTTTTTCTGATTGATAATATCATTGAGTTAGTATCCCATTACACAATCTGTTTGATTGGTCCCTATATATCTATTATATGGGTTAGGTTATAACTGTTAAAAAGAAAGGACTTGTTTTTATTGAATGGAATGCTTTTTGACTGTTTTTTATTTTTAGAACATGTATCAACCCTTGCCCCTGGAGAAGTGGGCAGACAAAGTCATAACTTCGGTAAGTCCATGTTTTATCGATAAACATTTAAATATAAATCTCTTAGGAGATATTAACAATATAATTTGGGTGAACTTGCATTTTTTCTATCTGTATAATATGGTTTTGTGTAAAAAACAATTGGACTTTGTTCTCTGTTATGTAACCTTCAAAATGCAAAAAAATCCTACTATTGTTTGTTATTGTTGCAACTGTTTAGCGATAAAAATGTATCAAAATCAAGAACTTTCAATTATTTCTTTCTTTTTTAGACAAGTACCATCTTTAACATATGCATATACACATCTCCATTCATATGCATGTATGTGTACAAAAGAGGATTATCTGTACTAGATGAGAATAAATTTGGGCTTCTACGCTTTTTCGGTAGCATCGGATGTCTGCTAGCCCTATCCTATGTCCTCCGAGGCATCGGCAGGGCTTATAACCAGAAGTACATGGAATTCATTAGAGCCCTAAGTGCCTCCACTGAAGATAAAAAAGCATATTTGAACGGATTAAGAAAATACGACTTTGAATTCTATGCGTGGCCCGCTACTTACAACATGGCTATGAAACCCAGGTGAGAGAATTTTCAAAGTTAACACAAAAAGTGTTATATAAAAGTCAATAATGACAAAATGAGAGTAAATTTGTTGCAATCAACACAACAACGAGAAACAACTCGATAGTTGTTCTTCTTTAAAAATTTCTTAATTCACAGCTGCACAGCAACAGCCTAGCCTGGTCACGAGGCAAAGACTACAACTAAAAGAAATACATACAAATGCAATTGTTTCAGTGCACTAATGGTTACTACTCCTCATTTGGCCTCGCCAGTCACCAGTTCCCATTTTGGTGCATTTTAATGCATTGTTTAAGTATTTCTTTTAGTCGCCGGTGGCATCGCGGCGAAATTCGCCGTGGCGGATTGCCCCGTGGCCGGGCCGTAATTCTTGGGACAGGGAACCTCATTAATCATGATTTTGTAGTATAAGCTTAATTTTTGTATTATTAAGGGCCGTTTTCACCAAATTCCATGGATAATGGCGCAATTTACTCTCGTATTATAAAATTTACATTCCATCACACAGTTAACCCGAGAATATACTGTTAATCCACGTATAATTCTGGTATAAGGACTCCATCTCTAGAATAAAAATGTCTGCTATTATTTTTTTATAATTATCATATATTGAATAGTTACTCTTGGATAGGAACGATGTTGGTGTAATCTGCCCTTAGAGTTTATTCCTTTTCATTGTGAAAATTTAATGCAGTAGTAAATGAAATCTTTTATTTCAGCGTATCATGGCTACAGAAGCATCCATTCAAGAACTGTGCCAATGTAGACTTGCCGTTGTATCAACGGGCTCCCTTGCAAGTCCTAGGGTTTATTGCAACTCACGCCTTTGGTCTTCGGCTCATATACCCCGGCTCTTTGGCTCTTGTCTCCAATATGTTTTGTAAGTATACATGTTCCTTCGTAATACCATCACTGCCAGAACTTTAATTTGTGGATTTTGTGACAGTAAATAAAATATTGGAACAGATGGACATCCAAGTGATTCTATAAATGTCCCTTTTTTTACCTTTTGAGGTACGGAAAACCTAAATGCAAGAGTAACTATGTCTGTGGCTCCGATACTGTTACAAGCCCTTATCAAATTACTCTAGGTGCTTCCGCCATCTAATAGTTTATGCAAGCTCCTGCTATTGTTGGTCTCTGCATTATAATATTATAGTAAATGCTTATAGTTTCCAGTTCCGTAAAAACAATTAAATGGCCTTCTGAGTTCCTAAATTTATTTGCAGGGACACCACTGTTTCAAGGCCGTACACAACTAGTTGAGAATTTCGATGGCCAGCGGGCGAAATTAAGAACGTCTGACGGGAACGACATCGACACTATGTTTGTTGACAACCGCGGACGGTCCAACAAGGGCAGGACCCTGGTGGTGTGCTGCGAAGGGAACTCTGGTTTCTACGAAATAGGCATTATGACTACACCCATTAGAGCCGGGTACTCATCTGTCGGATGGAACCATCCTGGATTTGCTGGTAGCACGGTAAGGTCATTAATTTTGAACTAAAAGAATTCACATTTTCACAATTTTGAATTTATGAATTTATCATTACAGTGGCAAAGTGAATTGCTTCAAAACATAGTGATTGTTGAATTTGATATATCATTTTTTTCTCAAGACAAAACCCAAAAGGAAAATGTTGTATGGTAGGTGCATCTCGATGAAAATAATACAATAAGCATTTTATTGCACAAAAAGGAAACATATCTGAATAATAGACAACAAAAATTGTATGAATAATAACACAATATCTTCCAAGAAACCCTCCTGAAAATTTAATTAATGTAGAAAAAGTGAGTAGGTAGATAAAGACACATTTATTTAATAAACTGGTGGTTAACAAAGCAATTTTATCCAGGGTTTGCCGTACCCCTCTCAAGAGGAGAATGCGATAGATGCAGTCCTCCAGTATTCGATTAACGAGTTGAAGTTTGAGCCCGAGCATATCATCATGTACGGCTGGAGCATTGGAGGTTATTCAGCCACTTGGGCTGCAGTCAACTATCCTGTTAAGGGATTGGTGAGTCTTACATATTTTCCATGAAATTATTTATATAATCACGCTTTCCCACAAGTGTTTATATTCATCTACACTAATATTAAAAAGAATAAAAAAAAATATTTTTGTGTGTATGTTTGTAATAGATAAACTCAAAAACTACTGTGCTGATTTCAAAAATTCTTTCACCATTGGAAAGCTACATTCACCCTGAGTAACATAGGCTATATACCGCTGGTGGAGCTGCGGGAAACAGCTAGTATTGAATAAAATTGAACAGTTGGATCCGTAAAAGTTTGTAAATCTTCTGGACTAGTGTTGGATGAGCTGATTATCGTCAAACTGCGAGATACGTGGGGCGCACTATAAGTTTCCGGAATGAATATGAAAAAATACTATTAAAGGTACAAAATTAATTTATTGTTTTTCAAAATAATCTCCCATGGCGTCTATGCACTTTTTCATTCGATGAAACCAGTTTTGAAATCTTTTGTGCCACTCCTCTTTGGTGACCTCTGAAACGTGTTTTTCATACTCCTCGACAGCCTCTTCTGGTGATGAAAATCGTTGACCGCGTAATTGGTTCTTAATTTTTGGGAACAGAAAAAAGTCACAAGGTGCCAGGTCGGGACTGTATGCAGGATGACTCATGAGTTCTACATTTTTCGCCTTCAAAAAGTCGTTTGTCTGTCTGGCCGTGTGAGAACTAGCATTGTCGTGGTGCAGGATTATACGGCGTTTACGGTTATTTTTACGGAGTTCGTCAATAACTTCCGGCAAACAAATGGTCGTGTACCAGTCACTATTCACTGTACGACGATTCTCTAAAGCAACAGTAGCCACGTGTCCAGTTTTATTAAAAAAAGAAGCAATCATCCGCTTAGATGCACTTTTCACGCGCGCCACTTTGGTTGGTTTCGGCTCATCTTGAAAGACCCATACGCTCGATTGCTGCTTTGTTTTGGGATCGTAGCAATAAATCCATGTTTCGTCACCTGTTACTATGTCCCACACCAAATTTGACGCACCTTCGTTGAATCTGGTAAGCATGGCACTGCACCAAGTGACGCGGTCCATTTTTTGAGCCTCGGTCAAGTTGTGTGGGATCCACCGCGAGCACAGCTTTCTCACACCCAAATGTTTGTGTAGGATTAATTGTATTTGACTCATGCCTATTTCTAAGGATGCGCGAATTTCATGGTAGGTCACATGCCTGTCTGTTTCAATCATACGGCGCACAGCATTGATGTTTTTGTTGGTCACAGCGGTGGACGGCCGACCATCGCGAGATTCGTCAGTGAGATTGATACGACCACGCTTGAATTCTGCAAACCAGCTATAAACAGTTGTCTTGCATGGTGCTTCATTGCCAAAAGCTGTTTCAAGCCGAGCGATGCTCTGTTGAGCTGTCAAATTACACTTAAAATCGTAGAAAATCATACTACGAAAATTTTCCCGAGTTAAATCCATGTTGATGCAGACACACAATTTTTTAAATGGCGCCACAAGGTAAAATCAAAAGACAGTCAGATGAAACAAACTGCATTCTACAGCCAAAGAGTTCTATTTTCAAATGTTGCAATAAATTTTTAAATATTGTTTATGTAAGTGGCCAGTTCCGGAAACTTACAGTGCGCCCTATGTACAATACAAATACTCTTTATTGCACCAAAAAAATTTACAAAAAAAAAAAGAATTAGAT
This sequence comes from Euzophera pinguis, assembly GCA_947363495.1. Lineage (NCBI taxonomy): Eukaryota > Metazoa > Arthropoda > Insecta > Lepidoptera > Pyralidae > Euzophera > Euzophera pinguis. Next base: position 4,301,887 of record OX376154.1, read on the forward strand.
TTTTGAGATATACTATATTAATGATCTATACAAAACGATTGAGATTTCTAAGTGGGAGTCTCCGGGATCCTAGACTCCTCATCAACTTATGGCAGACTAGCTGTTTCCCGCAGCTACGCCTGCGTCAAAAGTTAGACCCCGGGGCTTTCAACTATATTCATACCAAATTTAAATTTCATCAAAATCCGTTCAGCGGTTCGGCCGTGATAGCGTAACAGACAGACTTTCTCATTTATAATTAGTATGGATATAACTTGCGAAAGCTCTATATGTCTAATATGCATAGGCATATTAGACATACATATATATGCAAGAGATAGCTCTTGCATACCTATTTAGATTTTTTCTCATACAGAAATAAGATTTGATAGAAGTGCCATGACGTGTTATTACTTACCAAACTAAGTTCGATTAAGACTCGAGAGGCTTAACTGGCCTGCACATGGCGCTTCTACATATTCTTATTTCTGTGATTTCGATACTTGTTCTATCATAACAGTCAATTTAACTTTTAGGTATTGGATGCTACATTCGACGACCTTTTACCGCTCGCTCAGAACGTTATGCCGGCGTCCTGGTCACTGCTCGTTAGGGAAGTCGTCCGTTCTTACGTCAACCTTCACGTGGCCGAGTTGATCAAGAAATACAATGGCGCGGTGCAGCTAGTGAGGAGAACTGATGATGAGATTATTTGTCTCAGGTAAATAATATAGCCTTTATTTTCCATTCTACATTACATATTTCTTTTAATAATTTCAAAAGAAAGTAATTATTGCAAATTATTTTTAAATTCATGCAATATTTAATAATTATTTTTATTTTTTCATGAAATTCATTTATTAATTCAATTCGTCAATTTCATTAATCACATAAATACAAAATATACAAGTATTCCATCCATATAGATCCACTCCAGGCAGACATGCGCGCCAAATCGCTGTTGACAGTGTTTATCGCTGAGGGTAAATCAGTTAAAGAAGTGTGCTCATAAATTTGTAGATTGTCTGCTACATATAACAGCTGCATAGGAATAAAGGCTCTAAATGAATCCAAATTAAACTCTTTTATAATTAAATTTTGACTAATATAGTATTATTTTACTACTATTGCCTATTGTCTTTTTTTCAACACGTTTCTATTCCGTGATGAATAAAATTAACCTATATTCCTAGCTCGAAATTCAATGACAGCATAAATAAATAAATTACAACAATTAACATTAAAGTTACCGAAATTAGGTTTCTTTTTAAAATTTTCAGAAAGCAACTTCAACCAGTCACTAGCAATATGTTTAGAATTAATTTCATAAACTTGTTTAAAAATAAAATATAAGTTATAACGATGACTAAACATTTTTGACATGACTAAACAACACAAATTGGTCAAACATTTATTTATTTAAACATTTAACTTCCATGTCATTGCGAATAAAAAATTTAAGTGCAGAAAAAAGGAGGCTTTTGCCCAGCCGTGGGACCATGGAGCAAATACAAAGAGGAGACGGCGTATCGACTTTTGCACCGTTACGGTCATTGGCGCAGTGATGTAGAAAAAGAGGCGGAACTTACCTCATTTTTCTTTCAACTGTGAATGATGTGTGACGTGGAGCGAGTTCTTTGTTTTTCTTATTTACGTTTCGTTTCAGCTTAGAATATTTTAAAATATTTATACCATTTAGTGTTAAGTGTTTTCAATACTGTACTGTTATGGGAGCACAAAAAACTCAAGTAAATAATACATTTTCGAATTTATTTTATTGATTTAGTGTTACACAAAATATACATTTGTTATTAATTTTCAAAATATCTGTAAATATATAAAAAAATATAAGTATATTTGTTTATGTTGAAATCTTCGACTAGCTAGCGACATCTATTGATAAGTAGAGGGGATAAGTCAATGGGGCGGAGCCACGGGCAAACCGAACTCCCTTCCGTGCAGCATAGCCTCACACAATTTTTGTAAGGATGTTCTCGATATGCCATCTCCTCTTTGTTATTGCTCCGTGAGTGGGACACACAATAGAAAAAAGAAATATAATATTGATTCAATCATTAAAGTCGGTTTAATCCACTTGAGAAACTCGTAGAATACAGTTTCAGTTAATTAACCATGTTTTTAATACAATTCGTTCATCATCATCTTACCGCCTTTCCGGTTGCATCCTCAGTTGGCTGCTTCGGAGCCCAGGGTCCGCTTTCCCACTTTTGCGTCTCCACTTCGCCCGGTCTTCGACATCCCTGACAGTTAGTCCGTTAGCACGCATCCAGCTTTGCGACGTCAAGCCAGCTCTTTTTGGGCGCGCCCCTTCTACCAGGCCCTGTTTTTAATACAATTCGTTGATGTCCACAAATCAAGCCCAGCCTAGTTTGGGATCACCTGTTTTTGATCAATAAACTATTTGTTTTAATAATTGAAAGAAATCTGCCCTTAGCCCCCGCGCTAAACGTGCAATGACCTAGCCACCACACCATTTTAATAAAAAAAAATCATTTAAATCGTAGAACACATTTTCAGTCGACAATTTTAATATAATAAAAAAAAATGCTTTCTCTAGTCCAGGAGTGCTCGCCTCAAACCGGGGCAATGATCTCCTAGCCACACTGATAGAACACAGACATCCTTTGGAAGAAGGCCTGGACCAGACCGCCTGGCTGCTTGCCCTGTGGAAGCATATAAACGTGGCCGAGGGCAAAAGGCCACTCGGAACTGTTGTCGCACTCACCGAGTACGATAGAAGGGCGATTAAGCTGGTAAGTTATAGTTTTGGAGGGCGATCGCGGTGACGTTGACGTATTTACTAAGTCTATTTTTGAGTATGTCGTATTCGACTTGCCAATTATGAAGAATGAAAATTATTCATTATCGAACGAAAATCATTCGACACACTGTTTTTCAAAAATAACACTATATATATATTTTAACAAAGGCTAAAAGGATTCTAGAACTACAATTTAAATGTTTTTATTGGAAATGTTCCCTATTCTCGCAGTTTTGGCACAAAGTATCCATGGGTCTTGCAGTCTTTAATCCATCCATACTAATATTATAAATGCGAAAGTCTGTCTGTCTGTCTGTTACGCTTTCACGGCCAAACCGCTAAACGGATTTTGATAAAATTTGGTATGGATATAATTGTAGACCCGGGGTCAAACATAGGCTACTTTTTGACGCAGGCGGAGCTGCGGGAAACAGCTAGTTAAGTAATAAACGCTATAAAACCTTATAAAGTTTCATTATTTCGATGTCTCTTCCATATTTTTCAGATCGGTAAATACATGCGCGATTATCAATCTACCCACTGCACGCCATTGCCGGTGGATCACTTCGAGAGCGTCATGAGAAACATCGAGAGCGGCGCGAGTAGCATAGAACCGCGTCTTAGGACCGAGGAATAAATTATCTGGACATTAATCCCGAGTCCAGTTTCTAATTGTACTATACACATACTTGCATAGGAGTCTACCTTGTGTTGAAGAAAATGAAACCGTATTTACAACCGTTAAATTTCAAATTTGAATGAAAATGTAGATTGGAGCGCGAAATTTCAAAGCAAATATAAAATTTAAAAACGAAGACAGTTAGTTTAGTTCTCTTTAACACGCTTGTATATTAAAATCGTGCTTCAAAGAATTGGTTAGTGAATGTAACCTCATTCCCTTTTCTTGTGTTCTATTCAGCTCTTTCGTCTAAAATGAAGTTATCATATATGTGTATTTATGTTCACAGTAGCTTCATGTAATGTTTTTGCTCAGACGATTAAGATTGTATAAAATTTAAAATTATACTAATATACATTTTACATAATATTGTAATTGTACATTTTATTGTATTTTTTCGCTAAAGAAAATTCAAGTTTAATATTAATTTTATTAACTTATTTACAATTTGCATGTCTTTGCTTACTTTCGGAATTAAGATTTTTGGAGAAAGATGGGACTTTTGGTTGGGGCGCTTCGTTATATTACGATTTACGTAGTATAAACTATTTATTGTCGAAATTTGCACTATTTATGTCATGTGCTTTATGAAATTGTGTACATAGTCACAGAAAATGAATGTGGTTTGAATATTTCACTAAAGTTCTTAAATATCTCGAGAGGGATAAAAACCCTCGAAAGTCCAAAGGAAAAGGGTATCAGTAGTCTTAACTTGGGACTCAATAAGTGTCAATGTTTATTTATATAATTTATAATGTTATGTTGTATGTAACTTTATTGAATGTTCATTGATGTATTTAAAATATTTGTGCGATGTTTTACATTAATGTATCTTGTGTTTTATATGTTTTCACGTTCAAGTGATTTTAATGAAGTATTGATGTAACTGTGGTTTCTTGTTATTGTAATAAATGTTCTAGAATGGTGTTTGTTGTTCTGGTAAAATTAGTCGAACTAGGCAGAAAATAAATTATTTCATTATTAAATCACCAATCATCACATTTTTGTTGTTTTAACCTTTTATTTTTTATTTTCCCGTACATTATATGGATTTCCTAGTTTTTTAATCTACTTGTTGAATGTGTTGTTCCTCTGTTTAGAGGAATCTTAACTTCAGACAAACATTTTCTTATCTGTAAAACATGTAATGCTTTAATTTTAATATCTATTGCATTTGTTTTTGATCATATCAGAATAACGCATTTAAACATCATTATTTTTATACATATTTGTTTATAAATTGGTGGAATTATATGGGACTCTTAAACACGGGACGTTTAAGGTCTGTAAAAGCAAATTGTGGTAAGCTAACGATCATACGAGCGTCATAGCAGAAACGCAGCTACTATCCGTGCACGAGCGTTTATATTGTAAATATATATATTTTTAATTATGTTGACACAATAAATGTCTCACCAACTTGGCATAGAATCCTAGCATACGTGCTTGTAAACATTACATACAATCCGGGCAAATGAATATGACACTCAAGATTTAGGCGGTAACGCTCTCATATCGTAAAAAAATATATTGTAGTTCTACTGTCTTCATTTAGCCATAATAGAAAAAAGGTCAGAAGGAATGCCTCATAATACAAAAACATTCCAAATTTATCCAGTTATTGAATGAGCTGTATTATTTTGAAGATAATAATTAATTTCGACCTAGGTGTCATATTAATCTGCCTGGGCATACTACATCTTTAGTATATTGGTACGGAGTATTGACCCTGATTGTACGTATCGTACGTATATTTTGTTTATACCATATATATATAATATACTATACAATTTACTTACATACAAACAACCGCGCCACGAAAACCACTAGGGTTTATGGGTGATTCGTCATACATTTCTTTCTGAAGAATTTTCAACACATTCTAATTTAAATAATTTATTTTGCTTATACGCGTTTTCTAGTTCGGATGGAATTTTATAAACTTAGGTATTATTTTCAGTTGTATTCTCAAAATTTGACACCTCGGATTTATTTATTAAGTGTTTGATAGTGTAGGTATCTCAATGGCTCCTTCGCACTATCTGCTGGGCAGTTACAAATTCAAAAATAAAATTATGAACGTCAATCAGCTTGGGCACATTTTTTATCTACCCAACATAAATTTTGCCCTCCATTCGCGAGAGAAATCGAACAGTTTACAACGAAATAAACTTTCTACAATCGCAAGTATAAATAATAATACAATGCAAATGTGATCAGCTGACAAAATTTTATACGACCACTCTGACCCCAAAAATGGATTTGATTCCATACTAACTTTAGTACAATAAAAAAAATGTTCTTTAAAAATATTGTTTCAAGTAAATTTTTAATGACAACCTATGTAATGATTGGATTTTTTTAATGACATTGTAGTGTTTTTTTTAATTAATGATGTCATCATAAACTTTGTTGCAATCATCGAGCGAGATATATGTACTAACGTACTAGAGAAGCTACGTAGAACATTCCATTTTTGATAATTTATCATTTTAGCCGCTGCAGCGCTGAAACGCAAAAATGCAGCGCTACATTTGCTACAAACGTGTATTTTTTTCAAAGATGTCTGCCCTATAGATATGGCAGGTACGGTACAGAATAGACAATGTAGGTATTTTACCTATGTGGTTTCAAAATAATAAAAAAAGACAAATTGCTTTTTGTTTGTTTACTTTAATAATTAAACGATGCGAGTTTAATTATCTTTTGTCTATTTGACTTGGTGTAAGTTTTTTTGACAAATATTAGACCATTTTTGTTTGGAGTTTATTAAGATTTAACAATAACTTGCAATTTATTTTCTATCCATCTTGATTAAATAACAATCTCTTAATTACAAAACAACATTCATTTAATGGTGTATTTTACTATTACGCTGCCTACGCCTATAATTAATAATAAACTCGTTTTCTAAGTTACTGAAACAAATTGAACCCTCTATTTATAAAACTACTAAACCGATTTTGATGAATACATATATGCAAGGAAAAACTTTCATGAAATATGGTACTTAAAAAAACAAAAATGTACAATTTGAATTTGGATTAGAAGTACCTATATTAATAAGAACAAGTTAGATAAATACAGTTTTCACTATCGGACTAACTTTGTCTTTAGTACCTAATTAGGTTTCTCTTTTCATCTCATAACATTTATATTCACTTAATATTCTCTGGACATTATATCAGTCAAACTAATCTACCTACGACCTATAGTCTATGAAATGATTTAAAATGGCGCGCGGCAGTTATATTGGTCGTATTTACATTTAAAACAGTGAAATTAGATTACTTACCGATGAAAAGTTATTCCTTTGCACTTTGCCGTGTTTCTTGAATTATTGCTACAATACCTCGACACACACCAAGGTATTTTTTAAAGATTTTCACAGTGTTTTTGATTTTTAATTGTCGGAAACACAAGGCCCGCCCGAAACAACTAGCAAGCGACTACCCCCGTATTCTTAAACATAACCTTATGAACGACCTTCACTCAAACTCATTGGAGGGCGCCTCAAGGAAGTCCTCGAACTTTCCTTGAAAACGATATTCTTATTTGGTTGCTTGAGCAAACTCCAATGAGGAACGTCATATGTTATAATAACAATTCTAAGCACAAAAAAATTAAATTACAAAAGGATAGAGTAAAAAATAAAATAAAGTAATGGATACTTAGGCAAAAGTGGCAAAAAACTGATTTATAACAACTTTGTTTCAATTCAAGGGCGCCTCAAGGTACCTCTCGACCAACCTTATAATTGACAGTTCGATACTCTACTCTAATGAGGAATCTCCTTAAGTCAAGGAAGCTAGTGACGACTAATCATACCAATAAGTTGGAGTAAGGTTGAGTCGAGTTTGAGCAAAGGTTTCACAATATGGGGGTAAGTGAGTTGCGGCACGTTGACCGCAGTTGAACGGGACGAAGTAAGGACGTGCGGTGTCTTCTCTAGTATACGTTAGTACATATATCTCGATGGTTGTAATATATTTAGACTGTCAAATCAACCTGTCAAAAGTTATTGCAATATTTGGTCTCGTTCTTTTACGTCAAATAAAGGTAAGACAACGGGACTAAACATATTTTAGTTATAGGCTTTTAATGAACATTTGAATATTTTTTTTTAATAAGTGGGTAAATCTATGCTCATAAAATGCAACTCACAACAGTCTTCACACAGGGTCTTCTCTACACATTCAACTATTTTTGGCATTGTATTAGACATAATAATGTGTTAGACTAAGAATAAATCTAATTTTAATAAATCTTAAAGTTGAACTTGTGTTTCTGTTATAATTTGTCCGTTTATTATCTCCATAGTATGTGGACATTAGTATTATAATATTTTATTGATACCTACATAATTAATCAAAGTCCGATACCTACCTACTTGGGTTGTATTATAAATCCTAGATATTCTAGGATGATAACCAGAAGTAACTCTTTGGTGTTTCAGGACGACACGGAGACTCACGAAGTTCCCCCACACTAGTGTTACCGATCAATAGGCCACTATCGATGCCGCAGTACTACTGATGATTTGCAATAGTATCGATAGTATTAATCATTGATAGTCGCTATGCTATAGATACTATCGATAGGTTTGGACTATCGATGGTTGTTTATATTTCGATAGTAATAAAGGTTAAATAGTAATTTAACAAGAGAATCTCGATAACCCCACATAGTTATACCAACCTATAATTGATAGGCTGTGCTGTGTGTGACACTAACTAACCCCCGTATTCTTAATAAGAAGTAACCGGGCACAGAATATACAGCCAAGAAATAATTAACCATAATTATAATAATCTCAAGGTAGAAAAGGTTTCGAATGCACAAATTATAAAATGGATACTTTTCGAATGGTCATAAAGGGCTCATATTCAGAGCCGTGAAACGTAAAACACATTATTTGGTGACTTTGACAGACTAAGAGATTCCAAAACTTATAATTTAAAGATCCATCATATCAATAGATACGTACCAATAGTAGACTGTCACGTTGATACGATGATTTATTGTTACTTTAGTACCATTCGATATAGTCGATCTTTATAGATATATTTAAATAAGTTATAAGCTATAGTTCTAAGGTGATTTAACAATATAACCTACTAGCTGTTTCCCGCAGCTCCACCTGCGTCAAAAAGTAGTCTATGTTTGACCACGGGACTTCAACTATATTCATACCAAATTTCATCAAAATCCGTCCAGCGGTTTGGCCGTGAAAGCGTAGCAGACAGACAGACAGACTTTCGCATTTATAATATTAGTATGGATATGGATTTACGTAATAAAATTTTACTAAATCTAATAAACATTCTTTGGTAATAATTTTTTTTCAATCAATAAACTGATTGTAGTTTTGTTGTTCTCAAAATTAGAAAAAAACCTTGTAATCTATAAAAAAGCTCAGCTATCAAATGCTTACAATCATCAAACTAGGTAATCAAGTGCCTTACAATCATCTCTAATAACAGGGCAGAAACCACAGATATATAAGACGTAAACAGACGGAAGGAACTTAGTGTTGCAAAAACACACACATGTATGTATGATGTTTACGATAATGCTCCCCATGATTTCAAGAAATGTGTGAATGTTGTGTGGAGTGCATGATCTGAGATCATTTATTTATACGGTATTCTACTCTATTATTATTTAGTATTCACCGATCCAACAACGTAGCTTACAAAATGGCGTCACGGCCAAAAATTTCCACGCTTTGCATAATATCTATGTGTGAGTGAATGTTGCTACAGGTTTAAAAAAGAGATATCGCCATATAGATCCGAATACGTGAGAAAAGGATAACAACAATTACTTGCTACTTAAGTATAACTATTAACTTATGTTCCGTCTGTTTACGTCTTAAATGTCTTTGGCAGAAACTAGTGTAGAGATGTCGCCCCCTGGGCTTAATATGGGTTTACGGTATAAATATAATTTGATGTAAAAATTATGGGTGTAATATGTCGAATTTTCAAGCGTTTTAGCAATACGGGAAATAACGATTATAGCATAAAGTTAAGGATCGATACGTATCGCACGCATCGCACATCTCTAGACACTTCGTTGGTTTGGTTTGCTTTTGATTGACGTGATTTTGAGTGACGTTTGGCTCACAAACTACATAGGGATACTACGTATCAGACGGACATGTCAGTACAAATTTTTTGTATCGTAAGGAGGCCGGCACTGATTGGCTGAGAATGAGACGAATTTATACCTAAGCATTTTGACAACTCCGTGAACGAGAAATTGAACGTAAAACCAATTGTCAAACGAAAATTTCATTTCACGCAGTAATTTTCATGTTACCTGTTTATAGGTATAATATTAAATTTTCTTTTTTTTAGCATATTCATAGCATATTAAATTAAGTCTTATTTCTGTGAATGGAGTCATGGAAAATTAAAACAAGTTTTAACATTAACGATTTATTTTTCAACTTTTTGTTATTTGTTACATAGGCTTTAATTTGAATTTCTGGCAATTGTAGACAGTCTAATAATGCCCGTACCTTTTAAAATTCTGTTTATTATATTACACCAATGAAATATAGATAACCTAATTGAAATATTTTCAAAATATTCAGGTACAAGACAGCCTTGGTGGTTATAGTCAAGAAAACCGCATGGATACATATATTTTACTAGGTTTTTTAAATTTCTGAAATTTTATCTTTAAGCGCGTTGTTTTCTAGGTATCCGTTGGTTTCCTCGACTATATACTCGAAATATCTTACAGCACTTTCAGTCGGATAAGTCAACTTTATCAATTTTATACTTTGAAACTCTCTTTTGCTAATCAATTTTAGTGTTGCGCTCTGTTGTGTAGAGGCTATTCTGACAATAGCTGCATTTTAATTTGGTATTTTTTTTTATGTCCCATATAACTGTTTATGCTTTCACATGTATACCTAGCCTTTCTCGGGCCGCTTGCACCTGAATATTATATATAAAATATCGTTTTTGCCGGGTTTAACATCCTCTTCATTTAAATTTTTTAATATGTGGGTCTTCTTCATTGATTTTTTTAAAATAAAGTTTGCACTTTAATTAATTGGTCACAATTATCATCTTCACAATTAAAAGAATCTGAGTGAAACTTTATGAATCCTGTCATTAATAAGGATTTAAATGTGCTTCCAAAAGTATGGCAATTTGGGTCATATATCTAAAATTATATGCCCTCACACGACTGACACAATATTCAATAGGGTCCGAATTAAAATAACGCGGACGCATAACTTTTATATTTTTTTAAAGCAATAATTGCCATATCCTTTGGTAACTTTTAATTGTGGTAATCCAATTTTTCAGAGAAGGTATTTTTTATAAATTTGATATTATTGATTGTTGATATGGCATCTCTCCAAAATTTATAGTGAATGGATTTTGCAGTCACGACTTTTCTTAATGATTTTCCTCCGCTTTTCTTGCTGTCAAGAGTAGAACCATTCACACTATCAAACAGGTAGTCGAAAATCCAACTGTTTCAGCTGTGTTCGACAGGGTTTTGCTAACAGGTCTGCCGTCCGAGTAATGAGCTGTAAACCCAAAAGTAATTCGTTACATTGACTTAGCCACTGCATACATACATGCAACACGAAATAAACACTCAAATCATGAAATCAGCCTAAGATCTCTATAAAGTTAGGTACTTACCCCCGTATTAAGAATAATTTGTTAAAGCAAATGTTAGCTAAAATATGTTTTGTCCCTTTTGCTAACAAATTATTCTTGAAACGAGGGTTAATATTTATATCTGGATTCTGGAGTGTGCTCTTTCTAATACAGAAAGAATATTCCAAATCAGTTCAAAATTGACGAAGAAAATCTAATTAAGTCGAATATAGAACTTCCCTTTTTTGGAAGTCGGTTAAGATAGGAGTTTTGGATTCCGGACCTCTATAGGAAAAAATTGAATCTTTGTAATGATCACTTTGTTATAAAAATTGTCTTGATATAATTGAGTTTTAATTCCGAGGATTCCGCTAACACCATCGAACTACCCCTAGGAGATCAAAAGAGTGCAGTTTCCCCTCAAAGTCTGCTTTGCCACGACTATTAATTAATCTCAAGGCCAAACTCTCAACATAGCATAACATAAGGGAAAATTGCTTTTCACATGGTCAGTTATATGTGGCTTTTTCCAGAATAAGCTGACGAAGCAGCCTAGTAATTCTATCACCGGAAAGGAAAACAAAAAATATTGTTTACAAAGAAATACTGCGCTAGGTATTACGTTGTAAATAATATTAAGTACTTTTCCTTTTTTTAAATGTATGACTCATATGACGAAACTTAATAAAAAATAAAATCGTTCGACTCACCGGTTTTTACTAATAAAAATCATTCGATTTTGAACGAAAATCATTCGACGATCTTATGATAACAAATAGTATTTCAGTTATTCACAATATTCGGCAGTGTAGGCTAATGCAAAAGATTTTTTTTCCCGAAAACAGTTTTTCCCCTGAAAAATTCAGCAAATACATAAGTACAAGATAACACCCTCACTTGGAAACTACAGGCCGGAGTTAAACACACTATTTTATTGATATTTTGTTTTTTCATTTTATAAACGAATACTTTTAGAATATATAAAACTAGCTTTTTCCCGCAGCTCCGCCTGCGTCAAAAAGTAGCCTACGTTTGACCCCGGGTCTTCAACCATATTCATACCAAATTTTTTTAACAGACAGACCTGTTACGCTTTCACGGCCAAACCGCTGCATAGACAGACAGACTTTCGCATTTATAATATTAGTATGGAAGTATGGATTACTAGCTTTACCGCGGCTTCGCTCGCGTTTAAACCTCCTTTGGGAAGATGATGTTTTTCCAGGACCAAAAGTATGTTACTCTTCATTCTTTCAACTAACTATATGCCGAAAATTAAGTCGATTGGTTGCTTAATTAGGGCGTGAAGGAAGGACAGACAAACATACAAACACACTTTCGCATTTATCTATACTATTATTAATATTATAAAGCTGAAGAGTTTGTTTGTTTGTTTGAACGCGCTAATTTCAGAAACCACTGTTACGATTTGAAAAATTATTTCAGTGTTGGATAGCCTATTTATCGAGGAAGGCTAATAGGCTAGGCCGAAGTCAAGACAGGCTGCTAGTAATATTATATAGTTAAAATAACCTAGTTTACTATACCGATTAAAAGTAGCTTCGGTATAGTAAAGGTTGCTGCCACTTTGTAACTCTAATTAAAAATACTAAAGCATAGTCTGCTATATCATTACTTCTTTCATCTGTATCCACGAAACCACAAATTCTATCTTCTTTCTTGAAATAAGTTAGTCCAGGTTCCAGTGACATTTCATCAAACATAACGGTGCCCAGTTTTTTACATTCCTTTCAATTGTTAACCTTTAAATGAAAATATCAAAAGCATTTTTACAGTTGAATACAAAACATAGGTCTATTTGAAGGTAATTGGTAGTTAAAGTAGAACCTACAATATCTACATAATAGGGCTAAGATATGATATGGCTTCAATAATGTATAGGTGTTCTACAATCATTCATCTAAAGTAATGTTTGATCTTAAAATAAGGAGCCCTATTTTTAAATGAATGACGTATGTACATATATATTATTACTGTTTTATTTTTATTGCTAGTCCTTTGAATAACTTGGTTGACTGGAAGAAATCCAAATCTGGAATAAGTCCGCCTTTGTGCACTTTCTTTTTCTTTTCTATAATTTTAATGTTTAATGTACATTAAAGAGTTTCTAACTAACAATACAAACAAAAATCCTTCGTTATCGAAACAAAAATCCTTCGTTATCGAAACAAAAATCCTTCGTTATTGAACAAAAAACCTTCGTTAACGAACGAAAATCATTCGATTTCGAACAAAATTTATTCAAGTCACCGATTTTGTGTAAATCACATTTTTCAAAAATAGCACTCATGGTCACAGAGTTTTGTTACATACCTCTTCTTTAATAACATGGAAAAGTTGAGTATTTATTCCAGTCCTTAAGTCTAATTCTGCAGTCATTTTCTTCAATGTAGTTCCAGAGGGCAAAATGAATATTTTTTGATGAATATGCCTTTGGGCTTTGTTTAAGAATGGACAAAGATATAAGTTTTTGTTGAAGTGTTCCTTTTAAACTTCTGCCTTTTTTGGATTTCGTGCACATATTACTTGCATATTAAAAAATTATTTGGTAATTCTATTCATGTTTTTTGTTTTATTTTCGAAATTGTTTTTCTTCGAAAAGTCCATTGCCCTTTTGGCCCTCTCCGAAAAAACTGTCTCTTGGATTTTTTGAATTCTTTAGATATTCTATGGCATTTCGGTGTCAGTTCGTTTACGTTTGGTGCAAATCTTTTTCTACATACTTTTTTAGGTTGTAATGTTTGGTTTTGTTTTGGTGCTAGTCCTGATATACTTAGAATAATAAAAATAATATTATAATTTAGAAGAAGTCCATCATATCTACTTATTTCCCGAAAAAAAATTGTTATTAATAATCGTTATTTTGGTCAGTCACTTTAAATTTAAAAGCCTAACTTGTAGTATTACCTGATACTACTTTCATCTTTAAAATAATAATAAAATCAAATAACTTTTTATAATTTTTGTGTGTTTCAAAAAAAATTACATATAAATAGCATATATTGTTAATTTATATTATTTTTCGCTTTCCATTAATGGATTCATTAAATATGAGTTATTTGAAGTATATAAAGTAATAAAATTAGCAATTATTGTTATTACCAATTAGTTCTTCATGTTGTAGCTGAGAAGGATATATTTCTTGCAACTTCGGTGCTTCAATATGGTCATCATTTTTAATATCTGTAAACAATAAATTTCTCTTATGTATTAACTGCGACTCGCCGGAACCCAGATTAACCCTTTGCTTAATTAAGCTTTGGTCCTCTGAGGTATGATAACAGCCAGAGTCGATTCGCATAGAAGAAGAATAAAGATCTTAAAAAAAGTCATCATGCTGACTATTAAAAACATTCGCAGTATGAATAACTTGCAAGTCTGTTCGTCTTACTTTAAAAAGTATAGTTTAAACAAGCATTATTTTGTTCAGTATAAAATTTAGAAGCATAACATGTGGTTTTCATTACCTGATGCTTATTTCATTTGTGGTAATTGAGGCAGACTAAAATTTGCAGATACTCCTAAATTAGTGGTATCTGAAAAATAATACAATTAAACTTCATTTTCATATTGTAATGAAGAAAATCATGGTTTTATGGAGGCATTCTTTAAATTTTTATTATTAGTCGTATCGTTATTGCCTAATTAACAGTATAACAACTTTTTAATATATTTTTTAATTATTTGAACATAAAAAACACGACTGACTGCTATACAATTCATACTTTTTTCGTACAATCATAAACTGAATTTTATAATATTTTTTTTGTCACACAAATACATTAAAACGTATAACTTATATACATTTTTAAAATCTCCTTTTAAAGCTCTTCATTTTTCTTTTCACTTTCATACCCTTCCACTCGATTAGGTTACTCAAATTTTTTTTTTCGAGTCTGTCTTTTATTGCGTATATAGTCCGCCATTTTGTTTTTATGATGACGTCACAGACCCCATCACACTCAGAAGAAAGCAAGGAATCTAAAGACACCTCATACGTCTTTATCTGATAAGCCGTCCTTGACTTATGGTGGAATAAAGAATCTCACATACATGCAAAAATACATGAATGCTAAAATAACGTCTATTCATTATTTTCGTCAGTTACAAATAAATTAAAAGCATCTTATTCTCTAAGCGTGTTTCCTTGTTGCATTATCAACTTACTCTTCGCTTTAAGTCATGATCCTACATTTGGCTGCACTGGTTATTACTATGGTGTGACTGCTATCTGACCTCCGTAACCCTTATTTACAGGGAAACCAGACCAAGAGTCAGTTACTATTAAATTAGAAGCACATCATATTTTGTATGTAGTCTTACCTGATACTATTTCCGAGTGTGCTAATTGAGGACAACCAGAATTTGTAGAGACTTCTAAATTAGTGGTATCTGAAAAAGAAAATTAAATAAACTTTAATTTCATATTTATTTTTTACTAGCTTTTTCCCGCAGCTCCGCCTGCGTCAAAAAGTAGCCTATGTTTGACCCCAGGTCTTCAACTATATTCATACCAAATTTCATCAAAATCCGTTCAGCGGTTTGGCCATGAAAGCGTAACAGACAGACAGACAGACGAACAGACAGACAGACAGACGGAAATACAGACAGAAAGATAGACAGACAGACAGACAGACTTTCGCATTTATAATATTAGTATGGATATATTTCCAAAATAGATAATATAATAGCATATATTGTTAATCTAAATTAATATTCACTTTGTATTAACTAAATTAATAATTAAATTAGTAATTTAAAGTATATTAAGTTATATTATTAGCAATTATTACTAAGTAGTTTTTCATGTTGTAGCGGAGAAGTATATACTTTTTTAAACTTCGGTTATTCAGAACAAATATTATGTCACTTTTGAGTGCATAATTATGGTCATTAGTTTTAATATCTGAAAATAAAATTAGTCATCAAACTGTCTAATAAAAACATACATTTTTATAAATCAGTACATTTTCGAAATATATCATACCATAGCATAATCTAGTTCATCCACATTATTATTCTCAATATATGAGCGGACTTAATAAATAAGAATTCTCTTTATGTATGTATGTAAACTAAGTTATTTTGTAACATATTGTATAATAATAGGATCATGTAGAATAGTTCTCTTACATTTTTTTCATTTTTAATGGCTTAATATATACTAGTCATAATCATAAGAGCAGTTTTGCCGTAAGTAACCAAGTTATAAATAGGCTTTGATTTTAGTATACGAAAAGTAATGACTCTTTAGTTAAGTGTATAAAAGTTCTCATTATCATCAGCTTTATTTAACCTACCGCTGGGCATAAGCCTCTCCCTTTCTGCGGCAACCATCTCTGTTCTAGGACGGTTGGGGTAGCCATCATTTAAAAGTTGATTCTTACCCGTTGGTTTTAAATTTTCCGCGAAGAAGCATATAATTTCCTCATCTTTGATGACTTCCAGTTAGTAATGTCTTGAAGGGGGCTCTTAAGGGCTAAATTGTTTTCAACATGATCGGTCTTTTCTGTAAAAAAATATATTATGATATTATTACCATACTAAAGTAATTGTTGGTCTTCCTAATAAATAAATATATATTTTATTTAGTTTATGAACAAAATAGAATATACAGTGTGTGACTGTGTTGTAACTGCTACAGTATCAATTTATTTATATAACTTAACAAAGAGCCCCATTTTAATTATTTTTCAATGAATAAGATTTGGATTACCCATTAAAAATTCCTTTTCCTGTGGAGTCTCATTTTTCTGTGAAGAGCTATATTCATTGCAGATTGTTTTAAAATAGGTGTGATTTATGTGGTTTCTTGAATTAACGTAAGTGTGGTCATCAGGTACTTTATTTTCTGAAGTCCATGCTGAAAATCAAAAATTTAAGAACAATCAAATAAAGTTGTTAATAAAATGAAAAACGTTTAAGTTATAAAATGTATGACAACCGTTCTTATAAAAGCTATTGTTGGTGAAATTAGTGACTATGTAATTAAAAATATCTTTAATGTCATTCTTTTTCCCGTTGCGTCCAATGGGAAGTGCCTTGAAGCCCCGTGTTCACTTTTTCATATATCAATATAATATTATAGTACTTAATTAAATATATATTAAAATAGAAAAACAACTGCATACCTTTAATAGTTTATTTGCATGGTAGGCCACTGTTAATTTCTTCTGAGGTAAAAAGAGTCGGGAAGGCGTTAAGACTTCAAGCGTGGATATTTTTCATAAAATCTCTTTTCAAAATGTTTGTGGCAAATGTAAAATTCATATTTACCTAAATCTAAAATAACAAACTTATTAGCTGTAAGTGAATCCAGCCATATCTTTCTTTGTTTTTGTCTAGTTGAAAATTTGTGCATGTAAAAGCCTTCATTTCATTTGCTCTGACAAGCAGGAATACAGCATGTCTTATTCATTTTAGGTATAACCATCTATTATTTATTACACTAATAAATTAAAAAATAACTATATACAACTAGTCGAAAGTAGTCCACTTCACACGAACCCACTTTTGTTGTTAAAAGCAAAAGTTAGGTATGTCTAGGAAAGAGAAAATTATAAATGAACGTTCTTTGGCATATTAACACAATAAACAAAACTTCGACAAACAATCTAAGTTAAAACAAACGAAATAAAATAACTTTAAGATGCGCAAACAAATGAACGTGCAAATTCCTAAGAAAACTCAAGATGGAGGACGCCGTGGACGGAGGGAAAGGGTGGGCGGGAGTTGCAGACAACTTCAAAATGACTAATGAAGTAAATCGTTTCAATTCATTCGTTCAATTTCCTTACGAACCGAATATCTATAGGAAAGATTACCAGCCGTGGTTTGGCTCGAAAGTTGAATGAATTCAAATATTGCATTTTATTGCGAATGTAATATATAATTATTTTAACCTTATAATAATTAGTTGTGATTATTGACGATGCTAACTTATTAAAGTGTTTATATTGTCAAACCCAATCGTTAAAATAATAAACCGGTAAGAACATAATATTTCTAACCTTCTTACACATGTTTCTAAAAATGCTTCTATTTGTAGTTTTCAGTGAGATTTATTTGTTTATTATTAAAGAAACATTTAAAAGAGACTGTTAATTAAATGCATTAAAACAGTCTTAGAATAATGACCGCAGGTTCAGAAATTATGAGACGAATTATTGGAAAGATTAATTTGTTATGCAATAATTTCCGTATAGGACACATAATTACTCAAACTTCGCCCACGTACCATTACTTGCATCCAGTTACATTAACGAAAGCAAATTATATCAATGACCTTTAAAAGAAACACGTCTGATTCATACATATGTGTAATACATATTCAGTTTTAATCAGTTTAGTCTTTGCTAAGAATCTGAAATCTTAAAATATTCACAATTTTTGAAAGATAACAGAATCTGTTCCTTGTGCTTGTCTAATCCTTCCAAAACCAGTTCATATAGATGCAGAAACAAACAGAGTACAAAAGATTAATTTAAGGTCCTTGATTTCCAAAAATAGGCATGACGAATAATTTTCGATTTCATGTTTAAATGAAAGACCTCACTATAATAGGCACAATGGTTAAAAAAACACGTCGATAAAACTTAAACTAAGTGAGATATGACGAAGTTAAATTTACATGCATTTTGGACAATACCAAACGCTCCATAATAATATATACCTAGCGGTGACGTCACGTTTAGGTGATTTACAAGGATGAGACTAAAATTTCATCAAGAACTATTTGAAAAACCAACACATACATTGTTAACACCGGACGTTTGTCCACAATGTGAAATTGATTTGTCAGATATATAATACCGTGGTGTTGAAAGGGTTAAACATATGCCCCACAGATTTAAACAAATGTAATTATTATATTCACTTTCCCGTTTCATGCAGATGGCTTTGATGTTATTTATTTTACTTACAGGATTTATGTTTCTAACCTTAAAACATAATATGTTGGCCAAATTCAATTATTCTCATTTTGGTTCCATCATGGCCAGGTACTACTTATCTGTTTTACCTTGGTAATTTCTTTACTAATCAACTATATATTCAAACAATTACTTAATACAACAATATAAAATAACTTGCAAAACTTAGAATTTTTGCCAACATGTTAACTACTTGCCTACTATAATATATTTTATTTATGTACACTTAACTCCACTAAACTTGCAGGCCATGTCACACATTAACGACCTAATAGGTGTAGTGAGGGGGCTGCGAATGGTGATAGAAGCGGGAGTGAAACTCCAGCAAGAAAGTTCTAGGGTAATATGGAATAACTCCAATGTAATATCACTATTAAAAACCTGCCCGACTAACCCACTCACCGCTTTCAAACCAAGCTCGACATCGCCTGATGATTTTGTTGAACGGGCAAAAGTGGTCGTACACGGCTTTAGACAATATGCTACAATGCATGTACCTAATTTGGAACTTAATTCAGAGTCAAATATGGAGCATAGTAGAGGAAAAATAGAGATGGATGCAGAAATGAGGGACGAGATTGAAGAGCTCAACAGGGAGTTCGCTAAGACATTTGAGAGTTTGAAGAAGTCACAGGAAGTGAAATCGGCGCAACCTAATGTGGAGTTTGTTGATCCCTTGGGAAAGCTGGAGCCTTCAGCAAGTCCGAAAAAGCCATTACCTGTGAGTGGGACACCACATCAGGCGCCTTCAAGTACATCAGCCCCAGTCAATGTTGCTGGTGTTTCTAAGCCAGTTGCCAAAAAGAAAATTAGAGTTTCTGTAAGTAAATTAACTTATCTTACTACTACTACAAATAAAGTTAAAAAGAGCATTGGAGCGGAATGGGTCAATAATTTATTTTAGATTTGGGCTACTATGGATATATAAATGAAATTTATTTATTTATTTATAGGAAGACAAACAGCAGATAATATCTACCATATTAAAAGACAATAACAACATTGACATATTAATATTGTCAACTAGCTAGAAAAATTATTTTATTCAAATGTCCATTACTTCGGCATATTTAAATAATAAAAATTCACTCTTAATACCTGAACAGTTATCAGGATTAAAATCATGCCATGGCCCAAGATCCTCATCATTTCAGCCGCAGTCAGCCCACTGCTGGACATAGGCCTCACCTAGTGATTTGCCTTCTTCTGTGCCCACATTTCTATTTCCTTTTTTTTCATGGGTTGACATCCCTATTTGGGATACGTCCTCCTTTTGTTGTACGCTGTATTCGATCACTATGTTCTTTGTGTACAATAAAGATTTTTACATACATACAAGGAAGAGTTCAAGTTATGTTTCTTCACAGCTAAGTGAGAACTCAAAAGCCCGAGTGGTGCCGTCATCTCGCCTCGGCAGGATGTTATCGTTCGGATCCCTGGCAGCCGGGCTGGGGGTTGGCACCGTGGCGCAGTACGCTCGCAACACGCTGCAGTCGGTGTCTGGCCGTGTTGATGATTCTGCCAACGCTTTCCTTTCACCTGCCAATGCTGAGAGGATCGTGGATACGCTGTGCAAAGTCAGAGGTTGGTAGTACAGGTTATTCCTTTTCTAGTCTAGTGTGGGGTTCGCAAAAGGCTGAATCAATAATGAAAAAAATATGAATGAATCAATGAATCAACCTCACTGCATTGTAATCACAGAAAATATAACCATAACAATAAAAATTCCATTGTTATTAACCAAATCCGGTTTTTTATCACTTGACGGTTAAGATAAACTGTTTGGTAGTTTCTAGGTATCCTGCAATCAGCCTTCCTGGCTATGAGCAGGTTTTTCGCAAGTGAGATTTCAATTTAATTTATAATATTCATATCCTCGTCTTGTTTGATGTAAGGTATCGAATCGACTCTTTTATTTATTTATTACTAGCTTTTTCCCGCAGCCACGCCTCCGTCAAAAAGTAGTAGTAATAGTAAGCATATCTTTGACCCCGGGTCTTCAACTATATTCATACAAAATTTCATCAAAATGCGTTCAGCGGTTTGGCCGTGAAAGTGTACCAGACAGAAAGACAGACTTTCGCATTTATAATATTAGGATGGATTATCATATAAAAGATCTTACAAAACAGTAGGTATTAACTTAGCATAGCGAAACCACTAAGGCTTAAAATTATACAAAGAATTATGTTTACGTCAAATAATGTACAAGATTTACTCAAATGACAATACACAGTCCTGTAGCCAAACATTTGCAACACCTAGGTTAGGTACAAAAAAAAAGGAGATAAAGTAAAAAAATAATTTTTACCAGTCAGTAGTGTTAACTGTATTAATTCAAAAATTACAGCATAATTTTGGCTTTGATAAATAAGTGGAACAAAATTGCTAATTCAATTTGACAGGGGCGGCCTTAAAACTCGGTCAACTGCTTAGCATACAAGACGACACGATGATATCTCCGGAACTCCAGCGTATCTTCGAACGAGTCCGTCAGTCGGCGGACTTCATGCCCTCGTGGCAGGTGGAGAAGGTGATGACGTCACAACTCGGCCCCGACTGGAGGACTAAAGTGCAGCATTTCGAAGACAAACCGTTCGCGGCTGCTTCTATTGGTGAATATTTCTGTTCACTTGTTGAAATCACAGACTTAAAAAATACAGACAGTGGTATGAATTATAACTATGTACTCTTTTGTTATTTTACCTGTATAGAAATATATTGAATTTGAATTTGACGGATTGTCGTTGAATCAACTGTGAAACTTGAAAATAGTCTCCTATTTATTGTGTCGCCGCGATACGTAAATATGATTGGCGCAGGTGTCGCTGAGTTTGTGTGAGTGAGTGAGATTATTGGTGTATTTGTGTGAGTGAACTTGTAGTGAAACACACGCAAGTTGGTTTGACACTGATTAATTTAGATATCCACATAAATGTTTATAAAACTAATATCATAATGCACCAACACAACAATTTTCTTTAAAAAAAAATAAATGATAAAAGAAGGAACAATTATTTGTTTTTACAAATTTATAAAGCATTTAAAGGGTTACATTGGTGTGGTATGATAAAAGTTTTACACTAATATCTTAGCGTACCAATACACAACACTCCTAATAAAAAAAACATGTTTCACAGGCCAAGTCCACTTAGCAGTATTACACAATGGTCAGGAGGTGGCCATGAAAGTGCAGTACCCCGGTGTTGCTAAGGGAATCAACAGCGACATTGATAATCTAGTTGGAGTCATGAAGGTATTGTTAGCATCTACAAGCTATATATGACTTTAGAAGCCCGACTTAGGTTTTTGGGGTTTACACAAAGGGTAAAACGGACTATTACTAACACTTGACTGTCTGTCCGTCTTTCGCCAGGCTGTATCTCATGAATTGTGATAGTTAGACAGTTTAAACTTTCACAGATTATACATATGTATAACACATATGTGTTGCCGCTTGAACAACAAAAAACAAAATAAAATAAATATTCGATCCGATGTCGTTCTTGCATGTCAGTATTGACATAATATGTGATACCTTATTGTACCTTATAAATTTAAGATCTTAATTGAAACTATCTACAATGTTTGTTGTAAATAAAGTTTCATTCGTTCATATTTAAGGGGGCAACAACAGATATGATTTTTTGCTGTTTTTATACATGGTACGGAACGAACCTACGTGCGTGCGTCTGACGCGCACTTTACCTGTTGTATTGATAAAAGCAATCTCTCTTTGTCATTCCTGCACCCTAGTGCAGGATAAATAAATTTAAACTTAATCATGTCTTTCAGGTGTGGAATATATTCCCAAAAGGCATGTTCATAGACAACATAGTGGAGGTGGCAAAGAAGGAGCTGTCATGGGAGGTGGACTATTTACGTGAGGCAGAGTGTACGCGGAAGTTCAAACGATTGCTTGCGCCGTATCCTGAGTACTTCGTCCCTGATGTTATAGGTAAGTTGTACAGTGCGCAACATGGAAAAGTATACCAAGGAGAAAGGTGGTGTTAATTGGTGTACTTTTCTATATTTTCAGAGTTAACACATTCATTGACAATTAATTATGACAATGCATTTTCAATTGTTTACGACGCACATGTGCGTTTCCTAGCTTTCCGGCACTGAACGTGTTAAGCAGTTTCTGGGTACTGCAGAATATTGAGGGCAAAAGGTAAATGGGAGCTTTTCTTGATGAGTTAATTTTATGTATAATAGATAGACATATGTAAATATCTTATTTTAATTTCAGGCACAATGTATATTGTTTTTATGAATAAAGGAACTATTATCTATGGCCCACCAAGGTATAGTCAACTGTAGAATTCGATAGACTTGTCAATGCGTGGTTGACATACGATTGGAATGATCGCTATTAGTGGCATATCTATCTTGAGCTCTTCCATGCTTCGCATGCATGTGAACCTGTTGGTCGCGACTATCACAACAAAGCAGTCGTTAAATCGTAGCAGAGGCCTTTCATCTTAGTATTGGCTACCAACACCCGGGCCATGGTCATCATCACTCTGTACTGATTTTCCTAATAAAAATAAATTATTGTGATAATAAATAATCCGTCCTTTCCGGGACCATGACTCCAGCGTACTCTGGCGCATGTTGAGAATGGGAAAAGCTCAATATTTAATTAATAGAGTAATTTATTGTATTGTCGTCGAGTCGTGTTTTTACCCGACTGCGCAAGAAGGGTTTATTTATTTATTTATAAATCTTTATTGTACCACAAGTAAAAAAAAAATAATACTTTTACAATTGGCGGACTTAATGCTAAAAGCATTCTCTCCCAGTCAACCATTAGGAAAAACAGAAAAGTTATGTGCGGCGCGAATTATAGGGTTTATTATATATTAGGGTTATATTTTTCGAAAGTATGTATGTAGGTATATATATATATATATATATATATATAATTGTTTGGCACGCTCTGTTGCCTGAACAGCTCGATGGGGTTTAGCTTGAGTTGAGAGGTGTCGTTAGATTTGTATATTTTACTGTGAGATCGACGCTGGGTATATCAAAATAAAAAAGAAACGAAACGGCCGATTTTTCTGGGATTTATCATTTCCAAATTACACAGAACAGCAGTTGGGTATATTAGTTTTTTTTTTCAAATTAAAGTTAACTTGTTAATTTTAAATCATTAGCTTGCTGGATGTACTTGTTCCAGACGAACTCTGCGCCTCAGAAGTGATAACAACAGAGCTAATAGACGGAATGCCTCTGGACAAATTCTTCGAAGCGCCATTAGACACTCGCGTGGACATCGCTTCGAAGATAATGCAGCTGTGTCTGAGGGAAATGTTCGTGTTGCGGTGCATGCAGACCGACCCCAATTGGGCGAATTTCTTCTATAACCCTAGTACCAAACAGGTAAGGAATAGGCATGACGAATAAACTTCGATTTCATGTTTAAATGACCAAGAAGACCTCACTATTAAAGGGAAACATAAAAATTAAATTAACTGAGATATGAAGTTCAAACACTCTTAATGGAACCGATACGATGTCGTCACGCCTATGTAATTTACAAGGGTAAGACTAAACTTGTTCGACAACTACCTTAAATATTGTGTTTATGTTAATAGTTCCTAAAGGAAAGTTTAGTTTTTTTTTTAATCTGTTATACTACCTGTTTTCCACAGCTTCGCTTGTGTCAAAAACGGGTCTTTAACTATATTCATACCAAATTTTATCAAAATCCGTTCAGCGGTTTGACCGTGAAAGCGTAACAGACAGGCAGACTTTCGCACTTATAATATTAGAATGGAAGTATGGATTTTTTTAAAGTAATTTTATTTTTACAAAAGGAACTTTCCCATCCATTATAAAATTGTTAAAAAAAAATCGCCTGTGCAAAATTTCAAAGTGAAAGTTTGAACAACAAATTTAAATACAAGTATGCTATCATGCAATCGCATTTCACAAACAAATTCTTTATACGGTTTTGAGAATTGTTTTAATTTTTTTTATTTCCCTTATTCCCAGGTGGTCCTTCTAGATTTCGGCGCGACTCGTGAGTACAGCAAAGCCTTCATGGACCAGTACATTGAGATCATAAAGGCGGCGGCCGACGGCGACCGCCAGGCCATACTCGAGAAGTCGAGGGAAATGAAGTTCCTCACTGGATACGAGTCTAAGGTGAGTTTGTATATGCATTTATACTAATTATAAAATTTTAGTTGTGGCTGGAAGACATTATTCAAAATATTGTATCGATATGTAATGTATTCTCATTATTATGCTAGCAATCATCATCAAATCTCTATTCTTTTTTTTGTTAAAATAGGTTATACAATACATTATCTTTATTATACTCGATGATCTATATCCCATCTTATCTTATATTTTTTTATTCTATATGATATATTATACTCGACGGGAACGAGTATTCCAAATTGAAACAAAGCTTCATCGCGAGTGGTATCACCGAATAATCTGACAAAGACGGCGTGAGGAGACGTGCTATATTGCTGAGTGCTCTCAGCGATGGCACTTTTCGACTGGCCAGCAATCTTGTTCTACCGGACGAGTTAGAAAAAAAAGGAGTTTGCTGAAATTGAAAATATTTTAACCGGTAATTTCACGCCAAAGCGTTGCGGATTCGCGGAACGTTACCATTTTTATGCAGCAGTACAACGGGAAGATGAGACTCACATACAATGGGCGGCCAGGTTGAGAGGACTCGCCGAACACTGTAACTTTAAACATTTGAAAGACACACTACTGGACAAATTTGTCATGGGAATGGTTCCCGGGCGCGAACGGGAGAAATTGTTTGCGCAGGATATCGGCGAGCTGACCCTGGTGAAGGCGGTAGACCTGGCAGAGAGCGTGCGGTGCGCGCGCGCGGGAGCGGCTGAAAAAGCAGGGGCCGATAATGTTCAGTGTGGTGTCGAGCAAACCACCTTTCGAAGGAGTGTCGGTTCGCGAGCTACAAGTGTTCGAAGTGTAAAGTCAAAGGGCATTTGCGTAAAATGTGTAAAAGTGTAAAAACTATGGAGGCGTAAATAATAAACAATTTCAGCCGGGGGACGAGATCCTATATAAAAAATATATAAATAAATTTAAATACTTATGGACTAAAGGAACTATTTTACGAAGAACTGGGAAAGTTACTTATTTAATCCAGGACCTAATTCACAGTTCAACTCCATTTAAGCGTCATAAAAATCAGCTACTTCCATTCAAAGGAGATTTTCAACCGGAAACAACAATTCAACCAGAGAAAATAGTAAATCCTTCACCTGACCGATCTGCGGTTGCGACACCTTTCTTACCATTTATTCCTGCGACAGAAAATAATATGCCTATAGAAGAAACTAGCCCCTTAGAATCGGGTCCACCAGCAAATACAGTAGATCTGCCATTCGAGGATGCTCAGGATTTGGTGCTCCCCACAGCTGGCTCGACAAGTACGATCGTAGCAGACCCGAGTATTTCAGTGAGGGGAGAGAAACAGAGAACGAAACAAATCCCACTTCCGCCTGGGCCAGCGGCGGCAGCGGCGCCAGCAGATCAGCAGCATATACAATTCCCGAGAGCCAAGTCAAAGCGTATACGTCCTCCCGTAGATTATAAACAGTATTTCTAAAGTAAAAAAAAATGGGTTTTTTGGGGGAGAAAGTGTTATATAGGTAGATTTAAGCTGTATTGTATTGTGGCCACCAACATTGAATAAAACGAGTCTGACTTAACTAGCCGGGTCTTTCACTTGTCTTCCTCATATTTATTAGTGGCGACGAGGAAGGGATACAAGATAATCTGGTCTTATCTTATAGAATATTCACAATGAAACAACCCCTTGGTAACACGTCATTTATTGTAATGCTTACATACAAAAATACGACTACCGCTTTATAATTGACTAGCTGTGCCCGCGACTTCGTCCGCGTGGAATAGTTATTTTGGGAATCATGGGCGAGTGCTCATCATGCGGCGCGTGTGAATTTTGTTTCAGAGTTATTTTAAAATTGTATTATCATATAAGATGTTTATTGAAATAAGGTGATGTCAAGACAATTTTGTTCACAGTTAAATACTCATAATCAATAACACATTTATTTGGATAAAGATTAATATTATTAGGTTGATACAACTCTGACAAATAATTTGTAATAATGCATTAATTTCGACCAAATTTGATTATCATAAAAACGGTTATTGTGAGTTAATCTTAAAAGATAGACATATACTGTCGCGGACATTTTTTTAGATAATTTAAAGAGGAATAATTCTTTAATACATATTTTTTGGGTATCTCGAACGGAATTTTCCCCGTTTTTTTCCACATTTTCGGCTGTTTTTTCGCTCCTTTAAGTCGCAACGTGATGTTATATAGCCTAAAGCCTTCCTCGATAAATGATCTATCCAACACAAAAATAATTTTTCAATTAGAACCAGTAGTTCCTGAGATTAGTGCGTTCAAACAAACAAACAAACTCTTCAGCTTTATAATATTATAATTGATATGCATACCCTACAGCCTACATTTGGGAAATCACAAAATTGAAATTACAACATTGTTATGAATAAAAGAACCTGACCTGTGGTACGTGGCCAACACCGTTAGATTTTTCAGACTGCCTAAAGGCATCTGACACAATCTATCGACTACCATATATCGATAGCAATCGGACCAATGATTTGACGTGCCTTCCGAAGCACGAGATAGAAAATGCCACTAAATGGCGACCAATCCTATACGGGTCGTGTCTCGCCTTCGTTTGTCACGCGCGTTCGCTACGGATACGCGCGCCGCACTCTGCTATCAGATATAACGAAAATATCAGAACATATTTTCCTGATGCATCTTCAGCATTTAGTAATTAGTAATTTTGAGGGTATTTTCAAATGTCTATTAGTATCAATAATATTTTTTCGTCCTACAGATAATGGAAGAAACTCACGTAGACACAGTCATGATAATGGGCGAAGTGTTCACTAGCGAAGGGTCCGGGGAATTCGACTTCGGCACACAGAAGACCACCAGACGCATCCAAGCATTAGTGCCCACCATCTTGAACCATAGACTATGCCCGCCACCAGAAGAGATCTATTCCTTGCACAGAAAGTTGTCAGGCGTCTTCTTGCTCTGTTCCAAAATGAAAGTCAAAATGAACTGCAGGGATATGTTCAATGACATTTATGTACAATACAAAAATGATAGCTTCAGCGAAAGATAGTAAATTTCAGAAGTAAATTGGTTTCAACGTCAGATGGCGCCACTTTGGCGGGGTAATTAAAATACTGTCATTCCATTTGTCTACGAATTCGCTTGTCATTTTGATCTTTATTTTAGTCATGACGAATAAACTCGAAATCTTAATGACGATTTTTCTCTCGTCTTAGCGCTTTTCCAGCTGGATCTACAACTCGTTGCCTCGGAGCCTAGCATCCAGTATTTATATAGTGCTACCATGCATTAATTGCGATGTACTTATCGGCTTTAAGAGTACTTATACAATGTCACAATATGCCATTATTACATAATAAGGTAGGTACTGATAATTAAAAAATATTTACTAGGAATTTTCGGAATTAACGACTGACATAGGAATAAAATATATTATAAGGCGAGATTAATATCTAATTGCTATACAGTTACTAAATCATTGTAGTGATTCGATTAATTATAAATTCATTCGATACAAAATATGCTAATATGATATTTTTTAAGGGTGCTCCCTTTTGCTAATGTGCCTTTTGGATAATACCACTTCGAACTGTTTGAATTACGATCTATGATAAAGGCATGTGTCCAGCTGAGGATTGCTCGCGTTTTAACTGACATGGATGATTGATTGAGGTATATTTTATGTGAAATCTGTGAAATAGTAAATGAACAAAGCCTTTTTTATGTATATTTAAAATAAAGCACAAATAACTTGTAATAAGTCGAAACGTAATAAAAACCTACCTCGTGCCAATAATAGTATTTAAAATGCACTAGCATAATAACTTAGATAGGTATTTTATTTTATAAACCATGACAGCAATTATTTCAACAATAAGAAGACTAAAAAACAATCTACCGTATATGAAAAATATTTATACAATTAAAAAATTGATCACTTCGCCATATTGCAGAGAGAAGTTTTCGAAGTTTCCTATCGCTCAACATAACTTATATGCCGTATGCCTTATACGCCGATAGAAAATCGGTTATAATGAATGAAAATCACAACTTTTTAAACAACCCAATCAGTTGTTTTATTGTGATGGAAAGGCAATTCAGCCAACTCAAACTACTGGGGAAATGAGCTATTTACGTTCCGAAAGTCTCAAGTAGTTAGTTGGATGGTTAGGAATAAATTGAAATGTATATATTTTTTTGCTTTGGTACATGTAATGATAATTTATGCGTTGGTTAACCGGTTGACGGCTCATTAGTTCGGATTTTGGAAATCAAACTTCCCTTGTTACGTTTTAACATTATACTAGTTGAATTTACTTGTAATTGCTTATTTTATTAACTTATAAATAGAGATTATGAATGAACTATAAATATAAAATTTTAAGTGTTTAAAAAAAACGAAGGGTATTTTGTAATAATTTAGATATAATAATTTTACGAATATAACTTATTAATTATGAAATAAAATCGTGGAGCATATTACTTAGTTGTTTTACTAAAACTGAAATTGATAACAGGCTGATTGCAAATTATGTGACCTACAATGACACTATAAATCTAAAATATATATTTGAAAAGTATTTCATTATTTTGTGTTATTATTCACTAATGAGAAAAATAACGAATTATATACAAAGAAAACAAGAAAGTTTGGGACGCTCATGTATTACTTTTGGACTATTGATTTGATTTTAGTCAATCTGATATCAATTGGGTATTCTACAAATTTTTATTTTTTCTTTCATATCAATATTTTTATTTCCAGAAACAGAATTATGAAAGAATTTTTGTAATCCGTTCAAAAATAAATAATTTATAAGCCTTTGAAATTCGGTGGAAGGGGAAACTGTCAAAAAACAAGAAAAGGATGCACTGTGTGAGCTGTGACGTCACTGCCACTCGGTTTCGTGCATACAAAAGAGATAGCAAGACGTCCCCACCACGCTCCCACTTTTCTTTTAGAGAAAACTTTAAAATCGAATTACGGCCTTAATTAACAACCAATTTTGTTGTTGTTTTCAGAATCAGTTACTTTTTAGTGTATATTTTGTTTAGTATAACAATATTAACCAAGTATGAATACAGTCAAGTAGACTATTATAGCCTGAAGTGCTTCTCTATTAGATAAGGGGGCTTACTATCATCTCTTATTGCTTAGAAAGCGAGATGGCGCTAGTGTGTAAGACGACATTTTGCTTACTCACTGATTTTGGATGGAAACTATTAATTAGCTTTGACTCGTATTATCATCATAAAATGTTTGTCTGGATAAAATTTCTGTAGAAATTTTAATTCTGTAAAAGTTAGCGTGAACCAACCTCACTCGTTTGAACCGAGCACTGGAGCACTTGTTATTGAAAAGTATGTACTTGTTTAGAAGTAAATGATTTTCATTCGACATAATCGGTGACTCGAATGAAAATCGTTCGACTCACCGATTTCCGGCAAGTCATACTTTCAAAAATAGGGCTTCTGTACGCGATTCAGGGATAAATAAAACACAGGGTATTTTAGAAAGTTTATTGCAGGTCGAAAAGGCATTGGGGAACATAAGCAACCATACATCGAACCTGTGACCAGCCGGTCGCAAAAACATAACGACTATGTTACTATACACCGGTTCCGTATTACATTGGTTAATAGGGAAAGTTTGAAATTGACTTTGCTATTCTAGCATTTTTTAAGATAACGTTATTTTTGATTAAATGTTGGTATAGTGTCACAATTATGCTATGGTGCATGCTTATGGTTTGGTGACTCGTGTTAATATACAAACGAATCGAACGAAACGAGTGAAATCACTACCTCTCACTCGTGCAATAAACGCAATTATAACGTGCGAGTGGGAGGGGAC
Organism: Euzophera pinguis; assembly: GCA_947363495.1. NCBI lineage: Eukaryota > Metazoa > Arthropoda > Insecta > Lepidoptera > Pyralidae > Euzophera > Euzophera pinguis. Next base: position 4,332,915 of record OX376154.1, read on the forward strand.
GACTTTCATCACTTACAATTATTATTATTTTCTGTTATTGAAGTATATATTTATGTATGTACTAGGTACAATATTAAATTATCGGTTCAATTTAGTGCGTTGTTAAACTACTTAAGTAAAATTTCTGAATAATAATAATGAATAGGATGTGTATGACAAAATGCCTTTTAGTAAGTAAAAAAATATATTTTTTTGCCTTCTTTCCATTCATTGATACGGAACCGTCTAATAGATTTAAGTTTCGTAGTCTAACTTAAGTCTTACAATATATAGTGTTAATATATCAGAGCACTATAATTTTCTATCCCTAGTGTCTCATCATGCTGAGATTAAGTTTATTGTTTATGGCAAAAACTACCTAAGAGTGTTTTAAACTGTTGTACTGAAGTACTTATGTTAGATATAGTTAAACTTCTACTAGAATCAGAATACTGATGGAAGTAGGTAGTAGGTATGGTGTAGATTTACTAAAAGTTCGATTCATTATGTTATGGTTTTCCAAGTCTCATTTAGGCAGTAGGTTTTACGAATCTATACTAATTAAATGCGGTAGATAATGTCCTAATTATTTTAATATACCACTACCCAAAGGTTGACTGGAAGAGATAGCTTAGACATAAGTGCCACGTAGGAACGCGAAGGCGGGTGCGGACGCGGAGACGTCGCGAGCTCGTGTTCACATAGCGTTTGCGCGAGTGTGACGTGTTGTCTGGGGTTGAAAACATAAAAATAATACAAACTCTTCTGTATTGACTATGATGAAAACGTGCTATCGATTCAAGCTACGCGTCCAAACAGGGGGCTTAGCCAAAGTTACAATTTGAAAATCGATAATGACATTAGTGTTCGCGATCTTTCGGAATTAGTATGAAAATCGACCACGTGATTTAGCGCAGCTAATGTCAATCGCATACATTTTTTGTTTTTAAATTTCGTTATCGTTTTCAAATTGTGACGTTGTCTACGGGCTCTGGTTGATTTAACTAACGTCGCTTGTGAGACGCGCGCTCCGTCGCTAGTTCAACGTAAACACATACAAACGTCTCACGCGTTTTACGAGTATATTGGCGCGAGTGAGCCGCGCGCGCCTGTCGCTTGCTTGCCCGCTACTGACCGCACGTGAACACTTGGATATTTCGTCATATGTTTGATATTTCGTGACCGAGCCCGCCACCGCGTCCGCGAGTCCTCGTGAGCAAGCACTAATTCCGCTTTTGCTCCATAGGTTTAAGTTGTTGTTTATTGTACCTATAAGATGATTTTCTGTATGTGGGCAAGAAAGATATTTTGTATTGTAATATTTAAAATTTTGTATCCCAAAAATAAAACAGTAATATTTAATTATTTACGTATTTATTATTATTTTTTAATACTTACTTTGCTTAATCTCAGCAGTCAGCCTAGGCCCTACCTCAGTTCCTCTATGTAAAGCAACACTTAGGTATCATTACAGATATAATGTAGGTATGCAGATATCACATACAAAGTAGTTTGTATAAGTCAACAGTCAACTTCTGTGCAAGTTTTAATACAGTGATGAATTTTACAGAGTGCTACAAACCTCTTCATTACATAAATATATTACTACGATATTTTTACTAAAACATTGAATACTAGATTTTAATTGAAACTACATAAATTGTTTTATTTGCAAATTATGTATTATCTTCGCTCAGATTAGAAATCTTGCACTTATGAAATGTTGTCATTTTACTAACTTAAGTAACAATAGAGTAACAGATAACTTAATATTTTCGATAGAATATGTATCTAAATTAAATAAAATGATATTTACGATATGCTTTTTATGTCAACAATGTTAACTATGAACTTTCTATGAACAATGTATTATTATTAATAATTTATGTTAGATTTGTATTTAAAAAGTTTTAATGAAAAAGATAAATATAATCATTCGTTGCAGAAATGGAGTCATATTTTGAACACATAGTAATAATTTAAGAATTTAATACTCGCACTTATTTTTCTGAGCTTAGTTTAAAAAGTTAGAATATGTTTTCATAAGCAGCCACTATGTTATCCATTTGAGTGCTATAGACATAGGTTTCCCTTATACAGGATGACTAATTAAACACCAGTTAAATTTCACAGTGTGTGTGTGTGTGTGAAACTAGATCCTTGTCAATAAAATAAGTGGAAACCGAGAAAAACTTCGACCTCCATTACAAATCTAGTAAACAGCTGACAGAAATAAGGATTGAATGTCAAAAAAAATTTCTTAATTTTCTGAATGTAGTCTAGAATCTCGTACTAAACACACTGTGAAAATTGGTCTGGTGTTTACAAAAACAACCTGTATAGAATAGACTGAGGCAGTTTCTCGTAATCAATACATAAATCTGTAAATGTCTGTTGTCTTTACACATTTTAGTTACTGAACTATTAAAATTAGCGCAGAAACATATTGGGGCTCTGGAAAGGCAGTCCGGAAAAAGTCTATGACATTATGTTAGTGTAGTCCTCTCCTCCATCCATGACTTAAAAAAAGTCCATTACTTTTAAAACATGGCATCTTTTTGGCGCTCAAATAGTTAATTTTTCCTGACTATCAGTTTAACTAGAGTAGTAACAGAATAATAAATACCCACACATACTTAATAACAAAGGTAAATAATGTTCACGTCTAATAAAGGTGTTAGGTACTTGCATTTGACACTACTGCCTTTTCGAAGGTCGACAAAAATTCGCTAGAGGCGCTAGTAGCGCCGTGGTCCAGTGGTTAAGGGGTTAGCCTTCGATGGGTTCGATTCCCACGGGAAGCATACTTTTTTAATTGTCTGGTAATAATAAAAGATGATTCCGTGTTCGGAAGGCACGTTAAGCCATTGGATCCGGATGCCATCTGGTGGTCGTTAAAGGAACCAAGTTAGAAGCCGAGAATCCGGTTCTGAACAACTCTGACACCAGGGTGTACATGGTCGATTCACAATGTAACCTACACGAAATGAAGATTACATTTCAATTTTAAGTCCATGCTCTAGTGCTGCCCCTAGCGAATTTAAAACCTTAGAGAAAAATGGCGAATATAACACGGTATTGTGCGCGTGTCGTGATTGGCCACGGTGGAGTAGCTAAATGTACTGGCATACATACGACCTTACAAAATTAATAGAAAAATCACGAAAATAGAGATGACCTGTTATGGTCTATGGCGTACCCTCTTTTCTATCTTAGATTATGATATCTACCTAGCGAAGGGTTCATACAAATTTGGACCATCTCCTTTCAGTAAATAAAACTGAACAATAAGTATATGACAAATGGAAAAATAATCGATTTTGCAAATGCGTCAATATGTTTATTGCTCAGTTCAATTTACTATAATTTTGCAATATATATTTTAATATGACTATGTTAGTAACAATCTTTGGTAGAAATAAGAGAATGTTGTGATACACAAGAAATTTGTACATAAAAGTGGAAACCATGGTTCTGAGAAGGGAGTAACACCCTGTATGGTCTAAACCTACGGTCATTGAAACTTACCGCGTTATTGTGTAGTAAATTTCAATGAACTAATAATACAACGCATTTATTCATGTTGGCTTGAGAAATATGTATGTTTTTAAATTATAAAAATCATATAAATTCGATCATTTGAAAAATATAAATATGAAAATCAGGCGTATTCAAAACTTGACCAAGAAGGTAGAAATATTATATTTTTTATTATTATTATTTTTTAAGTGAGGCGCAATTTGATTAAGTTGACCTTTTTCATAGATTACGATTTTAATTTTTACAAAGTTTAATTATATATTGTTTTTATTTCTTTTATTCTTATGTCAAATAGGCACTTTAAGTTGGTCTTATGCCTAATTCCACAAACGATTTATTGAAAACAGTCCATAACTTAATTAATATAATTTGATTTTTAATTCAAAAAGTGAGAATATAAGAAAGAGTGTAATATTTAAGTATCAGTGTCCAATTAGGAGGCGATTGTTAATCTCTAATACTGTTTGGTAGAATTAAAAGTATTGTCATATTTATTGCTTTGTTAACACCTACTTATAAATAGTTTGAGTACGCATTTTTGACCAAATGTTTTGACTAACAAAATATTTAAGCAAAACAATTTACAATTCTCAAGCCAAGCATGATTTCCTATCTCTTATATGCCTTCTAGATAACAGGTACTAGGTCGTGTCCAATAATGTCTAGTATAAAGTATTATTTGCTAGGTATATACAAAACATCTACATATATATGACCGTTTCTCGCCGCGTACCGCAAGTCTTCATTCAGAAAGACCGAGATTAAAATTAATAAAAATATACAAAAATAGCAAAGAAATTAGTGTTGTTGTATTATCATTATAAAAATATAGGATCGAGCACAATCATAGTATTTTATTTCATTAATATTAAAATGTATAAAGTGTCTTTGGTGCAACGTCTGCTAAAAAAATGGTTGACTAGAGTTCACCTGGAGTACTATTTTTGACTAATATGACACATTCAAAACTACAAAAAAAAAATTCGTTCGTTTTCGAACCATTTTTGTTATACTTAATCGGCGAGCCCAACGATTTTCATTCGATAGATCAATCAACAATCAACAAAATCAAAAAGAGCATGCATTCCAGCTATCTTAGGGCCACACGTTGCACCAAACACTTTTATAATAGACGCATCGCTTAGATTAATAATTAATCTAAGAATATACGTTAGTCAGAGCAGAGCCATCTGAATAGCTCTACAGCTTCGTGGTATCGTTTCAATGTAACGTTAACTCGCGTTAAGCAACATAGGGCGTGGTGATAAATGAGATTGGTAACCGCGTGTGGCGTATGTTATCATGAGCTCGACCGTGCTTCAAAAGGCACAAAGATGCCTTTAACTTGAAAAGTCTAACGCCTTTGTTGGCTTACGTGTCCGATAAGCAAATAAGGACACTTTTATTAACATAATTTTATCCCGTTTATTGAATACAGACAAGACTTACTGTAATAAAAGTAACATGGATTAATACCATTTGTAAGGTATCCAGGAAACCGTTACACGGGAAATAAAACATGCTTGTCATGGTTGTGAAAATAAAGGACAAAAAAGGTTTAGCACATAACAACGACTCCACACCACTTTATCTTACAGTATGATATTCAAATGTGAACTTTATGTCTTAATATTTCGAATGTGCTTTTCAATGTTATGTTCAAGGAAGTTCAGCTATCTACCCACTTTCACGGCATAATTCACATTTCAATGATATACTTTGAGTTCTTAAATCAACAATATTATCAGAATTAGATTGCCACATAGCCATAAAACAAGTAAGATAGACAAGGAGACTACGTACTTAGTTTTCAATAAGATTTAAGCATGGTCTATGCATACGCAAAGTTACTATTAATAGTAGGCACCTACTACATCGTTACCATAATCTAGTTTTAGTAACAAAGTATTAAAAGTAGTAATATTAACCTACATCAACATTGATTAAAAAAATGTTTAAATATTTCCTAAATGGTCGAAATAGTCAGATAATTCTAGCAACTAGATAATATATGAAGACGATTACGACTAGCTTTATTAAATCTGCGGATAACCGCGTGGGGCGAATACCATCGCGCATTCAACTCTTGTTTTTGTATATTCGCATTGCAAAATGTAATTGAGTAGAAATCGCAGAGCAGAGAAACGGTCAGACGGGGTCGATCATAAACAGCAGTCAGGGGTTAACGTCGATTTGGAATTAAGATGGACTTCTGATCAAAAGTGATCATGGCCGGAAAGCTCTCTACATTTGCTATAACTCGCTCAGTTTGTGATCTTGCAAAGAAGAATACTGCCGCTTAATGTTAATGTGTTCGCGTACCCACAGTTTCGAATCGATCACTGCGACGGTGTCACATGTGATCAGAAGTCCGTCTTTTTACAGCAAAACCGGCACGTTGTCTAACGTTATAACCTTAGGGTACCTTAAGCATTCGATTCTTTAAGGTCCGTGAGTCTCGCGAGTTGTGCCGGTTCCAGTTCGTCGGGGATGGAGGCGCGGCCGGCTCTCACCGCCGCGGGGGGAGACTGGGGAGCTGTGGGCGGTCCCGAGGCTACCGACGCCCCGGTCGACTCTCCTTCTGACGCTGTAGAACTCGAGGCAGGATGGGGTGCGGAATCTGCGGGGCCTTCGTCGGAGTCGCGTAGACACACAGCTGTCTGTTCGGAAAGCGAGGACTCTTCGTCTTCCGGCTCGTCCGGATGGTCGGGCTCCGGCGGCGGGAACGGCTGCTCGGGCTCCTCCACCATGGGCGTGGCGGCCGTGATGACGATTCCCACGCCGAGCCCGCACTCCTCCGGCAGCTCAACTTTCGGCGGCACAGGCTTGCTCGCCGGCAACGCCACTTCTTCCTCCTCCTATGTAAGTTAGCTCGTTGAAAACTTATTGTAACTCTTAGATAATCTGTGCCACGTTTTCAATGGAACTTTACTCGGTTGGGAGGGAATTCAGTAATTAATTATTGACCTAGTTCTAACATGCATTACAAGCGACATGCTTGAGATGATGGTGAACTATGCTAATTCAGAAGTCTAGAGGCGGGAAAGTGGCCACAAGTTCAGGGGTTAATTTGCATAAATTTACCTACATGTTTAAAGATTTTTGTTGATCTCATTTTTCCTCTATCACCTTAAACTTAAATGTACTTTTGTCCTTTTTACACAGTACAGTCACTGTCGCAATTTGTACCATCTCTCAAATCTAGAGGTAAAGTCTACCATAACTTTGCTGCTCCACTCCGGCACAATTGGAATCATAAAAGATTTTTCATATTTTAAATTTAAAATTATTGCTATTTACAAATGGTGTTTGAAAGATGGTATCCTCTACGAGAAACTTGACTGTACAGAACCCTGTAATGAAAAGCATCGGTAAGCGTATTAAAACAAATTACAGCAACAGGCATTTTTATATTTATAGTCTATATACACAGAAGCGACAACAAAGCACAACCTACATAACAACAAGTGAGTATTTGGTAATAAAATTCAAACCTCTTCCTCTAAATTTTCACCGAGAACCTCATCGACTGAAGCATGGAACAGAATTTACACAAATGATTAACAAAGGACTTTGTGAAAAATACGTGTTTTTTTTTTCATTTAAAAATTCAGGAAATGTCTTTCGTGAACATTTTTTTACAGTGTATAAATAACAATTTTACCGATTCAACATTTTTGTAAACAGAAACCAGAGCAAATGTAGAAGTAATAATTTGTCTGCGACTTAGCATAGGGATAGAAACATATTGTATGATATGTTTTTATCCCAAGCGCCAGTAAAAACTCATGATTTTAATCTTATCCATAAGCTCATCAGTATACTTATTATTCTTATTACGACCAGGTCAAAATGGAAAATGATCTTTTTCTGATTGGCCTGGGTCTTTGTTTATGTAATGTATTTTTTTTATAAAATATAGTATCGTTAAGTAAGTATCCCGTAACAAGTCTCGAACTTAATTTGGAACTAACTGAATCTGTGTGATTTGTCCCTATTTATTTTAACTTTTTGAGGACCTCGTCAGTCGAGCGCGACCCGCGTATACGTAGCGAATGTGCGTGATGCGGCCACTATTGGATTGGTCGCCATTTAGTGGCATTTTCTATCTTTAGCTCCTCCGTGCTTCGGAAGGCACGTTAAGCCGTTGGTCCCGGTTGTTATCGATAGATAGCAGTCGTAAGGCTATGTTAGATGCCTTAGGGCAGCCTGAAAAATTCTGACAGTGTTGGCTCCTCGGGTCATTTTCCTGTTGGTCTGGTTTCTCTGTAAAAAATGGTTACGGAGGTCAGACGGCAATCGCTCCATTGTATTAACCAGTTCCGCCAAATCTAGGACCATGACTTACAGCGTACCCTAGGCTCCGAAGCGTACGTAGGAATACACGCTAGGATGATTATGATTTATTATAACTTTATTACGCATTCATGTATATGTGATTGCATTGAGACCCACGGTATTGTAAACAGGTTGTGCGAGCACCTATCAGGAATCTTCTTGCGTCCAATGAACTTACCAACAATGGTGACGGCAGGGATAGAAGGTTCGTCTTGCTCGTTAAACTGGAGATCATACAGGTCTTGCTGGTTCCTAGTCAGTTCTAAGTTAAAGCTGAAGTCTGGCTGGCTGTCCATAGAGTCGCCGAGGTCGGCGGGCGGCGGCGGCGGCGGGTCGGCGGGCGGCGCGGCGCTCTTCGTGTTGTTGTTGTCTGTCTCGATCACTGGCAGCGTCCGGGTGATACACAGTTCTCAGATTCGAGCGGTTTCACATTCGTTTTTAATTCGAATGTTACCATACATAAGGTAAGGCATGGGGTAAGTGGGTTCGACGTGCTTCCTGAATATATGACCTCAGACGTAAGATATCAGATAAGATACCATACAATACATATACAGTCTTGTGTCTCGGGTATGGGGAGTGCCAACGACACGAAAATAATTGCACATGTTTTGTGTTAGGATACAGTGTCGGAAATTTAGTGAACTCTGATAAAAAGAACTGAGATAAGAAATTACGACGTCAGGAACGGATATCGACTGGTTGCGTAGAGAATCGATAGAAGTATATCGGCGCCCGACAGAAGAGCAAACACAAACTGGCTTAGTCGTGGAAGACGTGCGAAATGATCAATCAATCAAACAATTCTATTGCGTATTATGGGTGTACAATGATGTTATATATAGCAATTACAAGGTCTTAGACGTTGGTCCTATTGGACAGCATTTTGGAACTTGTCCGTAAGGAACTCTTAACTCACAACCAAAAACATTGGAGATCGTAAAAAGTGGAAACAAACATAGCAAGATAGCAGCACCCTCTAGACTAGATATCCCTAAGATTAAAGAGACGTTCAAAGGGAAAGCTAGTGAGTGACAAGAACAAGTTTTATGTAAACGGAAGCTTCATCGCAAACGACAATGCCGTTTGATGATGATGATGATGATGGCTTAACTTTGCACTGGATCGATTGAGACCAGTCTCGTGTTTACAATTAGGTAAGTATAGCACATCCCTTTGACAAGACATCGTATACCGGAACTAATAGCTTTGATTGTTCTAACGGAGACTGAAGACAAACAGAATCAGTCTAACAGGACAGTCAAAGGATGTTTACCTATTAAGATTGGTCAGATAATGTGAAAACGCTCTCAGACATAATTTTGTTGAAATCAACTGAATTTTACATTACAAATGTTTTTAATATTACACGTATTATTATAAAAACAATTCACATAACATAGTTGACAAGAAATTTAAAACAGTGTAGAGACAAAAACGTGTCAAATTATACATACGTGTCGACATATAGTAATGCGCAAGAAGTTCCACAGTGACATAACAACATTTATGATGTGCAAATCACATGAATTTTTAGTTTACTTAGGTTATAAAATGACCGATTAAGGCGAATAAGGAAATTTTAGGAGGAATTCAGATCAACGGTTTAGATTACAATTTGGATTGCCTTAAGTTAGAGAGAGTAGTAAAAGATTCGTGCAAAACGTCATGCATTAACGACAATGTGATGGTCCTATGATTCCTAGCTTCGACTTCTAACAATAGGGTCGTGCCAATTACTGAGAACTGCGGTAACATGCCAATTGGGAATTAAATACACAACCAACCCAATCAGCCCATAAGCTATCTATGTCGCGTGAACAATGCACAGTTTGGCCACTATGTGTTAGGTACATTACAATACAAAAGTTACATATACGTAGTTGGAAAACATTAAATACGCGGACGGGGACGTCTTTGACTTTTCCGTGAAACTTTGAAAGAAATTTAAAACTCTTCATAAAGCTACAAGGTTTATTGTAACAACGAAATGTGTTCATCGATTTATCAACTTGTCAGTGTAGGTACTAACAAAGTTGAAACCTTTGTTAGTTAGAAACTTTTTATTGTACATAAAACATTCAAATTATACAAAGGGTATATAATTGCTTCGTGATTGAAACGAAGATTTGCGCGACTTTATTTCGAGTACAATTATGAATTTTATAAGTACTTAAGTATATCAATTTATGAATCAAAGTACTAACAATTAAAGTCGTCCTCGTCGTGTTAAATATGATTTTGACATGTCGTAGATAATTACGTAGCGTGATTACACAAGGACAGTGTCAAAATTCAAACAAGTTATCCATTAGAGCTATATGAGCAAGATGGAAACGGGTGCCAGTAAGGAAAGGATAATTGCTATGATATCTTGGATTTTTTTTTTACTTTCAGGCCTTTTATGGAAGAACTCAATAGAGAGGGACCAGATGGTCAACTATCATACTGGCGTAATTTTATTTATTCCATTTGTTTGACATTAGATATTAGCGCTAATATGTTTCTTGTAGTTAAGTCCAGGCTTTCCAAATAAACATATAAATAAATTATTAAAAAAAACTAAGTACATATATTATGTATTGATTACTAATTTAACGTACTGGTAAAGTTGCTAAAACAATCACACCAGAAAAAAAATTTTCACTCACTTTTCGGCACTGTTTGAATTATAAATTTATAGAATTCTCCTTCTGTATGAACGGTTTAAAAAAATCAGGTATAACAACCACAACAAAAAACACTTAACCTAACTAATGTCCAAACAACAAAACTAATTCTAATATTTCTTAAACTACTAAAAGAAAACGTCACTTTTCCTCACTAGTGCTCAAACACAAACAGAAAACAACACTTCCCTCACTAGCCAACCTAAACCCATAGAGCTCCAATGTAAACCGTGGACTACTATATAGGAATGTCGTAAAAGACAAACAAACAAACAAAGACTCACGTTCATCGAAGCCGTCGTTTGGTGGGGAGGCGGGTGGGGATGCGAACACCGGTGGTGCTGATTCTGGAGGAGTCCAGTCTTCGCCTCCGCTTAACGGCTCACCATTCTGAAGTGAATATAGTTCGTAGGTGAATATTCATTTATATCGAGTGAGTTACATTCTCAACCGATACTGTAAATCCGTTTATCGGCCGAAAACATGGTGCCTTGCCGGCCACCAAATGGCAGTAATGAAAATCATAGTTATTGGATTGATAACGAGTGCTAATTTTCAATCACTCACTCCATTCAGTAGTCTAAATTAAAATCACTCCCTACTCTTGTGATTCAATACTGGACTACTTTGCCAGCTTCTTGTACTTACTCACAGCACACAGTACCCAACAACCAATTGATGGTTCAGAGTGGAACCAAAAGTGTGAACAATGGATTTATAGCAAAGAGAAAATGGCAGGATATTTTGTTACAACTGATTCTTCCAGGCGCGGGGCAAACTGTTAATACATTTTTCCATACTTAATAGTCGGATGATCCGTAGGTCCTTCAACATACCTATGGCGATACCTAGTTGACTAACCTGCCGATGTCCACTCTGCCTGACCAAGTACGCTTTCTTTAAGTTCCGACCGTCTTCCATTCTTTAACATATCCGAACCATCAGGCTGCAGCTAATTACTCAGTATTTTCTTACCTCATCGCACTCCTCAACGATGAGCGAGGGAAAGTTCCCAATAGCTCCATTTGCTTCGCCGCGCCACCAGCCGTCGTCCACGCCGTGTGCGTCACGGGAAACGATTCGGATGATCTAAAAAGAGATTATTATTCGGTAACTTACAGGTTCATTTATTTTATTTATTTTCTATAACTTCTTACGTTAGTTACATCATTTGATTTTTCCAAACTAAGAAGTAGTTTATCGGCAAAGTGATGATATTATCTTGCCTATTCAACACAAAGGGCGTTGTACGGCCACTGGTTGTGAATCAAACTCATAACTGAACAGACCTATACGTTTCGTTTTCCAATAAACCATTGGTCAGAAAAATAATAAAACGTTTCAAAACTAAGTATCAAAATGAAACAAAAAATTTGATACAATTTCTTTCGCAGTCAGACGATTCCCACATAAGTTATAAACTAAAAGGGGAAACGTAGGGCACAGAGCAGTGTCCTTTTTAATAGAATAATAAAATTCATAGAAAACAATGAAAATTATGATATCTGCTAAGTTTTTAGGGAGAAGACAGAATAATACGGAACCTTGATTTGTTCAATATGTTTGTAGGTATTTATACAACAGTGACGTCGTAGATATGTAGATACAGAGAATGGCCAAATATACATTTAGCCATTCTGTGCATCCATCTGCAAACCTATGGACACTTGGATAGATAGTGCTTACGCAATAAATTTCTTAAATAATTTCTAGAGGCTGCTTTACTGATTAGTTTTACAGGTACCTCATTACAAGGTCTTTTGACTGTATCAAGAAAGAGATAATTTACAAAGATTACATACCTGCCCCTCTTCTAAATTCAGTTCATCAGGTGCCTCTGCGTCATAATCGTACATCGCAAAGCAATATCCCAGAGTTTCCAGCTGTTCTTCAGTTTGCTTCGGTTCTTCCTTCGGCGGCTCTACTTTAGGTTCCTCGAGCTTCGCAACAACTTCCTCGGGCTTCGCGACCGGTGCTGAGATCACTGAGATTTGATCAGGGGATTGGACCACGTCTGCATCTTCACCTTCCACTGTGTAGTCCACTGATGAGAATGATATCTGTGTGACGAGGCCTGGTGCACTTGATGTCTGGAAGGCAATAAGTCACATGTTTTTGTCATCAGGTTGAATGTGTTGGATTGGATGTTTACAATAAATGATAAGTAGCTGTTGAATTGAAAAATGAATTTTGTCAAATAATCTATATTATTAAAGCAAGGTTTTAATGATAGTTCTGATTTGGGGGATCAATATGTGATCGGAATTTATAGGTCCACTCACAATTGTTGATTCCATAATTCTATTATAGGACTTTCTTATTTCGAAAAATTAATTACCAAAATCATAGAAAATGCAAGATTTCTTCAAGGACATATTTTCTTCCCATCACATATTTAAAATGGGCTATCAATCCAGGTCCAATTTAACTGACCATAGCTCGCCATAACATAAATACCGAACATAAATGGGAACACAAATAGCGCACAAAAGAGCGTGCAAGAGGAGTAGAAGGGTGATCAGTACCGTTGTTATCTGTTCTCTGTCTACGTCCAGGTAATCATTCTAAAGAAACGTTTCGTAGATTTGTCTCTCTTGTTAGCTTCCTTTGGGGAAACATTACCAAAACATGAGTCTGACATAATGCCAGATTTCTTAAGGTTATCGAACCAAGTCAATCTGCTTGATTATGATCATAGCTCGCTAAGAACAGAAATAGGAACACAAAAAGCTGACAATAGAGCGTGCAAGAGCAGTAAAAGGGTGATCAGTACCGTTGTTACCTGTTCTCTGTCTACGTCCAGGTAGTTGTGCGGCACGTAGCCCTCCTCCCCGCGGTAGTTCCTGGCTCGAAGCCAACCGTCGCCGTCCCCTTCGCCGACTACCTCTAGTTGTTCGTTCTCGATTATTGACAACTCGTCGGGGTTTTGAGCCTAAGCGGATAGTTTGAGGTAAGTATTCATTTTCAAATGAAAAATGCGCTTCTGAGCTTAGGGTACGCTGTAAGATTTGATTTGATTTTTCATTTGACAGCACTAGTTATTACAATACAATGAAGCGATTAGCGTCTGTCCTCAGTAACACTTTTTACAGGAAAATCATACCAACAGGAATATGATCTGAGGTGTGTAAGTGGTCAATGCTGACACAATTTTTTAGGCTGTCTAAGTCATCTGACACAGCCTAAAACAGACTGCCATCTTTCGAAAATAACCAAACATGCCTTCCGTAGCACCGAGTATCTCGAGATAGAAAATTCCACGAAGTAAATGGCGACCAATCCAATACGGGTCGTGCCTCTCCGTCCTGTCCGTCTTGAAGCACGGAAAACCTTGCTTGGTTAACGGAAAAGTAATTATTGAGCTTGGCTTAATAACCATGATGCGAAGAAGGATAAGAAAGGGTCTGCAGTTGGCAGAAAATGATGAATGTATGTGAGAGGATCACAGTCATTCGGAAAAAGGTCTCTGTGGATGACCAGGGCTGTTTTACCATCAGCATATGCTGAGTTGGGCCCTTTTTATAATCTGATTTAATTCTATAATTATTTTCCCTTTAATCTATATTTTTTAATCCTTTTTGATGTCTCTCGACGACGTGAATAACAATGAAATAGCAAATGTTGTCTTCTTGTCAACGACAATGCTAAAATGTCATAGTTTTTTTAATGTTTGAGTTTGAAACTCAAAGATCAGTGGAAGATGACTTACAGTATAAGAGTAGAGTGCCGTACACTTGTAGAGTGGGGCGGCCGGGGGCTCCACTGCCGTCTCCGGGGCGGCGTCGGCCTCCGCCTCGCCCCAGTTCACTTGCGTGGGGTCATCCCACCCCACTGTTAGTTGTTCGATGCGCATGCGCTCCTCTTCTAATACCGCTGTTCATACAAAATGATAATCATTCATTTCATTTCGAGTGGGTTACATGGTCAATCGAACCTGTGCATCCTAGTGTCAGATTCGGAACCGCCTTTCAGCCTCTGACGTGTTTCCTTTAACGACCACCAAATGGCAGCCAAGACCAACAGCTTTAACGTGCCTTCAAAAGCACGGGATTATCATTATTATCAGACAATCAGGTGATTGTAATATCCTAAACTGAAAACAACTAAACAAATGCTCATATCCCATGACCTCCGGGTTAAAGGTAAACGCCTTAACCACTGGACCCCTGAACCCATTCAACAAAGCAAAGTTCCGTATAACTCATCGTACATATCCTCATCGTGGTCGTCTTCATGCTGCGACCCGTTGGTGGTTCGCTGGTAGCTGCTGGAGGTTGCCACTGTTGTATAACGTAAGTAAACCATCCAACACAATCAAGGTTCCGTATAACGCCTTCCCGCCTTGCTGCGTCCTCAACTGTTTGCCTCGGAGCCCAAGGTCCGCTTTCCTGCTCTTTCTTCTTCACTTTGACCGGTCTTCGGCATCCACAGTTGTGAGACCATTAACACGCATACCCGTCCCGGCGATGTCAAGTCATCACGTTTTGGACACACCCCTACTACCAGGGCCTGGTGGAGGCGCCATGGGTAAGCACTTGTTCCCCACGTAATTAGCTGGTTTCCGTAAGACGTGGTAATACCATCGTAAGCGGCTTTCTTGGAGCTTGTCATTGTGGCAGTTTCTTACGCGAAGGCAGATTCGCCTTCTAAATTGTCACTGTTTTATTACGTCATTCAACACAAGCAAGGTTCCATATAACTCACCGTCCATGTCCTCATCGTGGTCGTCTTCATGCTGCGATCCGCTGGTGGTTCGCTGGTGGCCACTGGAGGTGGCGACGGCTGTCGACGTCGCTGCTTCACCTTCTGTGTTGTCACTGTCGTAGAACGAGTCTGAACTGGGCTGGTCCTGGACACAACATTTCCAATAATTTTGAACTACTAGAGACAATCCCGTATGTTATTGTATAAATTATTTGAGCAGCAGATCCTATAATCTATTATATTCATTGTGACTTTTATTTAAGATAAACCTGAGGAGTGTTAGACATCTGTACTAGATGTGCGATAGATCTGACTGATGTGAGCCTGAAACTGTAACAACTTACCGCAGCTCCAGAAGCATCAGTCCGTACGCTCAGAAGACTGCTACTCCTGGGCAATGTATCCTGCACAGCCAGGAGGTCCACCTCCTTGAGCCACTCGTCCACAGGAGCGCCGCTGGTTCGCAGGCACTCCAGCCGAGCCTCGTACTTCGCCTTTGAAGTCTCGGAGCGGCGAATGTTAGCCCGCAAGTCATCCATCCTGACTTCCAACTCGGGACCATTAGGATCGTTCGGATCGACCTACAATAATGGTAATATTATTCTTCCGCTTATAGGTATAGAACCAACGCATTTTTTTTGTATTCAGTATCTACAAAATATGAGTTCCACGTAATACAATATTTATTTCTTCTATCTTGATATTTATTTATTCCACGCAATTACAGTTTAAACTACATTCGTAATTCTACTCGTACAGTCATTATTTCGATCCAATCGTTCGTTTTATCGCCTTTTATTTGAAGAATAGAAGGATCTCGAAATTAATCGGATTTCCAAAATCTGATCAATTTTAATTTTTAATTCTAACTATTCAAATCCTTTGCGGGCCGTAGGTATAAATTGAAGGAAACATGTGCCTATGTTATTGCTTTCACTATTACTAAAGAAATTCGTCAGGATCAAACTTGTCGAAGCCGCTGGTGACAAGAGGGCCGGCTCATATTTCGCGCAGAGGATAGCGATCGCCATCCAGCGCGGGAATGCTGCCGGAGTTCTTGGCACCATGTAATTAAATTATGTATTTATCAAATTCGTCAGGATTAAGTATCCAGAGCTTATCATTCCAATATCGAGTCACAGTCTTTCTTGTTATTTTAAATTGATTTAATTAGTTCAGAGCACGCAACTACTCTGGATCCGATGATATTTTTAATAACCTAGGGGCCGATCGAATTAGGGATAACACGAAAAACATGTTTACTAAAAACCTTCTGTTCGTATTCAAGTCATCTCTCGAGATACATTTCTATACGCCTAGCGTGCGAGATGCAACGCATTGTTTTTCTTCGATCGACATGCTCACATGTCTCTTACGACTTGTTAGAAATGTCAATTATTGTAAATTCTATTGTTCTCTCTCTAGTTCTCTATGGGCAGCTGTACATTTGTTCCATTTAACGAAGTCATTTAAAAATAGCAAGTTTGCTATTTTGCTATTTTTAACTGTTGCTAATACTCGTACAATACTTTTAATATTATAATCAAGAAAACGGAATGTTACTTTCATTAGACATTTACGTAGTCTGGAATTTTAATAGAGATTTCGTTCGAGATTTATGATAGAGATTTGTCGAAATACAACACTTAAGTCGTGTTTCTCGAAAATCTGCCTCCTAGTATTGTGATCAAACTTGATGTGCTTGGAACCCTCTCGATATCCGCTTCAGTCTTGAGTAGTTGTATAGAAATCGGAATGAAAATTACTTAGATGGTAAGCGAAAATGACACTCCTATTATACCTATTTATAAAGATACTTAATTAGTTTCCACAATTAATGCTTACGTTATCATAAGCATTTTATGTTTAAAATTTTCACTTATTCTTTATCTTTATTAGGTATAATAAATAATGAAATAAAAAAACGGAATCTATCAAGTTTATCTAGAATTAATGAAGAGGTCTAAGTTTACGCCAGAATTTATACAACAAATAATTGAAAGAGCGATTGTACGAAGTAAGAACTATAAAGTATTTTGCGCAGAAACTAGAATCTAAAAAAGATTTGCGTGTGATGTCAGGTCCAAGGCCGTCCCGCGGATGACCCTCGTGGCTCAACGGTGGGCCACCTTCTCCAGTACAGACAGAGTCATGGAGTATATTGCAAGGCTCGACATTTGTTGAATGTTACCTTCTGTCCAGCGTCCCTCATAGCCTGGTAGAGATGCAGCTTGCGAGTGGCGTCCCGCACCAGGGCCGTCTCACGAACGACCCGCGTGGCCCAACGTCGGGCCTCTTGTGCCAGCGTCAGTGACACGGCGTCGTGCTCGATGGTCACCGTGTCCACTGGGTCATTGTCGCACGGCTCGAACTCGTACTAGAAAAGTTCGGATTGTTTACGATGTTTTTATTTGTTTTATTAATTTATTTATTTACATTTGGGAAACGTACAGTTATGTAGTTGATATACATATGACATTTATAATATTACTCAAACCAATTAAGTTTCCTCAGATTACTTCTGCAAAAACAACGACAAGACTAAAAATATTAAAATGAATACAATATAAAAATTTGGTAAACATAGAATACATTGGACTTTAGTGACTTTTACAGTGAAGCATTACGTGATTTAATATTACTTTTGAAAGAAGCAATAGTTAAATGGAAAATATCTACGTCATTATATTTAGTGTTGTAATTTTAAGTGACGCAAGTGAGTGAGTGAGAAGAAGTTTTCGCAAGTGCGATATAAATAAGTATTCTTAACATAGTTAGTTTTGCAAAGGGGAATATGGAACAATGTCACAATTCTAGAATTAGGTCAATGGCATCTATAACAAATTTCGCTGACAAGGAATGGTGATTCGATACTATTTTGAAGGAGCTTGTAAGCTTGGAGCTTGTTGCTATGTTGTCGAAATGAGACGTCCATAGGCGAAAGGTTCTACATACATACATATCATCACGCCTTTTTCCTGTAGGTGTAGGCATATTCTACGGATTTCCATTTGCTACGTCCTTTCTACATGCCCAAACCATTTTAACATCCCTTTTTCTATTTTTGTCACTACATCCTTTCTCTCCAACTTTCAATATCATACATAAGAACTGTCATCTCATGGAAATGTTCTAAAGGCAAATGAGACGAAACGAATCATCCTGTTGGTTTAATCATATACACCATGTTGCCTTTATTTTTATTTAAACTTACTATTTATTGAATAGGTGTATTTAGCAAAAATATTGTGTTTTAATGGCCAGTCACCCGACCCTGTCACCAGATACAAAAGAATGCCCATTTAGATTTCGGTAGGCACGATGGTGGGCTGAATAAACGACAGGAATTTTTATTCGGTGTATATTCGTGATATATTCTAAACATTTGATTCATGAGATTCATTACTGTACTAGTTCGCAGGGATACAGCCAAACCGCTTAGACCACATGGCCTGAAGGGATATCTGAATTGAACGGATAAGCTGGTCAAGCTGATTCTTATTAGCTATTGTCTTACAATGAATTCATAAGAAACATTCATTTTTCGTTCTCCATCTACCCCATATCTACTCTCTCTCATCTCAGCGCCTTCCCGGTTGCGTCGTCGGCTTTTTGCCTCTGAGCCCAGGGTCTGCTTTCTTGCTCTTTTTATAGTAAAAGCTAAGCGCTTAAAGACTATTTTACCTGTATATGTTGTTTAAGAACCGGGTAGTACAAGTAAACACACTGCAGGTTGTATTCCCTAGTGAGCTGCTGCGCCTGGTCCCGGATCTTCCCGAAGGAGTGCTGGGTTGCGGAGCAAGTTAGGAGCTCCGTGCGACCCATTAGTGTGAGGAACTCGGACACTTTCTCGTATACTGATGACTCCATGCTCTGCATGCACGATTGGAGCTCCACTAGGAAGTAGCGGTTCTGGAGACAATGAAAAAGATTTGAGAATTAATTAATCACTGCTACACATTTAGTAAATAATAGCTACAGTGAACTTGAAACTTTCCTAATATGACGCTAAATTTAACATTACGAAGAAAACACACATTAAACTTGGTTAAAATTTTAAGTACCTACTGATTTATAGTAGAAAATCCGTGTATAAAAATAATATAGTTCCCATATATATGAACTTTGAAGTGACTCCTTACAATAGAGGTCTTTATTCTTATATCATTGAAACCGTTGGTTTTCATATTAGTTTGAAAATAAGAACGGATGCGGATGTAATGCCCAATCAAAATTAGGCTGCTTTTAAATGGGGGAAAACAATGGAAACGTTTTCAAACAAACTAGGAAATAGCTGTTTAGTAATGTGGACATACTTGATGGGCATTTGTATAATAATGTAGACATGACATACCTGATGAGCGTTAGCAGCCGCGATGCTGAGAAGGTAGTCATTCCTGGCGCCAGTGGACTTCTCCTCCAGCTGGTCCCGACGGGAGGACACCTTTGCACTGTTCTTCTGGAGCGATGTGATGGACTGGAAGAATGAACCCTTCTTCTTTTTCAACCTGTGTACGATAAAATAAATAGTTAACTTCTTTATTAAACCTTACTTAGTAGAAAGACCTGAAATAAGAATATATAGAAGTGGGTAACCTATCATACACATGATTTTTTTCTCTTAGAATTTCAGTTGTTCGAAAACGGTATGACGAAGTTTTAAATGCCAAATGGCTTCTTTACCATATTTTCTGCTTCTATGTATAAACTTAATAAACATATTTTTCGCCTTCTGTCGACCGAAAATCAAAACATGTAATTTTATTTTGATAGATGTTTTGGTAAGAATAATTTCATTTTCTAGAAGTATTAACCATAGAAGTAACTTTTTCTATATTGTTATTTACACAGATTTTCAATAACTACTTACAGTCGACAAATCGAAAAAGTTTAGAAGAAAATAAAAAGGATTGGTACCAAATAAAAAAAGTAAAAGGATGGCACGGGGGGCGAAGACCCCGCCAAAACAAAACAACTTGTCCACGATGGGTAGGTTAGGTTATATCGTGACCAAAACATCACTCAAGCTTAGGGCGAAAATAATAAAGACCCAAAAACAACTTTGTCGTGGAAAATAGGTTAGGTTTGTTAGGTTTCCTTTTAAATATAAAACATCTAGCTTTATATCTAATAAGTAATTAAAATATAAACAACTTATATACATAAAATATATCTTTAACATAACATAACATATATACTTCAAATATTTTACCTGGCTAAACGACTGCTACCATAGTATTAAATTTACTCTGTATATATAAACATTATGGATTTCAACATTATGATTTTAATTATTTATCATTTAAAATGCTTTCTTTTAATAATAAAAAGTCATTTTTTTTGTTAAATAAAACATATGGCAATAGTATTTGCGGATTAACGTTGCGATACAAAGAATATAGCTTTCAAAAAAATAACAATCAATAATCGGAATTTCAACAATATGGCAATTGAATTTTCGGTCAAATGAAATTATAGAAATTCAAAAAATTAAGAAACGTTTTTGGTCATAAAATTTGTACATAACCTATTCTTGTTTATGATAGGTAACCATAGAAGTGTCATTAGCGGGCCAGTTAACTTTGGCATACGCTACGGGACCTCTACCGATTCTTATTTCTGTGGGCGTCCCGCCAGTCGCGCGGGATTCGTGTTAGTTTGAATGGACCTTTATAGCTAGATGTTAAAAACTACAATTAGCAAACGCTTGTTTAAATACAAGACAAGAAACGAATCAATTAAAAACTAAGTATAATATTATCCAAGTTTTATATTGTTGAACGATTGTTAGACTAGAACAAAGGAATCAAATTAATTAAATTTTAAGGAACAAAAAGAACTGAACTTACCTTAGTAATACCTGATTTATGTTTATCAAGTGTTTTCAAATTTATAAGAATAAGGTCCGTCATAACTTATTGATATTAGTTGGTTTTAAGAGTAAAAATCATTTTCAAAACTTTCATAGAACTGATATTAAAATCAATACAAATGTTACTTTGCAACTATTGTCCCCTTCATGTCTTTCCAGGCTTTAAATGGCTATAGCTTTTTATTTATTTTCCTACAAATTCCAAAATGCCGGCTAAGAACAAAAATATTTCATCACTTTCTAAATAATGCAACATGTTTCAATTAACAATCTGATGCGGCAACTCAATCCATACGGAAATTATAAAACTAGTATGAAATATTCAACGCCACACAGTGTATTTTCCTTAAGCCTTATTTTTGAAATCTATGACTCATATGTCGCATAAAATTGTTCGATATCAAACAAAAATCATTTGACTCACCGATTTTGCGTGAGTCACTCTTTTTAAAAATAGCACTCCTGGCCAAGCTAGTCTCTGACATCACAAACAGCAAACCAAAGGACCTATGTGTTTCCACTTCCAGTTCCATCATCCAGTTTCACTTAATTAATGACGTCGACATGACTTCAACTCTTCGATAGACTTCTTTCTTTTTGTGATAGATAAATATATTCGGAGAAACTGACAGACACTTAGCCCCAAACTTAGTTTAGTTGTGGTTTTGTTTTCAAGTCAAAATAGCTATTCGAGTTAGGGGGTGGCTCGTCCCACTTATCCCCACTATCAGGCATAGAGTAAAAAAAAATACATCTGACATACATTTATCAAATAAAAAGCTAAAAAATGTATTGTTTAAAAACTACAAAAGTTTTACTCGTCTACTAACTACATTTAATTTTATGGGATGAAAATTCACAATGAAATCTAAAATTGAATAGTAAAAATTCAAAACAGGACCGACATTAGGATTCTTTATTTTTAATTTACTTGTCTGATAGTTTTACGATGTTTTTTTATGTTATATTTAAAACTTTCTGTGAACAATTGGAGTATTCCATTACAATCAAGAAACCGGCATTGTACGTCAGCATAGAATGGAAAGTTTACTGTGTGAAATGAACACTTCTCTGTCAAACTTCTTTTACGGGCGAGGCTTTGTTTTTCATAGGCGATGAAATTCAAAAATAGAGTGCTGGCGCTGATTCTCACGCCTGAGTCGAATTCGAAATTCAACACAAAAATGAAGGATTTATTTTCGTTGTTCAACAAGTTTCCATTTTTTTTAACCTCTGTGGCGTAATTAGTTTACACGGCTGCCTGCTATTCAGAGGTCCCCCGGGTTCGATCCCCGGTCCGGTCAAGATGGAAAATGTTCTTTTTCTGATTGACCTGGGTCTTGAATGTTTATCTATAAATGTATTTGTTTACACAAGTCTCGAACTTACTTTGGGGCTAACTCGATCTGTGTGATTTGTCCCTACATTATATTCATATTTTACTAGCAGTTTCCCGCGGATCCTGCGTCAAAATTAGCCTGTGTTTGACCCCGGGGGTCTTTCACAATATTCATACCAAATTTCATCAAAATCCGTTCGCGGTTTGGCCGTGAAAGCGTAAGAGACATACAGACAGACAGACAGACTTTCGCACTCATAATATTAGTATGGATATATGACGTGAGAATGAAGGGACGGTTGTAATACTAATAGACTAGGGAATTCAACTACAGGTGCGGTGAGATCATGTGGCAGGTTCCCGAAGGTATATCCTCCGTCAGTAGAGGCTGCCCACAAGTGAATTACGGTGGTTACCCGACCGAATTCGATACTAAAACTGATCTACTTGACTTCGACGCAGAACAGTGGTGTTACACGGATAATCTGTACGTGTCCGTTTCGTACCGCTTAAAAATTAACGTCAAGATAGTTCCATACTAAAATGATTTTATATTGTATAGGTGTGTCGGCTTCGTACCACTAAAAATTAACGTTGATGCTATTTTACTTTGATTTTATTCTTTAACGTGATAGTTATTTACTACAGAAATATGTAGAACCCTTGTACCAAGTTTTACTAATGTTGAGTTTCCAATGTATATTTACAGTGTGTACATGAAGTAAATAAATAAATAAAGTTATTTAAAAGTATTTTTGTCTGGACCCCTATTTTTGGAATAGATGACTTAAATGTCGAATGAACATCGTTCGAATCACTGATTTTGCGTGAATGCAGCTATGAAGCTGAAATTCATAAGGTTATACGTATAAAGTTTTTAGTTGAAGAGATCAGCTAATGATGCAGATCCAGAACTTACTATGGGAAAAGGAAATCTAAAAAAATAGCTTCCAAAGCTCCTCGCCTTGATTTGATTTTTACGTATTGTATTTCCAAAAAGTAAGGAAATACCCTGCATGGTGTTTGCATAGCCAAGGCTTCGAATGCAACCAAGAAAGCGCTCGGATGAAGATAAATAGTCACATTAAGCAGTGCTCTTTCGATTTTATGTTTATTTCCTTACTTGCCGACGGGAGCAGGGTCCCAGGAGCCATTTTCTGATTTAATGCTGCGTTGGTTCCGCAAACAAACTGTTTTTCAGCGAACCTGGACCCGATTGCATTTTATTTTGAAGTATTAAAATTGACTGAGCCTTCGATGGTTTTATTGCGTTTGTATTTGGAAAAATACTCACATATTTTTTTCCCGGTATAAAAGGCCTATGTCTTTCTCAGTACTCCAAAAGTGTACGCGGAATTTCAGGAAAATTAGTTCAGTAGCGGAAGCGTGAAGAAGTAAAAAATAAAATATATTTAGTTAGGATTTAGGATTAGAGAAAAAGAAGCAATAAATAAAGAAGCAATAAATAATTGATCTCCAAAAATCACGTCAGAGGCCGGCAGCGAAAAACTCTAATACCCGGGTGTACAGGATCTATTGACGATGTACTTAATCCCAATATGAATTGTTCAATGAATTTGAATTCCAGAAATTAACAAGTCTTTGCAAGCATGGTGCTACGACCGTAGCACCTCTACAAGCGTAGGCCCTCTACAATCGTAGCACTTCTGTTAGTACTATTAATAATACTGTGGCAAGTGGCATTTTCCACTGAATAGTATTATAATAAGACCCTTCATATGAGCCTAACTAAACACGCTTAGACTCGGTAAGTTTCTGAGAAGTTGAATATCGCTCACTTGCTGCAGCACCATATATTAAACATAGCCCCTGTATCTTTGCAGCACCTGTCAGAGTTGTTTCTTTGACATTTTATTCCACCTTAAGGAAGCAAATACAAATTTATTATTTTTTTATATTTATTTATACATAATTTATACTCAGTCTGAAATAACCACCAAGTTACTTCATACCAAAATTCTAAACAATTGGATCCAAAATTCCATCGCAAAATTAGCGAAATCATGTGGATCTATCTATCAAATGAGTGAGAGAATGAGGGATATGTCTTCGAATTCCTTACTTTTCCTCGATATCCTTCGCCTTGTCCCGCACGTCGTGCGCGGTGTGCTCCTCGTCAAAGTACAGTTTCTTGGTCTTGTCCACGTCCACCACCGTCAGCTGCAGCTCCTTGTGCGCCTGCGCCAGCGAGTCTGTGCACTGCATCACAAAACATTAAATAAACATTATAATAAAAACTTTTATCTTTATTCACTTTACTAACAGCCCGTTCCGACTTCGTCCGAGCCTATAGCCTTCCTCGATAAACTGGCTATCCAACATTGAAATAATTTTTCAAATCTGATCAGTATATCCTGAGATTATCGCGTACAAACAAACAAACTCTTCAGCTTTATAATATCATTAGTAATTAGTATTAGTATAGATAGTTTGCAATAAAAGTATTGAGTATTGAACTCAAACACGACAGAAGACTGCAAGACCATTGGATACTGTGAGCCAATACTGCGTGAATCGGGACAGTTTCAATATAATTATATGCGGTAGTTTTGTATTCTTATGACATCACAGACAAATGTTAACTTTGTCTGCGACTATGAACGCTGTGTTTAAAACGTTAGGTGTAAATAAAGCCATACTTCCATATCCATACTAATATTATAAGTGCGAGTGCTGTTATGCTTTCACGGCCAAACCAGTAAACGGATTTTGATAAATTTCGGTATGAATATAGTTGACGACCCGGCCTAAACATAGGCTACTTTTTAACGCAGCCGGAGCTGCGGGAAACAGCTAGTATTACATAAATTAGAAATTTAAAAAAGAAAGAGATTAACTAATCCATCAAGAGAAAGCAGCCAGCATTCTTGGCACCGCGCAAGAATGCTGGCTGCATTCGCTCACTGGGTTGCGACGTTAATCCGTTAAGCGAATTAACAGCTGGACTTCTTGTTACCAGCGGCGAAGATCAGGCGGGAGATCCTCTCACTATTTAAATGTTGTACGAGGGTCAAACTGAGAGTTCTTAGAAAATCAAAAACTGAGCACACTAGCAAGTTATTCCTTTTATTACATCTTTTCAAAATAGTGTCCTTTCACGTCAATACATCTCTGCATCCGATGGAACCACTGAGAAAAGCACTTTGCCCACTCGTCTTTAGGGGTCTCTTCGACGGCGTTTTGAAACGCAGCCACTGCTTCCTCAGCGTCCATAAAACGTTTTCCTCGAAGTTTTTCTTTTATTTTCGGGAATAAATAAAAATCGCAAGGTGCGAGGTCGGAGCTTTATGGAGGGTGACCTAGCAATTCTACGTTTGATGTCGCCAAATAGTCGATCGTTCGCCTGGCGGTGTGCGACGAGGCGTTGTCGTGGTGAAGGAGGATCCTATTGCGAGGTCGTTTCTCCCGAACTTTTTCCAAGGCAAGTGGCAAACAATTGTCGCGTAATGTCCGGTCCTTCCGAAGAACGAGGCCACCATCTTTTTTCCCACGCTTCGACCTCTCTTCACTTTAGTTGGCAACTCCTCGGAAGGAAACACCCACTGAGCAGACTGTCTTTTGGTTTCGGGATCATAACAGTAAATCCAGCTTTCGTCACCCGTAAGTATGTCAATTGACGGATTTTTTGGGCGTCGGTCAAATCGTGAGGTATCCACCGGGCACAAAGCTTCCTGACCGCTAAATGTTCATGCAGGATTTTGTGCACTCATACCGATGCCTAAACTTGCCCAAATATGCTGATAGGTCACTCTTTTGTCAGTCTCTATCATACGCCGCACAACACTGATGTTATCTTCAGTCGTCGCCGTAGAAGGCCGTCCCTCACGCAGATCATCGGTGAGATTAGTGCGACCACGTTTGAACTCATTAAACCAGTTGTAAACAGTGGCACGAGATGGGGCTTCATCGTGAAAGGCCAATCGAAGTCTGTTATAGCTTTCTTGTTGACTTAAATGACAACGAAAGTCATAAAAAATCATTGTACGAAAATTATCTCGCGTTAAATTCATGCTGACGTGACACAGACAATTTTCAATTTGCCGCCAAATCGTAAAACAAATGACAAATTAATAAAATACATACTCAATAATATTGGCAAAGAGTTCCATTTTACAATTTTTTTTTTTTATTATACAGTTTACAAGTGGTCAGTTCTAAAGACTTTCAGTGTCGCCCTCGTAAGTCAAAGAGCATCGAAACCTAAAGTAAAACATTCTTTTATCTAATCTCATACTAAAATGTAAATATAAAAAAAACGGAACTTAGTTGCCAGTCATTATATGCATGCCATCGAAATAAAATTAAAATAGTAGTTTATGCAACTGTTGCGTAATAAGGGTACTTACCTTAGACTATGGATCCAACGGGAAATGCGAAAGAGAAATATATAGGATATGTGTATGTTAGAATGAGATAGAGAGCGAGACCATTTCATATACACAATAATGTCCCATAGCAGCCTTACGGATTTCTTGTCAAAAACAAATATTTAAATTATAAACAAAGTATCTAGTCTTAAGTGTTAAAAAAGTATTCAGTAGAAGCGCATAATTATGGTTTCATGTGCAGTGCCTAAATGTAACTCAAGTAACAAATGAAATTCACATAATTTCACATTTTACACATAAGTACCACCAGAGTTTATCACTGTATAAATCCATGATTTCATAATTGTTTCGATAGTTTTTCCGCACTAATATATGACAAATATCGAATGTAGTTTTATTACATGATTGTGTAAGATGCTTAAGAATTCAAATTTGGATAAAAATAAATACGTGAATTTTCACAATTTTTAACCTAATTCTTGAAGTTTAGGGATTGACTTCGATGCTGTCTATAGTATTGCACCCAAATGCTAGGGAAGAATAAATACCTACCTACTGGTATCAAACGTGCCTATATATTTAAAATTCAGCAATTTGACACGGTTTATGAAAAAAAGTCCGCTACGAACGCGGGTACATGATTCTCGCGTCTCTGAGATAAGTCGAATTCGAGATTTCTCAAAAAAACATGGGGGTTGCTACTGAAAACCCCGTGTTCGTATTCTTATTCTACTCTCGTAATTGTAATATTACAATTTCTATTAAAAACCTACCTTTCATATTTCTATCTAATTTATATATTTGCGAATATGGGCTTAAAATGGTTGGCCATTTTCAAATTTGTTTCCATTTTTAAAAATGTCTGAAAACGTAGCGATGTTCAAAATTTTACACCATTTTTTATTATTTATCTAATTTAATGAGATTAGTTATAGTAGTGTATGAAACTACACATAATTTGGTCTTACATATTATTATGCAACAGTTTCATAAACTACTATTCTCAATGGGTAGTAAGTACAAGCGACGAAATTATTTTAAGTGATTGTAACCAGAAAATATGAGGACTTCGAGGAGCTCTCCGTGCCTCAATATATATTTTTTAAATCGTTTTCTTAGTTGCCCTATATGGAATGCTACGGAATGAATAAGGATGATGGAGATCAGAAGTCAACTCCATTCTGTAACTTCTTAATTCTTCTTTTTTTCTTCGTCAGCCAATAAATAAAATAAAGCAAGGCGAGAGTAGATAGTTATCTTTCCCACATACTTGCATCCTAATACAAAAATATGAATAACAACATACATAACTCCAACACAAACTTTCCAAAGTGAACCGGTTAATTCTACTCATACAGATAATAACATTTCCCAGCTAAGCCAATAAATAAAGCTGTGTTATGTCAATAGTGACTTCCTTTGAGGCTCTCAGTAGGTCACTTGTTGTGGCAGTTTGGATTTCCTCTCAACGCTTCGAAAAATTCCAGGTAAAGGTTATTACTGTTGCGGGTTTAAAAGAAATTTTCACCGATTTATTTTGTGGCGTTTGTAGCTTTATTCTGAAACCACTGAAATCAACTTTGGTGAGTTTTTATTGAATTTACTTTTCAATATTTCTCGTGTTTTATGATTTCTTAAAGTCCTATGACTTTCAGGGATTTTCCATTCTCTGCATATTGTAAGTTTTGGGCAAAACAAACGCACGTGCTGAAAAAAGACGCACAGTGAAGCGCAGTGGACAGGTAGTACAGTACAGTACAGTAGGTAGGTAGACAGTAGCACAAATTTTGTTTAAGAGTTTTCAATCCGCAAATTTTGATGTTTAAGATGCACGTCGCTCTAGTCGCCCTATTACGGATAAAATGGATGCCATTTTTTAAAAAAGTGGAGCAAGATCGGCTTATCAGTAGTTACGACGTAGCTAAAGACGGGGAATTGACCACAAACCAGTTTTGGGCGCATTTGAAAAAACTGGGTACACAAAAATGCTCGTTATTTGGGTACCTCACGAGCTCACTGAAAGAAACCTAATGAACCGTGTACTCATTTGTGATTCTTTATTACGACGTAATGAAACCGGTCCAATTTTGAAGAAGCTGATGGAAAGTGGATCACGTACGACAAGAATGTTCGAAAAAGGTCGTGGTCAAAGGCCGGTTAGGCTTCACAGACTGTGGGGAAACCCGGGTTAACTCACAACAAGGTGATGTTGTGAGTGTGGTGGGATTGGAAGGGCATTATTCATTATGAACTGTTACCACCAGGCAGGACCATCGATTCTGAACTCTACTGCGAACAACTGATGAGATTAAAGCAATTAATCAACAGAAAGGGTGTGGTTTTTCATCATGATAACGCTAGACCTGACACATCTATAGCCACTCAGCAAAAATTAAAAGAGTTTGGCTGGGAGGTATTAATGCATCCGCCGTCTATACGGCTATACTATACTATAAGGTCAGGACTATTCCTGACCTTGCACCTTCAGATTTTCACCTGTTTCGGTCTCTTCAGAATTCTTTAGGCAGTGTCAGGTTAACATCACGAGAGGACTGCCAAAACCACTTGTCACGGTATTGGGAATGGGATCATGACCTACAAGATGGAAAAAAGTAATTGAACAAAATAGCACCTACATACTTATAGTTAAATGTAAATAAACTTATTAAAAAAATGTTTTGAATTTTCTTTTTCCCCAACCTATTATGTCCGCATAAAAATTCGTCAAAAGGTATAATAATCTGGAATAGGATATATATACTCTATTTTTATAGTACAACACAGACGAATCCGCAAGCAACAGCTCGTTGTCAAAGTAAATGCAAATTTATTTCCTTGACTATTAGGCTTAATTATAGTTTAGTACTAGCCGATATATTATTATCGACATGGATAATTAGTGCCTAATACTATCGTGGCACTATTATCTATACAGTGGTCATGCTAATTCTACGTACTATTCTAACAATGGCTACTGAAAATTGCTAGATTTGTAATTATAGATCGCGGTGCAAGTGAATAACTTATATGAGAGCCCAGGTTGGCCTTGTGCGGTCTTAGCAACTTGTGACATACTTCTGAAGACCAAAGATTAATCTTCTATCACCATCATTGAGGTAGGGAAGGGAAGTTTCCTATTTATCCGCTAAAGGACTGAAGAAACGAAGTCAAAGAAAATCAGAGCTGAAATTTATTAGGATATCAATCTATCTCACTTCCGATTGAATCATCAGCATTTCGCTTTGTCTTTCATGCTTGAAATGATATTTGAAAATAATAACTATTGATTGAGATTGCCCGAAACAGAGAGGAATGACATAGACTGAAGGAGGCCTGTACCCTAGCGGTCGAGAAAAGCTAAAGAGAGAGAGAGGGAAGATCAGAGTCCTAAAATCTTAAGAAAAACAAACACAAAGTTTAATTTTCGTAAATTTTAGTTTGCACGACACTAAAAAACGTAAGATTGTAATGAAAATATACATAGGTAGTTCTATAGTAATTATTCCGAAAATCCAATCGTTTTTGTATAATTCAGCGTGTTTTCAAACACTTCCGACCTTTGTCCGGTGGTTAAAGGGATAATTACCAAAATACTAAACTTAATTTGGTTATATATAGAATTTCGGAACTTCGTGGTTTCACTGTTTTGTAAATGCATGGCCACAATCAATTATTTGACTAATGATTTAGTTAAATAAATAATTCTCTATATTTTATGACAAATAATATTAATGTAAATTCCATGGATATTTTAAATTTAAATTCATGCAGCTAAATTCGATGATATGCAAAGTATACATATTTGCGAGTACATATATAAATATCTTTAAGTGTAATCACGTTGTATTCCTGTAATATTTTTCGTTAAATATGATAATTATAACTATGCCGACAATTTTAAAATACTATTAAACATTTTAGCGCGTTTGACAGTTTACCTAAATACACACTACCCGTGCACAGAGACGAAGGTCGAAGTTAGTATAAATAGTTTTTACTGTACCCTACTGAGAACAAAGACCCATGTCACGTTATGATGCTACACCTGTAAAAACTCGATTTTTCAATATTTCATTAAGTTTATACTATTTCTTCATAGAACAAATATTGTTGACGTTATTCAAACGAAATAAATTTAATTATACTAGTTAGTTAGGTATAAAGTTCCGTAGAACTTCCGTTAGTCGCCCGAAGTACTAAGCCCTTCTATTCAGTACTTTTAGTTGAAAATATTTTTAAATGATTGATGTAAATATTTTAAAATCAATTCCGCGACTCCGCAATTTTTAAAAAAATGATCCATGATTTGCTCAATCGTCGAAATTACCGGCAGTAATAAATTACTTTCATGTCGATATCATAGAGGAAATAAAATCTCAATCTATCAAACCTTCTTGCAGACAAAGAAATGTAGAAAAATATACGTGTACTTCTTTATTATGTCAGTTTCATTGTATTCTTTTTTGGTAATTTTACCAAAACAATTTCTGAATTAAGAAGATTTTACACGGATTTTTGATTGTGTATTAATGGCTAAACCAGATCAGGGAAGCTCGAACATGGAATCCCCAGGCAATAGCTTGAAGCCTGAGCATCCGAGCCCTTCCGACCTCGACGTGTACCTACCTTGGGCTTGCGCCCAGCTGCAGTGCGAATATTCAGTGTCCGTTATCAAAATTACCCAATGTTAGTATTTGAATCCTATTGGCCTACTGGAATAGAATTTATTAGAAACGTTTTTGTAGAATTTTACTAATGTTTTTTTCATTGTTTGTTTTTTCTTATATAAATAATTTAAATAATATGACATAGGAGTTTGACCTTTAATTCCAAAAATATACACATTTTCCCATTGTTTTGCGTCCGTGATCTTTATGCTTCATATTTGTAGAATTACATATTTATTTACAGCCGAATATGTCAGCGTCAACGTTTCAAAAAAGAGTGCCAAAACAAAATCAAAAAAGTTCCAGTCATCTTCTTCTCATTCCGACACCAAGAAAGACGATAAGATGTTGCTGTCAGCTCTATCAGACGACGAAGGAAAGATCAAGATATACGCTATTTACGATTTCTTGGAACATTTAGTAGAATTGAAATTCGAGAAAAATATAGAACTCCCCCGAATGCTCTTCCAGATTTTAGGACTGATCATTAAATTTCAGAAATATCTTACTACTATCACTATCAACCAAGGAATAGATATGTACAGTTTACACGAAATAAACAAGTTTTTACCGACATGTAATGTGACCGACCTATGCTTAGATAATACGTATTTAAAGGAGGGAAATTATAGCGTTCTCTTCGAAAATAACACTATGATTAAACGTATTTCCTTGTCGCGATGTAGAATTAATGATACAACTCTAGAAATAATTGTTTCCAAATTAGTTTATCCCTTACCTGCTTCGAAAACTTTGGTTGTTCTAGATTTATCGACGAATAGGATAACTGATGTAGGCGCGGCATTCATAGCGAACGCACTGCGATCGAACAGGTTTTTAAGTTATCTGAATCTGTCCGACAATAGCTTGACAGATTTAGGAGGAAAGTTGTTATTTGACACTCTCGTGAATTTCCAATTGACAGATGAAGAACGTACTGCATCAAAACAAAGGCTCATGAAGTATTACTTAAATAAGAATGAAATAGTCACTCAGATCCTAAAGGAACTACGGTTAGCCGAGCAAATGAAGGGCAAAAGGAAGTCAGTCAAACCTATAATTAAACCACCAATAGGGAAAAAAGGGAAAGCGCTGGAGAGAGAATGCTCCTCAAAAGGCGTGAGTGAAGTGAAAAGTTTTTCAGAAATTGACTCTTATCTGTATGATAGGGCGTGCAACATTGCTGAATCTCAAATGGGGTCATTTAACGATCCCTTTAGTACTGAAAATCTGGTTACTCAAGATGGCATTGTTTACTGCCTTGGAAATAACACATTATGCTATTTAAATTTGTCGTACAATAACTTAACTTACATTAGTTTAAAAATACTGTCAAAAGTTGTAGTTACACAAAAACTGAATCGTAGGAAACCTGCAGGACTCATAAATATACAAATCAGTGGTAACTTACTGCCTGTAACTTGTACAGAAATGATGCAGATTGAAGCCTTGCTGAACACAGGAATTTCCGATAAAAACATAGCTAGAAAACGGCCTGGATCTAAATCTATTTCATCAGTACGTTAATGAGATTTACATTTTCAACATATTTAGTAATTAGGTATAAAATTTTGTGAACAGAGAAAACACGCAGGGGTTTATTAACATGCATTTGCTTTTTGGCTGGATCATACGTGTTTGTCTAATTTTGTATGCATTATTTTATAATTTTGTGATATGATAATCATTGGCTTAAATCAGTTTTATTTTTATTTGGTTTTGAGTCAATCAAATGGCCAACAAGGTAGGTACAAGATAGTCAAGTCACACCTGATGTTCAGGCAAAATATAGTATTGTTGAGGTGATGAAATTTTAATGGATCTGTTTTAGTTTTTAATTTGTTAGTACACGTATATACTTACCTATTTTTATTAATTTTACGTTAATAATGTTTGTATTAAAATTTACCCAATGCTAATTTGTAATTAACTTAGTAAACTGTTTAATTTAGACGCTTATAGTTTCATGTATTTACTTTAGAACTTTTTAGTTTATAATTTTTTCTTATTAGATTTTATGCAATAAAATATTTTTACTACACAATTTAATAAAATATAATAAAAAGTCCTTTACTCAGGTTATTAAAATAGGAAATTAAAGTTTTTTTCGCCAGAAGATCCGATCTTTTAAATACCCGACTAGATTCCAGTTTCCACGATGTTTACTCGAAATGAAACCTCATTTCATTGAAAGCCTATCAGGATCGATGGCCTGCAGCGGACTCATCCAAAAGTATATAATATTTCATTTTTCTATATTTTTTTTATTAAATGGATCTTTGATAGATCTTTAACAGTTCTTCCTTTCTATTCTCTACTTCTATTTCATATTATAAGATGTAAAAGGCGTTTAGAAATTATTTTTTTATAAATAATTATAATATAGTTATAACGATATAAAAGCTTTCCTTAAATCGAATTTTCAGAAAATTTGTAACCGAAAAATTAAGTTGATTTAATATTTTTTTGCAAACACTAGTTAAAAAGTCGTCTTGGAAACGCCTATTTCGATAATATTCGGCAGCTAGCAACTTACTACTTTTAAAAGAAAAAATTTGTGGTCGAATAAGAACAACATGGCTGTACATAATATGTTGAAACAAAATGTTTTGATACTTATTTTGTTTTTAAACTCTCTTATCCAACTCTGGTGAAATCAACCCTAAGTAATTTAAACAATGTTACAAAGGTGGCGTATGGACTTCTCAGTCTATGAGAAAGGAAAGTTGTTTCAATGTTACAAGGCGGCGTATTGACTTCTCAGTTATTGAGCAAGGTACGTTGTTTCAATGTTACAAGGTGGCGTATTCACTTCTCAATTATTGAGAAAGGTACGTTGTTTCAATGTTACAAGGCGGCGTATTGACTTCTCAGTTATTGAGAAAGGTACGTTGTTTCAATGTTACAAGGCGGCGTATTGACTTCTCAGTTATTGAGAAAGATAGATATCTATCTACGACGCTAGACCAATTAATAATCTATAGTTCTTAATATCTTTCAATAACTTACTTTGTGATCGGACACTATTTTAACATTTATGTCGCTATTTGTATTTAATACTATTAGTAAAGAGCATTGAAACAACGTACCTTATTATTAATTGGTCTAGCGTCGTAGATAGATATCTATCTACGACGCTAGACCAATTAATAATCTATAGTTCTTAATATCTAGATATACACTTTATTCTACCAATCACAAAATTAAAAATTAAAAGTAATACATTTAGAATATTGAGTACAAACGCGGACTTATCGCTATTGCATTTCTTCCAGCCAACCTTAGGGTAGATAGGATAAAAAGTGAAAACAAACAAAGGCGGTACAGTAATAAAATACTAAAACTATCATCCTTACACAACAGTCAATAAATAAACCTACAATCAATTAATACATACTATACCTTTTGTCGTAGCGCCGCGGATACCAATTATTAATCTAAGTTTAGAACTATTTTTATTTGGTTTATTAAACAAAAAAGCGCAAAATACAAATTGTAAAATACTTACTTTTTTGGCGACGTTGATTTTGTGCTGGCGCAGCATCTTGGCCTCGTCAGCGATCTGCTGCTGGAACACCTCGACGGCGGCAAGCCGCGCCCGCGCCAGCTTCTCGTTCTCCTCCAGCACTGTCCGCCATACGTTCCACATGTTCCTACGACACAACGAGACTGATAAATAGGCTATTTGACATGTGTTCACATTTGGATTGGACAATATTATTAGATGGAACAATACACTAAAAGGTAAGCGATTCCGAAAATAACGTAATTGGTAATCAATTGATACTCAAATTTTGGACATGAATCATCCATACTTCCATATCCAACCATACTTCCATACTATACTAATACTATATACTATACTTACTTACTATATACTATACTTAATCCATACTATTCATACTTCCATACTAATAATATAAATGCGAAAGTCTGTCTGTCTGTTACGCTTTCACGGCCAAACCGCTAAACGGAATTTGATGAAATTTGGTATGAATATAGTTAAAGACCCGGGGTCAAACATAGGCTACTTTTTGACGCAGGCGGAGCTGAGGGAAACAGTAAAAAATAAGTAGAATACCCTATTACCACCAGTGCCTGTACCATGAGATTTTATTGACGCAAACGCATAGAAGCGCTATGTAAGGTACCACCGGATGCGCAGACGATACCGACTGCCTTAACAATTTTGCATGTCAAATCTGTACATGAGACCCGGCTTTACAATGCCAGTACAGTCACAAGCCTTGATTCATCACGGTTGCCTGAAATATTAGGCCGTTGAAATTGTTGATTTCAATACGGTTATATAATATAATATAATAACGCTCTTGTCTGTATTGCCGAGACCTGCTAGTCTAGATGTGGAACTAAGTGGACGGGGGAAATGAAGCTATTTACAGCAGAGTAATATTGGAATGCCGTAGCGCGGCTGAAGCTTAACCAAGTCATTTTCTTTAGAATCTTTTGAAAGTTTACGATATTAGCACGTTCCAGAAGTGAAACAAATTTCCAACATAACGATTTTTGTTAATTGCAGTACACAACTTAGAACTTCATTTTAATCAACAGTTAAATTTTATATACCTACCTACATTAACACCATATTACAAGTCGACCCAGAGTGAATGCCATGAATAGAATACTTCGATAGTCGACCCCTACTCTAGAATTTAGCCACGATGAGGGGGTGAGTGTCAAGGAATTAATTCACGTTACACTCTGAAGTCAAAACAAGTACATGAGTTATTTCAAATAGTTATCAAAATACTTTTAGCATTAAGTTCGCCTATTGTGCTATACAATTATATTTTGTACAATAAAGTTTAAATAAATAATTACAAAGGTTAATATTATTATCAACATACAACGTCACTAACATCACTAACCACGAGCAAGAAGAATCCATTCAAGTAATGGGCGCACTGTAAGTTTCCGGAACTGGCCACTTACATAAACAATATTGAAAAATTTATTGCAACATTTGAAAATAGAACTCTTTGGCTGTAGAATGCAGTTTGTTTCATCTGACTGTCTTTTGTTTTTACCTTGTGGCGCCATTTAAAAAATTGTGTGTCTGCATCAACATGGATTTAACTCGGGAAAATTTTCGTAGTATGATTTTCTACGATTTTAAGTGTAATTTGACAGCTCAACAGAGCATCGCTCGGCTTGAAACAGCTTTTGGCAATGAAGCACCATGCAAGACAACTGTTTATAGCTGGTTTGCAGAATTCAAGCGTGGTCGTATCAATCTCAGTGACGAATCTCGCGATGGTCGGCCGTCCACCGCTGTGACCAACAAAAACATCAATGCTGTGCGCCGTATGATTAAAACAGACAGGCATGTGACCTACCATGAAATTCGCGCATCCTTAGAAATAGGCATGAGTCAAATACAATTAATCCTACACAAACATTTGGGTGTGAGAAAGCTGTGCTCGCGGTGGATCCCACACAACTTGACCGAGGCTCAAAAAACGGACCGCGTCACTTGGTGCAGTGCCATGCTTACCAGATTCAACGAAGGTGCGTCAAATTTGGTGTGGGACATAGTAACAGGTGACGAAACATGGATTTATTGCTACGATCCCAAAACAAAGCAGCAATCGAGCGTATGGGTCTTTCAAGATGAGCCGAAACCAACCAAAGTGGCGCGCGTGAAAAGTGCATCTAAGCGGATGATTGCTTCTTTTTTTAATAAAACTGGACACGTGGCTACTGTTGCTTTAGAGAATCGTCGTACAGTAAATAGTGACTGGTACACGACCATTTGTTTGCCGGAAGTTATTGACGAACTCCGTAAAAATAACCGTAAACGCCGTATCATCCTGCACCACGACAATGCTAGTTCTCACACGGCCAGACAGACAAACGACTTTTTGAAGGCGAAAAATGTAGAACTCATGAGTCATCCTGCGCCCGCGCACTATAAGTTTCCGGAATGAATATGAAAAAATACTATTAAAGGTACAAAATTAATTTATTGTTTTTCAAAATAATCTCCCTTGGCGTCTATGCACTTTTTCATTCGATGAAACCAGTTTTGAAAACTTTTGTGCCACTCCTCTGTGGTGACCTCTGAAACGTGTTTTTCATACTCCTCGACAGCCTCTTCTGGTGATGAAAATCGTTGACCGCGTAATTGGTTCTTAATTTTTGGGAACAGAAAAAAGTCACAAGGTGCCAGGTCGGGACTGTATGCAGGATGACTCATGAGTTCTACATTCTTCGCCTTCAAAAAGTCGTTTGTCTGTCTGGCCGTGTGAGAACTAGCATTGTCGTAGTGCAGAATGATACGGCGTTTACGGTTATTTTTACGGAGTTCGTCAATAACTTCCGGCAAACAAATGGTCGTGTACCAGTCACTATTCACTGTACGACGATTCTCTAAAGCAACAATAGCCACGTGTCCAGTTTTATTAAAAAAAGAAGCAATCATCCGCTTAGATGCACTTTTCACGCGCGATACTTTGGTTGGTTTCGGCTCATCTTGAAAGACCCATACGCTCGATTGCTGCTTTGTTTTGGGATCGTAGCAATAAATCCATGTTTCGTCACCTGTTACTATGTCCCACACCAAATTTGACGCACCTTCGTTGAATCTGGTAAGCATGGCACTGCACCAAGTGACGCGGTCCGTTTTTCGAGCCTCGGTCAAGTTGTGTGGGATCCACCGCGAGCACAGCTTTCTCACACCCAAATGTTTGTGTAGGATTAATTGTATTTGACTCATGCCTATTTTTAAGGATGCGCGAATTTCATGGTAGGTCACATGCCTGTCTGTTTCAATCATACGGCGCACAGCATTGATGTTTTTGTTGGTCACAGCGGTGGACGGCCGACCATCGCGAGATTCGTCACTGAGATCGATACGACCACACTTGAATTCTGCAAACCAGCTATAAACAGTTGTCTTGCATGGTGCTTCATTGCCAAAAGCTGTTTCAAGCCGAGCGATGCTCTGTTGAGCTGTCAAATTACACTTAAAATCGTAGAAAATCATACTACGAAAATTTTCCCGAGTTAAATCCATGTTGATGCAGACACACAATTTTTTAAATGGCGCCACAAGGTAAAAACAAAAGACAGTCAGATGAAACAAACTGCATTCTACAGCCAAAGAGTTCTATTTTCAAATGTTGCAATAAATTTTTAAATATTGTTTATGTAAGTGGCCAGTTCCGGAAACTTACAGTGCGCCCTATGTATAAGCAAAGGAAACTTATACCTGTTTTACAGTTAGTCAGTTTCATCAGAACTAAAACATAACAAAATTGATTTCATGGCATTAAAGCCATTTTTATAAGCTCTATAAAATATCGTTTCATTTCACCTGCCCTGGTGTGTATTTTTCGGAATCCATGAATTTGAGCCGATTCCCGGGTTCACGTTGAATTGTTTAACACATGACAACAAAGTGTATTCCAAGGTTTTTTTTTAAAAAGAACTTTTATATAAAACCTGTGCAAAGTTTAGAGAGCGTAAATGGATATGAACTCAACGTCGATATTGATCGATTTTGTAGACGTGCAGAATTGGTTTGGTCTATGGCATCAACTATTCTGTGCGTAGGTTATATAAAAAAATAACTAATAATGAAAAAGAGCTATAACTCCATAGATTTCGAAATTACGTTTATTTATTTATTTCAAACTTGAATGCCTAATATGGTACAATAGGTGGCCTTAATGCTAAAGCATTCTCTACCAGTCAACTTTTAGGAAAAACAGAAATCATATCAATGAGATAGGGGTTAAAAAATAGTAACAAATTTATCTTATAAATATCATCAATACTTATAAATAAACTACACACGAAATACACACATAAATATAAAAATAATAATAATTACATATATTACACATATACAAAAAATATCTATGAATAATTGATAAATGAAATGACGTCTAATTTTGCTGTACAATATTATCGGAAAGATAAGAGTAAACCTTTTTCTTAAAATAAAGCCTGTCCGTTCGAAAGGCGTGGGTACTTGTATACATTGTTAACTGAAGAAGCCGAAAAGAAGGTATTTGAGGAAGAAGGAGTTTGCGTATGACTGTAATATTATAACTTAGGTGTCGAGTTGTCTCATGGAACTAGTGGGACAAAACTATCCCACTTGTCCTATCATGGGACTAGGTCAATGGGATCAGTGAAATTTAAAAACTTTGTAGATACTACAGCAATAATAGGTATACTTGGAAATTGAGCTTTAGGAATTAGCAGTTGAGCAGTGGGGAAAAAGAGAGGATTCGGTAACTAGGTGGTATATAAAGTTTATAGTACTAGTAATTGATTCATAGCTAAACATTAATTAAATAAAGACTTCTTCGCATCACAATGCCTCATAATTGTCTAATTAGGATATAACTTTGAGTAAATTTGCTGAGCGTGAAGTATAATTAATTCGTGATCTGCGCTTTCTTTGTGGTAAAAGTTGTATCAGAAAGGAAAATAGCGCAGACTGGTCAAAATATACCGTTATTAAATATTAAGACTTCAATTTTTTGCAAGTACATAAAAGTACGTACTGCTATGAAAAAATTTGTTCTATCTTAGAAATAGGAAGTGAGCGTCAACTTAACACGCAATTCATTCTCTACCTTATTATTTTGTTATCTATAAAGTAAATTAATAATCAGTAAATTAAAAATCTCTTCAGTTATGAATTAGCAAAAGAAAAAAAAACGTATTTTTGTTTAGCTTCAAGATTTTACAAAACATGGACACACTCACTATTTTACGTCTTTTTTTAACACGAATCTTTCTTACTTCGAACATTGGTTCAAAGTGAAATATTTTATTTTTATTCGACAATTTCAACACTTAAGCAACCCGCACTCTGCGCACGGTAGCCTCAAACTAGTCTTGTCCCCTTTCACATTCAAATCACAGTCACCTTGTTTGTTAAGTCCGCTTCGGCGATATTTACCCTGCTACGGCATACTGCATGTATGTAAATACTAATACTAAGTACATCGCTCAATCGGACCAAGATACAGGGTTATTTTGAAACCATTGGTCAAATTTGTACATTATGTTAAGTTTACGCAAAATAAACCATTTTTAATTAAACAAAAACGGTCTCCCAAAGACAATCCTGTCAGCTGATCACTAGATTTGGGAGATCGGAAATATTTTCTTGGTTTTAAATAGTTAAAGGTTTTTTTTTTCAATAAAAATAATAATATCATAAAATATTCTAAGAATATATTTCATTTAATATTTTAACCGACTTCTAAAAGGAGGAGGTTCTAAATACAAGTACAACTGCATGCATTTTTTATGTATGTTCACCGATTACTTCGTCAACGGTGGACAGATTTTCAAGTCTTTTTTGTTACGATTTAATTTCAAAAGGAGTTCAGAAGAAATTGTATGATGAGACCCCGTACTTTTGAAAAATTACGTGTATTACGTGATTTAAAATTTGTTATGTGTACCTTTTTTATTCCTTGTAACTGTAATGAGATAGATTCCATGCACACATTTACAAAATCCTTAACCAATTACTTGTGCGAGCACTAATCGGAATGCCTATTTTTGTATTTTTCCCTTGGGAGCCCATCCAGCTTCGGAAATGAACTGTCGGTCAGATCAATTTCTCTCCCAGTATTGTCTATTGACAAAATTAATCTTGTGCTAGGACCGTGATTCGATTACTACTTTCAGTGTTAAATTTACCACAGAATAGATAATACTGCTGGTATAGCATTCTGTAAACTGAACAGTACGACGGTTTTGCGTTACGTATTGTATGTAGGGATATTTCTTCTAAGTGTTTCGTTAATTGTGAGGGTACTCGGATATGGACAAAAATACAAGTCAAACAGCTACTTTTTGGCTTAACCTCAGTCGGGCAAATATATCATTGTTCTAGTATAGTTAATGAGTATCATTCATCAAGATAAAACTTGATTTGAGATGTATGCGGACTCTACCCTTGCCACTACCCTTTTTGTTCATCTTTTGGGATGCGGGCTCATTGTAGAGAAGTAAACCTCATTATTTTATACTAGCTATTTGCGGCGCAAAACGTAACCTATGTTTAACCCCGGGTCTTCAACTTTATCCATACCAACTTGGTATGAATCTGAGTATTACCAAGTCATCGGTCCAGAAGTTTAGCCGTTAAAGCTAACAGACACATGGACAGACTGACTTTTGCATTTATAGTATGGATATGGATGGATACCAAGTCCGTCCCAGCTTCGCAGCATCTTAGATCAATCATCTTTAGTGTGGATAACCGCAAAAAAAATACTTTGGTATTTTTTAAGTTTATCGCAAACAGACAGGCAAAGTCTGCTTCAATGTATAATATAGATACATACATATACATCAATACACCTTATACTCATCATAAAATACCTTGAAAATTAAATTTTTAAAAGTATTGTGTAACATTTCAATAGACCTATGGATTTGTTTGTGAAATACCAATGAAATTATCATTAATTGTCTCCAAGCTCTAAATATCTTTAAATTACAACAACTCTGGAAACTTTAAAATATTCAAATAAACTATTTCAGATTTTTCATTTACTTTTTCCTGATTCTTAGTGGCCAATTTATTTTGAGCTCAGATAACGGTAGGTACTTCTTCCTTCCATAGGAAAGATGCACCAGATATTTTTTATTTTTGATATATTAACAATCAATCGAAATTAATAAATAACTAGCAGTTTCCCGCGGCTCGGCCTTCGTCAAAATGTAGCCCATACGCTTGACCCCTGGTGTTTAACTATATCCATC
This sequence comes from Euzophera pinguis, assembly GCA_947363495.1. NCBI lineage: Eukaryota > Metazoa > Arthropoda > Insecta > Lepidoptera > Pyralidae > Euzophera > Euzophera pinguis. The sequence continues at coordinate 4,375,133 of OX376154.1, forward strand.
AAGTTTCATCAAAATCTGTTTACAGGTTTAACCGTGAAATTGTAACAAACTGACAGACGGGTAGTCAGAAAAAATTCGCCTTTATAATTAGTATGGATGGATATAGTATATTTAGTTTGGACTGTTTTTAACATTTATTTATACACAAAACCTTGGATATAATACCTAAAGGACTAAATAAAATACATAATTTCATTAGAAACTACAATAAGTAGATATAAAATGAACGAGTAAGACTCTTACTTGTGTTCCTTTTAAAATAGAAAGAATAGAATATAAAATAAAATTTGCAAAGCACTTAAAAAAACAACGTAAAAGGAAAACTGCTTTCATTTCTACAGTATTTGTTGATTAATTCCAAAGACTTTATAATATTTATACCTAATATTTATTATTTCTGGATCTAAAACAAAAAAGCCTGATTAGTACGGGCGATTTAACTATTTTGTTTGATGATCTCAAAGCACCAAAATTAATTGGGATCAAAAACACTTTAATAATATCTATTAGATTATTTATTTAACAAACTGAATAAACCATGTTTCTCAATAAATAATATTGTTGCCTAGAACCGTACAGCTTCCATGTTTGATTGGAGTCCACAATTAGTATTTCTCATTATCCGTGTGAACACACACTATTATCCGGCGTCGGTCAACCGGCGGCGGGCGATAATGTTGATAAAGCTATCTCTGCATGGTGATCGAGAGAGCAATTTAGGATGCCCCGATCAATGCATAGCGTAAAATATGGATAGGGAGAGACTATTATTCCGTCAATACTGCAAAAGTCTCTGTCTGTTACCAAACCGCTGAATTAATTTTGATGAAATTTGGTTTAAATATAGTTGAAGAACCAAGGTCGAACACAGGCTACTTTTTACGCAGGCGAAGCTGCGGGAAATAGTTTTCAATATTTATTTAGGTATAAAAAATCCAAAGGTTGAGTTAAAGCAAGACTTCAAATCCTTGTGATTTTACAGGAACTTGTGCACAGGCGAGTCCGGCAGCTCCCCCTATCTCCTTTTCGATTTGCGTCATCCATGTGCTAGTGCCTAATTAAGACAGACGTGTGTTAAACCTCCGCATATTCCCGCAAAATAAAAAGTTCATCACCAAATTGGCTGCCTCACAATTTTTTTATAATATCGGTGTTCGCTTTATCTAGTCTAACGAGTAGTTATTTTAAGTTTGTTTAAAATTTACAAACGCGGTGAGTAAATTGTTTCGTTGGCTGTTGTTGAATTTATTGTAGATATGGGTTTATAAGTAATTATCGAAAAAGTGAGTTTTTTGTTACGTCGGTGTTATCACATCGGTGACATCGGTGGTCTTTTAAGTCTAACCACCGATGTTATAGATCTTTTCACCGATATTATAAATACTTTTGAACACCAAAAATGCAAAAGAAAGCAAATGCAAATCTTCACAACATAGAAATTGAGTAGAATTGAAATCCAGAAGATGTTATCACAGGTGATTCCATTACCAAAACCTAATAATCCCACAGGTGAACAGTATACAGTGTCAGTGACAACCAATATCAAACTTAATTTTTTTTTTTAGTTTTCAATGATATGTTGATGCCAGTGAATGTGGAGATATTTAATATCGTAGAGAATACACAAAAGCTAACAAATAAAATTCTAAGTTGAGGGCGTCACAAGGTTCAACGTGAATTTATTCCTCGTTCAAAGAAGAGAGAAGCGTATACGGAAATCTTATTTATTATATACCAGTGTAGACTTCTGTAGTGGCTCTATTTACATTGTGGTTTCATGCAGCAAACTTGCTAATGTCAAACTTGCCCATTTAATATGATACTTAGGCAATTTATAGTTCGGCTTGTAATCTAAACTCGGCAGAGGGTCTGGTAAATTCCTGAGATACCTGAGTTGTCTGGCTCTATACCGGGGAATTCATATGAAGCTACATCAATTGACGTATGTAAATGACCCTTAAGCCGTAAGGGCAAATGTATACTGAATACCCGAAACTGGTGTCGTGTAGAATGGGTTAGAATTAGAACCAGGAGTGTTATTTTTTTTATCGGTGAGTCAAATGATTTTTGTTCGATATCAAATTATTTTCATTCGACATAATCTGTAATCGGACTTTTCAAAAATAGGGCTCTATGTGCCTCGATCTACCATGAGACTACCGACTGCGTTGAGACATTGTATGAATTTTCGCTAACTTATTTCGAAAGCCCCTTCACAGATTTTCCATACAAGACAATTACTATCCATACTCCATACTAATATTAGTAATATATATCACTAATATTGTGCGAAAGTCTATCTGTCTGTCTATCTGTCTGTTTGTTACGCTTTAAGGCCAAATCGCTGAACGGATTTTGATGAAATTCTTTTAAACATCATGATTGAAGAAAATTCCAACGAATCAATTCATCTCGTTCTATTCATTACATTTATCATTTCTGATGAACGTAATGAATGACACGCAAACTAGAACGAATGCGTTTACTCAGCTGGCATTCTTGTTCGGGAGGCGATACGGATCGGACGAAAATAGACAATTATTAATATTTGTGAATTGTGGATTTAAGGATGGATGGTGGATATTATGGATGTGATTTAAGAAACGATAATTCTATTAATGAAAGTAAAGTTTAAATGTAATAATTATTCTCCTTCTGGTAATTGATTAAGTTTTGTTAATTTGTCTTAGTCTTCTTCTTCAAGTCAATCTTTGATGATTTTCTCCTGCGAACTTGAGACTAAATTGCCCATCCTAACAATTTATATTAAAATGTTATATATGTTCTGTGGTTATAGAGCTTCATCTCACTTGCTCATTTTATAATAATGGAAATAAGTTTTTACACATATGATGTTACTAAAAACTAAAAATAAACCGTCTCTGTGCACTGAAATAGAAAGCAGATACGTGTGTGCACAGGTAATTGGATAAGTCTAGTGATAGGTCCGTCTTTGAATCGAGGTTTCCATTCAAAAGCGAGCCAACCGGTTTTTCAACCAGACTATTGAACTATGCGAGATACTGTAACCTAGGAAACAGTAAAATCAAGTCTGTTTTGCTTTGGGTAAAAAAATTGACGAAACACACAGAAACGGTCGCGATTACTCTTTTGATTATTATCTTCTTAAAAACTTGCATAGTATTTTTTTTAACTCTTTAGCAGAAAATTTATTTTTTTAGTTACTTGTGTATTTTTGTACAAATTTCTTCTATTATAATGTTTTTATAATTGTCCGTTCTGAAACAAGAAAAATATAAAAGTTTCCCTAAGTTTTGGATGTGTTGATCACTTCACACAACAACCGCTACAAGAAATGTAATGGTGCGACCTCACTTATACTGGTAAATACTGATTTGAACAAATATTTGCCATTGCATGTTTTTCCAAAATAACTCTTTTTACGTACGAATTTTTGTCTACTAGTATTTTGGCAAAACATGCAATGGCAAATATTTGGCCGAACAGGCCATGTGTCGTGTCGTGGCCATGGTCGCACAATGAAATGCAAGCGACGGCAGGGTAAAAAACATATGTAATCTAAAAAGACTATAGATCGGACCATCTTCTAAAATAACAATCTAATAAAATTACTTTGCCACTAAACGTCATATATCAGAAATAGATTACATTGTTCGAGCTACTTGTAGGTACCAGTAGGATGGTCTAATTCAATACGGAGCCATCGGAGACCATCAACTAAATGTTTATACTCTATCGAGTTGGAGGTTTTTATTCAATTTGATTGAAGCGAGATAGTGTGTACAGCGACATCTCGCTTACTCACTCGCATTTAGATAGAAAGAAAAGATGATAGTAAGCCCCCAAGCTGTCACCTTTTAAAATAACGATCTAGTAAAAAGAACTCTGCCCACTAAACTTCATAAATCAGAATTAGGTTACACTATACGACCACTAGCACTAGTAGGATGGGCTAATTCGGAGGCGACATCGGAGGCCTTAACTAAACCAGTTAGCTGTTGCGCCATCCCTTAATATATTTACTGGCTCTTTGGGATGGAACCTTTGATCATCAGGATATCAAGCAATCTTTCAAAATACCCTCTAATAAAATCAATTTGCCTACTAAACTTCATAAATCAGAATTAGGTTACACTGTACGACCACTAGCACTAGTAGGATGGGCTAATTCTATAAGGCGACATCGGAGGCCTTAACTAAACCAGTTAGCTGTTTCGCCATCCCTTATCATATTGTTCCTATTGGCACATTGGGATGGAGGCTTTGATCAACAGGATGTCATTAAAGTGTTATTTTGAAAGATTGCCATCTTTCAAAATAACACTTTGATAAAATCACTTTGCTACTGAAATTCATAAAACAGAATTAGGTTACACTGTACGACCTTCTTGCACTAGTAGGATGGTCTAATTCACTACGAAGCCATTGAAGGCTATTAACTAAATCAGTTAGCTCTTGTAACGTCCCTTAACATGTTTATACTGACTTAGTAATACCCTTCATTACCCTATTTTCAAAATGTGTAACGCATATTATTATGTCGAATGATCGTTCGATTCACCAAAAATCATTCGAATCTATTTTTGTCGAGTCACACTTTCGAAAATGTCACTCCTGGTTCCCTATTTTGAAATAATATAGGATTGAAATTCCTACGATATCGAACGAAAATCATTCGATATCGAACAAAAATTATCCGACTCGCCGATTTTGCGTAAGTCACACTTTTCAAAAATAGCACTCCTGTCCTCCTCTAGTGATTCAATATCGCTAACTGGCTGCGAACGTTTCTACGCCTACCGATTTTCCGATAAACTTTAAGTCAATTTTATCGGTCAGGACGAGGTACGTTACTTAGTTAAGTCATCCAGTACGAGCCATGTTAGCATTACTTTACACCTGCGGATGTTATACCTTACTTAGTTAATGATTCCGCATAGAAAACTCGATTATTACGCTTCATATATTCAATGATAAAATTTCTAATGTTTTTTTAGTAATAAAGTGGTTCGGTGACCGTTTACCATCTTACATACAACCATATGGTCTATGCTGATTACCTGGTTGTTATTCATGTTATCCATACTTCTATACTAATATTATAATTGTTAAAGTCTGTCTGTATGTAACGCTTTCACGGCTTTTGGTGAAATTTGGTATGAATATAGTCGAAGACCCGGGATCAAATGTAGTAAACTACTTTTTGACGCATGCGCAGCTGCGGGAAACAGCTAGTAAGGTCATATTTGCGCAGTACTGGAGCCCTATTTTTGAAATGTATGACATATATGTTGAATGGAAATCGTTCGATATCGAACAAATATCCTACTATATCGACCGAAATCATTGGATATCGAGCAATAATTATTAGACTCGCCGAAAATATCAGTCCTGGTTATTACAATGGAGCGACTGCCTATCAATACGTACCATTTCTCCTCGGCTCCGTCCACTTTGATGTCTGGGATGTTCGGTATTTTCTTGTTCAGGTATGCGGAGGAGATTTTCAACAAAGCCTGGAAAAAACAGATGGTTTTAATTTTTTTTTTTCAAATAGCGGCCCGTCCTTGCTTAATGGTGAAACTTTTATGGACAATACTGAAAATTCTGGCCTATTCAATTAAATTTATAACATCACACGTAATTTATGAATAACCAGTATATTTATTATAACACCTAAACCAACACCAAGAAGAGAGCTAACACCTATGGCTGTGTCTGTCACGTACACAAATAATATTTAACTTGTAGCGTTTGTAAAATCTTTGCTATACCTACGTGATAACTTTCTCAATAAAGATTTCTATTCACCTGGATTCTCGCACCTTTAGATAGGATACTTAGTCGAAAGCAAGATATGTCGAAAAAAATGGCGGGCCTATAGGGCTTTTTTGTAGTTAATGTTTGGCATGCATCCAGCGCTTGCTTGCGACCTTACAATCAGGTCATCTAACAGTGAGTGTCCTCAGTGCGATTGCGTAGCATCTGGCCAGACCATATCTCAAGTGGCAAAAGAATGCCCACTTCGCTGTTTTCCTGGTGGAATGTCGGAACTTCACCAACTCACACCCGCCTCTGAAAGCTGCTTTAAAGCATAGACATAGAAGTCGCAGGCTGAATGACTTACACAATGATGATGATCTAATAATCTAGTCGGTGGATTTTTTAAATCCATACTTCCATACTAATATTATAAATGCGAAAATCTGTCTGTCTGTCTGTTACGCTTTTACGGCCAAACCGCTAAACGGATTTCGATGAAATTTGGTATGAATATAGTTGAAGACCCGGGGTCAAACATAGGCTACTTTTTGACGCAGGTGGAGCTGCGGGAAACAGCTAGTAGGTTATATTGTTAAATCACCTTAGAACTATAGCTTATAACTTATTTAAATATATCTATAAAAATCGACTATATCGAATGGTACTAAAGTAACAATAAATCATCGTATCAACGTGACAGTACTATTGGTACGTATCTATTGATATGATGGATCTATAAATTATAAGTTTTGGAATCTCTTAGTCTGTCAAAGTCACCAAATAATGTGTTTTTTGACGCAAGCGGAGCTACGGGAAACAGCTAGTAAGAAATAGATAAACAAACTTGGACAAACAGTTTGAGCTAGCCCCAAAAAAAAGTTCTATGTTCATCAGGGGACATACCGCGGTTGAATGATGAAGACGATGATCCAAATTAGAAATATCAGAGTTGTAAACACAAACAGTAACGTAGCCTTGAATAGCGAACAAGAGTGGTGAATAACAATGTAACCCAGACGGACGTCACTTGACTTTCAAAGTTGAAAGCTCTATCTGATGTAGTTTACAACAAAATGTTTACAATTGTACATACAATGTGAAGCTAATGCATCTTTGTAAGTACCAATGTAAGCGTTAAATTTAGCGCTTTAGCCTAGAAACAAAGACACCTAAAAATTTTAATTAAACTTACGATGAAGAAGATGATAAAAATCATCAAATCTAGGAGCGTGACTTACAGCGTACCCTAGGCTTCGAAGCGTAAGCTGACGACGCAACTACGGACTGTGTTCTAAAGTGCATAATTCTAATCAGACACACTTTTATACAAAGGTAATTAATAACCTTTTAAACATATTTGTATTCAAATTTTAAAACTGGTGTAGAGCTGAAGCAGAATGATTTTCGTTCGATTTTGAAAAAAATCATTCGACATAATCTATAACGGTATTCAATCGACTCACCGTTGTTCCATACTCAAAAATAGCCCTCGTGATCGAATTTGTTTTTTATGATAATGTTAACGTCATTTTCATTAAGTGCAATTGTCTACAGCTACGATGAAAATGAATCAGGTTTTCTTCTTTACCTAGCTAATACCGTAGAACTCGTTCAAGGGTGACCTGTCCGCGGTGCCTCGAGTGCAATGACTCGACCGCTTTTTAAATTTTTAATCGCAAACCAAGCGTACCTGTGTTTACCTCTGAATTATTAAACAACATTGCAGTGCAGCATTAGTAACAATTTCAAATTCTCTTTTCAAATTATTTCGTAATGATAATTTTCGATTTTTAACCGACTCCAAAAAAAGGAGGAGGTTCTACATTCGACTGTATATTTTATTGAGACTTGTCATTTAGTTAAACTACCTTAACTATATGATGGCGCAGCGACTCAAAGTGAGTATATATTAGCTTCCGATGATAAGGATCTCCACTTCGATCTATTCTGCGACACCTTAGTCGTAGTAACTTAATTTTTGGATAATAAATCTACAAATACTTTACAAGTCTCGGTATTCGGAAGTAACCACGACTTATTGAATTCATAATAAATACAATTGACAAAGCACAAGAGAGCTTAAAATGCTTGTACATAAAAAGCTAGCTCTCTTTTTAGGCTTTGCTGCCCGCAGTAGGCTTACAACAAAGGTGAAGGTTACACGTGTTAATTTTGAGAAGATTCCATTTGACAAATTTCCCTCTATCACAACTCATCGTAAAACTCAGTTACCGTGGCGGCTTAAGACGAATTTCTCGAATTCTCATGAATTCTTTCAATGCTTGAAAAAAATACTTTCCAAAACATGGTAAATATTCTTTTTTATATAAAATTTCCACGTCCTAATTGTTCAATATTTTAATATAGCAAGTGTCATGGACACTTGTGTTTCTTGAGAACTATTTTTGAAAAATATGAGTCGTATGAAACTAGTTCTACTCACTTATTTTTTATTCACAGTAAGTATATAAGATTAGCATGTTACCCATATTTTGGTAGAGCTATTTCATCATTCCATGTTTGTTCCAAGTCATATGACTTCGGACCTCAGGGTGAACTTGAACGAGATGTCTTATGTCCTTCCATGAGAACATTACAATACAAAAAATAAGTGGTCAAGTGCAGTGTTAAGTCAAGCGCAATGTAGGGTCCGTAGTAGTCCCAATAATAAGGAATTTAAACTTAAAGCACACCTACTATTGTTCTTTAGCAGATATAAGAAGAAGCTCGAGAACCACGAAAGCGTCGCGTGTGTTCGAAGCACGAGTAGCTAATGCGTGTGTCAAACGACGCGCGAGGGCAAGACGCCACTCGCGACCCGTATTAGATTGGTCACCATTAGTGGCATATTCTACTCGTATCTCGACCGTGCTCAGAAGGCACGTGTTGTCGATAGATGATAATCATTAGGCTGTGTCAGAAGTCTTTAGGCAGCCTGAAAAAATCTGATAGTTTTGGACGCCTCGGGTCATGTTCCTGTTGGTCTGGTTTCCGAGTAAAAACATTACGGAGGTCATGCAGCAGTAACTCCATTGCAGTAACCAACACAAAAATCAAGGTCAGTTTCGAGTAAAAATGTAAGCTGAGGACGCAACTGGAAATCAAACACGGTTGGAGAAAGACTACTAAGAATTTCATAATGAATTAATCTAATAATAGAAGAACAGTTTGAGGCGAGGGCTTTCGTCACTCAACTAAGGATACGAAATATTTTTTGTTTACCTATAAAGTATGAAAATTTATGTTATTTTTTAACTTTACCCTCAGTAATTGTACTTCCACAAAATTTTTCGTATATTGAACATATGATACAAATTTTGAACCATTAGAGCAATGCAAACTAGTTGAGTGGTACAAACGCTCGATGCCATAAGGTCTACACTATGGTGCCTGAAAAGACGCTGAATGGTCCCGAATGATCTTGGTCATAAAACCCGCTATATAATTTTCTTATTAATATATATAAATAGCGCCCATCTTGATATCAGAAATGTCTTGCTTGCATGCTTATTTCAAACCTTACTCTTACCCTAAAAACAATATTTTTTATAATTTTGTTTCGCAGTTCTCTCCGCGTGGGTAATATGCAGAGGTATACTAAATTTTAGCTCTCTAGGTCTAATAGTCTCTGAGAAAAACGTAGGACAGACATGACGAAACTATAAGGGTTCCTTGTGTTTACTACGGAACTCTAAAACTCTTTACAGCACCAAAATAAAAAATAATATAATAACTTATTATGTACAACATACAAATAATGAGGTACAAAGGCTGACCTATCGCTATTTCATCAATATGAAACATAAAACAAGATTTACCATAACTAACCGGTCGCCTGTCGAGAAAAGAGAGATTTGTTTACATATATTCAGTAGAAGACCTCACACCCTACTGGATGAGAAAGAATGCACTTTTAAATTCGAAACAGATAGGTAATTGAGTAAATAAAAATCCCGAGCGTTAAGTTTTATGTCCTGAAGACACTTTTACCGTTGTTTTTCCCTAGACAGCGAGCGACAGAAAAATCTGCGGCCTGTGTTGGGCTTATACACTTACTAACATGAGTAGTGTTCAGGGACCGAAATTTGCTTAGAATTGAATATGGCGGGCTTTTGTTCACACAATGTATTAAACATGAATGAAAGATTTACGTAGGTTATGTAGGTAAGTATGGCAATTCATTTTACATTTACACCATTCATTCCATCATGGAATTGTCATTTTTCATGGACTTTCAATCATGGACGCCTGCACTGCATGGGATCATTGTCACTAGTTCCATTCCCTTCTTCTTCGTCTTTGCGAATCGAACTAACTGTCCTCGCAGACTTCCATCATCATCAATCATCAATTTCATAGAACTAGTTAGAGAAGTCATAAACTATTAGAGAGTGAGCTCTTGGTTGGAGAAACTACCTCGTCTTTTGTACAACCAGCAGAAAAGTTACCACGTTGCTATGGCCCTCCGTAGCTAATGGGTTGCCTTACGCGACTTGGAACTAATACAACAGGCTAACCTGGGCAAGGGGTCCTTCATAAATGTAGTGAAGACATCGCTTACGATTGTGGTGCATCTCCCCAGACAATGAGCCATCTTCTGACGAGCCCCAATACTTGCACGCTAAGTGAGACTTGTACGGTACAACAGATCAATAGCCCTATTTTTGTATATATATATGTCGAACAAAACCCTTCGTTAACGAACGAAAATCATTCAATATCGGACAAAAATTATTCGACTCGGCAAATTAATGTGCGTCACACTTTTCAAAGATACTCGTAGCATTCCTGTACGGATGGCCTAATTTTGTAATCGAAAGATCTGAGTAGAACGTCGACATGATAAAAAGAAGTTAAAATAAATTATCACTTCATTAATTCCATGGAACTAACTGCCTTTAAAACTTCTAAATGAGAATGATGTTTGAAAACTAACACCATAGATTTAGATTTTTTACATAACATACACGAAAAGATTATGTCGAATGAATAATTATTATAAATCGAACGAAAAACATTCAACTCACCGGATGAGTACATCTCGAAAATCATCATATTCCGAAATTTGCTCATTGCGAAAACAATTTATCATTACAAAATTAAAAAACGCAAAAAATATCTGGAATTTATTTAAAACTTAAATTACAGGTACTAGAACTTATTTTGTAACAGTGGATTAGAAATACTTCTCCGAATATGTAATGTTGAGTAGGAGTAAAATTTTTACGCGAGAGAAAATTTTAGAGAAAAACGAGTTCGGGAAATGTCTCTGAATTTATCAACCGTGCATTTTCTTTTGAAATATTCATCGTTACTGTTTTTCAAGGCTTTAAGTAATATTCTTAGTAATAAGTTAGTAATATTCATTGACCTTAACAAATGTAGATAAATCTTAACTAGTATGCATAGAAATTTGGCCTGTATCCAATATTTTATTAAAAAAGAGGTCAAGTGCGAGTTGAAATCGCGCACGAAAGGTTCCGTGCCATATTCTGTGAATATTACAAGTGTCTAATGGTTGTTGTTACTAGCATCGAGCAAAAAAACAGCTAAACGGCAGCTATATGGAAAATCACAAATTTGAGTCCTCCGTGCTTCTGAAGGCAAGTTAAGCCGTTGAATCCGATTAATATGTTATGTTATGTTAGATGGCAGTCGTTAGGTTGTGCAAGTTGCCTTTACAGTGCATGCAGTCTGAAAAATCTCACGGCGTTAGGCACTAACACACCTCGGGTCATGTTCCTGCTTATGAGATTTCTCTGTAAAAAGGGTTTCGGAGGTCAGACGGCAGTCGCTCCATTGTGTACTTAATTAGTACCGCCAAATCTAGAAACATGATTAACAGGGAACCCTTAGATGTGAAGCGTCAGCTGGTTACGCAACTGGGTAACACGCTTGAACGAAGAAGATAGCATGTATTTTACTTTCTTAATGTATAAATATTGTATTGTAGTTATTTTCCCCAAGTGACCAACTAGGTATTTAATTTTGCAAAGTCGGGTAACCGCAATTTAATATTGGGCTATCTCGGGATTTTCTCCCGAGCAAATATTTGAATGCGGGATTTGTGTGCATCTGCTAATGTCTAGTATGGCTGTAGACTTATAAATACATTTATTTATTTCAAACTTTATTACCTTAAATGTTACGTAATGTAATGGGTGGACTTAATGCTAAATCATTCTCTACCAGTCAACCTTTACGAAAAACAGAATTCATATTTATACACATATAATAATTAATATGTCTATTATTACTTACTTATGACTTTAGCAATGTGTTTCTAGGCAGGTGCGCATTTTAGAAACTACTGAAATTATATTTGTACTGAAATAAATTTGATAAATTTTTATTTAAAAGAGGGATTCTTTATATTTTTACTTGATTCTATGTAAAAATGATATGATCTGAATAGAAACCACCACGGAAATGGTAAAAAAATAATTGTTTACACCTTTGTTCATATCCATACTTCCATACTTAATATTATAAATGACAAAGTCTGTTTGTCTGTCTGTCCATCTGTCTGTCTGTTAGCTTTCACGGCCAAACCGCTGAACTGATTTTGATGAAATTTGGTATGAATATAGTTGAAGACCCGGGGTCAAACATAGGCTACTTTTTAACGCAGGCAGAGCTGCGGGAAACCGCTAGTTTCAAATAATTCGATTAATGTGCAGCTAAATTTTATGTAGTTTTCAGTAAGGACTCATTATCAGGCGTTCTTTTAAAGGGAGTTGGTAACATGGGTTTCAATCATTCTATTAATAATTCATAGCCCATGTGTGTATGGATAGAGACGTGGCTTTCTTCTTTTAGTATGAGGATTTTGTCTTTCTATTGCCTCAAAAGAGTAATGTATTGTGTGTGTGTGGCTCATCTCACCTGCATGCTTAAGGATCTCTACGAAACTACTGACAATGCATTGTCAGTAGCGAAGTTTTGGTCATCACAAATATAATAAAAAGAAGTTCTTAAGTGTATTTTTGATACTATACCTACTCCTAATTAAATTCATGACCTCAGGACAGGATCGCTTCTGAAGAAAGATGGCCAGGAGAGCAAACAGTGGCAGTTACGTCGCAAAGAAGAATTTAATTATCTACGAGTAGCCCGTATTTGAACAAGTTTGGCAGTATTAGTTAAAAAGAAATAAAGTACCTCGGAGTAGGACTTCTCGATGGCTGAGCGCTTAATGGTGTAAGTACGGAGGTCCTCAAGCAAGTCGCACTCATGCTGGTTCTTGGCGTGGAGCTTGGCGATCTGCTCCGTGTGGAGGTTCTTCAAGAACTTCGTGTAGTTACTCTGGAACAAAACGATAAGTCAACACGACATGTTCAATAACTGGGAGAAATATATTTACTATTAGGTATATCACAAGTAAACATATTAAAATTAAAACAAATTATCCTATCAAAAAAAAAAAAAAAAAGCAATCTAAATTGGGTTCAATAACTTATAACTTACTACGATGGCGCCGAAATCCAAAGCGGATCTTGGCCTCCGACACTCACATAAACACGTAGGTACATATCACTTTTTTTTATATGTAGGTATGTGTTTTTTGTTCCAATTACATGCTTATGACTATATTAAGAACCTAATTGGACTAGGTCCATAATAAGAGTATTTACCTTAATATTCTTTTTAATCAACCTTTATTGGTCAGGTGCATTAGTCGAATGCACCCAAAACGATGGGCTATTTCAACAATAGTAGTTAATTATATTTTTTATCAAAATCCAACTAAAGAACCAAACATAGTACACACACTGTATATTATGTTTGGTTCTTTAGTTGGACTATTCTAGTTCTATGTGGGAGGACCTATAATTGGCTTCTAAATTGCTTAAGTTAGTTACCTATTGTATAGGCATAAGCTGTTGGTATTCCCTAAAATAAATAGGTACAGAAAGACGGACCCAAAATACGACCTGAAGCTTTTCGGCAAGCGGTTGGAGGAGTTAGTCGGAAGTAGAGACACTTGAAGAGACAAATACCCCATCTGTTTTATTATCGATGCTCCAGCGCATTCATAATCATTCTCTCATTTATCAACCACCTTCAGGACGCTACTTAGTAGCAACCAGAGTTCAACGGTCACGATTCATGTAGTAGACTGGAGTTGACTATGACAGAGTGCCTGTTTGTTTAGCCAAAGTCATCATTTGAAAAACGATGTCAATCCTATACATTTTTTGCAACATTGTTTAAGGTTCTTCTTCTTGTCGAATAAAATCGCTATTGACTGTACTTCATTAAATTTGCCCAATACTCTAAATAGGACCTGGTTGTACCTACACGACATTACCAATTTTAGTAGAACTCTGTAGTAATATTGTTAATGTAATTTGGAATTCTTACGAAAATACGCAGTGCACCTCATTTCGCGATTTAGTACACGCGGCACGTCCGTTTAATCTAAAACGATTTGTTCCCATGTCTACTTCTATTAAATACTATATTGGATTTTGCCCGCGGCTTTGCACACGTACCTAACACTCACAGGAACACACTTTATTCTCATATCCTCTATGTCTTTGCCGATAAGCTGTACATTGTAGTAAAGTTTAATATTTAAGCTAGGAATAGACTTCCCGGACCGGAATCGAAGCCTAAGGCGGCACCTATTTGAAGATGGATGGATGGATGGATGCATGAGAAAAAATATAAGACTCTGAGTTCCAAAGCTAGCTTTCAATTCCACCAAAATACGCAAATATGATGAAGAGAAGATAAAAAAAAGCTCACACGGTATGAGGTAAGACGGAACTGCTTTTCATCCAGAAATTCTTACGGAGGGAAAGACTTGAGCAATAAATTGTTTGTATGCTCATTTGTAGGATTAATGGAAATAATTCCGTGATAGAATAGTATTGATGAATTCCCAATTCTTTGATTCTATTGTGTACAACACTCACTAAAATGAATTCAGTTTGGTTATTACTTGGTTCACTTTAGGTCGTCATCGTATGCGCTATCCCGTTCACTTTCCAAGCTGTATCACAACGGAACTTATTGTTATCTGTCATGATAACATAAGATTCGGCATAATTTCATAACACTAGGTGGTTGATTTCTGATGTTTTCGCAATTGTTACACATTAAATAAAACTTAAGGTGCAAATAAATAAGTAATAAAAGCGATAAACATCGAATAAAATAGTTTAATTTAATAATTAGGTGTATGGTAGACGTCAGGCAGTTAGGCATAATAAATCTGGGAGCACGGCAGTACTCCCGCCAAGTCGAGCAAAACGAAATAGTATCTCTACAATTCTAACGGAATTAAGCGTTGCAATCGATATTCATGCACATTAAGTGCATGAATATCGATTGCAACGTTTCATGGATTTTTTTCAAAATACATAATAAATAGTACGAGTACTAATTCATGAAGAATTATGTCTAACTTTATTAAGAACCTTTTACCATATGCCTAAGTAATTAATTAATGGACCTTGTTAAATAAAAAACTCATGAAGTTATTTTTTTTTGTTTTTTAATAAGTGGTATATAGAACCTTCGTGGTGATCTGAAAGTTGCAAGTTCGGTCATCATAGGTCCAAATTCTTTTCGAATCTGTCATGGACATGAGCCCGAAAAAAGCGGAAGTAGACCAGGTGTTGAAATAATCCATAGGCTACGGTAACCACTTACCATCAGATAGGCCGTCGGACTGTTTGCCTGTAACAGACTACTCAATGAACCTGGTTGTGAAAGACAGTTGCGATAGGGTCGGAAGTTTTCCTGGTTACCAACTAGTTGTTTAACAGATCTTAGTTTTTTTAATTTGTACTGGTTACGAGTAAATACTTTTTTTTAAGTAATGAGTTTTACGTCCATGGATACAAGTCGTTTATAGCCCTTCTTAATTTTTCTATCTTCTTCAGTCTTAGTCAAGTCTTGTCAGAAGAATCAGCCAAGTGAGGTGATAGAAAAACTGCACTAAGCGATTACTAGGAGTTTTTGGCAACAAGCATAAAAATCACACAAATCAAACACTGTATCACTTCCCAACACTCACGCTTATTCTCGAACACTTTGCTGATAATAATCAATCATTATTACGCACAAACACTAAAAAAAGCCACAAATTTTAGAAAATAAAATACAGCTCCGAAACTGCTCTTTTCAGCTTCCCGCCAAAAACTCCCAAGTAAATTTACTAAAAAGTTCTCATAGACAACCAGCTGCGTAAAGCGGCTGCGTTATCGGCCGAAACGAAAATAAGATATAAAATGATGAGACCGGATTGACGTGACTAATTTATTTCTTACGATACGTATCTACTTTAAAAAATACATAATTTAATTATTTACTCTATTCATGCACACAATAAAAATGGAATTGATTATACATAAGAGGAAAAGAAAGTACAAGGGAGCTACTTATTTGTAAAGAAATTTTGGAAATGAGACGAAAAGGGTAATTAGCGGACTTAGCGATTAAATTTTTTTTTTAAATTTGTTTTAGGATACTGTAACACATTAATTTATGCAGAACATTAAACTCATCAAGTTAATGTAAATGAATTTCCAAGCAGATGAATATGTCAAAAGGGGTTTAGGAGATGCATTATCGAGAGGAGAGATTTACACAACCCAGTTAGCAATATGCTAAATCTTATCATATTAACACATACTGTGTTAAATACAATTTTATATTTCGAAAGGACGAACATTACATTTTAATTGTTTTTATTTTAAGGTTTGTATTATGTATGTATTTGTGAAATATATTATTATAAATTATTCGAAAAATTCACAAACATAAAAAAAATATTATGATAAATAATAAAATATGTTTTTTTCACACTTGATTGAATATTTTTATAATTAAATTTAATTAAAGTAGCTTGTAATGTGGCCAATGATTGGACAAATGTAGGAAAATTTACATAAATACTAATCCGACCCCACATAAAAAAATTGCATAATTTTGAGAACAAGCGTCTACTGACTTTGGTTCGCATTAAAGCATTTTTATTTTAAAGTAATGTTTGGTTCATTTACTAAAGAGTAAGCAAAAAAATCTAGATCTCTACGAGTAAGCGAAACAAACGTGACAAGCAGAAATAGTCTCTGCCTGCCCCTGTAAGAAATAGGGAGTTATTTTTGTACAACCTGGCGAGTTTATCGCACATATAAAATTCTCGATTCTTTCTTAAACATTTTTTTTTATTTCGTCCTATTCCATATTCTTTGTTCGGCCCACATTTTTTATATAAACCGAACTTGAAAACAAAAAACTAACGTTATGTGTCTACTCGTACTATGAGAGAGCAGAGAGTTCAATATTATTCGATTGGTCGAGCCGTTTTGTAGTTATAATTGGTGTAACTAACCCGACGAGATACGATTTCTGTGATGTTGAAATGAAGATGATATTATTGTTTTTTTGATCTTATTATTTTAAAATAATTCAGTAAATAAAATCAAATACTTTGTTCAAGGATTGGTCATTCGGTAATTGCTAATATAACATTGATAAGGTACGAACAAAGAATATATCGGAATGTGGTCCGAAATTTCAGGAATAAATTGAGAGAGAAGCTAGGCAATCACAGTTTGTACTAGATAGTAGATAATATATTATTTTGAATAAATATTTTCAACCACATACAATCAAGTTAGTGCAGCGAGGGTAACTAAGTAAATTTGAATATTGAAACGCGATTGTGAAATTAATAAATAATTTAATAATAAAAATTAATTTGGTCATATTTCCGGGAACCGTGCAAAATGATAGTGGTTTATTTAGTGGCGGGCAGCGCGCTCTATCGAATTTGCAGATATGGATACTCTAGTACACTACTAGTGAGGTAGGTATATAAATTCATATACATTTTGTAATTAAATATACTGTTTGGCCATAAAATACTGACAAAGAATTGTCAAGAGTATAATTTAAAAAAAAACCAATATTACTATCACATTTGAATTTGGAATCTGTCCTTCTGTTTATAAAAACACTAAACTAACTGTATTAATACTGTTCATTGGGTTTTCTCATTTTCGCGCCAATCGGTTGTCAGATATTTTGTGTGGCATTAAAATGGAAAACTCAATGTCTTGAAGGATTTCCAAAGTCGGTGGTAGGAGTAGACTTTGGAAAGAGAGACGTGGATGGAGATGGGATGTTTGTGAAGCAGTGGAACGTGAATGATTATTTAAAAATTTGGAATGGGGCGATAACATAGAGTTATGAATTTATGGTCAGTTGTTCACGTTCTGATTACGGAAGGTGATTATTGGGTATAGGACCTATACTATAGGTGATTCCTAGTCGCCGTGATTGCATTATACATAGTTATTCAGGTTATTTATTTATTTTATTTTGTTTATTCGTACATTAATCTACTTATATTGATCACGTCTCCTCTCACGGGTCTCCTAGTAGAGATTTCTTTTGCAATAATTAGCACCCTTAGGTTGTACTAAATATATTGTTTAATGTTTCTTTGTTAATTAATTAATTAATTAAAACTCTCCATCCGCTCTGGATTTGGCGAATGTTTGTGTATCGGGCTGTTGATAGAATGAAACCTCCTCTGTTTGTCTTAAAGAAATTTATCTGACCTGTTCTAATTTAGTTAGTTTTTATAAATAATTTTCCATACTAATATTATAAATGCGAAAGTCTGTCTGTCTTTCTATCTGTCTGAACGGATTTTGATGAAATTTGGTATGAATATAGTTCATGACCCGGGGTCAAACATAGGATACTTTTTGACGCAGGCGGAGCTACGGGAAACAGCTAGTATAGAAATAAACATGCGCTTGGTGTAGCTGTTATTGTTGCTGTCGGTGGTTTAGAAAGTGTGTAAATTATAGTTAACGTATGGACGTGGTCAACGACACCGGAAATCCGGTTTTGTGGCCCTAAAATTTATGGAATAATGGTTGTTTGATCTAATTTCGATTGACAACTCGGTGAGCATTTAAAGCCTTTAACGTATGGACTTTCCGGGAAATCCTATATATAGTCATTATCATCCTAGCGTGTATTCCTAGTTGCGTCGTCACCTTACGCTTCGGAGCCTAGGGTACGCTGTAAGGCATGGTCCTAAATTTGGCGGAACTGGTAATTATAATGAAGCGACTGCCGCCTGACCTCCGTAACCCTTTTTACAGGGAAACCAGATCAACAGGAACATGACCTGAGGTATGTTAGTGGTCAACACTGTCAGAATTTTTCAGGCTGCCCTAAGGCATCTGACACAGCCTCACGACTGCTATCTATCGATAACAACCGCGACCAACGGCTTAACGTGCCTTCGGAGGCACGGAGGAGCTTAAGATAGAAAATACCACTAAAACGGCAACCAATCCAATAGTGGTCGCGTCACGTCGTCGCTTCACACGCGTATTCGCTACGGATACGCGGGTCGCGCTCGTCTAACGAGCTCCTCAAAAATCCTGTACATAGTAAAAGATCATTAATCATTCAACACTAAAATCCGTCATATCTATGTACATTTAAATCAAGATTTGGTTGGCAAATGTAAATCAATTAGTACAACTAAAAACTGTGGTCGTTCAGCCTTTTCCTGCAACGTCGTTGGGCCTACAGGTAAGTATGGTTTGTATAGTCCCGAAATTTCGATGAAATATACAAACAAACGGAACAAAAAAGTAAAGCCTAATGTTTATCAAAGAACCGAACTGACAACCACGCGTAGCAAGGTCTACGACATTGCTACGGAATGCTACGAATCGTAGCTTTCAAACAATTCGCTCTACGAGTGTGCTTTATAAAACAACAAAGATGCCACACAAAACATATAATTTTCTTTCTTCGATTAATTTGTAATACGCTTTTAAACAGACTTCTAATTAGTTGGTCCGAATGTTAAATATTGATTTAACTGTGTCAAACCCTCTCATTCATAACCTAATTTTTAGGAATGCCCTCGGTGCGATAATTGGGCATGTTATCTTCAATGCAATACATATCGAATATAACACACCAGTATTATCTAAATATGAAACATATTTCTTATGCACTGCATACCTATGTATTCAAATAATAAACATTATTACATAATTAGGGTGCCACGCGAGAGTCCAGAGGAAAACATTAAAGTAAATATCATGTTATTTTTTGATTTAATAGAAATAAATGATAAAGTATTAAGTTGAGATAACTGTGTAGTATAACTGTATGTGTATGTTTCGTGTTACCTTTCTTGGGGGAGGTTGCATGGTGAGCTGAGCGGGGCAGCCGCGCGCGATCGATGCCGAAGCTTGGAGCCTCAGCCGCGGTATGGTAGGGCCGTCGCACTACCGACCAAGCCCAATGCTAGCGCATGCGTACCAACAGCGCCATAGACTAATGTCATCGAGGACTTTTTTTTAAATCTCACTTGGATGGCGCGACCACACATGGCCTATTTGCCCAAATATTTGTGATTCCATGTTTTGGCAAAATAGATACAAATACGTACGTAATAAGTGATGTTTTGACAACAGAAATAAGCAAATACGACAAATATTATAATTTTTTATGAGTATGTATGGATGGATGGATATTCGTTTCTCTCTCACGGCTAAACTGATTTTGATAAAATTTGGTATGGAGATAGTTCAAGATCCGGAATCAAATAAGCTACTTTCGAGAGAAGGCAAAGCCGGAGCTAATTCCGGAGAAAAGGAATGTTTGCATAATGATGACTTTATCATCACTTCAGCTGCTGTTGCTTACCTCTCTTTATTTTCATTCTGAATGAGCCTGAATCCCCGGTGTATCTAAGATCTTTCTGACGGTAAAACAAAACTTAGATCAACTCAGACCTTCCAAAAACTTACCCTCTCTACACCCGATTTTAGTCCAGTTTTATGGCTAATTCCTTTATGTTATACGCCACACGGCTCTGGAATGCTCTACCTGATGACATCAAGGAGCCCTTAACCAAATTCACTTTCAAAAGAAAAGTCAAATTTCAGCTTACTAAATTCATTATTACTTATTTCCCTAAACCATCGTCATCTTTTTCCGTTTTCATCTCTTTTATGTATATATCTAGCAGTAATTTTTTTTTTTTTCTTCATTTGTAATAGATATTTTTTATAAATAGTTCATAGATAATTCGCACCGCATATAACTTCTCTATTTTTCCTAATGGTTGATTGGGAGAGAATGCTTTTAGCATTAAGTCCGCCAAATGTAATTGAGTGTTTTTACTTGTGTACAATAAATATTTATAAATAAAAACAAAAAACTATCAGCCATTGGTCTCATCGATTTACACTACTCTTGAACTTACCGTTTTATTTATTTAATTTGGTTGGGTTTTCATTATCTCAATTGTTTTCATCATTGTTTTCAATGGGAATGATCTCGCCTGTACAAATATATAATATGTACCACCGGAAATATGCCATGGCCATTCTTAACATCATTTTTTTTTTATTCTTGATGTAATTCTTAACGAGTTCTGTTAACAGTTTCTCACACAAAAATAATGAAAAACCATAGTTTTCTTTCAAAGATAACTCACTAATAAGCATTTTAGGAACCTGCAATGCAATAGATGCGAGTGAGGCTACAATTGAGGCGAAATTGCCTTAGCCTCTATACAGATGAGCCCTTTTTGATGCGGATTTGGCCAAAATAGCTCCTAATTTGTGAAAATCGGCTTAGCCATTTGAAGATAATCAAGAGGACAAGTAGGATGGTTTATATTATACTAGCTGTTTCCCGCAGCTCCGCCTGTGTCACAAAGTAGCCTATGTTTGACCCCGAGTTTTCAACTATATTCATACCAAATTTTATCAAAATCCGTTAAGCGGTTTGGCCGTGAAAGCGTAACAGACAGACAGACAGACTTTCGCATTTATAATATTAGTATGGAAGTATGGATATGGATATAGTCGGTGAGTCGAATGATTTTCATTAGATTCACCGGTTTCGGTTGAGTTAAACATTGCAAAAATAAGGTTTCTGTTTATTGTACATTCACTGAAATATAAATAATGGTCACTTCACACACTCATCATAACGGCACCTAAAAATTTTAGGTTAAGTAATTTGAGTAATAATGAATGTAAAAATAAATAGACTCACCCATACATTAGAATGCGACTTTCTTCTCGAAGTCGTTCCATACTTCCGCTCAAAGTAATTCGATCTAGTTTCCATCTTACAAAAAAAAACATTTTCAAACGAACACACACATGTCTTTAATTAATCTTTTATTTAAACACAACAAATACAACACAAGAAACGATTAATCGTAATCTTTCGTGATTCGTTATCTATATCGATGGAAATAATATTTTAGTTAAATGTTGTCAAGGACCGCGTGCTACCTTTATCGTAGATAAGTTCGTTGTAAACTAACAACTGACTAACGTTTAAGTGCTTGCTAGATACGATACTAACAACAAATCACTATAGCACTCAGGGTATCTACTACTGGTCGCAGGTCGAAGTTAAATAGAAGCGTTTGCAACGAGTTGTTGGCACCTTGACAAGCATACATTGACACCAGCGTGTTCTCATTTTTTTATGTCATAGTGTATGCCCAATAACTCCGACAAGCCGGTAAGGAG
Source organism: Euzophera pinguis (assembly GCA_947363495.1). Classification (NCBI taxonomy): domain Eukaryota; kingdom Metazoa; phylum Arthropoda; class Insecta; order Lepidoptera; family Pyralidae; genus Euzophera; species Euzophera pinguis. The sequence continues at coordinate 4,397,434 of OX376154.1, forward strand.
TGCTATTTTTAAAAATTGTGACTTTTAAAACGAGGCGAAATGTGCAAAGGCGTCGTCAAACACGTCACTAAATAGGTCTTAATTATTATTTGTCACGGCTATGGGATACGTGCACCATTCCCCGCGTGTATGCCATGTGCACGAGCCATAGTCACTTTCACCGTCCACCGTGCTAACTAACCTACACAACATGGCCATATTTTAGTTACTACGCCGGCTTAACAACAACAACAAGAAATATTAAAAGTAACTGACATTATGTCTGCTAAAACCTATGCTAACGCTTCGCCTGTCGAGCAATTTACTTTACAATAATAATGCCAGCAAATTTACACGCGTTACAGACTCACAAAAAATCGATATGTCGAATGATTTTCGTTCGTTATCGAATCATTTTCATTCGACATATGAGTCACACTTTTCATAAACATCACTCCATGTGCAAAAATGTGTTTTTTTTTTATTTTTAAATTGTTAACGTTAAGTAATAAACGCGAAAAAAACGTATTAAAATTGCTAAATTGAATGCCAATCTTAAATAAGTAGTTAAGTACAACTTCGTTTAATATTAAAATTAGGTTTTATCGAAACTAAAACGAAATCCAACCATTGTCGTTACATTAAGATACGTATTTCGAATGTGATATCGTGATTTCGAATGTGATATCGTGATTTCGTAGTAGCCACCCTGATGGTATTACAAGTATTTAAGAGTCAATGTCACTACTTTATTAGATTAAAAATGCCTCCCGTTTCAGGTCAATAAATTGCAGTCGCTGAAGTTACTACATAAATGTAGTAAGTATGTTATGTACTTACTTATTAACTACCTAAGTATAATATACTAGCTGTTTCCCGCAGCTCCGCCTGCGGTATATAGCCTATGTTACTCAGGGTGAATGTAGTTTTAGAAATCGGCACAGACTGAATTCATTACAAACATACAAACAAAAATACAAATATTTCCTCTTTATAATATTAGTGTAGATGTAGAAGTGTAGATAATACGTGAAAGTCAGCTGAAGCGATATGTAAATATCGTAGGAAATATAAATATTAAGTGACCCCTGTAGCTACCACGAGATTTTATTGACGAAAACGCTAGCGACAGATTATTTTCTTATTTATTTCATTTCTTAGTTACCTTCCTATCCGCTAGAGACGCTATGCATACATTTTAAACGCAGTCGCTAGTGTCTGCGTCAATAAAAACTCATGGTTGACGTACTGTTCCTATGCCTGCAAGAAACAGGCGTGATAATATCTATGTGTGAAGTTTTCTGTATACTTCCGTTTATTCTATAAGTTTTAACAGATGCTATATCCTTTTGATAGTAGTTCTCTTTACTCTTAAACTCTGTTGGAATGGCACCAAGCAGCTTTACGATCGAGATTACCTTGCACTATTTACAGGCCCATGATACGACCCCTTGGGGACTCCAGAATCGCCGTAATAAACTTGAAAACCGCAACAATCTGTTACATTATAGGGCATCATTCGCATTTGCGATGCACTTGAGCAAACACCAGGGTGTGCAGGTTTGACTAACCTTGAAACCCGCAAATGTACTCTAAATACCATCGAGTAACTTATTCCGATATTTGGTTGCAATTTCGCCGATAAAGTATCTAATTCTTTATCGAGCTCTTACATATCGCGATATCCCCAATTACGTGTATTAATTCACTGTCATTCACATAATAGATAATTTTGACAAACGTGACTTAAAAAACTTTCGTCCTATTACTTTGGGCTCCATATTCGCAAAAATATTTGAAAACCAATGACAAATAGATTAACGATATTCCTTGATAAAAATAACGTTATAGCTAATGAACAGAATGGATTTCAGAAAAATAAATCTACCACAATAGCAGCTTACTCCCTAATAAAATCTGTTACTGAATATATTGATAGGAAGGTCCCTGTAGTCACCATATTCTTTGACACGAGTAGTGCTTTTGACCTTATACAACATGATAAACTGTTAGCCAAGTGTGAAAAGTATGGAATCAGAGGACCAGCTTTAGAATGGCTTACTAGTTATCTGGCTAATAGAGAGCAATGTGTTGAGATTAGTAAAACTAATGAAAAAAGGGAAGTGGTTAAATATAGATCTTCCTTTTTACCTAATAATTCAGGAGTTCCACAAGGCAGTATAATGGGTCCACTTTTGTTTTTGATTTAGGTATATCAATGATTTGCCGAGTTCAATGACATGCCAAACAATATTGTTTGCAGATGACATTTCTGTTGTCATACCGAATACTAACATAATAGACTATAATAGTTGCTTAAATGAAGTTGTAGATAGTGTTGATAAATGGCTAGGAGAGAATGGTTTAAAGTTCAATGTAGATAAAACGAGTTTTATACAGTTTTCTAAAACTAAAAGAGGCTGAGATGATAAAAAACTAAAAGAGGCTGCTAAAACTAAGTTTTTGGGGATAGTTTTGGACCGATATTGTAATTAAAAGTCTCATGTAAATTACATCTGTAGTAGATTAAGCAGGTTTGTTTATGCACTCCGACGCCTTCATAATATTGCTGGTGAAAAGACAGCACTCACAGCTTATTATGGCTATGTGTCGTCCGTGCTTATATACGGAATAATAATATGGGGAAATTCAACAGAAGTGAATGATGTATTTATTGTTCAAAAGAAATGCGTACGAGCCATATGTGGACTAGGGCCAATAAATACATGTCGTACTCTTTTCAAAAATTTAAATAATTTATCATTAACTGGACTGTATATACTTCCCACATTTTTTGAGAAGTTAGAAAGATGTCAAAAACTCCGACGATGTGCATCGAATAAAAGCACCGACACATAGAAGTGCCCTTTTCAAAAAGAATTGTTATGCAATGACATCAAATAATTATAACAAAATTCCAGTCGAATTAAGAGAATTGCCAGACGACGAGTTTAAATACAAACTTAAAAATTGGTTGGTAAAGGGTTGTTTTTACAGCATTAATGAATTTATGAATTAAGATAAGAATTGACATACTTAATCTATTTAATTTAAATAACAAAATGACATTTCAATGCAACTGGTATTTTGTGCAAGGTAAAAAATAAATAAATAAAAATTGACTTTCATCAAATATAACATTGACATTATTGTATCTAGGCATTATAAACTGACATTAATTAAATTGAAATCACGAACAAAATTGATCATCTGCTCGTACATTGTTGAATTACTGCGTAAAGTCATTTATAATCATAATATTTAAAAAAAAATTGCATGCCAGTAATGGTGAAACATGTAGATAACATCATCTAACATAAAATTACTGTTACCATGTTTAAGCAAAATAAATATTTCATTTCATTTCATTTATTTCATTTTATTCATAGATAAATCGTGTTTCCGACAGCGCTTTGATATAACAAGTCCCACAACCTAAAATAAAAGGGAGACTATAATATTTTTTTAAGTAGTTTGTATGAACTGGTATTTTTGAATTGTACGATATGTCGAATAAAAATCGTCTATTCACACAAAATCGATGAGCCAAATGGTTTTTGTTACGTAGATATCGAATTATTTTTATTCGACATATGAGTCGTACATTTCAAAAATAGGAATATGATCACAGAATAATAAACATATCGCATAAGTACGCGAATTTGCTACTACTACTATTCATCTTAGAGCCTCCCCGGTTGCATCCTCGGCTGATTGTCTCAGAGCCCAGGGTCCACTTTCCCACTTAAGTACTCATACACGAAATAGCATTGCAAGTAAATCGAAAAGATTATTATTTCAGCAACCTTATTTTCTTCAGCAATTGACCGAAAGGGTTTATTTTAAGTAGACGAATAGTTTTATAGCGTAAAGGCCATCTGACGGAACAAGGTTTCGCAGTATGATATTGATCCCATTGTTTACAAAATAGAATTAGTTCTCATAACTGATGTTAGGTGGCGCCTAAAAAGAAAATATTTAATAAATTAATTAGTTTCGTTTATTTTGGCAAAATAAAGAATTGACAGGATTATAAACACTATTTTTTCGTGCGCACATTCTATCAGATTTAAATTAAATGCTCTGTTTAAAAATTATAAATCTTAATTTACAATTTCTCTTGTTTTCGAGAGATGGCGTAACAATGACTTTGTATGAGTGTGCCTAAAGAAGAAAGTTGGCGCATTTCAATGTATGGCAGTTGAATATCTGTATAGCATATATTTTGTAATCTGTGGCAGTAGAGAATTTTGCCCGGAGTATTTTTTTACAACCGAGTTATTTGCCACAATATATAAGCTCACCCATCGGTGGGGCAAAAATCACAGTGGAATCTGCCCGACACAATCGTTTAGTGGGACAGTTTCCACTAGAGGCAGGGAATGTTTACGAAAAAAAACGTTAGAGACTCCGCCCAGACATAGCCAAATCTTTAGTGTTTGTGCACTACTTACCCTTGGTAAATTATAAATACAAGAACATTAGGTTAATATTATAACAAGATTTGATTATACAGATTATACTTATATATCTGATTTTCTTAAGAATTAATAAACATGATTATAAAGTGATGATAAATTGTTTTACTTAGTTATTTCTATACCAGAGTATAAATTTCTTTTTGTACCGAATATTCAGCATTTGAACCGAACTTCGGCCGAATGCTGAAGTTCTGTTCAATTTTTTCAAGTTCGGTTTAACCGAATGTGAAACGAACTTCGGCCCATCTCTATAATCTGCCCATTGAGAAAGGAACGTTTTACTGTCCGTGTGCGGTTTCGATGCTCTTTGATTCTGTCCCATTAGGATTGGAACTTCAGGTTTATCTACTCATCATTTACCATTAAATTAAGTGTATACTTACCACCGCACTCAAAGTCGTTCGAACTACATTTTTTTTTCAGGAAAAATTCCGTTGGTCGATGACATACTAGCGCCACTCCCAGCGTTCATTTTACTTGACGCGACAAATACCGGGGTTATTTGTAATTTTCATATTTACTTGTATTTACATTGTTGATTACTTAAATAAATGGAATAAAGTGTTTGTAAATATATTCCATTTCTTTTAGAAGCTTCCACACAGCCGTTATATAACGTAAGATTGTACTAACTTTTTTTAACAAATTGTAACAAAAATTACAAATTGACAGTAGATGTACAATTTGTAACAAAATATTACTAGTGGCTCTGTGAGCTGTAGTAGCTTATAGAGATTGCAGATCGAAGGAACTTTTCACACCATATGTTTTTCAATGAATATTAAAATCAATAATCTTGATAATGTTCGTTCCGCTAATCTGTTTAGTCTTTTTTCCTCCTCTGTTACAGAAGGAGTAGTGATAATTACGAAAACTTGACGTTTATACAAACAACGTTAAAGTAAATTATTCAATTATAATAATCAATTCAGTCATTTTTTTCTTTTACCAGCTTTTTATTTAACTTGCAATCTATGTATGTATGTATGTTCGGGTTAAATCTCAAAGATAAATTTGATCTAATTTCCGGTTTCCAATTAAGCTGAAATTTTGCACACATATAGTATATCGCGTGGCAATGCAATTTATGATGACTGGTCTGATGATGGAGCTGGGAAATGGTCATAGGAATTATTTAATGAAACAACGTAATCCATTCGAGTTTAGGCTAGTTTACTTTGGTCTCACGATAAAAGACTGTCAAAAAAAACTTCTTAGTTTAGTTATGAAAATGAATTCTTATAAAATTTTGGTAAACTGGTAATTTTGGTAAAGTAGACTAAACGAAAGTTTCCTGTAGTTACATAATTTCCAAGAAAACAAATAAGTATACTCGTACTTTTAAAATTAACTTCAAGATACCGGTCGCAAAATAAAAATAAATACATTGAACTAAAAAGAGAACACCTTCCGGTGAGATTCGATCTCTTTATAAATAAACTGGACTATTCATCTTTTGACAATGCTGGTGAAAATATAAGTCTATTGTATGTCATAATAGAAAACAAAATTCCTTTGTTATTTCGTTGTCACTACAAACACAAAATCGTCGTAAGAGCCATAAAATCCAAAGGCGCTTAGGCCCATTGTGCCAACTCCGTCATTTTCGAAAATTTCCAAAAAAATGGCAAGACAATCGATTTTCATATGTTTATCGAACCTGCTCCCAAAATTTCACGAGAATCGGTTGAGAAATGCGACCTCTAGAGGAGAACGAACACACAGACATACCAAAGCATTTTTGGCCAAGTTGAAAGGGAGACCTCGCTCGCTTTGCTCGCTCGGTCAATAAGTACAACATGTGACTTATAATAAATTATAACTTATGTTGTAAAACAGCCATCAGCAGTTCCTGCTGTCACTAGGTACCAGTTTCTTTGAAAGACAACCAAACTGATGGTTACAGTACCTTACCTATACGATCTTAAACAACAAGTAGATCCAGTGTTGCAACAAAATGTTATACACTGTTATAGAATGTTACCGTGTTTAACAAAGCTGCGGTGTACGTGTACAAAAATTATGTGTGTCTACTATGAGATTTCTCAACGCAGGCGCTAGCGACAGCTTTAATAATTTTGTACACGTGAAATCAGCTTGGAAGATTATAGAACATTATTCGTAAAATGGTTTATGGCGAAAAAAAGGAATGTTCTCCGTATGGTTTTTTTAAAAGACTTTTCTCCTCATTATAAAAAACTTTTTGGTTAAATATCTTATTCTTGTAATAGCCTTATAAAAATTAAAAATTATTTGATTGTTTTTGTTTTAACTCGATATTAATGATTTCAATTGTTCTTTATACTCTTCAAGTATGAATTAATTTAATAAATATTCTTCAGTTTCTGGTTTTATGACGAAAGGCACATATTTTATTTTATTTCTTTAAGACCATACACACATTGTAGCGTTGCTAGCGATACATATTATACAGTACTTGGGCATTTTTTTTTAAATATCCATACTTGGTCTTTTATAGAAAAGTCGTTCTGCAAATAAGTTCAAAGTAAAAAAAGGGGTATTTAAATCAAAGGATTTTTTAGAATGAGCCAATATTGCGAATAGGTCCATATACTACATAATCGGCTATCGGCCATTTCGCGAATTAGTCCAAATCTACTTAGCCGTCCAATCTGTACAGCGCCCCTGGCGGATTGTAAAATAACTAAAAAATTCCATCCTAATTAAGGGACTTGATCAATCAACTAGTGGGATAGACGGCAGTCGCTGAAGTCAGCGATAAAAAAAACTTACGGTAGAATACATTGAGAAAGGAACGTCATTTGTAGCAATGAGGTTTCTTTCTCAATGTTAAAATAGTATGAAAATAGTATACTTAGGTTCCTTTCCTAACGACACAACTAGTTGTGCATATCAGTTGGTTCATGAAGAAAACGTGGTAAAGTCTTAATTACGACAATGAGGTAAGACACATCATCGCCTGTAGTGAGAATGCATTTCAGAATTAGCAGTTCGTTAACGATTTATCTCGTTATTACTTTTTCTTAGATTTACTTGGAAACATAATCTCGTTACTCAATACATACTAGCTTTCTTCTTATAATTTCTTTATACATAGGCTTTCTTAATAATATTGAAATAAAAAAAGTTCCACAACGTATACGATCTTTAATTGACAATTCATAACTAATTATAAAACCGGAAAGTAATAAACACATTAGGGCAAGGAAATGAGACAGAAAAATAAAAAAGGAAAGATTAATTGATCTAAAAAATTTATTAATGAATGAGGCGACTATGTGCACATTGAAAACACTTGTTATAATACAACACCACTTGTACAATATTTACACGACGCCGTCCACTGACCGCTACTACACCGAATCATCCACTTATATTACAATCTGTACATAAGTAGTTTGTACAAGTTGATCTTACATTTACATTCTAAAAACTAGTTTAAAACAATGGAAATTGATTATCATAATACTTATACGGGTAATGGTATAAGAACGTTAATCTCTTACATCTAATACTTAGAACTGATTATATCCGACTACGATATAAATAATAATATATGTATTTAATTCTGTCTAATCTATTGACTGGTACGAGTCGTCAGCCATGGCATTACTCTAACATTAGCTCAGAGGGCACCGTGGCACACAGTTATCTATACTCTCAGTACACTGTACTCAACATTACTTACCTACATTAACAATGACCGGGACAGGCCCGCCTGTGTCCGCCTTGCAGCGCCGGCAAACCCATACCCCACTCATAAATACATAACAACACTCATACAATGCCGCGTACCACATACACCCTAAATTACAATTCCGTACGACGCATCTATAATAACACTCAGTAAATTAAAATACTCGATAAAATCCATGCTCTTAGAGCACGAAAACTAAATAACACGATTCTCTCTAAAGTACCACTGTTGCCAAATTCTTTCAAAATATCATAAAGTAAATCATTTCTTTTATAAAAAAATATTTTTATTAACATAAGAAATTTTATGAAATATATGTACAATCAAAATTTTCATTTTAATTCCTAAAATCGGAATCTCGAATTATGCTTAAAACTCTAAATGTTCACTAAATAAATAAAACAAATCACAGTAACAAGTAAAAATGATCGACATCATTGCTGAAGTGTGATGTTACGTTGTGCGTTATTGTGACTGAGCGACTGCGACCAGCGGCACTCGGGCTCACTCGGCCAGAGAGCGTCAGCATCACACCGAACTACTGAGGGAAGACATGTGGGTGTGGCTGTCATACATCATCTTGTAAACTTCACTATTTAGCTAATTCTGTTGTTTTTCTAAACAACTCGTTGTACGGTTAGCGTCCCCGGCCGCCGATGGTGATCACTCGGAAACACTTTACATCAGTTATATTCACTAATATAATCTGTTGCTACTTTAATCTGTCTATTATTACACTATTGTTAATAAATTGGCAAAGAAATTATCGTGGATATCCAGAGAGTGCCATATTCATTACAATATACATATGTATGTACAACATTTCCGAAAAACGTTACAGAATTTAATTAAAATTAGTGTTTGTCTATAATAAAGTGTTCCTGCGCTCATAAAATCTTAGTTATTTACATACAACCTCATATTATTGAAAATAAGATAAATAATAAAGCATTGTATAGGTGATTAAAAAATTCTAACAAACAAATAATTTAATAAAATAGGAACAAATGCCGTCGAGACAAGACTGGTATTGAAAATTACAGTTATGCATTTTTACAATTTCCAAATTGTCTATGACTAAATACAGAATATTTATATTAATTAAACCTTTACAAAATCTTTCAAAATGTTTGTGACAATAAGCTCTAATGTGGGGTCCTTGAAGTAATTTAACCATAGACAAAGATGGCGAAAACTAAACATATAAAAATGAAACTTTTATATTATATATTGGAGTTACTAAAAATATTTTTGAACACATACATTTAGTTCTACGAAAAAAATCAATATTACCAGTCTCGACAGCACATGTTCAAATAAAAAGCAAAGTCGACAGTAAAATGATTATCAACATTTTCGTTTATCTACCGATATGACCGAATAAATGTCGGGCATATTAAACTATTAATAATAAATCTATTTCATATAATATTTATTTACATATGTACCTAAACAGTCGCTCTACTTATTAATTTTATTAATCTCTTACAAATAAATAGGTTATAATTTTAATTTATGGTAACGAACTTTTGATGATATTGTTATATTGTGAAACCTGTATTCTTGGCGCATATTACGAGATTCGGTCTCAATTCAGTTCACCATTTATTTTTTGTACCAAATGCCAGAAACTTGACAACAATGCCATACAAGCTAACCTTAATTACTCGGTTCTGTTCTGCAATTTTAATACAAATCTAAGTAAATGTTTACAAATATGGCAGTTGGTACAAAAACGATATCACCGGGGTTGCGTATGAATAAATGAACGTGCTAACAACTGAAATATACACCAATAAATTATTTTTTAAATATTGTATAGAAACATTCTCCATAGGTAAACCAAGTCGAGTGTTAAAATTTATCATTTTAAATACTTGAAATTAACTGTAGATTATACCGTAAACTGTAGCTATGGAGTAGTGACAAGAGATCGACAAGAGTCTTTGCTGTATATTTTACTGTTTTACAATCTAGCAATGATCAAATGTGTACCGCTTACTTTATTTATCGGCAGATACAAATGACAAGAGTTAAGTATCACTTTTAGTACACTAATCAATTTGGGCCTTCAGTTAAATAATGTCTTGATGATTATGGTGGTAACTCCTTACAACATCGGCTTCTTGCTAGCAGCAGGTTCTTTTTTTTATTGATAATTAAACTTAACCATAAATGTAAAATTTGAATACTTAACACTTTTCATGTGAACATACCTCAAATAATACCAAAGTTGATCTTTAAAGCTTTTGTAAAAAATGTCATTGCGTGAAATCGTGGTGGTGTTAGAATTATAATGATTTTTGATAGAAACCATGCTTATAAGATAAATATGGGTTCCCGAGAATAGATTTAATGATGTTGAGATATACATTTACGCGCCTACGCAGAATACATAATGTGGATGGCTTTAAGGAGTAAATTAAATAGTGCAACGTATGTAACTTATATTTAGAACTGTGCGTCTAGTCTTGCAATACCCAGCCCACGAAAATTGTTGGACTTTTGGGATGTATGTCAATTAAAACCTTAATGTTCTCAAAGTAAAGACGATATAGCAGCGCATTATTTGTGATATTAGAGGTAATCATAAATATAGGTAGGGTAAGATTTGTTAATGTTAATAAATATTGTGATTTAAATTTGTAGTTCAAACTTTGGAATCTCAAATTTGTAAATATTTTCTATAGGACTTTATCTTAAATTAATTTAAATGGAGCTTCGTCTTCGACATTTCAGAGTGGTTAAGTGCTAAGAGTGAGCTGGTTAAACTTGAGACACAGAATTATTATATAAGTAATATATTATATATAAATAAAACAAAGCTGTCAGTTGAATAAAATTGAACTGACTAGAGTTATGATAAATCATAATTTTGAATAATATGATAAACCACACTTTATAAATATAACATTATATTGAGGCGTTCACAGCTAACTCGGCTATAAAAAGCCGGCGACAAAGTAAAAGTAATAATAATAAAAAAAAATGGTGTCTGTAACAAGTGTCCTAAAAATGTGCTCATTGTTATCATTTGTTTGTATGTTTTGAACGATATTCCACTTGTTTTAAAAAAATAAGATATTTATGGTTTCTTACAAGACAGCATAAAGTAGCTCACTCTGCATTGCTCCATCGCATCGGTTGAAATACTATGAACGTAAAAGGCACATACTCTTTATCTTTTGACACCCTTTTCTAAAACCTACTGTTACGAGTTCCAAAGTTTGTAATGTATGCGAATAAAATAATATGTCATTTAAGTGTTAAAAGAGCTACTTCCGATTAGTATTACCTCAATTACGATAATTTTATGAGTTAATGGTAAAATAGTAGGCCATGGCTTCCAAAAGTAAAAATTAGAAACGACATCTATAAATATTTCAAACTAAATGCAATATTATTAAAAACGTATCATCTAAAGAATGTCTAAGATAAAAAAGATATAAAAATATAAAAGATTTTGTCTAGTCACTAGACGCACGCTGTGTACATACTTTGGACCGATATAGATATTGTATCGTCAATTTTGTTAAAGAAGTTAAATTTATGCCAATTAAAATATACTTAGCCATCTCTAGCAGAGGACTGACCCTGCTTGTAGTGTTTAGGTTTACATTGATTTGGATAATAAAGTACCACTCTTTAGTTGTACCATCCCTAGGATATATGACATACATACATTCATATTTTTATTTATCTAAGCTATTAGGGCCCTTTTACATATATATATTTTTTGCTTTGCAATGCAGAGTATTAAATTTTATTAGTTAAAAACTACGCAAGATGGTTTAAGGGTGGCTCCGGGCAATGATAGTACGCTAGACGCAGAAACAATGAAATAAAAACTATTTTTCTCCATTGGCAGGCTAAATTTATAATTAGCATAAATATTCATTATCTGATTTCGATATACATTATCTGATTTCGATATATTTTATTTTTTGCAATAAAATAACTGGACAGTGCCTTAAGCACGGAGCATTTACTGCTCCGTGGCCTTTAGTCATTAGTTGATTATATATTCACAACAAACACTTAAATCGATGAAAATTTTGATATTTATTTTTATTGCAGATGGAGCTACTGCTACAACGAAGTGGCTCACATTGAAACTACATCGATAAGTTAGAGTTATACAACTAAGACGCTCGACACCATCGCAGCAGACCACATTCACTAAACAATCGTTTTTATCGAGATATTCATTCCAGTTCCTTTTTATTACGGTTATAGCGATGGTCAAATTAACAATAACCACGACAATTTAACTACATCGAAATCGATAAAGATATCTTGACCGAAATAATTTTCTTACAACTAACACACGCTTACGGCCACTTACGAAGGACTACACAATGAGTATTGCCGAATATTGCACAAAAAGAGGTCTATACAATTTCATTTAACCAAATAATCTTTAGATTCAGTCATATTTAGTTATGTTACATACTGGTCATAACAATTTTCCAGAGATTGTAATTGGCAAACAATTATTTATGGTAATACTTCACTTCATGTTACTTTACTCCTGATATTGGACATATCAAAAAGAAAAACCTTTTTAACATGTTAAATCAGACTGGATAAATGTAAATCAAATATGAAATGTATGGTTTAAACTCAAAATAAAAAACATAAAAACATAATTTGTAAAAAGCGCAAACAAATTTAATATTAACGTTTCTCAGTTCGATTTAAGTATAATGTACAAAATACGGGTCGTTTATGTCAAAAACAAATGATAATACTGGCGAATAGTTTATAGTTCGATCACGATCAATTCGCATTCTCAGTGGTCGTTTAATAGAACATTTATTTTTAATCTCCGCGCGTCATTCAGGTAAATATTAATTGTTTTTAAAAATGATAAAATTAAATAAAAATTATTGACATAGTACTCATTTGATAAGGTAATGTGACATACTGTGATACAAATATTAAAATGTGTCACTAAAACCTATCAAATGACGCCGAAAACATAAGTTTTAATTTAAACAAATATATTTTTTGACGCATTGTCTTTTGTTTTGTTGTGCTTTTAAAAACGCTTTTTAATAATTTTTCCCTTTTTCAGATGTCCATAAATAACAATGACAAAACGGTACCATTACAAGATCACTTCTGTCTATCTATTCATTTCTCACAGCCGAACATATTTGAGTTAGTAACCAAAATAGGTATTATTAATACTTTTTCGTTTTTTTTTTAAATACTACAACTGATTGTGCGTCGTCCCAATGATCAAAATAAAACTGTTACATTCGCCAGTATAAATAAAATATAGTTCCTACAGAATTTTATACACAAAAATATTGAATGGTGAACACAGTATTCATATAGCAAATACAGAAAGCATTTTACCAAAATGAAAAAAATACTTTCGATAATGCCCGTTTTAAAGTAACTTGCTTTTATTTGTTTGGTGAACATTCAAATGTTTATAAAAACAAACACAAAGAAGCAGTGAATAATGTCATGGCTGGCGGTGAAATTAACTGAACACTCGAATATGGCATTTATACCTACACTAAACTATATAAAAACTTAATATTTTTCAAATTGTTAGAACTTTTTATAAATAGTTTATATTCATACTTATATTTACAAAAAAACTATAGTCAAGCATTATAAATCACTTGCGATGAGTTACAAAAATTATTCGATTCATATGCAACATATTGGTTCATTACAGTTGCGTCAAATATAAATTGTTACATTCATATTACATAATAGACATTTATGTAAGTAAGAAATATATATAAAAACTATGTCAGCCAGGATATATTTAATTACATAATACACAGAGTGACAAAGGATGTTTATTAAAGTATTCAATAAAAATATTTTTAAAAGTTGGTCACATTGAAGTGAATAGTCAATCACAACCAGCCAAAAAGGTTTGTAGTTGGTATGACAAGTAACATTTGATTCCGTTTGTTCCTTTTGTATATGTATAGGTATTTTTACAACCTGTGATGTTTCATGTGATAATGAAAACTTGCTAAAATAATTAAAAACGAGAGTTTTATTACATATGAATGAGATTCGATACGAGGCAAAGTAAAACAGTAACATTAACAAAATATATACGCTTTGCTGTTGTAAGATTTACTTGTGCATCATTGATGCACAAACTTATATTTATCTTAATAATAACTTTAAGTTAATCATTGAGCTTGCCATTTATACAAATAAATAATAGACTACATCATAAAGACAATATTATTAATTAATATAAAATGTACAGATAGTAGTATTACGTTTAGAGTGAATATTTATACAAAAAAAAACTTAGAATAGATAGGGCGCGCGATCGCGCAATAGTCTATTTGCCGGTACGCGGCTTGTATCACCTCACTTCACAGTGTTTATTGACGGGCAGCGGCAGCGGCGAGGACACGGGCGCGGACGGCGGCTCCGCTCCGCCGCTGGCCTCGTCCGTCTCCTTCATGACGTAGCCCGAGCCCTTGGAGCTGCGGGCCAGTTTTAACCGGATGGGAGTCACTTTGTCGGTCCGTATGCTCCGCAGCGCGGACGAGTCGGAGTAGGAGGGCGGGTCGATGGCGAGCGGGTCGGGCGCCGTGGGGTCGTACTCGAAGGGGTCCACGAGCACGCGCGGCTCAGGCGCCGCCGCCGCAGCCTCCAGCATGGCGCTGCTGGCACCGCTCGTCGCGCTCTCCCCGCTCTCCTCCTCCTTCGTACGCTTTATCTTTATTATCAATTTTGTAGCACTTTCACTTTCACTATTTATCACTTCGAGTTTTTCTGATTTTTTGTCCTTCTTTCTCTTACGTTTCTCACTCTTTGGAGGCTTGTGTTTCTCCGTTTTCTCGTTCTCCTCGAAATCCGCCATCACCTTTCGCCGGAACTTCATGTTTTCGCGGCGCACGTCCTCCATGCTCGGTTTGGGGAAGTTCATCAGCCGTTTCTTCGGCGGCCGGAATTGGTGGAAGTCTGAATTCTCTTCGTTAACTTGCTGCACACTATTAGAACTAATTTTGATTTTGAGTTTAGGCGCGACAGGAGCGGGCGCGGAGTTAGCGTTCGGTTTGACCGAAACGCGACCGCGTCTCTTGTGTGCCTGACTCGCGGCCGTGTAACTGGGTAATTTGGTCTCGTCTGTGGGATCGACATCATCATTCATGCTCACTGCTAAATGTCTCAGTTCGCGTGATAGACCACTCGTGGTTTTACGCTTTTTCTTTTCGATCGGCGCGTCACATATTTTATAGTCTTCTCTAGTGGGTATACTGGTCATGGAAGCCACCGCTTTAGGTATCGTTATGGTAACTGTTCGAGCGAGAGGCGGTGGTTGAGCGGGTGGCAGAGGCATGCCCATGGTCGAAGCCGCAGCCGGATCGTCCTGATTCATGTTTTGTGTCCAGTACTGTCGTAACAGTTCCTTCTTTCGCATTCGTCTAAGGCCAGATCCCGACATCATAGAAGACGGAGTGCCACCGGGCGCATTGAAGCTGCTGGTGGGATCATGAACGAGCGCAGGCGGGGCGGGGACGACCGGTGTCACGGAGCTAGCAGAGTAATTGGCATCTAAAAATGGACCTTTGATTTTAACTTTCAACTGATTTCTAGAATCCGAAAGCGATACTTTTGGTAATTGCGGTGTAAATGTTTCTTTCGGAAGTTCTGCAGGTTTCGGCGCCGGCGGGGCAGTTGGCGAGCCGGGCCTAGGTTTGCTGGCCATAAGCGCCGAATGAAGTTGTTTCTCGATCTCCTCGTCAATCTCTGCCAATTGCTGATCAGCTGTCCCGCTGGCAAATTCCAGTAAGTAAGGATCGCCAGCCGCGGGCGCAGGGTTTTCGAAAGGTTGGTAAGTCCTCATGTCGACGGGTCCAGGCAGCACCGGCGCCACAGTCGAGAAGCCCGGGCCGCGCTCGCCCGAACCTTTGCCGCCGGGTGAACACGATCTATCGCTCGCTTCAGGCGTCGTAGGCTTCATTTCTTTACTATCTGACGGAGGAGGTTTCTTATTAATTTGCGGACTAGAAACCGGGGACTGCGACGCGTCTTTGTATGAATGTTCAGATTTTCTGTCATCCCTCACATCTACAGATTTGCGCCTATCTCTGAGCGCTTTGAGATCGACACCATCGTTGGCTATTTCTTCGTCGAAGTCATACACCGTGCCGACTAATTTGTTCTGAATAGAATTGCCCATGTAATCCACAGGGAATGCCTGCATTCCTTGTGCTCTGCTCTTAGATCTACCACGCCCTCTTTGGCTTCTATTACTTCTATTGTTTGCGCGTTTGGTACCTTTAGGAAGTTCTGATTGCTTAGGCGATATACCGGGACTCTTGCCAGGTGATTTGCCCGGGAATTTAGGAGTTGTCTTAGCAGGTGGTTTCGGAGGAGATTTCGATTCTTGAGGATGCATACTCGACATTGTCTCGTTACTATCATTAGACATCTTCGTAGATCTGTTGTTCGCAGCCTCGTAAGAATCCACACTGATGCTGGGGCTGGAGGCGACGTGTATAGAGAATTTGTCACTTCCCGTCACATCTATATCGTCTCGCGGCGAGTCGATCGGTTTGGGTGTAGGCGGTGCTATCATGGCTGTAGTCAACGCGATATTTTGAGATGAGGTTGTAAATGTCGCACATAATTGAGGGAATGCCGGTTTTGGCTGCAATGTATGCAAAGAAGACAAAGATGTAGTCGGGAATGGGAGGCCTGGAGGGTATAAACCAGGGCCAGGAGATGGCAATGGCAACTGAGCTGTGCCCGGCGTGAACAGGGGCAAAGAACTACTAATGAAAGGCGAAGCGTCAGGAGCAAAAGCGCTGTACTGATTGAGTGGCATGGCGGGTTCGACAACACTGCAAGAATAGGCTGGCAATGGATATAAATCAATATCTGGTATAACATTCCCTTGGTGTGTATCACAACTGTTCAAGTGAGATTTCATGACTGGTTTTTGAGAACAATTAGATCCTTCGGAAGCTGTACTAGATGCTGATGACCTTCTGGTTGTGATTTTGCTCTCTCCTCTATATTTCGGATCTTGGCCTATGTAGGGTGAAGAGATAGTTGCACAATCTGAATGCGCCAAAGAATTGTTATTGTCGTAATTCTGGTTATCTTGTGTCAAGTCGTGTTCATTGCTATGTACTGAATGGTCTGCTACTGACAGAGATTGTGAATCATCACTCTGTTTCGATAATGACATTGTATCTCCAATTTCTGACACAGAATGTGCATCGGATTGAATAGTATTTGGCTCTTTTACTTCTTCAATATAGGTATGGGAATGACTGTCGTATTTCTTGTCGTTTGTTTGAGGATGGTCATTAGGAGCCATTGGGAGATCGGACCATTTATCTTTACTGGTCATGGGTATAGGTTGTTGATAATTTTTGTCTGCGACTGGCTCTCTAGCTGGTACGTCAGGTATATATGGTGGAGGTATGTGGTTAACTGTCAGGTGGCTATCCTTTGAGACATGTTTATCTTGTAAATCATAAATGGCATTTGTGTTAGGAGGTGGCAAGGTTTCCCGTAGATTTTCACTATCTACAGTGTTAGGAATAATATTATTTTCATTATTTTTGTGCTCTTTCTCCTCATTCATAGATTCCTCATGTGTCGAATTTTCGGTCGGAATTTTCTTTGAGCTGAGCTGCATTCTTAGCCTGTCTACTAGATTCAATGTCTCTTGCACACCTTGCTCTTTGGAATCCTCTTTGAATATGAACTCGGGATATGAACTGAATGGTTTCGTCATATCATCATGATTAAATCCGTCGTCGACTGCTATCATGTCATAATCAAACAACTCGTTATCTTTAGACTGTGGTGAAAACATTGATCGATTGGGAAACGGATTAGCAACTGAAGGTATTTTAGCGCTCTTAGAGATTTCTACCCCTTGTACATGACTGGCATCTTGGGTTATGAACTTCTTATCTGTGTCAAGTGATACACGTTTACGTATACCTCTGACCAAAGATGACTCCATGTCCAAGGGATCCATAGATATTCTCGCATCCATCGGAGTCTTCGGTGATTTAATCATTGTATTTTCATTGAGATTGGCCTGGATCTTCGCCATCATATTTACGCTGCTCTTATCGGCCGAGTCAAAATCCATGGACTTATCTTCACCAATATACTTGTCGTTGAGGCCAGGTCTTTCTATAACCGGCGGAGCACGGATAGGACTAGGAGCAGTTAGCCAACGTTTGGCTTGTTCTGTGAAATCGTTAGGACTTCTTCTACCAATAAGATTAAGGTCTTTAGGTCTTTCTGAAATTAGCTTTTTGATTGGCGACAACCGTGTATCAGATAGAGTCTCGGCGGTACTTAATCTCCTCTCTTTAACAGGAGTTACGTCAATGTCACTGGGTTCAGAAATCAAAGAATCCATGTGTTTCGGCGAAGTTTCCTTGACACTCATTCGTCTTTTCGGCGAGATATCTTTCACACTCATTCGCCTTCTGGGCGGGGTTTCTTTGACGCTCATTCGCCTACTTGGAGGTAAGGAATCTTTAGCACTTAAGCGGTTGCTTGGTGAAGAGTCTTTCGCACCAATTCGTCGATTTGGCGAGGGTTCATTTGCAGTCAATCGCCTGTTTGGCGATGGGTCTTTATTGCCTCTTCTGTTCGGCGACGAATCTTTCACACTCATACGTCTACTCGGCATGGTATCTTTTACATTGACTCTGTTACTTGGTGAAGTATCTTTAGCAGCTGCTCGCCTATTCGGGGAAGAATCTCTAACGCTCAATCGCCTACTTGGCAAAGAATCTTTTACACTCATCCGCCTCATTGGGGAGATTTCTTTTCCACTCAGTCGACTAATTGGTGAGGTATCTTTAACACTCATTCGCCTGCTCTTTTGTTTCGACTCTATGCTCTTACATGGACTAGTTTTGACCAGAGGCGAACAATCAGTTGCAGGAGACTTTATCTTCTCTTTGTCCTCAACAGATATGCTGCGACTCTTAGGTCTGCCGAGTTTGGGTTTGATATCATTGATTGTATTTTCATTCTTAATTTCTTTCTTTATCTCCTCGTTCTCTTCCCGCTTCGGAGATGAAAGTTGACTGGGCTGGAAGCCCTCTTTGGGAGTCTTATTGGTGCCAGTGGTAGGGCTGGCGTCGTCTTTAGTCGATTTTCTCTGTCTGGAGTCAGGCTTATTAGGCAGATTTCCGCTTGAAGTAGTGCTTCTGGTCCGAGCACGCGTGGCAGCGCGCGCGTCGCCGGCTCCGCGCGGTTCCTCTCCTTCAGCAGTCGGTGATGGAAGCCCACACTCGGACCGCCGTTCGGAAGTTTTAAGCTTCTTGTCAGGGGCCTTGCGTGGGGACGCATCACTGGACAGCCGTCCTTTTCTTCGTCGCCGTGGCAATTTGAGCGCAGGACTGCCTGAGCGAGATCGCGACTCCTTAGAGCTGTCACCATCACTCGAGGCACTAGTCGAAGACAGGGGTCTTGACACCTTGTCGAGAAAGGGCAAGTCCACTGTGGGTCTAGAGCCAGGGGGTGAAAACATTGAAGGTTGTCTTGTGGCGGGTTTGATTTCGGGAGCTTTAGCTGTTGGTTTAATGCTCGGCTTCTCTGGTTCCTCGTCTGAACTGGATGATGAGGAACAACTACTGCTCGAAGACGACGATGAACTGGAGCTTTCTTTGAGTAGTGGCTTACTTTTGAGTTCTTCCTTCTTAGGCGACATTTTAGCTAATTCTGGTTTATCATCTTTCTTTTTGTCAGTATCAGACTCGACTACTGGTAACTTACTGCCCAAACCACTCTTGATATGGGCGGCAGCTTTCTTAGCAGCTTGTCGTTGAGGGACATATGAAATGGGCTCTTTTTCGGCCTCTTTAGAAGATTTCTTTCTTCCAACTTTGGCAGGTGATGTTGTAGGTGTCACATCTTTTGTATCCTTCACCTCTTTCCCCTTTGACTTCACTTTAGGTTTACTCTTAGTGTCATCGCCACTCACAGGTCTATCAGGTTCATCTTTTTTGACTGCAGTTGTGGATCTCATGTTTTCAGATGCTTTCTTAGCGGCCTGTCGCTGAGGCACTATCAAATCAGTTGGGTTGTCTTTTTGTTTCAGAATCTTAATGTTTTCCTTGTTCTTGGCTTCGTCATCTGATTCCACTTTAACTGGGGGCTTTTTGTCTTTGTTTGATGGCTTCCTGCCTCGTTTCTTTGGAGCAGGTTTCTCCTCTTCTGGTGCAACCTTCTTTTCAGGTTGTGACGGTATAAACTCCTTCATTGCTGCTTTAGTTCTAGGCAAAGGTTGCTGCGAGTCATTGCCACTTGGTGATTTATCAGGTTTTTCTGATTTCAATTTATCTGAATGTCTGTTTTTATCAGACTTTTCGGAAATTTCAGGTTTCACATCCATGTCTTCACTACTATCTGAATATATATCTATTGGGAATTTATTGTTTCTCGTAGATCTTATTGGCATAAGCTCGTCACTATCAGTACCAGACTGGCCTATCTTACCTGCAGTCATTTCCTTTTCCATCTGAGTTAGAGTTTTACTTATATTTCTATCCTTTTTAGCATTCAAAGACTCATCCTCACTACTGCTTTCTAACAATGCCTTAGACTGTGGTACTTTCTTCTTTTTCCTTTCAGTCTTTTTAGGTGACCTCTTTGCTTTAGTTTTAGGGGACACCTTTTTCTTTGGTGAACTGGGTTTCTTGACATCTTCATCAGTGCTTGAACCTATAGCCCTGCCACGGTATCTATTAGATCGACTTATTTCTGCAGCGCTTTCTTCACTTGACAGACCACTGTACATACTGCCACTTCTGCGTGATCCATTAACATAATGTCTCTTATACGGATTTGCCGATTTAGAACCTTTTACTAGGCCGTTTCGATCCTTCTTCTTTTCGTCACTAGAATCAGGGGGTGCGATTCTGGCCAGCAGAGCGTCAAAGTCATTTTGATGATCGGGCGCGTTATCGTGGGAATATAACCTATCATAAATGGAAGGTCCATGATTAGCCTCAATAATGGCAGACAATTCGGGGCCTGATATGGAAGGGTCCGTGGATAACACGGCCACTTGTTTATGAAACGTTTGTTCTCGAAGCCTAAAGAAAGAACGAGAAAGTTTTTCCCTCCTACTCACCATGTAGCATAAATTTCGCACCCTTTCGAGGTCCTGCCTTAATTGTACAAACATTTTCATTTTGTCGAGATCAGCTTGTTCTTGTCTGTGGGTTAGTAGTTCACTATCATCGGATTTTGGCGGTAACAAGGGCCGATTGTGACCCGCGCGTCTTTTGAGTTTCCAATAATTGTAAATGTAGTTGATAGCATCCTGGTCGACATCGAGGAGATGCGTACTGATGTCCTTCATGCTGACGTGCCTGTCGAACTCGTACTCGATCTCCTGCAAGCGCGCCGCCCGCGCCTGCGTCTTTTCCTCCGACGTCATGTCTTTCCGTCGCTTTCTCTTTACTTCTTCTTCGTCGGAACCCGATCCGGCACATTTGTCTTTCTTATTATTAACACTATGTTTTTGACAATAGGATCTTAATTTGACCCCGTCGTCTGCGTTTTCGTCCTCAATTATCGCACGCATTTCAAGTCCATGTTTAAATGCACACGTAACGTGGTAAGCAGTTTTACAAGTCTTTACGGAGCATTGTATGCACGCGCCTTTTCGTTCACGACACAACACACACAATAGAGACCACCGGGACGCAGGGATCGCGGATATCTTGGTGATGGGCTCCATGCGCTCGGCGCAGCCTATCGACACCTCGGGGATCCACAGCACGCAGCTGACGTGCGCCCACTTGTGTCCGGAGGGCGTGCACTTCATGGCTCCCCCGAGGTTGGGACACAGCACGCACGTCGGTCGAACGCCGTCGCCGCAAGGCCTGCAAAGCCACTGCCCTGTAACGTCAAAGGGGGTGTTAAAAACATTCATAATTTTTATCCTCAAACATACAATTATGTAATTTATTCGTGATCATATCATGTGCTATTCAAATACACACAAGTAATACGCACAAGTACTATAATGAAATTGTAATTTTGTTTAAAGTAAATCACCGGTATAGACAACCTAATCTCAAATGAAAAACATTGAATTGAATCAAAATATGATCTATCTGTTGTAGTATTCTGGATGCCTGCCGTTGAAATGGCTCCCAGCATGGAGCCACTGAAAATTTGACACTTGCCATAGACACGAAAGAAGCAGAATATTTAATTCTCAAACAACCAAATTTACAAGCAAATTTAAATACTTACCATCTGGTATGACTGTGATTCCGTAGCAGGCCTGGTGCACGCAAATGTTGCAAGAGTCACAGAAGACCATTTCGTTGCCGTCCTCGGAGTCAGGTGAGCGGCAGACGTCACATATCACGTTCTCGTCGTACTCGATACCGAGCCCCTCCTCAGACTTCATGATGGCCTGGATCTTGTCCCAAGTTCGAACCTGTAAATATATTCACATTTAAGACAAGCCCAGCAGGGGACATAATCACGGAAGGCTAAAAACAGTAAGAGTGTCTATTTTTCAAGGAACCAGTAATATAGAACATCAATTACTATTCACCTGAAATAATAACATATTCCTTATGTGATAAGTATAGTTTTATTTGGTTATTGTATATTAAGTGATGTTGACTGTACAAAATCGCTTTAGCAGACCACTTCCCTAATGTCCGATATTCATTTACAGGCAAGCGTTCAAATAGCCTATTAACAGCACGTAGTAACCTGTTACCACATTCAGAGATTGCGCGATCATTAAGTTACCGCTGTGACTACAACTACCGTCAACACCCCATCAAGCCATCCCACAATCCACAAAGACTCTACGACGAGGTGATAGAGGCGATTTTAAAATAAATTCGGACTTGTTGATAGACCGACAATATACGCAAAGGTACGCCGATAAATTTATAGAATGTTTATTTGTCTTGGTGTATTAGTATTGAGATATCACGTTTAAAAAATTCATTTATGATAAACACTACATTTTACACATTTAGCTGAATAAGTAACCACCAAACTACAATTTTAGTAGAAACGTTCCTTTGTTTTTTTTTCTATGTGTGACAATCACTAAAACTAAAACCGCATTAAAAAAATTATGATTGATATATGACACATTTGGTGAATAATGTATACACGTTATATATCCGTGATATTTTCTATATTCTAGGTTATTCTGTTATAGTCTAATACAGTATGTAATTGGATCGCTGTCCGTGTCACAATCTCGGACACTAAATTATCGGACGACTACCACCCGCGATACTGCGAAATATTATATACTTAATATTTTATTAATACTTAATATTAAGTTTCGCATCTAGGGGATGTGAATAGAGTTACGAAGTACGTAGTCACTGTTATACAATAATGGAGTACAGGAGGAGTAACTTACGTATGACGACTTATGGTCACTTTGTTGACAATAATATCAAGACATGTGTTCATCTTAGAGAAGCTTACTCAGAGAGCATAGTTTTATCAAGGACCAACAGAGGTCTGAAATTCCTAGTAAGCACCTATTTCCGACGAATATTAGAATCCATCCTATGATTTCAACTCTTATGTGATTCACACGGAACAACATTGCTATGGTTTTGTTTACGAGGTATGAACTGTCACTAGAATATATATTCTATACTGTTTTCATTTATCTGTACTGTCGCTCGAGTAAATCAGATTTCAGCGGCTAGTGCCTAGACGACGTCGGGCAAATTGGAGGCAAAGGATATTGGAAAAGGATGCGTGCCGCTACCGCCACTTTAGCTTTTTAGCTCAGGACGCCTTTGCAAGGCTGAAAAATTTACATGGCCTTATTCTACTATAAGTTATTTACATCGCCTCATAAAATGAAATACTGAATAGAAAAAAAATAACAGATTTGTTTGAAACATAACTTTTTTGGATTTTATTGTACAGCCTCGGAGAAGCAGACTTACAAGACCATAATTATTTCCTTTACCTACGTAAGGGAATAATAATACTAGTAACAGTGTTAATAAATACTCGTATTTATACATCTGAACAACAATTGTATCTTAGTCCTTGTTTCACCTGCACATTTCCTAATGAGGCTCTATAAACGACTGCATTATTTCGGCGTGTTATAGGGGTCAACAGTGTTCCTTTAAAATCCCAAGGCAACATCCCCGCGGCAATTAAAGTCCGGTAACGTAGGCGCTAACTCGATGAGGGAGCTTGGCTAACGTGTGATGGACAAATTGTTAACTGTAGACTAACTTTCTTCTTAACAATATTTGTTATTTTGTATGACTTTGGCACATTTTAAATTATCTGCTGTATCCAAATATAAAGTAATTGGTTCAATAAATGTAATTTTTTTTATATTAATGTTTACTATTCGATTCTACTAGCAAAAGACCTATTGTGATTTATTACTATCTTCCATTTTAAAAATAACACAACATTTGAAATCTCCGGATCGGCAAAAATATAATATATTCATTTGAAAATACTACAGACAGAGGAGCTCGTTAGTCGAGCGTGGCCCGCGTATCCGTTGCGAATGCGCGTGTCGCCATTTAGTGGCATTTTCTACCTTTTACTCCTCCGTACTTCGGAAGGCACGTTAAGCCGTTGGTCCCGGTTGTTATCGATAGATAGCAGTCGTGAGGCTGTGTCAGATGCCTTAGGACAGCCTGAAAAATTCTGACAGTGTTTGCCACTAACACACCTCGGGTCATGTTCCTGTTGGTCTGAATTTCTTGTTAAAAAGGTTACGGAGGTCAGACGGCAGTCGCTCCATTGTAATAACCAGTTCCGCCAAATCTAGGACCATGACTTACAGCGTACCCTAGGCTCCGAAGCGTAAGCTTACGACGCAACTAGGATGATGATGAAAATACTACAGACAGACAGATTGACACCCCATTTAAAATTTCACCTCTTCTGCAATGGAGATGTTGATATTCGCATGTGTGTTTTTAACGTGACATAGAGTAGATGAATAATATGTGACGCGAATTCTTTGTAAAAATTAAAATATTTTTTCACAAAAATAACTCTTTCTTAGATTAACTACTACTATACACAAACATAAATTTTATTGGGAGTAAGTATGCACTTTTTTGATAAAAAAAAAACCAAATGTCAATCTGGTTCATATTTTAAAATTCAATCATTCTAAATCATTGGTGGACTGAACACTCAAGCGTGTGTGATACGTGTCGCTCGATCATATCTATGACCTGTGATTAATTTGAAGCGCCGTATATGCACGAATTGCAGGCGCAGATAGGGTTGCAAAATGACAATTAACGATTTATGTCATGAGCGTATGTCGATAATTCAGAAACCAGCTTTGATAGAGTGCTATTCCGTGAGTGAATAATAAAGTGATTCTACACTTGTCTCAAAGGTGGAATAGGTAATTATTTTAGCATTAAGTCCGCCTATTGTGCTATTCAAAATTTCAAATACGAGAACTATTAAATAAATACATAATTTTCCTTTTCCTTTGCCGCAGTCGAGAAAATATTAAGGGGATCTAATATTAACTAAGATTGAGATGCGACCCAAAGTGAGCATTAGCCTTACATTAAAAAAAATATAAACTTGAATAAAAATAAATATACATGAAACGAAACTGCAAATATAGCTTTCTTGCGCCGCATATTATTTTCTCTGTTTTCCCTAATAGTTGACTGGGAAAGACTGCTTAACCATTAAGTCCGCCAATTGTATTTAGTACTTTTACTTGTGGTACAATAAAGCTTTAATAAATAAATTTAATGTAGTACAAAAATAAGCAAGGCAACAGCCCTAACACAAATATGTCGGATTGATATTGGATGCTACCTATCGATCGGGCCTACCGATGTAATTGGACTGCGCTCCAGCAAGCCCTGCCACTTGTGTTGCGACAAAGGCTTGCAAGGCACCGACTCACACGAACCACCCAATCAGTCAACCAACCACCCAGTCAGTCAACCTCTTGGTTGACTGGTAGAAAAAGCCTTTGGCTTTGAGTCCGCTCTTTACATTATTGTAATGTTGTTAAATAAATAAACCACAGAATTTACTTCATCGAGTATGGATTACAAAACTGAATTAAGGTGTTTGGGTCATTTGTGATTAGCTAATGCTCTAACGCCACAGAATCATAACACATGACCAAAGTCAGATGAGAAAACTCAAACTATATTGAAAGAACAAAGGAAGAGATCCTAAAATAAAGGCTGAACATACATACGACCCGGAGAAAGTACGAGGAGAGCCGACCCCAGATGAACTGGGTAAAGAAGAAGAAAACAAAAGAATAGGCCAAAGAAGTTGTGCATTCATTCAGTTGGGCGAACTTTGTAAGGACTAGTTCGGTTTGGTCGTCAGTTGCTTATGAGGTTGTGTGGTTGTGCGAGTCCACCCTTGCCTCCTGGAGGCAACACATGATAATGCAAATCCACATAGAATTGAGAAAGCTAATAAGGTACAATTCAAATGACACGGAAATTAGGTAATTCAATTAAAAGGTTACTAATGTGGTAAAGTGACTAGCTCAAACAGTCATGACCTGCGAAGCAAATTAATCAGAAGACCTCAGCTAGGAAAGGATTTTGCCAAAATTCTTACGAGAGAGACGCCTGCTTTTGCACTTCTTTAATTGGTAATTACATATGGTATAACAATTAAATAACTAAAATGTAATTAATCTCAAACACAGCTTAGCTACATTAAGAGCCTTAATAATAATTGTATTAATTGGGATCTGTGCACTGAAAACAATTACTTGGTAGTAGGTCACAACATTTAGTAGACATGAAGATCCCTGAATTTATAGAACGTGGCATAGATAGTACAAACATCAATGATTGGCTGATTGCAGAAAAGCGGGGGGGGGGGGGGGGGAAGTGGGCAGGGTAGATAGGGGTGAACGCGGTGTAGGGTTTACATCACAAATTAAGGGTACTATCAGATATGTAGCATAACAGAATATGCCCTAAAATATAATGAACAACAGCAGACAAAAGTCTAGAGTGATTCGAGATACAGTGCGGTACCGAGCACTTATCTTGAATCCCGAATTTTATTTTAGAACAAAATTTAATACTGATCATCGAATAAAATAAAGTAAATAACTGTCAATTTGTTTGCTACCGAATGAGAATCGTGGAGTGAGATCTTCTGTAGCATATATATTTTATATTGGTAATCAAATTCGAGTAAAGCATATAAACCGTCCCAAAACATTGCAATTTAAGAAGTACTACAATGAAATACAGGCCTTGTGGAGTTAGTTGAGCTGTTAGGTGCAGGGAGTGATAAGAACAATGCACGGCGCGAATTTCTGGGTCACAAATAGATTTCATGAGAAAATCAATCACAGGTACTTTGTACAGTCAGTTGGTCATCCTCAAAAGTGCATACATAATTTGAAGTACATTTTGTTCTAAAAATTATAAATACACTTTTTGTTACTGACTGTAGAACAAAGAGTAAATCAAATATATGAGAATTGCAAAATTTTAAGATTTTTTATACAGCTAATGTAAAAATAAATATATAAAAATATAGTATGATCTAAGAGAGTCGCTACCCCAGCTTTGCTCTGGGCTAACAAAGTTTTACGATATTGTGCCACAAACTCAATTTTTTTTTAAATTAATAAGTAGGTTGCGTATTAATTTAAAAAAATTAAAAAAAAATAAAGTTACGACATTATAATATCAGAAATTCCACATAGTATTCAGACGATAGCAACTTATTTGTCATTGTTTTGCAATGGTTGATTAATTCCCGACTCTCCCGAGTTCAACAGGTAACGAATCACTGAACTGACAGAAGAGCATATATGCTCATAGCCAATCAGGATTATGATCCTGATTGGATTTGGATTGGATAGACAGACAGCGTTTCAAACAGACTGTTTGATAGTTTGAGAACAAGTAGTTGTTTTGAAATAAACAAACCTATTTCATTTTATATGTACCGAGCGATGGACCACGATTTGTGAATATGGAAGGAATTTTTCCTGAATAGAAAGTATCGTCACATACATAATAAATATATTTCGAAATCCATACGTTAACTATCTTTATCCCATAGGGGACCGACTAAGGAGGAGCACTCAGTTGTAAAAAATCAAACATATTGGTCACGGAGTAGCATTTAATATGCTCACTCGTGAAATACGTTACGCACAATAGGAGCCGACAGCGGGAAATCAATAAATGCACAAAAGAAATATCATCCAATATTTCCAGGGATCCGATAGAGCTTGAAGCGTTCAGTCAGATGCAGATTATATAGCTTGTTATTGACATGAGCGTATTGGTGTTTGCAATCGTGTAGAGAAACAGTGCGAGAAGACTTGAGTACGTTTCGTTCGAGCATCATTGTAAAATGCTTCCGCGCAATCAGAAATATTGATTAATTAAAACTTTATTGTACCACTAGTAAACAATCTTATATAATAGGCGGGCGAACTTATTAACATCGCTCTCATGAGCTTTAACTTCATCTCTATAATGTCGCGTTTCGACAAATCTCTACCCTAAATCACACGATCACGAAAATTCTTATTAAAATTTCTTCGTAGACTACACAAATGTCTAGTTGAAGTTACGTTCTGTTTTCTAAAAATGCACCCACATAAATTTTAAACCAATAAATGTACGTAATATCTGCGATCTACGTGTTTTGTTCCCGCACTAATTGCGTTTCACAACAGATTCAGGTAAAATAACAAAAATGAACGTAAACTGAACGAGATATATAAAAGGTATGTAATTCTGAGGAAAACACCGCAGGCAATGAAAAATAACGATTACACTTTGTTAGAGGCAAAACTAGGAATTCTCTTTAAAAGAATAATCCAATATACTTATTTTTACATTTTGCACACATAAAATGGGTTTCTATTACATATCCACGTGCTTTATACTCTAATAATGGTCGCAGTATTAACTTGGTTAACTGCAAATTATGAACATTGAGCAGTAATGCCCAACTAGGCACTCAACACCGAACTCCGAAACCTTTTTGTGATCGAAAGCAGTCCGGGTGCAACATAAATTATATACACAACAGATGATATGCTAACAAGCGAGAAATCATAACAGAATCACAGTATTAGGACATAATGAACGAGACTACCAAATAATACAATTATTAAAATGTATATAGGTAGTATAATTGAGTTCAATCAAAGAAAAAAAAGAAATCTGATCACAGACAATACCGGAAGTACTCCCTCAACTCAAAAAAAAAAGCTGGAATGCTGATTATTCTCTACTGGTTGTTTCCCGCAGCTCCGCCTGCGTCAAAAAGTAGCCTATGTTTGACCCCGGGTCTTCCAACTATATTCATACCAAATTTCAACAAAATCCGTTCAGCGGTTTGGCCGTGAAAGCGTAACAGACAGACGGAAAGACAGACAGACAGACTTTCGCATTTTTAATATTAGTATGGATTATCTGAGTACCAAAATATTTTTCTATAATCTGATCACGACGCGTGTTCTTTAGTTTGGTTACTCGAGGCTTGTAACAAAGTGCAGCGAAACAAATGCCGATCGAGGAAAACATTTTAACATCGCCGACGGCAAGCCTTTGAACAAGGTCAAACGGGGAAAATGCTATGTCACAGGAAATACTTCAATAACGGAGGTATAAAATATTTCTTGAATTCTTTCCGATTTAAAATTTGTTATATACATATAAAGATAGGAAACTTATTTAATGAAATTCACACACCTGTGACAATTTTTTTTTTTTTACTTTTTATTATTTCATATTTATTTGTATAATATGACAATTAAAAAAGTTTTGAAAGTCACTCACCTGGCACGACAAACAAAATTTAACCTGAGCCAATGGCCTACATGTGTGAATGTCAATTAATTAAAGTCGAAAACAGAGAGAGCAAACGTTCAGTTTCGATGAACAGTTGAAGTTTATTGAAGCCCGGGCATCCACGCAGCCTCTCGGTCCGCTGCAATCTGTGCGACGCGCACCTGATTCTAGGAAATTTACAATAAACTAGGTACCAAAATCGATTGTAATCCCCAATTCAGGTGAAGCACGATCAATAGCGCAACTCTGCCAGGATTATAACAAAATAATAAACTACCTAAACATATAGCTTGTTTCCATACGCGAGCTACCACGCAGCGCGGAATTAATAAAAAAGGATATGTGCAATGGAATACAACATTTGCCGCAGGAATCAATTTGTTTCGTTTTTAAACATTTAATTAAAAATGTAATATTCTCTTACCCGATGCTGCTGTTAAAACTAATAATAGATTGGACAATTATCGAAAGTACTTTAGTCAATGCAATTGTCACCAGTATTGATGTTTATCGTGGTGGCGTTTTATTTATCATGCATGCGCGGAATATTAACTGCACCGAAGTTCGGACTTGTCAATGTTAAGTTGTAGACTTTGTATCGATAGGAAACTTGAAACTTGGCGGGCGAGAGTGAACCTATTAATATCGAACCTTCAAAATTAATTCGTGTTAATTTTTTTTACTGTTTAAGCGGGCTTTCTCTGTGGCTTTGTTCACATGAGAATTTCATAAAGATACTTCTTAAAAATTGCGATATTATATTTGGTCATGAGAAAGGCCGCGATTATAACATACATTCATCTGTTATAAATAAGTATAGGAAGCACATAAAGTGGTAGAAGTCTCTTAGAGTTTGTACATATAATAAGTATCATGTATTGAATTAAGTGTCGGCGGGTATAGAGCGGAAATGGATATGCCTATGTCCAGCAGGTATTTCGGGCAAAATATGATTATGACGTGAAGATTTCTTGAAGAGTGAGTATCTTCGTGAAGAGTGTTTGACAGGCGACAGAGGCTTAGGTAAAAAAAGGTCATTCACATAAACGATATCGATAAAACGTGGAAAATGTAAAAAAAAACTAACTCGTATCAGTATTAGGGGTCTCGTTCACAAAATACAAACAAAGACAAAACGACTATACACTTCAGGTTTTCTAAATACAACTTAGTTTTACTAAAATAAAATGGAATACTATTTTCACGTCCAAATAAGATTTAACTTGCCACATGCGGCATTCGTCCTCCTCGCACTTCAAACCGGAACACAAGGTTGCTAGAATTTTTTGGCGGCAAAATAGACCGAATGGAATTGACCTAAACTTTTACTATGTGGAGTAGAGGTATGAGGATTTTCGAATATAAAATACCTAATGAGAAAGATTTTCACTTACAACTTTAATAACCAACTTGACAAGCTGATTCAACATATTCTCAGTTAAGCTGCCATTGTATATGATGCAGAATCAATACATGTTTACTTATTCACTATTCTGTAAACTCTTGACACTGGTACCCCTGAACTTTTCTTTTAGGTCATTTCGTCATCAGGAATGCGCCGTGCAATCGATTAACATCATTTATTCACTTATCCACTTAATAGGTGGATAAACTAAGGCTCGCTAACCTGCATAATAGGAAAACACTTTTTCCTTAATATATTATTTTGAGACTACAAAAGTCTTGGAGTGCTGTTTACCAGTCGGCCATTGATTTCTATTTTAAATAATGCATTAGATTTGAAATTTATTTTAGAATTGAACTTTAGTATAAATAAATATACACACATATAATAGTTACAGCAATCCAAGTAAATTCAAATAATTATTTAATTTCATTAGAATTCTGTTACTGGACATAAGCCAGTAATAGGACTTTTAAGCAGCCAAACTCAACAAGTATTCAGTAACAGGTCAGGTATTTCAACAAGTTCCCCAAGATTTAGAAATAAATAAAAAGCTACGTGAGGAAAATCTAACCCACAAATTTAAGATTGTATGATGCATTTCAAAATCGTTACATTCATTTGGGACAATCCAGTAAACAGCTAAACAATAGAACATCTTAACAATTTTTTCCCCTCTGTTCTTCTGCATCATGGTTATCTGTTATATTTAACAATGAGCCCTGTCTCTGTCTGATTTTTTATCTTTATTGTTTAAGTAACAGTGAGCCTCTCCAGTTCTCTGGGAGAATTTCATTTACTAGTCTCCTGATACGTGGGGCGCACTATAAGTTTCCGGAATGAATATGAAAAAATACTATTAAAGGTACAAAATTAATTTATTGTTTTTCAAAATAATCTCCCTTGGCGTCTATGCACTTTTTCATTCGATGAAATCAGTTTTGAAAACTTTTGTGCCACTCCTCTGTGGTGACCTCTGAAACGTGTTTTTCATACTCCTCGACAGCCTCTTCTGGTGATGAAAATCGTTGACCGCGTAATTGGTTCTTAATTTTTGGGAACAGAAAAAAGTCACAAGGTGCCAGGTCGGGACTGTATGCAGGATGACTCATGAGTTCTACATTTTTCGCCTTCAAAAAGTCGTTTGTCTGTCTGGCCGTGTGAGAACTAGCATTGTCGTGGTGCAGGATGATACGGCGTTTACGGTTATTTTTACGGAGTTCGTCAATAACTTCCGGCAAAAAAATGGTCGTGTACCAGTCACTATTCACTGTACGACGATTCTCTCAAGCAACAGTAGCCACGTGTCCAGTTTTATTAAAAAAAGAAGCAATCATCCGCTTAGATGCACTTTTCACGCGCGCCACTTTGGTTGGTTTCGGCTCATCTTGAAAGACCCATACGCTCGATTGCTGCTTTGTTTTGGGATCGTAGCAATAAATCCATGTTTCGTCACCTGTTACTATGTCCCACACCAAATTTGACGCACCTTCGTTGAATCTGGTAAGCATGGCACTGCACCAAGTGACGCGGTCCGTTTTTTGAGCCTCGGTCAAGTTGTGTGGGATCCACCGCGAGCACAGCTTTCTCACACCCAAATGTTTGTGTAGGATTAATTGTATTTGACTCATGCCTATTTCTAAGGATACGCGAATTTCATGGTAGGTCACATGCCTGTCTGTTTCAATCATACGGCGCACAGCATTGATGTTTTTGTTGGTCACAGCGGTGGACGGCCGACCATCGCGAGATTCGTCACTGAGATTGATACGACCACGCTTGAATTCTGCAAACCAGCTATAAACAGTTGTCTTGCATGGTGCTTCATTGCCAAAAGCTGTTTCAAGCCGAGCGATGCTCTGTTGAGCTGTCAAATTACACTTAAAATCGTAGAAAATCATACTACGAAAATTTTCCCGAATTAAATCCATGTTGATGCAGACACACAATTTTTTAAATGGCGCCACAAGGTAAAAACAAAAGACAGTCAAATGAAACAAACTGCATTCTACAGCCAAAGAGTTCTATTTTCAAATGTTGCAATAAATTTTTCAATATTGTTTATGTAAGTGGCCAGTTCCGGAAACTTACAGTGCGCCCTATGTATTTAATGCTGTAGGTAGTGATTTCTTCCCCAATGGTGGTCAATTTCAAGTCATTGTATATATGTTTATCTTGACACATCAAAAAAAAAAAAAAAAATTGGTTTGTAACCAGAAAATTTGGTACTTACCTCAAGTTCTTCTAGGACTTTCTCCAGCTGATTTTCATTGATTGGCATAGCGCCTGCCCTCGCTCGTTCAGCATTCAGCAGCTTCAGCCAAGCAGTGTCGAGGGCATC
Organism: Euzophera pinguis; assembly: GCA_947363495.1. Classification (NCBI taxonomy): domain Eukaryota; kingdom Metazoa; phylum Arthropoda; class Insecta; order Lepidoptera; family Pyralidae; genus Euzophera; species Euzophera pinguis. The sequence continues at coordinate 4,431,134 of OX376154.1, forward strand.
GAGGTCGTAGCTGCAAGCGGCCTCCGCTCGGGCCGGCGTGGTGCTAAGGTGGTGTTTGTCCGACTGGTAGTGCGCATCTCGTGTCAAGTGGATGTACTTGTCTTTAGGCCTGTGGATATATTTGTATTGTTAGACACAAATAATGTTGGATATCGATATCTATAAATTTATATTTAATAGTCCCATCTCGTGCACTATGGATTCTAGGGACAATTTTAGAGTACAAAACACGTGACCGGTCATAATTTAATTCTAAATCTTAGACTTTAAGACATGTGTAATATTATGTGAAAAGTTAATATATTAAGTCGATAAAAGGAATGTTTTTATATAATTGTTTTTATTTTGCTTTCAGATGAGCATGGTAAAGCCCGACCAGGATAACAGCACCCTTGGCCATATTGCGGAAACATATAGGAACTATTTTCTTTTACTGGCAACTAGGTATTCAAGTAACATTCAGTCATATTGATGTCATCTGCCCAAAAGATGGCAGTAGTGGACGTTGTATATTTTGTGATTATCAAATAAAAATATTTATCAAAATGGTAAAAATAATATATAGTAATGAGAGAAAAGTGATAAAAAAGATGTTATCATATTTGATGCGAATGAAAACGAAGGATTAATTTCTAATTCATTAAATGAATAATTACCAATTTTGTTGTTGACAATCGTGTCAACAACAATTATTCACCTTTATGTGGCAACATACAACATGTTGCCACATAAAGGTGATCAGTAGCGACGCCAATGCAGGGTTTTTATTTTCCTGGTCAGGCTATAACATAAATATTTGATATCGTCAAATCACAACATCACATCCAGGAATGTTTTCATCTGGTCAAACCACCACTTAGAAAACTATAGAGGTCTATCTATATTATAGTTGACTTCCGTGACTAAAAATAATAATAAAGACTAATTTGCTTATTAAGGTTTATACATAGCTAAACTAAGACCAGAGGGAAATCCCCGCAGGTTATTTCACGACTGAACTAAATAAATCGGTAAGTTGCCGTTAAAAGCCGCGTCATTATGACCGAGAGCAAGCAAGTCAGAAATAAAAAAAAGTATATTTACGTCAACAAGGCAGCAACACGATACAGAATTATTTGTATGTGTGAATTTACAACAATGTCAGATTAAAAAAATAACAAGAAAAATATTTGAACAGATGTTATTTACTTGGCTTTTACTTTAAAAGTATATTTAGGAACAAAATGGATCAATTAACAACTACAATGGTACACTTTTACTTTTCGCAAGACACCTTCAGGGGGACACCCCTGGACAATCTATTGTGAATGTTTATCCTAACCTGCCTCTTAAGTTTGAAGTTGTGAAAAACGTGTTCACAAATTTATAAGTCTTGCAAACAGCTGTATATTTCTTAGTTAAAACTTTAAATTATAAAAAGAGATTTCCTTGGACTTGTTAAAAATAAGAAAGGATCATGTTTATTTAAGATTAGAATAGTTTTTTTTTAAATTTCTACATTAGCTGTTTGTTAGTAAGAAACAACAAAGTGAAGTGTGATTACAAAATAAAAAAAGTAAGACTTACAACTTGAATTCTTGGAAATCTGGTGGTAGCGGGTTGTCAATAATTTTGACTTTGGGTGCAGGCAGAGAATCCGGATTGACTGGCACTTGCACACCACGCTCCCAATCCTGCTTCCACGTGTCTGTGATAACCCAGTACTCGCTGGCCGTCAACGGCTCGGAATCTGGCAGTTTCATCGCACTGATGAGATCTTTTCTGAAAGTCCAACAGAGATCATGTTGATGACATGTTACATTTTATCAGTGTGTTACGGAATAAATGAAATTTCGAATACATTGTAAATAATAAATTTATAAATGAAATTCGAAATTTCATACAGAATAGAAAATACATTATCAACATTGACATTTTTGTGCTGCTTATTACAAATTGTTTACATTTTGTTTTTTTTTTATGATTTACCTAAATTTAAATCAATACAATTCGAAAGTACTTTAATTTATAAATAGCATTTTTCCTTTAGCACGCATCCTTTATGAACAAAACATATTGTCTTTGTTGTTGACCATTTTCTTTTGAATGACATTTCAATATCAATTTCATTTATTCATATGAGATTCATCACATTAAAGCTATGACCTAAGACACAGTCAAAACCAAGGTGTTTGCTATAGCTAAAACAAAATGTTTGTAAATGACTTTGACAACTAAATAGCTATGTCGATTTTCTAGAATATGAATGACAAATGCAAAATTTTCCTTTTATGCAGTTTTACACCTTAGTTAGTCTTCTCTCCCTTACATTTAAAAATCAGATGTAAACAATTTTTGCTATATTATTATATTTTAACTGAATATTTTGTTTGGAATGAAATATTGTTATCTTATGAAGTTATTCTTAATTTATAATTTCCAACTTAATAAATTTATTTTTAAAATTTTCTTCCTCCCATTTAACACAATTGAAATGTTTATAAATCCTTCTCCTCTGTTGTGTTATTCTAATCTTTACAACATTTTCATGAATTGCCATTTTTGGTTGACATATGGAAATTTGTTATTACCTTATTTCTTAAAGTTTATGGTAAATCCTGAAAATGTTCTTTGATATTTACTAAAATGTTAAAAATATCAAATTACACATTAAATGTTAATTTTCGCTTCAGCGTCTAGTACAAAATATGCATAATTGATAAATCTATCACATACAAAACACATATCACAGGTCATACAAAAGTAGACAAGTTTAGGTGCGTGGCAGACAACTCACATGTGCGCATTTATTTAAACATCCTTGACAATAAACTTAATGCTAGAAACATTCTACCCCAGTTAACCATTGGGTAACACAGTTTTGTGCAGTGCAATTTAACTTAAAAACACATGATAAAACACTTACAGCAAAATATATTAATTTTTCATATCAAAATATGAAGTTTTAAAAGTTGTCTACTTATAATGTTTATATCTCTGTAACCATTGTTCCACCAAAAGAAATACTTAGTTGTTTAGGACGAAAATTGTATGTATGTAACAAAGTGTGCAGATACCATGAATACATTTTCCTAACTACTGAACATAGCCTCAATCAAAATAATATTCTCGCACAAGCATTAAACAGATTTTCATAAATGCTCTTGATAAATTTTCGCAATGGCTAATTCTTCATCTCAATAAATACATAAATCTTAATACATAGATTTTAAGTATACATACGATACAGACCGGAGAAACTATGCTGCTAGGATCAAGGTTTTTCTTGATTATCATTAATGTAATTTTGAAATTATTTAATTTTTTATTGGAATGGTGTAAAATTAATTTTCTATAATAAGTATATACTTTTTCAAGTTAAAATAGTATTAGCAAAAATGTGATTCATCTGCAGTAGCAATCTACTTGTCAAATTTGGGATGAGTTTTCTGCAATTAATGTAACGCAATGCAAATATGTTTGTTATAAAACTAGTTATACATGTACAAGTATATTAAGTGTATATTGTACAGTAAGCCAAAGAAGATCATTTTTACACAAACTCTGTAGTATATCTACATAGAAAATTAATAAATTTTGTAAAATAGATTCACATTAATCTTTTATTTAAATAAATCGCTTCAGTTTCATGTTTTCATCAATAAACAATCGCAGATCTTATTTGGTACATATTTCAATAATGTCATGGCAAATTTAATTACTTTCATTATTACATTAATTACTAATAAATTAATTATTAAATAATGCTCAAAAACTCCTCTGTAAATGGTGAAAACTGACACATCTTATAGGTATGAATTATGATAATCTATTTATTTTATAAGTAATTATAACTGCTGGGCAGTAGCGTGCTTTTCATAATGACATATAGACATTGTCTACCCTATAAAAACTAATTTAATATATACATATATTTTTTTCACACAATAATAAATCAAAATAGAGAAAATATCTGTGCACGTCACTACTGCTGGGTATGTTTATCATAGCATCACATAGCAAAACCATATTTACTCACATCGCAAAGCAAAAAAGAATCAAATTTAGTAATTAGTTAGCACAGTCACATATCTTCAATTATATTTTTGAAAGATAATAGCATGTAAATAATCATAAATTAAACATGCCATAGTGACAATAATGCCACAGAAGGAAACTCATTTTTCAGTAGACTTTATGGTCATAAATATTCCACTGCTGGGCATGATTCTCATAAATATATAAGGCATTAATGGACTGAAAAGATTGAATTCTCATTAGACCTCTCTTGGTCAACCGTAACATTAACTTATATAGCAAAGCGAAATTTCGCAGGAGCATTATATTATTACACTGCACTGCACTTTTTAACACACTATTTTTTGCTTAAAATTAGAAACTGTTTGCACACAAACCTGAAAAGTTCTGCGGGTGCCTCTGAGGCACTTCTGTTGTATATAGAGGGCATTTTGACGTCAGGTCGGAGTTGCCAAAGTGCGTCTTCAGGCTCTGTCCGCCGTCTTTTGGACGAGCCGGCCTCCTCACCCCGCACTCCGGTCGCCCGTTTCGTGCCTCTTACTGACATCTTAGTGTTCGCTCACAACCTACATGTTCACGAACCCACTACTGCTTTACACTTGGACCGTGGCAACAGCATTGTGTAAAATGTCACATCTTCCACTACATGATGGCACTTTAGATTGGTACAATGCAACCTGAAAAAAAAGGATACAATCAAGTAATTACAAGCACTTAAAGCAAAAACATAACAAATATACTACGGCCCAAGGTGGATACTTTTGCCTCTCTTGACAGTTTTGGATTGTGGCAAAAATTAAAAAACAATCAACTTTAAGGTGACAGATTACTGGGTTCCACATATTTTGTGCGAAACAACAACAATTCTACGTAAATTTAGACTAAAAACTATGTTTGACGTAAGAAAGAAAACGTCAATTCAGAATTCAACAACGTTAATCGTACAAATGCTAATTACAAGGGATCCGAGTTTTACCTCACCATAATTGTAAATTTAACCAACAAAGCACGCTAAATTCATTGTGTCTCATTATGTGACTAAATTAAACAGAAATTTCGTTTGACGTTTCACTTATTACGAGTAAAATGTATGGCGGGCATGAAGACATCTTCGCGGTGCTAGTAAATAGCGGGATAGTAGTTCCTTCGGCCCACCGACTTCTATATTTACTGGAATCTGCACTATATTTTCAAATGCACTCACACAGCACTCCTTAAGATCCAAACAAATCCATTTTACAATAATTAACCGTAAATATTTATCTCACAGGTAGTGTCCATTGGAGACTACATAACAAAATTGACAACATAGATAGCAGCACTGTTTTGTTGCCAGATTGACGTGAGTCCTACGCATCTTTTCATCCCTTATTCACGATGAATGTAATGTATAATTAGATTTAGACTATCGTAAGACTATTCAGAACCATGCAATTTAATGAAATACTTTCTAAATTACATACATTTTCTGATAGAGACATTTGGCGCCATTGATCCAAAAATCACTTAGGTCACGTGACTATGTACGAATCACCAACGCAAGCCAAGTAAAATGGCCAAAACGCACATCGAGTTCATTTAATGTCATTGGTTTTGAAAGGAACTTGCCGCATAACTTATACATTGAGGTGTATCTTAAATGTATTAATGTCGGAAACAAACCAAACACGAACACATAATAAAAATACGCCAGGTTTGTCAGCAAATGTATCACAAAATTCTGGAGAATAAATTACAACATGACAGACATGAACATAGAGCAAGAGATATCAATACGAAGTTACGTCAGTTCACCGCCAGTTGGCGCTTTCATAAAAAAAAAAGAAAAATGTTGCCATAAGTTAATGGCAATCCGTAAAATTGTTTTGTTGTATTGGATTTACTCGTTTTTATTTTCAGTATAGAATTTTTTTTTTTCAAAAAGAGTTTTACCGAAATATTATAAAAATAAAAAATGTACCAAAAAGAAATATTTTTTTTCTCTGCATTAATTTTATGTGTTGCCTTAAAAAAAATCTGAATCATAACTAATGTATAGAATTTGATGAGTAATACTTTTCAGGATTTTCAGAATAGGTAAGATGATTGGTGATAGCTGTGATGATGTCTATGTGATTTCAATCTTAAAACTTTACGTATCAATTATTCCAATAACTAATTATCCCAAAACAATAATAATAGAATCTAGGTCAAATTACCGCAATAAATGCCTTTCACTCTTAGGCTCGGCTTTGGGGTGAAGACGTTTATTTCTTTCACCAATGCCTAGAGTTTACCTTGTTCATGCCATCATCAAGTTTAAATACTTCTTGTGTGTGCAAGTAATTAAGTAGATAATTGCGTGCTCATTGTTAAAAACCGCATATGTTTTAAATACTAGGTTTACGCTAAATTGTTATTTAACCTTTTATTACTACCTACTTATCTACATATTTCTATCTATAGGTACTAGACTTTTCTATAACTGATTATCAATGGTTGTCCAATGAGAATCAGATGGATGTAAGAAATAAAAATCACGTTAAAAACAACTTTCGTTTATGAATGCTAGACATAAAATGAAAACAAAATATTAAAATTACGTATAAACCAAATGTCTGTGATGAAAGAATTAAAATACCGTTTAATTCTTGTCTTAAAAAGATGTTTATTGAACTTCGAAAACTTAAAGATGAATAACATCGTAAATTTTAGGTTAAGGCTGCCACACACCACACCGGATTTGTCTGCACCTACATGCACGCACGAGTAACCCGCGATTACGTTTTCGAAAAATCTCAATGTAATGAGCACGATAATAGGTTTACTAGGATAAGTAAATTTAAATTGACATGAATTCGGACTATACCACAATGTTCTCTATTTATTCAATGAACTACTATCATGTTCATGGCAATATTCCCTTAATAAAAGTGACTTAATTATTGTCGGTACATAGAATGGAATACATTTTTGGTTTTATGATATACTAGTTGTTTCCCGCAGCTCAGTCTGCATCAAAAAGTAGGCTAGATTTGACCCCGGTTCTTTACCTATATAGATACCAAATTTCATCAAAAGCCGTTCAGCGGTTTGGCCGTGAAAGTGTAACAGACTGACAGACTTTCTCACTTATAATATATACTAATTGTATGAAAGTATGTATTGAATACTTTTGAAAATAGTACAAACTTATTTTTTTTTCAAATATTCCTTACTCAATACGTTAAGACATTTTCGGTCAGTGCAAAATGTATTTTCTAATGCTATAACAATCTTCATATCCAATAAATTTTACTACATGTCTACAATAAATATTCGCAACATCCTGAAATTTATGTATTATTTTTATGTAAAGTAAGACATAATAAAACAAATTTATTAAAAATTCACTTTAATATATGTAGACAGCATGTACTGCTAGATAACATGATTTTTAATAAAATCAAAATCATGTAAAATTTATTAACACGTTTTGGTATCACAGACATAATCTCTGCCTATATACTAAAATACAAATTATTTAAATAATATGGTTAAGAGTGTTACTCACCGTTCCCTTTCTATTTTCTCGCACACTCGTTTATTTACTCAAACAATCTGAATAAAAAGTTTGTAGATTATTTTCACATTCGTATATATACACAACACAATGTCTATATAAAATTTACACACGCTCTATTTGTATCTAGCGAACAGCCGTACCCTACACCGTCTGTAGCACGTTTGAGGATACAAGAACTAACAATACTTGACTCATTCATTTAGGTGGGGGTCCATACCACTATACATCCCAAGCCTAGTTCAGGGGTAGGGGTGCATAGATTTTGATCACGTAGTCATTTTCCTACAAGAATTTTTTTGTGGGTTTATCCATTATAATACATATTTTTTTAAATTTAATATTTTTGAATAGATATTATTTTCTTATTCTTTCGATTTTTTTATTATAGAAAAGCACCTGTGCATTATTGAAAAAATTGTAACTATATATTTTATTACATATTTTTTTATTTTTTTATTGGTTTCAATGAATGTCGCAAACGTCGTTGTCAAATGTTTTTCCTGTCGCTAAAACAAACATCATAATTGATCTTTATTATAATAATATGTCAATATTAAATATTCGAAACATACTAAATTGTATATGTAAAGAAAGACATAATACAATATATTTATTAAAAATTTACTTTATTGTATTTAGGCAACATGTACCCCTAGATAACATGTTTTTAATAAAAATCAAACTCATTAAAATCGATTAACACATTTTGGTATCACAGACACAAATCTGCCCGTGTACTAAAAATACAAATATGGTTAAGAATGTTACTCACCATTCCCTTTCTATTTTCTCTCACACAACTGTTGTATTTACTCGGTATTAATAAACAATCCGAATAAAGTTTGTAGATTATTTTCACATTCGTATCTGTACACAAAAACAATGTCTATATAAAATTTACACTCTTTCGTTTTTTTTTTTGCGAACTGTCGTGCGCTACGTAATCCGTTTACAGCACGATTGAGAATGAGAACACAAGTTACACAGGAGCCAATGCCAATACCACCTGAAGTACCTGACTCATTCATGAGGAAGGAAGGGGATCTTTAAAATACCACGTCTCACTTCTGAATCCAGACGCGGTGCGGGGGAAGGGAGGTGCATAGGTTTTTGTAATGTAGTCATAGGAATATGTACTTATTAGAGCTTTTAGAAACACAGCTTACGTTTAGCCTATAACATTTCATTTTTTAAAATGTACACATTTAATATATCAGCGGACCGCTCGGCTTCGCAAGGTCGCTCCCAAACAAAATATTGTTTTCCAATATCTTCAACTAGAATGAATGACAAAATTTTTATTGCAATATATTTGGTACAAAATATAATGGAGAAATTATAATAATCACACTCACTCAATTCATCAAGAATGTTGAATAAAATTATATAGTTAAGTCTGTCATATAAATTAGCAGTCACACAAGTACTTTCGTATTACATATTAACTGTTTTCCGCGGCTCTGCCTACGTCTAAAAGTAACTTATGTTTGAATCCGAGTCTTCATCTATATTCATACCAAATTTCATCAATATCCGTTCAGCGGCTTAGCCGTTAAAGCGTAACAGACAGATAGACAGACTTCCGCACTTATAATATTATAGTATGGAATTATGGATAAATATATTGATGAAGATTTAGATGTAGATTTTTGGACGCTTAGATCTTAAGGAAAGTCTTTGTTAAAATACTATCGGTTCTTAGGTATTGGTCACATATTCATTTTTCAAAAGGGTGCTGAACCCTATTTTTGAAATGTATGATTCATATATCGAATGAAAATTGTTCGAAACCTAACAAGAATCATTCGATATCGAACAAATCATTTATTAAACTTTATTATACATAATATTTTTTTGCAACAACCAAAACCAAATTCCATTCGGCAGCGGGATCGATTGACATTGTAGTCTGACGGATTGAAGATTAAAGGTCACAGCAGTGAGGCTGTTTTTACACCTTGTTATCAGAGAGATCAGTCGACTCTGTCTCAGGACATCATTTATGTAACCAAGGTTGACAAATCTTTGAATCGACGCTTTGGCTTCATCGCTTACTCACTCGCACTTTTCTGGCATTCACTATGGTAACCCACTAGCACAGTTGCGACCATGCGACGTTTATCATGTGCGTCTGCTATACGTCTCGTTGTGTGTCAGCCTTATGTAATTCGACAACAACAACAATACCAAAATATAGGTAGGTTAGGTATATCTACTTACTTTCTTGCGTATTACCCGCGTATATTATTCTTTGGCATTACCTGTGGTATTACTAGCCATTTTGACCAATACTGCGTAAACCTGAAATTTAGTAATTTAATCGTGTGTAACCCCAGCAGAAAGTAGCGCCCTAGAGAAATGAGAGCTCCATAACATGGTTTTCCCAAGAGATTACAACATCTCTATCAAAAAGGGCGTTAAAGGATTTCTCAAGGGTCGGCAATATGCACGTGTGTTGCGGGCGTCCATGGGCTACGGTGACCGCTTACCATCAGGTGGGCCGAATGCCTTCTTAATTGTATAAAAAAAGAGTATTGCAAATATTTAGTCCATAGCCCCCCAAATATAGTTGACAATAGAAATTTTTTTTTTCAGTTCTATTTTCGAAGTTAATCGAAAACTTTTTTTTTTTTTATTAACCCAGTTTTATACACGTAGATAGGATATGTTAAAGGTATTTATTTCTGGTTTTTATTTTTTTAACTATAATGGTTTACGAATAAATCGTTTTTTTTCTGATTTTGGAAAAAAACATTTTTACTTTGATATTTGTTAATAAATCGAAATATTCATTTTTAAACTTATTTGAACGAATTAAGGCCTACAACTGTATATTTTTTCAAACTTCTGCTATGAAGAGATTTCGAGATATTGAACATTTCAAAACGTTACCCCAGCGGCAACTTGAATATCTCATTTACTGTAAGATGAACAAATGCCGCTGTTGGTACACATTTATAACCCTTCTGGAGCATCTTTTTATATACTTGGTTCCAGGCTAAACGACTTTTTTCAAAATTGCGGAATAAATTTTTCTATATGTGAACTAATTTTGGGAGGCTATGGACTAATTATTTGCAATACTCCCATTTCTCTGGGGCGCAACTTTCCGCTGGGGTTACACACACAATTTAATCATACTGTAGATAAGGTTGTATACTAAATTTTAGCCCTACATCTTCATTTTTTTTTCTAGAGCATAAATAAAATTTACTTTTATCGGTCTTGGTTGTATGCATGTTCTATCTATGCCTCGGCGTTAGCACATACAGGATGATTTTGAAACTACTGGCCGAATTCCTACAGTGTGTTTATACAGCGTGAAACTAAACCATTCTCAATATAATAAAAAGGGAAACTGATAATTTTCGACCTGCTATACAAATAGAGTGATCACCTGACTGGATTTTGTATGGGAGTGGGAGGTCGAAAATTTTTAGTACTACTATATTTTTTGGATTTATTGTATTCACTATGATTGTGCATTAAAATGACATATAAGCCTATTTTAACTAAAATGTATTAAGTCCCGTTCTCTCTATCTATACATTTGACAAGAAAGAATTAAAAACAAGTCTATACATATATCAAACGTTTGTTAATTTTGAAACGTCATACAAATCAAAATAAATAGGTACTCCAGTTAATTTTTCTGCACATACTTATCTTTACATCGTTTCGGTTCCACTCAACGGGCTAAAAATAACCATAACTTATCCAGGTATAATTTGTACCCTTAAATCAACCTTTATTTTTTACCGGAAAAATACGGGGTTTTATCACAGGAGCCCTATTTTTGAAATATGTCGAAGAAAACATTCTTTTCTCACCACATATTATGAAAACAACAATCACTTCCTTTATACGTAAATCCTACTTTTCAAATATATATATATATATATATATAATATATATATATATATATATAATATATATATATATATATATATATTTCCGGAGGAGTGCTATTATATATATATATATATATATAATAGCACTCCTCCGGAACAGGTAAATGGAATAATAAATAGATTATTTACTAAATATTTATTGACATAAATTACATTTCTGTTAACAAGTGATATATTAAATTTTAAACGATTTATTTTATAAGCATATGTAAAATGCTTTTTAAAAGCCTTTTTCTACATTACTGCCATTGGAATCGATAAACAATTTAAGAGGGGAGGTGGTCGGAAGATCACGTAATATGACATGAATTCCAATCTTCCAATTAATAACAATCATCATTTTTTTGCCACGCGCATTTGTAGACAAGTGTCCCATCAATTATTTCTTATCATAAAAAAAAAACAAATTGTGTAGATTACATATGCATGCATAGATCGTAAATTCGTGATCATATTAGGGAAACTTACCAATACTAAATAAAATGTGTCATCATCATTGTCCTATTTCCATTATCTGGATAGGCGCAATATACGTATTTTCCTTCAAAAGTTCTCGATTCCTTGCCATGGTTTTATCAACTCCTAATATAGCAAGTAGTAAGGGTACGTTCCCTTAATCACGTGAAGATAATTAAAGAACTTATTTATTCTAATAAACAGACTGGAACTATTCCCTAAATCCCTATTTCTTTCTCGCCAGTTCGTCTAGCATGAGATTTAGAAATACAAAATTATTAATTTAATTTTGTACTTATTTAAATCTAAGTATAAAGTGCCCGTAACTGATATCAAGGTGACACCCTCTTAATCATAACAATTAAGGAACGTTCAATAAGACCAAGTTAACTTATTTATGTTTTGTCTCGCTCTTTCACGTCAATGATAGAGAAGACAGAAAGGTACTAAACATATTTTAGTTAATGTAGGTTTAACGAACGTTCGTGTTTTTTATGAATGAGGGGGTAAGAAATTACATACAAAATATTAGAAAATCTAGTGGTAGATGCACAGGACAGCAGATGCAGCAGGCAGAACATTTATTGTGAAAGAATTTTCAACTTTGACAACAGGTAAAAGCGAGAAAGGTTGAGCGTTGCTCGCGGCGCCGGCGCCTCAAGCAGCGCTCTATTTATTACTTGTCTTATTAAGTCAAAATTCCTTTTACAATTGCTCTTTCAATGGAAAATACGCAAAAGCGACGCAGTGTACTTGCTCGGCACGCAAACCGGTCCGATCCTGTGCAAAAATTTAATTCTTCTACAATTTGAAAATGGCAGTTAATTAATGCAAGTCTTCTGGCGGCTGGTCATTGTTAAATTAAAATACACCGTAGTTCTAATGTATAAATAATACCCAATAGCCGCTTTAAATAAACAATTTAAAAAACAAAAACAAATTATGGCTATGTTAGTTAAATATAAACATATATAAAAAAAGAAATTCGTTGTATTTTTGCACGCATGGAATGCCAAAAAAGGAGATTCGTAGGTATAACATATATAGACTCATGGTAAGGTAACTTATAACTAGTTTGCACTGTGATCTGGACTACCTGATTTGTACCGCATACGCAATACCACTTAACATTAAATTAAAGTATGACACATCTTAATTTTGAATCATTGTAAATAAAGTAATATATATAGTAATAGTAGTACTTTGGCTTTGTAACATATGATATCTAAATGGATAATAAATAGGCCCAAGGCTTGCAAAAAATCAATTGAACTGAGAATTACGCCCGCACCTATAAGCCAGCTATAACGTCAAGCTAAATTGAGCTGTACGCATCACGTTTTGGTGCTTAATATGCAATGTTATAAACTGGCGTGACCTACGAACTGAATGGTTGAGTAGGATTTGGTCCATACTTTTAACTCTATCGCGCATGTTACGAATCTAAATTTTTCTCGAAATCGAAAATATGTCACGCAACTAAGACAAAGGCTTTTAAATTAGGGTTACCATATCATTGCCAAAATCAAGTAGACGCAAGTATAAACAACATATTATGTTTCCATTAAATCGCAGTGCATTATTGGTATTTTGTAATTTGCTATTACAAGCGTCAGGCCTAATGCATAATGGATAACCGTGAGATACACAAAATAAGACAATGTCAGCCACAGAATTTGGAATAAATGCAGAATTCTGCAGAAAATTTGACACCAAAATATATATCTGAAAACGGAGTCGGGTTAAGACAGTTTGGTGATACTCGGATTTTCGGCCATATTGTTTCTGTTGGCGCGAACCACGGGTAAACCGATATTGTTGTGTGGAATTTAGCCATGGCACAAATACACTCCAAATAATAAATAATGCGGCAACGACATATCTATAGTTATTCGTGAAAAACTACATACATACAATCAATCTGACATTAAAGCTTACAGTTTTCAATTAAAATTAAAGACATACGATTAAATGTATGAAATATCAATAATGAAAATGTAGTTGATGGTTAGAAAAATTCGTTATTACTATATAATCCTAATGGCAACTTTTCTTGGACAACCGAAGATATGGCAGATTTTAAATGGACGTACCAAATTTTAGATTACATTAATTTCAAAGGTGTGCCAAACTTCATATAGCATTATATTTTTCTTTACAAAATATTTATTCTTACCGAAGCAAAAACAGACCCAATTAACACGATCCCAAAAACCAATTATTTAATTTCACACTAGTGTATATATTAAAAATCAGATACGAGCATGACTTCAATACTTCATTCACACTAGGACATCTTCATAAGACCATCAGTCAGAAAATACATTCGGCACCCCTAAATGACCCTAATCGACGAATTTGAATATAGACCGGCAAATTACGAAATGGCTTTCGATTCGAGGTTGACGATCCACCCACAAGAGAAATACAATTTATACAATGCTATATCAGCTCACCTTCGAAGATATTTCATACAATTTATTCATGTTCTCTAACACATAATTATTTTGAATAAGACATTTGTTCAAAAATACATTTAAAGTACCAATATACATCTATAATTGTCACATTGATGACACACATGATATACAATATAAATTATTATTTTATGACTACGCGCTTGCAATTCAAAGACAGAGTAAATTTTATTCTATACAATCAGTACATCCATATATATTATTATTATTTTAACCCATACATTACCCCGTTATTAAACAGTTAGTTAATAAATGATTATATAAACATTCATCTCGACGACATCAAAATTTAATTATTAAGTCGATTATTTAAAATCTTTTAATAAATTCTACTATTGTCATTAAAATTGCAATTTTTTGATTATGCAGAATGTTGATCAATACAGATTTAATTAATTAAAGGAGTAAACAATCAGATCCAAAACAAAAATTGTATAGTCTGGGATGTTGAATAACAGCGGGCGGAAGAAATATCTAAAGACGAGTTTGGTATAACAAAATAAACCTAATATGGTGCTTACGTAAAATACGCCATGAAAAAATTGTTTCGGTGTGATAACTTACTCGTGTCGCTTTTCACCCCGCTGTTATTACATACCCCAAATTAGTTTACTTACGATAAAAATATATTCAGAAAAAATATATAACCATACATATAACTAACTTGGCTATCAGCTTATTACAATACAATGATAAAACCAACATTTCTTGTTGGTAATCATAAACTTTGATACAGTGACTAAGTCACAATACTAAGGTTTATTTACAATTCCCATTTTGTACCAGGTACGTCAATGCAAATACTGTCTATCTGCCAGCGCTGACTGCGGAAAACGCGATAGAGATAAAGATATGAGTGGCGAGTATAAGTGGGGTACGCAATTAAGCTGTTGATTTTTTGGCATACGATGCATTTTTTTATAAAATACAGAATGATTTTTTAAACACCGTATTTCTATGAGAAACTAAACCACATGCCATGAAAATAGTGAAAATTGATATTTCGACTTTTCATACAAAATCATGTCACCTTCACTCACTAGATTTGTATGGGCGGTCGAATTTTTTTCCTGGGTTTTCACTTATTTCTCTAAAGAAAGTACTTGCGTTTTACGTACTAAATTATCTGTAAAAATTCTACTGGTGTTTAAAAACCAACCTGTATGAAACCATCACCTTAGATAGATTTTGGCGTTAGACGCAGCGCGAGAGATGGAATGTCCAATAACAAGAAAACGTGTTTGTCGCCAGTCTTTCGCAGTGTGGGCTGCAAAATCAACCGCGCTACCTTTTGTAACATAACTAGTAAACGCCACAATAAATATGATCAGTTTCTTGTTGCTTACAACACGACAAAAATTTAAGAATGTAAAAGTAGAACTTAGATTATCCGCCAAACCGTTAAGTTTCTGTTAAGAATTTAATATAGAAAGAGGACTATGTATAATACTAAAAATAAATGTAGATGTCTAAGTTAACCTTATTACACTAAAATACAATCATAATTAGCATTATATGCCTTCACATGTAAAACGCGTTCTAATAATTGATTGTTTTTGGCGGATACAGAAAAAATATAATCCAAAACGTTTCCAATATCATTGTAGCGCTGTGAATTCGATTCAGTAGTCGTAAATAGGGTATTTGACTTTCATCTCGGTAAACTATATACTACTTCGTAATATACTCTGTGGTCACAAGTTGATTACATCAGCCAAGAACGAAAAATAATATTTCAACAATAAGTATATTTCAAATATTTGGACTAGTACTGCAGTAATCGTTTAAATTGCTTATAGCCTATCTTCAGAAATTGTAAAAAAAGACAGTCAAATACCCACTTCATATAAACCTTTAAACTCTCCAAGAAATTTATAAATCGTAGAAAGATGTTTCGTTAATTTGATAATTAAAACTAACTTTAAATTCATATCCTAATATTATAAAACTAATTCTTTGTTATTTTTGGTATACATTCTTACAATAAATCTGGGGGTACCCATTTCATGAATTCTAAAGCTAAGTTAAAGATATAATTTAGTTTTCACATACAATACACATCAATACAACCTAATATAGTTATAGTAAGTCGACTAATTCAGTAAGTGATTCCGTAGAAGTGTCTTGACAACGTCACACTGATGTGACAATGGAGTAATGATGTGACAGTCGCATCGCTGTGAAAATCTTGTGCTGATTGATGTTAGTGGATGCTATTGTGATGAACACCACGTATAAAAAGACAAGCAGAGAAAATTTAGTACACCTAAGGTCAAGAGGTTGGATGCGCTTGATTAGTTTACACCGTTTCCAGACTTGACCAAATTGTACATATCATTTCCGGGCTCAAAAAGAGGCGTTTAAGAAACGTTAGTACGTTTCTAAAACACGAAAATCAGACGCATTAATGTGACTTTTTATTTTTACGTTACTGTAGTAAACAGCGTCTTAACCGTTCAAAATTAACGTGAATTAATCTTACCAAGCAAAAATATCAGACCAACCATAAAAATCTAGATTCAACCCCATGGAATGCTACAAAGAAAATTACTAAAAATGTACAGGTAGATTTGTTTACTAAATGTCGTGAACGAATGCAATGTTAGTTTGGTACATGTACAAAATTATCACAAGCGTTGACAGCGTGCGGCTGCAGAAATAGATGGCTTATGGCCAGGACTGCTATCTTTGAAAAATGTGACTCACGCAAAATCGCCGAATTCAATGATTTTTGTTCTATATCCAATGATTTTCGTTTGCAAATGCAAATTGCAAACGAAAATCAAATTGTTCGATACCGAACAATTTGCATTCAACATATATGATAAACATTTCAAAAATAGAGCTCCAGTACTTTTTGAAACGACAAATTTTTCTTTACGCTTTTATCTTTCCTTTTATCCATCGCGCACAACTATATAGAAACATTCTATGTAGACAGACGTATTATTAAAACTTTAGAATTTGACAATCCCCTTTCCACGCTTTACACTAACAATATAATATTAAACTAACCATTACCCGTTTAGATAAATTGTGTTTAGGTAGGTAAAAATGTACTAAAATTCAAGATTCAGATTATCTTAATAACTGTATCTCAGCGCAACACAGAAACACAATTTATTTAAGGGTAGATCAGATCCTGCCTTCATTATTTCATTGCTACAAATCCTACACTTGACACTTCTAGAAAGTCATCGACTCATTGTATTATATTGGAAAATTGTACATATATTTAGAATAAGGATCTCATTGCCGACCTTGGTGGCATACCTAAAAACACTCATAATAGTAACTTTTTAAATATTACATTCATTATAATTCTTACACATCACATTTACACTTTATTAATAAGTATAAAATATGTAATAAAAATTTATATTCAATGATTGTAACGTACGCATTGTGTATATGGAATTGAAATTAACGTGGTTTCCATTATAAATGTAGCTGCTAAAAATAATATTTAGAGATACAAGTTCTGAAGTCGAAACTTCTTAAAGACCGCGAATGTAGACAGATTTTGCGAAACATATTTAATTTATCAAATCGACATCAATATACAAAAACTGGGTCGACTGCTATAAAGCACGTCCATCGCGCATAATACCTTTCTTGTTAGGAATCTACACTCAAACGTTATTACGATATAATACGCAGCTAAATACATAATGAAAACTGTTTTATGATGATAATGTTTGATATTACAATAATATTATCTCCTCATATCAAAATGGCGGAGCCGACATTGCGAAACGAATTTAAAACGATTTCATAGTGAACGAGGTCTTACCTGTTCATTTTAAATCCCATCTTAACCTACACAAAATTCATTATTCTCGTAAATTGTGCGAGAGAGTGCGCCTAAAAGGGCTACCACACCAATTCGGCAGGCGAGTAAAAGGTACTTTTAGAATTTGGTGTTTATATCCATCAGCCATAAGAACACATTGTTTTCATTATTATCGTCTTACCGGGAGTCAGCATTCATCTATTCTCCGCCTCGTTATAGGAGTACGTTTCGGGAAAATCCCTTCAAATACTTGATATGACCTGTTCTCTAAAAATGATTGGATTTATTCGCTTAGCGAGCTAAGAAAAACATGGATTATGAAATTGATATTACATCGACAGTCTACTGTATATGCGTAAACAAATATGTACAATAAATATAATATGCAGTCCGAAAACTACAACCTCATTTCGAATGTGGTCGCACTCGAAACAGGTCTGCAAAATCATTTATCATAAACATATTATCGGTTCTTATATCTAAGAAAAAATTATAGTCATCCCAAAAACTCCGAAGTCACGACGCTTAGCTCGCTAAGAAAACCTGGCCTAATACAATTATGTAATACATTTCAATTAACCACAATACAAAGCGATACTTTGTCTAGAATGTAATAGAAATTGCGAATGTTATCAATCCATTCCATTGTCTTTAAATTTTTATTTTGAAAGGTACTTTTTTTTGGTAAATAAAAGAAAGTACCACGTCAAATTAAAAATAAATTAAAAATTGTCTGGAAGCTTCTGAATTTTATCCAAAGTGGGCACAATTCTCAAATTCCTGGAATGTGGCAGACAATAAAATCGCCATTTCTATTACATTCCAATATTTTTCATATCGGCATTTGACAGTAGTCAAATGATGTAAAAAATACAGATGCGTGTCTTGGATTCATTTAAATGCAGTGACAATCCCGAAACTTCCTCCCTTTTTTTTCACTGACGGAGCTAATGCGACTCGGAGTCGGTTTGACCTCAGGTTCCGTTCAAATGATGAATATGGACTCTTGGTTTTCGAGCAGGAAGTCTGTGAACGCGTTGATAGGTGCGATGGCTTGGAGTGACATCTGTCCGTTAGGAGGCCAAGCTAAGTTGGGCCCGAAAACTACCGCCAAGTTACTGCTAGTCATTTTGTTCAGACAACTCCTGTCTTGCACCTGTTTACGGAGGAAATATTGTTTTTGAAAGTATCATAATTAGCTCATTCTCTTCTTCGCGGGTAATTTCGAAATTAATTTATGAAAAGATCTGTCTTGGGCTCTAGGATGTAGAAAACTTTAAGAGAGCGTATATGAGC
This sequence comes from Euzophera pinguis, assembly GCA_947363495.1. Classification (NCBI taxonomy): domain Eukaryota; kingdom Metazoa; phylum Arthropoda; class Insecta; order Lepidoptera; family Pyralidae; genus Euzophera; species Euzophera pinguis. The sequence continues at coordinate 4,450,628 of OX376154.1, forward strand.
GATAAAATTTTTACAAATGTCGTCATTTTAGTAATAAACGAACGTCTTGAAATACGAGGAACAAGCGGCAACATTTACACCATCTTTAACCATTTATTTATTTAAACTATGTTATAAAGAATGCAAATGGCGGGCTTTCTACCAGACAACCAACAGGTGGTGTTGAAAGAAAAAAAAAGTTCAAAGATAGAGTAATTACTATTATGGCGCGGCACCGCGTCGCCGGAAATATTTGCAATTTTATTGCCAGCGACGCGGTGCCCTCATAATTTTTTTTCTTAATAGCATAAGTCATGCCTTAACCGTGGGATCAGTATAATATCGCGCGCTTGCTCTTTCATATGGACCTTATGCGAGATGTATATGCGTAAAAAATTTATTGTACGGAAAGAATATGATAGAAACACAAAAGGCGGTAGGATTCCCTAACAGGGATATCGTCCATCATTATTATTATTATTTCATTGGAGATTATACCGGCGTGCCTTGTTATGTTCACTACCTATGCAGTGGAAAAATGGCAAGTAGGTAGGTATTTACGGTTTTGTGTAGCGTTATCTCTGTCGCACCTATTTAAACTTTTGTTTGAAGTTGTTAGTAGGTTGTTGATGCGCATTTTACCGCCGGATACCATAGTTTATAGGTACCAAATGGATTCGTAGAAGCCACGTCAAGAAAAACTCTGTCACCAGGATTTACAAGGTCGATTGACCATTAAAATCACACAGTAATCTATACCTTCCACAAGAACTGTATGATGTACTTGAGAAGCTTGTAGTTGTCCAGAGGCAGTTTCTCCAAAACTAATATCTTCACATGCCTCGGCTTTTCTTTATGCGACCACGCTGGAAAAGACAAGTTATGTTATTTAATCAAACATGAGTTTTACGAATATTTTTGCACAACAAGGGTCAAAGCGGGTTAAAGAATTTTCAACTTAATCTATATACGCATAAGACCAACAGTCGTTTAAAGCGTTTCTATCAAACTATTACTGTTGTCATAATTATGTATAAATTCCTTTTCCAAAGACTACTATTACGAATTTAGAGTCATGCATAGAAAAGGAAAAGGTTATTTTGATGTTTATGCTTCGAAGTATAATTACACATAGTTACTTTCATAGCTTAATGTCGTATGAATTACTGCTTTAGTAAATGGCAAGTGACATACAAACAATATTTATCTTACATAAGCGAGCAGTTCGTGCCATCTATGGTTTAGCCCCAAGGGAATCTCTTATTACTTAACTTATCTTAACAGTAGCTTCACAATATATATTTGAAGTTATCATGTATACGACGAAAAATATGTCTACTTTTAGAAAGAACTCGGATATAACTGATAGACCCTTGCGCAATAAAGATAAATTATTTTTACTTTCTTATAGACTGTGTAGGGTTAAAGACTCTTTTGTGGGGAACTGTATACGTTTCTACAATAAGCTTCCTGAATCGATCACTAGTTTGCCTGATGGACAATTTAAAGCCCATGTTAAAAGATCTACTTTGTAAAAAGGCTTATAGTACTGGTGATTTTCTTAATGACAGGATTGTTGAACTTAAGCTTGGTGCAGAGTCCTCAACAAATTGACATATTATTATGTATTCTGTTTTTACATTTGACATTTTATTTTTATTATTTTTATTCAATTTTAATTTAATTTAAATAATTTGAAATCACAATAAAATATTGTGCAAAATGTGAATTCGTTCATTTACCTAGTTAATTAAGGAAAGATTTCTATTTGTAAATTGACGTCTCGAAGAAAATGCTGCAGTGGAGTTTGTGGCGCCGCTTCTTCTCCACTTGGAAGTGGTGGTAAACTTAATATAAGTAAATTGACGTCAATAAGTGATATTTATATCCTATATTGAAAATAAACAATTTCATTTCATTTCATTACACAATTACTTCTTGTCGAGTCGAAATGACCGACTCTTCAGATTAGTTTAGACCAATAAGTGGCTACAGTCACCGCCCTATGGTTGGCCGCTAAAAGATCCTCGTACGTGCAGTAGTCCGGGCATTTAGGACACACAGTACTATTTAAAAGACATCATGCATCAATTTAGGTTTTAAAAGTAAAAAATGCTGGCCAATAAAACAGTAGGTTATTTTGTTAGATGTTGTCTACCTAATTATTTCTTGTCATTTCACCAAAGCTGTTCATATATTGTTCTTGATATTCAAATTAAAGTTCAAAAAGTTCAAAAATTTCCATACATTTTCGAATTAATATGTATAATCTGCTTGGCGCCATGAGAAGAAACGATTAGGTAGACAATCAGAATAACCCACTTTTTTTCTGATCGGTACCTTTTGATTTTTGGACCTAAATTGTATGAAGACCGGATGATGCTTTTATTGAGATGTTAGATCATTGTCACAGGAATTTGGGCGAAACGCGAAACAAAAGCGTCGTTACAGTGACGTCAGTCCTTTGGAATTTATCAGAAGAATTTTAACAATCGCACCTGTGAATCGTTAGTTACCCGAAACCGCAGTATACAAAAATATGTACATTTTTGAACAAATTGCGTGCGACTTTTTGTATAATAATAACAATATTATAGAAAATATGAGGCGTCTGCGCATTTTCACTGTCTGTGGTAGACTCCGAAACATCATTACGGATTATTTGGGAAGGTTTACTATATTTGAGGATTAGGATATACATAAATTGACATAAATATAATTCATTGAAATCTCAGAAAAAATGCAGCCGATTGAAAGAAACTGTGAAAAGTGTAAGAGTAACCGAAAGCTTTGAAAAAGAATAAAATATTTTCAATTTTTTTAATCATGTCACGATTCTATGTCTAAAACATGTATGGAAATAAGTAGTGGTCATTGTTTTTCTCAAATTCTTTGTAGAAGAAATAATAAGAAACTTCAGTACTGAAGTTTTTCAAGACAGACTAGCGCAGAACCGGCGTTTTTAGAGTCAGTAAAGGGTCTTAAATCATTCCCGTAGCCTCTACAGAGAATTAATTAAAATCGGTCGCTTTTTTTTTCTTTTTCTTCTTCTTCACTGCATTATATTAAAAAATATGCCCAATATTTGGCATCTCTATTACCTAGTAACTTATGTGTTTTCACATCGTCTGCCTCTATGGTCCACTGTTTAAGGCGTCATGGGTTAGGGCCCAATTGAAAGCATACTTTGTTTCCAGTTTGGTTAGGACATTGCAGTTTTGAATCATCCGATCGTATTTTAATGATAATAATTCCGTGCTTTGGAAGACACGTTAAACCGTTTGTTCCCGGTTACTAGTGACTGTTAAAGGACGTCAGAGGTGGCACAGTATTGGTCGAATACAATATAGTGCAGTCCATGGCAATTTTGACTCGAAAAGAAGAGAAGAGTCGAAAGGCGGTTTAGAAAAACTCTGACGCCGAGGTAGATTGACCATGTTAACCCACTAACTAAGGGACTTACTCTGATCAAGGTCGAACGTACTTAGCAGTTTCTCCAGTTCTTTTAAGAACGTCTTGAGGAGCGTTTGACCATATTTTAACCCGCTCGATTAGAGTGACACTCATCGAGGTCTCCTCAAAGATAAAAGTCGAATGTCATTAGCGGTTTCTCGAGGTCCCTCAGGAACGTCTTAAGAAGCACGGCGGCGTCTTGCGGGTCGTTCCTGTAGGATATCGGCTCGCTCCTGTTGAATACCCGTTGAGTCCCTTTACCACTAATACTCTATGCAGAATGTCGATTGACGACGATTGTAATGACTTACTCTGAAACTTTAAGATCTCCTGATAAAGGTCGAACGTCATCAGCGGCTCCTCTAAGTCCCTCAGGAATGTCTTGAGGAGCACGGCGGCGTTGTGCGGGTCGTTCCTGAAGGATATCGGCTCGCCCCTGTTGCATGCTCGCTGGAGCTCCTTTATAACTGCTATGTTCGCTGACCGACGGAATAGGCCTTCAGTTTCCAGTGCTGAAAATATTGGACCATATATAGATTTTAATTTATTTTTATTTAAACAATTTACGTTAATTGTATTAACTTAATTTCAGCATTTCTGAAGTACATATTATAAATGTGAAAGACTGACTGTTACGTTATCACGGCTCAACCGCTGAACTGATTTTAATAAAATTTTGAGTTTGGTTACCAAAATCGACGAAGGGGAATCTTTGTGATCAAGAGCTTTTAAGTTTGACATCATTAGGTAACTTTAGGTAACCTAAGTTTGTGATCTTGAATTATATATTATTAGAGTCAGCATAGTTAAATAAAATAACTCCTGACTAAGCGAGCCGCATATGGTCATATTAGTCATGGATTCCATTATTGTTCATAAGATTAAGATAAAGGGCGAATCCTGTCATCTTTTACGAAGCTGTCGATAAGCCTAATGATTATTATTTAGCGATAAGCCGCCTTTGTACATTTTCATTCTTCTTTTGTCATAAGTGCAATATCTATCTATTTCAAATATCATTTTCTATTGTTATCGCATCAATGTTGAGGAAATTGGCGTTAGCAAACAATAGCAGGTAGATAAAATAACCACTTCAACAATTACTAAAAAATTCTTAAACATCACCTGCTTAATCTTCTTCGTCACCTAAAGGTGTGTTAGCGGCCAACACTGTCAGATGTTTCAGGCTGCCTTAGAGGCATTCAACACAGCCTTATACGACTGCCATCTATTGATAAGAACCGGAACTATCTAGCTCCTTAAATATTCATTCATTCCTTATTTTATTCATGTTGTTAGGAAAAATACAGATGTATGAGAATACCGGTTTACATCCCTGCCTTAGTCTCGGCTGCCATTTGCTGCTGGTTTAATGAACCACGTCGGAGGCCGAGAGATTATAATTGTATACTTAACGCTGGTCAGTTTAATAATCATAAACTTTATAACAAACAATTATCAAACAGTAATCTCCATAATATTTTTTTGTAGATTAGAGCTTTCTTATTTTAGTTCTTTAAGTAGTATTGAATAATAGTTCAGTTTGATTTCTTGGACAATAGAGTCGGCATAATAAACTATTTTTTTTATATAATTCTATTATTTCTATTGTTGTGATTATCTAAAGGATTAAGTAAAAAGTAGTAGTGATTTTTTGTTAGTTAGATTTTGCTTCTCATTCATCTTTTATTTAAGCTATATTATGGTATCATATATTTTTTTTACTCAATGTTCGAGCAAGACTGGACTTTGCGAATAATAGCAGTTACACAAAATAATCCATTGCTAAAAAATGAAATGACTAAAACAGTATTAAATGAACAATGAGATTTTGTCTAGGTTGTTGCGAAAAAAGTACAATTTTATGATCGTCGAACGCCGACAATAGTCAGATAAGATGTTAGGTAGATATTCGACGAAATACGTATTTATATTAATAAAGAGACTGAGATGTGGGTGTTTATTCTCGGAATTGTATACTCCGCCAATTTTCAGCTCTATTGGAAATTTTACAAACCGATTACTATTTTTCTGGCCAATTTGAGCGGGCTAAATATAAAAAGGAGGCGGCAGACTGTGGGCGGTTGTCGATTGCGATATTTCCACTACAAATCAGATATAATTTGTAATGATTCTATACGTAGAAAAGAACAAATTTTTACCCTTCACAACATTTTTTTATATATAACTTGAGTTATTTTTCAAATACAGAGATTGAAATTTGAAATTAGTCTACATAACAGTGTGTACCTTTGTGCACTTTAATTTTATCTGAAATGCATTAAAAATCAAATGTTTTACATAACAAGGTAAACTGGAAAAAATTGCAAAAAGGAATGTTCAGCTACGTTTTGAATTATGAGTCAATTTCCTGATTAAATATGTATGCGTGCAATGTAGTCAGGAAACACGAAGTTGAGTCATCAGCTAAATTAAATTGTCAACACAAACTTTAGTGTACGTCAACGAGATAACAATAAAACGACGAACTATACGGATTATTTATCTCTAAGGATAAGTATATGGACTTATTGTAACCTTATGAAACATAGTTAAAACGGTCCATTGTTCACAACCCAGTGTCCGCTAAATTATATTTTGTGACTTATTAAAAACTAGCGTTTCCAGCAATTTCGCCTGCGTCATAAAAAAGCCTATGTTTGACCGCGGGTCTTCAACTATATTCATACCAAATTTCATCAAAATCCTTTCAGCGGTTTGGCCGTGAAAGCGTAACAGACAAACAAATAGACAGACTTTCGCACTTATAATATTAGTATGAATGAATGTCTAACTCATCACATCACTTGGTTTGCATATGAACACAAAAATATCTTATCTAGGTCGCTCGACATAAAAATACAGGTCCTTTAACGTCGCCATGCTGACATGTGGTTTTGGCTGCCATCTGATGGTCGTTAAAAGGACTGTCAGTGGCTAAGAGACGGTTTCGAAAAACTCTAACACCAGTGAGTACACGGCCGATTGACTATGTAACCTACTCGATATGAATGAATGATTTACTTACCTTCGGGTTGCGACAGGAATTCGACGCATTGCCTGACGACGGGAGGAATACAGTCCACCATATTAGCGTTATTTTCCTTCACGAATTGGAGGGAAACCCCGAACTGTTGAGTGGGGGGAGGGGAGAGACTCTTGGGCACGGCCTTGGAGTCCTGGCCACGGGACTTCTCCAACCGTTCAGGGCATAAGCGTGATGTTTCTGCTGCTCGCGGATTCTTTGATAGCAACAGTTTGTCGTATCTGAAAAATTGTATGCCCCATTATGTTTCCCTCTCCTTTTAGGGAGTATGTTCTTAAGATCCTAACATAGGGTATTCTACTCAATTTATTATATATATACAATTTATTTCATAACAAACATTTCACTACCAGAAACTGAAAACAATTTTTTTTTAAATCCATTTTTAAATAAATAAGTTATAAGCCTTTGAAATTCGGTGGAAGGGGAAACTGTCAAAAAACAAGAAAGGGATGCACTGTGTGTGCAGTGACATCACTGCCACTTGGTTTCGTGCGTACAAAAGAGATTAAGACGTCCCCACCACGCTCCCACTTTTCTTTTTGAGAAAACTTTAAAATCCATTTACTTCCTTAATTAACAACCAATTGTTGTTTGGAATCTGTTACTTTTTAGTGTCCATATTGTTTGATATGCAAGTATTGCCCAAGTATGAAAATAGTCAAGTAGCCTATTAGGTCACGACTACAGCATTTATAGTATCGTATGATTAAATGTTTCATTCATAAATATTCAATAACTATAGCCTTTACGCGCGGTTTATGACGCGTATATCCCACAGGCGAATTTTCAGATTACTTCAACTTATTCAGATTGGCATACGAGGGCGACACTGAAAGTCTTTAGAACTGACCACTTGTAAACAGTATAATAATAAAATAAGTTTAAATTTTGAAAATGGAACTCTTTGCCAATATTATTGAGTATGTATTTTATTAATTTGTCATTTGTTTTACAATTTGGCGGCAAATTGAAAATTGTCTGTGTCACGTCAGCATGAATTTAACGCGAGAAAATTTTCGTGCAATGATTTTTTATGACTTTCGTTGTCTTTTAAGTCAACAAGAAAGTTATGATAGACTTCGATTGGCCTTTCACGATGAAGCCCCATCTCGTGCCACTGTTTACAACTGGTTTAATGAGTTCAAACGTGTTCGCACTAATCTCACCGATGAGGAACTGCCTTCTAGGGCGACGACTGAAGATAACATCAGTGTTGTGCGGCGTATGACAAAAGAGATTCGGGCAAGTTTAGGCATCGGTATGAGCCAAGTGCACAGCATCCTGCATGAATATTTAGCGGTCAGGAAGCTTTGTGCCCGGTGGATACCTCACGATTTGATCGAGGCCCAAAAAATCCGTCGTGTTGATTGGTGCCGTGAAATGGTTCAAAGATTTAACGGAGGTGGCTTTTCTCGGTGGTTCCATCGGATGCAGAGATGTATTGACGTGAAATGACACTATTTTGAAAAGATGTAATAAAAGGAATAAATAACTTGCTAATGTGCTCAGTTCTTGATTTTTTAAGAACTTTCAGTTTGACCCTCGTATGCTGCCCACTTAAAAAAGCGGTTACCCCATCATAACATACACTTTGTCAGTAACGCATTTAGATTTTGTATGAAAAAGTCTTATCCTCTTATCAGAGGGGTTTTCCGGTTGCATCTAAAGTTCTATTAAAACGTTATTTGTTACTTTCCCTCAATGAGGTAAACCTTTATCACTATTTTCAAGAACTAGCCGTTATCAGTTTCAATACTACTACATATACATAACTTACTTAGATTGTTTAAATAATAGTGATTTTGCTACCGCCTTCTTCATTACACGCACAGGCTTCCTCACTATATTTCACCAGCTATACAGGTTTTCTATTGGAACTCTTTGATAGTGAGGTCGTAGGATATGATCGCGAGACCTTACGGTCACATGAAAGCGTTTCACAAGCAATAATATGAGCGTGTATTAAAATAACATCAAAAAAATTAAAATATACACCAAATAATATAGTAGTAAAATAAAATAATTAACCAAAGAAAAAAAAATCAAAAAGAAAATAACTGCAGAGTAGTGACTTCTTTTCAGAGGCTCGTCTTGCGACTGTTGTATGCATTTTGTTACATAAGCCTTCGTTATTAGTAGTTTGTTATGCTGAAAATCTATAAAATCGACCCAGAGGTGACCTGGTTTAAAAAGATCTGGCGCACAAAGAGTCACCGCCCCAAACAAACGGGTAATATGAGAACGAGAAAGATACTCACTCGAGGACGGTACTGGGTATGCACAATTTATCCAAATTGAGATGCTGTTTCAGTTCGTGCAAATAGTTGACATACATCATCTTCCTGCCGAACTTGACGCTAATGGCGGGCCGCAGCATCTGCCATACGATCCTGATTAAATTGGTCGGGTGCACTAGGTACAACGCCTTTAGGTTTTTCTTGTATTTCCTGTCGAATGCCTTGTAGGCCTTCCAGAGCCACGAGAGCGGAGGTTTGTTCTGACTGGTGAGGCCGCAATGGAAATAAACGACGCTGTAATCTTGCTCCACGTATTTGTCAAGAGTGAACATGAGATACCTGTAACCGTTTTAGAAGGGGTCATGTATGCTGGTACTTGCTGCGCCTTGAAGCTTCTCTCGGCGTTTAAATTTCCTCTAGAAATTGGCTATTAAAGACATTTAAAGGATAATTAGAGTTTAGCGAGCGAAATCCTTCAGTGGGATTTGTTATCACTCTAGAAAATAAAACAATAGACTCAGAATATGAAACTTAACAATTTTCCCCAATTCCCCAATTCACTCATTGAGTTCTATTAGAAGCAGATTTATTTACATATACGTCAGCACAAGCTATCTCACGCAATTTCACTCATACATGTTAAGTATGTACTATGTCTATCTTCATCATGCCTGCCAGCCTGGGGTAACAATTGCATTTTTTTTAAACCAACTTAGTTTTAGAAGAAAACTTTGCTAATATTACTAGATGAGAAAAAATGTTCATGTTCCAAATGAGTCTGTGATATGGTTTTCTAAAAAAATTAACGTTATCGGCCTAAACGCTGCAGATCTACATTTCTAGAGGTATTTTTTATTCTATCCTAGATATCGAGGTTGTTTTAGTGTACTTCGGGCTTTAAATAAAATCTCTCTATACAATAGTAAATATTTAAAACGAATCGATTCGGCACTGGCACCATTATGAGTCGCAAATACATGCTACATATTTAATTATCACCTTAACAAGCATTATTTTGTTGATGCCAAATGCCTTTTAATAGTCAATAGGATTCCATTAATATTTAGTGGGTGAAAATTCTTTATAAAAACTGGTTAATCTACGCTTGTTTTTACTTGTACTATTATAGAATGTAATTATATTTCAATTAATTAATTTGAATAACCGAAATATATAATAAATGAAATATTTAATTTGAATGTCCATCAATACTTTCAACCATGGAGTAATTACAAAGAGGAGATGCCGTAATAAGTGTTTTGTAAGAAAGCGTTTGTGAGGCTACACGGGGCAGAAGGCAGACGTGCCGAAACCAAGCACCCCGGTTTCGGCCGTCGCTCCAATCATGGAGCACGAGCAGTGATAAGCTCCGCCCACTGCAGTGTCGGCGAGGCGCCAATGATCACGTCACTGCGCCATTTCAAACGGCATCTCCTCTTTGTAATTACTCCATGCTTTCAACAATAATTTATTGAACCATATAACTACTCGTATAATTGGTAACAAGTAATTTTGCTTGTTTTACTTTTGCGAATGTGTTGTTGTAAAAATAATGTGTAATATCAAAAGGAACCACAGTTGTGCAAATGAATAGATTCGATTTGAATATTATTGGACGTATGCATTTCAGAGTAATTTGACGTACCTAATAAGAAATGTGTTTTCAGACTTAAGAAATTCACACAATTTCTCTTTCTGTAAAATAGTAAATGTGACTAAAACAACGAACCTGCGCGCAAACCAGATTTGACAATGGAATTTTTATTTTTATCTAATTTGTAGCAGGGTGGGACAAGGGTCGAAATTTTGTGAAGGTTTGTATAGAACAGACACCTAATTATTCATAAAAGTTAACAAACGGTTGTCAAGCCCAATTTAGTTTGTTAAGTTAATTTTATCGATAATTGGGTAAATGTTCATAATAGTCATTCCTTGCAATATCATATTTTTTGATTACTTCACAAAGTATTTTATAAAGATTCATCATTTGACCGAGCAATTCGTATTATATTTAATTCTAAACGTCTAATCTATCATTCAGAAAAAGAATCAATGTAAAGCCTGTGAATGTTTGAGCAGCCAAAAACAAGTAAGCAGGCATGCATGTATTCTTGTGGGTAAGCAAGTACATGGGCAAGCAAGCGTAAAGACAAGCAAGCATTTATAGGTGGCTTCTATCGATATAGGATAGCAACTAGATGCACAATTGCGCTCGTAGTGTCCCAACCAAAAGGCTGCCCATTTCGCCGATGTCTAAGAACAGTTTTATTTTCAACCTTATTTTTTACTACAATAAGTGCGAGATCAATGCGTGTGTCGCGTTTTATAGCATTCATATCCTTACTGTGAAAGTAAATGTTCACATTTGAGGCAATCACCGTTGCAAACATGTATGTGAGTGTAAGTAGGTACCTATACAGTCCACTTTTACACTGGCGTTTCTTCATGACTGTGTATCTAGTTGTTATCCTATATCGATGGTGGCTACACAAAAAGCATGTATTATAGGCAACTGTGATAGGCAATGACCTAAGAAAAATAGTTAGTTCTCCTATCTGATAAAAGATGGCGCTACAAGAAGTTGTTACTGATCTCATATTTCATTTTTAGTGAAATCACGTGAAATATCTGAATATCTGATATTTTAAACCATCATTTTTAGTTACACCTATATCCTACCACAAATTGATTTAATGCTTTTTTCAAGAAGGCATCTACACAGTCTATAACTTCTATACTGATCTATATCTATGCTAATATAATAAAGAGCTACTTAATATCTGTGAGTTTGTTTAAATATTGCATGTAAATTTCGATACCAACCGCTACACTTACATAAAAAAATATTTTACCATTTCAAAGGTACATTTATCGTGATGGCTAAATATTATGTAAACTTTGACGATTCAACTTATTTCCACTTGATAAGGATTCTATATTATTGTACTTATAAAGAGCCCCATCCTGACTCCTGAGTATCGGGAACAGAGCGCGAAAGTATCAAGAACTACCAAGAGTGCAATTGTAGTAAAAACGTGAAAAATAGAGCGATTTGCCGCCTAGAGCACTATTTTTAAATGTGTGACACATTATGTATATGTCGAACAAAAATCCTTCGCGAACGAACGAAAATCATTCGATATCGAACAAAAATTATTCGACTTGCCGATTTTGCATGAGTCACAATTTCAAAAATAGCATTCTTGGTTCAATAATTTTTGGGCCTAAATATGAGTTATGAGTGTATTAAAAATGTGATTTCAAATGCTAAATCATTTTAAAAGTTTATAAATAAGGGTTGTTGATTTAAATGCACCTTGTATTTGTACTTTATTTTGTGTAAATAACTTATGTAATAGAATTGAAGTTATGGAAATGTTGTTATCCCTGTTTCCGAATTTTCGAGGGCACGAACCTTGTCCGCGTGACGTCAGTAAACTAAAGCTAACGCTGCCAATCTATATTTACGTTCTAATGCGCTGTCTAGCCAGTCTCAGTCGATTTTCTCCGAATCTAGAGGAGAATCGATAAAGTCTAATTTCGGTACACATTGATATGTTTATAACGCTAAGAACGAAGATTAAGAATCTACTCGATTGATTAAGTTAATATTGGGTATCCCACGTACGTGCGTAATCCGCTGTCGCGAAGCAAGCGGCTGCGAAATTTTTTGGGTCTGCATCAGTTTCGAAAGCTTACGCCTGCGAAAGACGAGATCGCGAAAACCGCTGTTGCGAAAGCTTGTGACTGCGAAGGATGTACCTAATGAAAGTAGTCATATTTCTATTTAAAACACCAGCTAATATAACTTTAAGTATTATGTATACTTTGTAATAATTTAAATATTTTTTAGTGACAATTCGGACGGCAATGTTTTGTACAGTCAGAAACAAATTTCAGACGATTATTTAAAAGAAAGAAATGTTTCTTGATAGAAACTGTTGTTCCGTAGGATAGCAACAAGATGCATAATTGCGCTCGAAACGTGTCACAGCCAAAAGGCTGCCCATTTCGCCAATGTCTGAGAACAGTCTTATTTTTAACCTTATTTTTTACTACAGTAAGTGCGAGATCAATGCGTGTGTCGCGTTTTATAGCATTCATATCCTTACTGTGAAAGTAAATGTTCACATTTGAGGCAATCACCGTTGCAAACATGTATGTGAGTGTAAGTAGGTACCTATACAGTCCACTTTTACACTGGCGTTTCTTCATGACTGTGTATCTAGTTGTTATCCTATATCGATGGTGGCTACACAAGAAGCATGTATTATAGGCAACTGTGATAGGCAATGACCTAAGAAAAATAGTTAGTTCTCCTATCTGATAAAAGATGGCGCTACAAGAAGTTGTTACTGATCTCATATTTCATTTTTAGTGAAATCACGTGAAATATCTGAATATCTGATATTTTAAACCATCATTTTTAGTTACACCTATATCCTACCACAAATTGATTTAATGCTTTTTTTCAAGAAGGCATCTACACAGTCTATAACTTCTATACTGATCTATATCTATGCTAATATAATAAAGAGCTACTTAATATCTGTGAGTTTGTTTAAATATTGCATGTAAATTTCGATACCAACCGCTACACTTACATAAAAAATTTTTTCACCATTTCAAAGGTACATTTATCGAGATGGCTATATATTATGTAAAATTTGACGATTCAACTTATTCCCACTTGATAAGGATTCTATATTTTTGTTTTTATAAAGGGCCCTATCCTGACTCCTGATTTACCGGAACAGAGCGCGAGAGTACCGAGAACAACTACCAATACCAAGAGTGCAATTTTAGATTTAATTTTAGACTGTACAAAACATTGGTGTCCGAATTGTAACTGAAAAAATATTTAAATTATTACAAAGTATACATAATAGGTACTTAAAGTTATATTAGCTGGTGTTTTAAATAGAAACATGACTACTTTCATTAGGTACATCCTTCGCAGTCATAAGCTTTCGCAACAGCGGTTTTCGCGACCTCGGCTTTCGCAGCCTTAAGCTTTCGAAACTGTGAAGCAGTCGTAAAAATTTTCGGCCTGCGTCCATCGTTTATCTGCGACCTTTTTCAGGTGGTCATCACCATCTGTTCGGTGAATGTCCAACGCTGCGCTTGCCGGTTCGTGGTCGCCATTCGAGAAACTTTCTGCTCCATCGGCCATCGGTTCTGCGCGCTATGTGCCCCGCCCACTGCCACTTCAAAGAGCTAATCCGCTGGTCTATGTCGGTGACTTTTGTTCTGCTTTGGATCTCCTCATTTCTGATTCGATCTCGTAGCGAAACACCGAGCACCACCCTCCCCATAGCTCTCTGAGCGACCTTGAGCTTTCTTATCATGCCCATAGTCAAAGACCACGTTTTGAACCCATTGTCATAACTGGTTTTGTCCACGTTCATTTTAAGGCCCATCTGGGAGACCAGTTGAGGTCAATGAGCATGGTACAGTCACGAGCATTAACATGAACAATTGTATTCAATTTTAGACCTTGAATCAATGGCTTAAGAACCAATGTGTATACATGTTAATGCTCGTGACTGTACTTAAGTCCTCCATCGACTCCGCCATGGCCACGATATTGTCGGCAAAATTTTTACAAAGATAAATAGGTGAATATTAAATGTAAATTCGAAGTTAAAGCCAAAAAGGTTCGTCTAAATAAAATTAGAAGCAATCATTTTAGGCGTGTCGAAGTGCACCCTACGTTTCATTAGGTTTTGGGAATATTATTTACTACTACGTTGAAATTTAAGAAACCACTTCTACCGCATTCAAATAGCAAGCATATATCTTCGCCAAACTAGCTTGCAAGTAAAATAAATTGCCGATTGCATAATAAAAATTAACAAAAATAAATTCTTAATAAGTACAAAAGCAATTAAAAAGAACAAACTAAAAAAAAACTCTGAAAAATTTACATAAAATAAAATTCTAAGCTTTAGGGCTCGTTTACACGGATCCAGTAGCGACAGTGTCTATGTAGACGCGTGTGTGGCACACACACAAAGAATTTTCTGCCCATGAACGCTACTGGAATGCAAGCACTGGATCCGTCTAAACCAGCCATAAGGGCTGTCTTTCACGAACACGAAATTTACCTACACAAAACAATTTGTTCACAATTGTTTATGTGTGAGAGTAAATTTCGTATCCGTGAAAGTCAGTGATGGATCTGGTATAAACCAGCCTTTAAGGATAAAAGGACTGTAAAGACGTACCTAAGCAATTTGTCTGGATGCAAATCCTTGCTTGGCGGTAAACGGCAAGCGGACACCACGATGATGCGGCGACCAATCTCATCGTCGCCCACTACTTCCACCAGCCCGGTGCCGTTCAACTCCGAAAAGTTATCGTCCGTAGACGACGTCGCGATCTGTGTGTTACCGACTCTATAAATATGCTAATAAGTTTACAATAGAAGAATGAGGTTGCTCAAGAATCGTACCCTATGAAAACCTCACAAAAGGACCGTTCAAACAGACGCGAAATCCGCGCGACTGGCGGCATTTAAAAAAATATTTTGGAGACAAAGTTACAATTTAAATAAAGATACGACTATCATTATTAGGATCGACTAAGTGATTCTGTGCGGCTTATGTCAATACCATACATTTTCCCGAAAAACATAAAACCACTTATATTCCTTAAAAGTGACCAACTTGAACTGCACAGAGGGGCAATGGTTATAATGGGTTTTATTAAACATAAGATACCAAAAATAGCCCAGGGAATTTAGAGTGGAAGTATGTATGTAATCTGAACTGTGTCTTTTTTTATATCAACTATAGCTACTAAATAAAACTAATAATAAATAAAAATAAAGCAAAATAATCTAGAGCGCTATGTATAAAAAAGAAAACATTTTTTTTTTAAATTTGCGAGCATAACGACAACTTTGAAAAAATGATGTTGTAATGGTTAAAAAAGAATATTTATAGATATTTATAAAGGAATTAAACAAAAACAGACAAGTTGATGGAAGGTCTTTAATGATAAATTTAGGGGTTTTTGTTTCCTTATAGTTTTTTTTTATTTTCACTTATTGCTTTGGACTGAAATACAAAACTGTAAAATTTCTTAACATTACATTTGTAAGACCCTATTTTATAATCAATATATTTTTTTTCTTCTAAACATGTTGTACACAGTAAGATCTTATAACTATAGGAAACAAACATGCCTAATTTCTACGGCATATAAGAATCAGTAGGCATAATAGCCGCGTCATATTTTTAGGTCATTACATCAATATCATGCATAACTAAAACAGGACAATATATTGTTAAATTAATTAATGTCATTATTTATTACATCAAGGGAAATGTAAAAATTTTTTAATCATTAAAAAATTTATTTATATTATTGTAACATTTTTGGACAAAGATATTTTTCAAATTTATTCTGAATTTTTCAAGTGGCATTTTATTAGAAATCTTAGGTGGCATGCCGAGAATGCTATTTTTCATAAAACTGGTATTACTTGGAGACTCGGAGCCACAACCTACTCACACCCTCCTTTTGATTTCTATTATTGAGATCAGCAAGTCGTGAAAACAAATGTGGGTTGGTTCTAACAAACACACAGATGTATGTTATGTAGTTATTGTATATTAATTTAGCACAAAAAAAAATACTACATTAAAATATTTGTTTAATTTATTTATCTTTAACACTACAAAAAGCAAAGCAAAAGTTTACCTAATTATCATTTGGTTCTCGCTTTTAGTAAATTTTTAATTTTATTAATTATTCTAAAAATATTTTTTTATTTGTAGAATAAAAAAAAACTTATGAAAATACAATATTATTAATTGGTACATTATTACCTAATGAAATAAATAACAAAATCTTTAATACATCCAGTTCTAGATAATTTAGTGCAAGTTTTAAACAATTGCTAAATTCCCTGGACTAAAAGGTGGTTAAGAAAATCTCAGAAACCAGGGTATACAAATTCAATTGGCATATATTGATTTGCTGTCTATGTATGCTAGTATGCCGTATTTTATTTATGAACGAAATTTAACGACAAAAGTACATACCTCTGCGTAACTCGGCGGTGCTTTAGCCAGTTCCTCTTCGAAATTTTCTTCAAAAGTGCCGTCGCTGGCCGAGTGGTGAATTAATTCATCAGAGATATCCAGCAGTTCCGGGGGTAGAGGCGCTATATGAAACATCAGATATACACCCTCTTTAAATGCCAGTGTGATGATGTGTTCTGTACGTGAAACTAAACCACTTTCAATAAAAAAAGAGAAATCCGAAAAGTAAATTTTCGACCTTCCATATATATCTATGATCATTCCATATATAGCTGAAAGGATTTTGTACGTATAATTTCAATAATTTTCAGACACTCCCTACAACACAAACAATGAAAACCAGAGTGTTTAAAATCGTTCGGTTCACAATTGTTATCAAATGAAAAATAAAGCTCATTGATTTTGTACGAGTCATTGATTAATTGATTTAAAAAAAGAGTTCCCAGGAAGGCAAAAATTTTTGTAAAAATACTTACAACTACAGATAAAAAAGGTAACACAACCTTAAAGAGTCAACATGTATAGTATCTAGACTAGACCAAGCATTACAAACATTTTAAGCTTATGGACATTGAGCTTTAACTCCCGTCCGCCGGACTCGAAAGCAAATAGTATACAGCTTAGTATCCAACCGGAAAAATACTAGACATATGAGGCAGATTGAAGGGGACAGCAATGTATACCTTTTTTATATGCAAACTGTCAGTTATCTGTCCGGAGTGCTATTTTTGAAATATGTGACTCACCGAAAACTGGTGAGTCGAATGAAAAACGTTCGATTCACTGATTATGTCGAACGAAAATCATTCGACTCACCGGTATTTGGTGAGTCATACTTCTCAAAAATAGCACTTGTTACAAATAAAATGCAACATGAATTGTCTTGGTGTCGATTCGGCTGCAATTTTCCAATCGTTCAATTGGTTGACATTGAAATAAGCACGAGGAGTGATGGCAACGTTCTTCCGGATCACGTGGTCAACAGGATCAATGAAGGCTATCACAAATTGAATTCATCTATCTAGCATTCACCCGCCTGCATCTTACCTAAATGTAATGTCTCCTTGTTTTTATCCATAAAATAATAATAACAAAAGCCTTTATTTCGGACACAGTTTAAAAAATTACAATTAAACTTTAAGCAGTACTTTTAATCCACGAATGATAATTATACAATCTTTAATCTTTGGTTAACATGACAAGAATATGTTCAAAATAATAATATTGGCGTAGCAACATAGTATTAGGTTATAGTTACAATTTTTTCGGCTTTTTGCAATTTTTGTCATAATTGTTTAGAGAAATATTGGTTTAAGTAATTATTCTGTTTGTCCATAGACAAAGGCCTCCTCCAAACTTATTCACTCGTCCCTGTCTCCTGCTTTCTTGGTCCAGGTTGATCCCGCCACAGCCTTAAAGTCATCTGTTTTGTTTTATTTTTTGGGTACCAGTTTATTTGTGTTCATTGATGTTTATCCATAAAGTAGGTATTTAAAATATAAGCTACGCATTTAACCGATCTAACATGCTAATTGTGGCAAAGTATTTATTTTAGAGGCAAATTACATCATCCGCTTTTCATACAATTTAGGTCCAAAAGTGAAAAGTGCTGACTAGAAAATGGGTTATTCTCTGATAGATGTCTATCTAACCAAATCTGTATGCTAATATATATTAACTCATTAATTTAAAAATTATAATTTTTAACTTAAATAATATCAAGTACAATGCTGATACTGATACGAGGGAAGATCGAAATATTCGCGGCCTTACACATAAATACTTGAACTATTTTAATGTAACTGACCTCATTCGATTTGCTTACACTCTGGTTGTCACATTGTAAAATTCTATCGCAATAGCACTATCTGTTTTTAAATTAGACTGAATTTTGTGAGCCTAAGTGCAGCGTTTTTAAAGAATGGAGAAAATTGAGCAACGTGCGGTAATCAAATACCTGTTTAAAAAAACTAACTCCAAAAGAGATTCACGAAGATATGTCAACAACATTGGGGGAATCTGCTCCGTCGTATACGACTGTGAAAAAGTGGGTTGCAGAATTTAAACGCGGACGAGAGAGTATTGAAAATGACCGCTCCGGCCGGCCTACGACGTCTACGACTGAAGAAAACATCGGGAAAATCTGTGATCTGATATTGGCAGATCGGAGATTGACCATCAGGGAGATTGCAGACACTATTGGCATCTCGTATGAACACAAAACATCATAGTCAATGAACTTGGATTTTCTAAGGTTTCTGCGCGGTGGGTACCCAGATTGCTTTCAGTTAAACAAAAACGAATATGGCTCAAGATCACGGATCACTTTGGAAATGTTTGAGGCTGATCCACAAGATTTTTTGACCAGATTTGTGACAATGGATGAAACCTGGGTACACCACTACACCCCAGAGTCAAAACAGCAATCCAAGCAATGGAAAAATCCTGATGAACCGACTCCAAAAAAAGCCAAAGCATTTTTGTCAGCTGGCAAGGTGATGGCGTCAGTTTTTTGGGATGCTAAGGGTGTCATCATGGTGGACTACCTTGCAAAAGGTCAAACTATAAACTCGACTTATTACTGCACCCTTTTACGTCGTTTGCGTGAAACCATCAAAGAGAAAAGGCCAGGATTACTCAGCAAGAAAGTGTTGTTCCATCAGGATAATGCACGCGTTCACACGTCTGTTGAATCTATGGCTCAAATTGTGGCTTTGAATTACTGCCCCATCCCGCCTATTACCCTGATTTGGCACCTTCCGACTTTCATTTATTCCCAAACCTAAAAAACACCTTGGAGGTCAAAAATTTTCATAAAATGAGGAGGTCGAAGCTGCGGTGGGTGACTTTTTTGAAGGCCTTGAAGAAACTTTTTTTATGACTGGCATACAGGCGTTGGAAACCAGATGGAAGAAGTGCATTGAGCTAAGTGGAGATTACGTGGAAAAATAAAATTACTTTTGTTTATATTTTATATTGTTTTCTTGCTGAGGCCGCGAACTTTTCAATCCATCCTCGTAGCTTTGGTGTTTTTGAATTTGAGTGATTATGTATTTCTTAAATCGCTTTTTAATCCCCTTCATTTTTGATACCACACTCAATTAGAATGATCAGAAAAAATATTTAGTCTGTCAAATTGTGTTTATGATGCCTTTACATATATAAGCCCTTCAAGACTTATGGTGGAATAAAAAATCTCATATACATACATATAAACATGAAAGCTGAAAACATAACACTCCCTTTGATCAGTCATGTCATAAGATAAGAAATAATATAGTTAAGCCTTGAGATGCAACTAGGAAAGTACTGATATAAAGTTACCAATTCTTTTTTTTTGAATTTTCGGTTTACCCTGGTCCTTTGAGAGGCTTGCGTGGGGATATTGATCCAACGCGTAGAGGCCCTTTATGCCTGTAGAAGTTGATGTCATGTGGTGCTCCTGCCAAAACCCGTTCTCGGCCATATTAATAATTGACATTTCCATGAACAGGTATCGGCAGGAGGAGAAACTATTTCTAATGAGTGAAAAGAATAAATGGGCTATGGTGATGAAGTTTGGGTGGTTTAAATCTGGGTTATTATATAAGAATTCGGACACCTGTCATAATCATGATTACTGACTATTAGGGGTAGGCGGTGACTCGCCACTCAGTGAAACGCTGCCATAGAGCAAAGAATACTTCTAATTCTTGATAGTTCATCTGTGCAGTGTTTTTTACTTATGTAGCATGCATACAAATCAATTCAAAACTAAAAATCTTGAATAATTATCATCACCATGAACAGTAAAGAAAAATTATGAAAGCAGACCCAGGGCAACAAAGCAATAAGAGAGCTAATTAATGGTTTATGTCTAAAACGGAAATAAGTTACCATCAGGTGGGCCGTATGCCATTTTACCTACTTAAAAAGAATTGACAAAGCTAATGACAATTGTCATACAAACATTGAGCAAGTACTACAGAATGTCTCTTCATTGATTGCATGAATTGATTAATAAACTCCACAATCTGTGCGTAATGTAAGGCTCAAAGTATATGATATATTATTCAGAACAATTTATTGTTGTCCTTTCTTTGTGAGTAAGACATATTAGAGCAGACCACGGAGCAATTACAAAGAGGAGATGCCGTAATAAGTGTTTTGTAAAAAAGTATTTGTGAGGCTACACGAGGCGGAAGGCAGACGTGCGGGGTGCTTGGTTTCGGCCGTGGCTCCAACCATAATGATATCATTCTTACGGAAAGAAACAGTTCCAATCTAAAAACATTGCGATATTTCATAAATTATGAACGTTATAATAGGTACCTAACTTTCAGAGCCGTAAATATATCTTATTTAACAGAAACCAATTATTCAATGCTAAATTTGTAAAAACGCCGTGGAAAGTCGTGATGCACTTAGGAGCTCGCGATCTGTTTCTCGGTACGCTTTTGAACGAGTAGTGACAAGCTCCGCCCACTTTTGTGAGCGGCGAGGCGCCAATGATCACATCACTGCGCCATTTCAAACGGCATCTCCTCTATAAAGGAATAAATTAATAATTCACAAGTGGGAGCTACATGAAATTTGAAGCATAAAACAGCTTGTTTCTTTTTTTTGGGACTATGACAATTTGAAAACTGCAAACTATAGAGGTGGGCAAGTCA
The DNA here is from genome assembly GCA_947363495.1 of Euzophera pinguis. Taxonomy (NCBI): domain Eukaryota; kingdom Metazoa; phylum Arthropoda; class Insecta; order Lepidoptera; family Pyralidae; genus Euzophera; species Euzophera pinguis. Next base: position 4,472,049 of record OX376154.1, read on the forward strand.
GGTGACTCAAGTAAAACTAGATTTAATGAGGTGTTCTAGTGACTACAATATAATGGTATACAAAATATAGAATTTGGATACCCAGTACTTGAGTATAGGATTTGAGAACTTATGTAGTTAGTATTGATCAGGTTCATATATTTTTCTTTTGATGTTTTGATATACTTATTAATTTAGACATAAATAAAATAGTTAATTATTTTTATGATTTTTGTATTGAGTTATCTATAAAGTTTGGGTGTCAAAACTGTTATAAAACTCAACTTATAAAAGTATGAGATTTATGAAGTATTCAACTGATGATCCAAATTTTTATAGTATATAAACACTTGGTTTCCAAACATAGCCGACTCAGCACATCACTACTGCAGCACATTACTAAATCTCAACTCTTCATAGGACAATGATTGGACTGTTAAAATTAAATAAAAATTACATGTAATTGTTGCTTTATGATGAAATTTTGCATTTTTAATTTAATGAAAAACATTTATATAAATGATGGGGAGAAAAACTTGTGATAATTTACATATAATAAGCAATATCTACACTATCTAAAAAGCCGATGTGTTTGTTTGTTTGTTGACGTAACAAATACTGGTAAGATCTGAAAAAATGGAATGGAAATGTGACAATAATAGGGTGGAACTGTCAAAAAGTAGCCAATGTTTGACCCTGGGCCTTTAACTATATTCATACTTTTCATTTTGCTTTGGCTGTGAAAGCTTAACAGACAGACAGACTTTCACACTTATAATATTAGTATGGATATGTTGTGGCCAGATCGTTAAATTGATCATTTCATGATGTGGTCAACCATATCATGATATAGCCAAAACAGAATCGACCCCATCATTGAGCTTCCAACATTTCATGATATTATCAACTGATGCACAGCCACATCATGATCTGGCCAAGAATCAAGTGATCATATCATAAAGTTACATGTTACATTTTTAACCAGTAGAGGCGCTGATGTAGCTTTCTAAGTTGAGCATTATCATGGCGGCGGGCAATCATCTGTTAAAAATTCGAAGAATATTTGTGTGACAACAAAACAATATCATTAAATGCTGACATTTAAATGATATTGATTTGACCGTATCATGAAATGGTCGCTTTTCATCATAAGGTCGACCACATCATGAAATGATCAATTCAACAATAAGGCCACAACAAACATATTCCTGGTGTTGATTTACCTGATGAACTAATAAATATAAATAAATGTGTCAGTGGTCATTTAACACCCAAGTGTAAAACACATACAATCCTGAATTCACATGCATTATTATAGTTAATCTATAACCTATTGAAGTATTTGTACTAACCTAGGTAATGAATATTAAGTGAACTTTAGCTCTTTGATCCTTTAAGTGTCAAGCCAAAATTTTCATCTAGCACTATGAGTAGTTACGAGGATGGATTGAAAAGTTCGCGGCCTCAGCAAGAAAACAATATAAAATATAAACAAAAGTAATTTTATTTTTCCACGTAATCTCCACTTAGCTCAATGCACTTCTTCCATCTGGTTTCCAACGCTTGTATGCCAGTCATAAAAAAAGTTTCTTCAAGGTCTTCAAAAAAGTCACCCACCGCAGCTTCGACCTCCGACCTCCTCATTTGATGAACATTTTTGAGCTCCAAGGTGTTTTTTTAGGTTTGGGTAAATGAAAGTCAGAAGGTGCCAAATCAGGGGAATATGCGGGATGGGGCAGTAATTCAAAGCCACAATCACAAATTTGAGCCATAGATTCAACAGACATGTAAATGCGTGCATTATCCTGATGGAACAACACTTTCTTGCTGAGTAATCCTGGCCTTTTCTCTTTGATTGTTTCACGCAAACGACGTAAAAGGGTGCAGTAATAAGCCGAGTCTATAGTTTGACCTTTTGCAAGGTAGTCCACCATGATGACACCCTTAGCAACCCAAAAAACTGACGCCATCACCTTGCCAGCTGACAAAATTGCTTTGGCTTTTTTTGGAGTCGGTTCATCAGGTTTATTCCACTGCTTGGATTGCTGTTTTGACTCTGGGGTGTAGTGGTGTACTCAGGTTTCATCCACTGTCACAAATCTGGCCAAAAAATCTTGTGGATTAGCCTCAAACATTTCCAAACAGTCGCGAGAAATCGTGAGCCGTATTCGTTTTTGTTTAACTGAAAGCAATCTGGGCGCCCACCGCGCAGAAACCTTAGAAAATCCAAGTTCATTGAATATGATGTTTTGTGTTCGTTCATACAAGATGCCAATAGTGTCTGCAATCTCCCTGATGGTCAATCTCCGATCTGCCAATATCAGATCACAGATTTTCCCGATGTTTTCTTTAGTCATAGATGTCGTAGGCTGGCTGGAGCGAGGGTCATCTTCAATACTCTCTCGTCCGCGTTTAAATTCTGCAACCCACTTTTTCGTATATGACGGAGCAGATTCCCCCAATGTTGTTGACATATCTTTGTGAATCCCTCTTGGAGTTAGTTTTTTTTAAACAGGTATTTGCTTACCACACCTTGCTAAATTTTCTCCATTCTTTAAAAACGCTGCACTTAGGCTCATAAAATTCAGTCTAATTTAAAAACAAATAATGCTATTGCGATAGAATTTTACAATGTGACAACCAGAGAGTAAGCAAATCGAATGAGGTCAGTTACATTTAAATAGTTCAAGTATTTATGTGTAAGGCCGTGAATATTTCGATCTACCCTCGTACCTACATAAAGATGCTCAAGGACCTTAATTTTTCCTGAACAGTAAAAATGTACAAATACAATGTATCTACATGCCTTGTCAAGCATTTTCGGTCATCTAGGGACCTCATCAGACACATATTGGAAATCAGACAGATAAATCAAGGTAGGTACCTGCTGCAGAATGATTAATTCTTACCTAGGCCTGATGTCTGTGTAAGTTCAGAATCATCAAACTCCAATCTCGGCTCATAGTCGTGGTACTCAGAGAGACTCGTGTAGGTATCTTCTTCAGCTGAGACCCCATGAAGCACTACATATGGCAAAAAAATAAATAATAAATACCCTCAACATGACTATAACTAATCACCATCTGCTACAATCACACTCACCCTGGAAGGCCCTTATAGGGCTGAGTTTCGGCTGGTGCTCCGACTCCATGTCTCGAGACACCTAAACAAACAATTAGAAGCAAGACAGCGCAACCGTGCTGATAACGATGACACAAATGTAAATGTCACCCTTCGTATCTAACAACTTGAAATAATATTTTCCAAAAATTGGCACACTTATGAAGACATTAACACATGACGGACTCGATCGATGTTAATATATATCCAGTAATCTGCGAGTAGAAAGTAAATACTCTGTTGATGATTTGATTTCATTGGAGATTTGACGAAACTCGGCACAAAAACGAATTTTCACGAACACCCACACATCAACATCGTTCAACGTAGTACTGTCTTTTTTTGCTGAATGTGTGATACGGCTACGGATACAAGTTCTATATCATACTTGGCACAGTTTAAAATATGATACATTTAATTTTTTAAATTCTGTGACCGTGATAGCCGCCGCCGTATATATAAATAGTAATATGTATAGTTATAGCATAACGTAAACAACTAACCCTAGAGAGCGACTTATGTTGTATCAAGATCAACAGTCTGAATAGGTATAGATCTTGTATAGTGCGACACAAAAGAGTAGAAAATAAATGAGGGCGCCACCAACGTTATCATAGCAACACTGAAAATATGTCCTATGCTATTTTGATACTTATAACGATTTGTTTATTTTACTTGATAGTGGAAAAGTAGTAAAGCCTGCTACTTTTATGAGTGCAAGAGTATATTGTCACCTAAATCATATCAATAAGATTTGTTAAAAAATAGGAATTTAAGCAATAAAATTATATTTCTTACCTTACATTGAAACATCGCATGCATTCGGGTCGCTATCTGGCATGATACTCTTAATTTGGTTATGCAATTGGTTCTCACGGTATTTTTATTTCATCATCATCATTTCAGCCGCAATTGGCTAGTCAACTAAAAATTAAATTGTGTATTTTATATAATTTATTGATAGAATAGACTATTTGGGAGATACAATTTAAACGAAAAAATTCTTAAAATTATATTTATTTTGTTATTTAATTTTAAAGATTTTATAGTGATGACGTCACGCAGCTATAATGGCCATCTCGAACTGCAAGAAAGCAAAAATTACTAAGGTATTAAAAAATATGTATGTCAGTGTCAAATGTCAAAGTCAAGATGGACCGCAGGCTGCGAGTTGGTTTCTTGTTTGTTTACAATCGCCAAATATCTAGGTATCTACCCAATTTCTCGTATCTATTGCATATTAGCCTGTTTATTGGACTTTACTGCCGTCCCTTCATCCGTTGACATCTGATTTTTCAATAATTGGACACCGATTCTTCATTAAAATGTATGAAAGAATGTAATGAAGATATAGTTAGGTTATTTATGGGTTATGTTTATTTGAACAGAGATGACATTTGACATGGGTGACAAGTACGTGAAGCGCCTAATTAGCGCTACCAAAGAAAAAATATTTATTCACTACCCTGTGCTACCAACCTAATAAATTAAATGTGAATAGCCGGAAGTTATCCGGCTACGTCATACGTTAACTTTGCTAAAAAATGAAAGTCATTGGGTTTTCTGTGATTTTCTTTAAAAATACTTGCTTATCTAATGATCTGATTAATGTACTCTGTTCCATAAGCCTATTCCTCGAAATGGTTTACGAATAAGACATTTTCATGAAAAAGTTTACTAGCCAATTAGTCCTATGCTGGACATAGGCCTCACCCAATGATTTTCAAAATGATCGGTTGGCAGCGTCTGCATCCAGCGTTTGCCTGCGACCTTTATCAGGTCATCTGACCATTTGGTCGGTGGATGTCCAACGTTTGGGCAACGTGTGTTGCCTCTTTTATGCAGTGCTGTGTGTGTAGCAAATCTTTCACCGCACTTCGAGGTCTGCGAATACATCAAGCTAAAACACATCAGGTCCGTATCCTCACTTCTTATCAACCCACAAGATCTGACTGTAGCCAACAAACTAATAATCATTCATCTTCACCCAATACATCACTTCCACTACAGACTCTCCTCGGCCAGCTCAAACAGTCAACTCCTTTGTTAAAACACGTGTGCCGCGAGGAGCTAGGTTCACTGTAGCAGAAGCTCTCGCAGACGCGATCACCAAATGTGTTGTACACAATGACCACGTCTCATGGCACAACCTTCTAACTTTTTCTTATAAGACATTTTATATACCCGATCAAAACCATACAACTATTTCTTTGACACAAAAAATAAAAAATAACACGCTTTCTCCGTCAATTACCTTTATCACCAATCAAAAACCTGAGTTGCGGAAAAGGAATTTCGACTTGTTTGGGAAGGTCGAGGAGAAAATACACGATGGGGACCTTAAAGGAGCCAGCCGACTTCTTTTCTCTAATGACTCCATTGCCCCAGACACTCCGGAGACCGTAACAGCCTTAAAATCCAAACACCCACCAGGCCCTTCTGTTCCACATTTTGTAGACCCTCCTTTGGATCCTTCCGCATGCCTCCAAGCCACAAATAAAGACATTTTAAAAAAATTGTTTTTATAAAATTAAACAATTATTTTCTCTCTTGACTTATTTATTAGCAATTTTACATGACAACAAACTTCATCTCATTTTAAAATATAAAAGGGCTGACAAACAAAAAGTTTCTTTATGTATTGCGCTTTGCAAGAAGGCCGCTACATTACTCCCTCCCCAGCGAAGCGTACTGGAGGTTTAGACAATCTTCCAGATCGAGTCACACAAGCATAAGTGCGTTTTGGCTCCTCTTGTTCCTGTTCACTTGTATTGAAAAATGCAGGTTTTAATCGATCTATGGACACATTTACTATCCTTGTTGGAAATTGAATCTTAAAATATTTGTCGCATCTCTCGATAACTTTGTATGGACCATCGTAACTCGGCGTTAATGGTGGCTTAACTGCATCATTGCGCATATAAACATGTGTGCATTTAAGTAACTCTTTATGAACAAATGTAGGTTTGTTAGTATTCGATATCCTTTGCATTTGAGATTTCTTTAACGTTTCTGACAAGTAATTCATGAAAGGAGATGACATGTCTTGGGATACACCTTGCTCACCATAAAATTCTCCTGGTAAACGTAAACCCATCCATATAATAATTCAGCTGGACTTTTTCCGATATCCTCTTTAATAGCAGCACGTAAACCAAGTAGAACTGTAGGTAATTCATGCGTCCAACTGTTTGAATTTAATCTCGCAGTCAACGATGTCTTTAGAGAACGATGCCAACGCTCAATCATGCCATTAGCCTGAGGATGATAGGCAGTAGTTCGGGTACGTTTAATCCCCAGTCTTCGCATCAATATATTAAACAAGTCTGATTCAAACTGTCTGCCTTGATCAGTCGTGACAGTAGCTGGGCAACCGAATCTTGAGATCCAACCTTGATAAAAAGTATGTGCAACTTTTTCAGCAGTTATTTGTTCAATAGGGTATGCTTCAGTCCACTTAGTTGCTCTATCAATCATCGTCAACAAGTAACGGCAACCTTCGGAAGTAGGAAGAGGTCCTACCAAATCCAGATGTACATGACTTAAACTATCAACATTCTCAAATTTCCCGATAGGTGATTTAGTGTTTTTATGAATTTTTGCTCTCTGACAAGATGTACATGCTCTAGTCCAATCGTTAATGTCTTTATTCATAAATGGCCAAAAGTAACGAGCTGTAACCATTTTTCTTGTAGTCCTTATACCGGGATGACTCAATTCATGAATAGCTTTAAAAGCAATTTTCCTAAATTCTGTTGGCAGGTAAGGGCGACTCATGCCAGTCGATGTTTCACAAAATACATCAGTATCAGTGCCATTTATTTTAACAGTCTTAAAATTATGTTTTCCACGCTTAAGTAATTCACCAAATTCTTGGTCTTCTCGTTGTCTAGTGGCAAGTTTATCATAGTCGATTTGTGATGGGCAACTGATGGTTTCGATTCTTGACAGGGCATCTGCTACTGGGTTATCTTTACCGGATATGTGTCGAATCTTTGAAGTGAATTCACCTATGTACTGTAAGTAACGGGCACGTCTCGGAATTTCGTTCTTATTATCAGCAGTCAGTGAGTTTATCAGTGGCTTGTGATCTGTGAAAATTATGAGTTCTTGGCCTTCAAACAACCTACGACAATGCCGAACTGCCATGTATATAGATAGTAATTCTCGATCATATGTGCTATAGTTGCGCTGTGCATTATTGAATTTCTTAGAGAGAAATCCGAGAGGTTTCCATTTTCCTTCAATTTTTTGTTGTAACACAGCTCCAGCGCATGTGTCCGATGCATCACTCATAAGTGCAAATGCAGCATTTGTCGATGGATGAATAAGAAGAACTGCATTTGATATGTCTTGTTTACAATTTTCAAATGCTAATTTAGCTTCCTCAGACCATTGTATTAATCGTTTGTCATTTTTTTTACAGTTGTGCAGATATTCATTTAATAATTTTTGATGTTGTGCAGCATGTGGAATATTTTCTCTGTAGAAATTAAGCATTCCCATAAAACGCCGTAATTCCTGAATTGTTTTCGGAAGCGGATATGTTTTTATTGCTAGTACTTTTTCGTCTGTAGGTCGTATTCCATCTTTACTTAATTCGTAACCAAGAAAAACAAGCTTGTTTTGCCCAAATACACATTTGGCCACGTTCAATTGTAGTCCAAATTCATTCAGACGCTGAAAAACACTCTCTAAATCTCTTCTATGCTCAATTTCGCTACTAGAAGCTACTAATATGTCATCAACGAATGGAAATGCTGGCAGACCTCTAAGTACATTATCAATGTGGCGTTGAAAAGTTTGCCCTGCATTCCTTAGTCCAAAGCACATTCGTGTAAACTCAAAAAGACCGAAAGGCGTTATCACCGCTGTTTTCTTTATATCTTCTTCACGATTTTTTACTTGATAATACGCTTGTTTCAAATCAAGTTTACTAAAAATAGTTTTTTCTTGTAGCTGGTAAGTAAAGTCCCGAAGTCGCGGTACCGGATAACGGTCGGGTATAGTCGCGGCATTAAGACGACGATAGTCACCGCATAACCTATATTTTCCATCTTTCTTTGGCACCATATGAAGTGGACTGGCCCAAGGACTATTCGATGGGCGACATATTCCTTGTTCCATCATCACTTTGAATTCCTCTTTCGCTATCTTATATTTATATGGTGGTAAAGGTCTTGCTTTGGCGTAAATCGGTTGACCTGTCGTTTCAACATAATGTTCAACTTCTGAGTTGCAAAGTTTTCTCAAACCAGGTCTTGTAATATCTGGGTATTTTTCCAATAAATCATGATATGGCTGGCTAGTATCGATAGTGCGTATGCTACCCTCTAAACTTGGACACAAAGAGCCAGTAACATTTATATTAGTATGTTTGTCAATCAACTTCCTGGCATGTAGATCTACAATAAGGTTGTAATGTTGTAAAAAGTCAGCGCCTAATATTGGCCGACTGACTGCTGCAACAACAAATCGCCATGTGAATGGACGTCGTAATCCTATATTAAGTGTCACTGTATGTTCACCAAATGAAGGAATTGATGTCCCATTTGCTGCAAACAAGTAATTATTTGGTACTTGTGTCTTCTTCTTGGCGTTCTTTAATGGTAAGACAGATACGTTGGCACCAGTATCTACTAAAAAATATAAACCAGTTGTAAGATCCTTAATAAATAGACGGTAAGTTGATATTTCTTTGACTTCCGCCTCCGTCACAGCGTCAGTCTTTTTTAGTTTTCCGAGTGCTGATTCTTATTGAAATCACAGGGTGAACGACAACGATATGCTTCTTTACCGAATTTCCAATGATAATAACATTTGGATTGATTTTGGAATTGATAGGGCTTAGATCGTGACCTTGATCGATTTTGAGTATACGATCCTCTAGAAAAATAAGGACGCGAACGATCTATCTTCAAAGCAGCAACTTCTTTAGTTAAATTTTCTATCATATCAATAACATCATTGCTTTTAGTACAGGACGATTGCGATGTAGAAGGTGTAGTTTGACATGAACAAACAGAGTTTACCTCTTTCATTTGCTCGTGCATCTTGTCGGCCATAGTTGCTAAAGAATCAAGCTTAGAGTCTTCACTTATAGCTAATACAGCTCGAGTCGCAGATTTCAAATGACCCATCCATAACATTCTCAATGTTTCATCCGGAATTTTATTGCGTGCCAAGTCTCGCATTCGTCTGAGAAGTTGCGAGGGTTTTTCATCACCGAGGTCCATCTCATTCAACAGTTTATGTAATTGATTGTTTTCAGACTCCTCGTACACAGAGAGTAATCTTTTCTTGAGTTCCTCATATCGACAATCGTCAGGCGGGGAAATGATAATGTCACTTACTTGTTCCACATCAGGTTTTTCTAGTTGTGACACCACGAGGCTATATTTGGCATCATCGGAGAGTTTTTGACTTTTAATAATAGTTTCGAACTGTGCAAACCAAAGCCTGGGTTTGTCTTGCCAGAATGTAGGAATCCGAGATTTTATTGTAATCGCTTCTAAGCCCTCTAATATCGACATATTTATTACGTGTATACTAGTCGGGTAGTCACCACTTTAGAAAAATTGTTTTTATAAAATTAAACAATTATTTTCTCTCTTGACTTATTTATTAGCAATTTTACATGACAACAAACTTCATCTCATTTTAAAATATAAAAGGGCTGACAAACAAAAAGTTTCTTTATGTATTGCGCTTTGCAAGAAGGCCGCTACAACATACTTGCGGCCCTTGCCTCTTTTCCAAAGGGATCGGCGTCGGGCTTGGACGGTATCTCCCCGCAGCGCCTTATAGATCTCACCAGTCATTGCACAGGGATTGCTGGTGAACATCTAACCACCAGCATCACTAGACTGGTGAATCTCATACTTTTGGGAGATGTCTGCCAAGACTTGACGCCGATAATCTACGGGGCGAATCTGATTGCCCTTTCTAAAAAGGATGGGGGTGTGCGGCCGATCGCAGTAGGGTCCACATTTAGACGTTTAGCTGCCAAAATTTGTGTTCGGCATACTCGGAAAAAACTCCAAAATATTTTTGAACCAGTACAGGTTGGCTTTGGGACTCGCGGAGGCTGCGAAGCAGCGGTACACGCTGTACGCACATTTGCCCAAAGCGATATGTGTGAAGTAATATTAAAATTAGATGTGAAAAATGCCTTCAATTCGGTTAATAGGGATACTCTGTTGAATGAAATTAAATTGCACATACCTATACAACTGAACTGAACTATACAACTTTTTGCTCCAGTGCTATCATAGCCCATCAAAATTAGTCTATAGAAGTAGTGAAATCATTTCGGCCGTAGGTTGTCAGCAGGGTGATCCCCTCGGTCCGGCCATATTTAGTTTGGCAATTAATTCAGTAATTAACAAATTAAATTCCAAACTTAATGTATGGTACCTTGATGATGGTACCTTAGGTGGGGACTCTCAAACTGTATTGACGGATTTATTAGAGATTATTAAAAAAATTAATACTATTGGTTTGGATTTAAATTTTGATAAATGTGAACTGTATGTATCTGACACTTTAAATGCTTCTTTATCGTCTTAAATTATTTAAAATTTTAACAATGTTGCTCCAAACATTAAAATAATTTTTAAAGAGAGTTTTCACCTACTAGGTTCACCAATATTTGAAGAGGCCATACCTTCCGTCTTGAGCAAATCAAAATCAAAATTTAATGATCATTCGGACCGCCTTGACAAAATTAGCAGTCACTCTGCTCTGTTTATTTTAAAATATTGTTTACTCGTCCCAAAATTTAACTACCTGCTCCGTTGTTGCCCTATTTGGAAATTCCCCCAACTTGTTAGTACAATCGATATTCTTTTGAAATCAAAAATTGAACAAATTTTAAACATTCGTTTCAGTGAACAGGCCTGGACTCAAGCGTCTCTACCGATAAGGCTTGGAGGCTTGGGTACTCGCAAAATTAACAGTATTTCTCTGCCGGCATTCCTTTCCTCAACCCACAGTACGTCAGATCTCGTAAGTAAATATTTTAAAAGCTTCTACAGCTGTAAACTGCGACATCGCGTGCTTGACTGAGGCCACGAATGCTTGGCTTGCTGGACCGAGCCCAAATTTTCCCCCTACGCCCAAAAAACAAAGGGCCTGGGACATCATTTCTTCCCAATCCGTGTTACAATCATTATTAGACTCGACTTCAGGTAAAGATAAGGCCAGAATTTTGGCTGTGTCGAGATCTGAATCCGGCCACTGGCTACATGCGTATCCGTCTCCTACACTAGGGACGTTTATTGACCCGCTAACATTCCGCATAGCTGTAGGTCTCCGGCTCGGAGCCGAAGTGTGCGTGGATCACAGCTGCGCTGCTTGTGGAGCCCCCGTGGATCGGTTCGGTCACCATGGACTCGCTTGTTCGTCGGGCGCCGGTCGCCAAACCAGCCATGCAGCCATCAATGACATCCTACGAAGGGCGCTCGTTAGTGCCAAAGTACCCGCAGTTCTGGAACCTCAAATTGTGCGGGACGATGGCAAGCGCCCTGACGGGATGTCATTGATACCTTGGAGGATGGGTCAAGCCCTTGTCTGGGACGCCACGTGCTCCGATACTATGGCAGCTACGTACCTCCCAGCCACCAACAAACAGACCGGCGCGGCGGCGGACGCCCGCGAACGGTTTAAAGCCAATAAATATAGTTGTCTCGGCACTCAGTACGAGTTCACAGCCTTTGGTGTCGAGACACTAGGTCCATGGGGCGCCGGTGCGCGGGGTCTTCACAAGGAGATCAGTAGACGCCTAAAAGAGGCAACGGGTGACCCTCGCGCTGGCAGCTTTCTCGCTCAACAAAAACATCAATGCTGTGCGCCGTATGATTGAAACAGACAGGCATGTGACCTACCATGAAATTCGCGCATCCTTAGAAATAGTCATGAGTCAAATACAATTAATCCTACACAAACATTTGGGTGTGAGAAAGCTGTGCTCGCGGTGGATCCCACACAACTTGACCGAGGCTCAAAAAACGGACCGCGTCACTTGGTGCCATGCTTACCAGATTCAACGAAGGTGCTTCAAATTTGGTGTGGGACATAGTAACAGGTGACGAAACATGGATTTATTGCTACGATCCCAAAACAAAGCAGCAATCGAGCGTATGGGTCTTTCAAGATGAGCCGAAACCAACCAAAGTGGCGCGCGTGAAAAGTGCATCTAAGCGGATGATTGCTTCTTTTTTTAATAAAACTGGACACGTGGCTACTGTTGCTTTAGAGAATCGTCGTACAGTGAATAGTGACTGGTACACGACCATTTGTTTGCCGGAAGTTATTGACGAACTCCGTAAAAATAACCGTAAACGCCGTATCATCCTGCACCACGACAATGCTAGTTCTCACACGGCCAGACAGACAAACGACTTTTTGAAGGCGAAAAATGTAGAACTCATGAGTCATCCTGCATACAGTCCCGACCTGGCACCTTGTGACTTTTTTCTGTTCCCAAAAATTAAGAACCAATTACGCGGTCAACGATTTTCATCACCAGAAGAGGCTGTCGAGGAGTATGAAAAACACGTTTCAGAGGTCACCACAGAGGAGTGGCACAAAAGTTTTCAAAACTGATTTCATCGAATGAAAAAGTGCATAGACGCCAAGGGAGATTATTTTGAAAAACAATAAATTAATTTTGTACCTTTAATAGTATTTTTTCATATTCATTCCGGAAACTTATAGTGCGCCCCACGTATTATCGTTTTTTGTTAATTCTAACCTCAAAATGTATAATACTTTAAAGAATTGAAAACATTTAACTTCGTTCACATGCCTAAAAAAAATATTTTAAATGAGGCATTGTTAATAATAAAAATGAAACTGGCTGATATTAATAACGTATCTTTATTTTTCCCTCAAAACATGTTTCTTTTGAACCGGTTTAGGCCCAAAATGAGACCGCTGCTGAAATTCGGTTTCGGTAGTAAAACAAGTTTCGGTCGGACACTAAACATTTTGCTGCGAAACTTGCAGCTATTTTTTTGTTTTGAGCCAACTGTTCCCACTTCTGATGATGATTTCCTTTCAAAGATTCAAATATCGCTTCGTGTTTATTTCTCCGCTCATTAGTTTAAAATCGCAAGTTTTAGACTATTTAGCTCTATGAATTTCACTTTGATACTATGAAGAAAGGGTGTATCGAGAACATTACGTCTAATATTGAATTTTATTAAATAATAGCTGTTTTCCTCAGCTCCGCCTGCGGTATATAGCTATCTATATATGTTACTCAGGGTGAATGTAGCTTTCCAATGGTGAAACATATTTTGAAATCAGCACAATAGTTTTTTTAATTTATTCATTACAAACATACACACAAAAATACAAATCTTTCCTCTTTATAATATTAGTGTAGATCAATAATGAAATTCATAGATCATAAGAATCATTTTCATAAGCAATCACAATTAATGTATAAACTGCAAATAAAATCAATATTTTTACTCAGAACTCGTTATTCCGTTTCACAAATGTTCCACGAATGATGTAAAGTCATGGACACCCTTACTCATCACGAGTTAGAAAGAGAGAGGTGGGTAAAGAAATGCATTCAGGTCAAATTTTTGTCGTCATCCTATTATGTATGAATTCGCGGCATCCCTTTTAACTTTAGATACATGCCACAGATACATGCAAATATCAAACAAAAGTGTGTTTCCTATGATTTAACCGGGGTTAATAATTTATTTTATTTCTTTTTAATTTACAATTAATCTATGTTGGTATCCGTGTTTGCTGGTGTGTTTGATTCACAGAATTTTTATGATATATTGAACATTAATTGATATATATTTTTTCATCTAATATTGTTTAGCTAACAATTTTTTTCGGCGACGATCAAGCTCATGTACAAGTAGTAGCATTATTCTTACTCATAATAATGATGTTGGGATACTCGAACGCAGGCATTCCAGATAAATCCTGGCAACCGCCTGTTGCTGTTATTGAAACCACGTAAGGATTTTTTTCATTAATTAGAATATACAAAAAGGGTTGCCTGTAAGAGATTGGTATTGCGATAAAGCCGCCTTTGCACATCATAAGGTCTACATGTATGTCTCAAAATTGTATGTTCCTGGTGCAATAAAATGTTTATTATTATTATGCAGCATTCTGTTTTATTATTATTTATGCGTGTATAACATCACTTGTGTTGCTTAGGGTGTAAGATTCTCTATCAACAACAGTTTTTTATTATGTCAGGGTTTGGGAATCATTTTTGGGTTTTCTCGAATGGCGACCATGTATCGGTAAGCGTAGCGTTGGACATCCACCAACCAGATGGTCAGATGACCTGAAAATAGTCGCAGGCAAACGCTGGATGCAGACTGCTGACAACCGATCATTTTGGAAATAATTGGGAGAGGCCTATGTCCAGCAGTGGACTGACTGCGGCTGAAATGATGATGATGATGGGGATCATTATAAGCATCCTTAGGTTATGTGATAATTTTTCCTTTGGCTGATATTTTTAGAGTTAGGATCACTTCTAAAAAATCACCTTGGTCAGGGAACCGACTTTATGGAAGAGTTAGGTAGGTTATATATAGGTTATCTTGCGACCACCGAAATAAGGGAGTGAGCGAGCGTTCGACTTCATCTCAAAACATTACATATTATGACTAATTATTTGCACACCTATTTTGACAGTCTGACCTTTGTATTTTTAATTAATATCCATATACCTGATTTACATTCAGGTGAAGTGGGCAAATCAAGTTCATACTTGATATCAATGTTTAATGAGTAAACACGTCATTCCAGCTGCCACTGACATTTTTCCTATATAAAAGTATCTCCAACAGTGAATGTAAATAAATTCTAACAACATCATTAATGTGATGATAATTATTCTTTATCCTTTCCAGCATGGGTACTATGATAGTGGAAATGTACTGGAAACATACTCCTCTAACGTGCAGAAACTTCATGGAGCTTGTCCGAAGAGGTTATTATAACAACACAAAATTTCACCGAGTTATTAGAGACTTTATGATACAAGGTGGTGATCCCACAGGCACTGGAAAAGGAGGTCAATCAATATATGGACCTGTATTCGATGATGAAATAACAACTGATCTTAAGCATACTGGAGCTGGTATATTGTCAATGGCTAATGCTGGCCCTGATACTAATGGGTCCCAATTTTTCATTACATTAGCCCCAACTCAGTGGCTTGATGGAAAACATACCATATTTGGGAGAATACAAAGTGGCATGTCCGTAGTCAAACGTATTGGCTTAGTAGAATGTGATAAAAACGATTCTCCAGTTGATGATGTCAAAATAGAAAGAGCTTATGTACCAAAATAAGCAACTGTCATTAACTTAAGTATTAGTAAGTAGTAAGTACCGATCTTGAATTAAGTCAAAAATAAATTTTTCTCTTATGGAATTATTTTATTTTTATGAGAAATCTGTGACTACCAAAATTGGGATGTCAGTTGAATTCTTATTTAGTTTCTGTAATTCAGCATGGAAATCCTCTTTTTTATTGATGATAGCTAATTTTGAATCAATTTCAGATATAGAAACAAAGCTTTTGTACCTACTTAAAAAATAGCCTCGTAATTTATTTTCTCGTCAGCTATTAATATCTAGAATTTCGCCGGCCACTGCGGAGGTACACTCACTCAGCTCGCATGCTGTGTGGTCGCAGTTCTAACTTAACCAATCCTACTTTTTAGGCAGCATTTGCTTTGCGGTGCTTCATCAGCCGCTATTGGAGAAGTGATTCTAATTCAACCTAACCTACTTCAAAGGGTTAGTTAGCCCTACTCGTCACCACCAGCTTTGTCCCCACTGGGGACAAATGGGTTTTTTATATTTCAAATACACCTCCATTTAAAGTGCAAAGATATTGTTTTAAATTTTATTTTTACTAGGGTTGGCAACTGGAATTGTTCCTAAGTGAAATCACATTTGTCAGCAGTGGGGATATATTGGATATATCCACGAGTTTTGTTGTTTTTAGGAAATAAGATCCTAATCTTATTTATGTGCTTATGATTAAAAAGTATTTATGAAAATGTATTAGTATAAACAAATTTATGAATATTGGCATCATGAATTCCAATTATAGGAGGGTTTGATCATTAGTGAAAAAAATATATATGAAAATAAATATTTTTTTTTTTTTGGTTTTTTAGAGCTGTAATATTAATTATTTAATAATCGCATTATGAAATGAAATGATTTAAGAGTCTCGACTCGGAAAAATACGAAGATATAAAATGATAACATTTTCGGATTTCCCATATTAGGACTTAAAAAGATATGTGAAAAATGATGCTCCTTCACATTTATGTACTAGGGCATGCAGTACCGCAAAGGTATCAATACCAGAACTTATTTTCGGTACTAGAGACCAACCGGAATTCCGGTACTGGTTCCGGAATTGGCAAAATTTGTTTATTCTATACATATAAGGATAACATAGTGTGTTTAAATAAAAGAACAATCGTGTAGTCAGTCTTTTAATTTTTTCGTGAAATGTTTTACATTTCAAAATAATATCAAATATTATTATGAAATACGTAATTTGAGATCAAATCAACGACTTACAAAACACTAACAGTTACTAAGCTCTCTTAAATGTAAACTCTAAATTGAATTGACATTCGTTAAAATTAAATAAGTAAACAACAGTCTGTGAATTTCTTCTCCAAAAGCTTTACCATGTAAAAATATAATCGAATATTTTTCTATAGTTAAATGCGAGATTATACAAACTTGAGATCAAATCAATACTTGCATTATAGACATATTTTAAAAATACGTCTCCGTGTCGATCTTAAATCTAAATTAAATCAACTTTGCTAAAATATACATATTTATACGTATATAATTTTAGTTTTTGTGACGTTTTGCACCCATCATTTGCACGAAGAAAATAATTCCGGATATTAGTTGTTGTTCTCTTGAAGAATTCAGGGTATTGAACATAGATTAATAATTGGTCTCCGCGGCGCTACGACCGCGCGAGAATCTAAGGTATTAAACTTTTTATTCAAAGTCGACCTAAAACAATAAAAAATAGCATTTATGCTTTTGACAGTAACAAATAATCAGTTAATTTATTGTTTATTTTATTTTTATTACAAACTTTATGCACAATAACACAAAAACCAACAGAATTCTATATTCCCATCAGCCTCTCAACTTCCAACCTCCATATTCTCAAACGTTTCCTCAAACTCGACTCAACCTTACTCCAACTCATTGGTATGACTAGTCGACACTAGTAAAGGTGATTCCTCATTGGTGGTGGGTTTCGAACTGTCAAATTTAAGGTTGGTCGAGAGGTACCTTGAGGAGGCCTCGAAATTGATTATAAATCAGCTTTTTGTCATTCTTTGTCTAGTTAACTACTTACTTTGTTTATTTTTTACTCTATTCAAATTACAAAAGAATAAAGTAAAAAATAAAATATAAAAATGGGAATCTCGGCCAAAAGTGGCAAAATACCGATTTATATATTCACTTTATTTCATTTCAAAGACGCCTCACGGTTCGTCTCGACCAACCTTATATTTATTTGTCAGTTCGATACTCACCTCCAATGAGGAATCTCCCTAAGTCAAGGAAGCTAGTGACTACTAATCATACAATGAGTTGGAGTAAGGTTGAGTCGAGTTTGAGCAAACGTTTGAGAATATGGGGGTTAGTATGGCACATCAGCATTAACAATAAGGACCCAACATTTTGGATCAAGGAACACGTGCGTGTTTATTGTTTATTATTATTGTTTGAGGGATCAGAGTGAACAAATTATCAATTACGTGAAAATTTAAATTGAAAAACACAGAAATTATAATGAAATTATTTATTATAATAATTCTGTCTTGAAGATAAATTATATATTTGTACCAAAGCGAAATTCACGAATGCAATATCACAGGAGCGCTGCGGACGAGACGGATAAAAACGTATCCAGTGTGCGACCAGTTTCGTGCGTTCACGTACGAACGAAATTCGTATTTGTAGTATAATCCATATCCATACTAATATTATAAATGCGAAAGTTTGCCTGTTAAGCCGCGTACTTATTAGGAGATAAATGTCGCGCGACTCGTGTCCCGGAAGATGTCGGGCGACTTCGTGCGACGTTGCCACACTTCGCCCGACATGTACCTACCGCGATATCGCGCAACTTTTATTTTCGCGATATCATAGGATCGACTAAACTGATGTGGACGGCGACAAGATATCGAGCGATGTAGGGCGAAGTTCCACAATGTCGCCTGATGTCTCCGAAGACAAATGTCGGTCGACAAATATCGCCTAGTGAGTACGCGGCTTTACGCTTTCACGGCCAAACCGCTGAAAGGATTTTGATGAGATTTGGTATGAACATAGTTGAAGACCTGGGGTCAAACATATTTTTTATTTTATTTATTTATATCTGTAAAACAGGAGGCTTAAATTAAGTAAAATTACGACTATTTACATTTGTATCCTTGGTGTTTTCAAGATTATTTGTTGTAATATTCTCAACTGGTCTCTCTCTCGTAGCATTCTCTACCAGTCTCGGTCTTAGTTGATTAAAGTGCTTTCGTTTAATAGTTCCGTCATCCATCTTTACGATGTATGAGTAGATTCCTGTTGGTTCCTTAATTACACCAGGGTCTGAACCTTTACCTAGAGGTCTGTTTACCCATCTGGTTGAAATTGTTTTCCAAGTTGTTGTTTCACTGATGGTTTTAATTTTGCTTTAAGCGTGCTCTCTCTAAATTTTCATTCACGTGTGGTTTCATAATTTCATACAGTACGCATTTGCCGCCCAAAAAGCATCTCATACGGCGAGCGATTTGTAGAGTTATGTGGCGTATTTCGATAAGCTTGTAAAAAATTGTAAAGTCTTTCATAAATATCTATGTTTCTATCAGATGCTGACATATGCGACATAAATGTTCATACAGCTCGTTCTGCCAGACCATTTGTGCTTAGATGATAAGGTGTAGTTTTAATATGCGTCACATTATTCTTACTGCAAAATTTGCGAAATTCGTCTGCTTTATATTGTGGTCCATTATCAGAAATAATGTATCTAGGGATTCCGAATGTAGCAAAAGGTGCTCTCATTTTAAGAATTGTGGCTCTTGTTGTAGTTGACTTCATTGGCACAACCTTTATCCATTTAGTATATGCATAAATTACTACTAGCCATGTATATCCGTAAATTGGACCAGCAAAATTGACGTGAACTCTATACCAAGGTTCCGGGGGAACTCCCCATGAATATACAGGTACATTTGTACTGTTTTGACGTGACTGTTGACAAAGAGTGCATCGTTTTGTAAAATTTGTTATGTCTTGGTCAATCTTAGGCCAATATACATGTAAACGTGCTTAAGATTGCATAGCATTAACGCCATTATGGAGCATTTCTAACATATCTTGTCACTTGACGAAGGGTGGTTGGTATGCATAGTCTTCCGTTCCAAAGTACAATATCATCTTCAAATGATAATTCGTTTCTTTTTTCAAAATAATTAGAAGTTCGAGTAGATCATTATTTGTAATTGTACTCTTTGGTGGCCAATGAGACGTAATGTAATTCTTAACTTTACTCAAAATTTCGTCACGTAGTGTCTGTTGTTTAAGATGTTTTTGAGTCACGTGAATATTGTTTATTCTTAAATGAAGTAAGTGCGCAAATTTTGCCATACTGGTGCGTTCTTTAAGTGTGGTATCAGTATTACCTGGTAATGGAAGGCGGGAAAGAGCATCAGCTGGTGTATTTTCTTTAGATGAATGGTATGTTATCAAATAATTGTAACTATTCAAAAGCATTGCCCAACGCAATAATCTATTACTGGCTACTTTTGGAGTTTCTATTTGGGCTAAAAATTCGCTCCAGTGGTTTATGATCACTGAGCAATGTAAATTTTTGTACGTATACGTATTGATGAAATATATATAATACCAAGAGCTTTTTTATCAATTGTCGAATAACGACGTTCAGTTTCTGATAGTGTTCTAGATGCATATGCAACAGGTCTCATTTTCTCCTGAGACCAATTCTACTTTTGCCCCTTTTTTAGAAGTCTGTAGAGAGGTGCACATCTGCCATGTAAGTTTTGTATAAAACGACCATAGTACGTGATAGAACCAAGAAAAGACCGAAGTTCAGGCATATACCTAGTTGGTATTGGCATTTTCTTGATTGCTTCGATTCTGTCTTCAGTAGGATGTATACCGTGCTTATTGATTTTATGACCTAGGAATGTCACGCTCTCTTGTAACCAGAAACATTTATTAAACTGACTTTTAAGTCCTGTATTTTGTAATTTGCTTAAGACCAAGCGTACTCTATGCAAATGCTCATCGATTGTGCGGCCAGTGATTAGAATATCATCCAAATAACAAACAACGCCTTCTATACCATTAAGTATGTGACGCATTGTTCTTTGAAAAATATCTGGTGCAAAAGATATTCCAAAAGGTAATCGTTTGTAACGAAAATATCCCTTATGTGTCGAAATTGTTAGATACTCTTGTAGAGCAAGCGGTACTAGACGTGGTCGGTGTGCTTTAGGCTGAACTTCGTTTGATATATGTATTTTTGCTTCATGTCCTTTGATTGTTCCTAATTTTCCATTAAACAGATCTTTAAACTCTTTCATAATTTTGTCTACATCGTTTTCCAAGTATTTATTTGGAGAGCTTGTGTATTGTTTCTTCTGATCGTATTTAATGTGGCAATGTTTAGCGCCACTTGGCATTGGTGTATTGAAATGCAGACACCAATCAAGACCTAAAAGGGGTAAATCATTATGTTCTGTAACATATGTTTCCAAATATTTTAAAGTACCGAATGCATGTACTGAAATCTGGCATATTCCGAGTGTCTTAATCCTGATATACGTATATGCCATTAAATGACTGCATTTCTTCAAAATAGGGATCCAATTTTTATCCATAAATCTTTCCTTATGACAGAATGTACAGCACCTGGATCATATAACATTTCTACAGATATGGTATTCACATAGATTAATAATTGGTCGAGCGCGCGAGACCAATTATTAATCTATGGGTATTCAGTTTTGTAGGAATCATTACTTTAGTGACAGAGTGCCGTAAATTTATTGGAAATGTATGTACGCTGTTAGTTTCATCTGGTAATTGATCTCGACTACTTGACACAAACCTTGTTTTAAAGTCCCTCATATTTGCTTTTCCCGTTGTAATACATACTTTTTCGAAATTATTTTCTTTTCCGCATGCTTTGCATGTTTGACCCCTTGCGGGACAATTTTCTTTGATGTGATAACTTAGTCCACAAAACATATTCCTGTAAAAATATTTGTTATGTGAGGAAAATTGTTGATGTGGTTGTTTACGTAACTTGTTTATATTAGTGCCTAATTCAGGCTGTTGAATGTTATCTGTAATTTTCTGACTTTGTGCGATAGCCTATTCGAGTATTACAGCCGTACTTAGAACATCAGATAGTTTTGCTGTATTGTTAGGGTGTTCCCTTATCATTTCTTGTTGTCAGGTAGTGTTGTTGATTCCAATGACAAGTTGGTTTCGAAGAAGTTTGTCCAGATTATTGCCAAATCCAGCTAATGTGCGTAGTTGTAATATGTATTGCGATACTGTTTCGTTGTTCTGTCTGTACCGTGTTCCAAAATATCACTCGTTCTGAGAGAACATATGTTTTCTTTCCATAATACTCGGTCAAAACCGACACAAGTTAATTATATGATTTTGTTGTAACATTCGCGAGGCGAAAATAGGTAATCAACAAGTACCTTGAAACCTTTTGGTCCGAGTCTTGATAATAATACATTTTTCCTTTTTTTTTTTCTGTTTCAACCGTAAGAAGACCGTGTAAGTCGAGTTCAACGGCAAACCTTTGTGTGTAATATTCTTCGTTTGCAGGGTTAAATATATCCGTCGTCCTCGTCGCCAGATATTATATTTAGTATAATTACTAATAAATAAACAATGTTGATAAAAATTACATGTTTATTATTTATTCGTGTCGAGATGACAATGTCAAAAACAAAGAGAAACAGATTAAAAATGAGTATTTATAATAGTGAGCGCGGCCTTATGATAAGAGAAGTAATATTTTTAGGCTTGTATACTCTTTATTGTGTACTATGGTTTTGACTATGGTTTAGTTGTCTCCTAGCAACTTGTTTGTTTATATAAAAATGATATAATATCGTCTTCTGTAAAAGATCTAATAAAAACCTATCTTGCTTGCTGATCACATATCTAATTTATTCTATGTATTTAAAAACCTCTGAGTAAAAGTAATAACATAAAATATAGTAAAACCCTTTATGGTAGCAGAGCGTAGTTCAAATTAAATGTGATGCAGCAACTTAAAAACTAAGAACTAAGCAAAGAAAAAAATGGAGTCTATACGGGCTGAAGAAATAAATAACATACATAAATTATCCAACGCTGATACGTTTACAATATGGAAATTTCAGGTAACGATCTTATTTAAAAGTTTCGGACTATTTGATTAAAGTAAAGAGACATTAAAAAACATTGTCAAATCAGTTGACGGGATTGATATTAGCAACGATGACATAGACAAACTAAAAAACACATCTGAAATATGTCTCAAGGCAAAACAAACAAGATTGCCTTTCCATGTAAGATATAAAAGCGAAAGAAAAGCACATACCATGCTCACTGATGTCCTTGGCCCGATAACACCAATTTCATATTAAAAGGTATGTTTTATCATTAATTGATGATTTTACAGATTATACGGAAATTCGCTTATTAAAAACTAAAAATGAGGTGTTCTACCACTTAAAAAATTATATTCAACAAATTGAAAACGAAACAAATCTTCCTGTTTGTAAAATAAGATGTGAGTACACTAGCTCTCATCTGAAAGAATGGTGCGAAAAGAAAGGAATTAAACTAGATTATACTGTTGTTTATTCGCCACAACAAAAAGGAAAAGCAGAACCTTTTAACCGAACTTTGATGGAAAAAGTAAGAGCGATGCTGTACCAATCAAATCTAGATCATAATAAGTATGTGGGGAGAAGCAGTGTATTCAGCGACATATTTGATAAATCGTATACCAAAAGAAGGGACACAAACACCTATAGAAAAATGGTCTGGAAGGAAGCCTAACATTAAAAATATAAAAGTTTTTGGATCACAAGTATATTCAAAAATACTGACACCACTAAAAAAACTAGATAAGAGAAGCGAAAAACTAATTATGGTTGGATATGCTTCTACAGGCTATAAACTTTGGAACCCTGTAACTAAAAAAATATAGTACGAAGGGATGTTATATTTGTAAAACCAGAAAATGAACAACTTGATAAGAAACATACAAAAGAAATCACAGAAAATATACTACCTATACTAACAATTGAAAATACTATACAAGAAACAGAGGATTTAATACCAGATGATGATACACATTCTGAAACTGAAACAAGAGAAATGTATCATTCTTTTGATGAAAACAACTTCGAAGGGAATGAACAATCTAATAACCAAACTGAAACTGACACACAAGCATACTTACTGGAACAACAATTAACTGAAGGTTCTAACATGTCTGAAAATAATATTGGAAATGTAAATAATAGATCAGAAAGACCACAACGAGAGAAAAGAATACCAGAAAAATTTAAAGACTATTATACTTATCTTACCTATGAAGAAGCAATAAAAGGCCCAGAAAAAGAAAATTGGATTACTGCTATAAACGCTGAAAAGAAATCCTTAAAAGATAATCATGTATGGGAGTTAGTCGACAAATCTGAGATTAAAAATAATAAAACATTTACCAATTGGCTAGTAAACTTTTTCATGAAAATGTCTAATTCGTAAACCATTTCGAGGAATAGGCTTAGGGAACAGATTACATTAATCAGATCTTTAGATAAGCAAGTATTTTTTAAGAAAATCGCAGAAAACCCAATGACTTTCATTTTTTAGCAAGGTTGACGTATGACGTAGCCGGATAACTTCCGGCTATTCACATTTAATTTTTTAGGTTGGCAGCACAGCGTAGTGAATAAATATTTTTTGTTTGGTAGCGCTAACTAAGCGCTTCACATACTTGTCACCCATGTCAAATGTCATCTCTGTTCAAGTAAACATAACCTAATTACATTCATTCATACATTATAATGAAGAAGCGGTGTCCAATTATTGAAAAATCATATTTAAACGGATGAAGAGACTGCAGTAAAGTCCAATAAACAGGCCAATGCGCAATATGCAATAGATACGAGAAATGGGGTACCTAAATATTTGGCGATTGTAAACAAACAAGAAACCAACTCGCGGCTCGCGGTCCATCTTGACTTTGACATTTGACACTGACATATATATTTTTTAATACCTTAGTAATTTTTGCTTTCTTGTAGTTCGAAATGGCCATTATAGCTGCGTGACGTCATCACTATAAAATCTTTAAAAATAAATAACAAAATAAATATAATTTTAAGAATTTTTTCGTTTAAATTGTATCTCCGGAATAACTATTCCGGATATAATAATTTATTTTTTAGTTGACTAGCCAATTGGCTAATCAACTAAACTTAGTTGATTAGCCAATTGGCTAGTCAACTAAAAAATAAATTGTGTATATTATATATTTTATTGATAGAACTTAAAATTAATAGAAGGGAATATAATAAGAGAAGTATTATTTTTAGGCTTGTATACTGTTTGTTGTGTACTATGGTTTTGACTATGGTTTAGTTGTCTCCTAGCAACTTGTTTGTATAAATAAAAATGATATAATATCGTCTTCTGTAAAAGATCTAATAAAAACCTATCTTTCTTGCTGATCACATATCTAATTTATTCTACGCATTTAAAAACCTCTGAGTTAAAGTAATAACATAAAATATAGTAAAACCCTTTACCTTAAACTTTTCATTACAAAGGTGAGCAAGCGAGATGTCGCCTTACACCACAGATAACCCCCAATAGATTCCGCTTGTATGGGCGTCCGCGGTCACCGCAATTATATGCTTTTGCACAGATAAATGAAATTGCTTATAGGCCTTTCATTAGTTGCGACCAGAACTCAGAGCTGTGAGGTTGTTTCGTGAAAATTTCCGAAAAAAATCTATTAGGTTCGTTGAGTGTGTAAAAATTAGTACATGTTGCATAAAATGGTGCGGAAAATCATCAAAGACATCAAATCTCCAGAAGGATGGTATAAATTTTCACAGGTAAGTTTATTAATTAATTTAATACAATTAAGTGCAGAGTTCACTTTATAATGGTCGAACTATGTAACAGTACCAAAATGGGGTGACGTTGATGTCTTTTGCAAGTATCTCTCTCTTTCCCAAGTGTCAACTATATGTTTGTCCTTTTTTTCGATAAGTCACGTTTTACCGTAGTGATGTTACCCCTTTCAATTTGAAAGAATAATTTTTTATCGATTGTTTATTACGACTTATTAATTTAATTTAATTAAAGATTTTAATTATGTAATTTATTTCAAGGTTTTCCAAAAGCCCGACGAAAAATGAAAAATGGATTAAGTATCTCAATATATTTGTGGCGGCCTCTATACATGCGCCACTGGAATTACTAGACTCAACTACAGGATGGCAACATGGCCACTGGATGGCGTTGAGCGATACTTGGGGTTCGCAACTTGGCTGACTATATAAGAGGCCTCCGACGCAGCACTGTCAGAGCCATACGGTTCCCCATCTTACCTTTGTGGCGGTCGAGCATGCTACCTCGCTCCCGCTACAATGTTTTAAAACGAAACTTATAAATAATGATGTTTACATGTTTTATTCTATTCTCCTTATTATTCTAAAGAGTGAGTTACCCTAATTCCTTGTATATACATAGATTTTTATGACTATGGGATCAATTTGTCAGTTATACCTTTCAAATAAAAATTGGTTGTCTGTTAGAGATGATAGTTTTACGTGATAAAGTAGTCATAAGAAAATATTGATGCAAAATAATATCGAGGCCGATCATGCCTCTCTATGGCTTGTTCCGCGCTCTCTTTTGCACGTGGAACCTGACACTTTTTCGTGCATATATCCGGCGTTCATAGATTTATAAACCGTTAGGTATCACATCAAAAAGAATTATCCAAATCGTTCCTAAATGACGGAGATATGAGATAACAAACATACACAACTAAATTGAGAACCTCTTCCATTTTGGAAGTCGGTTAAAAATATGTGCGATTATTAATGTTATTGCGCGTTTGATAATACTATAAAGATTGCAAGAAAAGTGACACAAAATCGATAAGGTTTCGGTAGTTTCATTCAATGTCACATCACTAAACCTGCAACATTGTAACGTCAGCTACCGCTCCCGACCCCCCGTACTTCCTCTAAGTTTAGTGACTGTCGACGCGAACAAGCATTGAATGATACTCAATCTATTGGGGGTTATCTGTGCCTTACACCTTTTATTGCACCTTCTCTTTCACTCATACATTTCTGCCCTGCGTTTAGAAGTCAGACTTCAACATAATCTGACCTCGTATGATTTTTGTACTCTCAAATAATTCCGCAAGCGTAAATTCGAAATTCCGAGCAAAATTTATCCATTCGAATTATAGCCCGACTAGTAAAATAAAAACCCTGCATTGGCGTCGCTACTAATCGCCTTTAAGTGGCAACATGTTGTATGTGTCATGTCAACAACAAAATTGACAATGTCATTTATTAAAATAGAAAATAATACTTCGTTTTCATTCGCATCAAATATGATAACATCTTTCTTAATACTTTTCTCTCATTACTATATGTATATTATTTTTACCATTTTCATAAAAAAAAATATTTGATAATCACAAAATACACAACGTATCTCTTTTTAGCAGATGACATTGAGATGACGGAATGTAACTTGAATACCTAGTTGCCAGTAAAAAAATTAGATTTAAAATTTTTCCGCAACACAGTCAAGGCTGCTGCTGCTAAGCCCGGGACTATCCCGGCACATAAATTTTTCAAAACAAATGAGCAAAACGAAATGGAGACTTCGCTTACGCTCAGTCAATAAATGTATTTTTACATCATAGAGGGACCCAATGCCGGAAACCTGTTACCGGAAAAGGTTTTTGAAATAGAAACGTTTAATAATAATTCATGTAGTAAAAAAAGTTACTTACGTATCTTGCCTCTATCTTTAATAGTGCTTGTTTTTTTTTTGTTGTAGCTATTTTCAGATCGCGGAGACGCGGACCTCCCGTGAGTTTATTAATACTCGCTTGTTTTGACGGCGTCATTTACACTAGCTGGCTAAAATTGGTTAGTTTGTATTTTTTACTAAACTATGTTGGTTTATAATTTTTGAAACGTCCACGGATGCAACGATGAAGACAAAAACCATAGACTAAATTGTAGCAGTGGTAGAAATGCTGTTGTCAAAATGACTGGCTGTGTAAAAGCACCCTCTTCAAGAGACGCCATGTTTGTCACGTTTTTGCTAGTGAAGTGTTGAGCTTGAGTTTAAAATTGTGATGTGAATAGTAGCCAAAAATCAATTTACCGTATCGTCATAAATATATTTAAAAGTTATTATCAGGATGAGTGGAGTTTCCAGAAAAAGATCACGGCCTTCGGCCGAAGACGCCAATAATGTAAGTTACCACCAAATTCCCGCTCTTGTCGACGGTTGTAGTATGATTTTCTGCATTCTCTTGCGCGTAATTTTTAACATGAATGCTTGATTTGCGAATGCCTATTCGGAATCAGTGTCTGTACCTAGACAAATTATTCTGTTTCAATACGGTTAGCTATATTGGCATGTATTGATAATTTGCATTTGCGATTTGTCAAAAAAGTCAAACTCCATGCTTGTGACTGAGCAAGTACCTAGATATTACATTCTTGAAACCACAATTCAGATGATAATTGCAATATTTTACCTGCTAAAGATAAGCATGGACCATTATTTCATGTATGTACAGCAAATATTTCGCAATCTACATTGAAGTACTTGTTTTTTTTTATTGCTAACATTTGTGATAGGTAGGTAAGAAAATAAATGCCTCATCTCTGGACTACTTAGCCACTCACCCATAATTTTCCCCATTTATTCTAAACCTCTAAGCTGTCGCAAGCCAGTTGCAAATTATGAAGCAATGTGTTTATAACAAATTACACATAAGTAGATTCTTTTCTGCTGTTCCCTTGTGAGTAGGTACTGATTAACCACTTTGTGTGTGTTTACATCTTTGCACTTATTCATGAGCTATTAAGTTTGTCCAAAATTAGCCATGTTCCAATCAAAACTGTTCTCATAAACCTTTCCTAGTCTACATCTATAGTTATACTATTTACATTTAATAACAATGAAGAATTAAAATATCTGATAGAATGTCCTATAGTAGAACCCATGGGGCAGAATCACACCCTTGATCTTGTACCAACCAGTTGAAGCAATACCCAGATGTAATGCTGAGATGAGAGAGTTCAGGAGATTGTCATATAATTTTATTTTATACATGCTTATGTACATACAACATCACTCATTAGTCTTGCATGTACTAGGAAATTGTAAAATTAAAATAAATATTTACATTTGTGTATTCTAGATAGGAAATTTATTGATACCAATACATATTTACCAAATAATATCTATAGAATTAAACAATTATATGTGTAACAATCTCTAAAATATAAGACATGGTGTGTTAAATTGCCTGCCAAGCAAAACTCAGATTAGCTGGAACTCATTGGTCTCCTAGGCTGGACAGGTATGAGTGATGTCATGGGAGCCTGGCCTTTATGGCAGTGCCACATGCATTTATTTATTTATTAAACTTCATTACATAACATGTAAATGGCGGACTTAAAGCCATAGGTATAATATTGATATGTGTGAAATATAGACATGTAGTATGTACACCATTGAATTAATAATAATAATAATATATATATGCTCGAGGGTGGAAGTGTATTGCACGTAATGGCGTAATAACGGGGAAACCCGCTTACGAGGCAACTCGCGATGGCGAAACCGGAGCCGCACCTCTCGGCACCCTTAGCCGCTCATCCCAATGTTGCCCCTCTGTTGCCAAATGCGGCGACTATTTGGGGGGCCCATTCACTGAGTGGCGAGTCACCGCCTGCCACTAATAGTCAGTAATCATCATGATTATGGCAGGCGTCCGATTTCTATTGCAATAGCCCAGTTTAAATCCATCCAAACTTCATCACCATAACCCATTTATTCTTTTCACCTATTAGAAATAGTTCCTCCTCCTGCTGAGACCTGTTCATGGAAATGTCAAGTATTGATATAGCCGAGAACGGGTTTTGGCAGGAGCACCACATGACATCAACTTCTCCAAAGGGCCCTCTACGTGTTGGATCCATATCCCCGCGCAAGCCTCTCAAAGAACCGGGGTAACCCGTGAATAAAGATACATAATAATAATAAATATAAATAAAAAATATTTGCAGTGACAGTAGTTATAATAAACTAATCTATATATGCAAAAATGAATTGTAAATGTGAGGCACATTAAAACTCGAGAATGGCTGGACCAATTTGGCTTATTTTGGTGTTGAAATATTTATACAAGCTAACAGAAGGATTAAGTGGTTAGAAAATATTAATAAATTGCAAGGAAATTAGTAAAAACAACTATATTATTTTCCCATACACATGGGATGTAGGTACCATAGAAAATTTTTAAAAATGGAGGGAGAGTCCTTTATGCTTAAAGTCCATTTTTGGAGGATTTAGTTTTTTCATAACTAGACTTTTTTATACGTTTTACAGCCCTGGCTATGAGTCCTTTAAGGCCTTCCTTATTTTTTAATTTTATATAAGTAGTTATTGTACAAATAAAAGTACCTAGCACCTCATCTGATTGTAAGCGGTCATTGCACCAATGGACGCCATCGGGAGCATTGCCGACCCTTCCGAAAATACTTTCACGACCTTTTTGAAAAACCCCATATTGTAGACTCTCGGGACAATAGTTTTACTTTTGTCAAGTCTGAAATAATTTATATATGTATTGTTGTCAAACACTGCATTTATAAATTAATTAGAGATATTTCAACCGACTTTCTTAAATGTATGGTTTGGTTCTTAATTCAGATGTATGTACTTTAGCTTGCTACAATAAATTGATCTGTGATGCAATTTTTATAAAATTAGAACCATTGACCATAAACTTAACTAAATATTTTAGGAGTGAAAGTGAGTTTGTATATTTGTTTGTGATGCGGTTACATCTCTCACTCTACTCATCACCCTTCCTGAAATTTTTCATACACATAGATAGGAGTACTGAGAAGTATATATAGAACTATTTTTTCATAGTGGAAAAAAATTCATAGAATTTAAGTATGCATGCGAAACCACAGTTAGTAAGGTATAGGACTGAAAATTCACACTGTTTTTGTTTTATTAGTTGCTCTGTTTTTGCTCCTGCGAAATGTATATTGCACACTTAACAAAGGTAGACTTACACCCATATTCTTAAACCTTCACTCAAACTCGACTCGACTTTACTACACCTCATTGGTATGATTAGTCGTCATAAGCTTCCTTGACTTGAGATGATTTCTCATTGGAGGTGAGTATCACTGGCAAATATAAGGTTCATCGAGGGGTACCTTGAGGCGACCTTGAAATGAAATAAAGTGGTTATAAATCTGTTTTTGCCATTTTTGGCCTAGGTACTTACTTGATTTAATTTTTTACTCTATTCTTTTGTAATTTTAATTTTTTGTGTTTAGAATTGTTATTATAACCTGTGACATTCCACATTGGAGTTTGCTCAAGCAACCAACTAAGAATGTTGTTTTGAAGGAAAGGAAGTTTGAAGACTTCCTTAAGGCGCCCTTCAATGAGTTTAAGTGAAGGACGTCCTTAAGGTTATGTTTAAGAATACGGGGGTAAGCTATTCAGTTTTCTGAAATTCACCATCACCAAGTTTCTGTCACTTACTGCTCTGTAGGCTGCATTTATACTAGGGTTTGCTCCCATGAATTCCCGGTACTAATTTTTTCCGGGAATTCCGGATATTCTATTCCTTTACCTAGTACAGGTACTGACAATGCAGTTCCCGAGACTTTCGGTACTTTCGGGACCAAAGTCTAGATGCCATTATCTTTTTACATACACATTATCAACAAATGAAGAAACATTAATAATGTTCCTATTTCCTAATTAATTACTATCCTATTTTATTTTATTTTAAGACTGATTTTATGGCCCTGGCGCTTACAGTAGTACAGTTATTATTTCGTGTGTGTGTGTTTTGTAACCTACTTTTCATAATACCAACTTTAGGGTGTTCAAAATTAGATTATATACATCACATCTAATTCTTAACATCAAGATCAATTAGCGCAAAAAATATATGTAGAGTATCGTAAAAAGTTTAAATATTTTTGCGCTATTAATTTGTATTTTTTCTTGGTTTCATTTAACTTGGGTACCGAAATTCCTGAATTTATCGGTTTTCCCGGTACTGGCTTAGACCTGCAGGTCTAAAATGGCCACTTTGAGCAATTCATCAAAACGAATCATTTCGTGAATTGCGAAGCTTAGCAATTCTGCAAATTTTGACATTGACGTTTCAACTCTAATTCAATTAATTTCGTGATTCATTTCTTGAATCACTTCTCGTTTGAGTATTGCTATATTAATATAACAAAAATAGATTTTAAAATTTTAATATTTTTATTGATATTTATAATTCTACAGTAAATTAATGATGGTAAATCAACATTATTGGTTAGAAAAACTTATTTAACTAAAAACATCGTAAAAGTACGCACGGTATGCAAAAATAAATATTATTTTTACGCCTGGCAATAAGGTAAAGCAATTCACGAAAAGTAAGCCATTTTGCGACTTTCCGTCAAACAGCAGAATTGCCATGAAATGATTCATTTCATGAACTGCCAAAATATGGCTATTTTAAGATTTGCAATGATTCATAATATGATCATATTGTAATTCGTGCAAAGTGGCCATTTTAGATCCACTGGTACCGGTAATTTAGTAACACTCCTTAGTACCGGGAATTGCATCCCCTAATTTATACCTACAAGAAAACTATCCAATAGCAACTTTCAAATGTCTGCAATGCAAGTTTTTGTTGCACAGATTGTCAAGTCATCAGGAGACCTATTTTTGAAATGTATGATATATATGTTGAACAAAATTCCTTCGTTATCAAACAAGTCTTTCGTTAACGAACGAAAATCATTCGATATCTAACAAAAATTATAGAAATAACACCAGAATATTTTTCTCAGTTGGGGCACAGAAATTAGAATACGTAATAAGTGCCTTAAGCAGGCCTAAATCCTAATAAGTCTCTGGAGTCTTAACTTAGTATGGCGAGGTTAAACTTTTCCACACGTTATAGCACTTATACTAACTACTACCTAATCTCATATCTCTGTGTTGGGGTACCACTCTTATTATAACCTCACTTCACTTACCATTGTTTCTTCTACCTCAGTGTTACCGAAACATTTACAGAGGTGGAAACCATGGACTTAAGTTCTATGTTGGATCTCAAGGTTGCAAATTTATTCTTGTTATTGAACAATTCCATTTTAAAAATTATAGTCCAGTTTTCCCCCTTCAAGAGATAAGTAGGACCTTTACCTGGATTTCTAGTGAGACTGTTGATTCTGTAATTAAATAGATTAATTAAAAATACTCAGTATCACACATATACATAAGTCATGTGTGTACTTTGTCTGCATGTCTTAAAATTTAAAGTGATTCTCACGGATAGGTCGGGTATTTAATATTTGTGTCTTCTTCTTCATCCTAGCCATTTCCCGGTTGGGTCCTCAGCGGTTTGCTTCAGAGCCCAGGGTCTGCTTTCCTGCTTTTAATTCTCCACTTCGCCCGGTCTTCAGCATCATTTTTTAATTAAAATCTGAAATAAATCCATCCAGCCATCAAATAAATAATTTTAATTCTTCAGAAAGGTTATGGTGATCTCTATGTTTCACCTTAAGTGCCCTGGGCTTATGTAGAATAACATATCTGTTATTGTGCGGACGAAAAGCGTGTAGAAGTATTGATTTTCATGAGATCAATATGAAATCTGAAACAATTTCTACATGGCTGACCCAGGATGTGTCTACTTTAAATACAGGCATAAAATTTTCTCTATTCCACTTTGAACAAATCCCTTAATGGATTTGTTTTTACTTTTTTATTCAATGTTGCGACTGATTTATTTCCAAAGTTGATTCGACTCTGACCCATTTATGAATAGATTTCTTTGGTGTCACAATTCATATGAAATTTTTGTTGTTCAGATAGAAATAATTATGCAATGCGAATATTAATTAATGAATTAAGCACATTAACACTAGTAAGATAGTTATATTATAATGCTTTGGCAAGTTGTACAGGAATTGTACTTGCATCTCAATAAAGCTTGGTATTTCCTAGATCCTGTCAATCCACCTGATTACAATCATCATCATTTCAGCCCCAGTCAGTCCACTGCTGGACATAGGCCTCTCCTAATGATTTCCAAAATGACCGGTTGTAAGTGGGCTGCGCCCACCGTTTGCCTGCGAACTTTTTGAGGTCATCCACCCATCTGGTCAGTGGATGACCAATGCTACGCTATTACAATATGGTGATCAAAATCAGAATTCAAGTAGTAACAAAGGATGGTACAATAATAATTATACACATTTTGGAGAGAAGCAATGTCTAAGGGACTTCTGAGTTAATGATAACCTAGAACATGCTATATATATATATATATATATATATATAACCTTGAGTTGCTCTATGAGGCTGGCTTAGGTTGTCTGCTTCATAGAGCAACTCAAGCCTCAAAATAAAAATAGATAAAAAATGGATGGTGTAAACACAGCTAACAAATCAGCATTAGTAAAATGTAATTTAAACAATTACAAGTAAAAAATCCCTTTTCAGTCATTTGTCATGTCAGTCACATCCAAAGTGACTGGTCTACTGCCAGCGACTATCACCAAATGGTTCAGTGGATCTAGCCAGACTAACAGCAATGGGTCGGCCCCGACCGCGGAGATAACAGACTCATCATCTGAAGATGAACCCGAGCCGGCTAGCCCAATCACCCAGCCACCACAGAAGCGCATACGATATAACACTCCTAATAATTATAATTCTAGTGAGGTAAAGTACTTACTGGATTTTATTTACTCTCATGTGAACTTAGAATAAGTTTCAAGTACATTGAAAATATTCATATTCTTTTTGTTGTAGGCCATATTATTTATTTATTCATTAAGGCATAACAAACGGTTAAAGAATAAAAAATATAACAAAGTACAGGCTTTTACAACTACATATAAATAATTTTGCAACCAACTGTTTTATTCAGTTAATTTAAATTATTGTATGCTGGAGCTTGTTATTAAGGACTTTATTCTATATCTTCCTTAAATCAACCATTTATTGATTATTCTCATCTTAAATTACATGTATATTCACAGGCAAATAGTGTCACTTACAACAATGAGACAGCAGAAACATCATACAGTGCTGGACTAGGGCCATCATCACAACTTAAAAAGTTTGGAAGAGATCCCAATATGGTATCAACTCCTTTCCGGCCGTCAAATGAAGAAACCCCTGCCGATAGGAGTGAACGGGACAGCAATAAGTCCAATTCTTCGTTCTCATACTCAACTTTAGGTCCGCCTGTGTTGAATAAACGAAAATCACTATTTAAAACATTAACAAGTAATGATGAATCCATAAGTGGTAAGTATATTTACTACATTGTCTAGTCAGTAATTTCAAAATTTTATCTTTAAATAATACAGGTTTCAAATTTACTGTTTAATAATTCTACTAAAATCAAATCACTTACATAGTGTGATATTTCATTTTTGGTAAACTGGCTATTGTACTTAAAATTATATCTCCTTATTGTTAAATAATAAATAATAATTGTTCTCTATTCTAGTGAAGCCATCTCATAACAACAGCATAGTCGATCCTAAGCAGCCATGCTTCAAACCAAGCCTACTGGTGTCTCCGTTCTATCCCAGCAGAACCACATACGGTGGTGCTTCAAGCCAGTACATCAATCGGCCAAATATCAAACAGCGGAAGGGCACCTATGTGAATGAGTTGAATAGCAATGAAAGCACGACTATGAGCCACTCTGCTAGGCGTGTCATGGACCTTTTAGAGGACTACTCGTCACCAATCAATGAAGCCAAGAGGATACCACAGTACACCCTCCCCAGAAAAGATCCTATAGCAAGTAGCTCACTGAC
Organism: Euzophera pinguis; assembly: GCA_947363495.1. NCBI lineage: Eukaryota > Metazoa > Arthropoda > Insecta > Lepidoptera > Pyralidae > Euzophera > Euzophera pinguis. Next base: position 4,507,415 of record OX376154.1, read on the forward strand.
AACAAGTAACAACAACAAAACATTGTGTAAGTTGAATGATGTTAATACTGAATAGATGTAAAATACAATTTTTAACAGTTAGTTTGTTTTGTAAGACAATATTTTTTTTATTGTAAATACATACAAAATATAAAGGTTTTTGCTAAAAAAACATTTATAATTGTGTGTATATGCAGGTACTAACAAAAAATTATTTACCTATAAACATATTGCAATTATAGTTCTGGACTCAGTGTTTCATCTAATTACTATTTTTTATTGCTTTTTTTTATCAAATATACCTCAATACCTTGTCACACCAATAAGACCTTCATCATTTCAGCATATAAGACCACAGAGTTCCAGCCTCCTAACATAGCATCCATACTGCGATTGAAACAGAAGTCTCGTCTGATGAACACTACAAACGCAGCGCGGCAGATCATTGCCTCGCACAGCAGCGCTTGTCATTATTCTCCTTATACAATGAACCCTAGACGGTATGTACAAATTATATGACATTATACTTTATTATTGATATCATATTATTGATCATTGCTTATAAAATGTTGGCGAACCAGTTGGGGATGTTAGGATGAAGATATATTACATGTTAGCAATTTTTGGCTGTCAACTCTTAAGTAATTGCTTTAAACAAGTATACATTTTAAACTTAATGATAACTAACTTTTATGCCAAATTTATCAAAGACATAATCCCTGAATGCCTTATTCTTCGTGTCGATACCTTAGGATGTATAATGCTGTGGTTTACAATGGTTCTAATTTTATTAATTTCGCAGATCACAAACCGATGTAGATGCACGCTCCAAGTGTGTGGGCACGACGTCTGATGCTCTGCCTCAAGTTGGAACACAATCTAAGAATGAAGAGGACAAAGAAACCACATTGCCGCCAGTTAGCTTACCCACGGTGGTTCTACAAATAAACAAGGACAATATGCCCAAATTCACATTTGGAACCAACTTGCCGAATCCAGATGCCTCTTCCACTCCTAAACCACTATCTTCAAAGACAGACAAGATCCCTATTGTCCCAGAATCTGTCACATCGATTGCATCAAAGACTACAATTAGTAAACCTGAAGCTGCAATAAGTAAGCATTCAGTAAACACTGTTAATACATTCAAATTCTCGACTCCCGTTAAGATATCTTTTACAATGGGTTCTCCTCAAGTTGTCACTACACCCCCCAAATACACTTTTGGTACTCCAGAATGTGGTGTAGATGAAGGTAAAACTGATAAATCTAATTGTGTTGTAGGTGAAAAAGATGTACAAAATGATATTGCGAAGCCTAAGAATTGGAAATGTTCTGACTGCTGGGTTATGAACAAGACAGATGTCGATAAATGTGTGTGTTGCGGTGGCAAGAAGCCTTCTAGCGATGGAGAGAAGACAGCTAAATGCTCTGTCTGCAAGTTGGCAAACAGCCAACCACACGTCAATAAGTGTGTAAATTGCGAAAAAGTACCAACTAGCGTGAATTTCAACAGTACTCCACTTACGAACTCTGTAAAGTCGTTAAAATGGAAATGCAGTGAGTGTTGGGTAGAAAATGATGACAATCAAGACAAATGTGTTTGTTGTGGTAGCAAAAATCCTAAGAAGAGTACACAGAGCGCTCCAGCGGCTATTGCTAAGGCAGCTGACAGTGATTGGACTTGTAATGATTGCTGGATCAAAAACAAAAGCAACATTGAGAAATGCGTGGCCTGCGGCGGTTCCAAGCCTGGTTCGAAACAAAATGCCACACCAGCATTGTCAACCACACCGTCGACATCGTTTAAACCTACTGATAATAAAACTTTCAAGCCCCTTGTGGTAACACAAAGTAAAAAATGGGAGTGTACTAGTTGTCTGGTCCGAAATGATAATGATAAAGTGAAATGTGTCTGTTGTGATACAGAACGGCCCGGAGCTGAAAAGACAACTGTCAAGACGACATTTAATTTCGGATCGACCAATAATTCATTTAAATTCGGTATTGATCCTAAAGTTCAAGAAGCTAATTTGGCCAAAGCACCAGAGATAAAACCATTAGAAACCAAAGTTGAAGAGTCTGAGACTAATAACAATGTTTTGTCGAAGGCACCTCCCACATTTTCGTTTGGCATACCTCCCAAGAAGCCAGAAGACCAAACAGATAGTCCAAAAAATAAAATTCCCGCTTCTCTTACAGAGTCGCCATTTGTACAAAAAGCTGCAATGTTCACAGTGCCAGATTTTACCGCAAAAAAGCCAGAAACAAAGGAAGACGATGAGAAACCGCAAGAGGTACCAAAGGTGGAATTTTCTCTTCCAGTGCCCGTATCTAAACCAGAATTGCCTTTTGGCACCATGTTGGGTGCATCTCCTTTGACTTCAACGTCAAATGCCATACCGTCTTCAACGCCATCGTTATTGAATTCCACTACAAATATGGAAAAGAAAGACACACCAGCTGCTCAGTTGCCATTCCAGCTGGGCTCTGTCACCACCACTGCAGCTACCCCCACACAAAACAAATTCGTTTTCTCTGGGACAGGTTTAAAGCCTGCAATGAATCTGTTCGCTAAGCCTGCTTCGTCGTCGCCTACTACGAGCATATCGTTCGCACCTCCCGCTCAAACGGCTCCCACGACCACTGGATCGTCACTGTTCCAGAAACCTCCCGAGCCCGCTAGTACCCCCGCTATGTCGCTGTTCCAGAAGAGTGAAACTAACACAAACTCAGCATTGTCTTTGTTCCAAAAACCCACTGCAGCAACCACGGCCGCTGCGCCATCTCTCGCCAGTACAGCCCCAGTATTTAGTTTTGGAACTGGTACTAAGCCTAGCTCTACTTTCAATTTCGGAGCTACGCAACCTGCTAGCATGAACGAACCGACAACAAATAATTCTTTTAAATTCTTCGGATCGACGCCAGACAAGAATACTAGCACGAATAAATTCAATATTGGCGGAGTAACGAATCTCGGTGCAGTCAACTCCTTGACATCTGGGAATATATTGGGCAGCGGGAATGGATTATCAACAGGAAATACCTTAGGAAACACTAGTTTAACGGGAGCAAACACCCTCACAAGTGGAAACACTGAAATGCCAGTTCAGAGCAATCAGAATGATTTGCAGGCAGGAAATAGTATGCAATCACCACCACCTAGTATATTTGGTGCGCCGGCACAGAAAGAAAATATATGGTCGCAGCCCGGCAACTCTTCGAGTAACTTGTTTGGTGCGAACGCGACGAATAGTTTGCCGAAGCCGGGAGCATTTACATTTGGTTCGTCGAGCACACCATTTAGCGCGCAATCCAGCAATCCTGCCCCGTCGAGCACTCCATTCAGCGCGCAGCCGAATCCGACCCCGTCTAACACGCCATTCAGTGTGCAGCCAAACTCCGCTGCATCTAGCACGCCTTTCAGTGCACAGCCAAATACTGCGCCATCTAGCACGCCATTTAGCGCGCAGCCGAGTAATCCTGCGCCAGCGCCGGTTTTCGGCAGTAATTCTCAACCTACACAGAACTTGTTCGGGATGGGAAATCAGAATTCGAATAGCAATCGATCGCTGTTTTCGAGCCCAGTGCAAAGTCAGCCGGCGCCGAGTATGTTCGGGGCGTCGCAGCCGACGAGTACGCCGAGCGTGATGGGAATGTTCGGCTCGCCGTCAGTGGGGTCTACGAGCACGTTCGGCACGCCCAACCAGTCGATGCCAACGTTTGATTCCTCGTCGATCAACCCTGCGCCTGCGCCGGCGTTCAACTTCGGAGCACCGCCATCGCAGTCGCCAGTTGTCTTCGGATTTGGACAGGTAATTTATGATCTTAGAATAATTTTAATTTTTTGAATTAAAATTGAAAATTCACGCTGTGCAACATTGTTTTTTATTTTGTATATTTTAGCTAAGTGACATCACTTCATAAAAAATCATATTTGACTGTCTGTTCTGATCATCCTTATCAACTTGTAGATAGAAAAATTAAGAATAATGATCTTAACTTTTTGTCAGCAGCAACAGCAACAACAGCAGCCACAACAGCAGCCTATCTACAACTTTGGCGCTTCAACCAACTCGCCGCAGCTCAACATGGGCGCTGCTCCGCAAGTCCAGTTCAGTATGGGCAGCGCCCCAGCTATGCGACGCGTACGCAAAGCAGTCCGGAGAAACACCCCCCGATGAACAACTCACAACCCTCCTTTCTGTAAGTCCTATTTCTAGTTAAATTAAAAGAAGACCCGCATGACGTTACGAGATTAGTACGCTATTTGACATCATTCTATCTCTATTGACTGTTTCAATGTTAACAAATATGTTATGAGATAGAATGTTCAAAGTTGTTGTTTTTTTTACTTTAAAAGTCTTGTAAATAATGAAAGTGTTGCTCGTGTCATACTTGTCTTCGCACCCTAAAACGTATGTAAACCAACAAGGATGCACGTGTGTCTGCATCCTTCGTGGTGGGAATATGTTAAGATTAGAATAATTTGTTAGATTTATAAAATTGTAGACTTGTTCCAATGTGTACGAGTAAGGCGAGACAACGAATTTACGACGCGAGACGTTTCCGCAACGTTTTATGATAAACATTTTTCACGAAGCTAAGCTCAAAGAAATAAATAGCGTGAAACGATAAAGCGAAATAAAATTTAATGATTTGCAGTACAGCCTTACTCTTTAAATATTTTTGTTTTTTCTGTTAGTTAGATTTTGCTAACATATAAATTTTTGTTCTAAGTATGTGATGTTTAGCATAAAAATATTTTTTATCTGTTATTTAATTTTGTTTAGTGACGGTGAGAGTAAGCATGTGCGATGAGTTGATGCAAGAAAGATGCGAACAGGATGCTAAGTGAATGGGACTCGACAGTACCGATGTTAGTGACTATTTCTACTAAATATTTTGATATTTTGATTTAAGACAAATGAATAACTTATGTATTTATGATGTATTAAACAAACTGGCATATGTACATGAACCCTGGAAACACACTCCTATTTTGAGCATGCATGTAAAATATAATATTGTAAGACACCGAGTTTGATTTTTAGAAAAGTCGACATAAGATTTAGTAAGTTAGCAAGCTATAATGTCAAGTTAATTAAATGCCTTTCAAAAAATGCATAGCTTACTTAGCAGAGTAGCTATATCAAATTTGAGGCTGTACCATTGGTATCATTTTTTTAATAAAAAAAAACATGGTGTCCACAGAAATGTATAAAATTAGTTGAAAACATAGCAGTAAAACATGCATAATATTAGACTTAACATACCTATATAAAAAAATATGCGACATAAAAATATGCTTCCCTGTTTACCATGCTTACGAGTACATTTAACAAATATTGTATCATAATAGGAAAAAGTGTTTAATTAAAAATCTCAGTACTGCAGGGTTTGTTGACTTTTTATTTTGAATTTTAATTGTGACTTTTTTATTGTATTATATGATATGTTTTTGTGAACATGTAAACTATAAACTGATCCATAAGCAATAAAATCATTCCTATTCGTGTTTGTGTATCTAGTATAAAAGCTGGTCTTTAATTTAATTATAAAATCTTCACCTTATTAATAAAAAATAAGCAATTTTCGGTAAGCCTATTTTAGCTAAAATGTGTTCTGTCACGTTCTTTCACATCAAAAATAGATAGAGACGGGGACTAAACATACTTTAGTTAATGTAGGCTTAGCGATTGATACTTATTTTCTTATGAAAAAGGCGGTTTATACACTATATAATATAGGGTTGAGACATATTTGTACAATATTTATCAGATTATGGCAATTTGATTTTATTTGATTAGAAACTATATCTCCGCAAGAAAGATAGATATACATTTTACTGTACCAATCACAATTTTTTTTTAAAGAAAATCTTCGTAATTCCTACAAGGGACATAAAATTAAAGTAAAAACACATTTTACCAAAAAATAGGACATGAAACAGCATATGTTTGGAACTTAATACGGCCAGTTAGGACCTTAAGAATGACTTGTGTGCAAATGTGTCATAAAAGGTAATAAAATTGGTCGCAAAACAAAAAAAAAAACAAAATCTGATACTGTACGAGCTTACCTCGCACATTTCGACGGCACGCGGCGTGTCAGCTGTTTTTACTTTTCATTTTAAATTAATTATCAATACAAATTGAGATACTATCGAGCAGCCGTCGAGAAAGGACCCGTCACACCCAAGTATCCAGATGTGACATTTATCAAGAATAACAATAAACCAGTTTATTATGTGACGTGGTCTTGTATCTCCACACCATCATCAACTTATTATCAGCATCACTTCATGTATGGTGTTATGGCTAACACCATGGCCTGCACCGTATATTTTGGTCCTTCGAGCCAGATTCGCCCGATCTACGTCCTTTGTAAGGTTTTAAAACGTGGCTATGGAGATTTTAATATTCTTTTATCAGATGACGCATAGATTTATCAATTTGTACATATATGTTTTTATCCCATCCACTGTTTTTGTCAAAATAATTGTGTACCTACTATCATCTGTGTGTAATAATCTTTAATTTTTGGTTTGTAAACATCCTAAACATATTTTGAAATTAACTTTTCTATAAAATTGGTGTAAAATAAAATGTATAGTCCTATATGGTACGAGTCTAAATATGTGATAAAAATTAAAAGTTAAATGCCAAGAAGATCGTGATTGCAGTCGGAACTGTTGAAAAGGACGCATATAGCTGATAATACTAAAATAATACGAAAATACGATCTCGCTTCTTTTGCTCTCAGTCCAATGAAATTATTACATACCAGGCCCGGTGACAAAATATGTTTTGAATGAAAAACTACTACATAAAATATAAAATGAGTTCTTGTACAACAATTTTCATTATACGTATTATTTATTTATTGTACTTAAAACTATGCTATAACCCAAGTTTGCTTTAGATGTAACAATTTCTTTTAAAACTTCGCCCTTATTCATTATAAATTGAAATATATCAACTTATATCAACCAAAAATATTAACGACTAGCTGTTTCCAGCAGCTCCGCCTGCGGTATATAGCCTATATTACTCAGGGTGAATGTAGCTTACTAATGGTGAAAGAATTTTTGAAATCGGCACAGTAGTTTTTGAGTTTAGTCATTACAAACATACACACAAAAATACAAATCTTTCCTCTTTATAATATTAGTGTAGATACCGAGCAGTAATTATAGCGTTTATTTGCACAAAAGAGCTTAAAAGTAACCTACCGTTCTTTTATATTTCCTGACAAATGATAGATAGTTTCGGATGTTAATAATCGCCTTAAACAGTTGATGAGATGCACATTAATACAATAAATTTTAATTAAGTAAAGTTTACTACAGAGTGATGACGTAGATCTACAATCCTTTAATATAAACCTTTCATTATATTTTGTATGTGAATCTTTCGTAACAGTACAGACTATAGAATACTTTACTAGTACAGATATTCAATTAAATGCCACTGAAAGCGTCCTGTCATACAAATTGATTTAACGTCATCTATTACTACAAACGAGAACACATTTGACAATGTGAGCCCATGTTACAGCTTACTACAGTAGTAAGTCGACTTATGAAATTCAAGAACTGCCTCATAAAATACCCAAATAAATGTTTTTATCCCAATCAATTAAGAAAATTTCTAAAATCCTAATGCTGTAAAATTCTCCTAATATTCTTATGTACTTGGACGAAATTGATAATGTTTGTAATGAAATTTACATATAAAATGTTTATTCGGTTTATTTATTTTAACTGCAGTTTTCTTGAAGCTTCTTGGCCATATTGGCTTTAAATAGAGGCCATTTGATATTTTATATCAAATCGCTAGTACTTTGAATGGCCAATCTGAAGCGCCTCTGGTGGATAGTAAGATAACTAAGAAACTACGTGAAAATCTTAATGTCGCTGGAAACTGCGTTTATTAAATCTTATGGTAGACGCAAAGGCGAAAATAATGAAATGAATAATGCTCCAGTTATCTTACTAAATATGCTTTGCTATAAGTATTTTAACTCTCAATGTATTTCATCTTAAATATCCTCTTAAACAAATGATTGTGAAAAGGGTATGGTATAATCTTGTCGTAAAAAGAGTCGTATTGTCCTTACAATAAGCTGATTTATTTAAAATCCATATGTCTATACTAATATTATAAATGTGAAAGTCTATGTGTTTGTCTGTTACGCTTTCCCGGCTAATCCGCTGAACTGATTTTGATGAAATTTGATATGAATATAGATGATGAAGTCACGGGGTCAAAGGCTACTTTAAAAAAATATGGATTTCAATGGAGAGTAAAACTTTGTTTGAAAGACATATTATATATTTTAGGCGTAAGCCGAGCCGGGGGAAACAACTAGCACCTTATGAAGAGAAAAACGTCGTCGTGTCTTAGAACTTGAGACTAAACTGGGAAAATCGACGCATTCAAATACAGTAAATTATTTGAAATATTAAACATACACAATTTTTGGTGCTTCTTTACCTTTACCACGAGATTTTATTAACGCAACGCTAGCGACCGCGTAATTTAATATGAAATCTCTTGGTTACCTTTTACTATCCGGCAGAGACATGTTTACCCTAAATTGTTAACGCAGCCGCTAGCGTCTGCGTCAATAAAATCTCATAGTTGACGTACTGATGAATTATACTATGCGTAATACGGCAACACAATTATATAATGACAGTTAATAGGTACCTAATTTTATCATTGCCAGATCTCTATGATATCAAATTAATAGGTATGTGAAAATATCATATTCGTTAACTAAAAGTACTTTTTCTTATTTATAGGTTTCCTTTGAAAATTAATAACTAAAATAAATCAAAAACAAAATATAATTAAATGTTTATTAGATTTAATGTTCTCACAGATGACAAAAATAAATGAAACTTAAGGCATCATAGAAAAAGTGTAATATTTTGGCCTACGTCACTCACTGGCTCTCTAACTACACAGCCAACGATTTCCATATAAAAATATAACTAACTTAAAAAGTACAGTAGAACGTAGAGTTTTCTCCTTTTTTGAATTCGGTTAAAAATGTAGCAAATCCGTATCTCTGTTTTGATATGAAAAAAGAGCAAACACACTTATACAATATTGAAGTAGGTATGACAGTATATAAAGTGGCGTTGTGAACTGCTGAACAATATTCTAAAAGGGTGTGAAAAGATTTCTCGATAGTCGGCAACGCGCACGTGGCACTACTGGTGTTACAGGCGTCCATAGGCTACGGTAACCGCTTTCCATCAGGTGGGCCGTACGCCTGTTTGCCTACTAAATGGTATAAAAAATATATATTAATACAGATCTCAGAACTTAATGGCATGATTAAACAGTTTAAAAATGGAGATTTCCTCGTCTTTTCCATTGACCCTGATAAAGTTTCAAATATCTTCTATTCGGATTGATTTCAATACAACGACATAATTTTTATGATGTAAAAATAAAACTAACAAAAAAAAAATTAAAAGAGAAGAAATAATGAGAAATTTTTGCAAATTGTACACACACGTAACGTCGCCCCTTGCGGTAGTGTACCAAGAGGCTGGCAGCATTGCCATATTGAATGGCAATGCTTATCCTTTGAGCGAGGTAATTACCAGCCCTCTGGTCACGGGATACCTGTATAAGCTTTTTTCAAATATTATTAATTTGTATATCTAATAATAGCCTGTTACACAACGCGTATTCAAATACGATGCGATGCATATTTTTAAAACCCAGTGGGAGTCATCAGTCACATAACTTAAATTACTTTTTCACTCTTCAAATTTGTTTGTCCCTGTTTTAACTGTTTTGATTAATTTTGGTACATATTGTTGATTTTTCTCTAAATAAAAAAATATAATTGTATTTTTATTTAATGTTCAATTTCAAATTCATGAATTTTGAATCTATCGTCATTGCATATGATATTCTGCGTAGATTAGTCCGTCATGCCACCGGGAAAAACAGCAAAGGGTATATATATATGTTTTCCACGTAGGATAAGGTGTGATGGGGTGCTCCCCTATTGTACTGTGATGATTCCCTTTCTCCCTATTTATGGAGACTAATTTGCTGTTTTGCCTTCTTCCGTGGTTGGAACGGATTTGGTTCAGTCGCATCAAGGTTGACTGAATTCTGATTCTATGAATTTGAAAATATATAAAGTCGACTATAGCATACTTACAACCAATTTCTCTCAATATAAAATAGCTTAAGCTAAAAGTTGCATTAAGCACCTGGAAATCACGAAACTTGTTTGAATAGTGAAATACGAATCTATTGATTGTAGACAAAAAGCGAGATTGTTGTGTTTTATTTTTATTTTTTATTTTTACTGTAAGAATAGATGTACACAAATAAAAACTAGGATCAGCAAAACATTGTATCAGGCATGCGAAAAAGGCGCATGGCGCATTTTGTAAGATTACGAAGACTGTTAGTTGAATGCCTAAGATAGAGACTGTACAGATATCATAAACAACTAGCTAACATTTTGTCCGCAGACTAATCAAAGAGCGGATTTCGTAAATCAATGTTAAGGATACAGTAATCAGTGTAAAGTATGATAGGTAATCATTGTGACGTTACAGAATGTTTATAAAATTATCAGGTCTTTGTTTGCAATAATAAAAAAATATAGTGCTGTAAAATAAATGTATTGTAAAAAGGTTTGAGAATCTCATTAGGGGGTTGGAAATATGTGAAATCTTACACTCAAGACAATCAATATCAATAGACACTAAATAATAATAATATACACTGAACAAGTCAAAGTCAAATAAATAATGACTGATTATATGAGAACACACCTCTTTTGCTATATAATAATTGCAGGGTTCTGGGATTTCGGCGAAACAAAAAAAAAAAAAAAAAATGATATAAATACATAAGCAAAACAAAAGACACCATTCATTTGGGTCCATTAAGTGAAAAGTGGCGGCCAGATCAAAAAAGTGTGTTATTCGGTCATGTGTTGTTTGCCTAATGATTTCTTGTTAAGGCACCAAAGCTGTATCAGCATTGTTTAATATTTTAAGTTCAAATACTATGTTTTTCCATATTTTTCTATTTTCGAATTAATGAATTAATATAAGCTGATACAGCTTTGGCAGCTGAAAATCTCTCAGAATGACCCATTTGTTTCCTGACCACCACTTATGGACGTAAGTCACAGAATTTTTAATAGTACTAGTACTACTACCTAAGTTGTATGAAGAGCAATTGATGTCGAAAAAAGTTTTGGGCCAAGTAATATATTCGCGAATTTGCTTGTGGCGGTTAAACAGATTATTTCTATTGCATAACAAAAAGTTATTTAATTTTGTGACGTACGTAATACTTTTTGTCATATTTGAATAAATATTAATTCATTAAATTAAACTATTTTAATACGGTTTTATCGCGTTTATTACTTATTTATTTACACCTGACGTTTCAAACACTTTACAGCGTTCATGGTCGCAGGCAGACTAAGTTAACATTTGTCTTTGATGTCATAAAACCGTATTAAAATAGTTTAATTTAATGAATAACAATCGCGAAAACATAAGAAATCATTAAATATTAATTATAAAAAAATATTTTGCAAGCGACGTTTTTACATACATTACATTATTTTAAACATGCCTTACAAAATGAAGCATATAAATATTATTTTTTTTGAAAAATTTAAATCTGATTAAAATTATTCAGAACCAAACTACTACTTGCAACTGAGTTTCTTTTTTATCTCTTAGGATAAAAAGAATATCAACTGCACCAAACTGCAACATGGTACACGATTGGTATAGTTACAGATATTTTATTCTGAATGTGAACCTGGATTGTTCTATTATAAATATTGTGTCAGTATAACACCCTTGTCCACTCCCTATTTAACAATTTAATAATAATAATGCAATTTTGCCCCATAAATATTTGTGGCTTATTATTTCTCTATCTTTAGCCTCGACTAATATGATGTTATGTAAGTATATTATATTTCCCTAAATGGCTGCTACGATTTTTTGCTTGTCATTTTAGTTGTTGAGTCTGTATATAGTTAATTTTAAAATGTATGTATCAACTTGTAATGTGTAGTCTCATTTGGATGGTTACGATTATTTTTTTAATGCTAAATCAAAGGTTTCCAAATGTGTACTACACATAGTCATTATGTAATGAAAAATATATAATTGTAGTAACTGTTCTGTCTTACCGGGACATAACAATAAATGAGTAATGGATGCCTTGGGGAGCAAAACTAAAATTGTATACACACAGTGAGTGATCTTCTATGTAAAATGTTAATAAGTGATGGAAATTAATAAAATCGTTGATATATTAAATCCTTTAGCTTTGTTCCTCAATTAAAACGGCCATTAAAATATTATTCTTTGTTTTATTTACATTTTCTTTTATAACCACATTATTTACTTTAAAAAGTGACTTCACAAGTACCTTTTTTGGTAAACGCGTAATTAATAAATAGGTTCATATTATTTTTAAGTTTGATGAACTGCATTTAGTCGTTAATGACTGCAAGCAAAGTCTTCAAACTCAAATATAATTTCTCCCGTATAGAGAGAAATTTTAAAATCATTAGTATGAACTCCTTTGTTTAGATTTCAAAATTCTTTCTGAGAGGAGATTTTTTAATTCAATTGCATCGATATAGGATAACAACTAGATACACAGTCACGAAGAAACGGTCCGAAGGGGACTGTAGCAGGCACTTACACAAACACATACATACTACGGTGATTGCGTCAAATGCAAACAGAATTACTTTCTCGGTAAGGAGGGATAATTCTAAAACACGACATACATGGAGCTCGCACTTACGGTAGTAAAAATTAGACTTGTCAAAGACGAAATTCACTTCGAGCGCGATTGTAATTCAATTTGTAATCCTATATCGATATTTAAATTTGATGAATATGAAACATATTTCATGTGGCAGTATTTAATTTCGCATATTTTTTTATTTTTGCGACTGATACTAACAGATATGACAGAAGTCTTTAAAATACTATTTTGTAACAGAAAGTAGGTTATGCTTTTGCAGTTTATTAAACTATTTTAAACATTTTTAAATTTATGCTAAAAGCCGATTTAGAAGTTTCTGCGACATGAATCATCTGCTTTTTTATTATTAAGAGTTCGAAATTATGCCAGAAGATGATTCGTTTTGAGTGGATCCTGCGTCGTGATAACAGTACCTAAGTATCTTATGTAAGGTCAATTTATCGGGAATTTACTATACCCGTTAAGTGCATCCGAAATAAGTAATCATGAAAAAAAATCTGCTAAAAACGGTAGACCGTTCTATATTATATCGTTTACCGATCCAGGTTTAACAGGATATCCAGGAGTACAAATTCTGAAACTCCGTTTCCGACTCAGTGGACGCGCAACATATGAACTCATCATCATCCCAGCGTGTATTCCTAGTTGCGTCGTTAGCTTACGCTTCGGAGCCTAGGGTACGCTGTAAGTCATGGTCCTAGATTTTGCGGCACTGGTTATTACAATGGATTGACTGCCGTCTGACTTCCGTAATACCATTTACAGGGAAACCAGACCAACACTGTCAGAATGACTAAGGCTGCCCAAAAGCATCTGACACAGCCTAACGACTGTTATCCATCGATAACAACCGGAATCAACGGCTTAACGTGCCTTCCGAAGCACAGAGGAGCACTAATCCAATAATGGTCGCGTCTCGTCGTTGCTTGACAAGCGCATTCGCTAAGGATACGCGGTACACGCGTCGATCGAGCTCAATAACGTGCAACATATGAATAGAATCTCCAAAAGTCCAAGTATTTCATAATTTTTGGTTCACCCTTAGGCATCAGATTTAGTAAGTCTAGCTAAGATGACTAGTGCTATAGTCGGGCCAGGTGGCGTTTAAAATTATAGAAATAGTTAGTATACTTTTTCCATTGAGAAAGGAATTTGTAGGAGAGGAGACGCCTTCAGGAGGTCAGGGAGCAGGGCCGGGTAGTGGCTTTACCGACTAGTTGGCACATCTCTAGTTAAAATACGATCATGTATTTACTGCCACCGTTTATTCAGTAAAAGTAATCGAAACAATAAAAAGAAGTGAAATTGAGTTAAATAAATGGCCTAATAACGCAATTTAATAAAATTATCTAATATATAGGCATGTAAAATGTGCAGAAACATAATACCTACCTTAGAAAGAATTCATAGGTTCTGGTATGACAGCTCCAATGGTTCTACCAATCTTGCTTAAAAACACGTGCTTGTGGCCTTGGCCCATGATGCCGCAGGTCAGCGTTTTTACGTTGTACCGACCTACTCCTGGCCACACCACCACTCGCTGGTACCCTGGGCCCTTATCGTACGAACTGTTGAACCCTTTCTTATTCTGTTTGAACACTTTGGGCTTGTCGATGTTGAGGTGCGCAGGCCCCGGCTCATCAGGCCGTTTGAGGCACATCGTTATATCCACCAGTGCGTTCCGGCCTCTGTACGGTTTACTCCTATTGGTCTTGTTCAACGTCCCGAAGTGACTCTTGTCGTATTTGTCCATGGTTCCTTTTAACGCTATTGGCCACGTAGCCGCTGACACTTTCAATGAAGTATTGAAATGATTTTTTATCGTGCCGTCTCGCCTCCCCGTGAAGAGGTCGTAGGGGCCTCGTTTCGACACCAACTTTTTGGGCTTCTGTTCTATGCTCTCTTTGTCTACAATTCTATAGCGATCTGGTGCTAAAGACCACCTTGGACACGTGTCTTTGAAACGACATGGCTCTTCTCTCTCGAAAGAAGGTCTCGTGGAGTGAGGACCATATGGAGCTTTGAATGGGACTGCACGATAATAAGTTCCTGGCCCAGGATATTTGAGTTTAGAAGGTCTCGATCGTGGGGTTCTGGCAAATCCGACGTTTTTACATGCGGCCTCGTACTTTGGCGTTTCTGGAACGGAATGCCAAGCTGGTCCAAGAAGAGATTGTTGCCATCGCCTTTGCGCTAAAATTTTCTGATTTCTGTAGCCGAGATTTTTAGCCCATTCTTCTAGTTCCTTCTTGTACCTCCAAGGGTCTTTCTCGGATTTCCTGTTTTTATTAACTTCAAATATTTTGTGTATGGGTATCGGATGGTAGAGGCAGGGGTCGCATGCTGCCGGTCTTTTCGTGTAAAGCCCACTAGGGTCCAAGTTGGGATGAACTGTGATTTTCCCGAACTTCTTTACACTTGTCCCAAACGGAGCTGGATTGCTGTAACTGGTAGACATAATTTTGATTGTTATTATTAATATTGATTTAAAAATAATACAAGAATCTAGCTGATAGTTGCGACAGTAAATATAAATTGTCAATTTTGTCAACAGTTTGAAATGTCAATTTTGACTATTATTTTAATGAGAAATTCGACTAAGGCCTATCATCATGAATCCACTCTAGCCTTATCTAGGCACTGGACAAAAACTATCTTCATAGTCAAGTGCGAGTCGGATATCTAGTCCGTAAGTTTTAACTTTATAGTTATTTATAGGTAACGAGATACCCGTGCCTCTACCATACGATTTTCTTGAAGCAGACGCTAGCGACTGCGACAACAATTTTGTATGGCGCTCTGCACAGCGCCCCTGGTGGATAGTAAGGTAACGAAGAAATTCCATATTGGCACCGCGAAGGCAAGTAAAATGCAAGATTTTTCAAAAAATCATAGCAGCCAACTACAGGAAATTCCATACCATTTTTTTTTCATAAATCTCCTGACGAAACTACTTGAACTTTGTTATTTAAGTTTGAATCGCAATTTATAATTGAAGTTGTTTGTTGGTTATTATAAGTAATTTTCCTTTATTCATTTTCAATCATTTTTTTAAATTTTACATATTTAATAATTTTTACCGTTATAAAAAACCATATTTAAAAATATACGAAAAAGGGTCACCCATCGACGGCGGAGTTAGACCCAAGCTGGCAGTGGTCAGGGCTCCAGAGTGAGGAACCTTAGTACTTCTTTTGTTATGTATATTTCTTTTAAAGTTAAGAAAATATAACATTTTTTTATTTCAGGAAAACAGAACTCAAATAGGGAATAAATTTTATTTAAAAATGAAAGACACTCTTCCACTTTTACTCAAAAAGAAGACAAGTAAGTACATTTAAATACTAGATACTTTAACACATCTGAAAGTTTGAGAAATTTTGGTAAATTAGTCATTGTAGCGTAATGAAAATAATGTCTTAGCGGGCCATGAAGATGATATTAATGAATATCCCACCAAAAACATTCTGTAAAAAAACTAGCCAAGTCTCGATGGAGCTGCTTGTTTATCTTTAAAAAGTAATGAAATCTAGACAAAGTCGTGCCAAGTCTAAGGTTCCTTACTGCGATTTCTTTATTATTATAGTTAATGTTGTGTGACTTGGCCGTTGAACATTCTTTATACGTTAGTGGGTAAAAGTCAATTTTGTTTACACGTAATGTTATATATGTTGTAACTACCTATGTTTGTTAAGCGAGAATAGCCCATACTGGTATTGGTAGTTGGACGCTAGTGTCTCATTTTAGGGCTGTTGTTGATTGTGCAACACATGCATTCAGCATTATCAATGCTGACTTCTGCTCTCTTCTTTTTGGAGCGTCAAATCGACCACCGATCTAACATAAAATAGATTAATGATTAGAATACCGTCTGTATTTTTTTATACTGTTTGTTTCAGGCTTGCCTATACATAAGTATTATTGAAATACGCAGCTTTATCAAGCCTACAATTGACTGGTTATTGAATCAACGTTTTCCAAGTGGCAATTTTCCATCGTCAATCGGTAGCGGTTCTGGCGATAGATTGGTGCAATGGTGTCATGGAGCACCTGGTTTTGTACCCTTGTGCACCCTTCAACGGCCAAGTCACACAACATTACCTAAAATAATAAAGAAATCGCAGTAAGGAACCTTAGACATGGCACGACTTTGTCTAGATTTCATTACTTTTTAAAGATAAACAAGCAGCTCCATCGAGACTTGGCTAGTTTTTTACAGAATGTTTTTGGTGGGATTTCACCTCTTTTTGTAGAAACGTGGGCATATTGATTTATTTCATTAGATTTTCTTATTTGACACAGTTTTTTTCTTTTTAGGAGTAGTTTTTTATTATTACAAATCTTTTTTTTCTTTTTTTCCGGCACAGTAGCAACAGTTTTTCGTATTGCCCATTCACGTTCATTATTTATTCTTTTAGACGGTTTAGACGGTTTAATTTCTGAATGATCGGCGTGGTATTTACGCCTAAGTCGGTTGTATTCGGTGATCGCTGAAGCTTGAGCTTTTATACCTACTCTTGAAGTCAACATTTATGAGGTGCACCCCATGAAGATTGGTTACTCGTGAAAGCGCCACGTAGGCTTGGCCACAAGAGAATATGGAGGTGCCAATGTCCATGAGGGCATTTTTTAGACTTAGACCTTGGCTCTTGTGAATTGTTAGGGCATACGCCGCACAGATTGGGAATTGTTCTCTGTACACGAATTCCCGGGGTATGATCTCAAATTTTGACTTAATAGGCAATAATTCGTGAATCAAATTATTAGCGAATTTTACTACCAATTGTTTAGGCTTTGTTTGGTCTTCCGGGTCCCACCTCACTTTTTGTACAACGTCTATCGACCCATTCACTAAACCTAAACTAACATCAATGTTTCTCCTAAGCATTACTGTTGGTGCCTGAACTATAGTGAGTTGAGTTAAATAACAGAAATGTTAGGATAATAAAAGAATGTATTTGTAGCCAAAATTGTTACGAACTGAAATGATAATGAAAATTGTTATGAGCGCTACCGTTTGGCGTCGCGGCGATTTGTGCACTGATTTCTGGGTCAAGCGCATTGACATACGATGCGTTTAACGTGACTGTTTGGTGTTAGACCGAACATCTTGCCGGGGGCGAGAGATGAGGTGCGAGATGAATATGAGATGAGTGCTGTGATAGTATGATACAAGGTGAAAACAGTGTTTCCTTAAGGTCCATAATTAAAAATGATTATTTCATATTTGATTTTCACCGATAGAAAGTTTTTGTAAAAATACGGGGGTTGAAAGTCTGTCTTTAGGTCGCGAATCATTCATTTGCACTCGCGCACTACACTCATTCACTGACACTGACACTGCTGAGTCAGCTAGCTGGGAGGCGGCGCGGCCACGGCGCACGGCCGGGCGCGGCGCTGTTGTGGCGGGCGGCGGAAGCGCAGCCACGTCCGAAGATCTCCTATGGCGAATTCGTTGGCACACGACGATTATTACTACAATAGCGAATACGCCTAGTATGCTATAAATTAAGGCGTAGTGATGAACGTCATGTACACTTATGTTGTCTGTTATGGGTTCTTGTTTCTTCATGTACTGAATTCTCTCGTCGATGCTGTCCAATAATTGTTTGTTAACCAAGGGTTGATTGTCTTCCGTTATAGTTTCTACAGTAATGTTAATTATGTGGTTGATAGGAGCGAAGTAAGATGTTTCGAAAGAATCTTCTAAAGTTATTCTTTTCTCCAGATGTTTATGAGAATAGATCGTAAAGTTTTCTGTTTTTACTTCACAATCATTATCGATGTTTATTATATTCGCTCCAGTCAGCTGATGAGCGGTAACTCGATCCTTGCATAGCGACCGCACTTGACACTTGTTGCAACAATAGAAGAAATGATTATTTAATTTCGATAAACTTATCCACTTGTTCTGGCACGCGACGATGTTTGTTTTGCAGAGATCCCGTTGAACTTCGTTTCGGATGCAGAGATCGTTATCTGATTTCATCTTGTAAATAGGAGTTTTTAATTGGCAGAGATAGGTTTCATCACGTGAGAGGCAGTGGTATAAATCAGTCTGAGTTACAGGTAGGTAGGAGTCCTTGTGAAGATTAATCGCTATGTGTTCTTCCACGGGGCTTACTGTGACTATATTGTTCCCTACTTGATGAGGTATTGCGAAGTTGTGGTATATATCGAAGTTATCTCGACTAACGAGTGGTATCTTTATCTCAAATATCAGAAAACTTGAGGTCATTTTGGCTTTAACTGTAAGCAAAGGGTAAATGTTCCGCATGTTGGTTTGAATGTTATCAATAGGTATGGTGAGATCTTTCGGTAGCTGTCCAGAAATGATACCAAGTTCATTTAGGAGTTGTTCAGGGTTCATGATATGCATATTCATTTTTCCTTGGTGAATGCTGGTGATGGTGTCCAATAAAATATCTTGGACGCCTTTCAGGTGATTCAGAATGTTTGTCGTTACTATGGCGGAAAGTGTAAATTCAGTTTTTAATATTTCTATGTTGACTTGATTTCTCAAAACGGAAGAAATTGATTCTAAGCTTAGGAGGTGTTGATGTACGACTTTATGTTGCCTTTGAATAGATTCTTCTGTACGTTTTAAAAGATTATTTTCTGCTTCAACGATCGATGTTTGATTCTTCCATAAGAGGGCCAGATGTTTAACGTTATCGCGAACTAGAGTGATGTCCCTTTCGTATTGTTCCGCGAAGTGTGTGAAGGCGTCTAATACTCCGAACAGGCTATTCGCAAGGTATCCGATACCGTTGATAAGACCGCGGCGGCGGCTCCGGACACGGGCGCTTATCTGATGATTTAGCAGAACTTTGTTGTTACGATCCAGTTCGTTGTAGTTGTGACGTAATTGTAATAGGATAAGCTCACATTGGAACACCTGTTTTAATGTATGACACATGTTTTCTAAATGTTCGTAGTATTTTAAGTATGTTGTTGTACTTTCCCAATATGGGTCAATGTCGTAATAGGCGATCATCTTCCATTGGTCTCTAATGATTTGTATGTTGGCCACCTTATCGAAGTAGAGATTCTGATTTTCGTGTAATTTGGTAATGTTAAGGGCTTGTGAAGATGTCATGAACATAGCGAAGTAAACTAACATTAATGCTAATGTTGGTAGACTGTGTTTTGTTTTCCTTTGAAGTTTTTGTTCAGTTTGTTCCGGTGAATTCGTGTTCTTATTCGCTTCTTCTTCCAAAGGTAAGACAGATAGCTTCACGACCGGTCTTTTGATTATGCCGTTTTTTGTTTTCAGGGACACCACCCTCACGTAGCCGTCGCTTCCGGGATGGACGTCCAGCACCCGGCCCATGGCCCACTTTCCGGGCGGGAGATTGTCTTCGTGTATAACTACGATGTTTCCAATTTCAATGTTAGATTTGGGTGTTTTCCATTTTTGACGTGTTGTTAATTGACTTAGATATTCCGCCTTCCATTTCTTCCAAAAATCTTGAGTTGTTTTTTGTATCAAGTTCCACCGCGTACGCGCGTCTTCTTTTGTTTGTATGACAGCGAGTCCTGGGTCTCCAGTAAGAAAGTCTAAATCTTCTATGTTTTCAGTTAAGGCACATAACGGCCGGGAGTTGAGGCACGCTTCTACTTGGGCAAGTATGGTAGCGTACTCCTCGAATGTTAACTTTTGTTCACCAATTACTCTTCTCAAATGATGTTTTAGGCTTCTGACGGCTCTTTCCCACAGTCCATTTGCATGAGGATTCAAGGGGCAGCTGAAGTGGAATTCAATGTTCATGTTGGAGAGTTAAGTAAGAAGATCATTGGTAAAACATGCTTGAATTTGTTGGAGCTGTTCTTGAATAATTCTGTTGGCTCCTACGAAGTTAGTGCCGTTATCGCTATAAATGTGCCGGGGGCAACCACGCCTTGCTGCCATTCTTCGGAGAGCTGCTATGAATGCTGAGCTGGATAAATCAGTCACTAATTCCAAATGTACGGCCTTCGTGACCATACAAACGAAGATTGCGATATATCCTTTGTATGATCTAGCTGTTCTTCCTCTGTTGGCTTTTATTTCTACATAACCGGTGTAGTCGACTCCAGTATGATGAAATGCCTTTGATGGGTTGATACGAGCTGCTGGCAGTCCTCCCATTAACTGGTGTTGTTTTGTTCCATCTATTTTGCAACATGTGATACACTTTCTCAACTCCTTCTTTACTGTATTGTTTCCTCCTGTAATCCAGTATTCTTGTCTTAATGTTGCCAGTGTGAGACGAGGACCGCCATGGAAGGACAACTCGTGAGCTTGTTTGATAAGAAGAGCGGCTAAGCGTGAGTCGCTCGGGATGATCTTAGGGTGTTTCATCTCCATGCTAATATTTGCGTGAGCAAGTCGACCTCCTACTTGTAAGATGCCGTCTTGATCAATAAAAGGGTTGAAGTTTAGTAATTTACTGTTAGATTTTAGCATTTTATGTTTGCGTAAATATTCCATATCCGCTTCAAATTCCATTTCTTGTACATATTTCACAATTGTCAATTTAGCTTTATTTAATTCTTGTAAAGTAATATAGTTAGGTAACTGTTTGCGCTGACGATTCACAAATCGCTGTATCCATGCGATAATGTTAATGATTTTTGTTATAGAATTATATTTATGTAGCAATGTATATATAAAGTTTTCTTTGTGATCAATTTGAATGCTATTTGTTTGATTTTGATATTTAGGCTTAATTTCCAAATCCGTATGGTATTTTTGTTGTTCTATATGTTCTATATGGCCTTCCGAAATACATAAGGCCCCTTTCCACCATAAAGAGTGTTGCTTAAGCTGAGAAACGTATAAACCTCTGCTTGCTTGGTCAGCTGGGTTATCGTTGGACTTAACATAACGCCAGCTGTTTGCTGGTATAATGTTGCGGATTTTTTCTACTCGATTAGCAACAAAGGGTTTCCATCGGTTCGGCTCGCCTTGGACCCAACCCAATACGACCATTGAATCAGTCCAACCGAAGACTTGGATTTGATAATTTGATAATGCTTGTTTTATTTTTTCTATTAGCTTAGCAAGTAGAAGGGCACCGCAAAGCTCGAGTTTCGGTAGGGATAAAGCTTTTTTATAAGGCACGAGTTTGCTTTTTGCTGCTAGGAGAACGGTAGTGTTTTTCCCTTTCACCTGAGCATATACTACGCAGGCGTAGGCTGATTCGGATGCGTCGCAGAATCCTTGTAGAATGATGACGTCACCTGCTGTACAGGATATCCACCTAGGTATTTTCAGATCATTTATGAGATGAATGTCTGCTCTTATTTTAGACCATTCCTTGAAAATGTCGTCCGGTACGGGGTCATCCCATCGAAGATTTAGTCCCCATAATTTTTGGAACAGAAGTTTTAATTTAGTTGAGAATGGATTTAGCCACCCCTGGGGATCGAATTGTTTTGATATTTCTGATAGTAAGCTGCGTTTGGTTGGTCTAATATTTTGTGTTGATATTTTACATTGGAAGGTAAATTCGTCGGTTTTTGAATTCCATGCCAATCCTAGTGTTTTCGTAGTGTGTTCAGTTTTGAATTTGTATAATTCTTGTTTTGTGTTAGAGTCCGTTTGAATGTGTGGAAGTAGCTGTTCTTCATTAGAAGACCATTTCCTTAAATTCATCCCGGCGGACTCAAGTAGATGACAAAGATCTGCAATTAATGTTTTTCCTTGTTCAATAGAGTCTGCTCCATGTAGTAAATCATCCATGTAAAATGAAGACTCTATTACTTTAGATGCTTCTGGAAAACGTTTGCGTTCACCTGCGGCTAGCTTTCTTAGTGTCATCATAGATAAGAAGGGGGCGCAGTTTGTTCCGTATGAAACTGTTGTTAGTTTGTATGTTTGAAGGGGTTGTTGGGACGATTCTCGCCAAATTATTTTTTGGAGGTTTTGATCTTGTTCGTTTACGAGAATCTGTCTGAAAAATATTTCCAAGTCGGAGCAAAACGCGAATTGATATTGTCTCCATTTTATTAGTAGTGTTTGCAGGTCTTGTTGGAGATTAGGTCCGGTGTACATTAAATCATTCAGGCTGTAACCGGAAGATGTTTTCGCTGACGCATTAAAGACGACGCGATAAGAAGATGTTGAAGACTGACTGCGATACACTCCATGATGGGGTATATAGCATTCTAATGTTGAATTGTTGTTGTTTTTGTTATCTAAAGTCATGTGATTTAATGTTTGATACTCCTGCATAAACTCCTTGTAATGTTTTGATAGTTGTTCTTGTTTTTGGAACTTCCTTTCCAAATTATAAAATTGTGCAATAGCCATTTGTTTTGATGACCCTAGCTTTTGTTCGATGTCTTCTTTAAGGGGTAAGCGTACCTCGTAACGTCCGTCCGCTTTCCTGATAGTTGTTTCGTTATAGAATTCTATGCATTTTTGTTCTTCTTGTGTTAAATTTGTTTCTTCTATAATTTCTTCTAAATCCCAAAATTTCTTTATGTCGTCCATATTGTTTATGACTACGTTGCAATGATATGTTTTTGCGTTTCCACACAGCAACCACCCTAACTGGGTTTGTTGTGCAATAGGTTGAGTTGAATATTCGCCCCTGATTAATCCATCCAATATAATCATAGAGTAAATGTTAGCGCCAAATAGTAAATCGACAGGACGGCTCTTGTAAAATTCCGGGTCAGCTAAATTGATGTTAGATATGTAATTCCATGATGGTTTTTCAAATGTTTCGTTTGGCAGGTTTTTTATTAAATTGTTCATGACAAAAACTTCTGTATAAAATTGAAAATCGTTATATAATGACCTACATTCAATGATTGCCTTCCCTTTACACGAGTTTTCGTTTTGTCCTATGCCGAAAACAGTTCCTTTGCATGGTGTTATCTTGAGGCCTTGTGGCGACACCATCGCACAGTAAATAACTACAACTCCTACGCAACAGATGGCGCTAAAGAGAAAGAACAGAAATTCCCATACAAGAAGCCTAATTAGAATGGAGGACTGAAACGCGATATCAGAGTTTCTGATAATTGGAGCATATATACAACCTCCGACAGAACATCGTCGGAGCCGCGGTTCCCCAGGCATAACACCTCGCCTGGCGGGAAGTAATTCCCTTTGCGGCGGTCGAGCATAACACCATCGCTCCCGTCGTGCTCCAAAGCCTAATTCCTGAGCCATTTTGAATGAGATCAGCGAAATTTGCGAGCCAGCGTCCACCAAGCTCCGGTAATTGACATATTGATCGTTATTTGATTTGACCTTAACCAATGCAGTTGCTAATAATGTTTCCGAGAACTCATCCTGAGAAGCATGTGAATTAGTTGTTAAGTTTTCATTTTGTTTTCTGTAGTTTGATGAACTCGGTGAGATTGAGGTCGGCGCATCGGCGAACGCCTCGTGTAAAATCGTACTATGCTGAATCGGGCATTTTCGACATGTTTTCGTAGAAGTACATGGATTTCCATTGTGGCTAAATAGGCAGTTTACGCAAAGTTTTAATTTATTGACTGTTTTTAATTTTTGGGTATTTGCCATATCTAAAAAGTTTTTGCAGTTATAGATTCCATGATTTTGAGAACAAAGAGGGCATTTGTAGTTAGATGAAACATGATATGATTTAGTAAATTGTTTGATTGGTTGTTTCGATTGAAAATTATTTTTTGTTTGATTAGTTTGATAAGTTTTGGGAAAATCTTTTTGTTGATAGTTGTTAGGTTTTTGTAAAGATGTTTCAGGTTTACGGCGCGATGATTCCATTGCTGTAAATCTTGCCTCGAGGAAGTTTAAAAAATCTTGCAAATTAGGAAGGTCTCGGGGATTCTTCAAAGATTCAATATAATCACCGTGTGTTTCCGTATCCAGCTTCTGAGATAATAGATGTATTAATAATGGATCCCATGTTGAAATTTCGACTTCAAGATTCTTGATAGCATTGAGTGATTCGATGGTAACATCGTGAAGTTTTTTAATTTGTCCCATTGAAGGTTGCTGCATGCTAGGAAGACCGAGAAGAGTGTTCATGTGACAAGTGAATATAAGTTTCTTGTTATTGTACCGGTTGTTCAAAATGTCCCAACAAGTAGCGTAGTTTTCAGAGCTTATTGGCAAATGTTGTATAAGCCTTTCGGCTTCTCCACGGACTTTACTTCTTAAAAATTGCATCTTCTGGGCTCTAGAAATAGAATTGTTGTTGTGGATAGCCTCACTGAATAAATCTTTGAACGGTACCCATTGATTAAAATTTCCATTAAATATGGGTATTTCTAGCTGTGGGGTTGTTTTTTCACGATGTGCCACTGACCACATTTTTGAGTTAATTTCTCTTTTTAATCTGTTGTATTGTCTTTCATGAAAGTTCAGTTTCTTCAACGAAATCAAATTAGGATTTCGTAATCTGTTATTTCCTCGCCAGCTTCATTAATAATTTCCCAATGCTGTTTATCGACCACTGACCAGCGAGACTGCAATGTTTTTAAGGAATCCTCGAATTCCCATTTTTCAGACATAGCCTCTATGTCGATATTTTCCATAGTCCTCTTGAAGGCTTTGAAGTTTGTTTCCTGTTTATGAAGCATATTATCGATCTCAGTAGATTTGTTTATTAGTTGACGACTTGTTTTGAGTTTTTCTTTAGACTGATCTAATGTTTTCCGAGGTTCCACTATCGGTGTAGTTTCCTTGCTAGTACCAGCTAATTCCTCTTTCTCCTTTTCAGTCGAAAGAGACAATTGTTCAAGATGTTGTTCGATGTAATCCCTTGCTTCAGTGTAAAATGTTTCTGCTCGTTTGTAGTAATTGCTTGTAAAATAGGGATATGATGACGGATTGGAAATACCGCTTATTTTAGAATGATTGTTTTGGAATTCTTTCCAATAAAGATCCAGAGTTTCTAACCGCCGAGTAGTGCTAGCTGATGATTTGCGTGCAGTCGGTTCCTTTCTAAAGTTAATAAGGACCTTCTTCATCGCGGAAAGGGTTTCATATTGAAGTTCAAGAATGTTGTCAATGTTTTCCATGTTGAAAAAAGGTAGTAAGTAAGAAAATAGAAGTACAGTGATATGGATAGATCTTACTTGATAGAAGTTGACGGCGGCGGTGATTACTCAACGGGCTGCTGAGTAACCGATGTTGAACTGTAGATGTTGACGAGATAGTCTCTCACCAGATGTTACTCACTAAGTCCACACACACAATGTTCACAATTTATTGTTCACTGGTTGTTAACCTCAAACCACGAATCTATTACTACGCGAACGAGGTGTAGCTCGAAGGACCATATGTTGGTGCCTGAACTATAGTGAGTTGAGTTAAATAATAGAAATGTTAGGATAATAAAAGAATGTATTTGTAGCCAAAATTGTTACGAACTGAAATGATAATGAAAATTGTTATGAGCGCTACCGTTTGGCGTCGCGGCGATTTGTGCACTGATTTCTGGGTCAAGCGCATTGACATACGATGCGTTTAACGTGACTGTTTGGTGTTAGACCGAACAATTACTTTAGCTCCCTCTTTAATGATTATAGTTTCTTTCAGTCCAGCAGTCATCGACGCATCATCTTCATATTTTTGTAAACACGCCCGGGCTTTCATTATCATACATTTTGAACAATCCAAGGAATCTTTAGCAACTTACTTTATCTCGGGGTGCGGACTCGCTTTTAACATAGCATTATTTAACTGGATACACATATTTCTAGTCGGTAGTTAACAAACAGTATCTTAAACATTGTGCTATTTCCATTAACCTTCCTTCATTGGAATGCGAGAGCAGAGGTATAAATCGGTTAGACAGTATATCTCTGTCTAATGGCGTTGTCACTCCTACTCTATAGGCTATAGGCTAGATTAATTTAGAAGATGTGTCCCACTACGCTGGATTTTTGCAATGACAGTTGATTTTTTTATGTACCATTAGTAGAAGGGGGCATTACCATATCTCTAATACAGCTGAGACCAGCTGAGGGTTCTTCATCAGATACTTCAGACCTTTGATTTTTGACATCAAATGAAGCGGCCCACCAAGTTGAATATTTTTTGTAAAGGCGGTATGTCGATCTCTAATAGTTTGGTTGGGCTCTTGTGTTTATAATCAAGGTCACCAGGTACTCCAGATCTTCGATTATCCTAGTTTTTATAGTTTTCCCTTTATGTGGCCATTAAACCCTAACTCTGTACCAAATTTCAGCTCTCTGAGTTTATGAGAAGTACTAGTTCTATTCTGGTGATCATGAGTGAGTGAGTGTCATAAATGCGAAAATTTGTTCTGTAATTGAATTGAAATAATTGAAATAACATGTAATTTTAATTATAGTAGTACTATTCATAGAATTAGTAATTAAATTACAAGAGATACTCCTGTATCTACCATTGATGAGTGTAATTATAATTAATTACACTTACACTCAACACTGGTAGGTACCTATAGGACCATAATAAGACAAACCTATCACAAACCAAGAGATAAAATGTATTTTAATTATGATGGTTTATTTTCTTGTAATGTTAAATATCAAAACGAAAAAATGATTTATTTAAATGTGTGTCAAACATCTAAAAATTAGGTTAGTACCTAATTATGTAATCCAATCTATATTTAAGTTTAACACTCCAAGGTAACGTTCGGTTAGGTAACGTAAAAGTTTTAATGTTTGTCCGAGTAAATCAAAATACTTACCATAAAATATGGGTCATGAAACCTAAAATA
Source organism: Euzophera pinguis (assembly GCA_947363495.1). Taxonomy (NCBI): domain Eukaryota; kingdom Metazoa; phylum Arthropoda; class Insecta; order Lepidoptera; family Pyralidae; genus Euzophera; species Euzophera pinguis. The sequence goes on from OX376154.1 coordinate 4,534,887, forward strand.
AACTTTAATTTTTTTTTAAAGCTAAATCATAAATTATATCTTGTGAATTTAAATTGTATCAAAAAAGACATTTCTGTGTGTCTTGGTGACGTTTTCTTATAAATCAAAGCGTCTACAAGTTAGATTGTACAAGTTTGCATAAAGTTTGTGTCCACTAAAATGTCGAGCGCGGTCGGCGTAGCAAGCCGGCCACGGGCGCTACGCCGCCTACGACTATCGGAATTCGATTACCGCCTAGTCCGGCTCGGCACCAACCTGATACGGCAGTTCCTGTAATTTAGAGAAAAGTGTTATGAAGGGGAAGCAGTGCCGGCAGTTCTCTGCATTAGTAAATACCGCGTCTTGGGCGGTGTACATCGAAAATCGATGGGGGGAGGGAAGTCTAGTCGCGCTTGCGTCCCGCGCGTGCCGCCCGCGTGTCGCCGTCGGACTGTCGACTACGCCGCACGCTCGCGACCTGTGGCGCGCACAGCACGACTTGTTGCAAGGGCCACCTGTTAACTCATGGAGGCGCCGTGAACCTCAGGTAAGTCCCACCGCACTCCTCTCAAACACCAGCTCTAGCGAATTCCGCCATATTTTTTTCCTACTCACAATTCGAAATTTGAATTTGAATCGCGCGGGTTCGCGAGTGACCTTGTTTTTTGTGTGTTTAGTAACGCGTGCGTACCAGTTGTCGCCTCGTGCTTTCGAGGGTTGAAATTACGGCGGCGGCTTAAGCAATTATTAATTCAGTATAATGTTTATAATGTGGACGCGCTGCGACAATAACTTCCTTTCTTTGCGGATATCACTGGAATTCCGTTAACTAGATTGCAACATTTTTTTGCTTCTTTCTTCATGATGAATAAAATAGAGAAATTTGTAAATGCCGTGATGTCATTTTTGCACTATTATGGCACCAACGCGTAGCTTGGTTACGTTTTATTCGCCTGGAATTATACGATCATATTTTTCGGTGACTAGTAGGGGGCAGTAAATCAATTTTACTTATTTTGCTATTCTAAGCGTATTTTTTACTTCTGTATCTACACGTACGTAATCTTAACACGTACTGGTATATTGGCTATACATTCCATGAGCAGGGGTTTGTTCTACAGATACTACATTTTAGTCCACTCTACAACATTCCTATATAATAAACAAAACTCGTAACCATTCTCAACCTTAAGTGTGTACCTTAGGTTGATGATGGTTCCCAACTACGTTTATTTTTGAGTTTTCCTGGTCGCGTCCCCAAAACGTATCTATATATCAGAGTATCTCCATACAATTATGACATCCTACTGAATTAACAATTTAAGAAGAACTTTTATCTATTTTTAACCCCTACTATTACGAAAAATTTATTAAGAAATTAACTATTTAACACCTGTAATGGTGAACTGTGAACATGATTACTAAAACTACTTAAATTAAAGACTACACGGGTACCCAATACAAAATAAAACTTAATTTAGAACTCATAAATTGTTAATCTCTCAAAACCAAATAAATGTTCATTTCTCAATGCTCAAAACAGCCATTAACTAAAATCTGCCAATGACATAACGTTGTAGTATTATAACTTTTGAAGTGAATATCACATGAACACCTTTCTCTAATTCACCTGTTTAGAGTCGGTCGCTGTGGTTAATTTGTACCTAAATTAATGCTTCAACATGAAATTCCGCCATCAAAATTGAAATAATATCTCGGAATTTTTTAAAGTTTAATTTATCATTCAAACGAGGAATATTAGTTTACATTGCCGCCACTGTTTAGCATCATATTGTCTAATATCTAACTAGTTGTGGTAACGTACTGGGCACAAAGGATACATGACACGATGAAAAAGAAGAATTATGGCTAGTTGTGCCCACGAATTCGTCCGCGTGTTCCATCAACATGCGTCAGAGGCGGTTCCGCACAACTCTGACACCAGGGTGTACATGGTGCATTGACAATGTAACTTACACGAAATGATGTTGATGATCATATGCTTTCCTTGCTGTAGAATGCTACCGAAATCCTGTGTTAGTACTTTTTAACACTTTCGCTGACAGTAACGCCTCTCGACGTAGATAACAATTGAGTGCCATTGTTATTTCCTTTACAGTCAGCGAAAGTGTTAATTATTCTCCGTCATTGCAGAGTTCCACGCAAAATAATTGATACAACTACATACATATTAATTTTGAAAGGTTCAGGAATTCTTTAAAGCAAAATATTACGACGTAACAGGGTTTCTGTTTCGCATTGAAGAAAAAAACATTTATTATTATTTATTTATTACTAGCTTTTTTCCGCAGCTCCGCCTGCGTCATAAAGTAGTCTATATTTTACCCAGGGTCTTCAACTATATTCATACAAAATTTCACCAAAATCCGTTCAGCGGATTGGCCGTGAAAGCGTAATAGACAGACAGACTTTCGCATTTATAATATTAGTATGGATTTGAACGCCTATCGCATTGATATGATTTCTGTTTTTCCTAAAGGTTGACTAGTAGAGAATGCTTTAGCATTAAGTTTACCCATTGTACCAGTTTAGGTTTCAAGTTTCAAATAAATAAATTATGTTCGTGATTTCTTAAAAAAAAAGTGATTTAAGTATATCAAAACTTTCCTCCTACCTCTTTAAATCATTTTCGTCCTATGGATTCGCATAATATGGATGCTAATCCACACCTGCTACCCAACTGGTGTTCGTCATGTATACTTAGACCCTCGGATCATGATCCTTTAGGTCTGGATCCCCCTGTAAAAAGGTTCCGGATGACAGACGGAAGTTACTCCATACTCCATTTTAAATTGTATTGTCAAATTCATGATTAGAAGTATTTTATTATCTTTTTTTGAGCTTCTCCTAATTTACCTACTTTTGGAGTTTTGAACGTTGCGTACCCAAAGGGTAACAATATGGTTGTGTATTTAATTCAATTACATAAAAGTATACATATTTATTTAGAATAAAAGACTTTATTGCACCATAGATAATTACATACAAAGATATGATTTAAGATCTAATGTTACATGTTTAAATTCGTATTTAAAAAAAATTTCGGCCCTGGATGGCAATGGAATTATTTTTAATCGATAGTGGCAGGATCGTAGTAAGCCGAGAAAAAGCCATAGACACATAGAGTTACTCAGTGTTGTGTAACTAAAAAATGATGCAAGCGAAAACAGTTAGGGCTGATCGAGCCCGGAAGCACAGTAGCTCAGAAAATGTTGGGCTCGATCGAGCCCGTAAGCAGGTCAGGGGTTAATAATTTATATTATAATTATTAACATTACAATCAAAAATAAGATTTATTTACACTGTAATATGTATGTTCATATATTTTTAAGTCATAAGTGTTATTTATTCTTCTTCTTCTTCAGCCTACTTAGATTTGGCTGTACTGGTTTTTACAGTGGAGCGACTGCCGTCAAACCATCGAAGCACTTTTACAAGAAAACCAGACCAACAGAAACATTACCTACTAGAGATGTGTTAGTGGCTAACACATCTCGAAAATTCTGAAAAATCTGGCACAAATATGTACAGGGTCGATTGACCATGTAACGCAATCGAAATGCATAAAAGAAGTCTGAATCTCGTTTTGATAACTTCGGTTACCCAAAATCCTTCTTCTATTCTTCGTTGTGACGACAACTGTAAGTTTAAACATTTTACGCCTTATATATCAAATATTTAAATATGAACCAAATTATGAAAAGCATATAAATTTTTATACGTCTACCGATGTGGCAGGCGAATAGACCCATAAAGATCGATCTTTGAGGTGAATTAAAAGTGATTATTTTCAAAATTTATTGGCTGATCCTAAAAAAAATGTTGCCAAATGTCAATTTGACCAAGTGAATAAAATGCGAAATTACTAAATGTTCATTTGGGAAATGAAACTTTTACAATAAGTTTTTTTGGAAGTGAAATTTGACGAAAAATATATTGCCAAACTGTACACCGGGCCAGCGTAAGTACTTAAATTGCAAAGTTAATAGCACTAAGTATTGCCACAGCATATTATAAATGCTAGAGTACTTAATTAACTATCAGTCTTCAAAGGAAATAATTTATAAACTCTTCCTTTCAAGTTCTGAAGCGAATTTTGAAATCATTAATTGATAAAGTACATACTCGTAGTAGATGCAACGCTCTGAAATTCTGTACAGTCAACGATAGACCTTGGGTACTAACATTTTCGATTGGGTTTGATTGAATGCGACCCTATGCTCGTGAATCCGATTGAGGCACTGTAGTGGAGTCTATCAGTCAGTGTCGCCTTCTATGACTAATTCTTTAAACTCAAAAAGATCTCTAAGCACTGAAATTAGTAAAAATTAAACAATTCATTTTAAACTCGGACACAGAATTATTGATAATACCTACTACCGACACGGTCACAACAAAATGTAATGTTAATCAAAAAGTTACGCCTATTTTTAACTAAAATATGTTTGTCTCGTTCTCTCAAGTGAAATATAGGTAAGACGGAAAAGCACTTGCCAAATAATTTTGCTTCCGCCACCAGTTAGTTCATGCAAACTAATGGTGGCGGGCATGTTGGGACTAACAGTAGTGGGTGGGTACCGGCCGGCAATAATTTGACAAGTGCTTGTAACTTTAACTTCCGCAAAGTAACGCCTGAATCAATTAAATATTTAAAAAAAACCTCTTTTACGAGATCTGTAATATCTCTCTTGCTCTGCTCCTGTACTCGGACTGACATGGTGACGTTACTGATATGATGGTAAATGCGGCACCGCTGGATAGATTGAAGCACCGCCCACGTTTCGATCTAATCGAAGGCTTTCTTATAAATGCCATAATGGCGACCAATCCACTACAGGACGCGTTTCGCCGTCGCTTAAAACGCGCAATCGCTATAGATACGCACGCCGCGCTCGGCTATCGAGCTTCTCAACAACACTACATTATTGTTAGAATCAAAACTCAATATGTACTGATGAGTATACATTTTGTGTTAAAAACGAAAATTATTGCAATGTTTAAAAAAACCTTCCCTCAGTTCGCCAACGAAAGGAGATTGTATAAAAATACTGCATATTTTACGATGTTTTAAAAGGTATTAACATCTCAATGGTATTAACTATGAGTTGAGTGTAAATATTCGTTCCCATGACTGTAATATAATTTACAGATACAATTAAGTATACATTTGTGTACCAAACACAAAATTTATTGCACTTTGTGTATGTTAAATTTATGCCACTAGCATATTTGATCATTCTTCGTGTTTTCAAAATAGTATTCTTGCTTGAAGTACTATATACTCGAGATAGATATAGATAAACCCCGCTTATTTATAAAATATAACTAAAGTTTTAACTAAAATATGTTTAGTCCCTGTCTGTCTTAGGTAACTATATTTGACGTGAAAGGACTAGTCGAAATATATTTTAGTTAACTTGGACTTATCGAACATTCTTTAATTTTTATAAATAAGGGGGGAAAAATACCAATGACTAATAATTCTTCCAGCGTGACTATTAGAAATGTTGGTTTGGGATGTATTGGTCGCTTGCTGTAGCAAATAATAGTATCATCATTCGTAACTACACGGTCAATCACGCTTAAGTGTAACTCTGACCAGTTTTAAGTCGCAAGTAAATTCCACTTTCTTTCCTCACCGTAGCTTTCTTCTTTTTCAGTACATCTTGTTTCAGTCTCCACTTCTCGTGTATTTTTATAGTTTAGTTTATATATATATATATATATATATATATATATATATATATATAATATTATTATTTATTTATTGTTTATTTATATATTAGTATTTATTTTAAGTAGTTTATGTATCGTGTACTTCTGTTATTCTGCCTAGCGTTGTTCTGTTCTTTATGCACCATATCCGTATCTCTCCTTTCTTTTATATTTCAAACTACCCTAAGGTTGCCTGGAAGAGATTGTTTGAGCGATAAGGCCGCCTTTTGTACATACTGTGGTCATATTTTTAGTAATATACTTAATTTTTATTTTACTGTGTGCAAAGAAGTGTAAAATAAATAAGTGGTCAAATTTTCGCACTTTTAATATTAGTACCTATATGGATTGAGAGTTTCATGTTAGTACTTAATACGCTGTGAAGTGTGCCGCGCGAACGAAAAACGTCGAGTTTAGGTATTTACGAGCAGAGCGGCGCGGCAGTGCCGCTAGGCGGCGCCGCCGTCGCCGCACCCTACCTGAAACATTTTATCTAAAACAATCGTACAGAGTAGGCTCAACACAGAGTAATACATATCTACTAAATATTCAGTCGCTATTTGTGAAAAGTTTTGTTCAAAAGTAATAATTTCTAGAATCTAAACGATCATCATTCACAATGATTGATATCTGGAAAAGAGTAAGTAAAATACGAAATCAGAAATGAAAAACATCAATAATAATAATAAAAGTTTTAATTGTTAGATTTACGATGTTTGGGTATCGTTATACTATCGTTATTTGTTATTTTTCGTTTATTTTTGACCTGTTCTTTTTTTTCGATCGCTTGCAATATATAATCAGGCTCCTTAATTTCCATTTTTCTGTCCAGTCTCGAATCTATAATTTCGGGTAATAAACAATTAAAATAAAACTTTTCTAACTTTTCTTTCATATTTTTTTTCCAGAATTCGTCATCTCTCAATATCTTTTCAACTTTAATGTCTTTACTAGTCCAAACTGCGAAAAAGCAAACGTTTTTCTTAGTCACATGGAGTTGGCCCTGAGCCTGGTAGAACCAGTCATGATTTTTATTTAGAACAAATTTTCCTCTTTCCAAAAAAATATTTTCTTTTTTCTTATACCTTCTTCTACGCTCATTTCTTTTGCTGAGTAGGGACATTTCACCTCAATAATCACATCATCTTTGTACAAGCCATCAGGGCTTGCAGCTAGAAACGGTAATTCTGGATCGACAAATAAGCCGCATTTGACAATATTACAATCAAATCCTTCTTGTTCTTTTAATACATTACTAAGAGCATTAAGAGCTATCGGTTCATGTTCTTTTCCGTGCTGAATGGATTTAATATGACTCATATCACCTTTAGTATTCAGAAGATTTTTGACAAGGGGTCCACATTTTATAAGGCCCCTTTTATAAATTTTTCCAAAATTAGAGGCAGTGAGCCGAAGCTTACGCTCTTGAAGCCATTCAATCGAATCAGCTTGTAATACAGTGCGTCGCTCAAGTGCGTGACGATCCTCATTGGATAGCTGTATTTTTGCCATATGCGTAGATTTAGCAAAGTTGAAATCGGCTTCACTAAGATCAGGCCTTTGGCACGTGTCACCGTAATCTTTATCACCAATGTCTGTATTGCTCTTGATAGAAAATGATTTTGTAAGTCTGCGTTTTAAATTTGCCATTCGTTTGGTATTACGTCTCATCTCTAACCTTTTAATTTGTCGATTGGGACTTTTCAGATAAATTTTCTTGCTAATGTATGTTTGTGGCATTTTGGAATTAAATGAAACAACAGATGCAGCACACCGTCCTGAGTATGATTGTCTAAGTGAATAATTTATTCGCTTTCCTCCCACTATTTTAGCTACGATACTATTATATACCTCAGCAATATTGCTATTGACATTATACATTAAACTTTTGGCATTATTGATCAATCGACACAGTATTTTCATTATGGCAGCAAAGATCGGATCTGATTTTATTTCAGCAAATACATTTTTATCAATTTGATGGCCTTCATTCATGAGGATGTACTTGCAAAAATAAGACTTGCACGAGCTGTGATCGCCGAAAACATGATTAGGTGCATTCAAAAGGTCTTGTTTCAAATCTATAACTTTCTCAGCAAAAGATTTATCATGAGAGAGCAAAAGATTTATCATGAGAGAGCAAAAGATTTATCATTGAGAATTAATGTGATTTATGGCACCTTTCACGGATCGCCGTAAGCGTAGCACGTTTTGTAACAATATTTTTCGCAAAAGTATATAGTCGCAAATACATTTTTATCAATTTGATGGCCTTCATTCATGAGGATGTACTTGCAAAAATAAGACTTGCACGAGCTGTGATCGCCGAAAACATGATTAGGTGCATTCAAAAGGTCTTGTTTCAAATCTATAACTTTCTCAGCAAAAGATTTATCATGAGAGAGCAAAAGATTTATCATTGAGAATTAATGTGATTTATGGCACCTTTCACGGATCGCCGTAAGCGTAGCACGTTTTGTAACAATATTTTTCGCCATTTTAATTGGTAACATGTATTTCTTGATAATTCATCCAGTCTTGTACAAAAGTTTCTGAGGAGGTGGTTAGAACACTCTATCTTTTCGACAATAAGGGCGCCATACGGTTTTGCATCCAGAATGTTTTTGTAGGTGCTGGAATCACCATCAGCTATGAGTTTAGAATAGATAAGACCTTGAGTTGCTTTTGAACTTTTGAAGCCTTCTACTATGGCAGTTGACTCCATACCGCTAGATGATCCAGTGTAATTTTTATAACACACATGCTCAGGTACTTCAAGTTTGCGATTTTGAGCTCGTGCGCAGACCATACAGTATTTATTTTTAACAGCCATGTAGAGAACTTTTTTAGTTCTGTAGCCAATAATAACTGCAGCTCCTGACAAAGCCGTATAGTTTTTTCTGTACGACCTCTTACTCCAACACGCATCAGATACAACTGTTATCATCGGCACGCCATCTGCATTAACGTCGCCATTTTTTACAGCCAGTTCAAATTCTTCTTTTGCTGCTTCTTCTATGCTTTTTTCTTTGGCCAGTTCCCAGAGTTCACATACTTTAGCATGACATTTGGCATAAAGATGTTCTGACATGCAGGGTATATCAAGAGAAGTTGTGACTTGCTCCAGGGCACTGAATCCCATACCTATACACATAAAGCTGCTCACGATATTTTGATTGAGTGTAAGTTCTTTGCTGTTTCTAGGTTTTCTACAATTCTCCAATCTTAATTTTGCATTACACATATTGCATATCATGAAAAAGGAGGAATGAAAACCATTTTTATATTCTCCAGTAATTTTTAAATTACTGAAGTTGCAACCAAATGGAGAATTGTGGTGCGCAAGTTCTTGACATTGCTCAAACAGGTACCCGAAATCTACAAGTCGATAACCGTTTATTGTGGCTTTGTTGAAATTCGTGTTTTCCTTTTCTTCTATGAGTTCTTCGTCATCCATAAGATTACATGTAACCTGAAAAAAATAGGCCTATAATATTAAAATGAATTTGATAAGAGTACTATATACTAGAGTGTAACATATATTATAAATATTTACGTTTTGAAGTTTTCTACCGTCTTGATTACCAGAGGATGTTTGAATTCCAGCTAAAGGTAGCCTGAAATAAGATGAATGTAGTTTTTAATAAAAGGACAGAGAGTAAATTGTAAAGTTTGGCGTCGACATATCTCATGACGTCCAATACTCTAGTCATTTGGAAGATAAGGCAAAGCTGGCATCTAAAAAGCTGGGACTTCTCAATAGAGCAAAGCGGTTCTTTACTCTGCAGCAAAGGCTGGTACTATACAAGGCGCAAGTACGGCCGTATATGAAGTACTGCTCTCACCTCTGGGCGGGAGCTCCCGCATGTCAATTAAAGCCTTTCGACTCAGAGATTCAGAGGCGTGCTATCGTCGACGATCCCAAGGTAACAGGCGGTGTGGAGCCACGCTGAGCCTAAGACGTGACTTCTCGTCTCTATGTGTTTTCTACCGCCTGTATAATGGGTTGTACTCCGAGGTACTATTTGAGATGATGCCAACACCCACCTTCTACCATCGCACCTCTCGCCATCGACAGGGGATTCATCCGCATTCATTAGAATTCAAAGGAGAAGGAAGGTACGGTGCGCTTTAATAGAAATTTTCTCCCACGTACGCTGAGACTGTGGAATGAGCTCCCCAACATGGTTTTCCCAAGAGATTACAACATGGGGTCTTTCAAAAAGGGCGTTAAACAGATTTCTTAGTTTTTTTAAGTTTTCTTAAGACGAAAAGTGGGAGCGTGGTGGGGACAACTTGCTATCTCTTTTGTACGCACAAAACCAAGTGGCAGTGACGTCACTGCATACACAGTGCTTCCTTTTCTTGTTTTTTGACAGTTTCCCCTTCCACCAAGTTTCAAAGGCTTATAACTTATTTATTTAGGAACGGATTTTAAAAACGCTTTCTGTTTTCAGTTTCTGGTAATGAAATGTTTGATATATATTATAAAAATAAATTGAGTAGAATACCCAATTTACAATAAAATTATAACAGTAACATTATACATACACAACACCTGTTTGAGATATTTACCTATTTGCATTTGTGTGCTCTGCGTTCGCACTACTCTGTACGGGATTCGACTCGACATTTGATTCTTTTCCAGATTTTCTTATTTGCCTGAAAGTATAACCAATTACATATAGACATGATTAATTTAGCAAAAAATAGGATAGTGCACTAAAAATGATACGAGTGCAAACAAAAGTAAAATCTCCAAATGGAGTCTACTTACCACATTCTCGCAGCATTCTTGCTATAAATTCTTTTTGTTTTTCCACTAAGGTAATGCTTCTTTTTCTTGTTACCCATCCTTCACTTTAAAAAAACAGCAAAAACACTAAAACTTGTGCAAATACGATTTTTATTATAATATAATTTATAACTTAGAACACAGCTGACTTGACACGACACCAAACGACTAATCGCACAATCACATAAAATACAATATTGACATAAGTCTAAATAAACTTCAAAGCAAAATCGATCTCATTATTATAAGTTATTAGATCCATTCTGCTTTGAAGTTTCAGACCTAGTAATTTAATTAGAGCAATGTTTTTTTTCTGCGTATTGTGCAATACTATCAGGCGTTTGGGTTAAAAATTGAAAAGTCTTAATATTATTTGAATTTATAAGTTTCTAAAATAATTAAGAAAGGGGGCGACCTGCACGATATAAATATAAATATTGTCATGTGAAAATTATTGTTGTAGACCTAAAAATTACTAACTTTTCGAAGAAAAATGTTTTTAAGATATCATTACATATATGTATCGTTTTTAAATTTCATATGTATCTGTTACAAATTCCAACAAGGCGGTGATCTTGTGCAAGGGTCGATCTAAACCATACAAACACTTTTGATGTATTTAATTAATTGAGCGCATAGTACTAGTCATTTGAAAATACGTCAAATTCCACAATTTTGTGCATTTCAAAATAACTCTGTGTATCAATATGAATGTTTGCTGTAGACTGTAACCGTATGTAATATGTGCAAATTTCGCACAAACTGCAACCCAAATTTAATACAAATAACGGAAAAGGATTATTGAAAGTGAAGCCTTGGTATTTTATTTTACGAGCACTCGGAATAAATATTTTTACATGATGCATTTTTTTTTTCAATATACTTATATTTCTTAACTATAAAAATATTTTATTTTGATATTTGTTGTTGATATACTCAGCTCGGGCAAAACAAGCTAGATAGCCGAGTGCGTAAACGGTGCTCCTGTAAAAAGGGTTAGGGTAAGGGTAGGGAAGTCAGACGGCAGTCGCTCCATTGTAATATACAGTGCCTCCAAACCAACGACCATGACTTACAGCGTACTTTAGGCTCCGAAGCTAAGCTGAGGACGCGACTAGGAAAGCATGCTAAGACAAAGATGACTTAGCTCGGGAAATGAGGCAGTTAAAACTAGCATGGCGGCTTAAGTCTAACTTTGTCTAATCCATACTTTAATATCCGTACCATACTATCCATACGAAATTATAAGTTCGAAAGTCTGTCTATCTGTTGCGCTTTAACGGCCAAACCGCTGTACGAATTTTGATGAAATTTAGCATGAATATAGTTAAAGACCCGGGGCCAAACATAGGCTACTTTTTGACGGAGGCGGAGCGGAGCTACGGGAAACAGCTAGTAAATATATAAATTTGGCAAGTGAGCGACAAGAGAGAGCCTCGATGCTCAACAGAGGTAAAAATAACAGGTCAAGTGCGAGTCAGACCCGCGCACGAAGGTTTCCGTACCATTATCTAAGTATAAAAACTACAAAAAACACGTCTGTTGTATGGGAGCCCCCTTAACTATTTATTTATTCTATTTTTTAGTATATGTTTTTATAGCGGCAACAGAAATATGCCAGTGAAAATGTCTGTCTACCTCACGGCTCATCAGATACAGCCTTGAATAGACAGACGGACAATGACATACATACATACCTACTTAATAAGGACCCATTTAATTTTGCACTTTGGAGTACGCAATCCTAAAAAAATTTGAACGGCGGTTGGTGGATTTTTGATTTAGCTCTATAAATGAAGTACTTGTAATAAATAACATCTATAATCTAATTTAATAGTAAACCTGGGGCAGCAACTTGTCTGGCAGCTTTTTCGACCAACGCATAAGCTCAGCGATACAGCGCGAAAATGCTGCCAGTATTCAGGGCACGTTGCTTCCATGGGATTCGTCGAAATTAAAATTCTTCATTTATTTGTACAGCAACGCATTGATAAATTCCACAATTCTTAAATAAAAGTCTTATTAAATGATACGAGTTTATACAGTTTGTTTTAAGTAAGTATTATACATTCCAAAGTTTTGCGTACGTACATATGGAGGGATTAACTGCTTAACGTATATGTGAAACGTGAGTACTATTGCAGATGTGACTCAAGTCTGCAAGGCCCTAATTAAATAGGAAACAATTATAGTTGTTTAGTTAGGAAATGCTTTCCATAGGAATCGGGTTAACCACTGGAACATAGGCTTCCCCTATTTGAAATTTAAAGTAGTATCTATACTTATGAGTATGGATTTAAAATTTCTCCTTTTAAATGAGAATTTCCTTTTAATATCTTAGTGTTTGCCAGGCGCGTCTTCAGCTTGCACTCTAGAGCCCAAGTATGCTTTTTAATCGTTATCCTTCTTCTTTTCGTGTCGAAAATAAATAAATTACTAAATTTTGTTACTCCAGAAACGCGCCACCTCCTTTGCACTTTCCGTGGCCGACATAAGGTCCCGTTTTGTACAGCTCACAGGGCAAGCAGGGCACGTCAGAAGGTGCTGAACTATTTGGACGCGATGACCACACTGGCATTGCACCTCTTTTGGCTCTATATAATCCCCATCGCGTCAAGTTATCCCGGGAACGGCCTACGGAGGCGACTTAGGGACTTCCATTAGGGTCACTGTAATTTTTTCCCCGAGGGTAGTTCTTCAGATGGCGACAAGAAGTCAGGAGGAGACGGGAAGATTTTGGCTGGGTTTCTAAGGGGTTGGTACTATCATTATCCTTCATTTGACGGTACTGATTATTGCTACGCTTAACTCAGCCATCGAACTCCTTTATCATTCTATCCGATTTATTTCAGTTAAATTTAGTTTTAGTGATGTATGGCTTTTTTCTTTATAACACAGAATTATTTTCATATCGCACTAAGGTAGTTGTGGAAAGAATCACACTCTTGTAAATTGCATACCGTGACGTCATCTGTTTACTTCATTTATTATGGAGTGTTTTCTTATCATTCATTCCTATGTGAATTTAATTTCGTCATATCTCGGTTAGTTTTGGGCTTATCGAAGTAATTCTTTTAGATTACCGTGTCTACCATTGTGAACTATTTTGAAGTCTTCCAAATTTAAGTAATTAATTAAATTAATTAATTGTTTATTAATTAATTAATGAGTATGTACAGCTAACTGATACAGGCGATGAAATTTCTTTACAAGGATTCCAGCGCCTGTGTCAGAATAAATGGGAGCTATACAGACTGGTTTGAGATCGAAAAAGGTGTTAGACAGGGATGTGTAGCGTCACCATGGCTGTTTAACCTATTCATGGACAGCTGTCTAAAAGATTTGAAAGATTCGGATTGGGGTTTAACATATAAAAATGAATGGGCTAAACGTCATTGCCTTCTATATGCCGATGATCAATAAATACTTGCGCAGTCTAAGGAAGAATTGCAAAAGATGATAACGATTATGAATGATGCTATTGTATGTAAAGGTATGAAAATAAATGTAAGTAAAACGAAAGTAATGGTGTTTGAAAGATATGAAAGTAGAACAGTTTGCAATGTAAGTATAAATGGGAAGAGTGTTAAACAAGTGAATGAATTTGGGTTGTATGTTTATGAGAAATAGAAAGCATGAAGGTGATATTGAAAAAAGAGTGGCTGCGGGTAATCGGGTAAATGGGGCATGGCATTCCTTTATGACAGGGGTGTTATTTCCAAGCATCTGTCCGATGGCTTGGATACATAGCAAACGGGTACGCGAGCCCGACTTACCCGAGCTGCTACTGAGTCAACCCATGTCCATCCAAGTCAGTAGCATCCTAGTACCTCATCCTTTTCCCAAACTCAAACACTTCCCACCCTTCCTTAGCTTAAGAATACTGCCGATGGGCAGCAGCGTCGGAAGTACGATAAGCCGCTAAAACTGCGCTCGCCAACCTGCCTGCCAAGCGTGGCGAGTATGGCAACAACCCTCAATTAATGGGGAGGCTCAAGTCCAGTAGTGAGCTGACTGCGGCTGAAACGACGATTCCTCTATGAGCAGTAGAGTTGTATCTAAAAATGCACGTCTAGCTGTTCATAAAGCAGTGTTAATGCCAACTCTTATATGGTAGTGAAACTTGGGTCTGGCAGAAAATAATGAAAGCAGAGTGAATGCAGTTGAAATGAGAGCTTTACGGAGTATGTGTGGCGTACGTCTGAGCGATTGTTAGATTAGAAATAGTGAGATAAGGAAAAGGTGTGGTGTTAATGAGGATGTAGTGACAAAGATAGAAAAAGGTATGTTAAGATGGTTTGGGCATGTAGAAAGGATGGATGAAAGGAGATTTACGAAAGGTATTTACAAATCAAAGGTAACAGGAAAAGTCACTAAGGGTCGGCCTCGGCGAACATACTGCGACCAAATCGCAGACATATTAAAAAGGGAGATGTCAGGAGTACCCGTAATCGACAAGCGTGTATGACGAGAGTGATGAGCGTAGAAGAAGCTAGGGAAGTCTGTAAGGATCGTAGCAAATGAAAATCTGTAGTCTCTGCCTACCCCTACGGGAAAAAGGCGTGATGGTATGTATGTTTGTATGTAAGTAGGTATGTACAATAATTTGGTTTTATTGGCATAGTACTAAGTACTTCTATATCGTGTATTGATTAATGTTGTATTGTATTTCTATATCGTATATTCACTTCCGAGTCGACATAGCCAGCGTATTTTCATATTTTTAGATTACATTAAGTCCTAACTCACATGTTTTACCGTAGGTCTGCGTATTTCAGTGTTTCTACCATGAGATATTAATAACGCAAACACTGTTCGTCAACGGTTTTGTATGTTAAATCTGTAAAGCGCCCCTGGCGGATAGAAAGGTAATCAAGTAATTCCATACAAAATCTTCGCCAGCGTCTGCGTAAATAAATTTCCATGGTAGAGTCACAGGCCTCCACACGTAGGCCGTTATATTGAGAAGCATGTTGGATAATAAATATTTAAGTATTAGATATGTAGGTAAATTTTTCTTTCTCTGTTTGGTCCCATGGTTGACTGGTAGAGAATGCCACTTGGCATTAAGTTTACCTTTGTATTAACTTTGTATTGTGCAATAAAGCTTAAATAAATAAATACCTAAGTGATCCAATTGGTTCAATGCAAATCCTTAATAATATATATAATAATTAGGTATATATTATATGATTATTATCTGCATCTAGCCACTTTTCAATATAATTGACATACATGTAAGATGAAAAATGCTGACTTTATTAGACATTTGCAAGTTTTCATTTTCAAAATATAAGTATTCTGGTTGAATTTAAAATTTAAAACGAAATGCTCTTTCAGTATTTGATTACATGAGGTTTGTAAATTATTAATAAAATATTTCAGCACAGTGACTGCGGAAAGAAGGAAGGTTTTACTTTAAAGACGCAGTAAAAATTCTTAAAATATATGAAAAATTTCATGATTATTTTTAACTGTATTTAGGTATAAATGGTTTAAAGTATTTCCCGTATGAATATACCACAACGGCGGACGTGGAGTCGACGCTTCCAGAATTCCACTTCGACAGCATATCAGCTCCTCTATTATAAATGCTAAAATATTACAAAAACGTGCTCATCTGCTTTCTATATGGCAAAAATGAAATGTGTTCTTTTCGTAAAGCATCGTTTTGGAATGGTTGGGTCGGTTTGGCTATTAATTGTTTAATATTATTTTTTATGTTCAGTGTGGGCCAGATTTTTTAGGGTTCCGTACCTCAAACGGTAAAAAAGGAATCCTTATTGTCTCACTCATGTCGTCTGTCTGTCCGTCTGTCACAGTCGATTTTCTCCAAATCTACCAGACTGATCAACTTGAAATTTGGTACACACATGTGTGTCTATAACCCGAAAAGGTAGGCTAATTGTAAAAATAAATATTTTTTAAATATGGAGACTAGTTTTGTGGGATTACGTAAACAATAAAAAAAAAAGGTTTTCGAACTGTGCCTTATGATATATCAAACGAAAGGGCTCAGTTCAAAGATATTTATGATATTTTTTCAGTATCTTTTAGGTCGGTATTTTTTTAAATTATTTAGGAAAGAAGGCAAAAAATGAGTGTTCCCCCTAGCCTATTTCCAATGTTGCTGGATTTAAAATTTGGAAAAAAATCAGAAAGTAGACCTTGTGCGAAAAATAATTAGAAGCGCATGTTAAGAAAAGGGGAGGTAATTTAGAAGACTTTAAAATAGTTCACAATGGTAGACAGGTAGGTGATCTAAAAGAATTAATTCGATAAGCTCAAAACTAACCGAGATATGACGAAATATTCACATAGGAATGAATGATAAGAAAACGCTCCATAGTGAATGAACTAAACAGATGACGTCACGGTGTGCAATTTACAAGAGTGTGATTCTTTCTGTTAAAAGTTACTTTACTTTTTATAGACTAGCTGTTTCCCGCAGCTGCGGTGCGGTAAAAAGTAGCCTATGTTTGACCTCTCTTTAACTATATTCATACTAAATTTCATCAAAATCCGTTCAGTGGTTTGGCCGTGAAAGCGAAACAGACAGACAGACAAAGTTTCGCATTTATAATATTAAGTTTGGAACTATGGATGGATAGTATGAATCCTTTGAACATAAGATTGTATATTTTCAAAATGGAACTTAAATAATAAATCAATTCAAATGCCCTTTTATTCTATGTTTAGCCGACCGTTCACCTGCGCGGAAACCATATAATGGAATTTGTATTGTTATCTAGCTTGCAGCAAGCGAAGGGTTATAAAACTCCTTGGCAAATTGTCAATTTTTGGACCTTGATCACGTGATTTAACTGACTGGGTACTCAGGTCCTACACAGTGGGCCCGTGCCTAGGATAGAGCTACAGGTTCAATTTCGTAACTAATATACGTGTACAGTTTGGCTTACATTCTTGAAACGAGCTTCCATTAAGCTCGTCCACAGGCATTCGCCGAAGGCTTATCATCAAAGTGCATCAGCCTAAAATCGTGTGCAAACTGAGGTCCATTACTCTAGACTACGCTGGTGCGTACATTCACTACTACTACTATAAAGTATATATTTTTTGACTAATTTGCAAAATTCAAAATGAATGAATATAAATTTCGGATGATAAGATAATAAGTGGTAAATTGCCGTGTCAAGCCACGCGCAATGTAGGGTTCTAAAGTTGTAGTCCCAGTAATAAAGAATTTAAACTTAAAGCACACCTAAATAGTGTCCTTTAGCAGATATAACAAGAAGCTCGATAACCGAGCGCGGCGCGCGTATACGAAGTACGAGTAGCTAATGCGCGTGTCAAACGACGGTGAGACGTGACTTGACCGTATTGGATTGGTCACCATTAGTGGCATATCTACAAAAGGCAACTAAGGATGAACCTCGGGCGAAATACATTTTTTGGTCAAAATAGTATGAAAATTTGTAAAATTTATGTAATTTTAAAATTTTATACTCAATATGTAGTTGTAATTCCACAAAACTTTTTGTATATTAAACAAGCATTAAATTTTGAACAATTAGAGCAATGCAAACTTGCCTAGTGGCACAAATAGCCATAAAAACTAAAACATAAACCTGAAATTTCATGGTTAAATAAATCTAAAACGAAATCATAGCAAGTTTCTTTTATAGCGCCATCTTGATATCGGAAATGTCAACTATCAAAATATGTCAAACTGCATATGTGAGATGCTTATTTCAATGAATTCAAATTTTACATGTTTTTTAATTCATGAATTATTATTACTCGTAAACTATTATAAGCCTTACGGCAGGAATAGTTTTCCTTTGAAATTCATTATATTTACTTGTTATGAAATTTTTCAGGTGTCGAAATGCAACGGTTTTTTTCAAAGTGATTGGGGACACTCACCTCTGATTTTTTTAACGTTATATCTAAATATCTCATAAACGAAAAACACTCTAAGAGTACTCAATATGTTTTTTAGAGACCTATTAAATGTTAAATGATACCCTACACAAATAGACAGTAGACAAAATAATTTCAATCCCCACTTTACATGTAGGGGAAAAAAATAATTTTCATATTTTTACCTCACAGTTCGCTCCGCGTAAGTAATATGCATAGGCATACCAAATTTTAGCTCACTAGGTCTAATAGTCTCTAAGAAAAACGTAGAACAGACAGACGGACATACAAAAAGACATGACGAAACTATAAGGGTTCCTTGTGTTTACTACGGAACCCTAAAAACCTTGACCTTCAGTAAAAGACTACTGAAAGGCACTCAAGTCTGAAATCTCACACCGCTCTACCTGGATACTGTCTCTTCCTACAGATTTTCATGCTCCTACCATAGTTTACGATATACAAGACACACAAAGGCCACTCGAAGACAACAAAAAAAACACCTACAATAAAATCGTATTTACCCATAAAAAGAACATTAATGACTCTTAATATTATTTTATAACATCACTTTCACTTAAGAAACATATCACCATTTTCATTAAAAATCTAATAATCTAAATTTCATCAGACTTTATCATTATGGTCTACTACCTCTTAAAGTTAATGTTACTATTGAATGTTTTAAATAAATAATGTCAAAATAAAAGTTAAGTTTCTATTGAGTTTATTAAATAAATAACGTTAACATTTATATATGTTTAGTACAGTTTTAATGTCCATTCGTGTGCAGCTCACACTTCCTATACGATGCGACGTAAGAAATGCAACAAAATCACGAAAACATATTATTTTCTGAAGCGGCCGCCGGTCGGAAAGCGGAGAAAAGATTTCGCGTCTCGCAGCTCTCAAACTTGAAATGTTGGATTCAATAGTCGTCTGTCATCGAGGTGAACTGACGTTGTCTGCCGCTGTTAGCTTGTTTGGCGTTTGAATGGTTTAAGACTGGAGAGTTTTTTGAACGTAACTGGATGCGAGGACTTGTTTTTAGATATTAAAGAAGAACTTTACCTCTTTGGTCACATGGTTAAGGTGGTTGGTTGCCTTCCTGCATGTTCGCGGTTCGATTCCCATGGGAAACATTTATTTATATTTTATATTCTTTAACACACTAGCAACTTATACAATACAATACATAGTCCTCAAAAGTCTGCGACGGTATTGTGATTAACTGGATCCACAAATAGACATATCAGTCATGCAGAAACAAGCCGCAATACATACAACAAATATCCTAGAAAAGTTTCTAGGAGATTCAATCTCTATCAGCGAGAATGCTAAAAATCCCTCTCCCTGAAGGTTTCAGGGCGGGGTTTCAGCTCAAAACCGATCTGACGGAGGTCGAGAAAATAAACAACCAATACTCTTTATTGCACCAAAACAAAAATTTTACACAACAAATTTACAAGAACATGAGCTTGAATTAATAATTGGTTTGGCGCTATGTAGAAAAATCAGTTTACAGAATGCGGCAACTTATTAGGACAGTGTGTGTAAAACAATGTGCAAACACGCACACTAGCGTCGATTATGGTGTTGCCAGCTACTTTACTGGTGCCCAACCAATGGTAAAATTATTAACTGCTGTGGTGTTGTTACAGATTATAAAATGTAGCTAAAAAAATCCTTTAAAATGAATAAAAATCGAAACCTTAGAAGAATTTGGGATTTTTTTAGTACACGGCAACATTGAGCACTGAGCGGTACTTTGCGCCATATTTATGGTTTTATTATTTTCATGTATAATTTACGTCCATATTTTGAAATTTTACATACAAATATCGATGGTATGTAATACCAGTATCTTTCTTATTAATTGTAGTATTATTCTTCTGCTTTTAAACTAAAATTTTAAATTACGCCGAATTCGGTGTAGTATTTGTTGCCGCATTTATCTAGTACGTCGAAGGCGAGGCTAGTCGAGCGCGAGACCAATTATTTATCTAAGAAAATGAGGCACAAAGGCGGACTTATCGCTAGATCGATCTCTTCCAGTCAAACCTTAGGGTGAAAGGAAAAATCTAGAACAAGGCGTACAAGCTTATATAGTTGGTTCCTGTGCATTTTGAACTTTGGAGAATTTATAAATTGAAATTTCCTTTAGTTCTCTTTAGTTTGGTAGATTCAAGATATTGCTAGCTTAAATCACCTGAAAGTATGATAATAAAGATTATTCTGTGCTTCGGATGGTACGTTAAGACGTTGGACCAGACTGCTGACCATTGAAAGGTTTACGGAGGTCAGACAGTAGCTCCATTGTTATTATCAGTACCGCCTAGTCAAGGATCATGATAGAAGCGTACCCAGGGCCCCGAAGCGCAAGCTGAAGGCGCAACTGTGGAACGCGATAGGACAAAGAAGCTATATTAAAGAAGAAGGGCTTCTCTATGGAGGTTGCTTCTATGCTTGCATGGTTTTTTGAACGATATTTTTGTTATTTGACAGATTTTTTTTTTGCATAAATTGTGGTCTAGAAACTAAGTGTATATATAGAATAATAAGATAATAGTTTTATTTTAGACTATAATAGAAAAGCTTAGCTCCTTGTTTTTTAAATAATGCTAATCCTTATTACAGATAAGTATTTTAAGTACAATGATATCTATACTTATTAATTAAAACGAGTATTTTCATTACGCTGAGTATTTTCTTTGACGCTTGCTGCAGTGTAGGAATTCTGAGTAAATGTCAAAGACCTTTCGTACTTCCGTCGGTCGCCTTGTCGCCTCTCTTTGTAGTTAATGCATACGGCTTTATATTTTATATATTAGCAGCAGGCAGGCAAAGCACGCGCTTTGGCATAACACAATTACATATTTACCTCTTCACGTCCTTACTATGTATATAGTCTATCTAAAATTTAAGAGGTGCGATTTCATTATACTTCTGAAGCTAGCCTTTCCGCATCCTGTAACCCTATTTTTGAAATGTATGACTCGTATTTCGAATGAAAATATTGCGACTTGCCGATTATGATGAATAAAAATCGAATGCGATATCGAACGAAAATCATTAGACTAGCCGATTTGCGTGAGTTTTTAAAAATATTACTTTTGTTGAACGCCTACTTGGTTTTCTCCATCTTCCTTACCTTCCATATTTATTAGGATTCTTATGGAATCCTGTTCTCTATTTCTCTTAACAATGTAGACATATAAAGACACAGATTACATTATACTAAATATAATCCAGTACATAGAAACGCGGCCGACATACCCTGATGACAGACAGACGGACAGTATCTTAATAATAGGATTCAGTTTTACCTTTTGAATACGGAACCCTAAAAACCACCGATAGGACTCCCACTTTCCGCAGATTTCTGCAGACAACTCAACTTACCAGCAACTTAAGCTAATTTTGAAAAGTGACTCAAGTGTTCGATATCGAATGATTTTCATACATTTCAAAAATAGGGCTCTTGTTCCGAACCAATCGGTTCGGGTTTTGTAAATAATTCTAATTTAAACTAAGATGCTGATTTATTTAATTATAACAGACAATAAATATTTACTCTCTCTCACTTAACATGGCTATCCGTTGAGCGAGAAAGCTGCCCGCGCGAGGGTCGCCTGTTATTTCTTTTAGGCGTTTGCTGAGCTCCTTATGAAACCCCTGTGCGCCTTTGTCCCATGTACCCAGTGTCTCGACACCAAAAGCTACAAACTCGTAGTGTGTGCCGAGACAACTGTATTTATTTATTTTAAAACATTATCGGGTGTCCGCCGTCACACCAGCATGTCTGTTAGTACTCTGAAGGTATGAATTCGCGAGCGTGTCGGAACAGGTAGCGTCCCATCCTCCAGGGTATCAAGGACATCCCATCAGGGCGCTTTCCGCACTATTTGTGGATTTAAACATGTTTTAATATTCAGAATCTGTATCATTTTATGAATAATAGGAATAATATCTTAATCGTGTAATGTTCAATTAAATCGGAATCTGGCTGAAATGCACGAATGATAATTATGTTGTATCAATAAACAACAGGGAAATAATTCAAAAGCAAACAGGTGTGGGTATTAACGTATATGGACCATCCTTTATGTCCATATATATGGGACACTCGGAAAGATTTTCGCTATTAAAAAAAACTATCTTTCTGTTTCTCCCAATAGTTGACTGGTAGTGAACGCTCTTAGCATTAAGTCCGCCAATTGTTATAAATATGTGTATTTTGTTGAACAATAAAGTTTTAATAAATAAAAAAAGTATTCTTTACGTAAACATTTTTTATTTAATCTTTTCAAAGTTTTCTCCCATTCTTTATACAACCTTTCATGCGTCTGAACCAGTTTTGAAAACACTTTTTTCACTCCGCCGCAGACTTCTTTACAGCTATCCCAAATGCTGACAGTGCATCTTCCGACGAAATTTTTTGAATCATCATCATTTCGTTTAGTTTGCATTGTCAATTGACCATGCACACCCTAGTGTCAGAGTATATTCGGAAACGCCGTTTGGACTCTGACGTGGTTCTTTTTAATGTGCCTTCCGAAGCACGGATTCATCTTCAATAAGAGACAATCAGGGGGTCAATTCCGCTAATAAACTTTAAAAGACCATGCAACTGATATTCAATTACGATGCATTTTTGATATGCTCAATATTAGTATTCTGCTAACACAATTTTGAATCTCAATTTAATTGCAACTAAAACGTAATTGAATGGTAATAGTAGAAAAATGTAAAAATAATAAATTACGGAGTACCGATTATTGAAAAGTTGATGATTTTTGTTATTAGCAAAATTTTCCAGTTGTAGTTCAATGGCATGCTAATGGAATACGATTGGTCTTAAAATTAGTAACAGAATACCAGAAACGTCAAAAGTTATCATTGCGATCCAATTACTATTCAATTGTGCACTATGGAAAATAAGACAATGAGCCTGCAATGTCCTAACCAAACTGGAAACAATAAACATAGTATGCTTTCCGTGGGAATCGAACCCAATGGGCCACGGAGTTAATTTTTGGAATAAAAAGAAGTCACACGTTGCTAGGTCAGGACAGGAGTTTAACCGGCGTGCTGGAAAGTCACTAGTTTTGAGCGCGGTGTGTAAACGAGGTGTCTTTGACGGAATGAACTGCAAAAAGTATTTCCAAAACTGGTTCAGACGCATAAAACTTTGTACAGATGCTAAGAGTATACTTTGACAAGAAAATATTTACGTAACAAGATAACAGTTATTTAAAAATCTAATAAAACCCGTCTGCGTTACTTTGTAAAAAATCCGCCATTTTGCTTTATTTTGATATACTCAGTGTCACTCTAATAGTAGAGCAGCTCGATAGCCGAGTGCGGCGCGCGTATCCGTAGCGAATGCGCGTGTCAAGCGACGGCGAGACGCGACCCGTATTAGATTAGTCGCCATTTAGTGGCATTTTCTATCTCGAGCTCCTCCGTGCTACGAAAGGCACGTTAAGCCGTTGGTCCCGGTTGTTATCGAAAGATGGCAGTCGTTAGGCCGTGCCAGATGCCTTTAGGCAGCCTGATAAATCTGACAGTGTTGGCCACTAACACACCTTGGGTTATGTTCCTGTTGGTCTTGTTTCACTGTAAAAAGTGTTATGGAGGTCAGCAGCCGCTCCTTTGTAATAACCAGTGCCGCCAAATCTACGACCATGACTATCAGCGTACCCTGGGCTCCGGAGCGCAAGCTGAGAACGCAACTAGGAAATCACGCTAGGATGATGCTTTCCATAGATAGAGACAAGTAGAAAAGACTTCTATTGATAATTATAAATCATATTTTGAAGTACTCTTGAAAACACAACCCTAGGTAAAGGGTAAAATACTTTTTATTATCGCAAAACAAGAGCTACCCTCGGAGCGAGTTGGTCACATGTTCCTCACAACAGAGAAAACTTCTGCCGAGCATTGGTATACCATTCGGCGTTGATGGTTCTTTCGCTCCGCAAAGGAATTGACACCAAGTAGCCAGTCAAATTGTAGAAACTAGCGACCAAAATTTTACCTTTTAGCTAGATCACTTTTGGTAGGTATTGATTCGTTTTGAAACACCTAAACTGTCGACTGGCGCTTCGTTTCTGGATGATATTGAATCCAGTAGTTATCACCTGTAATCATGTCGTAAACACGACGATACAAGGTTCCTGCAAATTTGTTTATCAATTGGTTAAAATTGAGAAATTACATGTTAACATCAAAATTATGCTCCAAGCGTAAATGTCGTAGTACTGTCGTAGACGTCTCGTAGCACTGCTACGAAACATTTTAATTTCAGGGATGCTAGGAGTTAACGTTATGTAAATAAAGTAAATACTTCCTAATACTATCAGTACTATTATTTGTTGTGTGCTAAAACTTAATTTATATAAAAAATGCGAATGTCTTCGCTTGGCACACTGGACCCAATGAAAGAAACCAAAAAAAAATTTTGAAGAAGCGTGTTGTGGCGTTTTTTACACTCACATCATGGTCCCATCCTGCACTCATTGAGTGGATGACCTTGACGGAGGCAGTTAGAACATAACTTAAATTTTTTAACATCATTTATTCTATCTTGTACATTCTTAGCCCTAAAAACTGGACAGTCGTAAATTTTATGGTTATCTCCACAGATAATGCATACAAATACGTTTGTCCGTTCTGAATGTGTACTAGCAAACGATTTAGTGTAAGAAGTAAATTTATTAATATTTTTATTTTGTGTATTTTGTGAATGAGAATGACGTACTGGTGTTGGAATTTTTTTATTTGTACTATTATTGTCGTAGTTATTTCTATTTATAGCCTCCAACACATCGGCACGATTAATTAAAAATTGTTTAAAATTATTTAAATTGGGAATATCATCAAGCGTGTTACGATACTCCTCCCATTTAGTTAAAGTTTGGCTGTCTAATTTAGACGAGAACGTGAAGATGAGCAACATGTCCCATTTATCCGTAGGTTGGCCTAAGCTGGACGAAGCGCGCAAATTTTTTGTCATATGGTCAACCAGGAAACGCAGTGACTTCTCAGACTCACGTGTAAGCGGCTGTATATTTAACAATGAGTTTAAATGATGATTCGTTAATAAACGCTTATTGTTATAACGGTCACAAAGAAGTTTCCAGGCTTCTGAGTAATTAGCGGATGAGATTTCTAGGTTGGATATTATTCTCCTTCCAAGTAAGAGACAAGGTAATGAAATTTATGAATTTCCGAAATACGACTATTTTTCGAATGTATCGTGAAATACTAGCCAGTGAAAGTATGTGCCATTAAATTTCGAAATTTGAATCTGCGGCAACTTAAATCCAACATTACAAGTTTCGTTATGTTCGGAAGAATAATGAGCACTAGCTTCGTGAAAGGATGACTCATGACGTTGAGATTCCTTATTATAATCGTCAATAAATTTTTTTGACGCAGCAATATTCACAACAAACTCATGCTCAATACTCTCCCGTTCATCCATTTCACGATGTAAATTATCAGAATTTAAAACTTGAATTTGAGTGTAGCGGGTCTGGAAAAAAATTATATGAATAAGTATATTTTATTTTTTAAAGGATTTTATCATTGCAATTTAATATAGACTACATATAACGTAAATTATTATTGCAATTCAGCGTGGGAATGCAGCCAGTGTTCTTGACACGATGCCACGCGGACATTGTTTAGATTTCAATTTTTAGTTCTGTCATTTCTTTTTATTTTTAAGTTTTAGTTTATTGATAATGTAGTTTTTAATTTTTAGATTAGTTTATATGTATTAGTTGGTTTCATTAATATTGTTTTATGGTCTCATGTAACATAATATAAAATTTAATTAGTGCTTTTTAATGAGCATGCCGTTTAATTGCGTAAGCAAAGCGAAGGAAACCTATATAATATTCGTTTGTTTTTGAAGGTAGTGATGCTTTTCTTTCATGTTTTTTCAATCAGTATTTTCAGTAATCAAAGAACACTTTTTTCTGTTTACGTATCTTTTTGAAACTAGTTTAGTAAATGGATTGCTGGTTCTCCTACAAGTTGGTATTTTTGATTTATCATATTTAGTACATAACCTATTTTTAGAAGTTTAGTCGTAAAGTATAAACATTTTTTATTGACATCAATTAATACACTAAATCATAAGTTTGCCTTTTGCGCTTTACAGTTCGTAATTTGTACAATGAAAGTTGATTTTTTTTTACTTCTATACTTATAATATCATTAGTGCGAAAGTCTGTCTATCTTTTACGCTTTCATGGCCAAACCGCTGAACGGATTTTGATGAAATTTAGTATAGTTGAAAATGAAACATAGGGGTTAAATATAGGCTACTTTTGGACGTTAGTAATAAATAATAAATAAAGATATATATTAAAAGGATCCATCTCTATTTGAGCGGCTCCCCTCAATGTACCTCCCACATGCATTGAATGCACTAGTCTCGGATGCACCATCGAGTCGGTAGGACGCCACGCAGGTAACAGGTGCAGCACACCCACTGCGTTCTACCTGTTGACTGCAACATTCTCATCCGAATATTACGCGCAATGGATACCAACGTCGAATGTTCTCGCGGTATTTTGGAGTTGATAGGATTTTTTTCTGAGTGAAGACTTGACATGTACCTTTTCTGTGGTTCACAGTAAAATAGTATATTCGGGAAGTGGCTATAAAAACGTAAGTATCTCAAAATTGTATATTGTTATTTATTAGATCATTATTTTAAAATTATGTTTCAACTGTTTATGTTCTTTTATGTTATTTTGTTTATTATAAAAGCACGCAATTCTATTTTGTGCGGTAAGCTATTTTTATTGTTTTCGTAAATAATTACTTATCGTAATATATGTATTTATAAAGGGTTCAGATTTTACTATTGCTTGATTTCTTTAATACAAAAAAGTAGCTTAACAGAGTCCCTGTCCATTTTAATAAGATATTTAGATTTGTATAACAGGAATCTGAGTTTGTTATTCTTTTTATACGGAAAAAAGTTTCATAATAAAAACTTCCAAATTATTTGAAATGCGCTTGAAACCCGATAGGTTAGTAGCGAAGCGACGTGCGTTAAGTTTTACATAAATGCCGCCAAAATGATGATTGCGACATGAATACTTTACATATTTATCAATTACTAGCTGTTTCCCGCAGCCCCGCCTGCGTTCAAAAGTAGCCTATGTTTGACCCCGGGTCTTTAACTATATTCATGCTTAATTTCATCAAAATACGCTTAGCGGTTTGGCCGTGAAAGCGTAACAGACAGACAGACTTTCGCATTTATAATATTAGTATGGAAGTATGGATATCACTGCCTCCTGCATGCTTTAAGTAACATTCGTGTCGAATACCACCTATATATTAAAAAAGCGAAACTCCTGTTAGTAAACAGAAGTAGACCAAAGCACAACTTCGCTAACGATCTGTCTAAAAAAGCTGTGCCGACACAGCGCAACAGAAAGCCACGAATTCCAGCCTAACAACGTCATTATGAGATACAATATTGTACAGGTTCCTGGAATAAGTACTCATTAATTTTAATTGCAATAAATGTATATTTTGTGTACTTTTGCCCTTGTCTATACTTAAGGTTTTATCTTCTTCAACGGAGATTGTTTCTCAGATTGCCCTTCAGAGCCCGAGCTTTAAGCATAGACATGTGAGGATACTTGTTATTACGATAGACAGCCGTCTGACCTCCTTAGCCCTTTTTCCACAGAAACGATCATTATTAGGGCGTGTTGGTAGCCATGACCATATCAAGCACAGTTTTGACACCCGGGACCAACGGCTTATCGAAAGGCATTTCGAATATATGTAAAACAAGATGTTTCCCGCAGCTCCGCCTTGTCAAAAAGTCGCCTATGTTTTACCCCGGGTCTTCAACTATATTCATACCAAATTTCATCAAAATCCGTTCAGCGGTTTGGCCGTGAAAGCGTAACAGACAGACAGACAGACAGAAAGACAGACAGAATTTCGCATTTATAATATTAGTATGGATTCTCATTTAAACATTAATGTACAATGTCAGACTTATCCTTATGAGAAGTTTAACAAAGAAGGAAGTTTCAGAGGCCAACAATCGAAGTGTCCGCTTGCCGTTGCTAGACTCGCACGTTTTGAAAGCGTGGAACCTCTCTTCCCACAGTCGCCTTTTACGACATCCGTTAGAACGAAATTGGTCTGTTTACGTAAACTGAGGTAAACCGGATCGTTTAAACTTGAACGGGAACAGTTGTAAGTAGTCCAGACAGAGTTTTGTATAGAGCCCACAGTTGTTTGTTAAGATTAAACCTGATCTAGATTGCATCCATGTCAGTGACTAGCTAACTGATATAACATAGTTTAGTTAGTTTCACGTGTTTAGGTAAAAACTTCTAAATTATATTCAGTAATAATATGCTGTAATTTCGTCCCGCGTGCTTTTCAATATTGCCTTTCTGTCGGTAAACATGTACTTTAAAATATGATTTATAATTAATGATTTCTAATGTTTTCGCGATTGTTATTTATTAAATTAAACTATTTTAATACGGTTTTTATCGCGTTTATTACTTATTACACCTGACGTTTCGAACACTTTACAGCGTTCATGGTCGCAGGCAGACTAAGTTAACATTTGTCTTTGATGTCATAAGATTACAAACTACCGCCTGAAATTTTATTGGGAACTATTCCGATTCACGCAGTATTGGCTCACAGTATCTTAGGGTCTTGCAGTCTGCTTCCGAGTTTGCGATTTTATTAAGTTAATGACTGGGTTCCAAGCTGGTGGTACTTGCCATCCATCCTCTCTATTGAAATTAGGATGTTTTTTAATTTCAATTGCTTCACGTAACATCCTTGGAATGAATCTGTTTTCCTTTGCAAGGACTTGAGGATTATCAAAACGCATATAGTGGTTGGGTTTGTCTAGAGCGTGTTCACAGACTGCAGACTTGGTTGAGCGTCTATTTTTCATGATAAAAACCGTATTAAAATAGTTTAATTTAATGATTTATAATTATCATTAGAAGTATTTTCTACTTGTCCAAAGCATCATCCTAGCGTGTATCCTAGTTGCGTCGTCAGATTACGCTTCGGAGCCTAGGGTACGCTGTAAGTCATGGTCCTAGATTTGGCGGAACTATTACATATATATTGATCGACTGCCGTCTGACCTCCGTAACCCTTTTTACAGGGAAACCAGACTAACAGGAACATGACCCGAGGTGTGTTAGTGGTCAACACTGTCAGAATTTTTCAGGCTACCCTAAGGCATCTGACACAGACTCACGACCACTATCTATCAATAACAACCGGGAACAACGGCTTAACGTGCCTTCAGAAGCACGGAGGAGCTCAAGATAGAAAATGTCATTAAATGGCGACCAATCCAATAGTGGTCGCGTCACGCCGTCGCTTGACACGCGCATTCGCTACGGATACGCGGGTCGCGCTCGACTAACGAGCTCCTCAAAGCTATGGAAAACATTTGTAAATAACGTTTTTGATTACATTGTATAGCACAATAGGCGAACTTAATAAAACCATTATCAAACAGTCAACGTTTGGGTTGTCAGATTTAACTCTATATGTGTTTCCTCGAATCTCAAACTATTTATATATTTATTTGTAAATCTTTATTGTAAGCACAAGTAAAAACAAAATACTTTTTACAATTGGCGGACTCAATGCTAAAAGCATTCTCTCCCAGTCAACCATTAGGAAAAACAGAAAAGATTATGTGCGGCGCGAATTATCTTAAAAATACAATAAGAGAAAAAAAAACAATTACTGCTAAATAAATAGATTTACATACAGTATTCATAACTATACATATACATACATAAAAGAAGAGATGAAAACGGAAAAAGATGACGATGGTTTAGGGTGATATTATGCTAGTGAGGTGAACTATCGCTATATCAAATAATTTTAACGGTATAGCAGCTAAGAGCGCCTGGAACAAGTGCCTACAGATTTCCAATAATGAAATGTATCTTACAACCTGTTACTGAATTTTTAGCTCAATTTTTTGTCTTGGTTATCGAGAAAAATTACGTCTAATGGAATACTAGCTTTTTCCCCGCAGCTCCGCCTGCGTGAAAAAGTAGTCCATGTTTGACCCAGGGTCTTCAACTATGTTCATACCAAATTCATCGAAATCCGTTCAGCGGTTTGGCCGTGAAAGCGAAACAGACAGACAGAAAGACAGATAGACAGAAAGACAGGCGGACAGACAGACTTTTGCATTTATAATATTAGTATGGAAGTATGGACTTTTGAGGCAGCATAATAAATCCATTGGGAGAACACTAGGTACTAGTTAAAGCGGCGATCGACTTTAGTAGACTTTCGGAAAACAGCCTTTGAGGCTCTGGAACCTAGATTAGCATTTCTTGACTGTTGTTTTCGACTGGTTCTGCAGCTACCAGGGTTGGCTTTGGCTCCAATGGGAGGCAGTGCCTGCCTACCAATGTAGTGCCTACTTTTTTCACAGTCTTCAACAATCAAAGGGTCTTCATGATTGGTTGCAAGACCATTTGCCGTTGTGTTGTTTGAGAATTATAATGTCTGAAAGAGGTTGACGTGAGTAGACAAAACCCAAGGTTCAAACAGGCAACCCACAGGAAAAAATACCTATAAATCATAGTATCCTAAGCAATACTGTAATGACGGAAAAAATCCCATCTACTGTAGCTACCGACACTTGTAATATACAAAAGTAAAGACTGAAATTTGTTATGTAAACATACATAATAAAACACGAATAAAACGAAATGGCTTCTCACATCTTAGTGCTCTCCCGGCTGCGTCCGCAGTTAGCTAGACCGAAACTGTTTATAAAGTGTTAATTACATATTGAGTTAAACTTTAATGATGTGGGTCTAGCCTGGACCTGTCGAAGCCAGGCTTCAAAGTTGTATGTAAAATAGGACTTGTCTTACCTAAGGGTCTAAAGGACTAAATTGAAAGGACCGCAGATAAAACCAATTAATTTTAAAGACCGCAGATAAATAGAGCAAAACAATAATGTTTATATTAAAATTTTAGGTTATATTCACCAAATCAAGAATCAAATTTACCATATAAAAATAGGCGCAAACAAATAAGTTAATAGTTGACACAATAAGGCAAGCACAGACTTGCGCTGATCCAGCGACTTCCTGTGTCGATCCAGTATACTGGATTGGCTCTGGTGGCGGCCGCTGCGGGGCTTGAATCTAGTAGATATTTGCTTTGTTAAGGTGACAACACGTTTGTCGCAAATATGAGTTTTTCGCGTTTACTTAAAGAAAATTTCTGTCGAAAAAAATATGTGCGTTATTAAATGAGGAACTTAGTTCAAGACTTGATAGAATAAAGAATCTTACTTACATTGAAAACATAACAGTTCTTTTTTGGTAAAAATGAAATCGATGTGAATAGGAACTTATAGTATGGATGAGTATGGAAGTATGGACATATCAAAAATGTAACCACAAATTGCCTGTGGAAAGATTGCATAAATGTTAATTATGCTCCCACTTTTTTTCGGAAAAGTTTTTACATCGAAGCACACAATTCTTCATCGTCACTTTCACTTTTGTATCGATACTACCGATAGTTGAACATCGGCATGTAAGTTGGCAAGGATTGTGAGCAGGACAAACTTATACTAATCTAATTATCGGTATGGGTTCACATCTTGCCAAGTTGTATACCACAGTTAATTATGAAAGAATACCGGCCATACGCAGAAGTGTGGTTAATATAGCATGGGGTGTGCGGCGTGCGGGAGGCGGAATCGAAAGCCGCAATCCAGCACAGACTTGCGCCGATCCTGCACTGGATTTCGGCAAAGATATGTGTGTGTTTGTAAACTGTTTGTGTGTGTGGGTTATTTTGTAGGTGTGTCCATGAACACCACTGGATTGCCGGCACTGGTTCCGTATAAACCAGCCTTTAAGTAGTAATAGTTGTATTTTCTTGGTGCAATAAAGTGTTTATTATTATTATTATTTTGTATCTCTAGATTGACGGGTTGCCCAGTCCTTTGAGAGGCTTGCGCGGGGATATGGATCCAACGCGTAGAGGCCCTTTGGAGAAGTTGATGTCATGTCGTGCTCCTGCTAAAACCCATCCTCAGCTATAGCGATAGATGTTATGTCCATTAACAGGTCTCGGCAGGAGTAGGAACTATTTCTAATGTAATAAAAGGATATATGAGATATGGTGATGAAGATTGGGTTGAGATGAAACTGGGTTATTGTAATAGAGATTTGAACACCTGCCATATATCATGATTACTGACTATTTGTGGCAGGCGGTAAATCGCCACTCAGTGAATGTGCCCTGCAAATAGTCGCCGCGTTTGGCAACAGAGGGGCAATATTGGAATGAGCGGCTAAGGGTGCCGAGAGGCGCGGCTCCGGTTTCGCCATCGCGAGTTGCCTAGTGAGCGGGTTTCCCCGTTATTACGCCATTACGTGCAATACACTTCCACCCTCGAGCATATAGCTCTTGCGATTCCACTCTGGCCGGCTAGCTTAAGCAAGCCAGAGGTGGGGGTCCTGTCCCTCTTCGGTGTCCACTCCGACCTTAGTGAAGGAAGGTCGGAGGCGAAGGACGGAGGCCTCCCCTGGGAGCACTCCGGTCGGGTCGTCACATCCCTACGCCATCATTATTATTAGGTATGTATCTCCGCTTGGGATTCACGGGATGCCCCGGTCCTTTGAGAGGTTTGCGCGGGGTATGGATCCAACGTGTAGAGGTCCTTTGGAGAAGTTGATGTCATGTGGTGCTTCTGCCCAAACCCGTCCTCGGCTATATCAATAGATAACATTTACATGAACAGGTCTAGGCAGGAGGAGGAATTATTGTTAATGAATAAAAAGAACAAAATGGGTTATGGTTATGAAGTTTGGATGGATTAAAACTGGGTTATTGCAATAGAAATCGCACGCCTGCCATAATCATGATTACTGACTATTAGTGGCAGGCGGTGACTCACCACTCAGTAAATGGGCCCCTCAAATAGTCGATATTATTCTTATGTATCTCCGCTTGCATTCAAATTCAAAAATAGTGTTTGCCCACTGTTGCAGCTTGTTGCTCAATATTTCGTGACGTCATATGTAATAGACGAATTTTGCGCCATTACCTCGTTTAGCCGCCACAACCGTTGGAGAATGTGTCGATTAAAAATCAAAATGTGCCTTCTAACTCCTAAATCTTATGTTGTGTCAAAACTTAATAAGGAAATAATAATAAGCTTAGCATGTCAGATTTACCGGAAGACATCTGACTTAACTATTGCCACCTAAAGAGGAGCCTGCCGTCGCCGGGACCCAGCGCTTTAGTACTTTCCGAAGCTCGCAAGTAAAATAAGTGCTTGTTAAAAATAAAATAAAAAAGTACAGGTAAAACGGCGCAGAAATTCCTATGCTTGAGAGGAAAATCCAATAAACAAGCGTCAAAAGAAAACAAAATTTTGTTGTGAAGATTTTAATTCAGCTTTGAGTAAAATAATTAAATGTAAGGAAACATTGAGAATCGCTCTGAAGAGTTCTAAAGCGGAATCTTTATGTAAACAACCTTGCTACAGTTTAATTTGTTATTTTAGGGTAAAAATAGGTTTTTGTTAATTAAAACAGGTAGTTACGGTATTGATTTTAAAGGCAATTAATTAACGTCTGTTCAATCGTAGGACTATCGTGCTTATATCATTTGATTATAGAGTGACTAAATTTTTACAGTATTATTAGCGCTTTTGACCCACCGACCATACACCCCCAAATCGAGCAACTTGTGTAACCCGAAAAAAAAATTACACAACTTAATTATAGTTCCCTTACTATCCGCCAGGGGTGGTTTAATATACTGAGCTAATATTTCAGAGCCAATACATTTCATCTGCAGATTATTACTCAGGATATTTCCTCTTTTCATGTCTTTTGCAAATACATACCAAAATCTATTTCCTGTTATTTGCTGTCGTACACAAAATTATTACAAAAATTATTTCAAAAGATTCCTTTAATTTTGTCGAAAGGTAGTGAGTGCTCTCGTCATTTAAACTTCATTATACAAATGGTTTACTCTCATTGAAATTAAATACACATCATAGCCATGCTTACAATTCTTAAGTATACTTAAAACGACAAAATTTACTTATTTTGTGACGTTCATGATGAAATGACACAAAAGTTTAGGAAGACTTTGAAGTACTTATAAATAATAAACTGTAATACTTTTTTTTTTGATTGGTAGAAAAATGTTAAAAGTATTGTGTTGTAAATAATGTTTTTCAATTTACGAAACATGAAAGATAAGATAATTAGATTTTTAATTATTTAGTTTTAATTTATATTTCGTTTGTAGTTTAGTGTAATTCTTAGTTTTAATGATGTATTTTTTAAACTTGAATTGTGAAATTAAATAAATTAACTTAAATTTCTGAAAGATAAGGGATGAATAGCATAGAAATGTACATAAAATTTTACAAATTTTGCATTGGGCAACAGGTAAGTCGCAGGTTCCGTCATTATCCTGAGAACCTTTCAATTAGGCTTTCTGAGAGGTATATTAAACTATTATCACTTTTTACTATATTGTAATACACGATAATATCGATATCCATACTTCCATATCCATACTAATATTATAAATGCGAAAGTCTGTCTGTCTGTTACGCTGACACGGCTAAACCGCTGATTTTGATGAAATTTGGTATGAATATAGTTGAAGACCTGGGGTCAAACATAGGCTACTTTTTGACGCAGGCGGAGATGTGGGAAACCGCTAGTACTTGATATACGAAACAAGTGTTTTGAAGAGAAGTCATAATATAGCTAAACGTCGGCAAGCTCAGCGTTGGATATGCACCGATCAGATGGTCCGACTACCTGAAGAGGTCACGGGCAAGCGTTGAATGCAGGCCACCTCCGATCGGTCCTTTTCGAAATCTTTGGGACTATGTCAAGCAGTGGACTGGCTGCAAAATAATGATAATTAATAATAGATATTGCTAATTTTTAAAGCAGATTTTGTTCTTGAATTCAGTACACCGTATGTGTCATCTCAGATAGGTACGATTTTCAAAAACTAAGTCTAAAGTATTTTGAACTAGCTGTTTCTCGCAGCTCCGCCTGCATCAAAAAGTAGCCTATATTTGACCCCGGGTCTTCAATTATATTCATACTAAATTTCATCAAAATCCGTACAACGGTTTGGCCGTGAAAGCGTAACAGACAGACAGACTTTCGCATTTATATTATTAGTATGGATGTTGGGTACTATTTTAGTTTAAAATGTGCAAGTCTTACTTGAATTTCCTTGCCTGTATAAAGTATTTCCTTATTATATTGTTTACATTTATAAATATATTTATTAAAAGAAGTTTTTTTTAAACAAACCATTAATTGCCAACCAATTCTAACGAGTTTCCGGAAAGCGAGCCGTGTCTATTAAATAAAGAGACAAAAATTATTACCAGCATTTACGAGCTGGTCTATTAATTCCTGGAAGGAGATTAAAACTTTCGGCCACCCTGGCAATTGTTCACAAACAGTTGTCGACGAGGATTTTCCGGTTTTTGAAAAGGCTTTTTCAAAAAATATTTAATACCAGCAATCCACTATAAGTTTCTAATCCTAACTAATATTTTAAACAGGTTTGTGTATTTCTTTGATAGCTCTTCACGCTTACGACTAAACTTTATGCTCTGCCTCGTCGGCTATCGGTTCTATGCGCTATGTGCCCCACCCACTGCCGCTTCAAAGAGCTAATCTGCTGGGCTATGTCGGTGACTTTTGTTCTCCTACGGATCTCCTCATTTCTGATTCGATCTCGTAGATAAATTAAAGTTTAATGTAGAGTTGTAGACAATGCTGCCAGCCTTTTGGTGATATTGCCGCGATGTAACAAAAATTGGGTGAAATATAATGATATGGATTGAAGTTCGAAAAAGGCATCCGTTTATAATAAATACTCTTTATATATTTTCGCCTATTTATTTTCACGTGTCACAGCTCAAAGCTACGGTCGAGATTCCATTTCAAGTTAAGGAACTCGATTGTCCACTTTTATCCAAAAAGAGAGAACGGGGTTTATTTTTAACTAGCGGTTTTCCGCAGCTCCGCCTGCGTAAAAAGCAGCCTATATTTGACACTGGGTCTTCAATTATATTTATACCAAATTTCATCAAAATCCGTTCAGCGGGTTGGCCGTGAAAGCGTAACAGACAGACAGACGGACAGACAGACAGACTTTCACATTTATAATACAAGTATGGACAAGTATGGATTCTATGTGACAAATTGTGAACCCAGAAGCCATACGTCAAATGAAAATCGTTCGACTCACCCGATTATGACGAATGAAAATCATTCGACATCGAACGAAACTCGTTCGACTCAACGATTATGTCGAATGAAAATCATTCGACATCCAACGAAAATCGTTCGGGTCACCGATTTTGGGTGAGTCTTACTTTTCAAAAATAGGTCAGTGCTCCCAGGCATACCTAATTTATGTACCTATCAGTTTAACTGTACTGACATGATTGGTATCGCTGCATTAGTGACATAAGGAAAAGAAACGGTATACGAGTATGTAGGTTCCACAAGGCGGCCGAAGAAGGGAGTGGGTGAACAGCCTTCTCTTTTTAAATTTAAATTTGCTGGATCATAGCAAATCTATACTAATATTATAAAGCTGAAGAGTTTGTTTGTTTGTTTCTTTGAACGCGCTAATCTCAGGAACTATTAGTCCGATTTGAAAAATTCTTTCAGTGTTGGATAGCCTATTTATCGCGGAAGGCTCTGGGCGAAGTCGGGACGGGCTGCTAGTTAATAATAAGGATTTTTTTTTTGGCGAAGTTATGTGTGTAATCTGTGGAGAGAGTGGTTATATACATAATGAGTAGTCGGAATCGAACAATGGGTTTCCATAACTAAGCAAGATTGCACCAGTTTAGAGGCTGTCGGGTTACAAAATTATGTTGAATATTTGCCTTGCTTAAAAGACTAATAAAACAACACCTTTATGCAGATGATCTGCAGATATATATGTCTGCTCCTCTTGATGACTTTGATCGTGCTATTGCCGTCATTAATTCTGATCTTAATATTATTACATCATGGTCACGCAACTTTGGACTTAAGTTGAATGCAAATAAAACTCAAGCCATTATTATCGGTAGCTCATATTTCATTTCTAAATTTAATTCTTTATCTTTTTCTAATTTAGTTCTTGATGGTAATATTATTCCTTTTTCTCCTAGTGTTAAAAACTTGGGCATTATATTTGATCAAACCCTGTCCTGGTTACCACAAATTAATGATGTTAGTCGTAAAATGTTTGTAGCTCTACATTCATTACGACGTCTGCAAAATTTTCTCCCTTTTCAAACCAAAATATTATTAGTGCAGTCTTTGTTGATACCTATCTTAGATTATGCTGACGTTGCTTACTTGGATCCAACGGAAGAACTTTTAAAAAAATTGGAGAGGCTGCAGAATCAGTGCATTAGATTTATATTTGGATTGCGTAAATTTGACCATATTTCGGAATTCCGTAATAAGCTAAAGTGGTTGCCTATTAGATTACGTAGAAACTTTCATATCTTGTATCTTCTTTTTAAAGTTCTCTTTATCCCTTCTTCTCCTATCTATTTAAATGAAAAATTTTCCTTTCGTCGGATTGATGACCGGTTACGCTCTGCCGGTAACCCAACCCTTGACGTGCCGCCTTGTTCATCACATTCGTACTCAAAGTCGTTTGCTGTTGTGGCAGCTAAGCTTTGGAATTCGCTTCCTGTAGAAGTAAGGTTGTCACAAAGTTTAAACGCTTTTAAAATAAATCTTTCAAATTCTCCTTTGCTGAACTCAGACATTTAAAGTATAAGCTAGTTACATGGATGTATGTATGTTTATTTATATGTATGTATGATTATTCTATATAGGTATGTAGGTATATTTAATGTATATGTGTATCTATATATTATTTATAATAATATTATATTGTACACACTTCTACCCTTCTGGTAAGCATATCTTCTCCTGCCACTCGCTGGTTGACTGTAAGAGATCCCTAAGTGGGATAAGTCCGCCATTGTACTTATTGTTATTTCATGCTTGTGTATGTAAATTATTTGTTTTATTTTGTACAATAAAGATATTACAAACAAACAAACAAACAACACCAAATACGATTAGCAAGCTATTAACAGTAGTCATGAATTAGGGAACAAAAATACATATAAACACACATATATAACACAGTTTTTTGGCCAGCTGTCTTAACCTACCTTGATGACAAAGTATGCTTTCAATGGGAATGGACCCCATTACATACACAGGCTGAAATTGTCTGGACTTCCAACACAACATTTTATTAATGCAGATGCTAGCGACTAGGTAAGAATTTGTATGGAATTTCTTAGTTATTATACTATCCGCCAAGTGCAGCTTTGTACATTTAACATACAGAATCGTCAGCGTTAATAAAACTCATGGTAGAGGTACTGGTAATAAAGATGAATCCATGCTTCGGAATGCACGTCAATATGGTCCGTCTGCATTGATGGAATAGAGGATTTGAAAAATACCATGACATACAGTCATGTTGTTAATTGACATATAATATATAGAATAAATATATATAGAGAATAGGTTAGTACCTAAACTCTCACACGATTTCAACGAATGATAGAAGCGCTTTCGGTAAAAACATGTCCTAATATTTTTTTGCATCTTTTATTCCCATACAAGCTCACGTTGGACACACTCCGCAATAAATAGTAAATCGGTATTTCAATACTCGACCGCATAAAAGTTCAATCAGGAATTCGGGAATACAAAAAGGGGGTTAATGCACGTTGCGTGTTCATTTGACAAGTATTGAGCTCTTGTTTCCCATTTTCCGGTCCGGCCACTGTTTGTATGGTTTTGAAGCGAAAGGTTGCCAATATTTACTAACCAATCGCTGTCCGTGCTATTTTTCAGACGCCCGAAACCGGTGAATGGAATAGTTTGAATAACCTATTATGTCGCATTAAAATGATTCGACATCGAACGGAAATCATTCGACATAATCGAATCTGGGTGAGTCATACTTTTCAAGACTTGGCCACCGGTTAACATTGTACACGGCGTGATGCCTATCGAGTCTCATTATGTTCCGGGTCGGCTTAATGGAAGAAGACAAAAAGCCAGGGGAATTAAGTATAGGCGGAATGATATTCCGTATAGAGGTTCTTCATTCATTTATATTTCTTTTTTATTATTTATATACCTAGTGTGAATTATGGGGTCAATTAAACCCGCACATAGTGCTGTATGAGATTTTCTTGAGGAGCTCGTTAACTGTATTCAAGTCAAGCGACGGGTCAGCGCGACCCGTATTAGAGTGATTGCAGTTTACTGATATTTCTATCTCGAACTCTTTCGTTCTTCAGAAGGCACGTTAAGCTATTGGTCCCGGTTGTTATCGATAAATGGCAATCGTCAGATGCCTTTATGCAGTCTGAAATATTTTGACAGTGTTGGTTACTAAAACACTTATGGCCATGTTCTTGTTGGTCTGGTTTCCATGTAAAAAGGTTCAAGAAGGTCAGACGGCAGTTGCATCATTGTAATAATCAGTGCCGCCAAATCAAGGACCATGACTTATAGCGTATCTGAAGCGTAAGCTGAGGACGCAACTATAAAACTGAATCTCGGTAAGTCATGAGTCGAACGATTTTCAATCGACTCACCGATTTTACATACTCAAAATAACCCTCGCGGTCGTGGTTTGGTTTTGGTAAATACGTTAACGTCACCG
Organism: Euzophera pinguis; assembly: GCA_947363495.1. Lineage (NCBI taxonomy): Eukaryota > Metazoa > Arthropoda > Insecta > Lepidoptera > Pyralidae > Euzophera > Euzophera pinguis. The sequence continues at coordinate 4,575,079 of OX376154.1, forward strand.
CAATTGTCCTCCTGAAAGAAATTCATACTTCCATACTAATATTATAAATGCGAAACTCTGTCTGTCTGTCTGTTACGCTTTCACGGCCAAACCGCTGAACGGATTTTGATGAAATTTGGTATGAATATAGTTGAAGACCCGGGGTCAAACATAGGCTACTTTTTGACGCAGGTGGAGCTGCGGGAAACAGCTAGTACTAAATAAAATATTTCTTTTCAGTCATTGTTTCTAAATTTAGTAGGTTGGAAAAATTTACAATTTGCAGTGCAAACTCTAATTACCAGCAGTGCAAACTCTAATTACCAGCAATGTTTGTTAGATATCATAATAATAAAAGCGACCCATCTTAAATATTATTCATATTCGTAAACATTTTCGGTGTTGCCAGAATTAGTCTCATTGTTATTTAGAATTTCCCGCCCAGAGTCGGGTCGGCCAATTCAGCTCTATTTAATTCGGTACTGTAATTACGGGTCTCTTGTACTCAAACGAAATTACACACGATTTCACTCTAGTTCACATTGGTTGAGTTCACTATCCGACTAGCATCATTCGTTCATCAACTTTAGTACTGGTAACGGTTAGTTCGTCCGCCCACAACTGGTAGGCTTGCATAAACTAACTGGTGGAGGATATGCACACATATTTTGTCAGCGGATAACGTTCAATGTATCAGGTTTAAAAAAGTATACGTATTTATTTTGTATACTTCTGTACGATTCGGTCGCAGAGAAGCCCGAGCAATGCTTAAATAAAAATGTTTCAGGAATAATTAGCCATGAAGTTACTCTGTTTGGTAATACATCATGCAATAAATTTGGAGTTGAACACCCTTATATTATGTTCTACTAGGTGTAATTTAAAGGTGTTCAACTCTAGAAGAGAGAGTGATTTTCATCCACTCGCAATCGTACTCGCCCAGTATCTCCCATTGTGAAGCCAGAAGGTCTGGCGAGGATAGCACGCGACCGTTATACACGTCATAATTTTGCAATAGCCAAGAGTAATATAATTACAACATTTAGATTACTACGAGATGGCAATCGTAGCAAAAAACCGTAGCGCCTAAATTCCGATTCATTACAATTTTGACCCACCCAGTGATATCAAACTCTGTTCTGCCGATTTTTGACTACACGGGAAAAAGGGACAGACACACATACACACGGTCAAACATATACTCGTAATCCTCCTTTTTCGGCTTCGCCGCAGTCGAGTAACAACAGTTCTTTTTTCTGTTTTATATGATGCATGGTAGATATATAAAAATAAATTAGTTTATGAAATTGATTTACTTAGAGCAACGCGGAATGTAGATGTGCTCTTTTAAATCTGAAAAAAATAGATTTTTATCTGAGGATAATTCAAATGAATTTTGAGCATGAAGACCGCGGAGAAATCAGTGGCGTGTACTGAAAAAAATCTCTGGATAGGCAGAAGTCCAGTATATTGAGGGTTTTGAACCGGAGTTTTTTGTTATACTTAGCGGCCATATGAACACACAATTTCAGTTCTCTAGTTATACTGATGATTCGGCCTTTACAATTCAAGCCCTCTAATTAAACAATGATAGCATATTAAATGAGCCCTAATAATTACAATACCTCAATACGTTTTCATGAAATTGAACAAAACAATATGCTTTGGCTTCCGCTTTACGTTACGTTTCATCTCAATATTTTTCACTTTACACATACGACATTTGTAATATTGTAGTGCAAATATATCGAACGGAAGCAAATAATCTCATTTGTAAAGTTTTAAATCCCACTTTCTGAATAATCATAATGAGAAAGACACAGAGACGTATCATTTGTATGTAAACAAACAAAATGGCGTCAAAAGATGCGTTCAAATCAAACAAACAATAAATACAATTAATGTTTACTAAAATGAAATAAAAGTAATAAGATAATTACATTGTTTTGTATACGGTCTTCTATAATATAATACATTTGTATTTTTTTATAAAAAAGTTACTTATGAATATATTTTTTTAATGATGTTTTCACATTTTTAATCGTTGATGTGAACGCATTAAAAGACAGTGTCTCATAATACGGATTTCGGCCAATCAGATTATTTAACCTCACTACTACATGGAAGCGCAGGCGTGTCTGTTCAGGTTCCCGATATAGACACATTGACAAAAACTTGCTACCTATTTGTGAAATCGAAGGTAAAACATCGGACTACCTTCCTTGGCTACGACGCGATCGCCGCTTTGCTGAGTGATACATACGTACCTAGCGATGTGCCTGTGCTCTATGCATCTGCTTTCCTTTGCGCTTGGCGCGCGAAAATGTATCGGGAGTTTGGCGGCGCGTTTACTGATTTTGGTTATGAATGAAAATTAAATGTAAGTAGAAAAGCACAAGGTAGGCAATGTCTTTTTGTCTTTATGGGATGCACGCCACTGCGAGAAATCTAGATAAACTAGATAAATACGATATTTTAATGTAATTAGACGCACTTTCAATTTTAATGCATTTTTTTTTTATCAAAGCCCGATTTTAGCAATTATTCAACGTTTTAAAACTCGCATCAACCGCTTTATTAATCTTTCCTGGTTTAAAAATGTTGCTAAATGCTAATTGGAATACGAATAACCGACCTCGTACGACGCGGAAAAAGGTCACGATTAAATTGCTGTACCCAGAAAAAAATTCTACTCCGTTTTTCGTACAAGCATCATATAAAGGGCCAAACACAGCCTTTATATGGAATAGGCGCAATGGCGGTACAATTGCGGATAAAAGTTGGTCCTGCTTGCGTCGGGATTTCCGAAAAACATTCAATGTGCGAAAGTGGGGGTTTTAAATTCCCGACTAAGCCTCACGTTTCCGACGACAACGAACCGCACATTGGAATGAATGCGTTCTATTTCATTTCGCACCTAATATGAATATAGAACACTGTTTTTTTTTTAATGAAATCTGAATAAGGAACTTAAAGGAGGAGTCCCATACTCTTTGAAATGTGCTCGTTTGTTCAAAAATTATTATACCATAATTTTCTTAGCATAAGTTTTATGTATTTTTTCATAAAATTCCTAATAACTATTGTAAATAAATACTAATTCACTGTACGGGTTAAACTGCTAATTCACTGGTTCCTAAAATAAAAGTGCTTTCTATTCTAATTGGAGTCTCAGATGATAATTATTATTTTCAGTTCCTTTTTTTAATCTCAATGGGCAGGATTCCAATCAAGCTAGGCAAACCAAAATGAGGCAAAAACGTGCGTGCAATGAATCTAAGTTGTCCGTTCACTGTTTTTTATGGTTACCTAAGTGAAAACGATTTTTCTATGTACCGCGTGCGCTACGGCCATCTGTGATACCTAATGGTCTTACTTCTTTTTTTATTAAACTTGATTTACATACAGTTAGTTGGCTATAAAAGATTTAAATTGAGAAAAAATCTTTTACAATAAAATCATAAATGTTTAAAATCAACCTATTGGTGTAGTCGGGTAAAATGTATAGTGTAAAATGTATTAAAATTTCGAAAATGCATAAATTTTACGATTCGAAAATTTTAGGTGCCTATCGTAAAATATAATATAAAACGATACTTATAGTTTATCTCAATAAGTATGACGAATTCAGCTTTTGTGTAACGATTCAATGAGCAATCAATTAAATTTATGGCTAGACCAGACTCAGGCTTATAGAATCTATAAAGCTAACCTATAGGGCTGGCTCGACCCTGAGGCCTGAATGCGTAAATTGCATCCAGCCCATTGCATGGGGTGAGTACCCCGTTTTGCTGTTGTTTTGTGAAGCATTTGGTAAAATAATGTACCTACTTGAAGTGAGATTGTTTAATGGCGTTGCGAAATTTTTGCATTTTCTAATAATTAAAATACCTACATCTAAATTGGTACTTCTAATCTTAATTAAAGGAAGTTTTTCTCACTAATACAATACTAGCTGTTTCCCGCAGCTCCACCTGCGTCAAAAAGTAGCCTATGTTTGAACCCGGTTTTTTAACTATATACATACCCAATTTTATCAAATCCGTTCGGCGCGGCGGCTTGAACGTGAAAGTGTAACAGATAGACAGACATACTTTCACTTATAATATTAGTATGGATTCCTGAAATCAGTAATTCATAATATTTTATGTCACATGCACATATTAAAAATAAAATACTAAAAAGTCGAGATAAGACAAGTTTTATCCTAAAAATAATCGGAAAAATTTAATATCATAATAAGTTTTTTATTTGAACGCCCCTTGCCAATTCCAACCGATTGCCAATTTTTTCGTTAATAGTCTTTTTCTTGGTTTCCCTCTCTAAAAAGAGACTCATAAACAGGCAGGCGAAACCGTAGGATAGCTAGCGTATTATGTAGATAAGCTCTTATAAACGGCGTTAATCGAATTTCAGTTATAGCTTGGTATTGGCTTATTTATTTAATAGTATTGGTTTTGCCAGTGTAATTTGACCAAGAAACGCTTAGAAATGCGAAGGTAGGTGTACTGCGGTCGTGTTAACCATCAGACATGTTAAATATATTGAAGCTATATTAGAGGTTTCCGACGAAGTTACGTGTATTTCATGCTTGTTCAAATAATACGATATTAACGTTGAGTTCGTACAGTTTACGAAGACTGTGGGGAGTGCAAGTTGTTAAGAAGTACCTAGATTCATATTGGATTTTATCTGTATATGTATTTGTTATAAAAATATAGTATTGTAGAGTTAGTATTCCATAACACAAGTCTCGAACTTACTTTGGGGCTAATATTTATTATTTGCTAGCAGTTTCCCGAAGCTCCGCCTGCGTCAAAAAGTAGCCTATGTTGGATCCCAGGTCTTCAACTATATTCACACCAATTTCACCAATATCCGTTAAGCGGTTTAGCCGTGACAGCGTAACAGATAGACAAACAGACAGACAGACTTTCGCATTTTTAATATTAGTATAGATTTATTTATTAATAATGAGCTCATTTCCTGAAATCAGCCCTCCATAGGTGAGTTGAGACAGAACAGAACAGTTGGTTCTTATAGTCCCAGTCCCTTATCGGACTATTAGGGGGGAAAAGATGACATGGTTTAACAGAGGGAAATCTACGGCTATTGTAATGTTGACAGATAAAGTATTATCACAGAATTATTAAAAGTGCTAACGTAGTATAACAGAACAAATATAGACAAAACTTTCGCTGCAAACATAACCTGAGGATAATCTGAATAATTCGATATTAGCATACTTTGTTTAGTCGTTTCCAGTTTGGTGAGGACTAGAGATGGGCGCCTTTCCGGAATTTATCGCATTTATTCCCGGAGTTTTTAAGAATTCCTAATAGGAAATAATTATTATCCTCCCATTTCTTCCCCTTGCATTTCATTTTTTCCCTCTTGAATTTCTTCCCGCTGCCCATCTCTAGTTAGGACATTGCAGGTTGAATCACTTGATTGTCAGATAATACAGATGATTCCGTGTTTCGGAAGGCCCGGCTGCCATCTGGTGGTCGTTAAAGGAACCACGTCAGAGGCCAAGAGGCGGTTTCGCAGTGCTCTGACACCAGAGTGACGTGGTTGATTGACAATGTAATCTACACGAAATGATGATTTTCAAATTGTATAAACGAACAAACTTCATAGAGTTTACTGATCAAAGAGCGCTTACGTAATGGAAAAGCAGGAATTTGTTTTATTGCCAACACGAAGAGGACTTGAATCGTGAAGCAATGCAATAGCCTTCATTTTCCAATAAAGAACACCAAAGGTCGTTCTGGTTATCAATAGGATATCAAAGCCTTTTGAGGAGTCCTCAAGTACTCACGCGTTCCGTTTCACAGAACTACATACGTTTATTAATCTGTTCAGGCATTTTTTTCGCGTGTCATTTGCGTGAAAAGTTCGATGTGGATCATGGAGAAAGGAACGTTTATACTATGTACGTTGACGTGGATAGATAGATAACTAATGTAACTGCTAGCTGTTTCCCGCAGCTCCGCCTGCATCTAAAAGTAGCCTATGTTATACCAAATATATTGATACCAAATTTCATCAAAACCCCTTCAGTGGTTTGGCCGTGAAAGCGTAACAGACAGACAGACAAACTTTCGCATTTATAATATTAGTATGAATGTACATAGGTACACTGGATTCCATAATGTTATATAACATGAATACGTATAGTGCCATATGGCACTTAAAATAATCTTAAAAAATCAATTGATATCGAACAAAAATTATTTGACTCGAAGATTTTGTGTGAGTTACACTTTTCAAAAATAACACTCATGGTTTAAGACAGACAAAAATTGATATTAAATATGTATACGATAATAAGTAAAGGTGTAAGAATGGTTGGCCTGGTTGGCGAGATGTCCAAATTCATTACCTCCAGACCACAGGAGACAGGAGGGAGTGCGGATACATTTTAAGGAATTGGAGAGTCGGTCAAGTGATGTGGATTTGGCGCGAATTAGGGCTGCAGTCCAGTCCGAATTTTTCTCATTTTTCACATTATTAATTTTATGGAACCAAATTTTCAATTTGATCACGTTAGTATACATAACTAAAAACCTAATTTGTTTTGTCTAAATTTAATTAATTACATTCACCTAATTTTGAAAAGTTAATTGATTGATTGATTTATTTATTTGATAATTTTAAATGTGTAGGGAAAAATTTTGTATTTTTGAAGGTGGGCGTTGACACTCGCGACACAGTTTTTAACTACTGCGGGTGCCATCGTTAACCTTGGTTTGTGTAAACACTTTTTTGTTCCCAATAAAGATTTATTTATTTATTTAATCTGTGGCTTGGTTGCATGCGGTTCTTGTACAATAAGAAAACATGATGTAAGGGTGGGCCCAGTAGAATTAAAAATAATGTCTACTGTATTGATAAACCAACACAGACACAGATATAATTTGGGAACAAGGGACAGTCACTAATAAGAAATACATATAATATATATTCTACACACATTGAAGGGACAGATAGTGCTCCTTAACCTGACTTTTAAAACTAGTAATACATTTTCTTGTACGGATCTGGGGTGCTATTTTTGAAAAGTGTGACTTATGCTATATCGGCGAGTCGAATAATCTTAGTTTGATATCGAACGATTTCATTCGACATATATGTCACACATTTAAAAAATACGGCTCTTGGTGTTCTTAAAAAGGAGAAACTTCACAATAATCTCACCCGTATTTTGGTTTTATCCCAAGACGTATGACGTCTGTGAAAAAAAAAGTACATTAGAAATTTTGAAATTCAACCTCAGCTGCATCTGTCGAGTTTCAAACATATTTATTGCAAAACGTACAAAATGTCCGAGATTGAAGAATCTTTGCTTATAACATTATTATCGGCTACTGTTTACTATAAAACAAAAATAATACAGAAGAGTAACATTGGCGATGAGTCTGTTTCTACCACGGCGTAATAACAATTTTTTTTTACATATTGTTAGATTCAGGAGCGGCTTTTTACTCGATACAGCCCTACTCGGGAATCAACTACCACCAATTCTCCATTGGCTTCGCTTTTTTTAAGCCTCACACACCGGAGACGCCACGAGCGCGTTGCCGACCAAACTTGATTTATTTCCATCAAATTATTTTAGTACGATTTTAATTGCGTTTATTACTAACACTTATTTTAACAAACACAAATTAAAATTAAACACACAAAAGATAGAGAAGAGGTACTTCTTCTATACTATAATAAAAGAGTAGAATCGACGTGTCTGTACATTTATTATTTTGGCTGGAAAATGAGAGTGAACGACTAAAGATGAATAGATTACAAAAAAATGTTTTATATCAATCTTGTCTGTCTGTCTGATTACGCTAATCTCAGGAACTCAAGATTTGAATTTAGTTTTCACAAACTGATTGGTCTTAGCTTAGGGCAACATCTAAACTTTGTTTCATCAAAATCGGACATCAGGAAAGAAAGTTATCATCAATTAAAGATTTTTTTAATTTCTTCAGATAAACAGGAACTACTGGACAGATTTGAATTTAGTATTTACAAACTGAAGGTATCTACAAAGGGTAAAAAATATCACAAGGGCCTTTTCACATCGGAGCATTGCGCCATTTGAAACGCCATCTCCTCTTTGTAATTGGTCCGTGGAATCTTTAAAAAGTAACAGAAGTCAAAATATGATTTTTGGAATTTTTGTCTGTTTATTGTGCATCTTTCACGCAAAAACTACTGGACAGAAACTTTTTTATTTAATAATTAAAAGTCCTCGGCAACATGTAGATAAGCATTAATTTTACCAGTTCTCGATGGAAAATACCAACTTAAATTGACTTTTAAAATGTATGGTGTGCATACTATATGAGAGGTCAAACAACATTGGGCAAATCAATTTTTGGAAACAAAGAAACGGTGTTTTTTTCCTTTTCGACAGAATTTATTTTTACTATTGCTTTGTAATTGAAGTAGTTATTGATGGTAGTGTTCATAATGTGAGTCATTATAAAATGTATATCATTACGTAGTTACTTAAATGTTTTTCATTCATGCACAACAAGTGGGTTACATGGTCAATCGACCATGCACATCCAGGTGATAAAGTTTTTTCAGAATGACTTTACGGCCTCTGACATGGTTCCTTTAACGACCACCAGATGGCAGCCGGGCCGGACCAACGACTTACGTGATTTCCAAAGCACGGAATCATTATAACAGAATTTGGTCATAAAATACTGGAGGGCAATCGCGCTAACTGAAAGACATTAACGCCTTTGACGTGGATTTTATATTATAACTTTTCAGTCATTTTTATAGAGTGGGGTTACGTGGTCAATCTACCCCTGGTGTTAAAGTTTTATCGGAGTCGATTTTCGTCGTCAGAATTTTTTTCGGAGAGCCTTCGAGCTCTGACGTGCCTTCTTTATAACGACTTTTCAGTCATTCACATTAAGTTGCTTTCATGTTTTGTCGACCCTGAACACCCTGGTGTCAGAGTTTTTCGGATACGCCTTTCTGCCTCTGACCTGGGATGACTCTTCAGTCATTTTTATCGAGTGGGTTACACATGGTCAATCGACCCTGCACCCCTGGTGTCAGAGCTTTTTCGGAGACGCCTTTCGGCCCCTGACGTGGGTTTTTCATAATTACTTTTCAGTCTTTCTTATCGATTAAGTTACATGGTCAATCGACCCTGCACAACCTGGTTTCAGAGTTTTTTCGGAGACCCTTTCGACATCTAACGTGAGTTCTTTATCATTACTTTTCAGTCATTATTATTGAATAAGTTACATGGTCATTCGACCCTGACACCCTGGTATCAAAGTTTTTCGGAGACGACTTTCGGCATCTGACGTGGGTTCTTCATTATTACTTTTCAGTCATTCTTATCGAATCAGTTACGTGGTCAACTGACCCTGCACAACCTGGTGTCAGATCTTTTTAGGTATATTTCAAGATCAGAATTTATGCTTGCTACCAACTGGTGGTTGCCAATGAAACTTTCACACCCGAATCATGATTTTAAATGTCTGGAAAGAATTTATGGTTTTGACTTTTTTCTTTCATGCCAAACAGTATTCCGTCGCAATATTTTACATAGCGACCTCCTGAACATTTTAAATATTAATAACATCAAATATTTTGTGTAAAACTCTGCAATGGCGGATAATAAGATTAAAAAGTAACGAAAGTAGGTATAATCGAACATTACGCGGACGAAGTCGCGGGCTCAGCTAGTCTATTTATAAAATGTAAAACAATAAAGTTGACAGTCTAAGTACGAGATATTACATGCATTTAAAAATTCAATGCAAGAATTATCATAAAACAATTTGATCGAGTCTAATTTTTGTTTTTTAAGAAGTATATTTTTAAGCTACGTTTAAATCATTCAGTGTAAGTATATATATATAATTGTGCCTGCCCAATAAAAATATTAAGCATGTCCATCAAAAATTCACTTCAACAGTGGATATTTTATAGACATTTCTGTTTCTCTTCTAGTATCTCTCTATTCTACACTGCTTCGGTCCAGTCCGGTATCCGTTCAGGGAATTTGAGACATTCCGGCTTCGATCTCGGAATTTATTGGCCGGGCATCGGAAAATATAATTTCATTTTATACTGAAGATACAATACTATCTTATATGCTACCTACATTTGGTTTGGTATTGGTTATATACTGGAACCACCGACCAGTCAGATGACCTGAAAAAGGTCGCAGGCAAACACTGGATGCAGACTGCTGCTAACCGATCATTTTGGAAATCATTGGGAGAGGCCTATGTCCAGCAGTGGACTGACATGATGATGATGATGATGATGGAAGTAGTGGTCCGACCAGTGGCTAAAATAGTTTGATTGTGATAGATTATGAAATACAAAATATTAAAGTACATTATTTCCGCTTGGCTTTGAAACGTTCGGTCCATGGGGGCCTAGCATGAAATCTTTTTATAAAACTTTGGCCCCACGACTGGTCGACGTCGCTGTTGACAGGAGGGCCGGCTCATATCTCGCGCAATGAATAGCAATTGCTATTCAGCGCGGGAATACAGCTGGCGTTCTTGGAACCATGCCACAGGGACACCAGTTTTTAGATGTTTAAGTTTTAAGTTTTAATTTAATTTTAGTTTGTAATTTTACTTTATATTATATTGATTGTTATTCGTGATTTGTGTAGTACAATAAAGATACTATACCTAAGAAAAATATTAAAGGTTGACTGTAAGAAATTGCTGTAGCACTAAATCCGTCTTCGGAGACAGTTCTACCGTCTTTTCGACTACGTATGGTTAGACCACATAAGTTTTCGTCAGGGAAAAGTTTCTACAGGAAAACTCGAGAGATCCAGGTATGAAGGTTTCTATAACAACCACCAGGTGGCAGTTGGGATCGAAGGCTTACCCGTCCTATCCCAAAGCCTTCTTGGAATCATCTTTATTAGTAAACAATTAGGTAATTTAAGCGCGCTATGCCCAAACCTATTGGCAATGACTAAAGAAATAATTATTTCCGTGGGAATTGAACCACGGCCTTCAGTCCAGGTAAAGCCTACTTAGTCTAGTTGTTTTTGGTTAGGACATTGCAGGTTCGTCCAATCACCAGATTGTCTGATAATGATGATTTTGTGCTTCGGAAGGCAAGTACTAAGCCGTTGGTCCTGGCTGCCATTATAAATTGTTCGTTTAAGGAACCAAGTCAAAAACCGAAAGGCGATTCTGAAAAACTCTGACACAATGCACAGGGTCAACTAACCATGTAATCCACGCGATATGAAAGGATTTATAGATTACTATCGGTTTTCCGCAGCTCCGCCTGCGTTAAAAAGTAGCTTATGTTTGACCCCGGGTCTTCAACTATATTCATACCAAATTTTATCAAAATCGGTTCAGCGGTTTGGCCGTGAAAGCGTAACAGACAGACAGACAGAAAGACAGACAGACTTTCGCATTTATAATATTAGTATGGATTATTGCGATAGGAACCTTACATAATACCTCGTATTAGCAGCTCGGCCCGTACCTGTCACATCAATGCCAGTTATATGGACAGTGCAGCCTTCCAGCTATTACAGCCCAATCGGTTTCTAACTCAATGTACTATGTATATTTATTTAGGTCTTCACATCATCGGCTGGCTTATTCATACTACCATGCTTACTTTATTTATAAGTACGAAAGTCTGTCTATCTGTTACGCTTTCACGGCTAAACCGATGAACGAATTTTGATGAAATTTAGTATGAACATAGTTGAAGAGTCGGGGTCAAACATAGGCTACTTTTTGGCGCAGTCGGAGCAGCGAGAAACAGCTGGTATTTAATAAATAAACAAACAGGTACAAATGACGGGTTTGTATCAGAAGGTCAAGATATCAGTATGCCCAAGTAACACAAAGTACACATCTCTGAAAGACTATGTATGCAGATCGTCTATAGCCTCAAAGTTCACTTTTTTATGGTAGGTATACTAACTAAACAATTCTGTATTCTAAACTAAATACTAATACCAATTACACCCCAAAACTTGGGATGAAAACATCTGAAAAAAAAAATTGTCGTCTAGAACCTTTAATCTTGGCTGATCTAGTATCGTAATTAGAGTCCAAGAAGCGTATTTTTAAACGCTATATCACCACGAAACACACGGTGTAAAATCCTAATTTATAAAAAAAAAAAACATATGCTAACTGCAAATAAACTTCTTAAAAGAAAAGCTGCAAACTATTTGAACGACTGAATTCTCCCGTCAATATTTAGCGTCACTCCGCGCGCCTTTTACAGGTGTTTTCGCTCTCGCGGGATATCATATGGCCCGTCACAACCAACAGGCTAATTCTAACTCTATTCAACTGGCACAAGTTCCAAAATAGCTCGATTTATTTCAAAGTAACAAAACAGGCTTCTATCCCAATGTGTCGAAATTGAAATCAATCGCAGACATTTTTGATATTGAACAAACGCGTTTCAGTCTACTGAATTTGGATTTTGTTATCACTGAGCGATGCGGACTTTATTTGTTGATCTAATCGTAGATATAAATATTTATTTTTTAATTTTATTGGATAATTGTTAACGGCGGATTCAAAGTATGAGTATTTTTCTACCAACTGAATGATTGATATTTGTATGTATGTTGCCGTATGTTCTCCGGTTCTGTAGAGAATAGACCCCTCTCTGCTTGTAGATTGAAAATCTGGTTAACAATATAAATAAATAAATCTGGTTAAAAAAATTAACTAAGTATTTTTTGTTCCTTGTATCATTATGGCTCAACCGGTATTAACCAAAAAAAATAACGGTATTCACCAGATATTTTGGACCATAAATTACTTTTCCTTTGATCCAGTTTAGAACCCTGTACTACCGTTAGTATTGTGTCTTAAGAACACCGGCATCCATTCCAGCAAGCATTTCGTAGTGGCATTCGTAGCACTCGTAGCAACTCCTAGACCATAGATTGATTTTTTAACAACAATGTGACATTTCTTAGAAGTACTCGTAGCACGTCGTAGCAAGTCGTAGATTAGCAGACTCCGATTTTCTTTTTTATACGGCAAGCTACATTTCGTAGAGGCATTCGTAGCACGTAGTAGCAAATCGTAGACCATCGGACTCCGATTTTATTTTTACGACAACAATGCTACATTTTCGTGTTTTTTACATTTAATTCTAGACGCTATTATACACAAATAAATTTTTTTAACACCAGGATAATAATCTATCTGTTATCCCGGTTGCATCTTAAGTCTCAAGTTTTTCGTCTTCACTAAGCATTTATTTGACACATTTTTCATTGAGACAAAAGACATTTCAATAATTAACCTGACCTTACAAAAGCTTTTATTGATAAAGTTTTTATTGACCAAAATAACCTCACACCGCAACCGCTGCCAAACTAAATGGTAATAACCCACATGTCATACATATTAACTTAGCGTTTCATCTAACAATAGCTTTGTCGCTTATAATTGACTGTCTGGCACACTGCTAACTAGTTCCTGTTAATTGTCATATATGTGGTGGCAATCAGGGCGTCAATTCCGATTATAAACTTTAAAAGACCATGCAACTCATTTGATTCAATCACGACTCAAATTGCGATGCATTTTTGATATGCTCAATATAGCTGATAAACTGCTAAAACAATTTTGAATCTCTATTTATTTGCAAGTAAAATGTATTTGAATGATAATAGTAGAAAAAATGTAAATAAAATAAATAACGGAGTACTGAAAAGATGAAAGAATTGATGATTTTGATGATTAGAAAAATTTTCCAGCTGCAGTTCAATGGCATTCCAATGAAATACGATTTGGCTTAAAATTAGTAACAGAATACCAGAAACGTCAAAAGTTGACACTCCGACACAGAATTACATATATTTGTAGTACTGACTCCGATACAATTACGATTCATTGTGCACTATATAAAATAAAAGAATTGACGCCCAGGAACTCCATTGACAAAAAAAAAACAAGTTTTGACATGACTGAAGTAAGACGTTAAAAAGTTCAAGCGTACAAGTTTTATATATTAAAATCCCATTTTATAAACGACTCTATAGGTTTAGAAAAACAACAGGAAGATGTACTTTTTAGCCCCGAAATCAACTATTATTGATTTCTTCTTAATTGATCTTTTACATTTTAATCATCATAAATTTATGAGCTGGGCTCTGGTTGGTGGAGTTTCTTCCGTTCATGTCGATCATAACCCTTCAAATGCGGAAAAACCAGATAATTTTTATTTTTATATAGTTTGTAGCAAGCAAAGGGAGCTTAGTTTTTAAGTCGACACCACGTTTTCTTCAGTTTCATATTGGTTTATTAGCTTATGGAGTTTTTTATAGAGCAAATTTAGACGGTGTAAGGCAGGCTGTCCACTCGGTCACTCTTTTGTCCGCTTTGATCACAAATCAGTGAGGGCAGAGCTAGTAGAAATCTCTTTTCGTAGCCGAAATCTTTGGTATAGAAAATACTGTACGTAGAAATCATTGTTTTATGGAGGTATTTTTTTTATTAGTCTCAATTTTTAAAATAGACCTGTCCTACAAATAATTATGTTATAATAAATATTTATATACATTTATTAACAAAGAGTGGAAAGTAACATCGATGAATGGAGTGTTATGGAAATAGTGGGGGGAGGCTTTTGCCCAGCAGTGGGACTCATGGAGCAAATCCGCCCCGCGTAGCCTCACACAATTTTAGTAAGGAAGCTTTCGATACGCCATCTCCTCTTTGTTATTACTTCGTAGTGGTACTAAATAGGAACTTAAAAATAAAACTAACTAAAATAACTTAAAAATTGTTAGACCTACCTTCAGGTTAATGGAGCATATAATAGGTTGGGGAAAAAGTTTCTTTGCATTTTATAAGAAAATTTAAAACATTTTTTTAAAGTCTATTTACATTTAACATAAAAAAATAAATAATCTAACTTAATAAAAATAAACTATATCTAAAACAAAAAGAAAACTTAAAAACGAAATTATTGAAAGTGCCCCCTTGGCAGGGTTCCCATCACGCAGGCAGCATTCCCGCACTGAATAGCAATGGCTATCCGTTGAGCGCGAAAGCTGCCCGCGCGAGGGTCGCTTGTTATCTCTGTTTAACATAAAGTATGTAGGTGCCATTTTGTTCGATTACTTTTAGCCACCCCGTAGGTACGGACATGATCCCATTGTTATAGAAATTTTGAGGCTTCTGATCAAAATACCGCGACAAGTGGTTTTGGCAGTCATCTCGTGATGTTAACCTGACACTGCCTAAAGAATTCTGAAGGGACCGAAACAGGTGGAAATCTGAAGGTGCAAGGTCAGGACTATACGGCGGATGCATTAACACCTCCCAGCCAAACTCTCTTAATTTTTGCTGAGTGGCTAAAGATGTGTGAGGTCTAGCGTTATCACGATGAAAAACCCTTTCTGTTGATTAATTCTGGCCGCTCTCTTTCAAATGGTTTAATCTCATCAGTTGTTCGCAGTAGAGTTCAGAATCAATGGTCCTGCCTGGTAGTAACAGCTCATAATAAATATAATAATGCCCTTCCAATCGCACCACACACATAGCATCACCTTGTTGCGAGTTAACCCGGGTTTCGCCACAGTCTGTGACCGGCGTTTGACCACAACCTTTTTCGCACGTTCTTGTCGTACGTCCACAATCCACTTTTCGCCACCAGTTATCATCTTCAAAAATGATTCGGTTTTATTACGTCGTAATAAAGAATCACAAATGAGTACACGGTTCATTAGGTTTCTTTCAGTGAGCTCGTGAGGTACCCAAATATCGAGCTTTTTTGTGCACCCAGTTTTTTTCAAATGCGCCAAAACTGTTTTGTGGTCAATTCCCAGTATTTCAGCTACGTCGTAACTACTGATATAATCGCTGACCTTGCTCCACTTTTTAAAAAATAGCATCCATTTTATTCCACATATTATATAGGGCGACCACAGCGACGTGCATCTTTGACATCAAAATTTCCGGATTGAAAACGCTTAAACCAAATTTGTGCTACTCTCACAGACACTGCACTAGGTCCATAAACATCGCAAATTTGTTTCGCTGCTTGCGTTGCTATTTTACCTTATTTGTTACATACATTTTAAAATGTATCGAATTTCTTCATTAGATTTACTCATCTTGGCAGTAAGAAAAACAAATGAAAATCACACATTTTGCTAATTTGAATTTGGAATTATCTTCTTTAATATTTAAACTTTAACCAAAACCAGCCAGATACAAATAGTATAGCCAAAGAGATTTTATTACAAGTTCATACATACTATATGCGAAAAGACTTTTTCCCCAACCTAATATATAGTACGGACTGTAAAAACAAATAGAAATGTATAGAAAAACAAAGGAGTAAGTGGAATAAATAAATGAAGTTCGAGACTCGTCCGAGGCGCCTCTCTGTTGCGAACTTACTCGAACATTTGAATAGTTTAACTGCTTATTTCTTCTATGAATGAGGAACCAATTCGTTATTTATTTAAGAAACTATATGAACACTAAACATATTTATTTGGCAACCAGCTTTGCAAAGGTTTACTTAGTAATGAATGTTTTCCCGATTGTTTGTTATACATTAAAACAGCAAAAACAGACAATGTTAACTAAGTCTACCTGTGACCATAAGCGCTGTAAAGTGCTTGAAACGTTAGGCGTAAATAAACAAGTAATAAACGCGATAAAAACAGTATTAAAATTATTTAGTTAGTAATTTTGCAAAAGCTATAGCTGTAGAAGGACTAGGATGACGCCGTGTGAAAAGGCCTCGAATTTGCGGCCCTAAATCATCATAATTAGGGCCCAGCCAAATAGTCGTCGACAGACCGCGCGACAGAATAGTGGTTCAAAAAAGTGTTATAAATATGCAAGCTTTGTTATTAAAGTTAAGTTTTCTAAATCTCTAGTGTTGACATATTTTTTTTACTTTACGAAAAACAAATATTAGAAAACGTAATTGCACCATACCACACTTATCTTCTTTTCTTCACCGACTTACAAAAAGGAGGTGCTATTTCGTACTTAATTTTTATAAAATTTAAAAGAAATGATATAACCCTTCAAATTGTGACATTTATACTGCTCAATTATCATATTACGGACCGCTAACTAAATTATTTCAGCTACATTTCTACCCATAACACCATTACCCACAAGTCTGTAACACTATTAGTGCGCTCAACAAGATTCGTTAAATGTATAACGAATTCTATTTGTAAACTGTTCGTGAATTCGTCGAAATTTCGGGTTGATTACCCAATCAGGCTTTGATAGTGCACCGCCTAATGCAAACATGAAATATACTTAAATAGCTACAAATTATAGAGCCATATTGTAAATAAATTGTACTTAATTTAACAATTTCATCGGATATTTGGACTGGTAATGGCAAAATGAAACGGTTGGGCGCGTATTAAATACTGGATTGATTTAAGTTTAAAGCTAAGTATATAAAATTAAAATAAACTTAGATACGTAATTATTTTACTTGGTCAAAGAATCAAACATGAATTTTCGATTTAGCTGAATCGGTTTTCGTCTATGTTACGGTCTATTTAATTTACATTATGCCATTTTTTTGAACATACAAGAGCTAAATAAAATTTTGACAATACAATAATTCTCGTACACCAGCCACGCAATTTTTTCATTTTCCATAAATAAGTAAATGCTTTGATACTGATAATTATAAATGTGTACATTAGGTCTAAACTACGATAACCGTCTAGAACCCCTTTGAAATAGGGATCACCATCAGAATCACACTTTTCTTTTTTCATAGCTATATATTCGATGCACACGATTATTCTTTTCGCGTTAATAGCGATTAATTTTTGATATATTAATACGACTGTACTTATATTATTTATATTTTGTTATTAGCCTAATGACTCTTGATAATTTCCCATTAGCTGGGCATTGCTTTCAAAGGTGCTCGTACATTCAGTGCTATCAATTACACGCCCGCATCCATCGCAAAGGTTTCGAACCAAGCGCTCATAGCCTCTATGACGCACCAATTAAGCGGTATTTGCATCGAAACCAAGCCTTGTGCATTTATTTTTAAAAGATTACGTTGGTAGACAAGCATAAATAAATAAATGAAAAAGTCATTTATTCTCCTACCATATAAATATAATTCGCGCCGCACATAACTTCTCTGTTTTTCCTAATGGTTAAGTGGGAGAGAATGCTCAATTGTAAAAGTATTTTTTACTTGTGGTACAATATATTTATAAATAAATACATGTCTTAGAAAATTTTCATCATAATGTCAAGACAAGCATACAACCCCCCCAAAGGTGGTTAAGTTTGTAATTGTAATTAATTATTGAAATGGAAATACATGTAGGTATTCTATGTGAATCATCTTTGACGGTTTCGAATGCTGTAATGCGAAAATCTAAATATGACAACCTGATTTCTTCCCATAGGGACAAAAAAGAGGATGAGCCAGCAATTATCTCTTTTTAAACACTATTGGTTCCCTCTGAACACTATGTTCGTAAAAGCAAGCCGGCTGATTTAAATTTAAACCTTTGTTATACTCGTAAATATTTTGGCTACGTAGCTCAATATGAGGAAGATAATCTAAAAAATAAGCACAACGCTCCTTGGACAACAACAACGTGTTGAACAGATGTCTAACTTTTTGTAGTAAGACAGAGTTAGCTAGTTATTGGGAGTAAACTAAAGTCGACATAGTCACAGGCACGTAACACTTCACCCAAGCTGCAAAGATTTTTAATGTCACGCCAACTTCAAAATGTGGTCAGCTTCCACATGAAAATCATAAAAGTAATAAGTACCTACCATGTAGGAAATACATAATTAGAATTGACGTGTAATATTTTAATATCCGACATATATACCTATCCATTCATATCTCAGAATGAGGCGAAAGCACAGTGAGCATTGTATCCTAGTATACATTATTGTTGACATTAAAATTACACGGACAAATTCACCAATTAACCAAAGCAAATTGACCGACACGCCGAACCTCAATCGGCACAATACAAACTTAAACCAGCTATTCAATTGAAATCTATCAATATATTCTAGCATGATCATAAATTTTAGTGATTTTAGTAACACAGAAAAATGTGCAATATTAATATATGTACTATCTCTATGTAATGAACTTACGAAGAACCTACCACTACCTTCTTTATCTACGTGTGGCAGAGCTCTCATACAGTCTCATGCAACGACAGCCGGGCTGGTGAGCCCTTACATCTATAAGAATTTTAGATAACGAGTCGTGTTAAAATTGCAAATTGTTGTTTTTTTTAGGTACCAGCATTCCGAATCTTTGATATTTATTCGTACTAGGTAGTCAAAGAACATTGAAACCGCGCGTAGACGTTTCTTTCTCAATATATTTGTACGTGAAATAGTAATGATTAAATCCATGAACTTGGACATGCATCAAGCTATTTTACTATTATTTAGTCTGTTTTAAAATGTTATACATTTCACTTAAAAAAATAAAGTAGGTAGGTGCCTACATGTTTCGTTTGTAAACGAAGAACGGAACTTTAATCTTGCGACAAGCAGCTTAAGTTCTGATGCGCCTCTTAACAAACTACTGAATGCAAACTATTTTCCGCTGGCGTTGTTCCATTAGGGTGTTGATTATTCTGCTAGTAAAGCTTTATTTTCTTTATATAACGTCACTAGCGACCGCCCCGGATTCCGGTCACGGTCACGGGATGTGCATACTTCATACGAATGTATAATGTGAAATAATACATCACGCGTATATACCAACTCGTATGTAATGACCAATTTAGCAAACTAGTGTCATAATGCACTGTTATCGCACCAGAGAAAATAAATACAAAGAAATGTTGACTATAACAAGATGTACAATTGGCGGCCTTATCGCTAGTGCATATATCTAACCAGTAAATAAACATCTTAATTAAGTATATGGGAAGATTATATCATAATGAAAATTAGGTTTAGTTACATTTTTACTCTCATCCGAAGGCTAAAGTAATTTAGATAGGGATCTTTTATAGTCAACGACATATGATTATGCCAATTGATTATTATGACAGCAAAAATGGTTATGTATTACTGAAACTTTTTTAATAAATAATTTATCTGTCTCAAATCCCAAATTGGTTTCAGTATTATTATTAAATAAACGATTCCGTAGCCTAAAATACGAATAAGTACTCCACTATTTACTAACCATTTATTTTTTACACGAGCGTTGCCTATTCGATCAACTGGGCGGACAGGCGTTTAATACATATATTGGTTGGTATAACGTAGAAGGAGCGCTGGGAGAAGGCGCCACTCCTGGCTGAGAAACCCAGCTGTTTCGAGCAGCGGCGTCCAAAGAAAAGATAGATATAATGTCTAGCCTCCGATAGGAATGGAATACAAAGAAAAATGGCGTAATATGAAAAAGTAATCAAACTTATAAGAATCGTGCACATTTTTTTCGGGCTTAGGAAGTATTTACAAGGGCTATTGAAACCACGATAGTCACTCAAGTAAATACAGATGTTGATTCCCCTAGTTTTGCTGATATACTTAATTCAAAATGAAAGAAGCAGATTTTGGGATAAAAGTACCTACTTAAAATGTTTTTTAATTCTTAAATTTTTTCTAAACATGATCTTTGATTTCTCATGTTTTCGCTATTGCTACACATTAAGTTAAATAAAAAATTAATACGGATTTAATGCTAAGAGCATCATCATCATCATCCTAGCGTGTATTTCTTGTTGCGTCGTCAGCTTACTCTTCGGAACCTAGGGTACGCTGTAAGTCATGGTCCTAGATTGGCGGAACTGGTAATTACAATGGAGCGACTGCCGTCTGACCTCCGTAACCCTTTTTACAGGGAAACCAGACCAACAGGAACATGACCCGAGGTGTGTTAGTGGCCAACACTGTCAGAATTTTTCAGGCTGCCCTAAGGCATCTGAGACAGCCTTACGACTGTTGTCTATCGATAACAACCGGGACCGAGAAAAAATGTATTATAGAGCAAATTTTATCAAAAGCTTAAGTTTATACACTAAGTAAACATATATCAATACTGAATAATTTAAAATATAAACGTATTTATATTGTTTAATTTAATGTACAACGCATTTGATCATTTATCTAAGTTTGACATAGTAAAGTTTCGTCTAGATATTGACTTTTATTTAGGGTATAAATAATCTTATAGGAAAATATCGATAGCATGAATGCCTGTTGAATTTTACGAGTAATATCACTATTGCAAGTGCTTGTACTTTTTTAAATTTCAATTCGCTGCAGTATTGGCCCAATCAGAGAGAACTGTCTGCATCCCGATTATTTTTATTTCTGCCAAACGAGCATACCTACTCAATGTTTCATTGATATTGCGCACAAGGAAACTTTTCGGTCGATTTTTAATCAAGACCAGAGGTAGTAGTAATATCATGTTTTTAGAGCTTCGTCACAGATTGGTAAGAGTACTTGCTTCGTGTCGGAAAGCATTCTTTGTTTAGTTGTTTCTAGTTTGGTTAGGAAGTTGTAGGCCAATCACTGTGTGTCTGATAATTGTGATGATCCCGTCCAGAAGGCACGTTAATCCATTAAAAGGAAACACGTAAGAGGCCTAGAAGCGGAAAAACTATAATACCTGAAGAAATAATTCGTGTTCAAAGCAGTAAATTTAGCACTATTACATACGAAGCCTTGGCTGAATGTCTTTTAAAACCTTGTCACAGAATTAATAATAGTACTAACGACCTTGTCACCAGGGTGCAGGATCAGTTGACCTTTTACTTATATGAATAACTGAATCCGACTGCATCTATCTGTCTGTTATCTGTAGGTTCTGCGTTGAAAATGTGTATTTATTTCAAACTATGTACAAGTTTCAAAGAAAAATTCTCTAGCAGCCAACCGTAATACTGATTGAAAAATTAGATAGATTCCATCGAGAAATAAGTATTAGGTAATCACAGTGTATGAAATGTTTCAATGAGGACAATAAGTTTTACCAGTCAACACAAGTTTTACAAAACAATATTACGATGTTCATAGTCAAATTAATATACATAAAGAAATAAAATACTTAACTCATTCTGAATTATTCAGCTCACGTATCACCCCAGTCTGTTGTTAAATGCACATAATGCACATTGCATGTTATTATAAAATACATCTACCTACTTAAATTGCACATGAGAAGCGCTTTGCGATGCACCCTCTGCAGTGTTAACCTGCAACACATTTTGTCTTCACATTTGGATAAAATGTCTGTCTAACATTTTCCGCTAATCTGGTGGTTCTTGGTTCGACAGCCATTGAGGAAGAGTGAGAACAATTAATTTTCATTAGGTGTTTATTTATTTGTTATTCGTAACTTTATATCATTAATCGCCTTTTGATTCCACTGCTATATACCCAGCAGTGGTTTCATTGATTTTTAATCTGGAGTGCTATTTTTGAAATGTGTGACTCACGCAAAATTGGCGAGAATAATTTTTGCTCGATATCGAATGATTTTCATTCGACATATATGTCATATATTTAAAAAAAAAGGCTTCTGATCTATCTGAAGCTACATTCATTCTGCGTATTTATATAATGTCATGTCATCATGTTATTCAGTGTCATGAATATTCTCATGGCTGAACATCGATTTGATTAGAATGTCGGACCATCTGGCAGATGACACCAATGAAATAATATATTTTTTATACAATTGATAACAATGGCGAATCTCTTTCAGCTGCCTATGTATGTAAATATATTTTGTAATGGGTTACAAAATAACAAAATTTTCTCTTTTCTTGTATTCAGTTTGGAACTAGTAAACTTTATATTATATATATACCCTTTTCTAATAACCCTTTTCTTGTGATTTCTCTCTTGGGTCTGCTTGAAGAAATTTCTTTAGAAATAAGATGTTCCCTTGTACGGTCTTTTCCTCTTATGTATAATCGTTTGTATTTTTATTGTGTACATAATAAAGTAAATCGTAAATAGAGGTGGCCAAGAATTGGACATATATCATGCATATGTCCAATTCTTGGCCAATAGCCATTTTAACTCGACAAGAAAAAGAAATGTATGTCCTCTTTCTGTCTAGCGTGCCGGAGGTTTAAAATTGTGGAACTATTTTTTTTTTACTTTGTTACAGCGTGGGCCGCGATGCCGCGCTGCTACATGGTGAAGAAAGGCTCCCAGAGGCACGACGCCCCACCTCCCCGCAGCCCCACCGAGGCCACAGTCGCCCCTCCTTGCTACAGTCCTGCCGAACATTCTGCTGTAACAGGTAAGGATCAGGGCCCGTAGCCAAAATCAATATGAAAACTTATCTTAAAAAAGTGCGAATTGGCTATATTTCTACCTAACTTATCACCAAAAGTTAAAAACTTAGTATAGTAGAGTAATAAAAATTGACACCTCTAAGAACTGGCAGACGGGCAGTGCTGGCTTTATTCAGCATAGCCGGGATATTCCGATTCGCTCAGAAACGTCTTTCTTCCGCGAAGCGTATGACTGCCGATGTCGGGGAAAATTAAATAAAACCACTTCTCGGAAATGAATGACTTCTGAAGCCCTGTTTTTGAATCTATGACTCAAAAATGTCGAATGAAAATCGTTCGATTTACACATTTCACAGTCACATTGTCAAATATATTGTATCACTCCAGCGGGTTGTGTAAATGATTAAATAGGGTTCGCCTTGGCGTAATTTACAATCATTTATCGAGTGTGTTTTTCCAGTTGTGTCCTCACCTTATGCTTCAGAGTCCATGGTACGCGACAGTTTTATAAAGATGGGAATACCTAACAGGCAAGAACCATTCTAATTGCAATGTACTATCAAAACCCAATTTAAAATTTCCACAGAAAGCATTAGTTTATTTTATCATTCATTTCTCTTGGGTCGCAAGCGCTGAGTGGAAAATGAAGTATTTATAAACGTCGCAAGTTAATTTCGAATAAAATTCCTCAAATGAAATTAGTTGCATTTTTTTTTACCGGAGTTGAACATTTTTTTTCCTGCCGGGCAAAAGCCTTTTTCTCTTAATAAAGCTTTCTGCATATAATCCGGCTGGAATCTGTCCGCGGTTGAATTGAATATCTCTCTCTTCATTTAAAAAAAATGTAATGGGCGTGAACATTTTTATGAAAGACACATAAAATACACTTTTAACATACGGAGCCGCGGTAATCAGCTAGTATATTAATTAATCGTTTCACATTTTACCCAACCAAATAAGTCAAGAGGATTGCAATTCGAGAATTTATCGGTAATTGCATAATTCCAGCACAAAGCAAGAGTGCTTCTGCAAAATTTAGAAAGAATTCATTTGCATTGTAAGTTGTTACCGATTGTTTGCTCGATTAAAATAATCGAAAGAATCTGGCTTAATCTACTTAGATATACTCGCTAAGAAGAAACTATATTTTAATACTAGCTGTTTCCTGCAGCTCCGCCTGCGTTAAAAAGTAGCCTTTGTTTGACCCCGGGTCTTCAACTATATTCATGCCGAATTTCATAATGCTTCCATGTCCTCTTAATCATAATAGATCACTAAAACTAAATTTAACTGAAATCACTCGGATAGAATATACTCGTAAAAGGAGCTTGATGTCTGAGTGAGTCGCAGCAAATCAGTACCGTCAAATAAAGGATAATGATTAAAAAAGCGTACCTGGGATCAAAAACGCAAACCGAACACGTTCCTGGCAAACACTTAGATATTAAAAGGAAATACTCCATTGAAAGAGAAATTTTAAATCCATACTCATTAGTCTCATTATACAGATACTTACTACATTAGATTTCAAATAGGGGAAGCCCATGGTCTAGTGGTTAACCCGATTCCCATGAAAAGCATTTCCTAAGTAAACAGCCAAAATTTTTTCCTAATTAATTAGGACATGGCAGGCTTGAGTCACGTCTGCAATAGTACCTATTTACATAATCACGTTTCACTAATACGTTAATCAGTTAATCCCGGCTGCCTGGTTGTCATTATTAAAGCAACCAATATGCCGAATGGTACGTCCGCAAAACTCTGGAATGGAATTATAGAGACTTACTTAAAACAAACTGTATAAACTTGTTTATTCGTTATTGAATTTAATAAGACTTCTTAGTAGTAATTGTAGAATTTATCTTCAATGCTTTGCCGCCGCGGAGACCAATTAATAATTGGTCTCCGCGGCGCTACGACTAGATCCGAGATCGCGCTGTGAAAAATAAAATCAGTTTCCAGAATGCGGCAACTTATTAGGAAAGTGTGTGTAAAACAATGTGCAAAGATGCTAATGTGCGTCGATTATGGTGTTGCTAGCTACTTGACTGGTGTGATAATGGGTACAATTCGGCCAAACCGCTGGGGCAACCAAATCTAAGCGCACGGTAGTGCGCAGGCCAAGTTCCAGCAACAGGCCGCTCGCATGCCTTGCACATTTACACGAACCATTTCGACCCACTTTTGACCCCCTGTAGCTCAGTGCCTATTGCAAGTACAGAGATAAAATTGTACCGACGTAATCATATACTAGTACTGAAGCAGTATACCAAATTTAATAGATATAGCTTCCAGTAGATCCTGAAATATGACCCAGTGAAAATAGCTAATTTTGGCACTGACTCACTGACCGGTAATCAAAACCTTTAGGCCACTTCCAATTGTCCTAGCGTTATGAAATTTGGCACACAGGTCGTGTGTATAACACAATAGATTAACAAAAAATTAAGAAATTGAAAAATCGGTCAAGCGATAGTTGGCTCAATCTAATATCGTATTTTTAATCAAAATATTTATGAACCAGTGATACAATGAGAATACGATGAGGAGGGGGAGAAGGAGAGGGTTTAAAATATTTTCATGTATACATAATGCACACTGTATAGCTTATTAAGGCTTACGTGGCTCTATCTAGAGTGAAAAATTTTAACGGAGTCCATTTAATAATTTTGACCCAAGTCAAATCAAGGCGCAAGAAAGCGCTTTTGTTGAATATAATAGGCTAAGGGAACTGTTTCCACCTGATTTACCCAATTTTCGGGTAGTGGCTGGATGCGGATGGCGGAGGACTGGGTGTGGTGGCGAGTCTTGGGAATGGCAAATGTTTACCAGTGGATCAGGCTGTTGATGAAGATGATTATGATCGATTTTAAAGTGCATCTAAACTTTGCATTGGATTGGATTTGAAGCCTTTTTATGCGAACAATTAGCCGATAGGAACTTGGCCCCCTTTTTAACAGGTATGTTCTTGGTGGAATTGTTTTTACCGAAAGCATCGGCTGCATAGAAATTAGTACCGGACAATATCGTTTGCCGAGTACTTGTATCGATTGAAATGTCCTCTGAAACCCTTCGTGTGATCACGACCCAGACATTAGCCAAACTGTTCCCCACTTCATCATGGAATGCCCGGTATTTGGTCGCGATAGGCTAGACAAGTTGTTGAGAGTTGAACAAGCACTAGATTGTAAATTAACAGTAATTAATATACCCGTAATAATATTAAGTAAAAATAAAATAGGTTTTTGGAATATTGTAAGAAAATATTAGATCAGATGCTGGAAGATCTTTGACTTCTACTTACTCGCACCAGTAATCCAAAAAAAATGTAACGTCACTTGATTAAGGCAGGCATAAATTGGTTCTTTTGCCATAAATATGTATTTTATATTTATTATGCAATTAAATAGTCAAACTGGGGTACGGCCCACCTGATTGTAAGTGGTTACCGTAGCCTTAAAAAAAGAATGTAACAATTCAGTTCCAATTTTAAACAGCATACCGGAGTAACTTTAATGAATGTAGCGTTGTTTTCATTTATATGCATTTTATGTATTGTATTTCTGTGTATGGCATTTAAGAAGCTGTTTTAACTCGTTTTGGCAGGTCCTGCGAATGGGTTTGTAAATTAAATAAACGGTATTGTGCTGGACGCGGCAGTTTTAATTTCCCATTGTTTTTCTCCACAAACGAACCTGACCTCCAAATATTTGGAATGGAATGAAAAAAATAAATTTCCGCAGTCACTCCCGGTTTACACAACAAAAACTGGGCGTTTTTACAAATATTTTCGGGTTTATGTTAAGGTGCTTTATCCCACCGGGATTGTGATAAGAATTATCATAACAATCGCAGACGTTTTAATTTTTTAACTTACTGTTGCTCGAGACACTGCCTGCTTCTTTCTTTATAATATATCACATGATACAGCTTGGTGACAGACGGACAGACGAACAGCGAAGACTTAGTAATAGGATCCCGTTTTAGCATTACGGGACCCTTAAACTGAAAGGGCAAACAAAAATCTTTATGCCGTGGCTATCATGAGATAGAGATATTAATTTGTAGTCAAAGCCTAACAAAAGTTATTTGTATTTTCTATTCAGGTACGTTATAACGACTGATCCCAAAAGGTTCTTTCATTAGTTAAATAAGGAGCTCCATGAAAACATACGGAACGGCGGACAAGCCTTATATATAGGGGCTTAACATAAGGACATCGTTTGCTGTAAATCATTTTACTAAAACGTTCAAAGACGAGCTTCTAGGGACGCGTTTTATTCGATTTCAAACTTAAAACTATCAGCGTAAGGATCGAATTTAAATGGTTATTTTGCGGTCTTTGGAGACACCTCCGACGCAATTTAGCGCTAGAACCAAATTGCTTTTGTTTGACACACGATGTTTAATGCACAAACATTATATCATTATCTCAAATTTAATGAGTCACTTATTTTAGTTTTGAAACTTTGGAGAAATAGTTGGTTGTAACAAAGAGCTTTTTCATTCTGTTATATGCATCACTGCAATAATTAGTATTGACGTGTTATAAGGTAAAATTGTATCCTCTAAATTAAAAAAAGTTGCAATTTACATATATTCGACAAGATAATCAAAGTACATTGTTGTATCTCATAATATAAGTAATTAAGTAGTAAAGTATTGCTTAAAACAACATATTTACTGCAAATTTAGGCAAATTGCAGCACAGTAGAGCATATCCTCTCTGCCTCCAGCTCTGATTTTAATGCCGTCAACAAGCGAGTACGCAAATAGTTCCCAATCTGTCTGTAAATATATGGAATCAGGCTGAAAGACAATAAATATAAACAAAATTCACTCGCTCGTTTGCATTGCTTTCACATTTTTATTTCATCAAATAAAAGCTGACCTACGGGCTTTTACAGTTTTGTAAAATTGACGCTCTTATTTTATATTTTAGTTCGATCTATTGGGATTCTACGTACTTTTATTCCAAATGAAATTGGAAATAGTAACATCAAAAGAATCAACTAGTCTCATTTCGAATGGGGGAAAATATTAAAGACAAGTAACTATTAAAGTACTAACATTTGTTTTAAAGTGTCTGTCGAAAGTACCACGAACACTACAGATATCCCGAAAACACCTTCGAATGCAGATCGCAAATTCAATTAGTGAAGCGACTAATCACGAGCTGAGAATTTAGACGTCAAACTCTGGCAAATTTTGCTGAACAAGAAAGCATAGAACTTGGCCTCTTTACAATGTTACTTTATACTTTCTGATAGACAGTTGTTGTCCACAGAACCGCGCGCCACCGAGTATGCGGAGCTGGGCGGGCCGGTTTCGCAGCGCTCGGCCGCCGACACCGAGGCCGCGCATGACCTGCTGTCGCTCGCGCAGAGCCTGCCGCCGCTGCCGCCAGCCACCGTCGTCACTGTCCTGCACGCGCCCGAACCCGCGCCCGTCGTACCCGTCTACACCTATACCATACAACCCACCAACATCTACATCCTAGCCGAGGAACCTCCCGAACCCATCTACCAAACGGTCCAAACTGTCACCCCTCTGCAGTCCGTCGAGTACACGGTCGAACCGCAGGTAAACTATGTCTACGAATCTCCTGCTCCCCTCTCCATCGAACCGCCCTCCGACTACATCGAAATCGAGGCGGCACCCGAGGAGGAGCCCGAGCAGGAGACCGAATCGGATCACGCGACCGAGGCGGACGGCGGGCAGGCATCGTCTAAAG
Source organism: Euzophera pinguis (assembly GCA_947363495.1). NCBI lineage: Eukaryota > Metazoa > Arthropoda > Insecta > Lepidoptera > Pyralidae > Euzophera > Euzophera pinguis. The sequence continues at coordinate 4,604,067 of OX376154.1, forward strand.
AGAAAACGGCTAAGTATGATTGTAATGAATGCGGCAAACGTTACGCGACTTCTTCGAACCTGTCGCGGCATAAACAGACGCACAGGAGTCTGGACTCTGTGGCGGCGAAACGTTGCGGCGAGTGCGGGAAGGCGTACGTGTCGATGCCCGCGCTCGCCATGCACGTGCTGACGCACCGCATGGGCCACGTGTGCGGCGTGTGCGGCAAGCAGTTTTCTCGGCCGTGGCTGCTGCGCGGGCACCTGCGCTCGCACACCGGAGAGAAGCCCTACAGTTGCGCGGCGTGCGGCAAGGCGTTTGCGGACCGCTCCAACCTCCGAGCGCACCTGCAGACGCACTCCTCCGACAAGAAGTACGAGTGCGGGCGCTGCCACAAGAGCTTCGCCCTCAAGAGCTATCTCAACAAGCACCAGGAGTCGGCGTGCGTGCGCTCCGACGACGAGTGAATCGCTCCCGTCGACGAACGATTGCAACGAACGATTTCTCTATAAACTTCTTTACACCTTTATAAGAAATATTTTATAGCGTAGACGCTGGTAGTTTCGACGATGTCGAAAGAATAATAAGCAATAATAATGTACCTAATATTATCGTTATGGCTCTTTCCATAATTCTTAAAGTAATTATATGTAATAAATTGTATTTTTTCAATTATTAGTCCGGCATCGGCGGAAGGAATCGTGTCAATTTATGGCAAGAGCCTGCAATGTTACAGTAGAGTAATGTTTACATAGTAACCATAGGTAGGTAAGATAGCATCGCACGAATCGTGCGGCGATTAGTGGTAGTTTTGGTGATACGTAGAGACTTAATGAAACCGTCGAGCTGTGGTACAAAGAGAGCAATAAAGTAACGAGCGTAGAGTGACAGTGATAGGCGCACGAGTAGCGTGCAACGCATAGCGAGTAGCTTAGCGATAGCGACTCGAGAGGACCAAACTGTTGCTCGGGCGCTACAGCCCGCGCGTCGCCGCCGCCCCCGCTTCTTCCAGCAACCCCTCTAAATGTGTCCCAGCCCTTTTTAGCGAATGTTCAAACCCGCGAAGCGAAGCGACGTGAGGCATTCTCATCGCTTTTCGCCATGTAGTTATCACGAGTTAAAAGTGTTGAACGGGAGTTCGGGCGTTTGTTTCTAGAGCAGACGAGCAACCGAAGATAAACTTTCATAATTATATTGTAGCTGTTACGCTACTGTGATTATTAAATGTATCCCGTTAAAATGCAAAAGGTATCAGGAGATACAGTTATGCTATCCGTTTCCATTTAGGCCATTGTGAAGGAACTTAGCTAGCAACACCTGCATAAACGGTTTATTTTATGTTTTTGAAGAATCGTACATTTGTAGTTTATGTATCTTAGGAAAAGTCACATAGAATGGAGGCATGAATGAATTCGAACCTAACAGATTTCATAAAAAAAAAATTGATTAGATTTAGGACTTAATTTGACCCAATCGTATAGAGTAGGTAGTCTTTAAGTCCATGAATGAAATATACCAAGAAGAATACTCATGTTTTAAAATTAAGAGAGCACTAACTGTGAAGAAAATATCTATATATCTGGCCTGAATACTAAGCCTTGAATAATTAAACAATTACAAAAAATAAGAGAATTTCTATTTTAGACAAACGAGATTCTCTCCAATAAACAAAAAAATACCTGAAGAAAGCTTTGAGAATAATTATGCTTATACAATAAATTATACCTTTATAAGTAGGTCTGCGACTTCTTATTTACAATAAAAAATTGACAAATTTGTATCCTTTCAGCAAAGTAGGTCGTGATATTAGTCCATTAATTTAAAACTCATATAAGAGAAATTATTATATCAAATATGCCTTGCAAAGCACGTGCTTTAGGAATAATGGTTTTGGAATACGTACACTTCTTGTTTTTAAAAATATTTCGCATATTGGACATTATGGCAAAATTTCAAAATATGCAATTTGTGTAAATTTTGTAATACAGCGGTGATTGGTACTTGGTACTCCATGAAACATAATATAATAATAAAATCGCGTTAAATGTTTCACAAGTTATCATAAATAACCAAATTTAAATACTGGACAAATTAAAGCCTTTTTTCAGCTAAAAAAAACCTTAAAGCAATAATTAGTTATGGTTCCTGTACATAAAGGAAAACTTTAGTCTAATATTATTTGTGAATTGTGATACGCGAACCTAAAAAGTCCCTTTATCTTTCTTGCGGGCCAACATTTTCTAGCAAAATCGCTGAGGCAACAGAAAAACAATGAGGTTCTCGTTAATGAACCTAATTAGGGACGCAGTAGACTGTAGTACGAGATAGAATGTGTAGACAACGTTATTGTGTTAGTCGAATGAACAAACGAAGGTAAATTGAAACACGGAAATATTAAAATTTTCATGATTTATTGATTCATCAAATAATGATCAAGTCTTTTTGTTATCGATTAATGTTGTGTATTTTTTTAAATTTACGTCCCAGTGCTGGGCAAAGGTTTCCTAATCTCATACAGAAAGTTGTGTAATTTTTTTTCAATTGGAACATATTTTTTTATAGTAGCTTTGGCCTCATTAGGTAGACAGTGTAAGATGGTTATATAGGATGACTTTAAAAACGTAAGCCATTTTTTACATTGTGTTTGTACGTGTAACTAAACAACTTTTAATAAAAAAATACCTATGTGAAAACCGAGGAACTAGATTCGTACAGTGGTCCGAAAAAAATCCTCGGTTATCACATATATTTTTATTGAAAGTGGTTTAGTTTTGCTTTGTAAAAAGACTGTTATTTGGCTGGGTTTTTAAGTTGTACTGTATTAAAATTAAAATTCATATAATGTGGTTCCTACCTAAAGTCAAATTCGAAAAAAAATTACATAAAATCAATTAATTTACACGAATTAATAAAATGCACAAATAATGGGCGTATTAACATTTGGCATTATCTCGCATTCATATCGAACATGATCTAACTACTCTGTACACACTGGTGTCAGGGTTTTATGGTATCGTGCTTTCGTGGTTTCTCTAACGACCACCAGATGTCAGCCGGGACCAACAGAATAAGTGCCTTCCGAAGCACGGGATCATCATACTTGTTAGACAATCAGGCGAATTAAGCCTGCAATGCCTTAACCTGGAAACGATAGAACATAGTATGAATCGTACCAACAAGCTCCGAGTGTTAATACGCTGGACCACTACAAAATCGTCTACTGACATAATTTTGCAAGTTAAACACAAAATGCACACAGTGTTTGTTTATTTACTTAATTCGATTTCAATACATAACTTATTGATACTAACGAGGTAAACTACCTCTGTTTGCACCGTGAGGCCATGAAAATAGTTAAATTCGACTCGACAAAGTTGGTTGAGCATTATTCTAATTTATTTGGTAACGTATTTAATGCATAGGAATATTCCAATAATTTACAGACGAGAATAGCTACGCCTCATTAATTTGATTATATTATTGGATTACAACTGACATTGCATTTAAATTTGCTAAAGAAAGTACTGAAATTCATTTCGCAGGTAGAAATATTTTAAGGCTTCACAAATAACAATGTAATTGGAAACTAGAAGAGTTTAATAGTTGTATCGGTGTATTTCTAAGGCTGAAATAATATTTAATTGTAACGCGTAATATGTATTTTACTATGAACACAATATTAGTTTTAACATTTATCAAAAATTGGGTTTAAATTATTTTTTCAAATAATAGGTTTGTTCAATTTTACGAAGGAATCCTATTGAAACTATCCGTCAATGAGTTATGAGACATCCGATTTATATTCAAAATTTACAATTATATATGAAAAAGTAAAAATTTTCTAATATCACGTAGAAATCCCAAAGTAGGAGAGATGGATCAATGCACTAAATTAAGACTTTAGGATCATAACATAGTAGTTGAATGTATGCAGATATCGATGTACTCCGAAAAACAGTTAAGTGTGTAAATATGCAGACATAGCTGGGGCTACAATCGCTGTAGAAATTGCAACGTCATCAATACGCCCAAAGATAGCTCCCTTATTCATATCATAAAAAAATACGGATGTTCGTTAAACCTACATCTAAATTATGTTTAGGCCCTTTCTGTCTTATCTATGTTTGACGTGAAAGAACGAGACGAAACATAAATTATTTAACTTGGTGTTATTGAACTGTCCTTAATTTTTATGAATAAGGGGGTAAGAATATACTGTGAAATATCCGCCTATGGAAGGCTATCACTGTCGACTATAAGTGGAATTTCAGCTGATTACATATTAAGATATCGTCTGCTAATCAGCACTTAGTGTTGTAAGTAGTTATGGGCACAACAAATCTTGGTTTAGATTCACCTCTTGAACCATATAATGCAGATACTACAATTTTTGGTTTAACTTCCAATAAAATATCAAACAATTTTGTGTAAAAAATATCAAGTAACGACGCTAAAAAAACTGTTTTAATGATTTTAGAATTATTATTGATATTAAAATAAATATTTTGAGTAAGTACATAATCCGTTTACTGCAACTTAAAATAAGTACATGACTTCAACTTAAAAGATCGGAAGCTGGTGTTGTAGATATTCAATATTACTTTAATCATTTAGTATTCTTTTTCTTCTCAAAGCGCCTCTCCATTACTTGAAGTAGGCCGTCAGCTCCGCGAAATTCACTTAGTACAGGTTCATGAAAATATTGTCGGATAAAGAGAACATTTGTCACAAAACGATATTTGCTCTTAGAGTCTGTGGCATGACGTGATTGTAACTGTTTGGTTTAAGGGAATGTATGTTGAAGAGACGTATTTTTATAGAGTTGAATTTTACGTGAACAGTTGATAATTAGTTTATAATGATTTTCAGTTAGTCATATGACATGTATGATGTAACAATTGCAAGTCAATGCTTGTATTAATATTATAATTAGGATCGTATAAGTATCATTGTCAATACTCACTCTGCGTTGTTAAAGTACACTCGACGGCAATATCATGTAAAATAAAGTGGCATAGTAATACACCACAAATTGCAAGTCATGCCACTTTATTTTAAGCGTTGACTGTACATACTTTTGATAATTAAGATGCAAATAAGAAAAAGCAAGTTAAAGTAAGGTCACAATGATCACACATTATATTTAATGTTGTATGGCAAAATAATTACTTGCAATGTACATATTAATAGAAATAGCAATTAATATATCTATAACTAACAAAACATTGTAACAGTCATAATAAATATTGTTATGCTGTCGCATGCCTGAAAATAAAGCAATAAATTAAAATAACAACAAAGTACGATATTTCAACGAAAAGTTTTGAGGATTATAGATATTCTTGTTGAGGTTTGATATTGTAGCGGTTCAAATTATTTCTAAATAACGATATAAATTATTGAAGATAATGGTATGTGCATTATTTTGCTCAATACGCATAAGATAGAGTAGTTTCATTGATTCAGCTTTGTAGATCTTACTCGTACAGTAAGTCAGAAGGTAGAATCAATCCGCACTAGGCCCAACTTTTGCTCTACTAAAACAAATTAACACATTTTTCCCCTATGACCTAACAGAACAAAAGAAAATCCATTGTTTTGTCGGGTCATAGGCCTTGAAAGACTTAAAGACGTCACCGATCTGCACAATATATATATATATATATATATATATATAAAGTATCTGCACTAAATTGTTTGTAGTGTTGTATGCGACTGTACGAGAAAGGATAATAAAAGTACGCATATATTTAGATTTTATATACTTATAATAAAAATAGATTTGCACATTAAAATCCCACCTTAGATACTTATGTCAATTTTAATAATTTGTCAATTCCTTCTAAGAGTATGTTATATCCCATAAAACTATTGTTATATATATATACAACGGGTTAGTCAGAAAATTTTGATATCTTATTTGTGTAATGAAATTAATTAATTCCAATTATACACAGTTTCATTTCCTATTTCAAACCAAAATTTGGCTGTCAGTTTCAGTCTTTCTTACGTAACTGTAATATATATATTTCTGCATGTAAAAGTTTGAAGTATTTGTGTACACAATCAATTACTTTTATATTAAAATTTTCTGATTAGCCATCCGTTCTCTCAGTAGTAATCTGAACGCCTAGTAGTATTTAGCTTAGATATTTCTCTCGTGTAGAAAAATAAGTAATCTCGTTCAGAGTAAAACTGATAGAAGGAGCCCGAGCGATTCGATACATCGGTACGAATATCGAGTAGTCGACGCTCGATTCATCGAGTCAAGTCTTCCAAAAATTGTAATTGGGGATCGAGGTAACTCGATCTTCGGTAGAGATCGCCATTCCATCGAGGATTATTAAGCTTATTCAGTATATGTATCTCCAAATGGCAATATAGGTACCTACCTACTTGTAGTACCTAAGTGTTTAATTTTTATATATGTAACATATAACAGTTTCTGTGAATGGTATTTAATTTAATGTATTTATTTATCATTTGAAACCTAATGGGATTTATTTTCAATTGTGGCCGAATTGTATTTTCATATTGAATTTATATTAATTGTAAGTCATTAAATTATTATATGTTACAGGTCCAATTAAAATTCCTTTATGCATGAGTTTTAAAAAAGTTGTCTTCATGCTCATCATCCAAACGTAAAAAAAATGACAGCATACCTTAAAATCTTATGCCTCGTGTGTGAAATCTCTTCCAAGACTCCACATTTCAAAATTAGTACGCAAAAAAAAAAACAAATTTCTTATTTAATTTATAATCTCATAGTTAACAGTTCCATCGTATTTGAGTCTGAAGGTTTTCGGTTCATATTTTTGCCGCCAAAACAATGCTGCTGCGAATACTCGCGCTGACTGAGCCCGAGTACATTCAACAGGCTCCCAAATTATGCTCTCTCGTGATACAAATGACATTATAACAGATCAGACTCATCATCATGTCATTGTAAGCGTTTACCTTGTTGTAAGCCAAGCAATTTTTATCTCGAACTTCGTATGGTATAAAAAGTTAGAGTGAAAGACATTTTAGGGGGAAATTCGATGCGGAGTGATGAGCAGTAAGTCGAATTGATTTACTGTTACTCAAAGGTTGAAAACTATGGTATTCAACCAAATTTGTTTAAAACTCGTTTTCAACCGTGTCTTACGGATATTTACTTTTATCTACTGTAGAAAACTATCCATACATATTATATATAAGGATTTATTATATATATAAGGATATATTATACATAAGCATTTGGTATAATACCGGAAGAAAACGGTTATTTATGGGATATTCTACCATTTTGATCTAATAACTGACGTAAAACATGATTTTTTAGCTCAATATCATCATCATGCCAAATAGGACAGGAGCCTTAAATGTGTGATATATATGTCGAAAATCATTCGTTATCGAACAAAAATCATTCGACTCGTCGATATTGCGTGAGTCACACTTTTCAAAAATATCACTCCTTATCTCTGAATTATTTCAAACAAGATGTTAACATAGTTTCAACCGAAGTCAAATATTAAGCTGTTCCATTTCCACACGAAATGTTTTCTGTAATTTAGATATTTTGTGCCCGCTTGTGCCCGTCGACTGCCTAAAGCGGAATGACACCAAATGCTTATGAGCAAACGAGATTGTCACTGAAAGAATTTGAATGTTTTGCCGCGAAAAAAAGGGTCTTTAACGTGTTGTTTTAACAAAGGTTACGTAAATTAAATTGTATTGGGGGAGAATAAAATACGTGCTTGGTTTGAAAATATGCAAAACCTACTTGACATTTTTAAGCAGGTATTCGTTTTAGGCTTTGTAAGATAATTTTTTCGTTATTAGTGTTACTTTAGTTTTTTTTTTTGGTGATAAATGGCGGAACTTTTACATCGACAGTCAAGAATTCGTATATTTATAAACAAAAAAAGAAACATTTAAGGAGAAAATATATAGTTTATCAGAGGGATGTTTTTAACTGTTTTAAATCTTTCTTTTCTTTTTTCTTTTTTTAAGAGTATGATATGAAAAAAATAACTTGAATAATAATTAGATTGAATGTAATCTATTTTTCGTGCTATCATTGCTTTTTAAGTTCACTACTATATTAATCACATTGCAGTTTTATTTTCTAATGGATTTTGAGGTATGCTGTCACAATTTTTATTTAATTGTATAATATGTTTTATTTTTAATGATTTCTTATATTTTCGCAATTGTTCCACATTAAATTAAACTATTTTAATACGGTTTTTATCGCGTTTATTACTTATTTATTTACACCTGACGTTTCAAACACTTTACAGCGTTCATGATCGCAGGCAGACTAAGTTGACATTTGTCTGTGATGTCACAAGAATACAAAACCATAGCCTATAATTTTATTGAAAACTATTTCGATTCACGCAGTATTTATTGGCTGACAGTATCCAAGGTACTTGCAGTCTTCCGTTGAGTTTGAGATTTTATTAAATTGATAACCGGGTCCCAAGCTGGTGGTACCTGCTATCTATCCTCACTATTGAAATTAGGATGTTTTTTAATTTATATAGCTTCACGTATCATCCTTGGTATAAAAACCGTATTAAAATAGTTTCATTTAATGTTTTATTTTTGTTTAACTAGATCTCAGTTATTTAACGTTACGTTATTTTTGTAATATAAATTAGTTTAGTAATTCTAGTCAGAAAAAAATTGGTTCAAACTTTACCTTTCCATTAGATGGGTCATAGGTGGGTCATAGGCGGGTCATAGGTGGGTCATAGGCCTATATACCTAATCAATTGTAAAGAAAAAACAAAGGAGCCTATTACAGTGGTTTAATTAGTTTAATATAGTAAGCAAGCATAAATTGTTATTTTTGTTGATTTATATTTTTGTTTAATTTATATTATTGTAATATTAAGTGATAACTGCGATTCCAAAGCAATACATGTACAATCGACCTAGATAACACATACGTACTTATCTCTTGCTATTGATTGTATTACATAGATGTAATATATCTTTCATTAGTGTAACGTAACCAGTTTTGAATTGAAATATTAAATATTTTTTAGTTCTGCTAATATTGTTAAATCTGCCACCGATTCTACTATCACAAATAAAATGTAAAATAATAAATAATATTTCCATTAAGTAACTAATTCAAGTTTGTATTAAAATAGACAGTCAATAAAAAAATGTTATTCATCCACAACGGTTAAGACTCCGTAAAATCCCAATTAAAAAAATAATTAACGTCATTAACATCGATATGAAAATTAGTAAAAAAAAACATGACAAAAGAAATAAACTCGTTTTCGCTTTATTATTTAGTTAGTACTATGGGTTAGTACAGTCTTGATTATAAACATGTATACACATTGGTTCTTAAGTCATTGAAACAAGGTCTAAAATTTAATACAATTATATATTATGTTAATGCCCGTGACTGTACACACAGCTCTCGTAGCGTCGTAGCGGTTCGTAGAACTTGCTACACAATTGTTCGTAGATGGCGTAGCTGAATTCTAGCGCACGGTAGGAAAATAGATTTTTATACGGGTTTCGTGAGTAATATTCAAATATGAGTATTTTCCATTTATTTTTTATACAAAGTCAAACAAAGACAAATAAATATTTAAATAGTTTCCACGTAAAATACAATAGGTTTAATACCACATTTCATCTGTTAATATTCACCTTACAAAATAGAGTTAGGCACTGAAGCCTATACTAATTATTAACTACTAGCTTTTTCCCACAGCTCCGCCTGCGTCAAAAAGTAGCCTATGTTTGACCCCGGGTCTTCAACTATATTCATACCAAATTTCATCAAAATCCGTTCAGCGGTTTGGCCGTGAAAGTGTAACAGACAGACAGACAGACAGACAGATTTTCGCATTTATAATATTAGTATGGATATGGATGCTATAGGCTTCAGATTTCCCACACTTTTGACACAATATATTTAACAATAACAACAGGTATCTAAGATATTTTGTCAGCGTTATTTTATTTTTTGCTTAATCCATACTTCCATATCCATACTCCATACTCCATACTATAAATGCGAAAGTCTGTCTGTCTGTTACGTTTTCACGGTCAAACCGCTGAACGGATTTTGATGAAATTTGGTATGAATATAGTTGAAGACCCGGGGTCAAACATAGGGTACTTTTTGATGCAGGTAGAGCTGCGGGAAAAAGCTAGTCACTTATAATTTGAAATCGAAATTTGAGTATATGTATATTGAACATATGTCAAGTTCATATATGCAATATCAAATTGTAGGAGGTAGTATAATTCGACCGGTCGCCTGTCGCCTAATTAAATAATGGCAATGACAGTTAGTGATGCAGTTAGCCAAAACTGATAGAACTGATTCTGGCCTACCCATACTTACTCTAATATTATAAATGCGAATGTCTGTCTGTCTATCTATCTGTCTGTTTGTTACGGTTTCACGGCCAAACCGCTAAACGGATTTTGATGTAATTTGGTATGAATATAGTTGAAGACCCGGGGTCAAACATCGTCTACTTTATGATGTAGGCGGAGCTGCGGGAAACAGCTAGTTTATAATAAAAAAGATTTTATTGAGATTTTATTTTATTGAATCTCTAGTTAATTTTTTTAAGACCTAATTGTTAGCACGAATTATAATTTTTCATTTTTAACCGACTTCGAAAAAGGAGGAGGTTCTACGTTCGAATAGATATAATATTTTTAAAGAACTTTTCTGTCTATATATCATGTATAGCCCGAGCATAAAAATAAAAAAAACGACGTCGCTACTGATCACCTTTATGTTTATTATGGCAACATGTTGTATGTGTCCTGTCAACAACAAAATTGACAATGTCATTTAGTGAAATAGAAATCAATCCTTCGTTTTTATTTGCATCAAATGTTTTTATAACATATTTTAAATCATTTTTTTCTCATTACTTTATATTATTTTGGCCATTTTGACAAATACATAACGTCCACTCCTGTATCTTTTTGGCAGATGACATTGAGATGACGGAATGTTACTTGAATACGTAAAAGATATTAGTTCTAATATTTTTCAACAATATGGCCAAGGCTACTATTTTCCTGGTCGGGTTATACATGAACATCATTGTAGGGATTAATAGAAGAATCTTTAACTTTTTAAAGATCAAAGATAAAATGCCTTTATTGTTTGAATTTAGGTACAAGTAAGATGTCAATAAAAATAAAAATAATCTCCAAATTCTGCCATTCCAGGCGTACAATATATTAAAGGTATAGTCTATCTGTATAGACCTGGCGAGGGATAGAGATTCGTGGAAAAAGATAGAGGAAGCTTTTGCCCAGCAGGGAGACAAATATGCTGAAAAGAAGAAGGCCTATCTATTTTTGAGTACTTCATTGATTGGTAGGTATTTAATAATTCCATGGAGTACCTAATATTTGATAGCCTTATTTTTTTTTCTTTTATTTGGAATAACAAACAGATACAAAATATATGTTGACAGTGCATAATATAAACAATATGTAAATGTAACAATTCTGTAACCAACCACGTTATCCACAGATTAAAGACACAAGTATTTATAAAATAATTACTAGAGTGAAATTATAATGAAAGTGTGTAAGGATAAGTACAAAATAACTCAGCAAGCATACAAGGTGAATAACAATTAGCAACATAGACATAATTTTATCTAAAAATACTATGTTCTAAAATGACTGAACAAGCTTTTTTATGACAAGCAAGGTTAAATATATAAAATGTAACGTAAAAACAAAATAACAGTAAACAACTTTAATTTTATAATTTGTTTGGGTGTTTCGTAATACAAACGTTAACCACGAAGTAAAAGTTTGGCGTCCTTTCAACAGGTTAAGCAAAACATACCTATGTTAACTCGGGGAAGGTCGCGTTATTACCTTTTCATGAAATAACCTTTAGACACAGACCGGATTTTTATTTAAAAACGCACTTAATGACAAAGGGTGAGAGTTGTTTTTCATTTAATTCAATATTCCGTCAACAGGCGATCCTGTCGGTGTACTTATTGGAACATTATGCCATCAGCTTCAAGTTTAGTCTCCTTTATTTTGTGCAGTATTTTATTGGATCGCAATATTTATGGGGGGAATCCTTTGTAGATTTCACCGTTGTTGCAGCCAAATTCTTTTGGTAATCTTCACTAGCCTTTTTACAATGAAATGTAAAAATAATCTATGTATAACTCGCTTGTCTGTATAATTACTTACTACGATGGCTCAGTAACCCAAAGTGTATCTTGGCCTCTGATACGAGAAGGCGCCATTTCTTGCGGTCTTGTACCAGTTGCCGCCAGTCCACTCTAGGGCGCCGTGCTCTGTCAGTACCTCGTCGCCCCAGTGATACCTATGGCGACCTTCCGGTCGATCCAACTAGTAAAATAATATTTGAACCATAAAGAGCAAAGAGACAATTTAAAATAAAACTTATCAAAGAGATATCTAAGGTTCCGGCGAGCATTTTTCAGTTTACTTTGCTCTTGAAAAAGCATCAAAAACGCGAAACAAACTATCGTATATACAATTTTATAAAACTTTATGATTACTTTACAATGCAATGCTAAATCAAGATATTTTATACAATAATACTAAATCTTTCTTGTAATTTTAAGTTCTTATTTGTTGAGAATTTTATTTCCGGAGGATAAAATAGAAGTTAATGCGGTGGTAGATTTAATTTCAAAAATTATTGCAGAATATTATTTTATACAAAATTTAAAGAAAATTTCCATGTCCTTAGATTTTACATTTAAATGTGAATAATTTTTTTTTCTGTCATGTAGAAATAAGGTGCAATTCTACAAGACTGCAAAAATGTTGAAAATTTAAAAATGACCATGGTTTATTTTACATTTAGCAAACAAAATTTAATAAAAAATTATAATAATTTATTGACAACAGATAATAATATTTTTTTTATATCTCATTATTTATTTTGTAAGTGTAGCAAATGCATGTAGGTTTATTATATCGATCTCTTTAGACAACGAAAAATTACAAATTAGTTACAACTGAGAACAAACGGTTATATTTTTGTATATTGTATCTTTTAGTTAAAATGTATATAATCCCACTTTACGGCGAATTTAAGGAACAACGATAAAAAGCTAAATTATTACACATATTTACATCACACGATATTTATAAATGAAAACTCTACTGCATATATGAATAATGAAAATTCATATTTAATTGCTGAGAACAGATAATTTACAGGTTTCGAAAACAAACAAAACAGTTAAACTAAGCGTAATTCAAAATTTGAACTACAAATATTATTTATTTGACATAGTTGTAGAAGTATTATGTTTTATTTATGAGGATAATTAATTAAATGACAGAATGACTTAACATTAAGTTTACATGCATAGAAATAAATAAATTTATTTTTACTAGAAAGTGTGTAATACAAGTGAGGGTTATGAGAAGATCTTTATAAATTATTTACATTTTATTTAAAGCAATATCTCGGAATCAATTTTATAATTATATAGATTTATTTTTAGTAATTAATAAAGTGAGTTTTAATTATGTGTATTCAATTAAAAAATAATAAATTAAAGGCTGAATGTTTGTAAACTCAAAAGCATTTAGTTCACACTGTAATTATAAGATTTCAAAATGAAAGTTATAATGTAAAGAGTTACCAATTGTTATACATTGTAAAAAGTAACTTTCATTCTGACAACATACAGAGTAATAAGCTCGCTACATATTCAACAGTAACAGGTATTCTAAATTATTGATTGTGGCTATTAAACAATCAATAGTAAAGTGGCTATTAAAACTCTTTATCTCGTCTTACCATTTTCCGCAATAACATTCGCCTTGCAGCAACATAAAATACAAAAATCCCCCTTTTTGTATGGGATCTCAATCAAATGGATGTTGCCATGTATATAGAATATAGTGGGCAGTGATCAGTGAGGTGTAGCATGCTTTGAATATCCCCGCAGCCACAGGGATACAGAGGACTATCCGAAAACTGACACAACATTTCCAAAATATTTGTACAAACTCTCATTAAAAAAAACAAATTACTTTAGTTAGCTATGCCCCCTCATTCATGAAAATTGAAGAACTTTCGATCAAGTTAACTTAAATATACTAAACAAAATTTAGTTAATGTAGGCTTTGGTATTTTTGTAAGAATAATGCGATGAAAGTTTTATTAGACGTACACACAAAGATATACCACATACATATATAATTGCAAGTATGTAGCGGGCTTAAGTATTTGTTTGATAACTTCCGACCCCTTCTGGCACTCATATATCGAGCACTTAGGATAAGGTCACGTAACTGATGCCACGAATAAGCAATAATAGGAACTGCTTAATATTACGGTATATTGTAACTTAGAAATATCATTTAATAAAATTGTAGTACATTTACTGTTATTTTATTTGTTGAAACCCATTATACTTTTTATTAGGTAGCTCTCGGGATTTATTTAAATGAATGACTCACATGTCGAATGAAAAAAGTTCTCATCGATTATGTCTGATGAAAATCATTCGATAACGACTCACCAATTTAGAGTGACTCATTTTAAAAATAACACAACACGAAGTTTCGCGTAGAGTAAGGTAAAAGCTACTGTTAAGCACATAATGGTCATTTTGGTCTGATTTTCCTGCAAAAAGGTTTATGCAGGTCAGACTGCATTTGTTTCAATTAAATAACCAGTACCGCTAAATCTATGTCTAGGTTAAAAGTGTACTTTGAACTCTGAAGCGCAAGCTAAAGTTGAAACTGGAAAAACGTTCGGGCGAAGAATTGTTATTGCGTACATTCATTGTTATTTTAATAGTTGCAGTCCAAAACAGTTTTTAGAAGTGCTCAAAAGCGGGAGCTTTTGAGCGCTAAGCTATACAGAAAAATGTTTTAAACACCGGCAACATTTTTACAGTGTGTTTACTTCGTGAAACTAAGCCATTTTCCATAAAAAAATAATTGGCCTCCTATACAATCTATTAATCAGCTGACAACATTTGTTTTCACATATTTTTTATTTTTATTATATCGACTGTTTTTATATACATTTTTTTATTGAAAGTGGCTTAGTTTCACTTACTACCGGTTCGGAAAAACCAATTTGGTTTATGTAACATTGTAAATGTATATTTTAACTGTTTATGAGAATAAATAAATAATAATAATAACTAATACTATAAAAGTTTAGCTGGTGTTTAAAAAGGCACCTATATAAAACATTTGCTTTATAAAACATTGGCTTTGATCATTGTATCAATTGATCCACTGTATAATATTGGTAACCTGAGCTCTGAACCGTAAGCTGAAGCTGAAGCTTTAGTCAGAAAACATAAATAATGCTATCATAAAACTAGTTTATCTACATTCTAAAATTGAACAGGATATAGACATGATTTTAAGCTTTGTTGTACAGTAGTCTAAGAGTTTAGACTGTGTTTAGGTAAACACGTGTTGAACTAATATCTAACTTTGTTTTTGTAATAAGACTGTATGAATTGTAAAATTAAAAAGGAGCTTATAACAAGTACCATAAATTGAAATTTATAGATACGAGACATACAGAACTGTAGCAAGAGGCATTATCTACTGAACATTTACATATTGAGACTGTTCGTATAAGCCCTAACACGCTACACCTGCTGTAAGTTGATGAAGAGTAGAGTATCTTGAGATTCATCTGGAGACTTCCACTTACTCCAGCATCAGTCTGAATAAAGTTTATATTAGAAATACCATCAAGCTACTGTACACTAAATTCTATAATAATCCCCAAAAGTTGGCAAAATCCATGACATACAGACTTATATTATATATTAAAAATCGATGTTATTAGACGCTGGAGTTTACCGTTAAAATCAAATTGCTTTAAACAGCTCTTTGTATCGAACGTTTTTTCTTGCTACCGTTATTCTATGTGAGACCTGAATTTTCATTTCAATGTGTGCATACCCGTAGGTATGTCCAGCCCACGACGGCTAGGTGCAGCTCCAACATCCGACCCATCAATTTGCATTCCTTTGTTAGAGCTGTGTTGCCATAAAAGAATACAAGTTGACTCGTTTGCCGCTCCGTTATTGGATGGCAAGTGGCAAAAATACGAGCGAACAAAGATAAAGCTTCATGGAATCATTGACGTCAATATGTGAGAATAATCTATTTTGAAAATAAACGATTTTATTTCTCTTAAATGTTTATGTTTTAGGTGTGTTAGATGATACGGTAAGAACAAGGACATTTTTTTAAATTGGACTGGGTGTAAAGTTCGTAAAAGGTTGTCTAGAAAAACTTTTTCTTTTTGTTTCATTCGGGCAAGAGAAAGTTACCTAAAGTAAAGTATCGGGGGGACATATTGACTCTCTCTTAGTTTAAAGTGTATCTGTGTAACTTCAGATGAGTAACTAGATTTGTACGCGAATTAGAAAAATAAGCGCGTGACACACGCTGTCAATGTTACACAAAACTAAGTTGATAGATATAATGTAGTTACACTTTATTATACCGATATTATGTAGTTTATTTACTCATAAATGGGGATTAATGTTCAGTGTAGAAGCGAAATCGTCGTTCGACCACAGACTTAGAATAAAAAATTCTAAATCTATGAGTTTAATCTTCATTCCATAAGACACATAAGGGAGAACAGGAAAAATGCTGCAGACTAAGTATTTCTCGCATCTTGTTAATATTTTGTAACTTTAATCAATTAAACACATCACAAACCAAACTACATACACATTGGTTTATGCCTAGCTTTAAATATCAAATTCAATCAAGCTCATTTATGGTTAAGATAATATTTGGCTCAATTTCACATTAATGTTCAGATTTAGCCAAATCGAATAGATTACACGTGTGGATTTGATTAACGTAATGTAACGCGTGTAAATTTGCAAAAAATAATATTGGTCATAAATAGCGGAGGTAGTGCAATAACTCTATAAAGCATACCAGTTATTAAAAGTGGGGGCTAGTCTTTGCTCGACAGGCGTGGCATTAACATAGGTCTTAGCGGACATAATGTCAGTTAGTTGCATAATTTGTTCTTGTTGTTTCGCCAGCGTAGTAAATAAATATGATCATGTAGAAGTTAGTTAGCACGGTGGACATCAAATTGACCATGGATGTGATGACAGATACGTGTGGGGAATGGTGCACGTATCCAATAGCTGTGACAAATAATAATAATAATCTATTGATAAAGCCGGGGACGGGTTTGGGCAGGAGCACCACATGACATCAACTTCTCCAAAGGGCCTCTACACGTTGGACCCATATCCCCGCGCAAGCCTCTCAAAGGACCGGACAACCCGTGAATCCCAAGCGCAGATACTTAATATAATAATTTAGACCTAATTAGTGACTAGCTATTCCACTTTTCGCCTCGTTTTACAGTAATAAGTGATGTTACGCACTCTGACAAACCACTCTCTTTGTATAGTGCACAATTGAATGGTAATTGGATCAAAATGGCAATTTTTGACGTTTCTAGTATTCTGTTGCTAATTTTAAGACCAATCGTATTCCATTGGCATGCCATTGTACTACAACTGGAACAAAAAAATCATCAATTTACCCTGATAACGTTGTTGAAATGTGATCATTCATAGTAATAGTTTTTAGAAGTGGAAGCATTAAAAATAAAAGATGAAAAGGAGAAAGATCGTATTTAGACCATTTATACCAATAATTAACAAGTACCTCCGGTACCTCGGGCATCTATCATTTATCGAGAATAAGAGCCCTATTTTTAAAGTTTATGGCTCATATGTTGAATGAGAATCGTCCGACACGCCGATTATGGCAGATGAAACTTCTTCTTTCGACTCACCGATATTGCTTAAGTCACACTTTACAAAAATAGCACTCCATGTTCTTTTCTGTGTTTCAAATTATAGCCATATTAAAAGTCAATGGTTGAAGTATGATTGAATAAAAATCATTCAAAATTTCGCATTTTTTATATCAAAAATTTAAAAAAATATATAATGATCGTGAAAGGTAAAAGAACAAGAAAGCTATTTTTGAAATCTCTGATTCACAGAAAATCGGTGAATCGAATGTGGGATTTTAAAAATAGCACTCCAGCTTACATAGAACTAATTTTCTGTGAATTCGATATCAAACTAAATTGGTGTCCAGATTATATAAACGAGCCGCATTGCAGGTTTCGACTGAACTTGGCGAATTATAAAGATAGACTTCTTTATATTAGATACATATGTAGGTATTTCTATGCACGTAAATTTTTGATTACATTGGAAACAAACTATCAAATGCAGTTTGTGATGATACTGAACAACATTCTCTAGGGAATTGAGAATAAAATATTTTTAACAAGCTAATACTAAATAAAGCTAATAAAAAACACGACTGACGATAGTACTTTTTTCGTGTATTAAAATAAATTTAAATATACCTAAAAGTAAGATAGACTGTGTGACGACATCATAAAAAAATCTGATCATTTTAATTTAGTATCTATGACAATCAAAAATGAAATGCGATTTCAAAAATGAATCTCACATAAATGTTTAAATACGAAAAAAGTAGTAAGATTGTCGCACTATATCTTGGCCAAAACAGAGTCGCAAAAGACCAAATAGAATATGTGCATTGCCTCCTTGGCTTTTGTACTGCAGTGGACGAAATAAGCTGCGAAAGAGAGAGAGAGAGAGCGAGAGAGAAATCTATCGGTTATTTATTTAAACTCAAACTTCTACATTTATTTGGTTGGAATTTAGGATTAGGTTTCACTCCCTAGACGACCACTGAGGTGGAGCTTAACTTAACTACAAAAAAACACTATTAAAATAAAACAAAAATAAATAACAAAATAAACTATTCTATTCTACTTGTAAAACCCAGCTTACGATAAACTATCTGTTGTTAGCCGGGCCTTCACTGTCCTACTTATATATCCTACGCCTATTAAAAAAGGATACTTACACCATCCCCTTGATCGATCGATACCCACGGAATGAGGCACTTGGCACATCCTTATTTTTTACTTCATTTCCTGACCCATATCTATTACAGTATTTATTAAAGTGTTTAGGTTTATACCATTTATGATAGCTATCGCCAATGGTTTGCGTTGCAGTACATGCCTACTGATATTTATATACTAGCATTTACTCATGGTTTCACCAGCAAACAAACACACATACTCAATGTAATGTAGAATAACTTTAGATGTAATCAAGGAAATACTTAAGTATAGGTACTTAACTACTTACATATTTTTTAGAATGAACATGGATTAAGAAGATAATATCTGGACAAACCTGGGTACGTGGTTTTAGGGTTGCATTATGATTGTAAAATATTAAATTAATGGAAATTAAAAATGTAAAAAAGGTTAAATGTAGGTGCTTTCTTTAAAAAAATTAGGGTGTGATTCTCGGGCCTCTAGGAGGCCTCAAGATTTGTCAGAAAAAAACGCTGATTACTACAGAATTTTCGAAATATTATTTTATCCCCTGGGCCCAAAGAGCATCGAAACCGTAACAGTTCCTTTCTCAAGGCCTGGGCCCGTAGCGAAAATCATAATTTGAAATCTATACCATAAAACAAAAAAAAAATGTTTGAGATTGACATAAGCCTCATAATATAGTTAATTTTCCTCCGACGGACCAGGAACATGAATGTCGTTATCGTTTTTTAAATTATGACTTTGGCTAAGTCCCTTGGTATCATGATTTTTCAAGCTGCATGTTTTAAGAGCGCAACCGTAATCAACAACTCGTGCTTTCTTCGCTTCCCGGAGTATGGCGGAGGTTGTGAAAGACGCCTAGGTACTTAAAGTGTTGGCTGCCAATCTTCTTCACGACAATGCTTAGGGTTACTTAACGTGCGTTAACTTATTAAATGTACGTATACCGCCAGGCTATCGAGCTCTCAATTAATCAATTACTTAAGTAGAACAATGGAAATATTACTGAACTAAGTATATGAATTCAATGTAATTCTTTCTCGGAAGCAATCATGAAAATGCTGGGATAAATGAAAAAGGGCGATATAAAATTATTATAGTCCAGGCTTTGCTGCTTTGCAGTAAGCGGCTTTGCTTTGCTTATCGCAATTTCTTGTTTTGGTAATGTTGAATTGAATTTAGTTTGGATGATCTCATTGATCGACTGAATCGCTGTTAGATGGCAAGTTGAATGAGAATGCTGATATTTTAAGTTAGAAAAGGCGATTTGGTCAAACATGGGACTCACATGAGTCTTTATGGTGCTTGCTTTACCGATCAAGTTATAGAACCACAGGTCCGCTTCAATAAATCTCGGACTTTCAGGCACAAAGTCCCTCTAAAATAGTTTTAAGTATTTCAGAGTATCACGAACGACATTAAGTAACGATACGCGAAAGCACGTCAACGTGAAATTTTGAAATTATTCTTTCTCTTTTTTATTTATCTTCATTTAGAGTTTCTGGAAAGCGCTATACTCTCGAATTCTCGGTCGATGTTGAAAAAATATCGCATATTTTGCTAGCTCCAACAGCCGTCTCAAATTTATAGCTGGCAGGGTGGATGGGCCCATTCTTAAACACTGGACCCAAATACATTTAGACAATAAGTAGTAGATAAGTTACTAACATAGTTTTAGGACCACTGTTACTAACATTTAATATGGATTGTATGACTGTCCGAAATAAAGAGATTTATGTATTATTTATTTGCCTCAAAGGTTTAAGTGAAAACTACTTATAGGACCTTTTTATAGCCAACCAAAGTGTACAATTTTGATTATTACAATTTTAGTGACTGTACGTAAAATATTTGGTTCATTTATTCAAAAAGGGTGAATATACTTGACAACATAATCCCGCCAACGAACAACGACAAAGAACAGACTGCTATGGAAATAATTACTCAAATCGTCTTATGCATTCAATTAATACAATAATATTCTCACCAAACCTAAAGTATTATAATAAGAGGCAAGTAAGCGGAAGTACCATAGCGATGGAGACAAAGCGGCTACTAGTTGCGCCCCCTCTAGTTCGCTAGGGGATCAGCAAGTCTACATTATTAGGTCTTAGACAATAAGTCGTATTATGCCCGCAGTAGAGTTGCCTGGGAGGAGAATTGTATTAGGTACTTGCAATGATTTGAACTAAGGATGGGTCCAACGGAACGTTAAGCGTAAACATTTAACTAAATTCGAAAATGAGTTCATATATTCGTTTGTTACCTCTTCCCGCTTTATCTAATAATATTTATGATATTTTGGAGCGACTGTAAGGAGTACATGGGGTAACGAGCCTTTCAATCTCAAAAAGATACTGTTTCTGTGGGATTTAAGAATGCGTGTGAAGCAGCGGGTAAAAACTAGACCATGATTATTAAGTATTCTCTTGTTTTTTTGCAATTTTGTTGCTTTAATTTATGCAGCCTTTCACAACACAACAAAGCATTTTTAGGTCACTCAAAAATAGGAAATTCTGAAACCAATCTGTTCCGCGGTTTGTGGACGACTTCGCTTCAGCCCTATTTCATTTCACGGTCGAAATAGTGGTGCTATTTGGTAGCGCCGTCTACCACGACCTTACTAAATGTAATATAATTACTTGTCTAAGTTATTCGAAAATCTTTAAGGATTGCAATCTCTAACATGATTGAAAATACGAATAGAAAATATTTTACTTCGTTGGAATGAACGACTTTTATCTGATTTCGGGCTTAGAACAGATTGTACATTTCTTTTCTGGAAGATGTTATGAAAGACTTTCATTACTTAGTAGTAAACGATAAAAATAAAACGAAAATTTTGAATCAGATCACAACTTTATGTTCAAGTTAGCTAAATTGTCGTTTTGTTTATACGTGATTGAGAATACACAATCTTAATCTACTTTCTTTGATACTGTACTCACTATTTTAAGTCCTATTAAAAGTACTTACCTATTTAATTATCGGGGATAAAATCGGTATTATTGTAGTGACTGATAGGTAATGAGTGTCAATCTATAATATATCAATAAATAGTAAATGTGGTTAAGAATTAGTTGGTATTTTTCTAAGGCTACCTTCTATTTTACTTTTGTGAGATATTATACATATACATACATCCCAATGCTAAGAAATACGGTAGGAGTAGGGTTATCGTTACGTGATTAAACGAAGGAGTAAGAAAACTTTCACGTTAAATGCAAATAAGACTTCAATAGAAATTACCAAAAGACAAAAATATGACATAACAAAAACTTGTAAACAAGTTGCATGCAACAGAATGTGCATCTGCAGGCGTCGGGCTTCGTCGGCGTCGCGTCGTCCCCACTGGTTGCTCGTATGTGGGGCTCCAAGTGTTCCAAGTTGTCGGGCAAAGTTTGCGCGGCGTGCCCACCCCATCGATCGAAGCGGGTGCGCGCGCACCCCCCAAAGCGCATAAATACGACGCGACCGCCCCAGCACTCCCACAACCGCAAGAGGACGCGATCACCACAGCCGCTCGCCCGGGGCGCCGCTCTTTCTACTCTCTCTCTTTCTCTGTTCGTCTGTCTTTCGCTGATGCGGTCGCGCTGGGGCTGATGCCGGCACCGCCATGCCGCGCTGCCTCATGGCCAAGAAGTGGAAGGCGGCCCCGGCGGCGGAGCTGGCCGATGAGTCGGAGGAGGAGATCGACGTGGTCGGCGAGGGGCGCGGTCGGAGCCCCGCGCCCGCGGCCACCGCGCCGGGCCCTTCGCCGCGGGACCCCGAGCCCACACTCCTCTACAACGGTAAGTCGACACTCTGCACTCTTATCTACTCATGTTCGTAACTAAAACACATGGACTTCATTAATTCTTCTACGTTTACACTCCGTTTTTGGACATTCCCTGTTGGTAGTGCGAGTGTGTAAACACGTCACTAACGCTGTTTCAACGTATCCCATACAAAACAAAATATTAGTATTTCTGATAGTGTCAAGGTCTGAGTGTAAACGTGGCATTAACTAAAACCACATTAATTTCGAAACGGATTCAAATGCCAGCACGGATCACTTCGGCGCGGACTTCACCTCGACTTTTCCACACTTCAAGGTCAAAATTACTAACAAGAGCTTTTAAGACCTTCGTCGTGTTGCCGACGATGCGACTGCTTTATGTTTAGCGAATTCTAATCAATTAATGTTAAGCTATGCGCATGCGAGTTGTATTTGTAAATACTTAAAATCATGTTGTTGACTAAATGTAAATAACCAGATTAAAAAAATTGGAACCTATAAATAATATAACATTGATAAATATAGTCAAGCTACATGATTTTAAATTAAACGTGAATTGGCCATAATTTATTTCATCTATTTTATTTATTTCGGTAAGTATTTTTTAATTCGCCTTATTCATAAAAATCGCTTGCTAAACCTATTCACAGGTACTCGAGTTATGCCTTATTTTTGTTTGAGAATCATCTTTGATATTAATCGAATTCGATGAATCATGATATACATGAAATAATTATTTTAAATACAATTTGACTGTTATTCCCGGGATCAAAGTATCTAATAGATTGGGGGAAAAGTTTCTTCGCATTTTTTAAGAAAATTCAAAACATTTTTTAATATAATTTATTGACATTTAACTAAAGTAAGTAGGTGCCATTTTCTTCGATTACTATTTGTCATCTTGTAGGTAAGGTCATGATCCCATTGTTATAGAATTTTTAAGGCTTATGATCAAAATACCACGACAAGTGGTTTTGGCAGTTCTCTTGTGATGTTAACCTGACACTGCCTAAAGAATTTTGAAGAGACCGAAACAGGTGGAAATCTGAAGGTGCAAGGTAAGGACTATACGGCGGATGCATTAACACCTCCCAGCCAAACTCTCTTAATTTTTGCTGAGTGGCTAAAGATGTGTGAGGTCTAGCGTTATCATGATGAAAAACCACACCCTTTTTGTTGAATAATTCAGGCCGCTTTGTTTCAACTTCTTGCTTTAATCTCATCAGTTGTTCGCAGTAGAGTACAGAATCGATGGTCCTGCCTGATGGTAACAGCTCATAATAAATAATGCCCTTTAAATCCCACCACACACACACAGCATCACCTTGTGGCAGTTTAACCCAGGTTTCGCCACAGTCTGTGAAGCCTGAGCGGCCTTTGACCACTACCTTTCCGCACGTTCTTGTCGTACGTGATCTATCACCAGTTATCAGCTTCTTCAAAAATGGTTTGGTTTCATTACGTCGTAATAAAGAATCACAAATGAGTACACGGTTCATTAGGTTTCTTTCGGTGAGCTCGTGAGGTACCCAAATATCGAGCTTTTTTGTGTACCCAGTTTTTATCAAATGCGCCGAAACTGTTTTGTGGTCAATTCCCAGTTCTTCAGCTACGTCGTTACTACTGATATGCCGGTCTTGCTCCAATTTTTCAGAGCGTCTTTGACATCAAAATTTCCGGATTGAAAACGCTTAAACCAAATTTGTGCTACTCTCACAGACACTGCACTAGGTCCATAAATATAGAAAATTTTTGCATATTTATTTTTTTGTAGTAAAGTTTTAAAAAGTATCGAATTTCTTCATTCGATTTAATCATCTTGACAGTAAAAAAAACAAATGAAAATCACACATTTTCCTAATTTGGATTTGGAATTATCTTATTTAAAATTTAAACTTTTAATGATATCAAAACTAACCAGATACAAATATAATAGTATGACCAAAGAGATTTTATTACAAGTTCATACATACTATAGGTATGCTAAAAGACTTTTTCCCCAACCTAATATTTTCGTAGATTATCATCCAGCATTTCAACCTCTTCTTATTATTAATAGCAGTATTGTGTACTAAAATTCTAAATAAAATAGACTATTGCTTTAAACTGTAGCTCGTCTCCAGATAGTAATGGATTCGACAATATACACGCGGGCGAAGCACCACTACTCAAATAAAAGCCATGATGCATTTTTCACAACCCCTTTAAATTTTCTAATCTACTTTGGTACCTACTACGTTAGTACCTATATCATTAAATTGTCCAACTACTTGCCACATGAAAATACTTTTATTAATAAATGAACCCCATCAAGGACACGTACCCAGAAAGTTATGTATGTTGGATCAATATCTAAAAAACTTGTTGCAATTTTGTTATTTATTTTCCCCCTTGTTCATAAAAATTTACGAACATTCGACAAGTTCAAGTTAACTCAAATATGTTTCGTCTCGTTCTTTCACGTCAAATATAGATAAGGCAGAAAGGGACTAAATATAATTTAGTTAATGCAGGCTTAACAAACGTTTGTTAATTTTTATGTATAATGGGGTTTAGCTTTAGCTGTTTCCCGCAGCTCTGCCTGCTTCAAAAAGTAGCCTATGTTTGACCCCGGGTCTTCAACTATATTCATTCCAAATTTCATCAAAATCCGTTCAGCGGGTTGACCGTGAAAGCGTAACAGACTTTCGCACTTACAATATTATTCGTGGGATATCTATGGAAGTATGGATTTATCAAGCAACGACAAGCCAACGACGTATGTGCATGTATTATAAATATATCCTTAAATATTCATAACTTTTTAAAAGAGCGGAAATTTTGCAATGTACTCGTATTCCTAACATCCTTGCTTCAATCCACACACATCTAGACATTGAGGAAGGAACTTTCGCACACATGTCATAAACATATAGTGTTTATATACATCTATGGCATCTGTACATGTGTCTAGTCTTTGATATCCTTACTATAAATGCTATAAAGTATGTTTGTTACGCTTTCACGGCTAAACCTCTAGACCAATTTTGATAACATTTTGGAGAGATATAGTTTCAAACCCAGGTCAAACATAGGCAAAGCTGAGGGAAACTGCTAGTTTAAAAATAAATAAATAACTTTATGAAGTCATCGTATAAAACGTCACATAGATGAGGATCGTACACGCAATAAATTCGCAGTAAAGTGCGTCAATAAAACACAATATTACGACAAACATTAATTATTTTACGGTTTGATATACGATATCGTTATATCTACGTTTAATATGTATGCTATACTCATATTAATGTCATTATATATGCAAAAAGAAATAACTTTTTTTTAAATATATACCTAATGGTAAACTAGAAACACTAGTGCCTCCATATGCCCGTGATTGGTTGCTTATTTATTCATTAAATAAAACTAATAAATACGTGTTTTTATCGTTTTTACTACTTATTTACACCTAACGTTTAAAACACTTAACATCATTCACGGTCGGGTAAAAATGAAATTTTCACACATTACAAATATCTACACCTACTAAGAGGTTTTCTAGACGCTTGCCTTAAGGCACAAACTTGGATGGCTTTCAAAAATAAAGTGCGTGCTTACTTTCTCCTCAGTTTGTCAGATTGTTCGTAATTGTACAGTCACAAGCATTAAAAAATATACAATTATAGACCTTGTTTCAATGACATAATATAAACCAATGTGAACAAATCTTAATGCTCGTGACGGATTCGATAATCATATAATAGTTTTATTTGTCAGTAAGTTAAGTCAGCCTTTAACGATGTTTTAGATTACTGTTCATAAGATACAACATACAAGCAGATGCTTGTATGTTGTAGAAGAACTGCTTACTTCATATATATCAAAAGAGAGTTCATTTCTGCATTTGAATTATTTTTCGTACATTCTTTACTCTCGCCTCCCCCCTCTTTGCATACATGTACTGGAGTGCTATTTTTGAAAAGTGTGACTCACGGAATGTACAATGATTTTTGTTCGATATCGAATTTAACTAATTTTTATTCGACATTTGAGTCATATAATCAGAAATAGGGCTCCAGAATTTCGCGAACAAAATCCGTTAAAGTGAGAATTCACGGCGCCAATGTCGCCAGTTTTTTTATTTTTGTACTTGACGCCTGCCAGCACCAAATAGAGGCATTCACGAAATTGGCGATGTGTAAAATTATTCCGAGTAAATAAATAAATCGAATGTAATCGATGTCTCTGTAATTCCGAGTGTTCATCAAACCAGTTGCACTTTTAGGTGATAATCAATGTAAATAAGTAATAAACGCAATTAAAACAGTATTAAAATAGTTTGATTTGATGAATAATCAATGTATTAATGAAGTTTTTCAACACAAAGGCTTTGTTAATACAAAACTTTTACTTTTTTTTCTTTAGGTACTTTTCTAAATAATCTACAGTTATTAAAATAAATCATGCTGTCCTGTACCTATCACATCAGAATATTTATAATGTTTAAAATAATTTTCCGATTCCCAGTCCATAAAATAAAGTTAACATTTCCCCGCATAAGATTTATGGGTCAGGCAATTTGTTATAAACAGCTCACAAACTTTATATTCCAATGATTTTTAATGTTTTTGCGGTTGCTACAAATTCAATTAAACTATTTTAATATTATTTATATTTAACAATTTTTTTTTATTTTAGGTGTAAATAAATACGTAATAAACACGATAAAAACCGTATTAAAATAATTTAATTTAACAAATATTCCAAGTTTCATAACACATTACATAATTAATCAAATCACACAACTGGCTCTAAATTTGCTTTATGAAATACTAAATCAATGATACTAACTAGAAACCAAATCACTCTCAATTTAGCGAATTATCGAATATATTCATCATTCATCTGGGCATCCTTCAAACTGACGTGCATTTACCTGCTTTTACACGACGACTGACCAAAGAGTGTGTAATGTTTTTAGCGTTCATGTATGTTTGTATGTATGTGAAATTTTTTATTCCATCATAAGTCGGGAACGGCATAGCGGATATAGACATATGAAGTGTCTTTGGATTCCTTGCTTTCTTCCAAGTGTCATAGGGTATGTGACGTAATCAAAAAAGGAAATGATGATGGAATGAAATATATCTATACTAATATTATAAAGCTGAAGAGTTTGTTTGTTTGTTTGAACGCGCTAATCTCAGGAACTACTGGTTCAAATTGAAAAATTCTTTTTGTGTTTGATAGATCATTTATCGAGAAAGGCTTTAGGCTATATACCATCACGTTGCGACAAATAGAAGCGAAGAAACAGCCGAAAATGTGGAAAAAACGAGGAAAATTATTCATCTTTGAGGGCTTCCGTTGCGTGCGCTGCGAAAACCGTTAGAGATACCCAAAAAAGATGTGTATGAAAGAATTATTCCTCTTTAAATTATCTAAAAAATGTCTGCAACAGTATATGTCTATCTTTTAAGAATAACTCACAATAACCGTTTTTATGAAAATCAAATTTGGTCGAAATTAATAAATTATTACAAATTATTTGTCAGTGACTTCATTTGGTGCCAAAGAAATTCGCGAGGGAAACTTTATGCCCACTTTTAATAAGCTGAGGAGGTAGGTTTGTAAACAAAAAATAAATATGATTCCCAAAATAACTATCTTTATGGAATAAGTCCGCCGTTGCAATTATTTTTAGTTTTGTAGTTACTGTAATGTATTTTTCTGTGCAATAAAGTTATTACAAACAAACAAACTATTCCACGCGGACGAAGTCGCGGGCACAGCTAGTACACAATAAAAGGCAGACTGAAAAAAAAACTTTTTGATGAACCTAATCGAGTGAGGTATCAAAATGAGGCTTTGTAAAATGTATATAGCTTTTATGTTTCAATATACTTTCGTCACATAAAAGGAAAAATAAAACTTGTTAAATTAAATTTGTTTGTATGATATGAAAAAAATATATGAATTGTATTGTCAGTCGTGTCTAGTGTTATAGATGCATAGTCTGTTAGACTTTCACAACTAAGTCGGACCAAATTTGGTATGGAAAGATATAGTTTAAGACCCAGGGTCAAACATAGGCTACATGAAAAAAAAAAAAATTCTTACCTTTCTGTCGTGGTGGGTTAAAAATACAAAAACGTATTGCATAGCAAATGGAAATCCGTAGACTCTGTACCCGTAATATAAACACTCAATTAAGTTTAAATAGATCCATTAATTAATAGACAATAAGAATTCAATCGGTCTGAAGCGCTAATGTGCTACATGTGTCTTCACATGCAAGCACCAACAACCATAGAAGGTCAAAACAGTTGGCTCGAAGCATACTTTGTACAAGGTCACAAATATTGTGTGTACAATAATTGTGAGCGTAAGCGAAGTCTCTTTTCGAGACTCGCCAACTCTTTTGTACTACAGAAAAAAAAGTATGTTCCAGACTAGAGATCGCATTACTGAACGGATGTTTTGAAACTTGACACACATTTTCCTTATTTTTTTTAAAATATGTAGAGAGATTTTTTCGTTTTGGGGAAAAATGAGGGCAAAAAGGGGAAAGTTTGCTGTACCTATATTTATTTCTAAACGGATCCTTACAAAAATTTAGCACACATGTTCTCAATATAAATGTTTTTGTCGAGAGGTTTTTAGTTTGGGGAAAAAATGTGGGCAACAAGGAGGGAAAGTTTGGGGTAACATTATTTAACAAATTTCAATCAAACTAATTTGATAACAGCATCGTTTGTCGGGTTCTCTACAAGTGCTGTAAAAAACTCAAAAAGGTAGGTAAATGGGGACCGTTAATAGCAGCGTTTTATGAATATATCTCGTATTTGGAGGTAGTTCGCGAAATCTACTGTTCACAGAACTACTACTTGTAATTAATTTTGACTTTTATCACAATGGCTGAATGAATCGATAATTGTACGTACGCTCGTAACTGTATAGCATTGAGAAAGGAACTTTCGATGAATGAGAGAGAATTGTCTACAACAACGCAATACAATTTTATTTGTAATATGCTATAAGGTATGTAACAACAAAGCAGCTTAAAAAATCCGTTGAAGCGTATTGCAATCGCGATTTCAAAGCCCCGCACCAGCAGCTTATTGAAATCCTTTCTTTGAGTCAAATATTTTTGTTAAGAACAAAACACCATTTTGCACGGGCACAAGCATTATTACAAAACTTTATTTTAATAGATAAGTATCAAGTGATTTATTCATTTATTGAATGAATTGATCACATCATAAAATGAATGAAAGAATCATTTGTGAAAATTTAAATTCTAATCGAATTTAAGTCTGGTCAATGATTGGGGCAGCCCATTAACTAATAAGGATAGACAGCGGGCACTAGGGGTTTCATGTCCTTTATACATGGAACCCTATTTTTTAAATTCTTTTATTAGCACTTTCATTCGAACCAACTCGTAAATTCCAATATTCTTGATCTGACCAGTAAATCAATACCCAGATTTTTCACAATCTTGGTTTCACTTAACGTAATTTATATCGTGATGTAGACGAAATTCTGTGTAAGTAGAATTTGGACGCGTGCCAAGAAACCCGTCCGCAACTGTACCCCACATACAGCCAACCTACATAAACATCTCGTTCATATCTGCCTACCTACAACATACAATACATTGTATGTTATCTACTTATTGTATATCTGAATGCTGCGCATTTTGCTTTACGCCTAAAAAATGAAAATGAAAGTTGATCAATATTAACATCTTTTCTGCTTTTGTGACAGAGTTGATTATTATTATCATCTCAATATATTTGTGTTCATTTATGTGGTTTATAAATCAATAGGATAACGTTTCGGCCGTGTTACAAGATATTCTATCTATGGGAAATATTGTAGTGTTAATAGCATATACTGCTGGTAATGGACTTTCACATGTTGTAACTGAAGAAGATGGATTCCTTCAAAATGTGGTGTTACTCGTAGCTCAAAATGCTTCTAATTTCTTGGACACGGCGTTAGCTCTATTTGCAAACTGAGAATCCTCAAATTCTTAGGTAGCACTGTTGTATGTACAACACGTATTGCATTGAAACACAACATTCATACTTCTGTCCATCACCAATGAAGTGAACGTCAATGAGACATCCAATCTCTAAAAATATAGAATGGGTTCAGTTAGGCTCATATTTTGATCTGAAATATACTCGAAAAAGAGAAGATAATTTTATTTAATTAAGGGCCAAATATCATTGTCACACATACTTACTAAACTAATATATTTAACTTTAAGATTACCTTCGACAAACATTCAACTCTTTATTTACTCATGCAAAATTCACAACCTTCACTCTTGCTATGGTTAGACCCCCTTACGCAAGCAAAATACTCAAATATCCTTGTTGATTTTGATTAAATTTTGATGAAGGAATAGAGTTCCATTCCATAATTTACGCTACATAGCTCACAAGTTGCTTTCCAACACCTACAGTCACGCTCGTATAAATATTAAAATCGGGAAGCGAATGTCGAATTCAGGGCAATGTGTATGCTCACGTAAGTCGAGTGTACTCTATCCAAACACTCTTGTGTTGACTTTATGAGTAAGGCTGAATTCACATTGGAGCAGCCTTCCGAGTATTATTGTACCAAGTATACATCGGAGACGAAGGCTCTTTAAGTGTCCGAAGCAAATATGTATGTTTGCTACTATAATAAGTTATTTTTTAGGCATAGAATGTCACGAATTAATAGATTGACTAAACAGGAAAATAAAAAAATGCTGATAAAATCAAATTAAATAAATTTTATTATATTGCTCTCTTTCTATTATATTGCTATTATATTTTACTACTTAATGAACTAACCAAAACGCAACCTGCAAGTCCTTAATAATGAAAAATCAATTTCATCATTTTCAATCAAAGCTCTCACAGTATCTGTTCGTGTTATTTACTTTGAAATAATAAAAAATCTCTATCGAAATAGTATCGCTGTTTTCCCTAATAATAGATCTCTCTCAGTTAGGCGTCCGTATAAATGCCAGTTAAATCGAGGAGGCTGCAATTCTGACACGCAGGTGATCGAATGTGTTCCGTGCAAACAGGATACCAGCGGGAAACCGGCGTTCCACAGGAATTAGGGGTCCGCAGCGAAATGCTTTTAATGTCCGAAATATCAGGAATTCGAAATAGCATTCTAAATTCAAATAGCAGGCTAAATTAGACGGCCATTTTAAGACCCATAGTTGTGGCATTTCTAAGAAGCTCGTTTCAAAATAGTTTTAGCTGTACATTATTAATTTTTGATTTATTTGGAGAAGTACGTTTGCTTTCAAAGGTGCTTCACAAATTATAATTTTCGGGTTGGAAAACAAGTTTTAGTCAAGTAAAAATAAAAAAATCTGCAATTTCCTATTCCTGTCAGATCTTAGGTATACCTGTATTTATTATTATTAAAAATAATGCTGCAATTTATGCAGATACAATTAATACGAGTATCTCTGAAGACCAGCTGCTATATATATATTTCCATACTTTATCCTTTATTTATTAATCTATACTAAAATTATAAATGCGAAAGTCTGTCTGTAACGCTTTCACGGCCGAACCGCTGAACGGATTTTGATAAAATTTGGTGAGAATGTAGTTGAAGGTCTTGTCGGAGTCAAAAATAGGCTACTTTTTGAAGCAAGTAGAGCTGCTTGAAATAGCTAGTAAATTATATGTATGTATAACCTTAAATATCGAACTCTCGTCGAAACCTTGCCGTGCAAAAACCTTGAACGGTTTACGTCTATAATATCTTTAACAACATATAAATTAAGTTACGTCGCTCGAAGTGACTTTCCGGGGCTTCCTGAGCCATCCCGACTCTTCCCGTTATTTTAGTGACGTTTTAGCTATCCATCTTCTGCTATTATGATCGAACAGGTCTCAAATTAAATACCGCTTTTTTCATGACTATGAAAATGGTGCCACGTTATATAATCTGCATTTAGATAATTTAAGTGGTATGTGTTATTTCCATGAAAATAAGTACTTAACCTTTCGCCTTTTTCTTTATTGACGGACGACCATCTGTTGACGAAGAAAAATCGGATCATGCCTTACAAAACATAGTCATTTGTCATCCATACTAATATTATAAATGCGAAAGTCTGTCTTTCTGTCTGTTACGCTTTCACGGCCAAACCGCTGAACGGATTTTGATGAAATTTGGTATGAATATAGTTGAAGACCCGGGGTCAAACATAGGCTACTTTTTGAACGACAGGCGGGGCTTAGCTAGTATCGAATAAACAGATCATCATTAACAAATTATTACAGGTTTAAGTATTTAATGTTATTATTTAAAATAATAATAAAAGATAAATTAATATATAAAAAAAATATATTTCATTTTTCATTGTCATATGCACCGGCTGTTTGGATTTTCTCTGAGCTGCCGATTGGTATTTTTAAATGTTTTTCTTTTTTTTGTTAAATAATTAAAAATGTATGCAAAAAGAAAGAAATATAAATAAATGAAAACACGAAATCAGTTTATCAATAAAAAAGAAAAAGAAAATTAAAATCAAATAATTCGACAATTAAAACTTAATCAATTAAACTTACCGTAATGAAATGAAGTCACTAAACCCCAGCTCGGAACAACTTTTCATAATGGCGGGATTTTCCAGTGCCCATCATTTCTGGTCCAGTCCATTATTTCCGAAGTGAAGATGCGGCAAAGTGTTGAGATAACACAGCTATAACACATTGACGTGCTTCAGCGCTTCACTGCAAATTTGTCTTGAGGTTCGTTTTGAGGTCAGCTTTTCTAGTTGAAACGGAGACGAGGTATTAATTTATTGCAATCCAAGTTTATGGTATTGAAATATAGACCGATGTTTTGTTAAATTTGTTAGCTATAAATTAGATTGTTAGTGTTGTAAACAGTTACCCTCCATAAGCGCTCTAAAAGCATGCCACTTTGCGCTCCAAAGGCATGCTACGTCGTTAACCAGTAAATCTGTTAAGCAGCCCTATTTTTGAAATGTATGTATGGCATATACGTCGAGTGAAAATCGTTTGGTATTGAATAAAAATCCTTCTTTTAATAACTTACCTTAATTAAAAGAAGTCCCAAAACCCTAGCTCGAACCAACTTCTCATAATGGCGGGATTTTCCATTCAAGTCCATTATTACCAAAGTGAATAGATGCGGCAAAGTGTTGAGATAACACAATTATTCGGCATTGAGGTGCATCGGCGCTCTACTGCAAATTTGGCTTGAGGTTCGTTTTGAGGTCAGCTTTTGAAGTTGAAACAGGGTTTTAATATAACCAAAGACGAGGTATTAATTTATCTAATGAAACCAAAGTTTAGGATATTGAAATATGGCAACGTATCGTTAAATTTTTTAGGTAAGTATAAGTTGGCTTCCTACCGCGCTTTAGTCCGCCCGTTAAGGGAATATTTTACAAATTTTCTTATTATCCTCCTCATAATTTCTGTAATCCTAGTACTTCGGCTGATTGAAAGAAAGTCATTCGATGAAAGATTTTTTTTTTAATTTTTGAATTTGAAATACACTCACCATCACTAGTAATATATATACTCAGATATCGGAGCGCTTGGTGGCATACGGACAATAATTTGGAGAGCTGGGTGGCATACTTCGACACGACACATATGCCATCTTGCGCACCAAACCGTTGCACTCCAGTTTTATGTGCTCTAAAAGCATGCCACTTAACGCTCCAAAAGCACGCCACGTCAAAAGTTCTCCTGTAACCTTTCCGAAAAGTCTATCATCATATCATATGGGGAAATATTTGTGTTGTGCTACAAAATCGCAACTGGCCATGTCCTTACACATATAAATACATAAGACAGTTTTTCAACGAATCATTTTTGTCATAATACAACTTACACCAAACGAGAACTAGTTCTCTCTTTGCTTAATTTTTACACTTGATGTCATTTTCTGTGGCTGCT
The DNA here is from genome assembly GCA_947363495.1 of Euzophera pinguis. Classification (NCBI taxonomy): domain Eukaryota; kingdom Metazoa; phylum Arthropoda; class Insecta; order Lepidoptera; family Pyralidae; genus Euzophera; species Euzophera pinguis. The sequence continues at coordinate 4,638,703 of OX376154.1, forward strand.
AGAATTTTCCAATTATCTTTTTATGTCGACGACATGTGATTGTCTAGAAAACTGAGGTAGAATTTAACTAAGTACTTACTAACATTTTTTGTGATGTATAATTTTTCTTTCGATTTGTCCCCATAAAATAATTAACTTTATTGAACAGTTTAATGGTTATTTACAAATTTGTTACGAATACTTTAATTTAATGAGTATATATTTTCGTGATTAGGTATCATATTTTAGCATCACCTGATTGCAGAACAAAATTGATAAATAAAAATAAAAATTAATTCGTTATACCTACTAAATCTATGACGAAAATTCGATTTGGAATTTCACTTAAGTACCAAAACACTTTCAATAATATTAGTTTCTTAAATATTTGTATCGCTTTTGAATTTTTATTTTCTTATCACACTTGATAGGTTCTGATGGGCCAAAATTCAAAGATGACAAAAACTTAGAAATAAGCTTTTCTAAGCTAGAGGAAACGAACAGGGGAATAGTGTAAATATACATTTGGTAAACATACAGATCATAGACATAATACTCTTTTTTGGCTTAACAAATAACATAGACAGCACTAGTGCTGTAAAGTGTCCATCTATCAGATAACAAAGCATCAAAGTTAGGCGGCGGCCTCCAAAGCCTTTTGCCCTGAATGTTTGCTTCAGTTTTACAAACTCGACAGTTCAGCTCGCTCTCTGTGCAATTTTCCATTTATTCAATGTAAGGATTTTACAGTTTTAAAACGAGAACACTCCATACAGAACGCTTTTAGAGATTTTTTACTCGTGTACACTGCTATTTAAAATTAAATCCCTGACATGGTAATTCCAAGTGACTACAACATGTGTATTTTAAAATAACCGGTCAAGTGTGTGTCTGAAAAACGGCAAAAAATTCATATCTGCTGTATGGATCCCTCTCAAATATTTATATTATTGTACTACCTATTTTTAATTTTGTATTTGTTGATATAGCGGCAATAGAAACATCTTGAGATACAGCCTAGTGACAGACGGATGGACGGACAACGGAGTCTTAGTAATAAGGTCCCGTTTTATCGAAAAACTCCTTTCGGGTCGGCAACGCCCTCGCGTCACTTCTTGTTGCAGGAGTTTCATAGGCTAATCCTGTTTAATAGTATAAAAAGACCTAAAGTATTTTAATTATTTTCACTACATTAAAATCAGATCGAGAAAAACGTAGAGTCTCTCCGAAATAAACAGAGATTATTTAGACGCTACAGATAAGTGGAAAATAAATTAGGGAGGATATTTGGTAAGTGAAATATAGCGGTCACACTTTTCTAAGGCCATGGCACAAATTAAAGGGACTTACAGATACGACATAGCATTATACAAAGCCGAAATGATACTAAAGGTGTTAAAGCCAAGTAACGTAGTATTGCGTTAAGAGAATATCTTCTGTCTCTCTCTTATCTCTTTTTTGAGCATAAAAAATTAAGTTTTTGCGTAGTATTTTTCAAGTTGTATCAGAACACGTTGAATATATAAATTTTGTATACGATGCACCCATGTACGAATAAGTAATTTGTAGCGCAGCTTTAAAGTTAGTCACCGCCGATCACCGCCTAGGAACTGCCAAGTAGCGTACATATCTTACATAGCTTTGATTTAACTAATAAGGAGTTAGGACCAACAAAGTATCAAGCTTAAACAAATCTTGTCTAGAGTCGCGAGAGGTTGCAAAATCTAGATAGAGACTTGTACTTAAACCAGGGTATACATGGTCGAATGACAATCTAACCTACACGAAATGGTGATGATGACTTACAATTTTACACTTAAATACTAAACTATTGTACGGGACTAAGTAGACAGTTACGTTACTAGTGCAATCCCGTTTGACCTAAAAATAACAGTTTATAAAAAGTCAGTTAATCAATCACATTGTACAATTAAATAAAACTATCAAATCGTTTATAAATCACAATAAAACAAAAAGAAAGCAGACCCAGTGGCCCGTAGCAAAAACCTGAAGTTGCATCCGGAAAGTTCCTAGGACGAGAGAGAGGGCAGAGACCAATATTTAACGCAAGCGACCCTCCTTTCACTTTGATCCAATCTTAGGATACACCAGTTCGGACTTAAGGATATATTTTGGGTTTATTTGCGTATTTACCCCCATTCAATAATACCTGAAGGCCAATCGCGTTAATTTAAACGTTAATACGAAAACTAAACAATAACTAAGAATGCTATCTGTGCAATCTACGACTCACTGAAAACCAGTAAGTGGAAATCGTACCACTAATCGATTAACGCATTAAAACGCACTAACGTAATATAACTAAAATCATTCGATTCACCGAAAAATAGCTCTCCTGGTTGTGGCTCAGTTTTAGTAAGTTATTAATTAACGTTAGTTAAGTTAGCGTAATTAGCCTCAACGTTTACGAGGTAGTATTCTGTATTCTGAGTATTGTTCCTAATTCTATCGATTTCCCCGCCACCTCCGGATGGACCCAATTACAGTCATTAACGAAAAAATACGGTCGATACTATTTCGTCTCCACTTGAATTTATTTAGGACTTTAAAGAATTAAGTATGTATAATACATAAATGTAATTTTCTATAAGTATTTATTTTCATAAGCAGTGATAGAAACTTAAAGCATTTCCCGTAAGAATTTAGTCAGATCCTTGACTACAAAGGGACAGACATAAAATTACATGCATATAGGTCAAACACATATCCTCCTTTTTGACATCGCCGCATTCAAATAAAAATGCTATATCAGTCGGACCAAGTATTTCTATAAATGTCCTCCTAGTCAGAGTCGCTTATCGGACTTTAAGGAAAAAAGGTTAAAGTAAATTTTCTGTTCTCCAATGTTTAGGCGGCAGTTTCCCTGGCATACTAAACGGTACTAATTCTTTCTCAGCTCACTTCACTTAATCCCTTTACTTAGTGTAGGCGCCTAAGCACGACGCAAATAAGTACAGGGGCCTTTGAGGGGTATTACTTCAAAACAGGGAAACTTTACTTACCAATGTACTTAATATATTCACATTTATTCATGAATATTTAATGAAAAGTCACAGATTAGGTCCGTGATACTAAGATAAACAAGTAGAAGAAATAAAAGTTAGATTTACCTAAATATTCCATTATCAACGATGTTTTACAAAGTACTTATTTCAAATAAAAAAAAAGACTTTCACAAATCTATAATGGCTAAGACAAACAGAGATTTCCTTATTTTCATAAATATTTTTATGTCCGGGGCTATATTTAGGCTTTACGTAAAATAAAAAAATCTTTAGTTAAAACGTTTTTCACTTTTGATCTATGGCGGAAATTTTTCGATACCTACAAGTCGTTTATAGTTTGATGTTAGTACCTACAGTTAGAACAAGCTATTCACACTTCAAGTGAAGAACAGTAACTACAAAACCTTTGCCTATTTCACCCGTTATTATGTCGAATCTAATCCAAATAAAGGACCAAATAACCACCATGCAAAATACGCAAAAATGTCTGGCATTTCCCTTAAGAATTTTCATGCACGTTATAAAATGGCAGAGTATCGTTCAAAGTCTGTTATCTCGAAAAAGGTTCCACTAAACAGAAAAAGGGTTAACAACTCGTTTAAAAGGACTTTGAGTTTCGTAAAACCGCAGCCTGTTTGACTGCGCCGGACATATTTACCAAAGTAAGTTGAGTGTTTTAAATTCTTTATTTTCTGTGCATACGCTTTGACGTTGTTAGGTGAAACACCGGAATGTTCACTACAATAAAATTAACGATATTTTATTTTCATCTAGACTTTTCCAGGCGTTTAAGGGATACATTCTTTTTTTGTGTCTTTTATCCACATGATTTCAAAGTCATCTTAGCGTTTTCTTAATCATCTTCAGTTGGTGTTTTTCATTTCTTGCTTCTTTACCATGAGTCTTCGGTATCCTAGGCTGTGAGATCATTTGCACTTATGCCTTTTGTGAGACGCAAGCCAGCACTTTCAGAGTTGAGTTGGGCCCTTCTCCTAGGCACACGATGATAACTTTTACCCAATAATTTGCTAGTATCCGTAAAAACATATTTACATAATAAATAGGTTCTGCTTCAAAGCTTTATCTCCCTATGCTATCTCATGTGACCACGGGCTCAGTACTGACTGATACATTCTTTATTGTACACACAGAACGACATCTATAACTGATACGTGTAAAGAACGCAAAAGTTTTCAAAAATCGAAAGATGTTTTTAATTCGTGTTTTGCCAAAGAAGTTTATTTTCACTACGAATTTCGTATTGAAAAACATTATTGTAAGATCGACGTGCGGGAGTTTACATCGCAGAGTCCAATTTTTACTGGTATTTCGATGAGCGGTGTCGGGCTTTTAAAAAATTTCATTTGATTATACGGCCTTCCAATTAAGTTAAATTCACCCGGCAGAAAGACAAGCAAGGGAAAAACCGGGTGATATCACTTTATACTGTCGAAATTCTGTATTCCTGAATACATCACAGTGCGATTGAGATAAATTCTTCTGTTGTACATGTTATTTTTATTAATTTTTATTTTTACACAAAATATTGACAATTACGTTGACAATGTTGCACTAACCAAATTTGGTTTTTCAGAACATTGGGATCGAAATCAGACACCATATCGTCTAGCAAATATTTTAATAGACTGTTTTCAAGGATTTTTGTTTTTTACTCGTTGTTAATAATTATATTGAGAAAGATATATATTCTTTCTCTCTCATCCCAGCACTATTCCAGTTGCGTCTTCAGCTCGTTACTTCGAAACCCAGAATTCTCCTGGAGATCTATTTTTGAAAAAAAAACACATAAAAGTCTAAAGATTTTCATTGGACATATAAGTACATTTTAAACACTGATCGTGATCGAATTCGACCACCGCTTTTTGGGCTAAAACACAGACGAACACAGACAGTAAATTTTTGGCTTAGTGTATTTGCATAGGTAGATGTTCATCTACCTATACAAATACACTAAGGTTCGGTTACATACAAATTCGTACAACGATTTGTATGTAACCGAATTAGTTTCAGACGGTCGATGTGGGTGTAGCAATTAAAACAATGTACCTATTTGAACAGCCGTCTCGCAAACCGATGGCTGACGGCAGACATGGTGTAATCACTATGTTTACTTGCTCGTTGAATTGTTAAATTTAATTAAGTATATGAGATTTAATTCAAAATTAAAAAGCTTTATTTTGTTTTCAATACATTTATAGGTATGTCAATTGTCAGAATTAAGTACGTACAGTCGATTTATTACATATTTTACAGGATTTATTTATTATTTATTATTTTATATTGAGTTTAGAAACTAAATGGTCAAATTGAAATAATTATCTTTATCTTAGAAGGTAGAGAATTTTTTTGTGCTAAGTCCGCTATTAGTAAAATAAAGTTAGAAAGAAATAAATAAATTCATTATATTTGAGATAGATTTAACATTTCACGTGAAATCGAATTATGGTTAATTTTCTAACCATAAATCATTTTAGCCGAGCATATAACTAATTAAAATCAAAAATGTTGTGCCACTAAGCTCGGTCAGGTCCACTTCAGGACAATTAAGCTTTTGTCAGATTCGCAAATCCAAGTGTAATTACCGGGCAGAAATGCCCAATTACTAGTTGTCCGCGGCGGGCACCACCGGGCGGTCCGGGCAGTCTGGGAACCCATTATCCTACATTGTGGAATTACTGAGCGTCTATAGTTCAAAATTCGATGTAATAATCTTGAATTTAGGTTTTGATATTGTTAGTATTTAAATAAGAGCGCATTTATGTTCAAGTACCCGTTATCGACGAGTGTGTATGTCGAGAGTGATGAGCGTAGAGGAAGTGAGGGAAGTCTATAAGTATAATCGTAGCAAATGGGAATCCATAGTCTCTGCTTACCCCTACGAGAAATAATCGTGATGATATGTATTAATGAATATATGTAACAGCAACTCTTTGCTTTTAAGGGTTATTAAAGCAAGAATATTAAGAGTTACATGTGTGTTACCTCTATGTGGTCTATGTAAAAATAAATAGAACAAAAATAACCAGAAGCAGAGATATGTAAGTACAAGGGATCGCCTGTTGAGGTACCTCACACTTATCCGCCGCCGTTTCTTCTGCTGAACTACAGTGTTTATTCATTGTTATAGCACTAAATGGAATTTCACGGAGAAGTTCGAGATGGAAAATGACACTAATAGCGACCTGTATACGGGTTGCGTTACGCTGTTGCTTGACGCACGCAATCGTTTCGGATACGCACGCCACCACTCGGCTATCCTCAAAAGATATTAAAGCAGCCAGGAATAAAATTAAGCTGATATCTATAACTTTAACATAGCGATTCCGTTTATTAACGTCCACGTACTAAGCAGAAATATAGTTGGTATAAAATTTAAACTGGGAAAGTTTTTTAATAACTGTTTCTACGAGTTTTTAATGCTTTCTGTAAGTAATATTGCACAGCTCACAGCAATTACTGTCTCACTGAATACGTACTTGTATTTATTATCCTTTGTTATATTATATGAACGAGTTTTCAGTTTGAGATATTACTTTTTTTTAACTACTTGTTGGTCTGGCTTTTTATTTAACATGTGCATAGCGAATTTTTGGAGCACTGGTAGTCTGAAGCTTTAGAAAAAAAAAAGATTTTGCTATTCAAAAGTACTAGGAGGCTTAAAACAGGGCAAGCTAGATATCGTCTTACAGCTTGTATTGTGCCAGAAACGTGAGTAAGCTATCACGTTTCTGTCCTGCTTTAAGAGTTGGTGGTAAGCCTTCAGGGGTAGACCACCTGTTTCCGGCGCCAAACTGGATTGAAATTGGTGAAGTCGGGTTATTAAAAAACATATTTTGAATCCATTGTCTTCTTTCTAAGATTTAAGTACTTATTTATTTGAGTAATTAGGTGCTAGATATAATTTTTAAGGGAAAGATAGACGGAAAGTTTGTTTTTTGAAGTCAAACAAACAAACTAATATTATTTTATCTTATTTGTTTTTGATCGACATCGTATTGTTTGTAGAAGAAGACCAGTAAATGTCATGAAAAGTCCAATCGAAGTCTAAATTAGAAAAGGCCAGTCACGTTGCATCCAAAACCTAGTTAGTTCATAATTTAGTCAACCCGTGAACGTGAATGGAGTTTAAATTGTTGGCAACAAGCGTCAGCGCCAAATGGCAGTGCATTACTCCTGCCCGAACACTCCATACGGCTCCAACGGCTTATCGTGCCGTCCGAAGCACGGAGGAGCTCAAGATAGAAAATGCCACAAAATGGCGACCAATCCAATAGTGGTCTCGTCACGCCGTCGCCTGACACGCTCATTCGCTACGGATACGCGGGTGTATCAAATGCTCCTATATCGTACTATTAAAATTATTAAGGTAAGAGAAGAAATCTCGATATACTCTAAAAAAAATCCAAAATGCTACTAGTTTATTTAACAAAAATAATATAATCTTAAATTAAATATCATAAGTGTGTCGGGAGCCAATTATTCACACTCTGATATTTGATCGGATTCCAAAGGTGTAAAATATGCAATTAACATGCCAAATATTATGTCCGAATTTGATATTATAATTTGAGTTATATGCACTTTAGTTACTACTTTAAAAAAGAAAATCAACAAGGTGTTGTAATGGGGTTGAAAGTTTGTATGAAAGACACATGAACTCTTTAGGCCACAGGCGAAGCCACGGAAAACCGCTAGTTCTCAATAAAAGTAATTGTTACTATGAAAAACCGTTTTTGCATCAATTTCATCTGTTTCACGTTTTCGTTTATTTTGTTGTATTTTTAATTACAAACGTTCAATAAGCCTACATTAACTACAATATGTTAATAATGTCTTATTATTTAACTAACTTGGACATAACGAACATTCAAAATGTTTTATAAATAAGGGGGTAAGTTTTTAATAAAACTTATATGTTAGTTGTATCCTGCGGTTCTACCTGCGCCTAAAAGTATATTTTATGTGCTTATAATACTTTCACCCCCATTACACCCCCATAGGGGTTGAATTTTGAAAAAATGTAGCATATTATTGTAGACTCTAATTCTTCATTTAAAATTAGGAACGAATAACAGCAAACAGGCTTTAAATTGAAGCGTGAAATTAATTTGTCGCATTCTACAAATTTGCGGGGCGATCAGGATAGCAAATATTTGAACTGTCGCGGTCACAGTTCGGATATTTTACGAGTAACTGGTGCCCGGGGCGGTCGGCACGAGATGCACTAGAATTTGAAATGAACTGATCGACAGCTATCCGTTTTTAGAGTGGTTTATTTTCTGTCTTTATTTCGAGTAGCTCGATAGCCAGTCGCGAATACGCGTGTCAAGCAACGGCCAAACGCGACTAGTTTTAGATTGGTCGCTAATTAGTGGCACTTTCTATTTCGAGCCCCTTCGTGCTTTTAAGCATTTGTCCTGTAACATTATGTATCTATTGTAATGTTAGCAGATTCTTGCGTTTGTCGAAAAATATAACCGAGGGCTATACAAAAAAAATCATATATATCCTCCATATTTTCCAAAAAAGTCTCGAAAATGTGCTAAATATCACAGGCCGTTTAGTGTTAACCCATCGTTAATTTTTATTGGCTGCTGAAACTTGAAACACAGAATGTAATTGAAATATTTGAGATATACTCGTAGCTATTATGGTTCACGATATACAGACCGCTGACAGACAGTTGGACGGACAGACGGATTGCTGAGGGTTTGTAATAGAGTTCCGATTTTACACTTTATTTGAGGTAGTGAAATTACTGTTAACGGAGAACCGAAACATCTTACGCTTCGTTATGGTACACCCTCATTCTCTACCGTACATTCCAAGTATTTAGATCGAAAATAAGGTGGCCCACACGTAGACCATATGCTTGACTGCCAACGATTAGGTATTAAAATAAAACCGGTCAATTTCGAGTTGGACTCGCGCACGAAGGGTTTCGTATCATTATACAATTAACTGTTGCCGTTATTAAATGACAAAAATAACGTTTATTGCTTGGGAGGCCACTTAAATATTTATTTCATTTGTTTTTTTATTATAGCAGCAAAAGATGTACATTATCTGTGAGATTCTCATGAGGTACAGCCTGGTGACAGACAGTCGGATAGAGTAATAGAAATTGCGTGCAGAACCCTAAAAAGTAATAAAAAAGATAGCATTCATGCAGATCCGTAGTTAAAAATAGTCGTGGCTGAAATCGAATTTTAATACACAAGTAACACTCGGATCGTATCTAAAATATCGTATTGAAATTAGTTTTAGCTTTTCTTTTCTATCTATCTTAAGCTGTCACATCCTTTTTCAGAAAATCGCAATTAGTCGACATTTAGTGTTCATAGCAATTCGACTATTTGTTTATGCTCTTTCTTTTTTAAAGGTAGTTAAATGAATGTATTTTTGCATATTATTTTATTTTACTGTAGAGACTAAAGTAAAAGATATTTTATTTTTCTAAGAAAACTTCCTACGGGTTTATTTTTTTACCGGAACAAATTTTTAAAATCTTAACTTTAGTTTATACAGAATTTTTTGTGAAGTTAGCTATTAATATTTCTCTGTACTCAGTACATTATAAACTGTTCTTAAGTTCACTGCCCATCTATATTAAAATACATTTTAAATAAATAATTAATCAATTGGCTCTTGTTTTATCGTGGTTGGAAATCAACTAAAAACTAAAAATTAAGTTTCTATGACCTTTACAAATCCTAAATTTCGCCCTTAGATTGAAGCAATATGTAAACGACTTGTGCCGGTTAACTCCGAAACTTTGACAGCCCAAATTATTTTAGTTGTCACAAACGCGTTCCATAAAACTTAGTACTCACCACAAAAGAAATTCGAAGCACTCGGTACAAAGTTTGTATGAGAATCCATCAAACAAACTTTTGGCAAAAAGAGTAGCCGTCGTCGTGCATAACGGACAACTGGGGACAATAAGGCTTCATCCACATTGAAACTCAAAAAAAGATATGAATCCTTCATTGCACACAAAGTTACACGGTTATATTTATAATTAGAAATAGTACTTTTAACCGTTTCAAAGGTTATACGGGTCTTGTTCTATTGTAATAACTATCCTACTGTCAAATCTGAGCGTTCCTTAAATTCTGAAACGTATGAAATTAATGTAATACGTAACTAAAGGCGAACTTATCAAGAGCCATTCACTGTATTTTAAGAAAAAAAAACAAATCAAACATTCTCAATTTAACTTTTTTAGCCTTAACAATTGATCCCTGAAATCGAACCATACATCACAAACTATAGTTTTCATCATCTCCCCGTTACACGAATTTTCCAATATATTCTGCCCTAAATTTGAGTGGTCTAGTTTAATCAAAGCTTTAAACTTACCCCAAGTAAGTCTGGAAGCTAAGTTTGCAACTTGAAGGCTTTGGTGAAGTCTCGACTGGCACTAAACCATTGAAACTTCAAACGGGATTATTTTAAAGTATTAAAGGACATTGTAAAAAACTTTGACTACCCTTGGAGTAGAGGTCTCGTCACGTTTCGGGATGTTGTCTTTCGAAGAGCTTTGTACCTTGTAAAAGTTAGATAGGTATTAAATAGATAAAAAAGAGCAAAAGTAGGTATAGGTGGACATATAAAGCAGTGAAGATGGCGATTGTTTTGCCAATTTGTCAACTCAAAACAGAAAAATTAATTTTAATTAAAATTATTTTTAATTTATGATATTAATATCACTTGTTGACGTCAACTATCTTCTGGGCACGGACATGTAACCCACCAATGGATCTAGGTTGGACTTAATGTAAAATCAAACTAGTTGAAGGAATCGTTTTAGATGGATTTGAGTGAAACATGAATTCCTGCCGTAACTGTTGTCAAATCCCCACATGCAGTCCTAACCTCATTATCATACGCGACTGTATAAATTATGTAAATAGATTTTGTACACATATAATACTCAGTAATATGTTGATTATCATCTGATTGTATTATTTCCTAGTTTTCTGTTTACAATTTAGTTGTAACTCCGCTCGTAGTAGTAAATGCACACACGCTTGCGCCCCTCATACACGAACATACGTATCGCGCACGCAATTCTTTCCCTTTCCCACCAGTTTATACTCAACTTACGACTTCATCTGGAAAATCTAAAAAAAGAATGGAAACTGAGCAAATTATTGCTTGATTAACGAATCAGTAATTATGCCCATAATAAAACCACAAAAGATATTTATCTAGTTTTAAGTTATTTATAAATTCAATCTTCTTCTTTGCTTGTTGGTGGCATTACACTGTCTTAACCCAGAAAGAAGCTACCCGAATAGCTCTGCCATAGGCCAAGCACAAGTCAATTCGGGTGCAGGTGTTTAAGCACCCAAATTTCAAAAATTCTTTGTTCTACTTTAATAAACTATGTGAATAAGATAATTATAATGTTTAAATGCATGGTGCCAGAAGTCCACAATTAAAATGAGGCAAATATCCCGGCGAATCAGTAGCCCAGGTAACAGGTATACGTGACGCATCAAATGAGTGGGAGTCGTAACAATAGCACTGGAGTTGTTAGCATACCCACCTTTGCCGTCCTAGCGTGCGTATTAGGCCGGAGCTCCATAACTGTATGCAAGCGAAGCTATAAACAGTTGAGATAAAATAATCTTGTTGCGTCATGTAGAATGTAAAACAAATTATAAGATTTTAAGAAACGATGACCACTAAATACAATAACACCTCAATCACTTAATTTTTTTGGGAAAAAGAGGGCTATATTTAATTAATTAGATAACCACCGTTTTACCTACTAGACAACCAAATACCAACCAGTTAACTCCAAACACGATATTTGTAATGAAATTTAAAAATATATATATATTTATAGATTATCTGTAGATCTATCTCTGGATGCTTTAAATTTTTCCCATCCCAAAGCCCCCGCCCCGTGACGGTAAAGTCATCGGCACGCATGTTTCGACGTTGCAAATAAGCTGTTACGTCCCGAATATTTTCACAAAGCGTCGGCTAAATATATTTTTGTAAGCAGTAACAAAGTGTTGCCTTTACACGCATTTGAAAATTTAATTAAAGGTAGCTACCCTACTGCCATTCGGTTGGTCTTCTTTAAAAGTGTAGATATGGTTCTATGACCACCTGTAGTTTAAGAACATTGTACAATGTTGCGTTTTTATTCTTGCGTTTTAGAGTACATTAAGCAGGCTTTTTGTTATCAGCATGTAGAAATACTCATGGCAATTATCAAGTATTGACTCGAAAATAAAGTATTTTAATTTTACTAAAACAATTTTCAATATTTGAAATTGGAGTGTCAATAGTATTTAATCTAAAGAGTAGAATCGACGTGTCTGTACATTTATTATTTTGGGTAGAAAATGAGAGGGAGGGAACGACTAAAGATGAATAATAGATTACAAAAAAATGTTTTATATAAATCTTGTCTGCTTGTAGTCTGTCCGTCTGACTGTCTGAACACGCTAATCTCAGGAAATACTAAACAGATTTGAATTTAGTTTCCATAAACTGATTAGTGTTAGCTCAGGGCAACATCTAATATTTATTTCATCAAAGTCGGACATCAGGAAAGAAAGTTATCGTCATATAAAGATTTTTTCAATTTCCCCTGATAAAAATTTCATAGCAAAGTAATAAGCGGAGTAAGTAGGTAAGTCGTCAAAGTAACATAATTTCAACCTTTTAAAAATAGATAAGTATATGTATATTTCTGCTAGGTACCACTAGTGGTTGGTTGTCAATTAAAACTTTCACATCCGTCACACACACAATCGTGATTTTGGAGATCTGTAAAGAGTTAATGGGTGGATAATGTTTATATACAAATCACGATTGTTTTACTTTTTCTTTCGCCAAACAGTATTCCGTCGCAATACTCGTATTGTACCTAGCGACCTCCTGAACCTTTTAAATATTAATAGCATCAAAGATTGTGTCTCAAACTCTGCAATGACTAATATATATAAGGAAAGTAGGTATGCAATCGAACGGTACGCGGACGAAGTCGCGGGCACAGCTAGTAGACAAATATAATAATTTGTTAACAATTATCTTTTGGTTTTGTTAAACCGTAAATTACTGTGAATCGTATTAAACACCCAATTTAATTTAAAAAAAAATCGCTAGTGATGTACGAGTACCTTTTTATGTAACCAATGTTTTGTTTTTAAATATACACCATCTTATAGTGTAAAGTACAATACATTAGAAAGACATCGTTTTTAGACAAACTTTTTCTTCTATCCTAAATGGCTACTACAAACGCTCCGTCAGCCCCTTGAAATTCCCTTTTATTTTCTAAAGAAAAATGGGATCCGCCGGGAAGAGCAAAAAGCTCATGGTCTCAATCTTTGTATGCGAAACTTTAGCGGGAAACATTAAGAGTTGTTTTTTCCCATTGGATGTTAATAAAAGATCAACGAGGCAGAACTCAATAAAAATGTTTGGTTTGAAATTGAGTTCTGTAACTTTTGCTTTAATTTATGGATGAGGATTAATATTCTGAATGAATAAGAGAACCTATTTAAACTTACAAAAAGTTGTTAGGTCTGTTGCGTGAATCGAAATCCCCTTATTTTATAATTTACTAGCTGTCGCGTGCAGCTCCGCCTGCATCAAAAATCAAAAAATAGCCTATGTTTGGATCTTCGACTATATTCATATATACTTTTCTGACTTTCGCACTTGTATGTTAGCGTGGATGGATTGCGAAATTGTTTTAAGTATTGCTATAACTTACTTGATCATTACTTGTACAACTGTATTAGTGCACGAATATATATTAATTGTCATCGAGTGGTTTTACAATATCTCTGATTATTCTTTTATATCTATTCTAAAATATATGTTAAATTCAAAAAGTCATACAATTTTATAAATAACCTTTAATAGCATTAACTTAGTAAATAAATTTTATCAATTTAATAAATAAAGATTACAAACAAATTAATTACAAAAATTTTACATAAAAATGCTGCAAAAATATAAACAAAATAAATTGCAAAATGAACATAAACGTACATACTGGATAGAAATTGTTCGATGCATTTGCGACCAATTATTGAGAACCAAATCAAATTACACGGTTGAATGGAATTAATAGCGATGAACTCAAACGAAGCTATTTGTGGTAGGTAGGTATGTGAATATGAATTAGATATAACTTGGGGGGTGAATGTTGACGACATGACTACAGGCAAAATTGACGCTTAGTACTTTACCTACATTAAAGTTTTGGCGGGAAATTGTAATATTTTTTTTCCGTATATTTTTCGCACCGAACTATCTTTATGTTCCTCCTAAATTGACTGGTAGAGAATCTCCATCAATTAACTTACTTGACTGTGTCCTAAGGCCCCCAGGTGGCGTCCACAGTGCTTCGCCATTCCGATTGGGAATGTCGACGCAGTATTTATTTTCCAATATTTGTGTTTTATGTCTCAATTATGCTCTGGATTATGCTTTAAATGTATTTGAACAAGCGTTAGTTGAATATTTAAAATAAAAATGCAATGTTCTTTTCTTCCACCGTGTTCTTTATACTAGTGTATAGCAATATGTATATTTATTTTCTTTTTTGTTAAGAGATAACAAACGGCGGATAAAATTCGACATTCATTTGTTTTTTTCGATTGGAAAGCACATTTTCGTGGTTAGGGAACTTCTAAGTATGTAACTTCCTCATTTTCACAAAGGTAAGGTCATAGCCACGCGAGGAAAGATAGATAGACGGCCGTTGCAGACTTGAGTTGCATTTTTAATAGACACGAAGACTTTGTTTTACAGTCAATTCATTGAAGGTCACGTCGGTTCTGCAAGGCATTTATAAACATTTTTATAATTATCATTTTTAATTAAATAAAATTCTAGCTACTTTCGGCGACTCTGCGCGCGTCTAATCGTAGACTATTATAAATTTTATCAAAATCGGTCCAGAGGTTTAGCCGTGAAAGCTAACAGACAGACAGACTTTCAAATCTAATATTCTATGGCTAGTATGGATATCACGTATTGGCCAACAGTAGTAACAGATGTTACAAGTTGCCTAAAAGCTTCTCGAATCCCTAGGTCTAATTCCGAAGTACGAAGGAAAATGTAAAAGTTTTTTAAGTTGGCTGCAATGTATCGATGTTACCAGCCTGAAAATATGTTTAGGTAGGATTTACAGTCTAAATCAAATGAGAAACGTCAAACGTAATGAGAATCATCATCCTAGCGTGTATTCTTAGCTGCGTCGTCAGCTTACGCTTCGGAGCCTAGGGTACGCTGTAAGTCATGGTCCTAGATTTGGCGGAACTGGTTATTACAATGGAGCGACTGCCGTCTGACCTCCTTAACCCTTTTTACAGGGAAACCAGACCAACAGGAACATAACCCGACGTGTGTTAGTGGCCAACACTGTAAAAAATTTTCAGGCTGCCCTAAGGCATATGACACAGCCTCACGACTGTTATCTATCGATAACAACCGGGACTAACGGCTTAACGTGCCTTCCGAAGCACGGAGTATACTTTAACCGCAAACTACCTTATGCTACTAAGAATACTCTTTATAACTGAGCGTTGTTAGAATGTGTGAATGTCATATGTGTCAATGATAAGAATTAAATGAGTTTGAAGAATTTGCTTAAGTGACGACTCTGATTGCCACGCTCTTAATCTAAGCACGGAGATATTCATGTAATGTTTCTACATTAGCTAAGTTTCACAAAAGCCTTCTGCACTGAGTAACACAATAACACACGTGAATGAAGTAACTGCGGTGTTAGGTCACAATGCCATTCGGGGACAATTCCTAAGCTCCACAATGCAACAAGCAGACAGCGGAAGGGACAGAGCCAGGTAGAACTTTTGGTATTTTGCGGAATGGTGATAGGGTAAGTCGTTTGCAGATTATGGAGACGGAGATCACAGATTTTGAATGTTCGTATACTCTTCTTTTTCCCTTTCTCCGGTTGCTTCTGCACTCAGGGTCCGATTTTGTACTATTTCTTCTCCACTTCGGCTCCAGTTTTTAGGGTTTTGACCTACCATGAGATGTTTGAAACGTGGTCAAAAATCTTTTAGTCGTTACCGCATCTGCTTTTCACAACTGGTTGTCTATGAGGACTTTTCAATATTTCATAGCAATCAGTTGCGGTAGAAGATAATTTAGAAATGGCGTTACGATTTCGTACGGAAAATATGTAAAGTGTATCTGGCGGTTGGAAAGGTAACGAAGAAATTAAGTAGCGATTGCGTTCAGAATATCTTATGAAAAGAGGCTTCTCTGAGGCCAGTGCCTCTACCTGTTTTGTGGCTGTGCCTGTTCTCAATGTAACTTGCACGTTTCCAATAAGTTTCTAAGTCTTTGCTATCTCCGTAACTTATTGGTCAATACACTAGGAACTCACAGAATTTATAATATTAATTGTACTGTCCGTAGTAGTTAGTATTTTTCAATTGCCCTATGGTGTAAAAAAATAAGTAAGATCACAAATGCTATTTGTCATCCAGTGTTTTTCTTCGAGAAACACTGGAAATCAGAATACGGTATTGTTATTTTTTGTATAATGCAACCCGAAAGAATTGGCTAACCGACATCAAATAACATAAGTTGTTATATTAATCTAAAATTATAAATTAATGGAAACTCTTCCGTTAACACCCAAACGTAAGCAATTTAATTAAAAAAAGAAAGTAAAGCTTTTACGAATAAATAAACTTAACGTACTATTTAATCCAATGTTATTGCGGTAGTAAAATAAAACAGAGAAGACGAACCGGTTCCGATTTGAAAAGTTGCGGCCGCAGTTAGTTCGACTGAGCAACTCTAAGTTTTATATTTTGTTGTTGGAACACAGACACTGAAAGTGGGTCAACTATAGATCAGCTAGGGTAGGTTATAAGATTGCTTTGGTGATTGCGGTTGAGTAGCGTTTGTTGCCAATGAAATCAAAGAATAGAAAATTAGCAAAACGTTGTTCTTTACCTCGTTTTATTAGGTAATTTCTGTAAACTGATTTTTGTGTCGACAGGACTGCCTAGATTTTGTTACTATTGTTGGAGGTGGTTATTTGATTATTTAATAATGACATTGTTACACAATGTAATTTTTACAATGTTTTATAATTAATCTTTTCTTTATGTTAGGTTATTTTACTTCTGACACCAGGTAGTTGGTGTCAGAAAGTACCCACATGACATGATGATAATAAATGGTTTAAATTAATTTAAAAAGTTGTCGCAATACACTGACAGGGTGCATATACACATACATAAGTCATCGCATCGCATGATAGAGGATAATTATATAAATACGAGTGTGGACTCATCATCATCATAAAATATGATAAATAACTCCTCCATTTTTTGGGAAAATATGTCGTAGTTTTTGAGTTTTCAATTTTTTTATATAAAATTATCAAAAGAAAATATTTGAAATAGCCGCAAAATAAGTTTAAACTTATCTTAAGTTATATAATACTATAACTAGCGAATTACGAAGTTAATAACTAACGATCTAAAAGAATTATCTTATCTTTTATGAGGAAAAATTACGGCCGTAGCTTAGTGATAGTGAACGCGTCATAATTTTAATCGTCGCAGTAAAGAATTTATGCTCAGAAGGCTATAAAATGGGCTGTTAGTCACGCGGGGTTTACAAAACGTATATAGAAAAGATCCAATGAATTTCCACCTCACTATTAATTTTCAAATTGCATTCGAAGAAACTAATGAAAAATCCTAATAATCGTATCGTAACGTTAAGATTGTATCACATAACACAAGTCTCCAGTTTACTTTGGGGCTAACTCAATCTGAGTGATTTGTCCATAGGTTTATTAATGTAAATCTCTTTTAGGCAAGACTAAATAAAATTTTGATGTTATTACCTTTGCACGTTAGTATTAATTCAATGGGCTTTATGTACCACCCCACCATGTATTATGTATCACTTTTTACATACGAAATGTCATTACAACTATGTAGATCATTATAACTAAATAATAAATGTCTATTAATGAACCATTACAAGAGGAAAAATGCGTGTTTAACCGTGTTACAACGTTGAATTTTCCGGTGTATGAAAGTACCTGATACGTAAAAAAATACAAAAATAATAAACAAATCTATTGTATAAATATGCATCGTAAGCTTTGAACTCAATTTCTCATAAAGGGTTAAATGTTTCAGTACAGTTTTGAAAATTCCACCGTCTTTACAGATATATTCTTACGAGTACATTTATTTTAAGTACATCCTTTAGTTAATTAAAATTCTAACCATCATTCTAATTAACTAGGCAATCACAATAAAGTGGGGTGAAAGGCAAACGAAATAATAGCAAGCCTTCGTTTTAGGCGCCTCTACAATACAAACGTAACGAAATCAGGAGCCCTATTTTTGTAATGTATGACATATATGTCGAATGAAAATCGCTCGATATCGAACAAAAATCCTTCGAAATCGAACGAAAATTATTCGACTGGGGCATTTTGCGTGAGTTACAAATTTTCAAAGATAGCACTCCAGAGCTTAGCGCCAACTGGCAATAGGAAAAACAAGGCAAGTGGGATGAGCGGAGGGGTACGCCGCATTGCACCAGTTGAATCTCACCCTGAGCCCCCTGGGGGGCCGTTGCCTCCTTCCCCCTCCGACGGCGACAAGGGGTCGCCCTAGTACTTGTTGACGCTCGTACGAGATCAGGACGCGATTTCCAAAGTTTTTCGGCAATCCTAATTGGATTCGGCATTTACTTGTGAATGACGACTCTCACGGTTAGTACAGGTGTTCTCAATAACATCAAATAGTGTGTTTTATATTTATTTACTCAATAATGTATGCTGAAAGTTTTATGAGTAATTTTTTTACTATTGCTAGTATGTATGTAGTATATATAGCACAGCATATGTGATGTTCAAAAGTTATGAAAAGATATTTGATCTTTTAATAACTTTTGAACCAGTTTAACTATAATTATAAGTAATGATAGACTGATCCTTTACTATGTTGCTTTTTACTTAAATTTCATAAGTTAGTTTTTCCTTAGTGGTCTCGGATCGTAGCTCAATTAAATAGATTATCAGTAAAAAATATTCAAATAAACTGTTTTAATACGGTTTTTATCGAGTTTATTTACACCTAACGTAACTGCGAAAACATAAGAAATCATTGAATAAAATATATCCAGATGTAAAACCGCTTGTAACGTTAAATATTTTTCAATATGAAAGGGGTTTTATTCGCGGGTCACATAAATCATGGGAAGAATAAGAATATCACACAAAATAAAGAGCGTAGCAATAACTATCTAACTCAGAAAATATCTGCAATGATATGAAATGAATTTACAAAATTAAATAAAGTTACTGCTTTCCATTGTGTGCGTATAAAATTTTTGCACATAAAAGACTTTATTGAACTGACTACATAAGGAAATCAGATAGAGATGTGACTAAAGGTTACAACCTATTCATATTCAAACGTCTGAACAAAATCAACTGAAATTTAGCAAGCGGGTCGTTTAAACTGAACTAAGTAACAATATAATATCTCGAAATTTCCTAACTGCGAAACGTCAAACATAAGCTAATATGACAATACACTGAATTGACTCTAAGCTTCAAGGCAACTAGATGCAAACACGGCCACTAACTTGACATATATGTATATAAAATACACAAAGCTATTGTTCTATACGTACTCTTTTTTGTGAGTTTGGGAACCGGGCCAAATCATTAGGCGGGCGCACAATGCCGATAGAATTTCTCCACTATGTAACCCAGAATAGTAAACTATACTTTTTTTGGGTCGTTTCGTAGTGTAATAGTGAGTTATTCGGTTTTCACTGGCTGAAAATCAGTGCGTTTTCTTTCCTTTTTATCTTCTAGCAACTTTGTACTGCTTCTTTGTACATTTTAAGATAATCTTCTAAAAGTATTTTAAACTTTGTCTCACTTGAATTAACGATTTGGAGTAGATTTTCTACATAACGGTCTGTTTTGGGCATCAAGTTCGACTGCCCTCAATGTCTGAAAAAATATACGTAGACGTTTTTGGAACGCATGTGCTATTTGAAATTAATACTTCAGGTGTGATAAATGAGAATCTTAGGCAGTTAGCGATATTTTTTATGTTCGCCAAAGTCTTCTTTGTACCTATATTGATGAATTTCCGACATTTTTAATGTTCGCCAAAATCTTTTTCGTATCACATATTCGTGAACTCTCAAAATATATTAATTTAAGCATTGACGCTTGTATTAATAGCATACAAATGATATGTAAGTCGTGGCATAAGTATGCTACGTCGGTTCTACGAGCATGCTACGACGTCGGTCCAGTTTGCTACGATTATGATCGTGCTACGATATTTGCTACGCAAGCGGAGTATGCTACGATTCTGCTCCAGTATACTACGATGCTAGGACAATAACTATACATTCAATGGCAAAACACTATTACCTAAATTATATTTTCTAAAGTGATGAAAACTGTCTAAGTAATTTAACATTAAGTAAAATTACATCTTTTTTTAATTTTAAACAGAACAGTTTTATTTGTCAACAACATAAACCGTCTTACTACAAAAAGTTAGTCAACTTTTCAACACGTGTCTAAAAAAATGAAATTGTAAAATTACGTTTATCTGTAACCTAGAGTACTCTTAGACAACTATTTAACAAAGCTGATTTATACTCTGTTTAACTTTATAGACTATAGGAAAACGTGGTTTAATGGTAGCGTTATTTTTAAACATAAGTTGAATTCTTACAAAACACAATAAAGACTAAACTCTTTGTAGTTTCTCAAAAAATAAAATTAAAATTTTGACGAAAATGGTTTCGTTTACCTACAAAACACACTGTAAAAAATTGGCCAGTAGTCTCAAAATAAAGTATAGCTCATACAATTTGACCCCACTGTCCACTCCACACTCCCAGCTCAGATTTCCTTTTAATACTTATACATACTTAGCCGTGGGAACTTACAAGCTTTCCACATCTGCCTCGGTACATGAGCCGATCGAAATGTGCATTTTATATTAAAATAAAGTGGCGCTCCACCCAACCGAGATGGCACGGGCTCCATTTAAATTCTATTTTTTATTTACTCTAGCTTTCAACTTTTGTTTTTTTTATATCACAGTTTCACGTTGATTTATGGAAATCAAACAACTTTTTTGATATTTATTTATGTATAATAACTTTATTTTTCCACAAGTATAAATACTTAGGTACGTTTAGGCGAAGTTAATGCTAAAAGCATTCTCTACCAGTCAACCATTAGAAGAAACGAAAAGATTGTACTGTAAATGTAGTGAGTAGCTGTGAATAAATAAATAAATTACCACTTTTTGCCTCCCGCGCGAAGTGGTATTATAACTGAAATTCTGATGGCTTTTTATAATGATTGAGAAAGAAAACATATTGTAAGGTAAAAAGGTCATATATTATTGATTTAGATGTTTGCTTGAAATAATTGTATGTTTTTGAGGTCATCGGGTTTTTTGCAGTTAAAGTGTGTCCGGGGTAGATTAATAACTTAGAAAAATATTCAAATTGTCCCACAGTTAGTACCTAATTGCGTCCCATTTAAACTAAAGACGTATGCTATTAAATATCTATACCATAATATCTCAATACATTCATCTTCCACAAACTATTAAATTTGACAAAAAATTGTAGAAATCTATTGGATTGGACGAAGTTAAGAGGACGTGAACGAGCCGAGCGTCGATTCAATTTGATTACGTCATTTTTGGTATCAACCAACGTACTTCGTATTCGTACAGTCACGAGCATTATCATGTATTGGTTCTTAAGACATTGAAACAAGATCTAAAATGGAATACAATTGTATATATGTTAATGCTCGTGACTGTATAACCGAAACTTAACTGAACAGTTACATATACACTCGTAGTATGCTTGCGATAAAGTGCTGCGATTCCATTGCTGATTGTAAAGTGTAAAAAACGACCTAGTGTTATTGACCCAAGTACAAGTTCTAACAATCATTGAAGTGAAAAGTATTGAATTTTGTTGCACCTCGTAATATGAGTCAGCTAGATGAAAATAAAGTGTACTTTAAATAATTTTAACAGGTTTCCTGTACCACGAATTACATGTGAGCAAATTAACTGTTAGAAATATTTTTTAATTTTATTATTATTACATCTTTCTTATTTGGCATTCGGCGCATGATAAGATCTACTCGGAAAAAATGTTTGATCATCAAAATATAAAACTAGTGTTTCAGATTTTGTGTATGACATGAATGAGTAGTAATAATGAGTAGTAGTACCTACGTACGTTGTTACATATTTCATACAAAAACCAAATTATGTGTTCATTTATATTTTATTTTTTTTATATTATTCTATGACAGACTGGTAGTAGGAACCCTCAACTGAGTCCAACTCCAAAATAAATAAAATCATTGAAAAAATTACGAAAAAAGGGGTTGAAAACGAGTTTCAAACAATTTTGGTTGAACACAATTTTTAACAGTTGCGATTTTTCTCGCTGCCCATCATTACGTGTAGTAAGTACTTACGTTTTAACGGAACTACCCCTTAACCAAGAACTATATGTATTGATACCGTAACTGACAAGTTTCACGATGGCATGGATCGCGGATTCGATTCCTCCCGAGGGAGAATCTCGTCGGCAACCTACAAACATTATATATCTACGTTATATCTTTATCGTTTATTTCTTTAGGGACGACGGCGCTGTGACCCAGTGGGAATGCCCTTGCCATTGAATTACTTGCTCTATAATTCGATTCTCGTCGTTTGTCAAGATGAAATTTTATTTAAAAAATTACGGTTTTATAGGAACAGTGTGTGTTAATGACTTGCTGAACATTGCAAGAGGAATCTTCTGTGTGGGTCTAATAAAACATAATTCACTTGTAAAATCACGAAATTATATAAACTTTTGAACTAAATTAACTTAAAATATATTGACCTGTACTGAACTTTAAAACTAAACTAAAATTACATGGATTTATAACAAATAGTTGAGTTTGATGACATATCGATATTGGCAAGCGCCAATACTTAATATTATAAATGCGAAAGTCTGTCTGTCTGTCTGTTATGCTTTCACGACCAAACCGCTTAACCGGTTTTGATGATATTTGGTTAATACAAATCTATCTTTAATATCTTTATTCAATTTTCCGAAAGGTTGCCTGGAAGAAATTGCTATTGCGATAAGGCCAGGCCGCCTTCGCGCAAGGTTATTTTTCTTGTAATTGCTTGTATTTAACAATGTATCCTTGTTGTGCAATAAAGAGTTTTGTATTGTATTGTATTTTGTATATTAATATATAATTGAAGACCCGTAGTCAAACATAGGGTACTTTTTGGGGCAGGCGGAGCTGCGGGATAAAGCAGTAAATAAATAAACAGTAATATACTTCATTCTGTTTTTCAGAAGACTGTTTTTCTTTAAATATACGTACAGGGAGCAAAAATATAGGCAAAAGTACAGTTTGATGCGATAAATTAAATTTACGAAAATAATATTGCATATGGACTATTAAGATTTTTTCCATTTAGGCCATTGAGAAAGGAACTTTCGAAACTGAATAAGCGCGACAGAGATAATGTTCTACTAAGTACTGTTAATAATTCTGTGACCAAGCCGAAAATTCGATGTGTAGTATTTGTCCCATTTCACTCGCACAGTGGGGCACTGTGATAAATAAATGAAAAGCTATCAAGTATTTAATAATATAGTGAAGTGAATAGTTTCGAAATGAAATCTATCGATTGTTATGAGACTGACATAGATATAACACACCACCGTTGCCAGACCTTTCGGGGATAAATTAAAACGACTGCCAAGTTATAGCGAAACTTTGCCAAAACTGAACCATGAATACATTTCAGACACATTGACGGAACAATATCTCTTAAAAATCAGTCAATGTACAATTTTTTTTTGACTTTATAAACTTTTATAAAAAATAAATAAATATAATGAATGGTTGATAGCACAGTGTCGATGGATACAAAAGTGTTGAACTTACAAATGTCGAAATATAAACGCCCCGGTATATAATTTCGACTCTAGTTTATAAATCTACTCTACCAGGAGCTAAATAACAAAAATACGTTTGAAAGAATTTTCTGAGAGTTTCAAAATTAATCTTCCTCTAAAACTTAGATTCTATGTAAATCGTCACAAAATCGTCCCTATAAATTAAATTAGTGTTGTGTCCACATATATTATAATATATTTAATTGATTCAGACGTTTCTTTACGAAAGTTAAAAGCACTTACCAAATTATTTTGCGTGCTTTTGCAAGAGCAGCAAGTAGGCGCCGGCCGGCAATAGTTAGTTTGTTAGAAAATCTTTATTGCACTTAAAAAATATATATAGAAAGAGTGTGCATGAACTAAGTAATTGATGGCGGAATCACGCAAAATAATTTGGTAAGTGCTTGTAGATAAAATTCTAAATCTGCCAAACACGATGAGTAGATATGGCATAAGTACAAGTAGGGCAATATGGCAGTGAGTAGGGGGACAAACAACATCTGTGTCGATAAATTATACGGAAAAGTGTCTGTGGAAATATGACGCCAGGCGTACACGTTTATGTACAGAAGAAACTTCTAAACGATTTGTATGTTTTTATTGGATTTCGTGTTATACAAGGTTTTGTGTGAAATGTCCCTGCCATGGTGATTTTGAAATGAAAAGTGTTCGATGTTAATTCATATCAGTTGTTCAGTCGTTAAAATGTGAAGAAACAACATACACACATTCATGCTCACAATCTTTCCGCTACTAAATAATAGGATTCCAATTCTACTCTATTTTTTTTTGTTCGAGCGTGTTTCTTAGTTGCATCTTCACCTTACGCAGTTCAAAATACGCTTGTATCATGATCCTTGATTTAAATAACATTTTCTATTAAATCACATTTTCACTGTCTACTTTTAATACCAGTCTGTCTGTCACTGCTACACGCTCAAAACTGATAAAACCTATGTATAAGTATATTCAATTTGGCACGTAGATAGTATATGTGAATCCTGAAGTACATCGGCTACTTTTTGGTCTAAAGGGCTAAAGTTACATTTTAAATGGTCAACAGCTAGTTGTACCATTTAAAATGTAACTTTAGCCCGGTCCACCCTGAAAAGGGGATAGATATGTTTTATTTTAGTGCACATTACAAAGCCTTATTGTGGCAAGCGACGGCTTATCTATACAGCGGGCATCGTAAAACACCGAGACGGAAACAAAACTTACTGTTGTGGGTTTATGCTGGCGTTTACAATTTTTCCTACTGTTTGTCTTTGATAAAAAGGTATATATGGGACGTAGTGATGCTGCTCCAAAAGAAATGGTTTGTTTGCTGGCCTTATTGCTTTGTGAGAGCTTGGCCTATAAAGATATTAGAAGTTGAAAAGTTAAACAGAGCATGGATATTAAGTAAACGTAACTACTACTAGCTACTTTTTAGTGGTGGTTATTTTATGTTGTGTTAAATAAAAGATGGGCGAGTATAACAGCACTCGTGTTTATTGCTTCACAGTCAACGCACCACTCGCTTAGATTTTACATCTTTTCGAAAGTCATCGGTTAACCGTTCAATCATTTTTTAATTAATCATTCAAATACCGGTTATTAAGTGTTGCCAATTTATTATGTTCCTTACACATACAACTTGTCCGATAACAGACACCAGACCGTACCACGTTCTAACAGACATTCGACTTATTTAGATCGTACCACGTACCAACAGACATTCAGCTTATTTGTCGGTACAAGTTTTATCAAATTGGCAACACTAATGACAGCTGACACTCTTGTTTACATAACGTGATTCTGTTTCTTAACACGAATAACAGGTTTTCATACAATTCACTTCTGTGCACAACAAATTGTGTAAATGGTATTTCTAATAGTTGTTTTAAAAACTTTTGACGCAAAAAAAATGCACCTTTATTCGTTAATTTTTACTAGAGTTCTTCTGTACTTTGAAAATCACACTTGAAAACAAAACAAAAAGAATTTAGTATAAGAATGTGAACAATAAATAAAGACGTTTATTTCTGTAATTGCTGTCTTTCAAGTACACATCCGCTTTTCAATAATTCTGCTTTAAAGTTCAGGTTCTTTCACTGTGAACAAGGCTAGGTCACATTCATATTTTATGCCATTATATTGACGGCTTTTATTGAAGGAATTGATTTTTTTACATAGTACATTTCCCTGCAATTTTACCAGATGTATGTTCTACTACAGATTACAACAGAATATATATTAGAATGCTATACAGATATTCAACCGTCATACATTGAAACGCCTGGTTACTCCTGGGTACTCTCATACAAAGTCATTGTTACGCCATCTATCAAAAACATGAGAAGTTATAAATAAAGATTTAAACTTTTTTAAATACACATACTTCAGTGTTATAAAAACTTTGTTCTTTTTTTCGCTATAAATAAGCGTACTTTATTTAAATATTTTCTTGAAAAGCCCCCTTACACTTACATAACATAGGGGATCTAACTCTTTTTTTAGGAATGGAACTCCATGGTTTCTCTATGAACACTTGGTCAGACAGCTTAGCCCGATAAATCGGACGACGTGATTTATTTTTAAAATTGTCTGATTTATCGGACGAACATTACAATACAAAACTCTTTATTGTAGAACAAATTTTCTACCTAACCTTTTTCGAAAATCAGCTTAAAATTTGTGTATTTAAATAAAGTAAATTAAATGCAACACCTAGGTCTGAAAAAGAGACTGTATTTTGCCAATGATGCAATACAGATCATTTTTTGACCGTGGTTCAAAAATAAGCTAGACTTAGCTACTGGTTGATCAAGTACTTGGAGAAAAACATGAGCTGGTTTTAATATTTTATACATAAAAACATATTATTTCGTCAATACAGTGTTACAGTGGCAGTTACACTAAAAATCTACTTCTGTTAGATCCTAATATATTTACTGTTGTTTCTGTAGTTGTCAACCAAAAGTTACAAATTCCAAACAAGCTATTGTGCTTTTCGAACAGCTCCCTCTGGATTGTTACGAAATAGTTTCGCTCTGTTTCGACACATCAATGTTTGTTTCGACTTTGGACTGTCGGCCGACGCTGGTTGTTTAGTATAGCAGCCTTCAAATGCGCCGCGACCTATTTTTAACATGCAATGTTTACCCGACTGCCGCAAAGCCAATAAAGTTGTTTTTGATCAACGTGTATGTATGATGGTGGAGTTACATGCACGCAGTCCAATTAAACGACTAACAAAAATAACGGAATAATAAAAAGTTTGAGAAAACCGAAGGATAAAAAAACAAAAATGATTCAGTTAAGTAAATATATTAACGCAACAACAATACAATATAAATAACTTAATAGCTTACAATTATTCTAATAATAAGTTTCGTCCTCCACCCATTTTGAAATATTTTTTCTTATTATATACCGTCTCAACTCGTCCCCCATAATCATCAGAAACATAAAAGGCATGGCCAGGAAGAAGTCATACCACGACAAGGCCTCAGTGCTGAACACTTCGTTGCACAGCGGGACGTATGTCACAATCAGGGCGGCCACCAAGTCCACTACGATACTCACGTTCAACACGTGGTTCCGCATCCCTTTCTTCAACAGCGAGACTCTTCTCGTCTTACAAATTATCACATCCGAAATTTGTGTCCAACACACTGCCACGAAGTAAGCGGTCTGCGCTTTCCTTTCCAATCTCTTCCTCTCTTCGTATAACCAACTACGTCCCAACGTATCTGACACCGAAATAGTCTTATCCTCCCATTTACTGCGAATGAAAACAAGGGTAGATGGGAAAAACCCTTCTTCAGCCATAACTATAAAGTACGCGAACATACTACCAAAGAACTGTATCAGTCCGACTTGGAAATAGGCCATGAACAATAGAACTCTATTCACAAGGCGATCTGTTGGTTTCCGTGGTGGAACCGACATTATGTCTTCTTCTGAATCCTCGTACGCGAGACTCATCGCTGGTAACAAATCTGTGCCCACGTTAATAACTAAAATTAACATTAAAGTTATTGGTAATGGTACTCCAATACAAGCGTACAAAACAAAAGGTAACATTTCAGGCGTATTTGAAGTAAGTGTGTACGCGATTGTTTTCTTCAAATTATCAAAAATTCGTCTTCCTTCTTGCACGCCGAGAACAATTGAAGAAAAATTGTCGTCAAGGAGAATCATGTCAGCAGTTTGTTTTGAGACTTCGGTGCCGTTTATACCCATAGCTATACCAATATCGGCTTTTTTTAAAGCCGGAGAATCGTTCACTCCGTCACCGGTTACAGCGACTACATGCTTCAGTTCTTGATAACATTCTACAATAAACAGTTTCTGCTGAGGACTAGTCCTAGCGAAAGTTATTTCTGAGTACTTAGTTTGAGCTGCTTTTAAATCGTTTTCACTCATTTTCCTTAAATCGTCACCCGTTATAACAATTGAAGTAAAAAGATTCCTTATGTGTGGAGGTACATCCGTTATTTCAATATGATGTTCAAATGCATAATCATATGCGGTCGGTTTCGTGATAGTACCGCACTGACGAGATATAGCGAGAGCAGTCAAGGGATGATCACCCGTCACCATTATAACTTTGATTCCAGCCTGTCGGCAAAGTGCAATAGCGCGGTCTACTCCTTGCCTGGGCGGGTCTATCATAGAAATAGCTCCAACGAAAACTAAATCTTCAAGAGGGAAATTTCGTTGCTGAGTGTCAAATTTATATCCCACCGGGTAACTTTCTAATGGCAGTTTTAAGTCACAATATCCAATGACACGTTCACCCATATTTGCCAACTTCATAAAGTTTGCCTTTAATTCCTTTTTTGATTGCGGAGTCATGGGTATTTCTCCCTCATCTGTTTTCACTTTCGAACAATATTCCACAACAATCTCCGGAGCTCCCTTCATAATCAAATAATAAGAATTAGTAGCTTGCAACAAATGAATTGTTACTTGATATTTATACGCCGAACTAAAAGGTATTTCAGCAATCTTGGGATTTTCTTCTTGAGTTTGGGTAGCAGACCGATTCAACTCCATGTAACGCAATATTGCAGACTCAGAGGCATCACCCATTATTTTTCTCTTCTCAATAGGTTGGTCCATTGTATCATGCATAAAAGAAGCTCTAAGGTTTAAAGAAGCGGCAAGACATAACTCTGTATAGGTATTATCGGCCACGTGTCTATGATCATTTCTGTCGTAAATTTCATAATTACAGAATAAGTGTGATACAGTCATCTGATTCTCTGTTAGTGTACCTGTTTTATCAGAACATATGCAGGATGTAGAGCCCAAGGTTTCAACGGCTTGCAAGGTCTTGGCAAGGCAGTTCTTTTTCTTTAACTGATTAGCTGACAGGGTCATGCACACTGTTAATGTCACTATCAAACCTTCAGGCACGTTAGCTAAAATTATTCCGAGCATATATTGTAGAGCAGAAATCCAACTTTTCTGAATAAAAAACACCATGATAAAGAACAAAAATCCGAAAGCAAACGCTACACCACAAATTAGCTTTATGAAGTGAGTAATTTCTTTTGCTATAGGTGTCTCCTCTTTTTCCAATCCTGTTACGAGTCCAGCTATTTTCCCAATTTGCGTCATTTCTCCAACAGCAATAACTACACCCCTAGCAGAACCTTCAACAATAGGACATCCGAAATATGCCATGTTCTTGGACTCTAAAGGATTGGCGTGGGTACATTCCGGTCTGTGAGCTATGGGTTCGGATTCGCCTGTAAGAGAGGACATATCTGTTTTAAAATTTGAGCAAGCTAAAATACGTACGTCGGCTGGCACAACTTCTCCTCCCGTCATTTCAACTATATCTCCCAAGACGATATCAACATTGGGTATTACTTTTTTTATGCCCTCTCGAATCACGACAGCATTAGGTGGTACCAAATTCTGAAAACCGCTCATAGCTTGCATGTTTTTTGCTTCTTGATAGAATCCAAACAGACCTGTACCCAAAACAGTGGCTGTGATAACGCAGCCGAGGTAGAGGTATTCTTGATCTGAATGTCCACCGCTGGAACCAGAGTCCATATAACCAGAAAAGAAGTATGCTAAGAAATTAAGTAAAGCGCCAGCCCACAGCACACATTGAAACCATCCAAAGAGATTATGGCGCAATATTTTCCAGTAGCTATTTCCTTTCAGTTCTACGAGCGCGTTGGGGCCATGATGTTCTAACAGCTCTTTAGCAATACTTTCGGAGAGCCCCGAGTGTATGTTCGTCCGGTATACAGTCTCCAACTGAGCTGGTGTCAGGAAGTGGTCTCCCGTGTGAGTCTCTTCCCTAAGTAGATTGAGCTCGGAGGTGATGTCAACGTTAGGGGCATGACTCTGGCGTCGGCCAGAAACCAGGGAAGTACTGGAACGACGATGTGAATGCGGCATGCTTACTTATGCTTCTGCTTAAACTTCTGTTTAGATATTAGAAAATATCACGTCTGAATGATTGACGTTCAAAAACAATTTTAGAATTATGTCAAATATGTGATTATTACCTATGCTTCTTGACTAGGTGCCAGAGAGGAAACAACTCGGTGGAGTTAACACCGCTTTTCCGTTTTGATACTAAAAGATATTCCATTCGGCTTCTAGTTCGATAGGGAGTCGACAGTATCTTCCTCGATGAAAAGCCCTCGATAAATGTAGTAATGAGTACCTACCGGTCAGTATGAGTTTGTCGTGCTCTATTTCGGTCAAAGATAGGAATTTTTTGACTAAGATTTTGGTATGCATGTGTCATTATTTCTGAAGGCGATTGCTCTTTTTACGATTTCATTTTCAGAAACTTTAATTAACGACATTTCATCAATACGTACTGTATAATAACCAACGTGTGCACATTGGTGTTGAAACTTTTAGACCGTGGGGTCCTGCAATGATTTTTTTTTAATCCTGGCCCCCAAATTTTCGACGCCGCTGGTGACAAGAGGGTCGGCTCATTTCTCGCGCAGAGGATAGCGATCGCCATCCAGCGCGGGGATGCTGTCGTAGTTCTTGGCACCATGCAGCAAGGACAAACATTAGATTTTAATTAGTTTTTATTTAGGTTTTTTTTATATTCGGTTTTAGTTTTAATGTATTTATCATCATTTATTTTGATTTTTTTTATCACACAAAACAGATTAAAACTACTACAATAATAACTTAAAAATAAAAACATTATAAACCAAACTACAAACTACAAACCTTAAAAATAAAAAACTGGTGTCCCTGTGGCATGGTTCCAAGAACGCCAGCTGCATTCCCTCGCTGAATAGCAATTACTATTCTTTGCGCGAGATATGAGCCGGCCCTCTTGTATTTATCATGTTTGTAAATGGTGCAAATAAACCCCACCTTTTCATCAATACGTACTATCCAACGTGTGCACATTGGTGCAAACTTTTCGCTATGTCAGTATTCTTGTCGCAACTTCGCCACGACACGACAACAAAGCAAGTTATTGTCATAAAAAAGTGAAATCTCATTAAATATTGCCACGGTAGCGCCGAGAAAGTCGCTCGCTCCGAATCCACTGAGCTATAATTATTGTATTACAAGGCGCCACAGGTTGTTCCACAGGTTGTTCCAATTTATTAACGGTCTGGAATAACTTGCAGGCTTCCTCCCCGCACCCTTCCCTGCAAGCCTATTGATGTCAGTTCTAAGTACCTACGCTTGCCTGCCCTAAATCTATTATTCCATTGTTTTTACAGGCATTTATCTAATGAAGAGGCGTTTGCGCTCGCTCTTACTTTTTCTGTGTCTAGTTTTTAGACTTTTTCGTTTATGTTGCGATGCGATTGTATTTTTGTAAAACAATGTTGATGATCGGGAGTTTTTAATTAATTAGACTCAGAAGCAATCCAACGCGAATGAGACATTTCAAGGGATTTCTTGGAAGCGCTTGTTACTCTTTGGTAAGCCTGAAAATACACTTTCAGTGATTTATAGATAGTACCTAGGAAGTAACAACCTAGGCATATACGATATAAGGGTGCGCGTTCACGGACATGGCTCAGCCGGCTCGCACGCACGGCACGCAACGGTTTTTAGTTTGCTTTGTATGACTTTACATAACGTCCACTACCCGGCCTGCACGCATCGTACGCCATACGTTACGTGCCGATGATGCCCCAAAAATCAGTAAATAATGGGCGATTGTATAAAGTTCTTAAATCTATGCTTCTGGACAACATAACATGGTTGCCTATTAAACTACACTACAACTACTTCGGCTATGACTTAATGGCCCCGGCTTTGGTGCATTTCGGGGTCACAGTGCGTCGTGAGCAAGGAAGAGTACATAATAGAGTCGATTATATACATCGATATTTTCAAAAACTATCGGTACTATATATTATATTGATACTTTTACATTTCCGATGTCTCTAATTTAATATTTTTTGCTCTATGCGAATAGAAGACTTTGTGAACTCAAACTTTTTTCAACATTTCATTCTTTATCCTAGACCATAGTTGTAATAAGTTGGTACCTACTATGTTCTAAACATAGCTCATCGAAGTCTCCGCTGGTAATTAACAAAGGCACTTTTTAAACATTGAGAAATTGTACATTGTTCAACGAGGAAAGAAAGTGACCGATTACTTACGTGGGCATAGTTTAAGGCCCGAAGCACAACTGAGGGTCTTAATATGCACGAGTTAGGACATTGTTTACCGAGGGAAGAAAGTTTACCGCACTTTCTACCGAGTGATACATAGTGCTTTATACTACACATGCGAGGAAAATAAGACATGTATAACCGGAATCCAACTTTGAAAATGTTTGTCAGTGTAATTGGTCACTAGTATTAATGTATGAAAAAGTGTAAGTCAATTAATGCTTTATAAATAGCGAAAGAATGAATAAGAGTGTTCATTTCTCAAATCAGAAATACGTGGAATTAAGTTACTTACTAGTATCTTACCTACCTACTGTAGGTACATAATAATATAAAGTACTTAAATTTACTATGAAAATGTAGGTATAGCCCGACCAGGAAAATAGCAGTCTTGGCCATATTGCGGAAAAATATTAGAAATCTAATTTCTTTTACTGGCAACTAGTAACATTTGTGTGTGAGTGGCTTTTCAAGTAACATTCCGTTATCTCAATGTCAACTGCCAAAAAGAGACAGGACGTTGTGTATTTTGTGATTATCAAATAAAATATTTATCGAAATGGTTAAAATAATATATAATAATGAGAGAAAAGTGATATAAAAGATGTAATCATATTTGATGCGAATGAAAACGAAGGATTGATTTCTATTTCATTAAATGATATTGTCAATTTTGTTGTTGACATGACATATACAACATGTTGTCACCTAAAGACGATCAGTAGCGACATACTAGGTCAATGAGCGACGCCAATGCAGGGTTTTTATTTTCCTGGTCGGGAATAAAGAAAATCAACTAATTGATAAGTAAATTTAAACTTGGAAGTCTAGGAACAGAGACGACGAAATTAAAAAGTAAAAATGCGAAGGAATCGAGCAGTATCATTTTGTTTGATATTCGATTTTTTTTTTTTTAATTCTGGCATTCTTTCTGAGATTTTTAACTGTTAATGTCAATTGTCAATGAGTGATCTTTCCGAGCAAGTGTTGTTTAAAAGAAGTTTAAATACTTCACTTGCTTGGAATGTAGACCCTTACTAGGTCAAGGACGGGGTAGAAATTACATTATTCTTCCCGCCAAAAAATGTGGACGGAAAATCTACAATTTTATTTTGTTTATGTCACTTTTGACATTGATAAATAAAAATCTGAGATGTAATGATAGAATTAAAAATAAATCTAATTTCAAACTGATATGATACTGAATGTTCTATTTCTTTACATGTTTTTATTTTTATTTATTTATTTATTTATTTATTTATTTATTTATTTGGAAAGCCAGGACTTAAATACAAGAAACATATTAGAATTAATATTAAGAAACATGAAGCCACTTAAAGGTTTTCACAAATAGAAACAATATGTTTTATAAAAAGTCATGTACACAACACTATCAAGGCAAGACAAAAAATGAGTGAGTTTGAACTTCAAAAGTAATTGTAATAATTAAACTAGCAAGAAAGTAAGTAAGTAAGTAATTGTGCCGAACTAGGTTTTATTACGTCAAAACAAAGCTTAATTAAAGAATTGACCCATCAATTTACCCTTGATTATATTAACGCTATCTGCAAATATATCAATATCTAACTTTTTAGTCAATTTGTTGAGTTTGTCACTTGCTCGCCATAGGTAAGAATTCTGTCTGTAGTTTGTAGAAACGCCAGATATGGAAACAATAGGATTGTTTCTGAGATTTATTACGGGTATGTGAAAAAATAATTTACCCAACAACTCAGGGCAATCTATGAGACCCGAGACCAGTTTCACAAAGAAAGTGATATCGGCAATTTCCCTTCGTTTGATTAGAGTTAACATACAATAGTTCTTGCATAGATCCTCATAAATCTCAGAGCTGTAATAGTCATGCAAGCGAAAGGTAAGAAACCGTATAAATTTTTTTTGAATATTTTCTAAGCGTGATATGTAAATTTGATATCTTGGATTCCAAATTTGTGAGGCGTATTCCAATCTAGAACGTACAAGTGTGTAATACAATATTTTCAAAGTTTTGATATTTTTAAAGGAGACACTGTTACGCATAACGAAACCGAGAGCTTGAGTAGCTTTTTTTACAATAGTTTCAATATGAGTATCAAATACCAATCCTGAATCATGCATCACTCCCAGGTCCCTAACACACTCAGACCTACGAATATCCTGCCCCTTCAGTTCGTACCGTGATTCTATTAAATTAGTTTTGCGAGTATTTATTTTTGATTAGTATGATAGATGTCTTGAAACAGAGTCTCTGTTTATGTGTATTGCTTTGGTAAATAAATTACAGTAACTTATATATTTTTTTCCTTAATTCCATGTGTTTCTGACTTGAGAATCAAACACTCCTTATTCTTTCGTTAAATAAGCGACTGATGCATCAATTGACATGTAGTTTCTTCATAAATCTATATAAGTGATTCCACTAACAAACATTTTCAAAGATGGATTCCGTTTATATACACGTCTTATTTTCCTCGCACGTGTAGTATAAAGCATTATGTATATTATATTATAACTCGGTAGAAAGTGCGGTAATCGGTCACTTTCTTCCCTCGGTGAACAATGTGCTATTTTACTCTATTCGGTTTCGATGCTCTTTGCCGCTGTTAAATATCTAGTAACTTCACAATAAACATAGAAGTAATGTACTATTATCATTATAAAAGCTGAAGAAATTGATAGATCCGGAATTCTCTTCCATAAATACTGGCAAAACCTAAGCTTCCAGCAGCATATAAGACTACTATAAATATGGTAGATATTTTAATATGAATAATGCGTTGCAGGTTACACCGAGGAGCAGCCTTCCACTCAGTTCACGGCCCAGCTGCCCAGCGAGCTGAGCCCGGCCGGCGCGCCCCGCCCTGCTCGGCAGTCCTCTCAGCCTCTATCTTACGCTCTTCTGCAACTCTCCGCCTCCGACTCGACAGAACCACCCTTTCTCCAAGTGCAGCTCCAGTCTTCACCTGTCTCCTCTCCACCGCCACCGGCGAGCGGCAAGTCCTCCTCTATGTGCTACACCAGCACAGGCGCCCTTCTCTCGTTGCCGCCGAAGAAAAAGGACATATATCGCCCGTACTGCCTAGGCGAACGCGCCGCACACTTACACCGGGCCCAGGAAGACTTGAACGCGGCGCACGCTATCCTTGACCTCAGTCAGCACGCGGTCTACCTCAGCAACCCGCCGCCGCCGCGAGCGGACCCCTCGCCGCCCTCGCCACCCCCGCCCCCGGAACCGCCCGCACAAGAGCAGCCTTCCGAAAAGCCGCGCGAGACAGTCGCCTACACCTATGACGCCTTCTTCGTCAGTGATGGCCGCTCTAAGCGTCGCAACTACGCCAGCGCGCCTGTCGAAAGTGCGCAACAACCAGAACCGAAATCAAAATATACTTGCAGCGAGTGCGGTAAAAGATACGCTACCTCTTCGAACTTATCGCGGCACAAACAGACACACCGCAGCCTAGACTCAGTTGCCGCGAAGCGATGCGGCGAATGCGGAAAGGCGTACGTGTCGATGCCCGCACTCGCTATGCACGTGCTGACGCACCAGCTGTCGCACGTGTGCGGGGTGTGCGGCAAGCTGTTCTCGCGGCCGTGGCTGCTGCAGGGCCACCTTCGCTCCCACACTGGCGAGAAACCCTATGGGTGCGCCCACTGCGGGAAAGCGTTCGCGGACCGCTCCAACCTTCGAGCGCACATGCAGACTCACTCTTCCGACAAGAACTTCGAGTGCGGGCGCTGCCACAAGACATTCGCGCTCAAGAGCTACCTCAACAAGCACCAGGAGTCCGCGTGCGTGCGAGACGAGGATTCTCCGTCACCCGAAGCGCCCGTCTCGGCCTCCGGCTAGGTGCCGGTCGAGCCCCACGCAACTATAGGGACCGTAATCGACGCCGTAAGGTTTATAATTAAACGTAAAGTATTAATATGAATTTAGCTTGTTAGCGTAATATAATAAATTTACAATGAAACTAGGAGCGGCGGCGGCCGTTCCAGTCGTGAGATTGTCCGGCCGCGCCGCTTCGAAATCGAGCAACGTTTCGCAAACAACGAATCACGTACGACCCCGTAGAGCCGCGACCGCGGCTATAGGCCGTAGCGACAGACGTCCCGATAACGATAACTTTTAATTATGTATATACTCGTCGATAAAATATACCCTTATATACATAGAAGTATTGAAATATGAATGAAACTAATATCTTTTGTAGGTGATTTTTACAACCGCAAAGTAGGTTAGAGAGTTACCGTAAGTTTAGCATCGAAATGAAAAACCGAGCGCCGAGCTAGCGTGTGGAGGGGCCTCCGTCTCGGTGAGCCACTTGCCAAAACTTTCCGTCCGAAGCTCCCACACGCCGCCGCGCCGCGCCGCGTCGCGCCGCATCGCGTCAGTGCCTTAGCGGTAGGGATGGGTGATACGACCATTCTTTTACAAGAGACCAGATGACGCTCGCCGAATCGGCTGCGTGATGTCTTAATGATCACATTCATTTTACGCGCATCATCGACCCTATTCGGAATTCATATGTAGAAAATCGAAGTGTTAATTAAGTAGCCAGTAGCGATTGTTTAATGTTTTATGATGATTTGTCACCACTTCGTACTTGTAGACGCGAATTAGCCACCATATCACTCACCACTGCGAAGCGGCGAGCGCGCGCCGCCCACGCCCGCCGGCTCGCCTACAAGTTTAGCTGATTAATGTACCTTATTAATGTTTTACAAGTTTTAGAGAGTTAATAATTGTCGATTACCTTACAGAGTTCCGATTTTATTAGTTTTTGTTTATTAACATTTGTTAATACAAGGAAACAAAATCATCATCGCATCGCAGGTTGTTCCAAGCAACCTTCTAAATTAAATTTAAGCTACTATTATTTACTAACAACATATTTAAATTATTATAATTTGTTATAGCGTTTTGATCTACATATATTATTAAAACACACAGTTATCAACAAAATCATGTTATTCTGCGCAAACGGGATATAACTTGAAGGCGATCGGCGGGCGCACAATGCGACGAAGAAGGGGCTTAGTCGCATGACTTGTATGGCGAACAAGCCTTCAGTTGATCCTATATCACAAGTCACTTAACTGGCAATAAAATATAGCAAGCTAGACATACACTGTTATACGTGTTAGCAAACGTCAAGCAACCATTAAAATACTATAAACACCTATTGTGTAAAGTACATCAGCTAAAGAAATAAAACAAAAAAACTAGTTTAAATATTCACGAAATAATGCGACTATAGTTTGCCTCATTAGGCAGTGCATTATTGTAAAAATTAGTCCAAATGAAACTTATGTTAGCGCTATGAATGATGTAAGCGAGATCTCTTTAACTTGACTTTGTTAACATGTTATGAAAGTGATACTGGATAAATTTAGACTAAGTTAGTATTAAGTTAGATTACGAGATGAGCACGAGGTGCTCGAAGAGAAATGGGTATTCGAAAAGCAATAATAATGTAGGCACTAAAAGTCGCGCACCGCTGTCAAATAGACACAGCTGACTTACCCCTTAGAAGTAGCTCGGTAGTGAACCCCGGTAACCACTGCTTGCCAGAGCAATAAAAATTCCATAAAAATATATTACTCTGGCAATTAGAGGTAACTTTTATTAGTTAGTGCCTCGCAAGTCAATTCGTCGTGGTGGTTTCATTTGAGCCCTGTCAATTATAGAAAAATCTTTCAAAAAGTCAAAGTTCCTGTATTTATTAAAGGTCCTCACGCGAGACGATTATGTGTCAACGTTTTTTAAAAGTGCAATATTTTTTTACAAATTTAAACATTGTCCTGATGTCGATTCGTTTAACGATGTTAACTGTTTGTTATGGTACGTTTTTCTCAGCAGTTTCGAAAGACAAGCACAATATTGATTATTAACTACCGACGTTAGTTCATTTAAAGCTCAGTGCGATAGCTTATTGTGTTTGAATGTTTTATTACGCTGCACAAACTTTAATGTTGAATGATTAGCGAGGATCATGCTCCATGTTACCAGCTGTCTACTTTTAAATATTAATTTTACTAAAAATAAATATAAATTCTAAATTCTAAAAACTGTACGCACAATATGCGCAAATTTGGCAAAATATTAGTTAGTCTGAATTAAACCTTAAAAGCATTTTTAGGTTTAATTTATACGAAATATTTTTATTACACTGCATTGTGTGACTTCGTGTCCTACC
Source organism: Euzophera pinguis (assembly GCA_947363495.1). Classification (NCBI taxonomy): domain Eukaryota; kingdom Metazoa; phylum Arthropoda; class Insecta; order Lepidoptera; family Pyralidae; genus Euzophera; species Euzophera pinguis. The sequence goes on from OX376154.1 coordinate 4,677,592, forward strand.
ACCCTGTAATAGGTGGTTTTTTAGATACAGCAATAAGCGCGCTGAGCTATGGTGACGCAAATGTCGGTCAGTTCATCAACGGACTTGCAAAATAGCCTAGGTTCTTAATACATCAGACCGAAAAGCCTCAAGAGGCACTTTACCAGTCCTAGACTTTATATTCCCTAATCCAATTCCTACTTGTAGATGTAGTGCCACATTTTACCTAAGTAGATATTTATATATAGCTCCTTTCACTCTATTTATTTGGACAAAATAGGCTTTATCGGACAAAGGTTGCGCGTTATAAGCAATATAATGTAATGCATAAGCAATAAAAATGTAGAATTTACGTAGTACATATTTATTTAATAAGATTATGGTAGAATTTTAGATGTTTTGGTGCTTTTGGAGTACTATATTCCGATTTACGAACGAAATTCACATCGAATATTAAGATGATATTATTTTGTCAAAAAATGTGCGTGTTAATTATTACAATTATATTGCCACTACAACAAAATCGCTAGGCTGCCATACGATATAATAATATACATGAACAAAAAAAAATACATATGAAATTCCATGGAGGAGATAGTCCTCCGTTGCAATATTATATTTAAATTTCCTAATATTACAAAAATTAACTAGCTAGCCTATGCGAAATAAAATTATTAATTATAAATTAAAAAAAAAAACATGTAAAAGCGTAAGTAGATTTGAAATCTAGCGATTTGCGTGCTCATGAAGGTATTAAAGTTTTGATACATTCTTTAAATTTTACAATTTCCGACTGAGTAATATTGTAAGACCGAATCGGTGCGTAACCAATATTAAAAGTAACAATATTTAAATAGATAACTTACTTAGAGTTTTTATTTTGTAATTAAAGCTATTTCTGAGCAATTTCGTTTAGCTCTTTTCTATTTTCTCAACATTTCTTATTTTATATAATATATTACAATAAGAAAATGTCGTAATAGAGGAATTATTACGAGCAATAAATATTTGATATAATAATAATGAGAAACAAATTTTGTAAATTATGTATCGTCTGGCAGTAAAAAACAAGCGATGGCAAAAATTTTTTGATAAATTTGGCTCAAAAGAGCTATTTCTATATTCTATTTGCTTCTCACACTTCTCAACTAATTTTTATTTTTTCTCTTCTCTACTCTTTCTACGTAGAGCCTAGTTTTATCTACTTACCTAATACTCCTTCGTACTTTCCTCAATATTATAATTAAGTACCTATAAAAGTTATCTTCTATTAAACTGTCCATCGTTTGACTTTCGTAGTAAAAGCATAACTGACAGCTTTTAAATTTAAAAATAAAATAAAAGGAGATATTTTATTCAAATATTTATACTAACGTTATTGTAGTGTTTATTATACAGATACATAATTAAGTAATAGCTAACTATTAACGAAACCAACTTATATACAAAAAATATATACATTTAAATGTAAATATATCCCTGTGTACCAAATTTCCCTTCTTTACAATTTTTGTAGTTGTAGTATTATGGATAACTTTATAATTAAATATTTCTATAGTGGGGTTGATGAGTAATTTAGAAGACCTTTAGGTAGGTTAAGTCCACATTAGATCGCATAGCTTACTCACAAAATGTTATGAAAAATCACATGAAAATAAAATACACAATTTTGATGTCATAATGTGTACAGTCAAATCTATGTGATTTAACCAGTTAATGTTTAAAATCGAAAATTGATAATTTGTTCAACTGTTTTCGACACAATAATTAAATTTTTAACAAATATTTAAAAGATATATTGATTAACAACATGACTGTACACGACAGGAAAGTTGCCACAGTCGTGAATTATTTTGTAAAATAGATTTAACATGGAATTTCATAAAAAAGCAAATAACAAGTAAGTACGCAACGCAGTGATAAAACTAAAATGTCCAAATTAGTAATACTTAAGCAATAACTACATTAGATTAATATAAATAGAATAGATTACTATACTAACATAAGAAGCAATACTAAAGCAATATTGTTTGTATAGATTTAGTTCGAGTTAATATAATGCATTTATTATAAAGTCGGCTAAAGATAAGTAGACTGCGACGAGGTGATATTTTCAAAAAGTTTATTTAATATTGGTTAGAACGTATTTCAAAATACTTTGGAAAAATACTAAGCTAATAATAATTATTGAATTGATAGATTTATTATAGCTATACCGAACTCTTGAATCTAATATGACATTTCTTTGTCAATAAATAAAAGTGGAATTATGTTTGATGCTACTTCAGGCAAATTCTGACAACAAAATAATACAGTAGATATTATTAACCTAATATCTCCCTTTTATATATGATTGTGAAGTTCAAGCAATAATACATATATTAATTACATATAAAGATAGTGAAATAATAAATCAAAGTTTGCCATCAGAATTAAATTTGAAAAAAAAGAATTGAAAAGCAATAGTTTTGTTTCATGGATTTGAGTATTTTTGGGGGGATATTCAGTTTTTTTTTTTAATTCTGTATAAAAATATTTTTGTCAGATACAAAATTAGGTCTTTATTTTATTAATTAACCACTTAGTTAAAATTGATAACTTTTAATACACACTTTTAGAAGCTTTCAATTCCGATTTTCTAAAAAGACTAGCCACGTAGTCTACGCAGTAGTAACAGTTAGACCTACATAAGAACGCGCGGTGAAATCAACGAAAAATTGTGATTTTTGAATTGAGACATCGATTTAGAAAAGGTTGGTAGAAAAACGGTAGCAATAATAAGTATTACAACGAATTGTTTCAAATTGTTATAGTTTATTTGCTAAACAACGAATGACATTTATTGTGGAAGAAGTTTCTGTGGCATGAAGGGTTTGAATTGAAATTAGTTTTAGAAAAAGTATTAGATATACCTGTACGTGCCGCAGAAACTTTTGTAAAGTTGTTTTGTTATTTAAATTGGATATTGGATGTCCTCATTTCATGGTTAAGTATACGTAAGAAAATTATTTTAGTTCAGTGTATTAGTAATTAAAGATTTGTATGTGATTCGGCACTAAGTATCGCATTTGTTCCTTTAAATTAAAGAAGTAACAACAATGACTGTAATATACTTTTAACAATGTAATTACTATGATGAGTTTGTGATATTTTTATTATTTTAAATTTGGAATGAATAGTTATTTTTTATCTGTGAAATTTATTATGTTGTGACTTTGCTATTTTTTGTATTAAGAGTTTTTTTAAAAGGCTAATAGCGACCGAAATTCTAGTCAGTTAGAGACTTAGAGTAGGAAAGTTGGATAGAGGTCGATACATATTATACCATTAGGGATAGAAAGAGAGGTGAATATTAAATATGTGATGCATCGCGTAGTATGTGAGAGTGAGTAGGCAATTAGATGGTACTAGATTAGGCACAGTAAAGATTGAAGGTGATTAATATATAGGTACTAAGTTTGCCTTATGACGTTTCGTGTAAGTGAGTATTGAAATTGAAAAATAAAAAAAAAATAAAAACAATGAAATAATTGTTGAAACGAAATCAGTCATGCTTTGTGTCTGATGATAAGTCCAAAATTATTTATGTTAACAAACTTTTGCCAAGTCCATTTTAACAAAAATATATGTTAACTTTCCTCTCTTATAGAAATGTGTCATGATAGATTGCGAATAAACACATTTTAGTTCAATCGGGTAATTAATTGTTGCGATAAATACTTATTTATGCAAAAACCAAACGATGTCATACTCACTTACACACAAACTTGAACATTAAGATCAATAGGATCAAGTAAATTTTTACTTAAACAGAGTCCATTAAACTAAAGGTTTGGAGCAATCATTTCAATACCCGTTAAAGTGACCTTACCATAGCAATACCATAAGAAACTTGGGTACTTTAAGGTCACGGTAGCCGATACTAAATTGTAAAATGTTTGCATCCAAACTATGGATTTTTTAGATATTATAGAAAACGTCATTGATTCTCATTAACTTGACGACCAAAAGTATCGAAATTTGATGTCGTTGGAAAGTACTACTTCGTGGTTTCTACCAACTAAATTCTGTGACCAATGATAACTCTAGGACTTAACTTACTTAATTATTATGTCCAATATTCGCGTTAGTAGTAAACCGCCTGTTAATTGTTAATTTCATTTTCTCATTGATTCAAAAGCAAGGGATGATCGGTAATTTTAAGACTCAAAATTAACGGTTAACCTAGTAAAAGATTAAGGCCGATTTTAGAGAACTGAATACCTTGTTAAGATCGTCAAACTGAATAATACTAAAAATTCCATTGTTAAGAACCAAATATGGTTTCTACGCAATTGAAGGGTGTTTGGGTTAAAATCTGACCGTATCGTTTGAGCGTAATTGAAATCGCTGTAAAATGTATGTTCAGAAAAAAGAACTGGCAATGGTTAAATTCAACCAGGATTAATAGAATGAATGAATGAGAAAATCAAAATTAGATGTCAAGAGTGTCTTCAACTACTTGAAGCATTTTGTTCTTTACAACAATTTTTTTTCTCAATAAATTGATGGGAGGGAGTAATTCTAGTATTGTCAATTTTTAATTCACTTAATCCTTCCTAATAAGCAATTATTATACCTATACCAAAGTACCTACAGAGTTAGAACTAACATGCATGAAATATAATGAATTGTATAGCATGATATAAATATTTAATGATAAATTAATACTCTTAAAATTATTTTCATTGTTGAAAGAAATTTCTGAAAATAAGATTGCAAGAACCTAGAAGTTTTTGTTTAGAGTGAAATAGCGTAACTTCATAAGCAAAACTAAGCGCTCATCATTATATTGAGTGCACATAGAATTCTAAGTATTTTACTGACGTCAGCCCTTTTTCATAGGGAGCAAGAAAAGAATTAAGTACTTATGTATTTTTGTGAGTGTATGTATATGTAGATGTGTGACTCTAATCACAACCATACTAACCGTATTCGCAGGTTTATCTGTCCGCAACTGTACATAGGAAAAACTTAAAAGAACTAACATAGATGATTGATTGTGTAAGAATAATATGTAAACAAAATTATTACATGATATCTTATGTAATAATATTTAGCATGGCTGATTTTAAACATTATTCATATCGTACTCTAATAATCACGACAGCTTGTTAAATACTTTTTCTTATAAAGATTAAAATTATCTTACTTTTTTGTGCATACTTATACTAACAAAAATTATATTATAAATTGTGAATCTAATCGTAACATACACTCACACAAATAAACCTTAAATCGTGCTTTTGTTTTAAATAAAGCCATAAATTAAAAATAATAGGGCATAATGTCTCAAATGATTTTTACTTATGTATTTAAATTATTTGTGTGTCGTCTACATAATTTCGTGTATTCACTATGTACTTAACTGTAATTTAAATCTAAGTACCTAGGGTCCACTGATAAAGTAGGTGTTGCCTAGTCGAAGTAGCCATTAAATTCGTGTCTATTATTTGTTATTTTTTGCAATTAATTGTTTCAGATAATCGTACTAAAAGGTTTTTTTAAATTTTGATGTACTTATTAGTGTAAGAATTATTGGTTATCAAAATCAAACCTAATATTTTTTTAAATTGTCATCAAAATTTACATGGGCTGCAAAATATGTTCGTAATTCATCTTACGCCATGTTATTTAGTTTAAATTAACATAAATAGAGATTAAAATTATAATGTTGATGCACAAAAATAGTTTGAGTACTTTTTTCTAGATTAATGTTAAGTTAGTACTTTGGTTGGAAAGTATGATTGTGTTGCGTTGGCCATTAAAATTGTTTCCATTATCCATAAACATAAATTGTATTGTATATAAAGTGGTTTTAATTATCCCATATATCTTGTTTAGAACCAAATTGCGCGCCATGTAATGGTGTACCTACGTGAAGTGTGCATTAAGCTAATTCACGCTTGTATGTATTCGCGTGCAGATTTTATAATTTTCTACACGTAAGTTTTCGAGAAAATGAAACTTTTATGTTTTACGGAATAGTAATAATTAAGAAATCCTGTGGTGGTTTTCCTTTTTTGTATTACCATTTTGCTGGCAATACTGGCAGAACTTGTAAAACTCATTTTATCTCTGTGTCTATATCACAAACGGAATAAGGAAGATAGCAAATAAATTCCACTTAAAAGTTTGGGGGGAGGGAATTGATATAAAACAACTTGCGTATTTTTTAAATTTTTATCTTAGTATTTGGCTTTGTCCCAGATAAAGCACCGCTCAAAATATTAGCACTTAATTCAAATCCACCTTATATATTCTATGGTACAAATTAAAAGTACATCAAAGAAAGTGGAGTTTGAATATTTGTAGTACAAATTTTTTTATGATGTTGAATGCACATCCAATCTGTGTGAAGAGCAATAAGAAAATTAAAAATAAATGATACAGCATGGAAGTGGTTGTAAATGTGTGACTGTTCAGCTAATGGCGAAGACAGTTCTAAATATTGTTATTTACAAGAATGTGTTATGAAATGAATATGCCTGTTTTAAAGATAGAAAATTTATAATTATACGCCACAGCATTTCAGTTAATTACTCCACCGCGGTTTCCAGTTTATCCATTTAAAAACGTTGCCTAAAATTTGATAAGGCCCGGCCGGCATTGCCTATTGACTCCGAACTTAAATGTAAACCACAGGTAAAAAATAAATCCCATCTGGTGATCTAGGCGCCTTTTTCTTAAGTTCTAGGTATGTAATTTCGTAAGTAGGTATCCAGATGTTAATCAGAATGAAAGAAGTTGTATTTAGCATGTATTTATTTGTTTGAAAAACAAACCATATCGCTATAATGACCTTCATTAAATGACTTTTATCTACAGGGTATTAATTTAAAATAAATAATGGTCTTGTAGTCAAATTACATTATAATATTACCAAATTACCACAAAACATTACCAATAAATGAAATAAGTAAAAAAATAATATCCATAATGACCGTGGGCCGCATTAAAATCTCATTGTAGAAATTTAACAATCTAAGATATTACGAAATAAGTACAAAAACAATAAGTAATTATATATTGAATATTTTCAAATTTATGAAGTTGTGTCATTGGTACTACTACTGAAACGCGTCTTAGAATTACAGAGCCACGAAAGCATTACATTTTACATAAATTACCAAGCATGATGATTTTACCAGCATGCTTTTTTATTAGAACTACATCTCTGCGTGATGTTCAAAAATCAACTCTAAGAGTTACGTCAAGAATCAGCTATATTATTGACATAAAATTCATGTATTAACAAATTTTTTTGAATGCACAAGCGCACGTACTTACTTCATGATCCTGCATTACGAACATTTACCGCCTTATTCATAAAAAATAACTAACCACGTTTTGTGACCAACGTCTTGAGAAGTGCTATAGACAAAACGTACTGTAAATGAACTAAATTCGGAAGCGTTTTTTTATAAATAAGACGGTTAATCTTCACCTCTTATATGTAATGCCCACGATGCGATTATTTGCGTTATCATAATGAAAAATCGAATCAAACGTGACACCGGAAGGAGTCAATTCAGTCAAATTCTATCCATCTACAACTACCTAGGCAGCTATAAAATTCTGACACGAGAGCTAACCGCTTACACGTAAATATTAAAAATTTTATTGAACAGATATTTAAAAAATCATAACTTTATTTGTACCCGATTAGGGACAAACCCATAAAGGCGAATTGTAACTAAACCCATGGAACATAAAACACATCGAAACTTTATCAAAGATATTCCTGATGCGTGAAATATTATTGTCCCCTTCCGAGCACGTCAGCAATACAACATAAGCCTAGCTATATACATTACTATGTCGTTTATTTTGACTAGGTATTACAGTAGGCAATGATTGATAATACTATGTACAACCATCCCAGTATACTATGTCATGTACTTATGGTAAAGTTGAGTGAGTACCTACAACCATTGGCTCCTGTAAATCATTTAACTAATCATGTAACACTATTATACACACAGATTTTGGATTTACGAACCGAACTATTTCAAAATGGTAAAAGGTACATTTATTTGAAGTATTACGCTATAAAATAAAATATAAAAAATTGGTACTTACACTACATTAAAAAAAATGTAAAATAAATAAAATGATTGCACATTAAAATTCATTGTAATAAATTATGTAAATAAATGAAAACCCAAAAATAATAAATCTAAGTGACAGGTAAAGTAAATGTTCAAATAAATATAACCACCACGAGACCATATATAAATAACTAAATTAGACATTGATTATTGAATTTCGGAGTTTTTGTACTCCATGAACATATTGTATATGCTTATAATAAAAATATTCCAAACTGACTTAAATTATATTTGCACCATTACTTAACTGATAAAGAGATTAAACACAACAATAGCAAGTGCTGTTATTTGGTAAATTAGGTTTAAATAAGAATATTATAAGGTGAATACTCGGCCTCGTATATAGAATAGACATGTTCTGATAATTTTGTACTTCGCGCAAAAAGTATCCGAAAGCTAAGAAAGTTTGACGGTCAACGTCACGTGTGGTACTGAAAGCGGTCAATTGCCAATTTAACATAGTTCTTGAAGATTATTAAATCGATCAATACATCCCGATTATTGCTTGTTAGTTCTACGCCAAAAACAATACATATTATATATTTCATGAATTGTGTAGTTGATCGTAGATTGAACATTATCAAAACCAATATATTATATGATTTTGACCGTCTATAAAAATACTGCACCGATGTTATACAAGAGTTACAATGGACGTAAAATACGATAAATATAAAGTGACACTTAAAACACCGTACACATAAAAACCAATGTACACTCACGCTTACAACTCTCAGACACAAATACAAAACAATGTAAATAAAATTGTGATTTAGATGACAACCACAGCCGACGCGTTCGACAGGATGCCATTTTCCTGCCATATGAGATAACTTCATACATATTACATTTTATCTTATAAAAATCTCATTACCCTATACTAACTACAAACACTACTAAAATGAATTATTTGGTGGTTATATGTTGTACATTAATTCTATATGAGATTAAGCTTCGGCCGGCCCGTCTTACGAAATCAACAACAAACGCATGCAAAGAGGGTCGACCACAAAACATGAGCAATATTTTAGATATTTATATATTAGAATTCACAAACCGAAGCGCCAAGTAAATAGTGACCGGCGTACGAAAAGCACACGTAGTAACGATAATATGTAAAATATGATTATTATGCCATACATAGTGTTTTTTAAATAGTCCATGATGTGCCGTGCACAACTGCTCGATTGTTCAGAAACGTAACGTGCTAGTGATCACACATGTGGTGTTGGACTTAGGGGCACCTTCACTACATTTTGCATTCAACACTAATATCTAATACGTCACAGGTGACATATTCGAAATTATTTACCTTGACGCAGTCACTAATGTATTTCCATCTCTTTTATCGCAAAGGAGAGTAGTTGTAATTTCAAAACATTCTGAACTGCACGTATGCTTCGTGCTCTATCTCCCCGGGTAATGCCCCAAAAGCCACTGTAAGATGAATAAGTAGGAAATGGATTTCGAAGGACCAACTCTTAACTCAAATCCCTAATTTGCCAAAAGCAAACAAACTCTAAACTTTATGATAATAGAATACTAACTTTCAACCCTCCTTTTAAATCCACGAGTCGATTGGGAATCAAACAAGAACACTATTTAAAAATCTTTATACTTTAGAATTGTATTTTTTAATATCATGTAGAATTTTGGTGTTATTTGTAAGGTGAGTTTAAATTCACGACAAAAATGTGTATGCTTATCCGATTCCCAAATGTTCTCGTAGCAACCTACTCAATCAGCACCGGTTTGGTGGATGTACACACGTACACGAAATCTGAATCGGAGTCGAGTCGTACGCGGCCAGCCGAAGGTTAGGCGGTGGCCACTTGCCACACAATCAGGTGGCTCTTTGAAGCGCGCTCGGCCAGCGAACTGTGGCCGCTGCTTGACCCGTCTTCGGCTACCACCACGCTGTCTTCCATTTCTGAATCAGCTGTGAAGTTTAAAAAAAAAAATTAATGAAATGTAAATACTTTGATTACTTGTGCGGGTGTAGGATTATATAAATGGTAGACATGGTTTCGTTTATGCAACTTATTTTGCATTATAATAAGAAAAGATATATAAAAATCGTTAGTGAATTTAAAAGATAAGTAAAAGTATTGTTATTTTAGTTACATTTGTATTCAATTAAATTATTATCAAAATTAAGTTGTTAATATTTACATACACAATACTTATTCGCTAAAATCACGCTTTTTATTCTTAACTTCAAAAATTAAGAAACTTTACAGCTCACGAAAAGCATTAACAAAAAAGCGTGTTTAAAAAATACACCGCTGGCGGTCGAAAAGTGGAACAACAGTATTAGCAATATACACGTTAGCCTAAAATACACAATAGAAAATATGAAAAAAAAAAAAATATGTTTAAATCAAACCTTACCTTCGCATAAATAAAGTGTAATAATTAGTTATTAGTATGAGCCAACATCATTGTAAGCTATGTTAAGCCAATGAATGACAGTCAAAAATGTCTATTGCGTGAACCAAATGTCACCCATATTACATGTCTGACCAGAATAGCAGAAGCTAAAATTGAGATAGATTTACATTATGTAAAGAAGAACAGGCCTATGTATGATTAAGGAAACACTGTCTTACTAAAAAAAAAGTTAAACAACTGTTCGCTACCATGAAACTACGTTTATCTATATAGTCTAAAGTTAAACAGAGTATAGACATGGTTTCAAGCTTTGTTGAACAGTAGTCTAAAAGTACTTATAGATGAACGTAATTTTACGATATATTTTTTTAGACACGTGTTGTACTTTTTGTAGTAGGACGATAAAGAGTCTGATAAAAGTACATCGCTCAATAGAGCAAATGGTAATGTTTGACATAAATAAATGATATAAATAGATATCAAATAAGTCATTAGAAATGGAGTATGTTGTACAGCAAGTCTTAGGTTAGCTAACAACAACTAGTTGTATTCGGCGATAGTCAATAATGATTACTTGATTTTGTTCATTCAAAACATTAAGGAGAGAGGAACCGAGGTCTTTATCTTCTAAAACATTTACGAACAATTTGCGTGATATTTGATTTAATATCACACTTTGAGGAAGAAACATTGTTATAAATTGGGGGCACAACAATGCAGTAAAAAATTTACATAAATATAACAAATATTAAAAAGAAAGATTCTGATCAGACAATCAATTAGCCAAAAATTAACGTGTTAAAATGTTAGTATTGTTAATGATGTGTTAACGAAGCATCCATACATGCTTTGGAAAATCAAAAACAACGTACCAGTCATTGGCATATTAATATAACTTATATCCTATCAGGTACGTTTATACTGTTAAAGTCTGCCAAGCAATGAGGTGGGAGGCGCTATCTCGGACGTCGTCCGCGTCTTCTTCTAGTGGCAAAAAAAATAAAAATTGGGGAAATTATAACAATTTTGCCTATTTGTGTTGCTTTTCTACTAAAAATATCTTTTCTGTTAAATTGCATTGAATAAATCAATTAAGAATTGCGTAAGTTTGTAATATTTTCAACTTAAAACATACCCTATCACTTTCCCCTATTATTGTCATTAAATTAAGAAAGCCTCAAAAACAAATTATCAACACGAAGTATCCATAACCAAAAATTGTGTGTCTGTTAGGTTACAAAAACAAATACTTTATACAAAAAATTTTATAACAAAAGGTTATCGACATTTTAGTAAAATAAACAACAACTCGGGTTCAAACAAAACAATAGGCACAAAATAGTAAATAAACTGGAAGATCCACGTCACCTGTTGATAATTAGAAGTATCTTATGTCTAAGCTTAATGGTATATGGAAAGCATAAGCGTCAAACACTACTTAAGCCGGGTACAAGAATGTAACACCACTTCCAAAAGGCTTTTACCGGTGGTATATTTGAATATTTAACATGGAAAAAGAAATCTGTATGAGCAGCTACTACTATCTTGATATGCTAACAAAATCGGTAGGTAAATTAAGTATTGCCATGATAAATTGATATTAACTTTATTCGGGTATAACTATTATCTTAACCGATAATAACTATATCGGGTATAACAATATGAGTGTATTTTTCCTTAGCTCTGCATGGGATGTAATAACAGATAAAAAAAAATTACGCGCCAAAATTTTAAATCAAGATAAGAGATTTGAGAATTATGTGTGAAAAGTGATCCCAGTAAAATATTTGCATGTAAGAAATACACAGGAAGGCATATTAGATTTTTTTACAGCAAGTTACAACAAATGAATACTATCGTGTGTCAAAGAAGCCTTAGATAGGTAACAATACCAGGTCAGGATACTACATACTAGTTTATGCCTCACTTTCATAGTAGAGTACTACTTCGAGATACTTTCAAAGACTATATTTAGTTAACATATCGCAATGTAAAGTGCGAAAACCTAAGGTCAAAGCAGCTCCAATGAGTTATGCTAACGTGCATATTGCTTGCTTTGAGAAAGGATTTAAAAACTTAAAAATCTCGTTAAATGGATGGTTAAACTTAAATCTAATTAAAAAAAAAACTGCATGTTATCGCAATGTTACGGAGATCGGTTGCTTATAGTTTCTAAGCAACACTCTATAACGAAAGGTTCCAAGACTACTCTTAAATACAGTTCAATTTATTATAATTGAAATCGAAATGTATCAATGACATTGCGATTTAATCAAGACACATAAGGTGATTGCTACTTTGCTACAAATTAAAATTAATACACGATTAATTTTTTTTTTCTAAACAACCATTAACATGAGTAAAAGAACTAACACTGTTACGAGATAGTTATCGAATGACTTTTAAAATGATTGTTATTGTAACAACATGCAATGTATTTAAGAAAAGGTTATAATAAGCTATGTTACGCTATATTCGAGTTTTCGACGAAATAGGAAATGTAAACTGATATCGAAAAAACAATTTTTCTAAAAGATAACCCTGTAATATGTATTTCGATACACAGCAAAGTTCAAATATATATTTTATACTAGCGGACCAGACAAACTTCGTGCCGCCGCCGATAAAAGTTGCATGGTAATTCTCATTCTTCTATCACTACAACCTTCGCCATCGATTCGGAAATTCATCTGACATTGTAGACGATACGCTATGGTAACTGCTTACCATCAGAATGCCAAATACTCGTTTACTTACTAAATAGTAGTTGTAAAAATAGAACTGTTTTTATTTCCTTTGTAATTTCAACACAGTACCTTCTGCAGAATAGACTCCTTTCTAGTGTACAATTTTCAAACAATATTAATGATTGTTCTGTAATACTTTGGAATTTTCATTCATAAATAATAATACGTCCGTTAAGCTAATTTTAGCTAAAACTTCTGTCTCGTTCTGTCACATTAAAAATCGGTAAGAGAAAACGGGACTAGACATATTTTAAATGATTTTATAGGGTGGTTAACCTAATCAAATATAAAAAAGCGAGACTTACCTATTCTAAAGTCAATATATCCTTCGCCGCCAGAAATGACCAGCATAGATGGCGCTGTGGGTGAATTCCGTCTGACGGCCTCCGGGCTTCTAGTCGGGGAGCCCGAGGCCCCAGGCACCGCTACGAAGAAAGTGACGACGTCCCGGTGGCCGTGGAAACTCAGTTGGGCGTGAGCCATCGAGCACCAGGGAATGGAACCCGAGGGACTTGCCGACCGGGCTCGGTAAACTGTCGAGTTGGCTACGGGAATTGAGAAATGTCAATGGAAGTTTATTATTTGGCAGTTTATGGCTTTGAACTGACTAAGGGATAAGTACTTCTAATTTTTTATTGTTGTTGTTTGCTTCTGTGGTTAAGCCTGCAGGCTGGAGGTTATGGGTTCGATTCCCATGGGAATCGTACCTTGTTTAGTTGTTTCTTTTTTTTCAAAGCAAAATTCGCTGGCATAGTGATACATTTGTTCTCGGACCACCAATTTCAATGAGGTTAGTTTATAAAAAAAGGGCTGATTCAGGACCTCAAGATAGCCCATTGCATTCCGTCTACATTGAAAAAAAAAAAAACAGTAAAGGCATGATGGTATAATCTGAATACACATTTCAACATCGATTTATTTATCACACCGAACCCACAGTTCGATTTGTACAAAAACTGTTCTTTATTATTTAAACTTAAATATCTAACAATCCATATCCATACTAATCCATACTACTATTATAAGTGCGAAAGTCTGTCTGTTTATCTGTCTGTTGCGCTTGTACGCTTTCATGGCCAAACCGTTTGATGAAATTTGGTATGAATATACTAGTGAACACCCGGGGTCAAACATATGCTACTTCTGGACGCAGGCGGAGCTGCAGCAAACAGCTAGTATATGATAAATTAGGAAAACCCACTCACCAGGCGCAGGTCTATTCAGCACAGGCGGCAACGACCCTCCAGTGGAATCCCTACTGGAGCCTTCAGACAGCGGCACAGAAATCACCACACCGTTGCTAGTACCGATCCACAATCTCCCAGAACTGATCAGAAGGGCGGTGATTCTGACCAGTGAGAAGCCCAGTTTGCCTGTACCGAGCATTTTACTGACGTAAGGCTCGATGTCCACGTCTTTCAGGTGTTGGTATGTGTGCGCGTGGTACAGTCGCAAGGTAGAGTCCATTTTAATGGAGACCTGTGAGATTTTCATTTTGTTTAGAAATTTCGTATTTCTATTATAACTTTACATTTTTAAGTTTTAAATGGCAAGAGTTTAACGGCAATCGGCGGTGTAAAATGCTAAAAATACAGTTAGACGGTTATAACATTTAAGGTCCTCTTTATATTTCTTACCTGTTTGTTATTGACTATATGACGAGAAAGATGGGATATGGGATACCGGAATTGGTATGGACCTTCGTCTAGCAATGGGACAAAAAGTGTCAAACAACAAGTTTCTTACAACACTATTCCATGTTATTTTTACCCTGCCACATTCCCGAGGCATCTGAAAAAATATGTAGCATCAAAAAGAACTCACCCATACTCCGTCTCCCTCGCACGCCATCTGTCTCACTTGGCTTTCTTGTCGCGGATGTGCCTCGAGCGAGTATAGGAGCGAGCGAGAGCGGGGATCGATCACGTGAACTTTGTTTCTATACCCGCACCAAACTGTACATCCCACTGCGCTTAGGCAACGGACTGTCGGCAAAAATTATCATAAATGTAATAGATATCTTTTATTGCAGAATATTAGTAACGGACGGAGCACTGGCCCTACATGGACTAAAAAGACTCGGACCGTGTTAAAATTTCTGTTATTTTTAATCTGTCGTTTTTAACAATTATCTGTGATGCATTGCTGTGTTCCGGTTCTAAGAGGCAGAGAAATCACTGGATAATGTAGAGAAGCAAGGTATTACTAGAGTGCGTTTTATCTTAATATGTAAAAGCAATTACGTCACTCATCACGTCAGTTAGTCAACGCAAAATTTTAATAGTACATTGTTCACCGGGGGAAGAAAGTGACCGATATCTAACGAGGGCATAGTTTAATATATGTCTTTATATACCCGTTGTAGTTAGGAATCGCACTTTCTACCGACTGATACATAGTCTTTATACTACACATGCGAGAAAAATAAGTCATGTTTAAGTGGAATCCATTTTTTAAAATGTTTGTTAGTAGAATCGGTCACTAGTATTAGTATTAATGTATGAAGAAATCAAGAAAGTGTCAATTAATGCTTTAATCGCTATAAAGAACGAATGAATGAATAAGAGTATTTATTTCTCAAATCGAAAACAGGTGGAATTATGTAGATACTTAATAATATTAGGAACTTTAATTTACCATAATAAATTAGGAAAAAAAAAAAAAACAACGGATAAATAAATTTAAAATTGGAACAGAGACTATGACGCTAATCTGAAATTATAAAGTAAAAATGCGAAGGAAACGAGCATTCAGTATCATTTTGTTTGAAATTTGATTAATATTACTTTTTTTTTTAATTCTTGCTGTTTTGAAGATATTCACAAAACTACAAAGTATTTTTTCGTCGGTATTATTGTCTACTCCATATAAACAAAATGGTGGTGGAGCATAGCGTTCTGTAATATTTATAATTTGAATAATAAAATAAAAATTGTGAAATCTCACACGTGGCTACACTGAGGCATTTACCTGTAGAAAATACGTGTGTCTAAAACATGAAATTTTCAACTTACCCGAGCACTTAGGGTCTCCCAAGGTCAACGACCAATACTGAGTAAAGTCCCACTGTCCGTCCGCTTGTCTCGCGAAAATGGCCACAGTACCGTCGGCAAGTGCGACGATGCAACGAGAAGCGCACGCGACGATTGAAAGAATCGCGTCATTTAACTTGACCCTGTCAAAAACATCTATATGTGGAAATTTGCCACTATATCGTCGGGGAAAATATACAAGATTGAAAGGATAGCATTGTTTAACTTCTATATAAAATGGTCACTGTATTGTCGGCGAAAGTGACGAAGGCATGTCAGCCACTTTCTCTTATCATTATTTTTTCTAAGAAGAAGGAGTTCTCACCTCGCTAGACATTTGTTGTAGCTGCCCATAGCGGAATGCACGTAGAGATTGCCGCTTCTAGTTCCGAGCCACATGGTCGCCATTACAGTTGACATCTTGCGTTCTTGAGGCACGTCGGCTCTGGTTTCAGCATTGGACTGCTCTTGGGCGAAAGCGTCCACGCCTGGTTCTGGTGAGCCCAAGTGTTCTGCAGACAATTATTAAATTCATTCATTCATATCGAGTGGGTTACATTGTCAATCGCCCTATTGTTAGTTTTTGAAAATGCCTTTCGATCTCTGACGTAGTATCTTTAATAACCACCTAATGTACTAATTATTGAATGATATAAAAAATTATTAGCAGCCCGTCCCGACTTCGTCCAGGCCTATAGCCTTTCTCGATAAATAGGCTATACAACACTGAAAGAATTTTTCAAATCGGATAAGAATTTCCGTAGATTAGCGCGTTCAAACAAACTCTTCAGCTTTATAATCATCATCATTTCGTGTAGGTTACATTGTCGATCAACCACATACACACTGGTGTCAGAGTTGTTTGGAACCGCCTCTCGGCCTCTGACTTGGTTCCTTTAACGACCACCAGATGGTAGCCGGGACCAACGGCTTAACGTGCCTTCCGACGCACGGGCTTTATAATATTAAGTATAGATGTCGCGATTTACCGCACAAGTGAGTCTATACCCTCATTTACACCTGCAAGAAATGTGGGACAATCTATCAGATAGCAACTTGCATAGGAAAACACGTAGTTTACATTTTACATGTCTGACAGTCTGTTCGACAGCAAGTTGAAGAAGATTTCTTGCTGGTGTGCAATGAGGCCTTAGGCCGCATAATTACATCTGCAAATTAAACTTTGCAAGAAATGTCTTGACGGCCTGTCCGCCTGGTGCTTGCAAAGGTAAATGATATAGCTAGTTCATTGTTTACATTTAGAAGTTGATGTTGACTAGATCCACAGACACTACTTGCAAAAGTTTTCTTACAAGTGGAAATGCTACTACGAAAGGAATAAAGGAGACTAACGACTCACTTAAATGTAAATAGCGATTATTGCTAAGGAACAAAAATTTCAATTTAGATAGCATAGCTCAAGAATATGCTTTTGAAACTTGGCTCTCTTACTATTGTAACCAAATTCTTGATCACTTCAAATGAGCAAAAAAGATCTCAAATTGCCAAAAACATTTTAATAAACATTTTCTCACCATTTTCTATGACAGGTGTGGAACTCAAAGGCGGGCTGCCAGGAGCAGTAGTATCAGCTTCTTCTACAGTCTTCACTATGGATTCCTTCGGAGCCTGAGGCTCTGATTCAGGCTCGGGCTCCTTGATTGGAGTGCTCGGAGGCGTTAGTAGCGTTGCTTGTACCTTTACAGATAAAATAATAAAGATTTCAATTATACTTTTAAAAATACATGTATTATTCGGTATTGTATGTATTGTAGGGACAAATACATTAAATAAATAATTTAATAAATTAAGTTCGCCTATAGGGTCAAAAGACTATCATTAAAATTATCCGTCTTTTAGGGAATCAAAATATATTAGTGACGTGTTTTTTTCTTTTGTCAATTAAGCGATAAATTATAAAGATATAACGCATCAAAGTTTAGGAGTGGGGGCTCGTGACATATTGCGAAAAAGTGTAGCACACTGTAACGTCACACAGAACTTTAACGCGCCACATCTTTACCATTCTTTGTTTAATTTTCAAAAGAAAAAATACGTCTCCAATATTTTTTGATTATCTAACTGACGGACTAATTATATTTTTTAGGAGCTAAGAATTTCTTTAAAACTATTACTTACAAGTCTGGAGCTTCCCACGACGTATTTCTCTCCGTTGTTAGCGCCATCTGGCGGCTGACCGCTGGTAGGACTCTCCATTGAGTCGCTCTTGCCCACGCAGAATAATGATTGCTAAAAAGTTTGAATAGGTCAAACATGCCTGAAGCCTGTAATATACTAAACTAAATTCCGGAGTTTTTCCAGTCAAAGACGTAAACAATAATTATCAAAAGTATTTCCTCGAGGTGTAATCGATTTTGCTACGAGGGCGTTACAAATTTTTTTTTTTAAATATACTCGTAAGGATTAGAGCTTTCAACTGGCAAGACGTTTTTGCGAATGCCTCGTTGCGAGTGACGCAAACTATTTATTATTGAACGCATTAGGTCTCATGCACGGCTTCAAACTTAAATATCATCCTGTGCTTGCTTCAAATTTCATAAAATAGTGGTCGTCAATCGCAATTTGTATACCATAAATAAGTATAAATAGAGTAAGGTGACGTACTTCGGGCAATTCCCTGTGCAACGGTGCTATTTAATTTATGGCATACCTATTAAATTGTCCCAATTTCCCCGTCTGAGAATTTGGAGGAGGCGAACGATAGAGCAGTAAATGTTACACATAAAGGTCTAAATACATTTTTTGATTTCTAATAACCAGTGCCGCCAAATCCAGCACCATGACTTACAGCGTACTCTAGGCTTAGTAGCGTAAGCTGAGGACCCAACTAGGAAATTACGCTTGGACGAAGAAGATTAAATAGCCATTCCAATTCAAAACCTACCGAATGTCTCTTGGTATCAGTCTCCGCGTTCATCCTCTCCTCGTATTCGCGGTAATCCTCCTCCACTGCGCCAGGAACCGACGCTACACACAATATGTGCTTGTCGCTGATCGGGAATGATTCCAGAACCTCCGCTGGGTTGTTGGCATCGATTATCTGTTTCACAAATTATAGGTTAAGAAAAACTACTTAAGTACTGAGATTTCGGTATACAACATGAAAAAAAAAATGTTTTTCGCCTCTGGTGCTCAAATCAAATTATTGCTCGACATCTAGTATTAAGTAAGTAAATAAGTAAAAACACTTTATTGCGCCATAGTTAATTACATACAAAGGTATGTTGTCTGTAACAAATATATATTAATAGGCTGCCTTATCTCTAGTGCAATCTCTTCCAGGCATGGACTTAGTATATTAAACAGGAGTGAACTCTTTGACCTAAAACCCGAGCAGAAAAAGATAGAAATAGTGGAAGAATCTATCTCTTTTTAACAGCAGGTGGGACCTAACTTAGAGTGGAAAATACTTGGCGTATTACTTTCAGCCGTTAGTCCTGATTGTCTAGTGGAGCCAAGGCCACTAGTAAAGTTTCCTTGTCTTCCCCGAGGAAATGTCTACGAAACGTTATTTTGGACTAGACTCAAACTCCCTTAAAGTTTGCACAGAACTGATGTGTTGAAGACCCGGGGTCAAACAAAGGTTACTTTTTGACGCAGGCGGAGCTGCGGGAAACAGCTAGTAACATATATAAGTATATAAACACATACATACACCTACGTACATACATAAATGCATACATACACATACGCACATACATAACATAGATACATACACTATACTAATTTACAATGTCTGATCGAGGAAAAAAAATATAAAAGATAAAAATCATTATTGATTGTCTTCAATTTGAAGAAAATGAAACTTTACCTGTTTATTAATATATCTGTTTACATTGTTTTGTCATCTTATTTGAATGTTACTTGTGTTATTTCAATAAATAAATATTGTATTCTATTCTCAAAGTTTTATGGAATGTTTGCCTAATAAATAAATGAATACAAACACTTTTTCCAAGACAGTAAGGTGGCACTTACCATAACGATGCCTTTAGTCGGTGTACTGGAACAAATCCATACATAGGAAGATAGGTTCCTTTCAGAATGCTCGACACTATGCGTCGATTGTAACTGCTTGTTGATCTCCTCAACCTCTGGTGAATGTTGCTGTGCTTTGCTCATTTCTTCGGCTGTAAAAAAAAATAGAACTTACTACAGGTATGATTAACTCCTTTCCCAAAAGCAATATAGACGGACCAACTGCGGTGCGGGTTTAGCCGTGTGTTAGTGCATTTCGTAGCACTGCTTAGGAAATAGCTTCAATATTTATGTATTTTTGATAGAAGTACAGCTTGTTTGAATATTAGACTTCTTCAACCTTATCCCAAGAAATTTTTCATGAGCTTGACGTCACATGACGTAAAATAACACAAATCAATGAAACATAACTAGTGTACATAAAACATGGTATATTTTGTCAAACTGGATATTCATGGATATTAAATTACATAGATCTGTCTTGTTTCATCAACATCTTTAAAAATCATTTTTGCTAAACAATATTTTTTATTCAAATTCCTAGTTGTATAAAAAAATAATTAAGGGGTAATAGAAAAATTCCAAAATAAAATAATGTAACTTTATCATACTCGTATTAATAGATATTACTTAATTTTTAATGTATAAAAGCTACGAAAGCCAATTTAATCAATATAGGTATAATATATATTACGATAAAACGGTTTTGAAAAATTTATCATTCAAATGCCCGAAAATTTGACAAATTCACACTCCTTAATCCACACAATATTTTTTTTTTTTTTTGAAAGTACACAATTTACAAATAGGACTAGACCCAAAAGTGCATAAGCTTTAGTCGCAGTGAACCCTGCCCAATAAGGTCGGACAAAGTGAAACAAAACCTCTGTGTACGGGACCTTTGTTCAGTGAAATGGGGTTTTCCTGTTTGCCCTCCTCCGCGTCCGTATGATCGTTGTCTGCCTTGGAGTCAGGGGTGCTCCTCGCTACATAATACTTATATTTAAATGATTGTTAAAAGAGATTTAGCTATTTATGTTAAATAATCATAATAACGTTTGTTCAACAACTTCCAAAAGGCAGCAGCCACATTCAAAAAAGGACACCTAATATCACAGAAACAATAATGTAACAAAGCCTTGTACGTTTTAGGATAGAATTACCGCTTATAAATAGCAGAGATAACAATAATCGTGTTTTTAAAAATTTAATAGGAACAGAAAATAGCACTTCATTGTCAAAACAATATATAAAGTCAATTCATCTAACAAACGTTCTGCGAACGTCGGTAAAACGAATTTCGTTCTACACTTTACATTCAAATATAATAAGTGTATGAAACTACAACTTTTTAGACGCTTCCTAGCATCGGGCAGTGCTGAAATATTTTTAAGTTTTAGCTAAGTTAATATTTATAACGTCTACGATTAATTAATTAGAAATTAAATGTATTCTCTGTCAATGAAACTACAACTATTATTTGTAATTATGTTTTAGCGCCTTTTTCATTCATTAAAGGCACTACTCGAGACCGGAGACATTTTCGTCAGGATTACTTAGTTAACAGGCAAATAATGTCGCTTACCCAAACAGATAGCGTTATCAGGCCTGTCCTCCTCCTTAGCATAGAAGACGCTTTCGCCGACCATACAACCTCCGTCTGGTGTCCTACCGCCTCTAAGGTTTACACCGGCCGCACATAGTAACGTCATACGAGGCTCCGCTTCGGCTATAGGCCTGAAATATTAGACATTATGTATTCTTTCTCTTACCTTTGTTTCTTTTTATAAACAAAAAAGATTCGATCGATTGTCTATTAGGCTGTGTCTGAAAATCAGTGCTTTGCTCACGAGAATGAGTAAGTATAGTTGTAAATTGAGTCCATGACCTTTTTGATACAATGTTATTTATTTCCTTTAAGTTTTGATTTAATAGGCTTGTAGGGACACATTTAATTTTAGAGTGTGAGTGATGCGTATGTGTGAGGTATGATAGATGACGTAAGGATGGTTAGCGGGGCTGCGTCCCCGCATAAGATAGTTAGTCGCAAAAATATACACTTATTGGTCACACGCATCGTTTAATTATAATACCTTCCACAATAACCTAAAGTGGTGACCCGCGTTGAATACGTAAGTTTAGCGTGGTGGACAATTTTTTATTAGTGTGGACTTAACGTGGTGGACTTATTAGGTGTGGATTTAATATTTTTTATTATTTATTGTGGAGATAATACAAAATGAATCCTCAACAAGTGTTGTACGAGGGAGTCCCTATGGCTGCCGCGAGTGCCGCTGCTCCTCAGGGCGCCTCGAGTGAGCAGCGTGGACGTGAGGAAACTGCGCTGGCGAGCATTACCGTCTCGTCCAGGGTTCCGGAGTTTTGGGCAAACTTAATAAGACCGCTATTCAGCAGGTAAGCGATTTATTATTATCGCCGCCGGAAACGAGGAAGTATCAAACTTTGAAGGATAGACTATTACAAGTTTTTGAGGAGTCAGAGACAAGACAATTTCAGAAATTATTAGGAGAAATGGAGTTGGGGAGTCAAAAACCTTCTCAGTTACTCCGACGTATGAGGGATTTGGCACGAGGGAAGATACCCGACCCTACTCTGCAAATTATGTGGAACAGCCACCTTCCTGCCGCTGTGCAAGCTGTTTTAGCAGTGACAGAGGTAAAAGACCTGGAGAATTTAGCAGTAGTAGCAGATAAAGTTATGGAGGCATCACGACCATCCGAGGTTGCAGAGCTGGCCACACAATCACCGTTTCGGGATTCCAGCACTTCTAGGGACTTGGCTGCGATGATAGAGAAGCTAAGCGTCGAGGTTGCTGAGTTAAGACGTGCACGACAACCGCAGAGAGGTAGAAATACTTATAGAGCAGGGTCAAGGTCAAGGGACCCTAGCAGGAACCGTAAGCATCCCGAATGGTTATGTTTTTATCATTATCGGTATCGAAATAGAGCTACTAAGTGTGTAGAACCATGTAATTGGAAGAAAACTGCCCCGACTACCCCTACGGAAAACTAAATTCGATGCAATCAACGGCGGATGTTTGTATCGGGACGCCTAATTACCGCCTATGCGTGACAGATAAAAAGACTGGAGTTAAGTTTTTAATAGACACAGGTGCGGATGTCTCGGTTTTGCCAGTGTCAAAAGAGTGCGTTTCGAAGAATATCGCGAGTGAAAAATATAAAGTGTACGCGGCAAACGGTACCGAAATAAAAACGTATGGCACGCGCACTTTAGTTTTAGATCTTAATTTAAGGAGAGCATTTAGATGGACCTTTATCGTAGCAGCTGTTAGACAACCTATAATCGGAGCCGATTTTTTAGGCCATTACGGATTGTTGGTCGATTTAAGCTCGCGGAAGTTAAGAGATCAAATTACGCATCTAAATGTTCTCGCTTCAATTGTTAGCTATAGTGCATGCGAATTATCGATTAAAACAATAAATAGTAGTGATATATGGCACGAAATATTACGTAATTACCCGGATTTGACTAAACCGGTATCTTACAAAAATACGCCTAAACATTCTGTATATCATGTGATCGAAACTACGGGACCGCCGGTTTACACGAAAGCGAGACCTCTTCCACCGTATAGATATAAAAAGATAAAGGAAGAGTTTCGGATAATGACCGAGTTAGGTATCTGTCGACCGTCTAGTAGTGCGTGGGCGAGTCGCCTACACGTAGTTCCTAAAAAAAACGGCGAGCTTCGCCCATGCGGCGACTATAGACGGTTGAACGCGGTAACTAAGCCGGATCGTTATCCGATTCCCCGATTACATGATTTTAAGTACTTATTGGCGGGAAAGAAAACTATATTTTCCAGATTAGACTTAATCAGGGCGTATCATTTTATACCCGTATCCCCGGAGGATATAGAGAAAACTGCAATCATAACGCCCTTTGGATTGTTCGAATTCCCGCGCATGACGTTTGGTCTACGAAACGCAGCGCAATCTTTTCAGCGTTTTATGGATACAGTCGTGTTACGAGGTCTAGATTTTTTATTTACCTATATCGATGACGTCATCATCGCGAGTGAGAATTCTGAACAACACAAAGTGCATTTGAATGCAGTTTTCCAAAGATTCAACGAATTCGGTGTAACATTAAATGTTTCTAAGTGCGCATTTGGGAAAACAAAGTTAGAATTTTTAGGTTTTGATGTGTCGGCAGACGGCGTTCGGCCGCTTGACGACAAAGTGCAAACTATTGTAAATTTTTCCGAGACCTGACACCGTTGACAAATTACGACGTTTTCTAGGTATGGTTAATTTCTATAGAGCGCATATACCTAAAGCTGTTGAATATCAATCCGAATTAAATAGATATTTACACAATATCAAAAAGAATGATAAGACTGAAATAGAATGGACCGATAAGGCAATCGAGGCATTTGAGAAATGTAAGGAGAGCTTACAAAGCGCCGCTACATTATCTTATCCATTACCTAATAGTAATCTAGCGTTGATGGCTGACGCGTCTAGCACATGTGTAGGCGCAGTGTTACAGCAAAAAGTTAATAACGCATGGCAACCACTAGGGTATTTTTCTAAACAATTATCGCTGACAGAAACTAAATATTCTACTTATGATAGGGAATTGTTAGCTATTTATATGGCTATCAAACATTTTAAAAATTTGTTGGAAGGTCGAAAATTAACAATTTTTACCGATCATAAGCCCCTCATATATGCATTTACAAAATTGAGCAGTGACAAGGAAAGTGCGACGAATTAGACAACTTTCATATATTAGTGAATTTACCACGGACATTCAATATGTCTCTGGTAAAAATAATGTTGTGGCAGACGCACTTTCTCGTATCGAAACTATACACTGTCCCACGACTCTAGACTTCGCCGAAGTGGCGAGTCATCAGAATAGCGACGAGTACCTACGACAGGCATTGCGCACGTCGGGTAACGATAGTAAATTGCAATTTAAGCAGATATGTTTGTCCGACTGCGGGATAGTTATTTATTGCGAAACATCTACCAATCATATTAGACCTTATTTACCCGAAAAATTTAGGAAGATAGCGTATAATTCGATTCATAGTCTCAGCCACCCAGGTATAAAAACGAGTAAACAATTAATTAAACAAAAATTTTTTTGGCCGGACATGGACAGGGATATTACTCGGTGGGCGAGGTCATGCATTCAGTGTCAAAAGGTTAAGATCACGAGACATACTACATTTGGTTTAGGAGAATACGAAAGATCTGAGAAATTTTCACATGTAAATATTGACATCGTAGGGCCGCTGCAAACATCAGCTGACGGCTATAGGTATCTTGTAACTATGATAGATCGTTTTACTGGATGGCCGGAAGCGTTCCCTGTACAAAATATCACAGCCGAGACTGTGGCTAGGGTTGTTTTTGAAGGTTGGATATCTCGTTTTGGATGCCCTGTTAAGCTAACGAGCGACCAGGGCAGACAATTCGAAAGTGATCTTTTCCAGCATCTTATGAAATATTTAGGCATATACAAGATGCGTACGACACCGTATCACCCTCAGAGTAACGGCATGATTGAACGTTGGCATAGAGCACTAAAAGTGGCCCTCATGGCGCGCCTCAATTGCAACAGTTCATGGGTAGACGAACTCCCATCTGTTTTGTTGGGTTTACGCGCGGCTACTAGAAGTGACAACGGTGTGAGCGCGGCCGAGTTAACTTATGGTAGGACCGTAAGATTACCCGGTGAGTTCTACGATGATGCTAAATTTTATGGCTCAGACTCGGAATATTTACAAAAGCTTAGAGATAGTATAAATAATTTAAAACCTAGGCCACCGAGTCACAGTAATTCACGTTCGTTGTTTCTTCCTAGTGATCTTTCCTCATGCAAATATGTTTTCGTCAGAAATGATATGTTACGTAAGTCCCTTCAACCGCCCTATGATGGCCCATATAGCGTCATAGGGAGGAGAGGAAAAACATTTGTAATTAAGATAGGGGATAGGGAAACATCTATTTCAGTAGACAGACTTAAACCTGCCTACGTGATAGATGACAGTAGTTATAACGATTGTAATGATAGCTTTTGTTCGGATAACACAGACACTTCTAGTAAGGCTTTAATTCCTAAAACGACGCGAAGTGGCCGTGTTATCAAAACACCCGTACGTTTCGCTTAGTATAATAATAATGTAATGTAGGTCAGTATAGTTGCGTGATGTATGTTAGTATATTATTGCAATTTGTAGAAAAGTATGCTAAAATGACGAATGATTGACCAATATATATACGAATATTTGAAGTAGAAACACTCAGAAAGCATCAGCCGGAGCAATGGGTTTGGCACCAAGCAAAGAAGAGGTAATCGCCCAGGCCACGATCAATAACAACGTGGTCACCCAAAAATTGGACACCATGGGCTGGATTATAATCGCTCTGGTGGTACTGGTTGCCCCCACGATTGGCTGCCTCCTGTGGCATCGCTGTCGGAGTACGGCGAAGGATTGGGTGCAGAAACAGGCTGGCGTTGCCCCCGGCCTAGTTGCCGTGCAGACGGTGCCCCGGCAGCAGCCGGTACCTCAGTTCACTAATTAGCTGCGCGGCGATCCGCCGCCGCTGTCGCCACCCCGGAGATACGACTGATGTTTCTGCGTGTTCCTGAGGCCCTACAGTACTTAGATATAGAACTATTAGATTTGGGCAATTTTTGTAAGGGAAGGATTACTGTAGGGACACATTTAATTTTAGAGTGTGAGTGATGCGTATGTGTGAGGTATGATAGATGACGTAAGGATGGTTAGCGGGGCTGCGTCCCCGCATAAGATAGTTAGTCGCAAAAATATACACTTATTGGTCACACGCATCGTTTAATTATAATACCTTCCACAATAACCTAAAGGCTACTTGACTTAATTTTTTTATATTTCATATCACAAATTTGAGTCCGTGAATTCGAAAACCGAAATATTGTTTTGTATCCGTTCAATATTAAATAATTTATAAGCCTTTAAAATCCTGTGGAAGGGGAAACTGTCAAGAAACAAGAAAAGGACGCACTTAATACCAATTTTGTTGTTGTTTTCGGAATCAATTACTTTTCAGTATTGTTCCGTATAAAATTTTTGTCAAAGTGTGAACACAGTCAAGTAGCCTGTTGTTCGTTTTTTTATTGAAATATAATAACTTGTGTGTGCTTGTGTGTGTGATTTTCAAATAAATTTTTCATTCATTCTAAAATGCAAGCCTTGTGTCGGAAAATGTTTACTGAAATGTTTACCAACTGGCGAACAGAGGCTCGTGATAGTGTCTAGTGGAGTAAAATTATGATAGAGACCAATACTTTTATGGGGTCTGAGCGCCGACGGAAATAAGAAGAGGTAATTTTTCTTTTTCTTAACGTCGCACTCAAGTCGTTACTGACTAGTAAAGCAAATTCTTTAAGCTCAAATAAAAAAATCTCCGTTAGAGGCAGAATTTTATAAATTTACATAAGCTACCCTTCGTATATATATTTAAAAAAGCCATTGATCGAAAACATGACAGGTTGTCTTTCTTAATTGGTAACTTTTTAAAAACAACACTAAATCTGCTTGTAATAGAATGTACGACGGTATTGTCGGTACCTACGACCTACGTAAAAAAAAGAAATCCTAATTATTGTTTAGTCAAAAACTAGCGAGATCAGTTCTAAATTTAAATATTTATTTATTGTTAGGAAGACTAACAACTTATCTATACACTAGGTGACTAAATTAAGCAATTTAGAAGCCAATAGGTCCTCATAAATAGAATTAGAATGGTATAACTAAAGAACCAAACAAGTATACACACTGCATTTTGACAGAATAAAAGAATTGAAATTTACTACTCGAAGCGCTTTCTATCATCAAATAGGGGAACCAATTCTATTTCGAAGGCATTGGGCTCCATGCTAGTAGTAATCACTCACCTGCAGAAAACGGGCACTGGCACCGGTACCCCTCCCGAAGAAAGAGAGGTGCTAGGCCCTTTTTGCCCCTGGCTGCTTTTGCCCGGCAAACTCCAACCGTAAGCCTGCGTACGCCCGTCTTCTTTGCGTACATGAGCTCGGACCTACGCGTAAACATTATCAATTTATTGTAATACAAAACTCTTTATTGCAAATCAAGTTAAATAATTAACATTTATCAAATCCAAGCAATCAAAAGAAAAAAAACAAGGCAGCTTTATCACAAAAGCAATTTCATTCAGGCACCTTCCGAAAAATTGATTATGGGCCGATTTCACAAAAGTCGGATAAGTTTTATTCCAAGGATAATGACGCAATTTAATCTCGTAAGTTTACATTTCACTACACAGTTAACCCGAGAGGGATAAACTTTTCTTCATATATAATATAGTTATAGATTTGTCTCGGGGGCCTTATAAAACTCAGAAAGCCTATCAAAAGCAAAATTTCTAATATTACCTGTCTAAACTGCTCGCTTCTCTCCTGTCGCCTATGATGATGATCAGGCAGTTGAGTTTCGAGGAAGATATCCGCCTGCGTCCTCGAGTGCCTCATGACTGGTTGGGACACCGCCACTGCTCTTAGGTGAGGCGTCGATAGAGGGCGCTGCGGTCTTTCGCCCGTACTGAAAATTTATCAGATATTTCTTTAACTCCCTTCGCTTGCTACAAACTAGATAACAATTAAAAATCCATTGTTAAGAATCAAATATGGTCTCCGCGCAGGTGAAGCTTTTTGCTTTACTACGTATATAGTAAACGGAAAGTTTAGTGTACAAAAAGAACCTTAGTGAATGGCTAAAGGATGATTTGACAACAAATCTTTAATTGCCGTTTGCAGCCATGGAGTGCTATTTTTCTCTCACTCAAAATAGGCAAGTCGAATGATTTTTGATCGATATCGAAGGACTTTTGTTGGGTATCGAACGACTATCATTCGACATATATGTACATCACACATTTCAAAAAAGAAAAGGAGGAATGTATTGCAGTGCCGTATCAAAAACTAAATAATCTCGCTTATAATCAAGTGGAATGTAAGACGCTCGACCGACCAAAGCCCAGATCTTAAATTTATGATGATAATCATCATCCTAGCATGTATTCTTAGTTGCGTCGTCAGCTTACGCTTCGGAGCTAAGGGTACGTTGTATGTCATGGTCCTAGATTTGGCGGAACAGGTAATTACAATGGAGCGACTGCCGTCTGACCTCCGTAACCCTTTTTACAGGGAAACCAGACCAACAGGAACATGACCTGAGGGATGTTAGTGGCCAACACTGTCAGAATTTTTCAGGCTGCCCCAAGGCATCTGACACAGCCTCACGACTGCTATTTATCGATAACAACCGGGACCAACGGCTTAACGTGCCTTTCAAAGCACGGAGGAGCTCAAGATAGAAAATACCACTAAAATGGCGACCAATCCAATAGTGGTCGTGTCGCGTCGTCACTTGACACGCGCATTCGTTACGGATACACGGGTCGCGGTCAAATAACGAGCACCTCAGATTAAAAAAAAAATATATGATGATAATGTGCTCTACTATATCTCAGGATGTATGTCCGGGTTAAACGCTCTACTGACTTGCCTGGTCATGCACAATCCAGAGTGAAAGAGTTGGGATGACCTTGAATCGTATCCCAGATCGTAATATGGCCCCTGCAAGCTTCCTGCAAAGCCTACACACGTCACAATCTAGGAAGCGATTCAAGGTCATCCTCACACCCGAGATTGTACAGGAGCACGCAAGTTAGTAGCTGGAATAGAACAGGCCTAACTATCACGTCTAAACACGGAGAAACGAGTGAGCAAGCGAAATGTCGCCTTACACCTTGTATTGCGCCATCTCGTTCACTCACTCGTTTCAGCTCTGCGTTTAGAGGCGATAGTAAAAGCCCAGGTAGCATTGAAAATATACCACGCACGACAGTTTAATACCCTTTACATTCGCAACCTGTCACATGTAGGAGTAAATATATGATTCGTAAATTATTAGTCCATACTAATATTATAAATGCGAAAGTCTGTCTGTCTGTCTGTTACGCTTTCACGGCCAAATCGCTGAACGGATTTTGATGAAATTTGGTATGAATATAGTTGAAGTCCCGGGGTCAAACATAGGCTACTTTTTAACGCAGGCGGAGCTGCGGGAAAAAGCTAGTACTTTATATACTTGTGCTGCCCTGCCAAGCAGGAGTGTAAACTCACTATTACAGGTAACATTGGTTTCGAAATGTCAACATTACAGCAAAAGTGCCGTGGCCATAAAACGTTAGCAAAAGCAGCAGAGCTTTTCCGCAGAGCTTAAACCAAAGACTTGAATAGCTTGTAAATGAGTATTGTAGTAAATCAATCTAGGAATTAGCAACAGCAGCGTTATCTATGAAGTTGTATAACAGCAGTCTTTATAAAGCAGACGTTTATTTTTAATAAGTATGACTAAATAACGGCATGATTTCAACGCATTACGAGCGTCAATAGACTTGATTCTTCCTTAAACTTAACAGCTCTGAATTTATAATTTACACAGCGTGGAGGATCAATAGCCGCTGGCAGAGTTCCGGCATTGTTTCCATATTAAGGTGCCAGATAGACACGCGATACGGTCCTCTAGAATCGTGTCCGAAAGGACAACGTTCAACCCACATTATGTGATGTCTATCTTAACGACTGAACACTGTTTCGAAATATATCTATCGGCCCTTAGGACGTAGGCTTGACATTGAAAGGTCACACAGAAGGAAAAAGCGAACAACATAATAAAAAATATAATAATTTTGAATGATTTCTTATGTTTTCGCGATTGTTATTCATTAAATTAAACTATTTTAATACGGTTTTATCACATTTATTACTTATTTATTTACACCTGACGTTTCAAACACTCATACTGTGAGCCAATACTGCGTGAATCGGAATAGTTCCCAATAAAAATTTCAGGCGGTAGTTTGTAATCTTATGACATCAAAGACAAATGTTAACTTAGTCTGCCTGCGACCATGAACGCTGAAAAGTGTTTGAAACGTCAGGTGTAAATAAATAATAAACGCGATAAAACCGTATTAAAATAGTTTAATTTAATGAATAATTTTGAATTTCTGTCTGAGAAAATAGTGAATTTTAAATGAGACTCGTTGACTGCACTAGAGGAAACAATCAATTACAATCACTACACGATCGACAAAGCATATGATCTATGTTACTCTAATGCAAAAACTAGTGCAAAAATTCGCAATTTCGCATTTGATAACGGTAACAACCGATAGTTATATCTATTTTCCATCGCATTATAGAGGAAATAAATCGCTATGCAATATCACACATATAAGAATCGAATCGCAATGCTGAAAGGAATATCATCGAGGTCGCGGGTTCGATTCCCACGGTAAGTTGTTTCCATTTTAGTTAGGACATTGCGGCCTAGGATCTGATTGGCTTGCAATCATGGTGATTTCGTGCTTCGGAAGCCATTTTGAGGTCATTAAAATGATCCTATTAATCTAGTTGAGTTGTAAAAAGGACTACGGAGGTCAGTATAGGCAGCTCCATTGTCATCACCAGATGCCACTGGGAAACACGCTAGCACAAAGAGTTAGATTTGCAAATAGTTACATTTATTACCAATGTACCATCTTGAAATCAACTTGTTTACAAAATAAAAAATGATTATGTTTATGAATATTACATAATTTATTTCGCTATCAGGCTAGCACTTGGCCGATTTGATATGTTTCAACAAAAATCAATACATACTTTGTTTAGTTGTTTCCAGTTTGGTTAGGACAGTAATCTAAGTCTGTTAATAAAGACGATTTCTTGCTTCAGAAGTTACATTAAGCCGTTGGTCCCGGCCTGCTATCTGGTGGTCGTTAAAGGAACCACGTCAGAGGTCGCGTTGGCACAACTCAGACACCAGGGTGTAGTCAACCTACACGTAATGATGATGATGATGAACAAAAATGAATGCCAATATTATAACTAAAGATACATTATCATCATTTCAGACGTAGTCAGTCGACTACTGGACATAGGCCTCATGAGGGATTTTCATAATGACCGGTTGAAAGCGGCCTACACCCAGCGCTTGCCTGTGACCTTCTTCAGGTCATTTAACAATCTGGTGATAAAGTGTCCAACGATAATGACATCAAATTAGTCAACCAGCTTTTGTGATAAGTAATTACCTAAGTAAATACATTCTTCTACCCCTTTACCTTGTCCCACTTTATCTGGGGTCGGCACAGTATGTCCGCTCCTTCCACTTAGTTGTCTCTAGCCATTTTTATAGTAAACTAGTTTTAGAAATAAACAGTGATTTTAAAATAATGTTGTCATGATACAAATGTAGTGTGTATGTGAGTGCTCGCTAACGCAGAGCCTAGCGAACCAATCTCTACACCAAAATGGCTAAAACTATTCCAACCCATAATCGACGTATACGATACAAATTTTTCTATAAATTGGTATTTGTACAAAAAAATAGTAAAATCTCAAAAACTTGTCGCTTTAATATCATTCGCAGAGCATATTTATATAAAAATCCATACTAATATTATAATTGAGAAAGTCTGTCTGTCTGTCTGTCTGTCTGTTACGCTTTCACGGCCAAACGGCTGAACGGATTTTGATGAAATTTCGTATGAATATAGTTGAAGACCCGGGGTCAAACATAGGCTACTTTTTGACGCAGGCGGAGCTGCGGGAAACAGCTAGTATTATATAAAAAATAAATATAATATTTAAAACTATTATTTCGCAAACGCAAACACATTCTAATATTGTCATTATATCGAAGTTATAAAAATATAATTACGGGTTTTATTCAACTGTATTACAAAGTAATAAAGTTTACTCAGAATAGAAGACTCTCTCGTTTTGGAGGCCAAGATCCACTTCGGGTCGCTGAGCCAGAGGAGTAAGTAAGTAGTATTAGAAAGTATGTGACGGACTTAAAGTCGTAAGCTTTGTTGTTTCGGGACCCAGGTTCAGCTTCTTTACATTAAGAAACTTCTAACTTTTAACCTTTTTCAGGACCCCACGCAGAAATAACTTTTCAAATACGAACAGTAATTTTTAAGTAATGAGCATTAAAACAAACAAACTCTTCAGATAAATAAATAGTAATCTGATGTCACTTTTCGATTCGCAACGCATCATATTCATGACATTTTACTAGTGAATAGATCACATTGCTGCCTATTCAACGGGTGAGCATTCGCGAAAGCAAAATATTTTCAGTCAGTTCAGGTGTGCTATTATCAAAAAGTGTGACTCACACAAAATCGGTGAGTCGAATGAATTTCATTCGTCATTATCGGTGAGTCGAACGATTCCACTCGACATATGAATCATACATTGCAAAAATATGGCTCCATCAAATGAATGAATTATGATCATCCCAGCACTTTCCTGGTTGCAATAGTCCGCTTAGATTTTTTTTCTGAAATAACCACTCCCTCCACTGTTGGGCAAAGCTCTCCCCCATCTCCTATCAAACTTATCTATGTTCCGCCATATCTGAGCACACATAGCCAATCGTATTTTTTACCGACAAAACCGGTACTAAACATATGATAAACCTGAGCATTGTTTTAATGACCAGATGATTATCTGGCCAATGGTCTTGTTGGCGAAATCCGGCCAGCTCTAATGAGGTAAAAGGAATTAAAACCTCTATCAACTTTTAGTCCCATTATAGAACAACCAAGAAAAGCAATTTCAACAATATGCGACAAGCAAGCATTCGCAAGTGCTTAAAAAAAACAGTATTTTCTCTATTCATGTATATGAATGACTAATACTAATAATATTGTACTTTACGAGCAATAAGGGAATTTCCATGGATTTACAACATAAGAAATTAGACAGTACAAAATGCAGACTATTTCATGTAAATGCGAGTGCTGAACTATACGAAACTATCGCTACGTGCCGTTATACGTGCACAGAATTAAAGATCGATCGGAAAGCATTAACACATTCACTGCTGGCGACACACATGGTGCGTTGTTTGTTGAAAATTCGTTGTTATAATTTATCAATAGCGAATGTGTTAACAAAACCGCGAATTCGCAAGTCAAACTACATACTTTCAATGACAGGTTGGCAATGCATGAGACTAGCACACGATATTAATATACAGCAAGTAGTTCATGCTCCAAAATGAACGTTCTAACTGAATATGATAACGGCAACCCAAGTAAAAAATCTTAATCTATGTTGGCAACATTCAAATTAATAAAAAGAAAATAATTTACCTAAAAAGGTTGCTGAAGAACTTCCAAATACTTTGCTTATTCTTCTTATCCATGGTGGAGTCGACGCGACTGGCGCGCATTATTTCTGTCCAACGAACTGCGTCCTGGAGCTCCATGAACCGTTCCTGAAAATGTGACAAGTTAAAATTGGATTTTAGAAGAACTATTACATCTATCATCATATTACATTGTCATGCTGATTTTACATCTATAAATTAATCATTATTATTTTCGTGTAGATTACATTGTCTATCGACCATGTATACCCTGGTGTCAGAGTTGTTCGGAATCGCCTTTCAATAGACCTATGATTAGCTATATAAAGAGTAACCTGAGTTCGAACGTATCCTAAAGATGCAATTGGGACACAACCTAATTTGAAAGTGTGTAGTGTATATGGTTACTTTGTATTGGTTTCGCTCCATGAGAACTCTGGCCATCTCGACTCTGGTGAACCTTCTTCTCTGTGCCATCGGCACGTCTGCTTCTTCCTCGTTTTCACCGCCAGCGTTGTTGCTCACCGTCTCCTGGGCATCAAAGAGATACATTTAAAAAAATAATTTAAGCTGCACTTAAATTGCACTGGCACAAAATTATTATCAATAGTATTAATACAACCCCCTTACTAAGGATCATCAGCCCTCGGCTCTAATTCCACTACGAAATATTATTTAGATAAATACTAGGCACTACTTTTACTGGGTGACACTCTCTCTCTCTCTCTCAACTGCTCCCGAGCAACGGCAAGGTTAGCGACCTCCTCTCAAAAAATCTACTCCAAAATTAGCAAGTTAACCTCTGCACTATGAGACAGTCTTTCAAAGATAAATATCCATCAATATTGTACCTTCAAGTGTGTTTTTTTCTCTCCACTGCTTCCGAGTTGCGCTGAGGTCAACGACCTCCTCTCTAAACTATTCCGGTCTGATTCCGTTAAGAAATATTCTTAAGATAAATACCCAACAATACTGTCACCTTCCAAGTGCCGCAGTTCATCTGCAAGTAGGGTGACTCTCTCCCTCAACTGCTCCCAAGCAGCGCTAAGGCTAGTGACCTCCACTCTTAAGATCGTCAGTCATCTGGTCTAAAGAGATATACCCAACAATACTGTACCTTCAAGTGCCGCAGTTCATCTTCAAGTAGGGTGACTCTCTCCCTCAACTGCTCCCAAGCAGCGCTAAGGCTAGTGACCTCCACTCTTAAGATCGTCAGTCATCTGGTCTAAAGAGATATACCCAACAATACTGTACCTTCAAGTGCCGCAGTTCATCTGCAAGTAGGGTGACTCTCTCCCTCAACTGCTCCCAAGCAGCGCTAAGGCTAGTGACCTCCACTCTTAAGATCGTCAGTCATCTGGTCTAAAGAGATATACCCAACAATACTGTACCTTCAAGTGCCGCAGTTCATCTTCAAGTAGGGTGACTCTCTCCCTCAACTGCTCCCAAGCAGCGCTAAGGCTAGTGACCTCCACTCTTAAGATCGTCAGTCATCTGGTCTAAAGAGATATACCCAACAATACTGTACCTTCAAGTGCCGCAGTTCATCTGCAAGTAGGGTGACTCTCTCCCTCAACTGCTCCCAAGCAGCGCTAAGGCTAGTGACCTCCACTCTTAAGATCGTCAGTCATCTGGTCTAAAGAGATATACCCAACAATACTGTACCTTCAAGTGCCGCAGTTCATCTTCAAGTAGGGTGACTCTCTCCCTCAACTGCTCCCAAGCAGCGCTAAGGCTAGTGACCTCCACTCTTAAGATCGTCAGTCATCTGGTCTAAAGAGATATACCCAACAATACTGTACCTTCAAGTGCCGCAGTTCATCTGCAAGTAGGGTGACTCTCTCCCTCAACTGCTCCCAAGCAGCGCTAAGGCTAGTGACCTCCACTCTTAAGATCGTCAGTCATCTGGTCTAAAGAGATATACCCAACAATACTGTACCTTCAAGTGCCGCAGTTCATCTTCAAGTAGGGTGACTCTCTCCCTCAACTGCTCCCAAGCAGCGCTAAGGCTAGTGACCTCCACTCTTAAGATCGTCAGTCATCTGGTCTAAAGAGATATACCCAACAATACTGTACCTTCAAGTGCCGCAGTTCATCTGCAAGTAGGGTGACTCTCTCCCTCAACTGCTCCCAAGCAGCGCTAAGGCTAGTGACCTCCACTCTTAAGATCGTCAGTCATCTGGTCTAAAGAGATATACCCAACAATACTGTACCTTCAAGTGCCGCAGTTCATCTTCAAGTAGGGTGACTCTCTCCCTCAACTGCTCCCAAGCAGCGCTAAGGCTAGTGACCTCCACTCTTAAGATCGTCAGTCATCTGGTCTAAAGAGATATACCCAACAATACTGTACCTTCAAGTGCCGCAGTTCATCTGCAAGTAGGGTGACTCTCTCCCTCAACTGCTCCCAAGCAGCGCTAAGGCTAGTGACCTCCACTCTTAAGATCGTCAGTCATCTGGTCTAAAGAGATATACCCAACAATACTGTACCTTCAAGTGCCGCAGTTCATCTTCAAGTAGGGTGACTCTCTCCCTCAACTGCTCCCAAGCAGCGCTAAGGCTAGTGACCTCCACTCTTAAGATCGTCAGTCATCTGGTCTAAAGAGATATACCCAACAATACTGTACCTTCAAGTGCCGCAGTTCATCTTCAAGTTGGGTGACTCTCTCCCTCAACTGCTCCCGAGCAGCGCTAAGGTTAGCGACTTCCTCTCGAAGGATCTCCTGTTCTCCAGTCAGCTGATCCACTTGTACTATGAGATCATCTTTAACCACGTTCAGCGCGTTCCTGTGTGATCACATGTAGACCGTTAAGAAAAGGCAACAAACGCATGGTATAGAATAAAAAAAATTATGTTAAGCTATAAGTACACACTTTTCTATTTATTGATTCGTGAAAACACTTTCAGCTTATTTAGCTGATATTTTAAGTTAATGGTTCTAGAGACTCTAGCGAAGTTCTGGAGAATTGTTATCAAAAATTTATTAGTCATATGTATCTCACAGCCCTTTTTTAATAGGCTACACTTAATTCTGCACTTAACATCAAGGGGTCAATTCCGCAAATAAACTTTAAAAGCCCATACAACTGATATTCAATTTAGACTCAATTACGATGCATTTTTGATATGCTTAATATTGGTATTCTGCTGACACAATTTTGAATCTCAATTTAATTGCAACTTAAACGTAATTGAATGGTTATAGTAGAAAAAAATTAAATATAATATATAACAGAGTACCGAAATTTTCCAGTTGCAGTTCAATGGCATGCCAATGGAATATCAGAAACGTCAATTACGATTCAATTGTGCACTATGTAAAATAAGATAAGGTATGATTGTGGTTAATTGGTGGACATTCTATCTAAATACCTAGGCTTTTTTTAACGGTATCATGCCTGATGTAAAAGATTTTACCTGATAATATACTATATTAACCCCCTTAATCATAGAAACATACGAACGTTCGATAAGTCCAAGTTAACTAAAACATGTTTCGTCTCCTTCCACGACATATAGGTATAGATAAGACAGAAAGGGAAAAAACATAATTTAGTCAATGTAGGCTTGACGAACTTTAGTTAATTTTTATGAATATGGTGGCTAATCTATAAACAGAAGTACGAAATAAAGAAAATAACAACTTACTTTGTGGCCAAAAGCTCATTGTTCTCTAAAATCAGGTTCTCCACTTCTTTGCCCATGCCTGTCAAATAACGGGTCAGTCAATAATATAAACAAGTAGAAATATAATAATACATAAATACAGATATTGAGGAAAACGGGATAAATTTAATGGCATTAGGTAAAAAGCTTCAAGCAAGGTTAAAAAGGTCATTGAAATAACACATTCAATACAACCTCCATTTATAGACGAATTTCTTTAGAGAATATACCTTTGTTTGTTTATGTTTATGAAAATCAAAACATAATAAAATCAGCGAGGTCGGGTTATAGGTAGGCTTAGAGCCATTGAAAATACAAGCAGAACATGGACCCTTAATTCCCGTAATAAAATTAATATTATATGAAAGTATACACAATATGTAATTCGTCCCATGCTATGACGAAAGAAAGGAGTTAGAAAAATATTAAGAGAAAAAGGTTAAAATAAATGATTACTCACCGAAATAGTTATCGTTAACTGCAATGCGTTGATGCAACATGTTAGAACGCATGGAAAAAAACAGACACAGATTAGTAATGTTGCACTGGAACTAATGGGAATGATTGAATTGAGGCAAAAAGAAACAAGACAAATTAGTAACGGGGCAGTCGATCATAAAATACTATTGCAAAGGGCATAGGTGAAGGAGTTAACAAATTATGTTTGCTAAAGAGACTTATACATATATCTGGCCGCACAACACGTAACCGGACAACAACAACAGTATATCTGTTTTATTGCTTGATGTACGTACACACCATTAACGTGAAATTCTACTTGAATAGGTTAAATAAAAATAATAATCCGATAAAAATATATAAAACAATTTTATTTGGTACGTCACAAAACATTCACAAAGCAATTTGACACGATCACGAAACAGTTCACAACATTTGACCTCGGTAGTTTCTCCCGGAATATTTAGACAAAGCTCCCAATTCTTCCTCTATCCTGAGAATTTGGTTGTATTTGCCCACTCGCTCGCCCCGGGCGGGCGCGCCACACTTCAGCT
This sequence comes from Euzophera pinguis, assembly GCA_947363495.1. Taxonomy (NCBI): domain Eukaryota; kingdom Metazoa; phylum Arthropoda; class Insecta; order Lepidoptera; family Pyralidae; genus Euzophera; species Euzophera pinguis. The sequence continues at coordinate 4,716,797 of OX376154.1, forward strand.
GGCCCGCAGACAGACCTACTACGAAGTCTGCCAAAAACAAGTCGTCGGTGTCCCCCCAACGATCTTCAACCAAGATTCCAAACCCGTTCCCCTTCATCAATTTATACGCTTCAATTATCTCGCTCAGCGTTCCAGCTTGATTAAGCCTCAAAGTAAGTGTATTTCCAGCTTTCTTTTCAACGGCCAAACCGACTCTTCTTAAGTTAGTTTGTGTCAAATCGTTACCCAAAAGTTGCTTGTCTTGAATGCGGCCCGTCAATGTCGACCAAGCCGCCCAATCATCGAACTCGAATGCATCTTCTACAGAGCAAACCGGGAACTCCTTCATATTGTCCAAATATATTTCAGCGAGCTTATCCGATGATAAATACTCTTGAGGATTAGAGTTCGGATTCTTGAATTCTAAATCATAAGCTCCATCTTTGAACATGTCGGTAGCTGCCGCGTTAATAGCTATTTCAACTTTGGCGAAGTAGCCACATTGTTTGATAGCATCTGTGAGGAAAAGTAACGCTTCGCGATGGCTGTCTAGAGGTATCGGGAAACCGCCAGAGTCACTGACATACGAGTACTCATTATTGTACTTCGACTGTATGCAGTTTTTTGCATATTGGTATATTTCAGAACCCATGCGCATAGCTTCTACAAATGAAGAGGCTCCAGTCGGCATTATGTTATACTCTTGAAACGGTAATCCATTGGAGGCGAGCTTGCCGCCAATTAGGATAGTAAAATGTGGTACAGGTAATATGATTGTGGTGACGCCGCCCATGTCAGAAATATGCCTGTAAAGTGGCACACCTTTTTTGGCTGCTCCAGCTTTCGCCACCACCAGCGAGACACACATAATGGCATTGGCGCCCAGCCTCGACTTGTTTTCCGTGCCATCCAAGGCAATCATAAACTGGTCGATCTCCTTTTGCATCGTCACTTCTAGATTCTGTTTTATTAGTTCTGGCGCTATAATGGTGTTGATGTTCTTGACGGCGTTACCCACGCCCATGCCGCGGTATTCGTTGGGATTGTTGTCTAGCAGCTGTACGGCTTCTGCTATTTTCTTTTCATCGGTGGTGGGTACTCCGATGCGGAATAAACCAAGTTCAGTCACCATATCGACCTCTACTGTCGGTCTTCCAGTCGCGTTGAATACTTGACGAGCGAGCAATAATTTAATAGGCATTATGGACAGTATAAATATAAATTTTGATGTTGAAAAATCCAAGTTACATCAAATTTAATAAAAATCAAAAAAGAGTGGACAAAAAATCTTACATTATGATGTGATAACTAATTTTCAGTTTGCTTGCACCATGACAACAGAATTCGGATTCTTTTTTTGAAAATAACTGACATTAGTTTAGAGTGTTTTCCGAAAAGGTTGGCTAGGATTTAATCCATAATTTCCGGCCGCAAGACGTCCACTGCTGGACATTGGCTTTTCAATTTGAGTAATTTGAAGCGACCAGCATCCATCGTCATTCTGCGACCTATATAGATGACCTATATGTTCTATTTTGTGATTGCAAGTGGCATGGCAAATGTTGAATGGAAGAGTTTTGCAAATGGAGCAAAAACTCTTCCATTCAACATTTCGCATTAAGTTCTGAGCGCTCTGCTTTGCACTACCACCAATCCGCCCAGATGTTCCCGAGATCTTTACTAATTTTGATAATATTCAATTCCCGTAGGTTTGGCTTAAATAATAGCAATGTTTGTTTAAAACTGTTTATACATGTACGTTGATAGGTTGCCTAAGGTTGCTTTATGTGCGGCCAGATTTAGCAACACGATACACTTCTTAATTTTCTTAGACAAATGCATATAAACTATTGATTATTTATATATTATTCAATAAAATATAAGCATTCGTGCAAATTAGAGGCCAAATCGTGAAAGTATGTAAAAACGTATTATTACGTATTTTATGTGAAAATTAAAATTATTATACATCAACATACCTGACGATGCATATTCTCCCGGATGCACCCAACTACCTGTAAAATTTTATAAAATATTAGCACAAGTTAAATCAGACGATAAATAATTCCGAAGAGTTTGTTTGGACGCCTAGACCTTGGAAACCACTGGTCGGATTCGAAAAAATCTAAGGTAAAGAAGGTAGCAGACTAGGGGGTTACGGGGAAAAGGTACTTTATTTTTAACTAGCTGTTTCCCACAGCTCCGCCTGCGTCAAAAAGTATATGTTCGACCAACGGTCTTCAACTATATTTATACCAAATTTCATAAAAATCCGTTCAGCGGTTTGGCCGTAAAAGGATAACAGATAGACAGACAGGCTTTCGCACTTATAATATTAGTATGGATGTAGTTTTGTCTTACATATTGATGTTTATACTCATTTTGCTAATATGTAAAGTGACTATTAAATATTCAAGAAGCAAGGATTAGCATATCTAATTGAATAGATTATTGGATCAGCTAAGTCCGTAAAAGCTTAACAGATAGACAGACAGGCAGATCTCGCACTTTTAATATGATTAGTATGGAACTATGGATATCCAGTCTAACCTGTGATGTCAGCACCGTCGTCACCTTCAGCGATGTTGGACTCAGTATCGTGGAAGGCCAGCTCCTGATACAGGGTGTTCCCGCTTCGTTTTTCGCTCTTCGTCTGAGATTTACCCGTGGCGATGTTTGGAGGCGCGACGGGCGATGTTGCCTGCCAGTTGTAAACAAGACATAAAAAAATATATTCTTTTATTTAGTATAAATTGTTAGATTCAACGAACCAAAATTATTAATACTCCATGACGATTCCACAGATAGAACGCCAGTACGGATGAATTTATCTACTTGGATGTAGTTTAGAGTAGAGATAAAAGATGGAATACGACATATAGCAAGAGCTGGTATTAATATCCTTAAATACAACAGAAAACATTAAAAAAAAAACGAAACTAATTCCGCATGTTAGGCCACAAATACTTAAAAATAAAATTCGAAGCTCAAATTGCTCAAATGTCTAAACTGTCAATGTCAGTCTAAAAATATTACCGAATACGATAAAATGCACTCAAAATGAGATGTTTCTTTATTGATTTAGCCACAATATTTATATTTGTGATGTTCAGTCCAGTTTTGTGTTTAAAATGTTATCAATGTTCGACGATGGAGAACCGGGGTTGTTTTTACGAGCTTGATCACAAACATCTGAAGGAATGTTCAAATCATACAAAAGGGCAACCAGTGTGTCGTTTTCTAAGCCAAATACAGTTTTTCACGCCGACTAGAGAAGTGTCTATTGTGCGGGAATGCGCCTATATTTACACGAAGCCCCTCGAATGCCAGCACTCAAAATTTGGCAGCATGCATTACTCGCTTTCCTGCGAGTGTGATCAGGACGCGTGCAACAAGGCGAGCAATCTACAACGACATTGTTTGCTGATGGTGTATTTACTGTCGGCTTTGGTGATAAAATGACTATTTCGTAACGGTATCGAAGTGTACAGTATGTAGTTTATTATAAATATTTATAAGAAAGTCTAGTCTTTTGTTAACTAAATCCAATTGTGTATGTCTGTACCTCGCTTTATATCCGATCAATACAGCATGTTAGTCACTCCTAGTGTATGTATGTTGCCTTCTCTACCACATTTCTTCCTATATTTTCCCACAAAATTCAAACTACCTTTTCTTTGCCTTTCTGTTTTAGCTCCTTTATTCCTCTAAACTTTGAACAAATCAATTTAATATGCCTATCTATTTTTAAACTTATTCAAGAACTGTCAAAAGGGTATTTTATCCAAACTTACATTTATGGCATATTACTTCGAAAATATACTTTTTGGTATGGTAAACCATTTTAAAGATCAGAATCGGTAAGTACAATTTGCGTTACAATTCCGAGTTGGTTTCCAACGGAAGAACGCAATCCATAAAAGTATTCATAACTAGAGGGAGCTAGGGAAAGCTTTTCATTATAAAATACATGTTTTTTTTTTTATTTAGTGTCTCATTCACAGTCTTAGACTATGGATCCAATAGACGGGAAATACGAAATAGAAATATATAGGATATGCGTATGTTAGAATGAGATAGAGCCATTTCATATACACAATAATGTTCCATAGCAGCCTTACGGATTTCTTGTCAAAAACAAATATTTAAATTATACACAAAGTATCTAGTCGTAAGTGTTTAAAAGTGTTTAGTAGAAGCGCATATTATGGTTTCATGTGCAGTACTTAAATGTAACTAAAGTAACAAACAAAACCCACATAATTTCACATTTTACACAAAAGTACCACCAAAGTTTATCACTGTATAAATCCATGATTTCATAATTGTTTAGATAGTTTTTCCGCACTAATATATGAGAAATATCATGTAGTTTTACGTTTTACGTGAATTTTCACAATTTCTAACGTAATTCTTGAAGTTTAGGGATTGACATCGATGCTGTCAAACATTATATCGATAGTATTGTACCCAAACGCTAGGGAGGAATAAATACCTGTATACTGGTATCAAACGTATCTATATATTTAAAATTCAGCAATCCGACACGGTTTATGAAAACAAATTCCGCTACGAACGCGGGTAAATGATTCTCGCGTTTCTGAGATAAGTCGAATTCGAGATTTCTCGAAAAAACTCACGCCTTTAGAGATATGGTCTAATTTGAGATATCGCGAATAAACATGGCGGATTTCTACTGTGTCTATATTCTCATTCATCTCGTAATAGTAATATTACAATTTCTATTATATACCTTTCAGATTTCTATCTAATTTTAATATTTGCGAAAAATAGCTTAAAATGGTTGGCAGAGAAGAATGGTTTTCCGAAATATATTCAACTATATGTAGTAAACACTTTCAGTAGAGTGAGAATAGGACACTCTCAAAATTAGTCTCAAAATTATAACAAAGTAAAGTTAATTACTGTACACATATTGGAAGTCGAGTCGGAGTGCTCGTTAAAAATAAAAATTGGCATGTTTATTATGTAATTTTATTCTAACTTATCCCAAAAAATACTGCATACCTACTTAATTTGGCAATGTTCTCACGTTAAGAAAATCGATCATAGTGATGTCGACATTGCTCGGCTCAGCACTATTTGACAGGGCACACGTGTATGATGCACACACACAAACAGTTTTCAAATTGGTCTCGTTTCTTTTACTAAGCAGCCAATCTATTGACGTAGTCAAAAAAAATCTAAATCTATGTTCACACTACTAGCCAGTAGAGTAATTTCCAAGCCTACTACCGGTAGTTCTTACTAATAAAAACAAATTCATGTCAACAAACAAACTTTATTTAAAAAATAGTAACACAGCACATCTTTGTAAAAAAAACAGAAGTGTTAAAAAATCTTTTAACAGTATGTCATTTTGAAATTATTAATAATTTCTCTGTCTTCTCTCACTTTTAACTTGGCTCATAAGTAAAAGATTTTTCCTACCTTGCCAGTAAAAACTCGATTCTCCGACACCTATCGCCCTAAGGCCGCATTTCTACCTGCTAGAAAACTTCTGCAAGTTGCTGTCTGACAGTCAAAAAATTTGCAAATGTTAAACCACATCTTTTCCTTTGCAATTTCCTGTCGAGAGTAGTCCCGTGGGACAATTGGGAAATAATTGGGAAAAACATATATTGGATGGTATCAGTTATCCGTTACTACAGGTAGTAGTAGTAGATATACCAGTAGTTTACCTAGTGGGTCAGACAGGAACAGACTATCAAACAGAAGTTTTCTTGCCGGTGGACATGTGGCCTAAGGCTTTAGGCCGCGGACATGAAGTCAGCGGGAAGCGAGCACAAGCGGCGCGCTACAAATTTCCAATGCAAAGATTACAGATGTGACGAGTCAGGCTTCACGAATATCGACTCCATGTAATAGTACTCATGTATTCGATTATTCAAAATATCGATTGCGGATACACACACAGTACTCGCACAGACTTTTACTCAATTTTCACACAGACTTCGAATAATCTGATAGGTATTAAAGTATTCAAAATATTGATTTCGGATACACAGTCGATACATGATTCGTCAACTAGCATAGTATTTTTAAGTTTTTAATTTTTGCATTACTTAAATTCTGACCTAAATAAAACAGTTCAATACTATTTTAACAAGTATCTAAATAAATTTTGGCGTCATAACAGCTCTAAGACTCAATGAATAAAAATGATCGTACAAGTAATCGCATACTCGACTGAGTCCTCTGACTTAAATTTTGAATCTACTCTTTCTGTGCCACAGATTAAAACCGCTGACTTCAAGACCGACGTTTTATGTATAAAACCGTGTTTCGTCACAAATAATTCCCAACAGTTTTAAGACCATCGCTCACCTGACTCTGTTGGGTAATAGGGTCGGTTTGGTGGGCCCTTTCCACTGTCCTCACTGCAGCTAGCTCTGAACCTATAGGCGAAGGCGGAGACGAAGATAAGCTGACTGGGCTGCCAGGAATACTGCCAGTTTGCTCCAGAACATTTACGGAACCCTCTAGTGATGAAAAGCCGAACGATATTGGACCTAAGGAGAAAATTTAACTTTTCAGTATTCAAGTTGAAATGTGGTATTTGACACTCCAGTGGATATCACAATGCTGGCTGCATTCCCTCGCTGGATTGCAATGCTAATTTTTTGTCCAAAATACAAGCCAGCATTTCGGTCAAGCGTTGCCTCCTCTCCTAATTTTAAATAATAATTTTAAAGTCAAAAATTATAATAGGTGATATGTTAAGAATAAAGAAGAAGAGTGAAAGGAGATTGAGAAATATTAAAATTTGTCGTTGAGGTATTCTTCAACCGTATAGTATCCCTTGGACATTAATAACATCTAAGTTTATAAAAGATTTTTTTATCATTTTCTTCGCTTTTTTGTTCCTTTTGCAGCTTGTTATATTTTGATCGCACTCACATATGGATCAATGCTAAACATAGCGAGATTAGACATTGGTAATACTAGTCTGTTTTTGTCTCGCGTTTTCATTTTGTTTTTGTCTTTTAAGTTTTGGAAAAGAGACGCATTTTTTCTAACAAAGTGCAAATTTCTAAAATATAGATTGAGGCAGCGTGAGCAATTTTTGTTTTATAAAGTGCGGCTTGCAGCTGTCTCTGTATGGTAGGTTACATAATATTGATGCGTTTTTTTGTAATTTAATAAAATTAGTTGTTGTAGTAAAGTTACGAGGTCACATACAAAGAGCCCTACTTGAATGTGGTCAATATGCGGAGCTCAGGAAACAATCGTGCTGATTATTTTCGTTTGATTTGGAATTATTTTCATTCGACATAATCGTTACGTTGAACCACTGTCTATCGACTCACCGATTTTGCATACTCAAAAATAGCACTCTTGGTCGTTTTGTTTTGTAGCGCGATTGACTTCCAGGCAACGCTTCGTAGCTGACGCCTGACTGTATAAAAAGAGTGTGATATATAAATATGGATTCAAAATGAATATTACCACTAGAACGGCCAATCGGGTTGAGTCCGAGTCGGCCGCGGACCTCGCTGCGTTCGCTGGCAGTGCTGAGTAGGAGTTTCGTCCTCTCCATATAGTCCATGTGAGTCTTGAACAACTCTGTGTAGCGCTCGTGCAGTTTTGCGTACTCCTGTGACGATAACATTTTGTTTTAATTCATGTAGTTTAAACTGCCGATATTGTTGTTTTATCAGCTACTAATAATCCCCATGACGAACTTCGTACCGTCCAGCATTGGAAAATGGTACAAACAATGGGAAAATAACATTCTTGTTTTTTACTTTAATCCCTGCAATTTCTTTATGTTTCCTAATCTTCTAAACTTTCTGTTAACTTCTTTTTAAGTATCCTACAAATATTACAAAACCAAAATAAGACAAATCAGCCCAGCCATTCTCGAGTTTTAACCCCGTATTCTTAAACATAACCTTAAGGACGTCCTTCACTCAAACTCATTCGAGAGCGCCTTAAGCAAATCCTCGAAATTTCCTTGAAAACGATATTCTTAATGCAATGAACGCTTGAGCAAACGCCAATGAGGAACGTCATATGTTTTAATAACAATACTAAACACATTGAAAATTACAAAATTATAGAGTAAAAAATAAAATAAAGTACGCGGGTCAAACTGAAAGTTCTTAGAAAATCAAAAACTGAGCATACTAGCAAGTTATTCCTTTTATTACATATTTTAAAAATAGTGTCCTTTCACGTCAATACATCTCTGCATCCGATGGAACCACTGAGAAAAGCACTTTGCCCACTCGTCTTTAGGGGTCTCTTCGACGGCGTTTTGAAACGCAGCCACTGCTCCCTCGGCGTCCATAAAACGTTTTCCTCGAAGTTTTTATTTTATTTTCGGGAATAAATAAAAATCGCAAGGTGCGAGGTCGGGGCTATATGGTGGGTGACCTAGTAATTCCACGTTTGATGTCGCCAAATAGTCGATCGTTCGCCTGGCGGTGTGCGACGAGGCGTTGTCGTGGTGAAGGAGGATCCTTCTGCGAGGTCGTTTCTCCCGAACTTTTTCCAAGACAAGTGGCAAACAATTGTTAGTATACCACTCTGCAGTAACTGTTTTTCGATCCTCTAAAACAATTGTCGCGTAATGTCCGGTCTTTCCAAAGAACGAGGCCACCATCTTTTTTCTCACGCTTCGACCTCTCTTCACTTTAGTTGGCAACTCCTCGGAAGGAAACACCCACTGAGCAGACTGTCTTTTGGTTTCGGGATCATAACAGTAAATCCAGCTTTCGTCACCCGTAAGTATGTCAAACACAGCATTTGAGTCACCTCCGTTAAATCTTTGAACCATTTCACGGCACCAATCAACACGACGGATTTTTTAGGCCTCGGTCAAATCGTGAGGTATCCACCGGGTACAAAGCTTCCTGACCGCTAAATGTTCATGCAGGATTTTGTGCACTTGGCTCATACCGATGCCTAAACTTGCCCGAATCTGCTGATAGGTCACTCTTTTGTCAGTCTCTATCATACGCCGCACAACACTGATGTTATCTTCAGTCGTCGCCGTAGAAGGCCGTCCCTCACGCAGATCATCGGTGAGATTACTGCGACCACGTTTGAACTCATTAAACCAGTTGTAAACAGTGGCACGAGATGGGGCTTCATCGTGAAAGGCCAATCGAAGTCTTATCATAACTTTCTTGTTGACTTAAATGACAACGAAAGTCATAAAAAAGCATTGCAGGAAAATTTTCTCGCGTTAAATTCATGCTGACGTGACACAGACCAAATCGTAAAACAAATGACAAATTAATAAAATACATACTCAATAATATTGGCAAAGAGTTCCATTTTCAAAATTTAAACTTATTTTTTTATTATACTGTTTACAAGTGGTCAGTTCTAAAGACTTTCAGTGTCGCCCTCGTAAATAGATATCTAGGCTAAAAGTGGCAAAACCCGATTTCCATTTTGTTTCATTTCAAGGACGCCACTAGGTACCTCTCGACCAACCTTATATTTGACAGACTCGCCTCCAATGAGAAATGATCTCAAGTCAAAAAAGCTTGTGACGACTAATCATATACCAATGAGTACTCGACTCAACCTTACTCCCCGTAAGGTTGAGTCGAGTTTGAGTGAAGGATTAAGAATACGGGTCTTACGGGTGTTAGCGACAAACACAAAATTTATAATTTGTCATAGTGAACAATCAATGAAACATACTAAACTTCTATCTTCCACCAGGCTCTGTACGAGATATTGACCACCAAAAAAAATAATAATACTTACTTTTTTAAGTTCATTTTCCCGTTCTTCAAGTCTGCTGGCGTGGTCCAAAGAGTTCTTGTGCTTCAGTTCCAGCATCCTGACAATGCTGTCCAGGGCTTCCAGACGGCCTGTGAGGTCTTTCCGCTCGCCCTCGTAGTGATCCTCGGCTTCAAGCAACTATTAGAAAAAAAAGAAAACAATTATGATTAGTATTTCTATTCAACATGGTTATGCTATTATATGCCCGGCGTAGAGATAGCCTGGCCTTGCCATCCTCACAAAATGTGTGTAAGTGTTGTATCTCTCCCCAAATGATGAAGCACTTCTTGTCCTGCCCACTGTGTCCTAACATCTGTGCTCGGGACAACTTGATTAGGAAGTGAAAGTGGCAGAACACTCCTCAAAAAGAATTGAACTATTATTTATTTATTATAAGGAAGACCAACAGCTTATATCTATACAATAGGTAAAAAACTTAAGCAACTTAGAAGCCAATTATAGATCCTCACAGATAGAACTAGAATAGTACAACTAACAAACCAAACATAGTACACATACTATATAGAAAAAAAAAAAAATTTTTTTTGGAACAAACGGTCATATAGAAGTAACTTAGCCCTCGCTATGCTTGTAGTGAACAAATCAATATCCACCGTTCGAGAAATAATATTGAAATTCTTATATATTATTTTATATATATGTTGGAAGGACATCGACACGCCAAGAAGAAGAGATAACTAGATAAAAAACTAATATCTATAGTAATATGTAAGGCTGAAGAGTTTATTAGTTTCAACATGCTTAACATATGGATTTGCAGGGTTTATTTTTGGATTCTTCCCCATTTGAATGTGTTTTCCACACATACACAAAGACTGTAAAACATATGCAATACATAATAAAATAAAGTAAAATGAGTGGGTTTGATTCCTCAACTGCCAATTTAGTGACATCTATTTTGCATTTTCCAGGTCTGAACGGCATAAACCAAACCAAGTTCATGTTTGCCCATAGGAGTCGAGCCCTAGACTTTGGCAGTAGCAGATTAATGTGAAAATCATACAATAGGGTGCCAAAAAACAAAAAATAAATATTTATTTTCTCTAGTCAGACAAATTGTCTAACTATGGTCTAAATGCAGTCAGTACATCCTGTGCAAATTATCTCTTCACCGCTCTAGTATGGCAAACCCTAAAAATAACACTCATAGACAACTGGGTGTAAACAACAGTTACAGTAGTGGCCGAAACTCTTTAGTCTACGTGCTCAGTTAATTAATAGAAGTTGTCAAAATTCTGACCTCAAACATACAATAAAGTAATTATAATTAATTAACTATTTATTTATTTACACCCAGGAAATCATCACCAATGAAACAGTCATTAATTATTTCATTTATTATTAACTGCCAATTATTAATGCATTATTATAGTCAACTAATCAAAATGTTATATCTCAACAAACATTATTAAGGGATCACAAACACTTGTGGTCAAAGAGTGGTGTTTGACAAAGGTCTATTTGTGGTCTACTTTTTTAACTAACTTCGAAAAAGTAGGATGTTGATATTGTCTATATTCAACTGTATGCTTTTTTGTGATTAGCTATTTCACAGTTAAGCATAAGTAGTTTCCCTTGAAATATGAGAGCATATAACAAAGCATGCCACATTGAATGTTTTATTAGTCATAATAGAACAGTGTAACAAGCTCCTGAGGATGTTGTCTGTGCACCTTCGGTTAACGCCTTAACAACATGTTAATCAATTTAAATTTTTTTCTAACTCCAAGATAACTACTGCTAGTGAGTCCAATAATATAAAAAATATTTAAATATGTTGTAACTCAATCTGTGTGAATTGTCCCCATATATTTATCTATAAATTAATTACTTATTACAGTATGTAATGAAAATTATTAGTGAATTTATTTATGTAAGCCTTTATGGCTGTTACTAAATAATACAACCAAGTACAATAAACACATTGACATAATTTTTAGATTAGCATAGGATTAGTAATCAGCGTGTCCTGTAACACATATGCCTCTTTCAGCTGCTTCCATTCCATCATAGTAAGTTTTCTGCTGTGTTATGTACCTACATGACCTAATTACAAGAACAAAACATTTCCTTAATCAAAATGATTAATAGCAAATGAGAATAAACAAAATCGTAAATCATTGAAGCAGGCCACACATACACAGAGCAGGGTGCATACAGCTCTGCATGTCTATTCAACCTTGTGCATGCTCGGCCCTAATATTAACATTCAGAGATTGCAAAACACAAATTGTATTGTGATATTTGATTTTTTTTAACTAGTTCAGGAAGTATTGTTTAACATTATTTGTATGATTAGAAAATGTACATGGATTAAGATTTTCTAATCATACAAAATTTGTTGAATTTTAAACATTATTTTCTTAATTACCTTAGTTAAGTAATGAGGTGCATAAGATGACAATTTGTTATAATTGTTTTCATATTAAATCAACTTAGATGTTCACAAGTTAATATAGAAAGGATATATTATGGGTTATATTTATTAAATTTGTACCTAGGTAATTAGGTATAGTCTTCACTTTTCCTTTCGTTTTTGTACAAGCTAATTACCCTTTTCTTGTCATCTTCCTCTTTTGGGTCTGCTGGAAGAAATTTCTTGAGAAATAAGCAGCTCCCTTGTACTGTCTTTTCCTCTTATGTATAATGTTACTAGGACATAAAACTAATGGAAATTTAACTTATATGTTTTATTTACCTTACAACTGATGTAACAGAAAGGGTGACACATTAGTAAAATAATATACTTAATTAAAACTTCAATGTTGCTTGCAATAGCATCCTAGATCAACTGAGCATCAAGTCATTCACTCAGATTTATAACAAAGAAAACTAAATCAAGGTCCTTTTATTTACTAAAACTGCAGTAAGTTGTAGTACACTGACGGAACTACTTGCTGTCATAGAAGACAGACATAACTTTAGTTTTACAATAGAATGGTATAGTGATGCTTACCTTCTGTTCAGAATGCTTCCTGGCCGCTTTCTCGCGTTCGTACTGTGTGACCAGCTGCTCATTGTCTTCTCTGAGGAGTTCCAATTCCACTTCATGCTCTTGATTAGTCTGGTATGCAGAATCCAAACACTCCAGCACATTCACCAACAACGGCATCAGCGTCTTCACGACATCCTCGTCGTATCTCGCTATCATACGTTCGAATTCCTGGTAAATACTACCAGCTAACGACTGCACTTTTTCCGACATCACTACATGAGAATCTTCATGAGTCCCGTATATCGTCTCGGTGGTGACGTATCCACTACTGGATGTATCGTCGAAATTCATGATTGGAAACCAATTTGAAGGCAGGTAGAATATGAACAAGGAAATTACGTCTATCCAAGGACGTCTAATGAATTTTACGCGAAAACATAATTAGTCGGTTTGTAGACGTACGACGGACAATGACGTGATCGATTTTTTGACTTTATTTTATTGCACTGGACATCTCGATTTTAGTGAAATGGCACGTTTATGATCGTATAAATAAAAGGCAGAAAAGATAAATATGCTTGAGAATTACACCATTTGTTTGATTGACGTATTTTTCGTTCCCGGGTGAAGGCATACTTTTCATTCCTTCTCAAAAAAACATCACTTCGATACTTCGATTAATTTGACGTTGGAATTGCTTGTCTTTGGTATTGGATTTGGACATGGGATTTCGATTGGGGTTTCCATTATTAATAATCCAGAAACGGCTAAAATTCTCAAAATGCCAAACAGCTTGAGCTTGAAACTTGAACATGGGCAAAATCGCAAAAAACCTGGGGCTTACTATCGTCTCTATTTCTAACCAAATATAAGTGAGTAAGAGAGTGGCGCAATACAGTGTTGAGGCGACATCTTGCTTACTCACAAGCATTTGGATTAAATTAAGAGATGGTAGTAGGCCACATGATTCTGAAAATCCCTACTTTTTATAACACAAATTTAAAAAAAAATATACTAAACAAACACCATCTAGGCATGGATCTAAAGCTAAAGGGATAGCGCGCGGGCATTTAATACGCTGATGGCAGAAAATTTGACCTGAATGCATTTAGTTAGAAAGAGAGACTCTTTCTAACTCGTGATGTGTTTGGGTGTGAATCTAGGTTTTCATCACAGCACTTGATAGCAACCTACCACCCAATAGTTGGAAAAAATGATAAACGTAACTGCGTAGCAACATAATCTTTATTTTGAGGTAGATTTTTATTAAAAAATGAAAAATAATCATACTTGTTTTTGATATAGAAATATAAAGCCCAATTATATTTATTACGCAAATTGTGATTTTTATTTTATTTTCCCACGGATCCGGTGAGAGGTCAGGCTGACAAGGGATTCGGGACGGTGCACCCTGGGTGATAGTTAATAACTCCCTGGTAGTCGGGGTCTTGTTGACTGTCGGCCAATTTCTGCCAACAGACCACTCCACCGCCGTCTATGATGAGACCGTGAATGGATGTGGGCCTGGGGGACGGGTGTGGTCCATTTATAGGCCACTGTCCAATTTGGGGGGGTGGCCGAAAGGCCAACGGTCGGGGCCGAAAGGCCATGACTGGAGGGCGTCGTGGTAGAATGCTAACGCGACCCCATGGCGCCCTCAACAGCCGGTGCGGAAACGCCGGAGGGGTTTTAGTGGGTAGTCCAGGCACTCTGCCTGGGAGTCCCACACTCAGTGCGTAAATGCATTTCCCCTCCGTTAACAAAAAAAAAAAAAAGTTCCAATTTTCTGCCATCAGCCTATTGTATGCCGGTTTAGTTTCCATCTTTACCTTTATTTCTCTATCTAGGCCTTTTGGCGGGAAGCTGTGAAGAGCAGTATCGGCGCTGTATTGAATTTTCCAAAATTTGTGTTTTTTTTGAGTGTTTGTACATAATAATGGTGGATTATTATACGCAGTGTTCGATAACAAGCGTGAGTGTTAGGAAACAGTGTACATGTGTGTATTCGTATTATGTAATTTTCTTCCTTGTTGCCAAAAGGAAATCGCTAAGTGCTTTTTTCTACCACTTTACTTAGCTTATTACTTCTGACTTAACTACTGAGTTGACTTTAGACTTGTTTGACTAAACAATATTAGATCCATGAAACAACTTTATTCAATATTTTTAACTTGTTATTTGCTTAATACGAAAGCCATAAATATTAAGAAAAAAAAATCCTCAGCGTTTTTATTGTGTTTTCTTGAACCATGGACTTAGTTTATTAAACAGGACTGAGTAAATCTGCAAATTTGCATAGAGACAAGGCCGAGCCAAGCGAGATAGAAATAGTGAAGGAACCTGTCTCTTTCTAGCAAATACAAGCTATAACACGTTGGTACTTGTGCAAAATAGAGTGACAATGCTCCTCTGGAAAAAAGGGGAAAGGTGGTATATACTTTATGCAGATTTTTTTCCAGACGCAATCAAATGTTCCGAGTGAGGAGATGCTAACCTCCTCCCAAGTAGTTCTGTGCAGACTTTAAGGAAGTTGACCATGATAATGTCTTTATTAGGGACAAAATAATTTAAGCTTCGGAAATACTGCACATAATGTAGCTAGCTAGATAGCTTAGCGGTACGTGAATCTTGGTGACAGTTAGTTACTTTGGCCGATTCTCGCTCTACTGAAAACTGTATTGAAAGTGTTTACTACGTATAGGTAAATATATTTTGGTAAACCATTCGTCTCTGCCAACCAATTTTACTCATTTTTCGCAATTATCTTAATTAGATAGAAATCTGAAATGTAGATATTTAATAGAAATTGTAATATTACAATTAAGATAGATGAATGTACGGAACTGTAATGAACTAACACGGGGTTTTCAGTAGAAATCGGCCATGTTTTTTCGCAATACCTCAAAATTAAACTTTAACTCTAAAGGCGTGAGAGTTTTCGAGCTCAGAGACGCGAGAATCATTTACCCGCGTTCGTAGCGGTAAACCGTGTCGGATTGCTGAATTTTAAATATATGTATAGGTACGTTTAATACCAGTAGGTAGGTATTTATTCCTCCCTAGCGTTTGGGTGCAATACTATTGATATGATGTTTGACAGCATCGATGTCAATCCCTAAACTTCAGAATTAGGTTAAAAATTGTGGAAAGTCACGTATTTATTTTTATCCAAATATGATTTCTTATGCATCTTACAAAATCATATGATAAAACTACCTACTCATATATTAATGCGGAAAAAATATCGAAACAATTATGAAATCATGGATTTATACAGTGACAAACTTTTTTTTTTTTCAATCAATCAATCATTTATTTCATTGTGGATCCTATGTTGTACAAGGTGGAAATAGTAAATGTATAAGATCGATATGTCCTACTTACTTGTCCTACTTTACTTTGGTGGTACTTATGTGTAAAATGTGAAATTATGTAGGTTTTATTTGTTACTTACGTTACATTTAGGCACTGCACATGAAACCCATTAGTGTACGGTGCGCGTCAGAGGCGAACGTGTAGATTAGTACGTATTTATTTACAGCTTTTTCCCGCCAAAATGGATTAGACAAATGATCTTGCGATTTCTAGAGTTATATCAAATGCATCTCTGCATATGGGACCCGCAGCACGCTTCTCATAAAAACAGAAGTAAAGTGAATGACGCTTGGATCAGTATCAAGAATAGCCTGACATATACTGGGACAATAAAAGATCTAAAAAAAGCGAGATACTTTAATGGCTGCCTAACGTTATCGTTATTGAATGTCCATCGTTATCGAATGAAATGTGAAACTATAGCAAAAATGTTTTTAAATGTTCTGCATATTTGCTGTTTGTGAGGAAGTGTGGTCGGTGTATTCTTGTTATTCGGAATTCATCACGAATATAGCGAACAAAGCCGAAATAAAACGCGAACACCGAACAGCGATGTGAAGTGCCACCATAAGGAGTGAAAGCCAACCACAAACAAAACTTCTCGCTAACGCTGACGCCTGACGCCACTAATGTCAACTGAATTGTCATCAAACGTAAACATTGTTTCTTGTCTTGTCATTCAAACTATTGAATTGAATCATCAAAGTAAATTGAAGTATTAGTTTTGCTATCGCTTGCAGATTTCAAATTTTGTTGTGAAAAAGATCATACAGTTTATATGCGTTAATATAGCATCGATCGTGATATTTTGTTTAGTGTTAACATATCGTTACGTGTCATAATTTTACGTAGCAAATTGCCACGTAGTTAATCATTCATAATTAGGACAACATTATTTTCGATTTCGACGACTTAGTTTTCAATAAAAATGGGTGTAAAAGACGCCAGTATGCCGACTAAGAAGTCTGTTTTCTTGGCCTACGTTTTTTGGCTTTTCGGAGGCATATTCGGGCTGCATCACTTTTATTTACGAAGAGACCGACATGCTTTTGTTTGGTGGTCAACCCTCGGCGGCTTCGGTATCGGTTGGCTAGGAGAGGTTTTCCGGATTCCTCGGTACGTCAGGGATGCCAACGAGGACCCTAAGTACATGCAAGAACTGATAAGCAGGATGAAGATGAACAAAAAGGTAAATTTTCATATTCTCACAGTATGTATGTTAGTTAACTACTACTTGTAACTTGAGGCCAACTTATTTACTTACTACATTCTCTATACAACATCTGGTGGTTGGTTCATGTTAGAGCCTTTACAAGTTGAAAAGATTGATGGCAAGAATCTCGCAGAAGATCGGCAGCTAATGCTTTAATCAAATGAAGTTGAAACCTTCCTACCAATTTAGATTCTTCTGATACTAACCTATGGATATAAATTTTTAAATCTTCACTCTGTTGACACACTGAAATGAGAAAGTCAAAGAATTTTGAATGTTTAAAGTATCAAGTGATGTGCCCTAGATTGAATTCTTTAATACCTGTGGCCCATTAAATCACAATGAGCCTGGCATAACCTCTTTTATATTTTATAATATAATATTACATTCACATATACTAACACCCGTATTCTTAAACCTTCACTCAAACTCGACTCAACCTTACTCCACCTCATTGGACTGATTAGTTGTCACAAGCTTTCTTGTTTCTCATTGGAGGTGAGTATCGAACTGTCAATTATAAGGTTGGCCGAGAAGGTACCTTAAGGCGTCCTTGAAATGAAATAAAGTAGATAGAAAACGGGTTTTTGCCACTTTTGACCTAGATATTTACTTACTTCATTTTATTTTTTACTCTATTCATTTGTAATTTTCAATTTTTGTGTTTAAAATTGTTATAATAATCTCATTGGGGTTTGCTCAAGCAACCAACTAAGAATGTCGTTTTCATGGGAAGTTCAAGGACTCCCTTAAGGCGTCCTCAAATGAGTTTGAGTGAAGGACATTCTTAAGGTTATGTTTAAGAATACGGGGGTAAGCATGATTGCTTAAAACTGAGGAAGGTTGCAATTTAACCTCAACAGAAAAAGTAGTTATAAGATAAGGTTTAGAAAAATGTCTCTGCGTAAATTACCATTATTATATTTATCATTTTTATTTAAAGATTAAGCTCCTTTTGGTGATGTTTTTGTAAATGTGAGTATTGTAGTGAGTATGTAGCTAAATGTGTGTGTAAGCCATTTTTTTAAAGTATTTGAAGTCATTTAGTTGTAGTCACTTGATTTTGTACCTAAACATTTAAAAGTAAAATTACAAACATGAGTTATACAGACTTGAGAGCTTTTACTTAATAGAACTGTTTGTCTTAACATTTTAACATAATTATCCTTACATTTTCTTGGTTTTGTTCTGAGCAATGGATTTAGAGCCCGGTGTCTAATGTTTGTCTAATTTTGCTTGAATAATTTTTATTTATGTGTAACTTAATATGAGGGTTTCAATGTATTGTTCCTCAAAACTGTATATAACTAGTGCTACCAGAACATAACTTTTAAATATTCACTCTTCACTCACTCTTCATTTTGAGAGCCAAAGGCAACAATCTATAATAATTTCACTACACGGGCAGTTCCACTAAGTATTTGACAGTCAAATTTACCCTATGATTAACATTTCAAATAAAATTACTTAACACATTCGCTGCTGATAAATTTTAACAATGCTTTTTCGATTGTTTACAATGCACCGTGTTTGTTAACAACAGTGAATGTGTCAAATAATTAAATCATAGAAATTTGGTCAATATCAACCTTCTTGCAGCCTCCATTCTCGATGAACCGCTTCACCGGAATGCTGATGGTTGGCTACTCCTGGGGTCAGATGATGATGTTTGCCGTCCCGCCTGATGAGGTCTGGGGAATCAACTTTAGATATCTCAACTACCTCATTCCCTTGGTAGCCGCTCTAGGTAAGTTGTTCTTATTTTTACAATGTTCAAGGATATTAAGAGAGAGATTTAGTATTTTAAAAATTTGCTATTTAATTATTAGATACGTAATAAATACTTGTATAGTATGGAACAAGCGCTGGGGCTTTGCATAATACGCAAATAATATCTCAATAAGTCTTATCTGATATCTGCCTATAAAAATAAAATAGTTACCTATCTGCCAAATTTCAGCATTACAGCACCAGTTACACTTAGTGACTGTGATTATGAAGACAAAAGTGAAAAGTAAACTAATCCTTTGTGATATCCAAAAATGTAATTCAAAGGCAATTAAAATCTGAGTTGTATGCTGCTACAAATCCTTTCAGGTCTACATATCCTGTGAAACTTTTTTTTTGTATTTGTAAACTAAAGTATTAAGTTGCATTTGTCATCAGGTGTGTGGGTAGTTGGCAACATTGGTCGCGAACAGGGCAGTATCAAGTGGCCACTGCTGGCCGCTTACGTCGCTTACCCAGTACGCTACTACGTCTACGACGAAACAATCTGGTTCACTCTCATGGTGTTGGCTGCTGCTCTGGCCTTCGATACATTTTCTAAGGAGTGGCGGAGGACCCCGAGGAGGAATCACATTGCGAAGTAAGTCTACTACTAGTGCTTACTATGATGAATGAAGTGACCTAAAGTAGATCTTGATCTAGATTAAAAAAAGGAGATGTTAGGAGTACCCGTAAAGAACGAAGCCTGTTTGTAAATAGTGATGAGCATAGAGGAAGCGAGGAAGTCAGTAAGCATCGTAGCAAATGGAATCTGTAATCTCAGCCTATCCCTACGGGAAACAGGCTTTAAGATATGTATGTAATTTTTATTTTTCTGTGTGCAAAGAAGTGTTAAATAAATAAATATGTATGTAGATCTTGGCCTTGGGATTCAAGATGAGGCCTCGTAACACAGAATAGATAATAATACTATTTAATGTACTTATTATTTATATTTATTTGGTTTTAGTTTAACACCATTTAGTCACACTATGAAAATTCTAAATTATTAATTTGTAAAAAATACTATCATATTTCTTTATCAAGCTACTTTCAGGCCACATTAGTAATGCAATTAGTTTATTATGAGCAGCAAATTGCCTAGCGAGGCATGAGGGCTTGATCGCCGCGTTTCTATTTTATTTATTTATTCTATACAATTAAAATTATGAACAAAGAAAGCATTACACAATAAAGTTAGTACAAGGACACTTATTTATATTAAATCTTCCATGCTTTGTTATTTAGTAAAACTGACACAGTTTAAATAATTTTCCTGCAGACGTATCGCCGTGCTAGGTTTGTGCGCCTGTCTTTACTTGTCTCTGTGGTGCAGCTACCTCTACTTCCACGGTACAATCACGGATAGTGAAGGGGACGAAGTACCGGTGTATGAGGCATTGCACCATTTCTTTACCAGCCCTTGGTAAGTACAACTTCACTTAGCCATTATCCTATTTATCTGGGGTCTCAAATTTAAAGGAAGTATTTACCACATTTACACTTAACATCAGGTTACTTTCATTTCACATCGATCCACTAGGTGAGTGGGCTAGTCATTTGTAATTTAAAAAAAAACAGTCGATTGGTGGTACCATATTTAAAAGCTAACCTGGGCTCTAGAAATGACCAGCCTTTAGTAGGTTCCCTTCTGTAGTAATTTCTTCAGTATATCTACGACGACTGAAGATTAAAAGCATACACTGGGCTAAGATTTCATACTGGTATGCGCGCAGATGATGTCCTTTAAAATCGATGTAAACAACTGGTCAGATATGGGTATGATAATATGAATATGAAGCTAAATGCCCACAGCTGGCCTGTCTGAATGCGCCAGTTAGATATGATAAGGTTCTGATTTTTTTAAACATGTTCCTTTATCTTCGTAGAGCCTATTTACTACGTAATGGCAATATTTTCAATCACAGGGTTTATGGAAAATAAACCATTTAAATCTGAATTGCAGGTGGCTAGACGTGAAACAATGTTTGTATGACACGTACCAATACGCACAGCACCACGGCTGGTACGAGGTGTGGAAGCAAATCATCGACCTCTCCGATCCCCATGGCGAACAGAACGCTTACAAGGTCAGAATCTTCTAGAATTATAGAATTATACTTGACGGCAATTAGAGTAAATAATTTATCTAGTGGCCTGTGGTGTGTTGTGTGTGTATGTGGTTTATATTATTATTGATTTATTATTATTGGTTTGAATACAAAATTCATCTTAACATACAGCGGTGCATTAAAACATATCGTTTTTTTGTTTTTAAATTAAGGGCTTTAAAATTATTGAGAAATCTAACCTATTTTTGAAATGAAATATGTGAGTAAGTAAGTAAAAACACTTCATTACACCATAGACCATTACATACAAAGATATGTAGTCTGTCACAAAGACGTACAATATTGAGAGAGAATAGAAATTCCATTGCCAGCCTACTTTTTAGAAAGAATACCTATTGTTTTCCAGCTGAATACTATGTTGGTAGAGAACTTACAAATTGCAGGAAATTTGAAAATCTGCACATCGAATCCATAAAAATATATGGTGTCCATGTAATACTCCGTTAAAACAATGTATAATTGTCAACTATCTTTACATCACTCAGGTTCTCGGCCTAGGCCCAGAAGCGAGTCAGCAAGAGATAACATCGACATGGCGTCGACTGTCACGAGAAAACCATCCGGACAAAGTGAAGGAATTGAGCCAACGCCGCGCCGCTCAGGAACGCTTCATGGAAATCCAGCAGGCCTATGAGATTCTCTCCAATAGTAAGCACAGGAGAAATAGGAGGAACAAGAAAGATAACACCGAACGGTCAGATGATAAGATTGAGCTGTAGTTACTTTTGGTCGAGGCTAGTGATGGACCGAGAGAATTAAAAAATAATCGAGATTTCTATCATTTGGTTTTGTCGAGGATATTCTGTGCCTCTTTTAGATTTTAATAACGCAGACGCTAGCGACTTGTTAAGGATCTTGTGTAGAATTTATCTGTTACCTGACTATCCGCCGGGGGTGCGTAGCATACAAAATTGTATTCGCCAACGACCTAGCTTAAAATATTTCGTAGCAAAGCTACAGGATATCAAATTATCCTGATTTTAAATTCCTTCGAGCCATTACTAGCTTATAGTTTTCTTTTTTATTTGATTTATAGAACTGCGGCAGATTACATAATGCCTTTCTAATGACAGTCAAAGATATTTTTTCCTTATGTCAAATGTGCATTATTGACATTTATACATTGGATTTTCTTTCATGTGAACATAATAAACCTAACGACGACTTTAATCTCCATTCTATAAGAATGAGGTTTTAAAATGGTGGTGTTCCTTCGCTCAATATTTGATTTGTTTATTTTTTTATGTGTACTAATCACTAGTAGACTTGTAAGGGAAAGGTTTAAATATAAAGAAACCACAATTTAAAGCTGCAAATTAGTAAGAATTTATTTAAAAGTTTGAAGCGACAATGTGACAGCTTCCTTCATTATAATATTTAGACTGAATTAATACGCACAAATTTTTTTTTTTGATAGTTTCACATTTAAACATTTTATGATTAAAAGCTTCTTTCATTATATTTTCAGTTGAATAATCGAATATTAATCTTTTTTTAGTTGAGATCTTGTTGAGAACTTGACTTGTAACTAGTCTACTTAAACTCATAGCAAGTTTAAAATCATTTAAAAAAGCTATGCATCTAATTTTTCAATAATTCCAAATTTTATCAATTATTACAAGAATGCTCACCTAATTGTAAATGGTTAGCTACCCGGGAAAAATTCGAGAATAACCCATTTATCCATGCTTACTAATATTATTAGGTCGAAAGTCTGTCCGTCTGTCTGTTACGCTTTCACGGTCAAACCGATGAACGGATTTTTATGAAATTTGGTATGAATATAGTTGATGAACTGAGGTCAAATATACGCTTTTTGACGCAGATGGAGCTGCGGGAAACAGCTAGTACCCAATATACGGATACGATACCCATGTTATGTTCGGGTTTTTACCGGGTAGATGCCTATCTCTCAAACAATCGCTTAAATCGCATGTACCATGTATTTGAAATAGTTCTATGCGCCATTTTGTCTTATAGAAATCTCTTAAACCATTTTGATTAGTATTAGAATTTGTGTTTATTTAAATCAGGATCTTTTTAAGTATCTTATTACCTAATAGGTCTGATCAGTCGAATATTTGCATTTATTTTGCCAAATGTTTTTTTTATTTTGATAAGATATAGTTTAAATAGCTATAAATTATATAAATAAAAACCACTTTTAAGTATAGTTTAAGTTAATCATTTGTAGAATATCAATATCAGAGACAATATCAGATAATCAGTGATTCTTGTCAAAATAACAGTTGTTTATTATATTGTAGTTATGTTACTGTAAAAGCTCGAACAACGGTAAATCCTAAGATTAAAGAGTAAGTCTTAGGATTTACCGACATTAGTTGGTAAATGTAAATGTAGGAAGGAAATATACCTAACCTAACCTAACATGTACTAAATTTTAATGGTAAAAGCCCGAAAAAATCGTCCTATTTTCATATTTCCTTACATTTACCAACTAATGTCGGTAAATCCTAAGACTTACTCTTTAATCTTAGGATTTACCGTTGTTTGAGCTTTTTCAGTAACAGTTACAATATATAAATTAATAGATTTATGTATAATTAATTCTCTATTTTGCCTTAAAATAGTCAGGGACAAAATCTGATCAGTAAGATGTTTTCATTTATTTCAATATATATGACATGATACAAAACTATTTTCCCACCTGTGACCTGGAGCGCTATTTTTGAAGTGTATGGCTCATATGAAAAAATTATTCGATAACGAACAATGACTGTATTTTTATGGCACTTGTTTTGGTATATATAACATTTTTTTGGATCAAGTTTCTTGTTTTCTTTTTTGTTACCTACTCAATTCTTCTGTTATCTGTACAGTGATTATAAATGCACGCAACCAGGTGAACGCTGAGATTGAGCTAAGAGTGGCTTCGTGTGGCCTTGCAACACTTACTACTTTTATTTATTCATTTGTTAATCGGTTCGCTGTGCCGATCTCACCCTAGGTTCTGGCAGAATAAACAGCGTCACGACTCGACCCGTCGAAATGTGACATTATGCTGAGCCAGAGCCTGTCTCATTACAGTTTGTAGCTGTAAAATTGTATTTTCCTTCTCTAGATATAATCTTCGGCTATTAATATTATAATATTTTATATTAATTTTCAACGTTGGATTTATGTTGTTACCTACTGTAAAAGTGAAAGTGAATAAAGTTTTTATCTATCTATCTATTTATCTATGTCAAAAATAGCACTCCAGAACTTAAATTGTAATATCGACCTGTGCAATAGCTTCCATTTAATTTAACCAATGGAAAATAAGTAGGTAGTTATATTTACCAAATTTTGACACTGTTTATAGATTTTCTCTATCATAGTACTTAGTCATATATATATGTATTTACCCTGATTTTAGGAATCTTACTTTAAGCAATCCAGTGCATTTGATATTCAAACCAATAAATTGCATTTGGGAATATGCTCAAAATGGTGCTTCCTGTTTGTTATGAAAACTAGACACTTTTATCCTTTTGTATTTTTTTTAAATTCAAGTTAGATAAATACAGATAAAACAGGGATATATCTCGTGTTGTGCGAATGGAATATTATACGTCAAAGCAGGGATCAGAAACCTGGTTAAAATAATTCACTAGCTCCATCGATATTGGATAACGACAAGATGCACAATCGTGTTCGAAAGGTATCCCAGCCAAAAGTCTGCCCATTTTACCGATGGGCAGAGTTTGAGAACATTTTATTTTTTACTACCGCAATTGCGAGTTCAATGTGTGGGTCGTGTTTAAGAACTCTCAGCCTTACTGTGAAAGTAATACTGATTACATTTGAGGCAATAGCTGTATCAAGTATGTACATGTGTGTAGGTACCTGCTACAGTCCCCCTCGGACACTTTTTCACTCACGTTTCTCCGTGACTGCGTATCTAGTTGTTATCTTATATCGATGACTCGCTCTTATTTCTTCTGCCCATACATTTTACAGCAATTTCGGTTTCGCCCAAAATATAACGGTAATAACGATCTTGACTAGGTATATACAATATATATTTTATAAAATATTTTATATTCATATCAATCGCCATTTTTTATCAGGTTAAAGACTGTTTCGAATCTTTCAATAATCGGTTTCCATCCCTGCGTCAATGAATCTATAAGCCGGGTTTGGCCGGTAACATATTTGAGATTTGTCATTCTAGATTAAGAAGTGGCAACGTTGTGGCTGTTACATTGCTTGACCGACTGATTTAGTATCCACACCGTGTAGGTCACATATGTGACTTATATATGATATCTTCCAAACGCACCAAGGTATCATGTCAGTTTTTGTACTGATCATATGGTTGCTGTGTGGAGTAGTGAAAAATGATTTAGTGATCGTTTAGTTAACGGAACCATGTTTAAACGGCTGTACCTACCAAACTCACCAACGTCTCCAACTTTCTCCAACTCACATATGTGACTTACACGCCGTGGATACTAAATCAGTCTAGCGATGGTTTAGTCACAACGTTGCTACCTCTTAATCCATTCCGACCCGACCTAGTTTTTCTAATCGCAACCAAAGTATTAACGATTTCTTTTCAGAGTTTAACAATATACTGATCTTATGAGGCATTAATTAGTAAGGATTATAATTTATAAAAATGTAGACATCTTCCTCAAATGTTTCGAAATCCGTCCAAATTTAGTATCTACGAATGTATGTACTTATTAGTGTTATTTTAAGATAATTGTATTTTTATTTTTGTACGTATTATTTATACTAGTAATTATCCAAAAAATGGTGTAATAAATAATATTTCACATTACTCTCTATATTTTATTGTATACGTTTATGAACAAAACCTGTATTCTGATACTATGTTATTTGTGTACAATGAAGATTTTTACATACGTACATACATATAAAATCTTCTGTGGGTAAATCCTTGAAACTAATAAAATAACTTTATTTGCGTTTGCATAAGTTTTATGAAATATGATAGATTAATGTTATAGTAAATGTATGCCCTCTTGCATGAGGATGTGGATTTATGACAACCCGTGAGCAAACCTATTTATTAGTTAATAGTAAGATGTTATGAAAAAAATATGAAATAACAATTTGACTCAGCGAACTTCGTATCCCACTGTCAATTAAAAATGGTATGAACAATTTGGGAAAATAACATTGTGTTACTATTTTCGCTGCAATGTTTTCACATTTTCTAATCTTGTAAATCTTCTGTTAGGTTTCAGCTAGACCCCTGATGGCTAAACTTAATTGTAAATAACAGGCTGTTATCGTCGGCTAGATTTTAGTTTAGCCGCCATCATTTCGGCTAAACCTAAGTGTAGCCGTTCTCTGTTGGCTAATCTTAGGTGCAAGATTTTTACCTTATATTCTATTTGACTGATATTTTTGATTAACCGATAAAAAGGATCCAAGTCTATAGAATAGACATTTATAAGACAAGGAGTGTCATTTGCGTGTTGCCGACCCTCGAAAACAATTTTACCGCATCAAACCGCACAAGGAAAGTAAAACGTTTATATCTCAAAATGCTTGAAAATAATAAATTACTGGTTAAAAAATAAAAAATATGGTGGGTAGTTTTTCATTTGCCTTAAAGTAGATACTAGTTAAATTGGGTTGTTAGGGAGAAATAAAAAAAAAAAAATTATTTAATTTTCTTTTATCAAGGTACAAATATGTACCAACTTCACTCGTTCACCGTTTTATCTACAAAAAAATGTTAGCCATTCGAACTTATCTATTATATAACATGTATTTATCAAATGTGTTTATAGTTTATATATAAAAGGAATATGTTTACGTGAGCGACATAAATTACTGCTTAGTAAGAGAAGTTAAGATGTCGTCGTCGGATCGATCGGACTAAATAATCGGACCATGTTTCCGAGGGGTCACAGGGAGACATGTGCCAAGTGGCAATTTGCCGCTGCTGGCAATATTCTCAATCTTGCCGCTGCCGGAAACTTTCTATTTTACCAGCAATATTCCCAATGTTGCCAATCCATTTTAATAGCTTTATTTAATCAAAATTCAGATGAAATCTAGATTTTGTTGAGAAAATACATAAAGGATAAATGTTTTAACGGCTTTGACCCGTTTTCCGTTTCGGAGCAAACTTAACACTGAGTGAAGCAGCGTTGGTCACCCATGTCATGGGCTCTATAGGTCGTTTGTCATGGGCTCGTAGAACTTGATGTTGGCCTCTCGTTTTATGTTCCCCAAAATAATAACCAATGGATTTA
This sequence comes from Euzophera pinguis, assembly GCA_947363495.1. NCBI lineage: Eukaryota > Metazoa > Arthropoda > Insecta > Lepidoptera > Pyralidae > Euzophera > Euzophera pinguis. The sequence goes on from OX376154.1 coordinate 4,744,223, forward strand.
CAAGCGTCCAAAGGCTTCGGTGACAGCTTACTATCAGGTGAAATTTATGCCTGCTAGCTTACTAAATAATATTATACAAGAGGCGGTTCCGCAAAACTCTGACACCAGGGTGTACATGGTCGATTAACCTACACGAAATGATGATGATTAAACATGTATAACATAAAAAACAATATTTGTATTACTTAATACTACAAGCGAAGGATTGGTTGATTTAAATGCGATTGTATGTTGATAGTTGAAATCATAGATTTAGATTTTTTTGACTACGTCTATAGTTGAAATGCCATAGTAGAAAAATATACCCAAGCTACCTTTTAATCAAAGCCGCTATCAACAGCTATTTTGACATACATTAACAAAATGTGTGGCAATTTTGCGCAAAACAACTTTGCTGGCATTTTACTGGGAATATTGCAGTTTATATGAAGGACAAATATTTTCTTAATATATCCTATATAACATGGTGAGATACATTTTTGTAATTAGTTTTAGCAATATATCCAATATTGGTCATATTTAACCAATGTTCTCCGATATTTCCAATTCGGGCAATATTCCCGGTGTATGGCAATATTGCTGGAACGGCACATCACTAGTTACATGCATCAATATCAAGGCAAAAATACATAACATGTTATAAATAAGTAGATAAATGAAAAGTAATAAAAATCCTTGCAGAAAAGGACCTATGCAAACTTTTAAGGAAACTGAAATGAAATATGAAACAAAAGTTTGTATTATAATTAAAAAAAATGCCGCGCCTAAATTGAAATTCAAAATGTTCAGAATCAATTGGCTATTAGAGAAAGATTTTTGATCTGCAGTCAACATTAAATTACTAAAAATATAAAATATAATACCTCATATTCCTTGCATTCAATCAACATCGCAGTTTCGCTTTTCGTAAACATATTCGAATATTCGTAGTCAAATTCGATATTTTACAATTTATATTTGTTTGTATTTTATCTTATTTTATTTGTAATGGCACAATAGCATTAGCACAGATGTCCTCATGTTTAAAATAGGTAATAAAAAAAAAAACAATAATTACATTGGTATTTTATACGCCAGTAGTAACTACTACATACAAACACTATACATAAAACGAATGTCCGTGTACTGTGAGATACCATGCAGGAAATTTTAATTAGTACCGTGCATTATTTCATAAGTAAATGAATAATAATATACATTGTTCTTTGAAAAACTGAATATTTTTATTTAAATAAAATATCGCAATGATTTGACAAATTACATATTAATATAAAATCTTGATTCCTAGTAAATATATTTTTGTCATAGAAATAGTATAGTTTTCACTGATTTGTCACTGTAAGTACTATAATTCATCAGAGCACACAGACACTTCTATAAAATATGTACATTATTAATATATATTTACAAGTTCATGGCATTGGTCTAATAAAACACTTAACTTAATAATATTTTAATAAAAATTTACTTGCATTTCGGCTGGAAACATTTGAGCTCAAGTTTGTGCTATAGACAGCTCGAAACCTTATAATTATTGTCTTTTGTGCCTTGCTATGTATGTTATATTTCATTTAAATACATATTTATTTACAAGTTATGATACAAAAGCAAGAAGATTTTAAAGAGGCAAGTCAGTAGAGAAAATCAGAGGCCAATGAGTTGGTCCAATGATTGGCAAGATCTAACAAATTATAGTGTAAATCGGAATTTATCTATCTACACATTAGTAGTACAGAATATGGACAACACAGAAAAATATTTAATATAAAATATAATATAATAAAATTTCTTAAAATATGAATATATTTTTTAAACTTGTTCCCAAATAGGAATGTATGTTTGTTAATGGAAAACTGAACACAAGTAGATGAAAAATTGTCAGTCACTATTTCCAAAAATTTATTTATTTGGCCTGCACTTCAATATTTTACTGGTCCCATAATATTGTAATTAATCTAATTATCACAGATTAAAATTAAATTTACACTCGAAACAACTGCATCGCGATTCCCTAACGCCACAGAGCCCGAGGAACCTAAACATAGCCATCCTTAATCTAAATTAATAAATAACTTATAATTTGTTAAGTGCATTAGAGCAACTAAATATTTAAAATATTTTTTACAAATTACTATTTCATAACAGTTCCTTTACAAACTTTTAGTAGAAAAAGATAACAAAGTCGCTCATTATAACTGAAATAAAATTCTTAGGCGAGATTTATCAACAAGCTAACACTAGCCACCACTTCAATGGCACGAGGGGCGCAGGGCGCACTATTAAGTAAAACAGTTTTTGAGTAACGAGAGATCATCGACTCCCGGCGGAAGCATCACACCGTAGTCTCGTTCCTGCGCAGCGGCTGGAGCTCGCGCTGCAGGTCGTTGTAGTACTCGTGGTCGGACATGGACTCCTCCTCCACGGAGCGCTGCGGCACGTACTTGCTGGTGCCAGGCCGCGGCGTGCCCTCGCCCCCGCTGCCCTCGCTGACGCACAGCGACTCGAGCGGAAGTGGCTCCGTGGGAATTCCCAAAGTCTGCGCCGGCACGCTCTCGTCAGACATCAAGTATTCGGGATTGTCCACGCACCGCTTGGGACCCACGAAGCTGCTGTACCGTATTTCCTTCACGTCCTGACCCTCGCCTCCCTCGCCTATCAAGTCCATGTACGCGGAAGCGTTTTGGTTATGCTGCGGCGATGGCATTAGGTAGTCGTCCTCGTCCAGCGGCAAATTTAGCTTCAAGTTTCCGACCTGGGCTTCTTTTGTTTTCGACATGCTGTCGAAATTGCCGTCTATAGAGCCGTCTGGCCGCACCTTCATGGGATCGCTGCAGTATCTCGAACTAGAGCTATCGGAGGCGCATACTCCGTTGTTGTAATAATGTCTTAATTCTGGAGCATCTGGATTTACTTGATGGTTATATCTGAGAAGCTCTTGGTCCCATGTTTCGGGTCTATTGGAGCCGTCCGAGGTTAAGCACTCAGGACCGGTAACGTTATTGGCCCAGGACGAGGACGTGCAAGGCTTAAGCGAGCTGGTTTGAGTTTCTACTCCGGCGCTTACTGCGGAGTTCGAAGTGATCGTGCCGGGCACAGTTCTGAATTTGGGCTGCAAATATTCGTCGGCTTCCACCAGCGATTCTGGACCTTCCATCGCCGATGAAAGATTCCTTATGAGTTCCTTTTCATCCTGAAATTTCATAAAACAAAAAATTATTAACAAATAAATAAATGTATTTCATTTCATTTAAGCAACTATTCATATAAATAGGTCCCTTAATCCATGTTGGTAACTTGACATGTGACCAGTTTCAGAAGATGATTTTTTTGTCGCTGTTTGGTAACTAGTTGCATGTCATTATTAAAATATATTCTCTGGTAACGAAGGTACTATCTTTGTTTTATGCAATATGTGAAATCTATATATATAAAAATCAATTGCTGTTCGTTAGTCTAGCTAAAACTCGAGAAGGGCTGGACCGATTTGGCTATTTTTGGTTTTGAATTATTTGTGGAAGTCCAGGAAAGGTTTAAAAGGTGAATATATTCGGAGGCGGTACGAAGTTTGCCGGGTCAGCTAGTATGCTATAAATGTGTAAAATATTTAAATTATGATTATGAAGCCACGGCTACAAATATTTAGTCAATATTTCAGCCATATTGCGCTGTTGAATATTATGTAATTATGAACAATAATATGTACCTGTGTTGAATAGGATGGCAACCGCATAAATTTATCCCCAGGTATGACGAGATACCTTCCGGGATCTCTCGCCATTTCAGCAAATGTATCCGCCAGCTCTTTGAAAGTCGGTCGACTGTCTGCGTCCAACATCCAGCATGAAACCATTGTGCAATAAATGTCGAGAGTGCAGATGCTGGGTTGAGGCAGCTTCAATCCGTTCTCAATCAACTCGGGGACATTTCTTGCAGAGATATTCTCGTAAGGCCTAGCACCGTAACTTAATATTTCCCAAATTGTCACACCGAATGCCCAAACATCACTCTTGTGCGTAAAAATCCTGTGTTGTATGCATTCGAGAGCGAGCCACTTTATTGGCATCTTTCCCCCTGCTGCTTTGTACTCGTCTTCGTTTATGTCCAAAAGTTTAGCTAATCCGAAATCTGTTATCTTGACACAGTTAGGAGTTTGAACTAAGACATTTCTAGCTGCCAAATCTCGATGCACTAATCTCTTCTCTTCTAAGTATGCCATGCCACGTGCTATTTGAGTGCACCAGTTCAAGAACGCTTTGGAGCCTATTTTTTCCTTATGTGTTCTGACATAATCTAGTAAGCAACCAAGTGGCATCAACTGTGTAATTAACATCATCTGGTTCGTCATACATACTGCCAGTAACTGGAGTAAATTAGGATGCTCCACACTGGCCATAATGTACGCCTCTTCTAGGAATTCTTTACTGGAACTGGCACCTGTACCTTCTTTCAGAACTTTGATAGCAACCGGAATCTTAACATTTTCACCTTCTGGAACCCAAACTCCTTTATAGACTTTTCCAAAAGCACCAAATCCTAGCATTCCACCTCTTCGGAGCTCACCTTCTTTTACTATTCTTAATTTAGCCAGATTTGGCTTTACATTCGTCGGTCTCAGCGGTTCATTATCCTCACATCCTGTTAGTACCATTGTCATTTTAACTGCTTCTTTTTTAGCTTTGGCTTTCTGTCTACACGTATAACCAATTATGCCTAGAGTTATTAAGAGGATAAATGCAATTACTAAAATAATGACTAAAACAGTTGGGGTCTTTGCTGTTGTCATTGAAGGTAAGTCGTTAGCTGATTCTGAGCAATATGGTTCATCAATTGGGTCTTGTAATAATTCATCAAAATATATTTTATGGGGCATGTTTTCAGGGCAGGCATCTGTACAATTGAATGTATTAGAATCGACGGAGTTGTCGTCGTTGAGAAATATTTTTAGGTTTTTGCACTTAACACAGTCTGTCGAAGACGGACCAATGCAACCGCGGCATTCTTGATGACATGGCGTACAAGTTCTGGCGATTTCGTCAGTAAAGTGATCTCCTGGGCATTCTTCCTCGCATTGATCACCTCTTCTGTAACCCTTACAAACAGTGCACATATGCGTGTGGATGCCAAATCCTGTGCATTGGCGACAGAGTGGATGGCACTTTCTGCAGCCAATGTTGACTTGTTCGTCCAGCGGTTTGACATTGCCTACCCATTCATTGTAGTAGCCATCAGGGCAAGTTTCATTCTCTTTGAGGCAGCGTTCGACAGTGGCTTCGACTGTGATTATTGCTTTTCTGCAGTAATTGCATCCTCCTTCGCCCACGGTGTTCAAGGGACCAGTGCAGCCTCTATCTCGATTGCAGTTCTCATGACATGGCATGCAGGTGCCGTTTGTCGAAGGATACCTAGATATCGGACAGCTGTCAACGCAGAAAGGTCCATCCCGCACGTGTTTGCACTGTGTGCAGTTGGCATGGCTGGGACCAGTGCAACCGCCGAGACATTCTGAATGACATCTCTCGCAAGTCTTCGGTCCGGCTTTGTACAAGCTGAAATGATTGAAATTGTTTCTTTAATATACATAACTATGCGAAAAATACAACTAATTGTTCGGCTCTTTGAATTCCATTTTAAAGGCAGGCTATATAATGCTCGATCGCAATCGCTCCTATGCACCTATGTAAAAAAAAGTACCTACATTGCGACATCGACTTGTTGAGCGACTTCAATGGGTAAATGTGTAGAGCTTAGAAAGTCTTCGATTGATAGATAAAGTCTCCGACACGAAAGAAAATAAATTATGTAAACAAATGTTCAGGGGTTTGCAACATTTCAATAAAAGAAAAAATTGTATTTATGTGACATATGTTTAGAGAGAATTTAAATTTAAGAATGGTTTTAGATGATTCTGTTGACCGCCGCAACAACCCGCGTGTATTTCATAATTGATTAGTTGTATTATTTTTCTCTCACTTAAGTATTGTTTTCAAAAGTGGACCAAATTTTTAAATTCACTGAGCCGGCCTCGTTCCTGTACTATGCATCATTGACATATCGTCAAAATATAACCCGACTAATTGGAATTGGTCGTTAGTTTTATATTACTCGTATAGTAATTTAAGTCAATCATCGCTAGGTAACCACCCATTAGAACCCGCCTCAGTAAAGATTAGTTAAAACCACCTCAGTAGACTTTAGATAGAAAGATTTGTAGGTAAATATAATTGCACATAATGCACTGTTCGTACTGAATTGAACTATATTGCATCTAAACAAGCGTCACTATTTACTAAATAAGTCAATGATCATGTACTTCTGAACTTGCACTATTACGTATTCTGTAACAAGGTCGAATAGTCGTACATCGAACCGGTAAGTACGAGCAAACCCACACGTAATTCGGTATTGTTATGTTAATCAGTGTGTCAGACTTGGTGAAGGCTTCCACCAGATTTGACATGTGCATTTGTCTATTAAAAACACCACGATGGTTTATCGAGTCGCAAAGAAGATGTATTAAAACGTTAAATCATGTTTATTGCGAATAAGCAACGAAAGTAATGAAACGTTGAAATTTTATAAAGACATGTTAGGTAGGTAATATTTGCGTACCCTGGTAAAACGCTGCAGTTTTGTATGCACATTTCTCCGAACTTGTAGTTTTGACAGGAGAGGCACTGGTCGGAGCCTGGGCCCCAGCAGCCGTCGGCGGAGCATTGCGGATCGCATACCAAATGTTCTGTTGAACAGTCATCATTAGGAACACAATTCATGAAATACGCTTCTACCTCTTTACTGGAAAGGCTTTCGAAACTTTTGTTAGGCGCTGGGAGATCATTAAACTCATTAGCAATCCTTGCAAACACTTGCTAGATAATGCTTTATTAAGTCATTTCGATATGGCCCGTCAATAATTTTCAAAAAGTATTACATTGATTTGGTAAGTAAAATATATACAGATATCGATAAAACTGTAGTACCTTTCCAGTTCAAGAGATTCAAATCGCTTTGCATAAATCAGGTAATAGGGTGTAGTTAGTTTTGTTAGTAAAATTAAGGATGTTAACACAAGTAAATCTAATCATTCGCAGAAAGCAAATGTGCTACAAAACATAAAAACATACTAAAAATTTACATTGTCATTAAATAAACAATGACATTAATCAAATTCGCAATGGCAAAATAAACTTATCTACTTCTAACTATGAGGATCCTCATTACTAAAATAAGTACAAATCGCTTAGCAAACTCACCACAAGTCTTTTCGTCTCCATTGTTCTGGATGATTTGTTTATGGTCTTTGGATTTAACTAATTTATTCCAGGCTATCTTATCAGCAAAACATAGGTCTTTGTTTTCCATTATTGCTATAGCACCAGAATTTACTTTCTTCAGCGACTTTAGGCCAAGAGATTTGAGCGAAGTCTTCACAATGTATAACGAAGCGAAGAGGTTCTCAACCACTTGGCGACCACCAATCACCTCAAGATTGCGGAAATAAGAAAGGCTGGTGAAATTCGGATGCAGAGCTTGAACATTTAAATATCCAGTTACCTCGCGTACTGTGCTAAATACTTCCAGCATGTCTGGGTCCATCTTTGGATATCTGTCGCCGAACGAGTAATCTGGATTCACATGTTGAAATCCAGTGAATGTCATTTCCAATATTTCAATAGACCCATCTATTATAGTGCAGTCTCTAAAACTTTCTATGTTTCCCGAATGTATGGGTTTCTCCGCGCGACATGTTTTTGGGCATGTCACATTGCAAGGCTTGCATTCACCATTGACGGCAGTCTTGTTCGGGGGGCAGCTTCTGACGCAGGCTCCGTTGTCTTTTAGAAGATGCTCGGGACAATTTCTAACACATGTGGCTCCATAAGCATATTTGCCATTCGGATTGGGTTCCCAGGAGTAAGTTGTTGGATTATATATTTGCATCGGTGGGCATTCCTGAGAGCACGTACCTTCATCGTAGAAGTTACGACAGGCAAGACATTGTGTTGGCAGTGGACCAGTGCATCCACCGGCACAAAATGTGTTACAACAGTCCCGAGGGTTCTTACCGAAGCATCTGCCTTGGTCACACTGAGGACTGCAAATTGTTTTAGAGAACTTTTGGCAGTTTTCTGGGCCTTCCCCCCAGCAGCCGCCTTCGCAAGACGGGTGACATCGGGAGCAAACGCGTTCTGGTGTTTGGAAATCGTAAACATAAACATATGTTGCATTAGGTCCAGTTATTATCTCCTCCCAGTTTATGGTTTTCACATGGCAGAGATTGTAATTATTGTAGATACCGACGCTTCCCCTCAGGACATCACGAAGCGCTGGCAGCTCTAACGTGAAAGCAGAAGACATGGTCACAATGAGCGCGAATTCTTCATCTCTCACATTCAATTTAAATAGAGTTCGACCACGAATTATTTGTAGTTGTGGCAAGATAATTTGACGCACATTCACATACGAAATGAGGACGTATCCGGTGACTTCTCTTATGTGCTTGAGAAAGGACAAGTCCATGGTATCGTTCTGCAGCCATGTTAGCTCGAGGTTGCCGTCCACGTAGGTGCAGTTTGTGAAGCGATCGCGGAGATTCCTGTAGTGGGTGTCCCGATTCGAAGGCACTGACATCCGTCCATTTGTTCCGATGCAAACTGAAAATAAAAAGAAAGTATAAATTAGTACTCGTCAGTAATCAAATTAACGTATTTGATGTTTGAAAACTTCGATATTTTATTAAAAAGTAAGTATAAACCAATCAAATATTTGTCAACGTATGAAATACGCGAAAGTCATTAACTTCTCTAAGTAAAAACAATAAATTTGTAGGTCGTCGGATCAACAAGTTAGGACAGATCGCGTTTAACGAAGAGGCGGTGCCGTGTGGGCGGGTTTAAAAGCCTGTTCCTTCTACTACGATATTCGTAACGTAACTATTTGTGGTCATATCGATAAAATAGCTTCCAATGCCGGTTTCTCAGCTCGACTCGAGTTGCGCGCGGAACGTAAACATCTATGAAATTCAAAATAAGGGACGAGATATAAAGTTGTCGTGCCCATTTACCGTTGATCAGCTTGTTTTACAAGCAACACATCGTCTACTATTTTAGGACCTATTTAATGCTGTTGTTTTGTTCGTTTTAAAATATTACGGAAATTGACTTTAGTTAATGCCAGCTGGTATACTTATAGTTCTACGTGTAAATTGTAAATAAATGTTTTACTCGCTCTATGACTAGCGTTACTTCTGCGTTTGAAAATGTACGAAAAATAATGACCGCGCTTTTTTGTCCCAACTTGAATTTGGCATCTCAAGTATGTAACTAGTGACTTGTAAATCAAAATAACAAAAGATACGTTAAATGAATCTTAAATTATTTTGGTGAAATTTGAACTCTCCGGCTAAAGCATAAGCCCGTAGTTTTTTCGATAGACGGAGAACCTTTAGTGTGTCCAACAATGCCGTTTTTGTGAGTTACATAGAAATTGTAGGGTATTCAAGGTGCAAGGTAAAATTTACCTGCTCAACTAAATAATAGACAGGTTTTTTTATCAGTTAAGCATACAGGGGTATAGTGTTACTGACATCTGATACGGTTTCTCGAGTACAGAAGAGATATTTAAATGTACTTAGAGTTAAGAGGTTTGTTCGGTGCATTTACTACTTTTTACATATTATATTTGAAACTAGTAGCAGTACGATGAATGCTAATCGCTAAAGGACTTTATCTTAAATATAATTGAAGCTTTTTATCTTAAAATCATTTTACATTAACAACTGTGTATTATTCTTACAACTTATACTCGTGCATGTCTGATTATGAAAGTGTCACCTCACCAGTTGCGTTGCGGGGTAGGCAAATAGAACAGCGTCACAACCCACGCGCACGCGTCTCATTTTAGAAGTCGTCAAATATCACTCAGCCCAGTTGTGAATTACAAGTTTTGAATTTGGTTGTTTGCCATGTGGGTAGTAGAAATGTGGTGTCCGGTCGACCCAGTTGCACTGCGATGACAAGCGCGATAGTATTGATGTGGATGACGCGATGCGGTCGCTGCGTCGCGTATAAAATTCCACTTCCACGTAACAATGTGGGAATTGAGAGAAAATTATTAGTACCCTAATGTTTTTATAGGTATGTATTCAACACATGCATACAAAATAATCTGCCTAAAGAATAATAGGTCCTTTCAAATAAATGAGGAATTTACTTGTGGCTAAGTGCAAGTTCGACTGGTGAAGTCCATAGACAACCACTGGAATTTTTTGGACAACCTCCGTGGCCTAACGGTTGAGACACTAGTCTAGAGGTTCTGGGTTCGGCGCTCAGCACCGAAATTTAGAAAATGGCTTTTTCCGTAAATATTTATTTATTTTAACATTTTCAAAGATGATTTATTAATATTATTATATATTATCATACACTGTGAGCTCTACGAGTGAAACCAATAAGATATCGCGTTTTAGCAAACACGAGTTCGCAACTGCGGAGAACGCTAGGATAATGTTGATATCTACGTAATGAAATATTTTGAGCAAAGAACATTTAATTACCAAAATCTTATCGAGAATATGGCATGTTGTATGTTTTTTACACACTTCTCCAAATTATTGTAACCAAACAATTCCGAACGCAGTAATCTCAGCCTAGTTTTGTCTTAGACAACCAAAGCATACAAAATACGTTGTTAATCCTTTTTTTTCTCAAAACCGCCCTAAAATAAAAGTTTATAAAAGCGTGATGATGTGTGCGCCGAGCGAATCTGAAACTGGTTTATCTTACGTTGTTTTTATCCAGTTACTTGCATTCTGAAGCATCGGGAACCAGTTTTGTGCGTCCACCATTTCATTCTGTGGCCTTTCACTATGTACCGCGATTGTGTTTCGTAACATGCCGCACTTGGCAACGTGCCTTTCTGTAAGGAAAGAGGAAAGGCAGCCTTGGACACGCAACTTATTGTGTCTCGTTCAAAGTTCGAAAGGATTTTCTTGGAATGTGATATAACGAATGTGGTTGTTGTAAAAACAGTAGATTATAATTGTTATAAAATAGAGCTAGCTATTTTTCTGTCATATCATTTTCTTGGTTTCCTTGGCTATATTGTTCCGCGGCCAGGGGCTGTTACAATACAATACAATACATTTACAATACATCTGTTAAATGCTTTATGTCTAATTATGAGGACCATAGAATATATAATGTATGGCTTTGTTTTACGTATAGTTTTATAAAAACCGGCCGCCCGAGCAAACTTACGTACGAAATTGTGGTAGAAAATTTCTAACCGAAGCCGCCTATCGAGAGCAATTATAGAAATGTAGGGATCTACATATACTAAAGCCGCCACTAAAGCTAGTTTTAGTAAAAAGTAATAAAAACAATTACGTTAGTATGCATATATTTGAACTGTGTATACAAACGCGACTATTGCAACATAAGAAAGGTCAGCTTAGAAGAACTATGGTCTTCAATCACCGTTTTCTCGGAACTCAAAATGACCTTACGCTATGGCATAAAGAGCTGTTGTGTTTGTCGGTTTTATTTAAAAATCCACCATTCGCGCGATCGGTATAATCATATTCTACAGGTCAAGGCTCGAGTCGTGTTTGGAATACGTTTTTTTTAACTCAGAATACGTTTGTTGAACAGAATTTTTAGGACTTCCGCCAATTACAAATTCCTTTCAAATTTTTGAATTGCTAATCGTCGGTACACGATTTTGATGATCATTGCAGACACATACATATCAGGGCTACCATGATCTCTTTATTCATCAAAATAGAACCGGAAAAGTGAGATGGCGCGATACGAGATGAAAGGCGAAATTTTGACTTAATAATTTAAGATTTAAAATATTGTTTGTATTGTAATAAAGCAATGTATGTGACGGGGAGTGTTTTACTTGTATTACATTTCTTAGTATAGCCCGTCCAGGAAAATAGAAGCTTTGGCCATATTGCGGAAAAATATTAGAACTAATTTGTTTTACTGGCAACTAGGTATTCAAGTAACATTCCGTCATCTCAATGTCATCTGCCAAAAAGAGACAGGAGTGGACGTTGTATATTTTGTGATTAACAAATAAAACTAAATATTCATCAAAATGGTTAAAATAATATATAGTAATGAGAGAAAAGTGATATAAAAGATGTTATCATATTTGATGCAAATGAAAACGAAGGATTGATTTCTATTTCATTAAATGACATTGTCAATTTTGTTATTGACATGACACGTACAACTTGTTGCCACCTAAAGGCGATCAGTGGCGACGCCAATGTAGGGTTTTTATTTTCCTGGTCGGGCTATACAAGTGGAATAAATTAGTTTATTTGTACCAAAAATTAATCCAATAGTACTGGTTCCAACAGGAATATTTGGGGTAATCAGTAGAAACCTATTCAATTAAGGCTGACTGACCGAAATAATATACTTAAATCAAGTCAAAGATAAATTTTTCCCGCTTATTCATAAAAAATTATGAACGATCAATAAGACAATATGTTAAAATATTTTTTGTCTCGTTTTTTCATCTCAAAAATAGAAAAATAGAAAAGAAAGGGACTTTATAATATACCTACCATTGGTTGAGGAAATATTTAATCTTTACACTAATAATTATACCGTTTTAGTGATACCAACGGAGAGCACTTGCTAAACGCGTTGAAGACTCTTGTATGAGCGTTATCGAATTTGCTTTTTCTTAGAAACTTTTTGTCTGTACAAAGTGTCTATTTATTCATATAAAGTTCAAAGTTTGTTTCTTAATTATTTGCATCCTAATTAGGGGAGATTAAGAAACATTTGATAAGCCCATGTTAACTAAAATGTGTTTTGTCTAGTTACGAGTATATTACATAAAAATTCGGTAATCCAGAAAGGGATACATTTGATTAAAATTTAATTTGTAAAAGTCTTCTTCGTAATTTCCAATACAAATTAAATCAAGCTATATATCCATAAACAACTGCAAATGCAAAGAAAACTTCTCGATTTTCCAACCGCCTTATCGCTTTCGCTCCATAAACACAAATAGATAAAGATATATATACGATGCAATTAATCGATTCATTTGCGATAACGATACTCGAAATCAAAAGTAAACAATCGTTACAACTTGTTTTGTTTACTTCGGTTGTCGCGTGAAATTTGACCGATAAAAGAACTTCACTTTATCAAAGTGCATTTTTATTTTAAAAGTGCTAATTCATTGTGTTATTTTTAATATTACTTGATGTTATACTTAATTTTGTGTAGCATTTTGCAGGTTACTCCTTTTTGACTGTCTCTGTGGTCCAGTGGTCAAGGCTTTTGTCTGTAGACCTAAAGATCATGGGTTCGATTACCATGGGTATCTTTATGAAACTTTGTTTAATTGTTTACAGTTTGGTTAGGACATAGCAGGTGTTAATCGCCTGATTCTCCGAAGGCACGTTGAGCTGGATTGATGTGATTGATAAAAGGACCATGTCAGAGGCCGCATGGCCGTTTCGAAAACTTTGACACCAGAATGTACAGCGTCAATTGACCATTTAACCCACTCGATTTGAAGGAACTTCTTTATGTAAAAGAAAGTAAAAAAGAAAATAATTTATTTTCAAAACGCACAAAAAATAGTAAAATGTAAATTGTCCTTCGATTCAAACCATTCGATACGCCGATTTCGCTACTACTTATTACTTCAGGACATCGATTCTTTCGCCTTTAGAGATTAAGTTTAATGCAATTTGTTAAAAAAAAATTGCGGACGCACTTCTAGGGCCAAAACGGCTTGTAGTTAGCCAAATCTCAAATCCAACTTATCCTAAAAGGTACGAAAATCGGCCCCAGGCGTCTCTCTTGAAGAAACATACCATCTGGATATTGCCGCGAAAGAAATATCGAGCAAAATTATATTACATTTTCAATTCGTCATACAAGTAACTTGGTTTAAGAGGTCAACCAACTCGCATCATTTGCATGCCATTAGAGCATGATAACCTATGCATTTTGATTGGAATACCTACGTATGCTTTTTATTGCTAGTCCATTAACCAAGAGTTCATTTTGAAAGGTGACGACATCGATAATTTACAGTTACAAGTTGAAACGTTTTCTTATACCAGTTTTTGTAGGAAAACTATATTACTTGGCAAAGTGGTGTATATTAAAAATATTAAACAACTTAAATTTATAATCAGCTGCACGATCCGCTGGACATGTAAGGATCCATAGATATTTTTTTAATCTCTTTGAATCTTATTTGTATCACTTTAATTACTTGATCTACATAAAGTAAGGGCTTTTAATATATTTTACTCTTACATTTTATTTATCAGCAAAAGCTTTAGTTTATGTTAGTAAATAAAATAATTATATATGGACAATAGCAAAGATTGAGTTAGCCCCAAATTAAGTTTGAGGCTTGTATTATGGGATTTTGTCTTAACTATAACTAGGAGCCCAGACTAATCAGAAAATTTTCCATCTTGATCTGAGTAGGGCTCGAAGTTGGGACCTCCTGAGTAGCGGGCAAGCATGTTGACCACTACACCACAGCCGATCCGGCCTAATATATACTTATTCTGTCTACGTTAGTAAACTTATAGGCAGATTATATTATAAAATTTGTAGTAAGTTTTATATTTTTTTACTGTAACTGCAACCGCATGAGCAAGTATCGAAATTTAAAGAATGTAAAGTAAATAAAACAGGATTGAACATTTCAATTGTCGAAGTCAAAATAAACTGGCACTGCATCGGGGAGCTGTGCAATAACAATAACAATTTTATTATGTTGCCGTGTTATTATGTTGAAATTTTGACGGACAACATCGCCAAAAACGTATGTGGGGCTGCCATATTGGAATGGAAATATTTCGAAAGTTAATTTTTATTAACACCCTTCTACTCCGTATGTTTGCCAGTTGTATAACATGAAGGGACTGCTTTCGTGCTGTACAATCCAAACTGTGACCAGTTCACTATATTTTATTTGAAATAGAAACTATTCTAAACTGTGACACCAGGGTTCACGGGGCAATTGACCATGTAATCAGAGTGATTATATGAACTAAACGATAATATACTAATAATAAGCTTTTCAGCTAGGAATTGCCCAGAATTCTGTAAGAAGTGCCCCCTTACTTTAGTCTACAACTGTTACGTACGAATTCTATATTTTGGATGAACATACAATTCTTACTATATAGAAAACTAGCTGTTTCCCGCAGCTCCTCCTGCGTCAAAAAGTAGCCTATGTTGGCCCCCGGGTCTTCAACTACATTCATACCAAATTTCATCAAAATCCGTTCAGCGGTTTGGCTGTGAAAGCGTAACAGACAGACAGACTGTCGCATTTATAATATTAGTATGGATTTCTTGTCTTTAATGGTCTTCTTGTAACAGTTCAGCATACTTACAGTCAAAACCTTTTATGACAGCTTGATTGACGAGAATACGAGCTTCTCAATTTAAGAAAAAACTTCGAACTAGTTTGTCTACTGAAAAAGTTTGAATTGCAGTCCTTATACGTATATGTATTAAGGGTGATTACTGTGAGGGTAACGAGTTATGGTTTCAAATTGGGATTAGGTAAATCACTGTAGACTATCTTACGGCACATAATCATTGCATAATGAAGCACAAATGCTTTGGTCTAATGAAATTAAAGGAACAGCAAATGGAGTGAATTCCGATTGCCCAAAACTGATGAGAATGGTATAAACTGACGGAGGCATACACTCTCGTGGTCAAAAAAGGCTAAAGAGCTAAAGAGAGAGAGATTATCTTGACAACAGTATTTTGTCAGAGGTTTCAGATTGTTAGGCAAATGTATTGATTGTGATTTCTTATTTTGCGATTGTTACACATTACTTTAAAAATCGTATCAAAATAGTTTAATTTAAATGTATTGATTACTTCACCCGAGTCAAGTGAGCAGTCTTACTACGTGTGTTGTATTCCTCAGGTCAGATGGTAGTAACAATATTAAAAACCCATGTCGTTTTATTGCGCTTCGAGTTTTCAATACCATTGTTTTCCCACTTTGAGAATCAATATATAAATGTCTTCTTTTATTTTGCGTAAGCGGATTTATTATTTAAATTGAAAAAGTGTCATAAATGTACATGTCGAAACAAACAGGATTTATGTAAGCTAAGAAATATTGCAAAGCAAACTAGTTAAGTATGTTTGAGAGTGTTAAGATACACATATACGCGTCATTCAGGTCGTGCATTATGACTGGCTTCTAGATGAAACTAAGTACGTTGACTCGAACTTATAAGTTTTTAAATTAAAGAACCTATTGTAAATTAAAAATACACGACCACAGAGTGATCGGGTGTACTTGAATATTCAGAGTTCAAATTTTAATGCAAGTACATTGTAATCAATGAGGTGTTTTACTTGACTTATGAACCTTAGCATATAAATACACAATGTTATTTCGAAAACTACGTCAGAAATACTTGTACATGCAAATTTAAGAATATTTTTAACAGAAACTGGTGAAGAACAAGACAACATGTTTTAAACATATAATACGGTTATTACAATACGGCGTATTGAATCGCAGATACAAAGGAAGCTGAGACCACGAGCGACTTGAAACTTGAATTGTTTCACAAAAGAGTACACCTTGCCTCTTCACGAGACAGGCTTTCATCTCAAAGGATATTGCATCCATCCCTTTCGCACTCAGTAAATATTGTCATGAAATTAGATTTAATTGTTTGAACGTCGCGGCGGACGACGCGACGCGCGGCGGCTGCGGCGGCATCGGCACGTTACGTAGCGCGGCCTACGATGCGCGAGCGCTCCATGCTATATAAGGCCACATTTGTTGGTTCGAGATAAGCTTTGTTTATTTTATTCCAGCGATTAACTCGTACCCGGTCTTTATTTCTTACAGTTTTATGGAGGTATTTTATGATCACAGCGCGTTTAATTTACATTGTTTTATCGGGGTCACATTTTCCAGCATAGGTAACAATCCGTTCGGTCCGGTTATGATCACAGTGAGCACAGATTATTCCCAAGGGGGTAGCACTATGAGCCACAGAGGAGTGGGTGGCACTTACTCTTTCCTTTAACGAACTCAGAGTGTTTGTGTCGTGCTGCGGAGTGATTGACGTGGTTGCGATGGCGACGCTCGGCGCCGTGGCCGAGGCCCGCTCCCGCGCACAAGAGGAGGCACCACAAGAAGGCACGCGCAGCACTCATGCTGCGACATCACTCGCGACGTGGACCGACACACGACCGACCGGTACGAACTTCCATCGTGTACTGGACTGGCCCGCCCGGTTTGAATACCTGGCTGCGCGGGCGCGACCACAGCCTTCGCCGCGCGTAGAAATGACAGCTTTTTCGTTTAGGCGGGAAACGTGGGCAGTAATTTGATGCGTGTTGATGTGCCCGTTATTTGTTTGATAGGCTGGCAGATTATTATTTTTTATTTAGGTACTTCATACAATTTCAGTAGTTGTTTTATTAAAATCTATTTTTATTTCATAATCCGGATAAGTGCCTGTAACCATGCTTTGTGTAGTATGTCAACAAAGGCGTTATTACGTAGGCAAAAAATATTTTATTTTAATTAAATTTTCAGTACTTTAAATCAAAATACTAAGTACTGAAATTTGACTGCTTATGCTGTTTAAATAAATATGCTTTTATTCCATTTTATATTACCAAATGCATTTTCAACGCTAAAATACACCTAAGTAACTTATTGCTGTATATTATTTTTACTAATAAGAAAATTTACTTCTACATAATAAAATCAAATCGTGTCTTCGAATCACAAGTCTGTGGCCCTCTGCCCTCTCTCGAGCACAGGTAAACTCAGAAGGACGCAGGTATGGCCGCGGCCCGAGAGTCGTAAAAAAACAGAGTTACAAAACTAATAGCCACGCATTGTACCACGCTAGTACTCATAGAAATTGAACTCCATTTTTTTATTCCTCTTCTTGCGTTGTGATACGGCCCAATTAATTGTGTAGATATATTTTTATGTACGTATATTATAGCCTACGATCGCCCTTAGGCGGAATTCGCAGTTTTATTACGATTTGTTAGAGAATTAACAAATTTTTTCTGTAAATTAAATATGGTTTCATGTGTGGACAGTTAAGAAGATTTTTTAAAATTTCGTATCATTAAATAGATTTTAAAGTGAACGCCAATAAACGCAAGTATTTTTACTAGTGAAACTCACAACAACTACTGGATCTAGACGATTTAAAAATATTTTTGTCAAATCTCGAAAGAGATTGTGATGGCATCGTATAAAGGTACAAAATTGTAACATGCGTTTTATGTCTATGTAAATAAATAAATAATAATAATAAATCCTCCATATTTTAATATTATATATGCGGAAGTCTGTCTGTCTGTTACGCTTTCACGGCCAAACCGCTGAGCGGATTTTGATAAAATTTGGTATGAATATAGTTGAAGACCCGGGGTCAAACACAGGCTATGTTTGACGTAGGTGGAGCTGCGGGAAACAGCTAGTATGTATATAAAAGCACAAGACTTGCCTTGCAGAACATTTATTATTCGTACTATAATACCTACCTACGAACTCCCTAGATGAGGATCTAGGGAGGACAAAGGACCAAAGCCTCCAACAATTAGCAACAACAGAATTACATAACCTGTGGTATTATGTGTTGCCACGTTTACGACCCTTAGTAATAAACTGAATATGGAAATCTGCCGAAGCTGTTCACATCATATTTTAATAGCTCATGTTATGACTGCGAAATGACTATCATACTCGTACAATGTTAAAGGTTTTCAATTATTAATTTCGCATCCATACTTCCATACTAATACATATTATAAATGCGAAAGTCTGTCTATCTTTCTGTCTGTCTGTCTGTCTGTTACGCTTTCACGGCCATACCGCTGAACGGATCTTGATGAAATTTGGTATGAATATAGTTGAAGACCCGGGGTCAAACATAGGCTACTTTAAGACGCAGGCGGAGCTGCGGGAAACAGCCAGTATTCCATACTTCCATTTTAATATGCATACTAATATTATAAATGCGAAAGTCTGTCTGTCTTTCTGTCTGTCTGTCTGTCTGTCTGTCGGTTACGCTTTCACGGCCAAACCGCTGAACGGATTTTGATAAAATTTGGTATGAACATAGTTGAAGACCCGGGGTCAAACTTAGGCTACTTTTTGACGCAGGCTGAGCTGCGGGAAAAAGCTAGTTATAAATAAATATAATATATATATTTGCATATTGTGGGCCTAACTAAGTATCCGGGACATAACGCGAAAGGGGAGAAGTGCTAAAGTCACATTTTGCCCCATCTAGAGGCTTCAGAACTAAGTAAACAAAGAAAATATTCTAAAAATTGGAACATAAAGGAAGAAAAACGTTTTTCTAATTGTATTCCAACATAAAGAGGTGAGGTATATTTAAGCAAAACTAAAGGTAGATTTTAATAAAAACTGGTTAAAGAAAACTACAAATTGCAAAATTCCTACCACTTCTGTAAACATCATACAGAGTGCGCGTTGAAGTCTTTACGAAAGTCAATCGCGTCTGCTCCTACTCGTACTACCACATAACACGCTTCGAAGCAGAACTATCTCCCAGCACTGTACCGCATACATTTCTCTTTTACACGTTAAATTGATATTGTGTAAGCAAACTGAGAGAGAAGTGTATTAGGTACATTGGGTTCGGTCGTTGTAACTATGAGGCTAAGTGAATGTTCATTTCAGTTTGCATTCCTAGAGGTTTCGTTATATTAGAGCGGCGTTGACCACAAGAGGAAAGCTTAGGTTATAACTTTTAGTATTAAAATGCATATTGTTAGACGCTGGCTAAATATGATTACTAAACATGGTGGATATTTTATTGAATAAATTTAAAGTTACGATTAAATGACTGTAAAATGTTATATATCTATATAATTCCGATATTAATCGATTATAATCTTATATTTATCTCAGATATTTTTATTACTATTCTTAAAATAAAATTTGATTATGCTTAATTGCATATTCCAACTTACAAATATTTTATAACATTAACATTGCGCAGTAAATACTGTCGTTACAGAAAAATGCTTACGGCCTTAAAAGATCGACAATTACTTGTTTTATAACTAGTTTAAACTACTAGATAGTTCCCTTTCAATTAAACAACATTTTTAAAATAATTATTTTATTTACAACACATTACGTACGGCTTTATTGTATTCTATTTTTTAGTTTTCTTTTTAAATATAGCTTATTTTCAAGTTTTAATTAGTGGTGGCGACCAATAATCCTAACTTAGACTATCCTGGATCGCTTAACATCAAACAACTACCAACTTATAAGACAGACAGTGTAAACTGATATTTTTTTGCAAAACTCTTGTTTTTTTTTTTCAAACAACCTTCCACAGACCCGCATTTGTGTAACAATAGAAAACACTTGCAAAGCTACTACTCTTTATAAAAATAACCTCTCCATACAACCATAAGCACGGACAATGGCGTCCTTATTTGCACTTCAAATGCCACGGATTTAATAGTATTATACCCTGATTAGCCTTTTCGTATCACAAAATAACGTATACTTTGCTTTATATGAAGTAAATAACTATGGGCGCTTATTTTTTTAATCAAAATATCGATGGGAAACTGTGAAAAAATTTGCAACTCTATTATTATTTTTTATTAAAGCATTTATAGACTGAAAAGTGTAAATCCTTATTTGTTAAAAATACTTTCATGTTTTGCGTAATGAAAAGGAAAAAAAAAACGGAGGATTTTTGGGTTAATCTTTTCACCATACGATATTCCAAATAAGCTCTTTTTTATTATTTGAACGAATTCAAATGTTTTTTATTTGTTGACACAGTAAAATTGTAGTTACTCTTGCAAATTTCATAAAGGACGAGCAGGGACAACCATAATTTCAATTTCCTTGTACCGACACCGCAGGCATATAACGGATTCAGAAAGCGTAATTTTCCTAAAAAATAATGTTTATTTTCGTTTTCTTTTTCTACCTCTGTAGTTATTTACAGAACGTTGGGGTCTGCTTCTTAGCGTGACATCTCTAGTAAACTAATGTTGGAGTGAGATAAATATATGAATAGAATAAGACGAAAGATGGTAATATTCGTCTAACAGAGAGTCATTGCAATCGCAGCTCGGTGCAGTTGGTTGCAACACCGCCAACTTGAATCTGAAGGCAGTCGAGCTTAGGTCAGGCCACAGATAATGATATTTATAGTACACATCTAATCCGATGATATCACAGTACGATATACATTACTCGTATATTAGAAGCTTATTAGGTTGGTTGGTAGAAATTATTTTTGTGTTAAGGCTGCCTTTGTACCCAGAATGCATTAAAGAGTTTTTATTAATAATTTTCAGATTCTTTCCTGGCATTGGTCCACGATATTATGAGTATATCACATATATTTCATACTAGCTTTTACTTGCGGCTTCGCTCGCGTGTAAACCTCCTTTGGGAACATGATGTTTTTCCAGTACCAAAATTAGCCTTTGTTACTCTCCATCCTTTCAACTAACTCTATGCCGAAAATCAAATCGATTGGTTGCTTAGTTAGGGCGTGAAGGAAGGACAAACAAACAAACAAACACACTTTCGCATTTATAATATTATTAATATTATAAGTTAATAAAATACTACGGTATATGCTCTATGTGACAACCAGTACCTATAGCTATGTCTAGAACTATGTTTAGATATTACACAAAGAGAACACCATTTAGCCTGAATTGGTGTTGTTATAATGACCAAGGGAAATGATAACCTTAGACAGGTCATAATCAAATTGCAAAAAATATTATCTTGAAAAATATGTAAGTAGATAGGAATATTCGTAATTGGGGAGTATGTATCTAATAAATCTCTAAAAAAAGCTCTCTGCTTGACCTAAAGGTTGACTGTTAGATAATGCTTTTGGCATTAAGTTTAAATAAATAAATATTTATCAAATCAAATCAAATCAAATCAAATCATCTTTATTTGTGAAAACAGGTCAAATAAGTAGACATGCAATTAATAAATAAGTAGGTACTCTACTGTTTCTGCCAGATTGGCGTACAAATTTACAAAAAATATCATTAGTTCACTTGTGATAGGATTCATTCGTAATAAGATTCAATCGAATTTGTCTTTTAAAAACTCATCTAATTTATAATAACATTTCTGGACGACTATCAATAAGGAAGCAATCAGTCGAAGTTCTTTAGATGTGATTCCATCAATAACTTGAACTTCAATAACTTTATGACATAACAATTATTCAACAAATAGGTTATTGAACAAGAGCTATTTAAATACTGTTCCTTCATCCTGACATAACCCTTTCAAGGACTATAGTCATTATTTTTAATAAAATAAGGCTCAAATTCCTTTGTTTGGTGTTTGTCATCAATTCGCCCACAACCGTTCTCGTCAACTTATGTCAATAAAACGCTTAAGAAATATTTAGTGCCCAGGGACATTTTAATGTTATTTCCTTTGTTTTCTTATTAGCATTGTAAATCTATTATTATAGTATATTATAATAATAGATAGTGTAATACAGGTGATTTCGAAAACACCAGTAATTTTTTACACCCTGTTTAGTACGTGAAACCAAACCACTGAATGAATAAAAAAAACATAGAAAAAAATAAATAAGATATGAAATCGGTTAAAAAATCTCAGTTGTCACTTTTTTTAAAGTTGTATAGTTCACGTATTAACCACACACTGTAAAAATTTGGCTGGTGTTTTATCTTTTTGTTCATTGCATATAATAATATAGAATTTATTCCGCTGATTTTATAATTATGATTAATACGATATTAATGTAATTAAGTCTTGATAAATAAACAAATTATTGAAATTATAAATGTAAGTATTAAACAAAACCTTTTTCCAAATTGTAATCGGAGTTCAAAAAATATTCATATTGTATCGATAAATAACTATAGGAATCGCTTGTGTACATAACAATATAATTAATCATAAATGCCTGAAATAGTTGGATTCTAACGAAGCAGTGATTTGTAAGATCCAAAAATTTGTAGCGTAGAAATCCCGCTGCGAAGGACCAACCGCCATATTGGATGGAAGTAGATACCATCATTTATTTGAGTCTACCCTGCTCGGCGTCGGTGGATCAAATTGTTAATAATATCCAAATGTTTTTGTAGTAAATTAAACCCTATGTTTAAAATTTTGGTAGGTTATGGTAGATTTTTCTAGAGGTTGACGGAAGGTATTAAACGTCATTTAAGCTATGCCTTAAGTGCTTCGAAGAGCCGTACATCGGGCTTAGACAGATACATAGAAAATAAATTAGGCTTTGAAGAAATGTGGTGAAGAATCAAAAATACACTAAGAAAAAAAAAGAAAAAAAAAAGCTTAGCTGACTCACATGCACGCTTATTTTATTCGATCACATAAACTGAACAACAGATTCACATATTGTAAACAGCAATATAATAACTCCGATCGATTCTATAGACCACCAACAAAAACAGTATGTTACAATTAGGTAATCCCCCAAAGGGCCCTGCGCCCAGAATATAAATAAGGCTTTAATTTGCTTCGTGACACGAATAAGTCTGGCCTAACAAAGAGCCGTTGTTTTAAAATTGTTAAAATATCGTAATTGTTTTGGAACAAGTGCGATTGTTTACTTTATTATTTCTGTGTACTGAACTAATGCCTGTGCCTTGTAATTCTTTATAATTTTAACCATCGGCATATTTAATCCTTAATCATCTCTTTTATCCACATTTGGCTATGTACTACTTCTGTTATAATAAATACTCTGTGTATGTTATTTTACGTATGTTTATTTAGCAGTAAGCGTTTCTTCATTAAGTTTCTTAAAGTTAACTCGCGCCGCTTGAAACTTTCCTGTTTTTCCTATTGGTTGAGTGGTAGAGAATTTTGTAGCGTTAATTAAGTCCGCCCATAGTAGCAATTTAGGTAAGAAAGTTTGTAATAAACTTAAGAAAAACATGCAATACTCTTTATTGTACAAACACATTACATTCTAGATATTTTTACGCAATAGTAGAAATAACTTTATTAACATAATTTTGAAAACCTTTTAATTCAGGACTATTATAATATTACTATATAATCAGCTGCTTTTAGAACAAATTCTTTTATTAAAGCAACCACTAGTAAATAATCCATACTAATATTATAAATGCGAAAGTCTGTCTGTCTGTTACGCTTTCACGGCCCAACCGCTGAACGGATTTTGATGAAATTTGGTATGAATATAATTGAAGACCCGGGGTCAAACAAAGGCTACTTTTTATCGCAGGCGGAGCTCCGCCTGCGTGAAACAGCTAGTATTTAATATTACTAAACCAAACTTATAAAATACGAGTATGTGCCTACCAAACTCATGCATAATATAACATAATATGATGTTTTCGTGTATTTAAGTAGCATTTATTATACAATGCAGTCTTCACACCATCGTTTAAATCGATGCTTGACACCAACAAAAACTGTCATGTCTGTATATTTACATTCTAAAGACAAGAACACTCGAAGATTCCGATGTTAAAATACGAAAAAATGTAAAATTTTGACGTCGCTTGTTGGCGTCAGGCCGGCGGGCGGCGGGTGCATAAGAATCAACAAAAGCCCTGCAACCACTTGACGGTATTGTGCGGGCACAATGCGTCTTTGATTCTTGGCATTGTGTAGTACCGGCAGGTAACAAACTGATTCTGTAGCTCGCGCGAGTGTGGCGCTGCCTTAATGTGCATTTGCCGAAATAAGCCACTTAAAACACATTAAAACTTGAATTATCAACTACACTGTGTCACACGAGTACCTACACTAATTGGTAAACCCTGTTACAATCTGGTTACTTATTTTTTACAGGGCAAAAGTTGCTCACCTAGTTTCGGAACCACTACCAAATAATGCCCGTCTTTAGAAATCGTATTCGAGTGCCATAATGATATCCAAATATGAGTAAATATATGGATTGCGTTTTTTTAAATGTAATTTTCGGTTTCCTTTCTATTTCTAGCTAATAAATATGTACAAAAAAAATGTTGAACCAAATAAACGATTATTTCGTTTGTTTTTTTAAGAAAATTAAGTAGAGAATTAATAATTTAACACTGTACAATTTTTAAGATACCTTCATTTATTCTTGTCAAAAGGCCGTCAAATATAAATTTGCTACTCGGGCTTAATCTTTCACAAAATATTCTACATTTTTAAAAATGTTGTCCAACTTGTTACGCTACATTAAAACGGTATTAAAATTTGGACGTTAAGGTGATAATTTGTTGCTTCATTAATACGCAAATTAATGAGCGTTTAGTAAATGCCTCTTAGTGATTTGGAGTGGAATTCCCCAATGAAAAGCGGGATAAGTAATAACATGAGTTTATGCTAACTACATCCGCTAACGTACCTATGTAGTTACAATTTTCTATGGAAAATCGAAAAGAGCTAACGGATAATAAAGTAGGTAGGTAATCTAGGATTTCATTCTGGAATACCGAAAATATATTATAACGTTATAGTTAGCAAAATCGTAGTAGCGCTACGAGATTTTGCAACGATAAAATTACTAGCATCGCAAAATCTGGTCTAAGGTTAGATTTTGTTTACAATATATTTATTTTGTATTAAAATCTTATTGACATTACACCGCAAAGAATAAACCTCAAATACCTATTCAAATCACTTAGAGAAAGCCACATTTTAATGTCGTAGAGAATTTAAATTCCACTGTAAATTAATATCAAATTCACACTTAATAAAACATTAGACTTGTCAAGTTGGTATGTGATTTAATTACTTACATTCCTGCTTCAGTTTTACATAGTAACGTAATCAAACCGTAAACTAAACTATATGAGGTATAATATCAGTAAAATATTTATTAGGTCTAATGACAGAATGGCTACCACTTACACAAGCAGCGCAGCATTGGCCATCTACCGAACAGATTTTGTATGGAATTTCCTTTGTAACTGTACTATCCCATTGCTTTAAAGATTTGTTATATATATTTTTTAATGCAGTCGTTAGCGTTTTAGCGTAGCATACCCATTGTCATTTGAAAAGAAGATTAAATGGGGTCACAATTAGTTTCAAGAGTTAGGTAATGTTTTACCCTAGGAGAAACAAGAAACTGACTGAAATAGTGATAAGGTGAGCAAAGGTTAGGTAATATTTTATCATTTTTGTAATTTTAGTTAGGCAGTACCTATATGATTTTTTTGTTTTTATACCAACCTAAGTATAACCCATAATTAGTTACATAAAGACTTCCACAAAATTACTATCTATATTTGAGAATGTATTCTCTTAATTGTTATAAAGAAACGTAGAAAAATAATTGTGGCGGATTATAAAATGTAGTAATAAAAAATGCATTCTTGAGTTTCAGCCTGACTAGTATCCAACTGTGACGGGCCGTGATTCGGACGAAGTGATATACAGCTTTCCTCTGCACATACAATTAACACATTCCATTTTGAACCATATTGCACTAAGTTAAAGCTCAAAATTACATTAAGAAATTCAGAGATTTATAAGGATATTTTCTAATATCCAGAACGCCGTAAAAGCAAGTTTGGGTTTTGGGCCATCTGCCACTAACATATCTTCGTGGTAACCATATCAATATTTCATTTGATATCATTCTATCGATATCAATCTATCATAATGCTACAGAGGTATCGATATTTTCGAATGGGTTCTTTTGTTTCATATAAAGCTTTTTTTAATACTAATAGCGTTTCTTTTTGTATTTTTATTGAAACGTTTATGTTTTTCTGTGATTTATGTTAATACTTGGCTGCATATGTTAGACGTTGTTTTAATTCTTTAGTAAAGACTCAATTACCAATCCTCTTAGGGAAATATTATACTGATGAAAATTTTGCTCTAGGTACTGATCACTCTTGTCATATACGCTCACCTATTTCAGCTACTACTAATACCTTTCTTTTTTAATTAAATTTATGAGAGAAACCAAAGTTAGGTTTTAACATATATACGGGTCACATATTCTACCAAGTACAAGTCAGAGACCAAAATATTGTGCGTTTTTTGAAAGCACTTTGAGGTAATTTGCATAAATCGGGAACACAAGTTCATCGTGCATCGAGTCGCGCCGATAAGGCTCACAAAAGGATTCCTCTAGAATATTTAAAATTAGTCTTGTTATCTTAAAATATTCAAAACGAACAAGACGAATGTTGAGATTGTACAGAATGCGTTGCAGCCCCGAGATATGCATCCAGTTGCATGTGATTCCAAGGAACAATTCACATGGTAATGTGAAATATTCCGAGCATCTCGCTTAAATGTTTGCCTTCGGGCTTCATGGCCGCCATCACAGTTTATTTTGGAAAAATGTTCACTACATATAATGAATTTTAAAACAAAAGATTTATAAGTCTCCAAATTTGTAACAAAAACACGTCGCGTCACTTTGATATTAATGATATTTGACGTGAACTTTTAGCGCTTGGTATAATTCTGCTGCTCTCCGTCATATTGAAGATCGCGTGTGGAAGATAGAGGTGTGTTCAACTCTAAAATTATAATAATTCAGACAGATGCACTTTTGACATACGAATCGATCGAACAAAGGGCCTGGTTGTATTCACACGGCCGGGACAAAAGGCTTCTTTTTTGCGTTTTGAGTCCCGAATAAAATCTAAACGCGAATCGCGCTGTGGGAGCGACAGCGATGTGAGGCGAGGCTTCTTTTTTTTCAGAATCACGTCTCTGATACTTTATTGTTTTTTTAATTTTAGATTTTTGATGAAGATGACAGAGTAGAGAGACTTGTTTTACCTCATTCTGCTGTCAATTAATATAATAACCTAAATTATTGATAGTTTTGACAGTGCTAAATCGTACAATACAAACGAATCTGAAACTCAAAAGCATTTTTCCTATGATCGTTTAAAAGCTAAAACGAAATTTGACATTGTACAGAACAAGTAGAACCAGACATATTAGATATGCTTGGGATGTATTAGTTGTTTCGTGCCACTGTAGTGATGAAATATTTCAACATTGTATTTGGCTAAACGGTACAAGAAAGTGTTAACCTGTAACCACAAAGCGCAGTGTAGTATGTGACCGTCTGACGAAAACCAATAAATCTTTCAAATAAAAACTGCTATGCTACAGGGCTGCCCGACCAAAATGGACGATTAAAATCAAAAATAAACTACAACACGGCCTCCTTTTGTCTTACTCGTGTCTACGACAGGCTTTTATCTGTTGGACGCCGTGGCCCGGTCCTTTTATATTAAAAAAAAAAACTTAAAGTGGCGCGCGCAGGTAATGCCGGCCATTTTGTTTCACCTTTTTGTTGTTATTCTTTTTCAATAATCCGCATGTTTTATAGCTTGTTAAGCAGTTTGTTACTTGCTGTAAGATACTAATTAATTCAGGTAACACCAGTAGCCGGAAATGTTGATTACGAAATACACGATCGAGTTTTTGTAAGCATAGAAGTGGTTTTCATAAACTAATGACTTGACCTGTGGTGTGTGTGCGGGTGTTTGTACATAAATTCAAAGTACCAGAGTCTAATTTTTATGATACTTAGTGGCTAACGGGACTGAATTTCGTGAAATTAGCTATAGATAACTTATTTATTAAATCTATGCATGAAATCGGAACGATTTCTATACTACCTAAACCTATCTCCCAACCGAAATTCATGCAGCTATAATAAGTTGAGTTGTTTCCTATTTACTTTATTTTTGAAATAAAGTAAAAAGTTTGCTCTTAAAATAAGTAAATTTTTATTTCGTTTTTTAGCCGCTAATTGGTGCATAAATTAACGGGTCAAAACTAAAATTTCTATTTTCCTTTGTCAACCTCACCTTATTTGTCTGTAAATCGTATTCAGCTATTCTTTGTAAGGTATATTTATTTCTTAAAACCTACATATTTAATTGCACTTAAGCTAGTTTCCTGCACGGCTCGTATGCCTACCTCCATTCATACATATGCAATCAAATAACTACATAATTGCATATTTCTCAGACTTCTGTATGTATTAAAGCAACACGAGGAATTTCTTTGTATTGGAAAATTTTATTTCCGTTGCTATACATGCGAAAAAATGAGGATAGAAGGTTTGTTACCACTTGTATCTATTATCGGTGGTACGGTGGGCCTGAAAGGTTAGTGATAATACGCAATGTCAAAATGTTATGTTTTTGTGATTTTTATGACCGGCTACTGGAAAATGACCATCGACCAGGAAGAGAACCTATTTATAAAGAAGTAGATATTTATGGTATACTATTTTTGATATACCTACGACTCACTCAAAGTCGAATGATTATAACATTGCAAAATTGGCAACCTTGTTTGACCCTTCTTCGACTGCAACGACATCCAAGGAGTGGTACCTTCACCACTCATATAAAATACATTATGTGTGCTCTGATTTTCGACTCCCTCGGGGGACACAAGGTAATTTTGCTAGTGCCTACTATTCAAAACTGGCATATTCGACTGCCATTAAATAATGGCCATAATAAACTTTACATTGCAATTCTCAGAAGTAAGTAAATACAAAAGCAAGGCCCTGCGGCGTGATGTTTGGATGCATACTTCGAGATAGTTCAGTATTTTCCCGTCTCGACTAGTCTCGAATCGTATCGTACATAGTGGTTAACGTGAAATTATTTTACTAGCTCCCTTTACAGCGCGTAATGGCTCGAGTGCTGGGACGCTCCTTTTTATAGTATCGATAAAATGAAGTCTATTTATAAATCTACTTTTTTAAAATCCGTTAGTAGTTTGGACATAGAAATCACACATGCAAAATAGTCCTCAAAAATAATTTAACTAGTTCCATAGCTAATTGGAATGGAACTTAGTGAGACTGATAAAAAATTTGTTAGTCAAGTCTTTAAAAATGATATTAAGAAAAATTACCATTGCGCCTGAATGAAATTTCAATCAAAGTGACCAAACTTTTTGAGCCGTCGTTTTACAAAAGAAATATCTTGCTACAAAGCAATGATATTCTATGTAAAGTATATTCAATCTATGCTTTGAAGTCTCATTTATGTAATTGATATTACAACAGTTGCTTATTTGTTGCAAATTTATAAAATGTATATATAAAATTAACAAGGAACAGATGTTTCTTCAAATATAAAATCGAATCAATGTATTTTCCTTATGTTCGACGCCACATAAATGGTCAAATATTGTGATTCATATTTTCTTAGAAAGATCGAATAATTACCTAACCCACCCATGTACCAAAAATATGCTACCATATATGAGCATCTAAATGTAGCCCGAAGAAGCTAAGAATTTAGTACTCATATAATTTCTAATAATTCACACAAAAAATATTTTTTTTGTGTGTGGATTAATTATTAAAAATCTACAAATACAACTTGTGTTTTTGCTCATTTTAACCTTAAAACAGACGTGGGCAATAAAGATATATTGTACTGTAAAACAGGGACCTGTCCGGTATAGATATCAATATGTATTGTTGCCCTACCCACTCAAGCCTAATCTTTCAAACACAAAAAGATTCAAATCTGCCTGTGAAAGATATATACTTATTCGTTGTTATTGATGTAATCTGAGCTATGTAGTTGTGTATTGGATTAGGATTTTTTATGTATTTAAATTTTATCGATTAAAACGACTGATGTAGAGCCAGCACTAAAGAAAAATGGATCTGCCCCGGTCTTTTCCCATAACCTAGGTAGATTCGCTGAGACGTAGCTCGAGGCTCGATGGCCACGACTGCAACTAAGATGATTGTGTGTAATATTGTGTCTGACGAGTTTTCTTGTCTATATTTAGATATGCATATAATAACCCCTGTAGTAAGAAAAGTTTTTAAACTTAGTAGTAAGTGTTTAAACTTAAATGTGATTAAGAACATCAATGTAAATCATGACGACAACAATGATCCATCAACAATTTACTTAATAAAAAAAAATAAGTAAAAATTATTATTAAAAAAAGATAAAAAGCTTTAATTAAAAATAATTTATATTCAACATACTTGAAATAAAATGACAAATAAATATCGCTTGTTGTCTTTTTCTCTCTAAAAGATATTTCACTCAGAAGCCCTTTGGCTTTGGTTCTCCTAATTAATTCTTTAATTTTAACAAATTATATTATTGTTGGCATAAATACAACAATTTAAAGCCGTCAACATTAGTTAGTGCTCTTTCTATACAATACTAAGTGCATGAACAGACTTTCAATTTATCATAAGAAGTCTTTTCAAATATTTGCCTTGCATATCTGCTGTTTGTGAAACATTAAGAGCTGTTTACTAAACGAGTAAACAGGCTGGATAGTAACCATGATAAGTCGCTTGCATCATCTAGGACTAGGACAGTACAATGTTCCTTTTGTAATGTTTACTCTTTTATCTGTAAAAAGAGTTAAGGAGGATAGACGGCAGTCGCTCCATTGTAATAATTAGTGCAGACAAATCTAGGACCATGGCGTACCCTAGGCTCTGACGCGTAAGCTAATATTTACGTCCTCACGCAGCTAAGAAAAAAAGGGTTCATGAGGTCAGACTGCAGTCGCTCCATTCTAATAACTAGTCTGCCAAATCTAGGACCATGACTTAGCGTACCCTAGGCAAGAAGCGTAAGCTAGTTGTGTTATCGCGTAACTAGGGAAAACACGCAAAGACCAAGACTTAAGTTCTTTTTCAGTGCATGCAGTAGCAGATTGACATATTTGACACCAGGGCAAAGTAAGATGCTCCGTTCTCTTATTATATAGATAGATGCGTTGATTGTACCTATATAACAGTGTTACTGATTAAAAACTACCAACTTACACGTACAATCCAGAATCTGTCGTACACCAAACAAAGGATTTGAAACTAATACAAACTAATTATTTTAAATATGTGTTTATTCTCTAAACACCATATAAGTCTTGGCTATCTGAAGCATAGACACCCGCTCAAAAACATTTTATCTTCCAGTTTTTGTTGAATGCTTTTAACTTTAGAAAACACTACATAAAATAAAAACAATCTGCACAGTGATGCTTCATGTAATATATAGTTTAAGCTACAAAAAAAACACTAGAATACAATTTCCTAAAACGAGTTTGTAGCTGGGATAATAAATAATATGGTACAGAGTCGGGTAAGAAATGGTAGCATTTGAGCCCGACCGGAGGCTCTTCGTGACGATCTGGGGACTAGAGTCACGAGTTCATTGGGGTTCTTAACCTAGGATACAAATTAGATAACTACCTCTGCTGTATGGAAAAATGCAATCTGTAGGAGCATTATGAGTTTTATCATCATCCAATTTTTGCTATTTTTGTAAATTGTTAAAAGGACCTCTTTATGATGGTGGCCAATGCACGTTGTATGTGTATTTGTAATCACGTTCCTTCTTTGTGGTCTATGATTTCTTTTTGGCAATCCCTATTTTTTTAAACGAAAGTAGACATCAGCTTCCTTCAATTCAGTTCTGATTTGTTATTTTTGTCATCAATTTCTTGTACTTTCATGAGCAGATATGGTAAATTGTCATAACATTTGTTACTATCTGTTTGAAAGAGTTAGAAAAAAAAATTTGCACCATTTTTTGTATATTTACTGATTTTTCTGTAGACATCATTTAGCATGACGAATTATTATATGAGATATTTAATTATACTCGTAATTTAACAGAATATATTACATTACAACATAGGTTCATATTTATGTTGATATTATAATAAGGGATCTACTAGATATTATAATTTTAATTTATCTTGATTTTATTTATTCATATTGTATGTCAACCTTTTGTTTTAGAATACATATTTATTGAAATATTATTACCATGAGATAAAACAA
The DNA here is from genome assembly GCA_947363495.1 of Euzophera pinguis. Lineage (NCBI taxonomy): Eukaryota > Metazoa > Arthropoda > Insecta > Lepidoptera > Pyralidae > Euzophera > Euzophera pinguis. Next base: position 4,777,077 of record OX376154.1, read on the forward strand.
TGTGTTGTATCAATATTTTAAAGATATTTATAGGACCAGACAATGAGACAACTTATCATTTAAGTTTTCCCCCAGAATCTGACGTCATGGTTCAGTTAAATTTGTCTTGTGTTTCAAACAAGCTCACTGAAGAAGTTATTCAACAAGTGTTCAGAATTAAAACGAATAGTGAAGATAACGTAAAATCTATAAATGTGAAGAGAGCTGCTCCGGCAGGCGAAGGTCTCATTGGAGCTGTCTATAGAGTTACCGTCGAAGGAGAACATCATAAGGCTTCTTTCATTGCCAAAGGCTTAGTGAATGATCGCTTACTAAGAAAATCAATTATTTGTTCGGAAACATTCTTTGAGAGAGAATTTTTCTTCTACACCGAAATTCTACCAGCATTGGCAGCTGTACAAAAATCTTTGGGAGCAACAGAAAGTATACAGAAGAATGTACCTGTTTGTTATGGTAGTTACATAGACGGTGTAGATGATTACATCATATTAGAAGATCTATCTATCAATGGTTTCAAAACCTTGTCAAGTAAGCCAACTCAACATGAGCGAGATAACACTTTAAAGGTTCTAGCTCATCTTCACGCGGTATCTATAGCTTTGAGAATAATGAAGACTGAAGTTTTTGAGAAGATAGCTGTGAAAGTGCCTGAACCGTATTATAATGATATAAACCGAGATTGGTACGCAGCCTATCTTCAAAATGCTATTGACATTGATTTGAATGTGCTTGCTGAGTTCGAAGATCCAGTAAGTAGCGTCTATTACAAGAAATTTAAGAAATTGATAAACGAAAATGCCTATGAACAGCTTATTGAACTGACGGCACATCGAGACGAGTTTGCCGTCTTTAATCATGGTGACGCTTGGACTCCTAACTTTCTTTCCTCTGAAGAACAAACAGTGGCCATAGACTTTCAGACTGTCAGGTGCACATCTCTAGCACTAGATTTGTCCTATTTTATTATATTGTGTGGTAATTTGGTTAAGGCTAAAGAAGATTTTGAAAAATCAGTAAAAATATACTATGACTTTTTGAAATATTACTTGCGTGACATGGGCATTGATGAAAAAAAAGTTTGTTCTTGGAATATTTTGAATGAGGAATTGAAAAGGTATGGTAAATTTGGACTTTTGGCGTCTTTGACTTCAATACCTTTGTTGGGGAGTGACAGATGTGACGTCATGGAGAAATTTGAGGAAAAGTATGCAGGTTGCGAAAAAATTCCCCTGGAAGATCTTTGGAAGCTAACTCCTATCAAATCGCATGATGACAAAATGTGGTTAGTAAATGCTGTACGGATTTCAGCGGACTTGGGTTTCATTTGAATTGAATAGAAATTTATATCTTGTAAGTTTTTATATTTGTTAATTAAAAAGTCGGTACAACTAGACAACACTTGTATACTTCTTGTAATAATTAATGAACTTTGAGTTAAATATATCCAAGCATCTGTCCGATGGCTTGAATACTAGCACACGGGTACGCGAGCCCGACTTACCCGAGCTGCTACTGAGTCAACCCATGTCCATCCAAGTCAGAAGCATCCTAGTACCTCATCCTTTCCCTAAACTCAAACACCCTTCCTTAGCTTAGGAATACTTCCGATGGGCAGCAGCGTCGGAAGTACGATAAGCCGTTGAAACTGCGTTCGCCAACCCGCCTGCCAAGCGTGGCGAGTATGGCAACAACCCTTAAAAATAATGGGGAGGCCCAAGTCCAGCAGTGGACTGACTGCGGCTGAAACGACGACGAAACGACGAGTTAAATATATAATTATTTAATATCTTTAATATGGCTTTGATGTAATAATTAAATTATTCAGCAAACCAATATCAAACTTTCGTTTGAAGATTTAATAAATAAACCAATATGTTGGGTATATGATTTCTATGATTTACGATACAGGTCTATTTATAATTCGTTAATTATGAAAAGTGTGGGCATTAAACGTATAAAACTTAACTACATTATTTTTAAGGTTCAATTATTTTAACAAATAAGGCTTTTATGTTTTCTACATTATTATCACAATTTTATACAGTATTGTATTTTATGAATGAATGAATGAATGAATTAACACTTTATTGCACCATTTACAAACAAAAGAAGCACATAGTTAAAACCAATATAACTAAATGGGTACAAAGGCGGACTTATCGCTAATGCAATTTCTTCCAGCCAACCTTAGGGTAGAAATGAGCTGCGGTAGAAAAACACTTGCGTGAGCGGTGCAGAAAGCTTAAATGTACATGCCTACATTAAGACGCATATAATAAACTTACATAAATAAATAATAAGAATAAACTTACAAATAACATACATAAATAAATACTTTAAAAAAGTGTAAGAAGTTAGTGACGGTCGATATATTATCACAACAAAAGAGAGGATTATTCTACCTCGGAAAGGTAGTGAGACTTAACCTGATCTTTAAACGAAGTAATGGTTTGTGCCTGACGAATGTCTAATGGTAATGCATTCCAAAGTAGGATAGCTTGAACTGTGAAGGACTTTGAATAGAAACGAGAAGAGTGGTCAGGAATCGCCAAACGAAGGGAATTAGCGCTACGGACATCGCGGTTACTGATCTCACTGAGAAATTTAAAACGTTCTTTTAAATACAGAGGTGTAAAAGGATTAAAAAGAATTGAGTATAGAAGGGAAAGGATATGTAAATTACGACGAAGTCTGATGGGGAGCCACTTGAGTTGCGTGCGAAAAGCTGAAATGTGATCATATTTGCGTAAGCCAAATATGAACCTAATACAAAAGTTTTGGAGACGCTCAAGTTTGTTCAGTTGCTCTTGAGTGAGATCAGGATAGCACGAGTCGGCATAGTCTAGGATAGGATGGAGTAGAGATTGTGCTAGCATGATTTTAGTCTCAATCGGTAAAAAATTTCTGATTCTCCTGATAGAAGCAGCTGCAGCAAATAGTTTTTTGCTAACTACGGCCATCTGAGGAGCCCAGGACATGCTGCAATCAAACATAATTCCTAGATTTTTTACTTTTTCACTGAAAGGTATTACAGTATTGTTGAATACGATCGAAGAAACAGATTGCCAATCAATCCGAGAGATGAGATGTGAGCTCCCTAAGATAATACTTTGCGTCTTGACAGGATTTACAATAAGCCCATGAGAACTGCTCCATTCCGCTATCCGAGACAAGTCATTATTCATAATAGTAATTGCACTAGGGAGATTGTCTAATGACGTATGATGAAAATTTGAAGGTCGTCTGCATAGATATGATAGGAAGAGTGAATGTGGAAAGTGATGGAGTTTATAAATAAAGAAAACAGTAAAGGAGAAAGCACACAACCCTGAGGGACACCACAGAACGTATTTTATTTATTTATATAAGTTTATAGTCTAATGAGAAATATATATTTTTTTATTTACGAACTGTATAAAAACTACATATGATTTACTATCAATATTTTTTTTAAAATGATAGATATAGCTGGCCATTCTTTTGTCAAAATTTGACATAGCTCATCGCGTTAGAGAATAGTCGTCATTCCACTGAAGATAATAGAATTTTAAGACATCGCGAACCAATTTGTATAGAAATTCCACTCAGAAACACCTGTATCTTGGTACAGATAAGCCTTTTGGATGAGTCGGCAGAATATAGGAATGTTCCGGCTTATACACAAAACATAAAGAGGACAGAAAACTGTAACGGAAATCGCACTATTGTAACTTGATATATATTCTTTTGACATACGGATTTGTCGTGTTTAAGAGTAGAGTGTTTTAGAGAGTAGCTAGCTACAACAATAAGAAACACAGATAAACTTTGAACTCGTATTTATGGCCAACTTTTCTTTCTCTTTTTGGTCCCATTGTTGATTGGTAGAGAATTAAATTATTAAGTCAACCATTTGTACAAACTTTTGTATTGTGCAATATAGCATAAATAAATAAATACACTTTATTAAGCTATTTACTATAAGTGTAAGGAATAAGTTGGTTAAAATTGATAAAACCGCGAACTTATACATAGTTATATATAAAGAAGGTTAAGATAATTATGATTCCTAACTGACCACCGGTGGTGACATACCAAGTTGGCTATTTATTCCGCCAAAATTATAACCAATTGTGAAACGATTTCCAGACGATTTTTTTTTGCTGCCGACAACAAATGATCTCAAATTCAGAAATAATGACTTAGCATTATTTCTGTAGTCAATGTGATCTGTTCCTAGACTCGTGACCGCGAGAGGGTCGAAAACTAATTATCGCGGCGTGCCCGAGTATTAGCCGACAAAAGTCAAAATGGCCGGCCATGGTTCGTGCCCGCTCAATAGACATACCGCTACATACAACGTACACACGTCTAACAATTTACAACATTAGAACTCGAACATTCCAATACACTACGTAGTTATTTTGTGCACTCAAATAACAGACATGTATTTGTTAACACGACGATTTGTTAGAATAGAAAGTATAGATGAAAAAAGTGTCAATTAGGCAATATTTGCTAATTAGCATGTTTGTTTGATGTCAATTGTTTCAGACAAATTTAAGCGACGAATTTTACTAGTGTACCTTGTGGTTACATACAGTACTTACCTTTGCATTAGTTGGCAAAAAGCTTGTATCTCAGATAAAAATACCTATTTATGAGTTAGAAGTAGTTGTTTTAAACCCTACTCTACAAGAAACTGCCGCGATAATGCAAGTACAACTATTATCACAGTTACTTAATAGTTTTATATCTATTCATATCTATCTATTTTATTATACCCATTAAACAGAGAGGCAGTGAAACTCTACTATGATTCTCCCTCCCATAGATAAAGAGAGATCAACACATTACGAAAACTACTCACTCAAAAATTTTCAGTTATAAAAACGTACTTTCTTGGGTGTGGGTTACCATAGAGTAGTAATAAAGTCGTCGGAACACCTGGGATTATAAGATCTTTGCATTTCCATAACTTAGGGATTCGAATCACAATGGTTACCTAAAAGAGTCTATAAATTCGCGAAAACACTTTAAAATTTAATACATTTCGAGTAATGTAAGCGGCTTCACGAAAATAGTTAAATAGTTAACAGAGTTGAATTTAAATGTGGTACTTACGATGAGATTTAATGTTGCTATGTGTGTTAATGCGAAAATAAATGTGTGTATCATAGTTTTGATTCTTATATTATCTAGAATGAACTAATGAGTAAGTCAGTCTGAAAATATTTTTGAAGAAGGTTCATAATTATTTCACTTAACTCAAAAATCCAGTTTTATCTAAGATTAATTCTTTAGTTCGTTATACGTATTCAACCCCTTACACTTAAGCAAATATTTATCTAACAAAATATTTTTAAGTAAATTTAGTAAGTCTTGGACAAAATGGTGTCGACTTTCCTTGAAAGGAATCCTTCACTTAATAACGTTTAAGAACGGAAAATAGGCTAAAAATACGAAATATTCTTCACTCAGTAGATTTTAATAGTTAGCACTACAACTAGAATTTATTTTAGAACATTTCATATTGTTTACGATGGTTTAGTATTAGTGAAACCAGAAATCTGTTGATCGTATGTTAATACTTAAGACAATACAGGGCAAAAGGTAGAGGGCACGGGGACCAACAGGTTTAGTATTGTGTTTGTTTGTCACTCACTATCAGTCTCGTTTATTTTAAATTTAACAGACTTCAAAACAAAGTTGCTGTATGTGTTAGCTGAAGAGTTTGAACGCTTATGATTTCTAACTACCAAAACCGGATTTAAAAAATATTTTTTAATGAAATATTTTATAAAAATCTGGCTGTAGAATGCAGTTTGTTTCATCTGACTGTCTTTTGTTTTTACCTTGTGGCGCCATTTAAAAAATTGTGTGTCTGCATCAACATGGATTTAACTCGGGAAAATTTTCGTAGTATGATTTTCTACGATTTTAAGTGTAATTTGACAGCTCAACAGAGCATCGCTCGGCTTGAAACAGCTTTTGGCAATAAAGCACCATGCAAGACAACTGTTTATAGCTGGTTTGCAGAATTCAAGCGTGGTCGTATCAATCTCAGTGACGAATCTCGCGATGGTCGGCCGTCCACCGCTGTGACCAACAAAAACATCAATGCTGTGCGCCGTATGATTGAAACAGACAGGCATGTGACCTACCATGAAATTCGCGCATCCTTAGAAATAGGCATGAGTCAAATACAATTAATCCTACACAAACATTTGGGTGTGAGAAAGCTGTGCTCTTGGTGGATCCCACACAACTTGACCGAGGCTCAAAAAACGGACCGCGTCACTTGGTGCAGTGCCATGCTTACCAGATTCAACGAAGGTGCGTCAAATTTGGTGTGGGACATAGTAACAGGTGACGAAACATGGATTTATTGCTACGATCCCAAAACAAAGCAGCAATCGAGCGTATGGGTCTTTCAAGATGAGCCGAAACCAACCAAAGTGGCGCGCGTGAAAAGTGCATCTAAGCGGATGATTGCTTCTTTTTTTAATAAAACTGGACACGTGGCTACTGTTGCTTTAGAGAATCGTCGTACAGTGAATAGTGACTGGTACACGACCATTTGTTTGCCGGAAGTTATTGACGAACTCCGTAAAAATAACCGTAAACGCCGTATCATCCTGCACCACGACAATGCTAGTTCTCACACGGCCAGACAGACAAACGACTTTTTGAAGGCGAAAAATGTAGAACTCATGAGTCATCCTGCATACAGTCCCGACCTGGCACCTTGTGACTTTTTTCTGTTCCCAAAAATTAAGAACCAATTACGCGGTCAACGATTTTCATCACCAGAAGAGGCTGTCGAGGAATATGAAAAACACGTTTCAGAGGTCACCACAGAGGAGTGGCACAAAAGTTTTCAAAACTGGTTTCATCGAATGAAAAAGTGCATAGACGCCAAGGGAGATTATTTTGAAAAACAATAAATTAATTTTGTACCTTTAATAGTATTTTTTCATATTCATTCCGGAAACTTATAGTGCGCCCCACGTATGTCCAGAAGTTCCTGTTTAACAGGAGAAATTGAAAAAATCTTTAATTGATAATAACTTTCTTTTCAGATGTCCGATTTCGATGAAACAAAAATTAGATGTTGCCCTGAGCTAAGACCGATCTGTTGTGAAAACTAAATTCAAATCTGTCCAGTAGTTCCTGAAATTAGCGTAATCAGACAGACAGACAGAAAGACAGACAAGATTGATATAAAACAGTTTTCTGTAATCTATTATTCATCTTTAGTCGTTCTCTCTCATTTTCTAGCCAAAATAAAAAATGTACAGACACGTTGATTCTACTCTTTTATTATATTATATAGATAGATTTATATCTTTACTAGCTGTTTCCCGCAGCTCCGCCTGCGTCAAAAAGTAGCCTATGTTTGATCCCGGGTTTTCAACTATATTCATACCAAATTTCATTAAAATCCGTTCAGTGGTTTGGTCTTGAAAGCGTAACAGACAGACAGACAGAAAGACAGACAGACTTTCGCATTTATAATATTAGTATGGATATGGATTCTCCAGAATGGTTTCAGATGTGGTTGTTTCATCACAAATCATTTCACGAAAGTGTGGATACCACAGAAAATATTATAATGTAGAAAATGCCAGTCAAATAGTGATTTCTACATTTTAGTTGTCGATATCTGATGAAACTATAAATTAATTTTACGTTGTTAATTGGCCATTTGCAACTATACGTTAATTAAAAACACACATAAGTATTAAACTTTAGTCCAAGTACGCTACTATTTCAACCTTCTTAGTAAAAAAATCATAATCTATGATTTAAAAAGAAATCTATTCCAAATTATTAGATATTTAATCTGGAAGATCATAGTACAAAGAACGGGTGATTACTCCCTATTCCGAGAATTTGAAATCATCCAAAGTAGAGATGAACATTTTATCTTACGTTGCTTTGGTAATTATTAATAATTTTACATGGTCCATTAAGAGCCGCGACAGGGCTCTTAAAGGACCCCAAAGGGCCAGTGAGGCTTTTAAAACTGTCAAGAGCTTCTAACCCAAGATAACACGGGAACATTATAAAAAGTAGAATCCACTTTGTAAACAGGTTGTAAACGATCCTGTATGACTGTTAGTGACCGAAAAATGGTAGAAAAACTTAAATCACATACTAAATGTTCTGGTCCCTATTTAGTGTTAAAAGTGATAATTTACTTGGTTTTTAAAAGTTTCTTTTAGGGGTAGATCAGATGAGATCAGTAGAACATTATTGGTGGGGCCACGAGTTTAAACATCGATCAGGATAACGTTTTAGTACTAATTTCTTTAAGTATACAATTACTACTTATACATGTTAAACTTCAATAAGCAAATGTTAAATTCCTACTTATACCAAATACTTAACTTGTTTGTTTGCTTGTCCTTCTTTCACGTTAAAACGGAGCAACGGATTGATGTGATTTTTTTGTGTGGAGATAGTTGGAGACCTGGAGAGTGGCATAGGCTTTTTTCCGTGACACAAACAGAATTCCACGCGGGCAAAGCCGCGGCTGGGCAAACATTACAAGAAAACACATTTAAAATGAAAAATCACGATGAAGATACTATAGCCAATATTTTACAAACGACAAAAACAGTGGATACTTGACTAAACCCAGGTCGTGATTTATTTATGATAATAATTTATTTGGATTGTGTGTTTTTGGCAAAATGCATTTAGAAATAAACATGATATCGGCTTTATTTTACATGGTAATATTATTTCTCATTATTTATATTCCGTAGCTAACCTTTTTTGTCGTTTCCACGAAGATATATTATATATACTTAGATATAATTTTCTTATTTATATCTCAAAGAGAAAGACTTGAATCTTACATTTCAAATTAAAACGAGCATATTTAAATTAGATTAAATATGAAAACTACTGCAATTTTTAATAAAGACAGGGTTGTTTTTATACACGTATAATTAGGACTATGTGTAACAAACTTACATTATTTGGCCAAAACACCGTCACAACCTAGCGGATTAGCACTTTGAACTGGCTGTGAGCGGGACATATAGCACGGAGAACCGATGGTAGACGGGGCAGAAAGGTTATCATAGGTAGGATGACATAATATGCCTCAATCAATGTCATATTCATGTTTTAGGCCTTTGTTCGGTGTACGACAGATTCTGGATTGGACACATTCGGCCGATTCGCTACTCGACACATTCGTTGATTAGACAGATTCTTTAATTCGACATATTATTAGCTGTAGGACAGTAAACGAACACTCATGCACAAAATATCTTAGATAATTTCGCAATTATTTTATTAACCTATACGGACCCCCTCACTCTTTATCCTAGCATCCTCAGCTTAGAAACCATTTCACATAAACCAGCAAATATAGAGCGTGATAAGACAGTAGAAAAAAAATACGAACATTATCCTTGTGTAGAGTTTATTATTGTTTACATTATTCACTTCGCCTTCTTATCAGTTTCGTCAACAAATGATGAGAGCGGTACCGAGTCAAATAGTCCTTTTCTGGCCATTTCATCAGCCCAATCATCCAATTCCGCTTTGCTGAAATAATGACAATACATAACACCTTTTTTCAAAGGTACCTTGGTAGGATAACAAGAGACAATTACTTTTTAGGATAATATAGGTAACCCTACTCCCAATGATAGTTGACGTTAGGCAGGTGGCTTGTTGTAAAAATAATGGCATACAGATTTGCCATTATTTTTACCTCATGGACCAAAAATTAGCTGAAATCTCAGCGGACCCTGGGTTCCAACCGTAATTGGTAAGTAGTATAAGTTTTGCATTCATCATCAGCATTTCGTGTATGTTACATTGTCTATTGACCATGTACACCCTGGTATCAGAGTTGTTCGGAATCACCTCTCGGTCTCCTTTAAGAACTATCAAATGGCAGCCGGGACCAACGACTTACCGTACGTTCCGAAGCACGGAATCATCTATATTATCAGACAATCAGGTGATTCAAGCCTGCAAAGTCGTAACCAAACTAGAAACAACTAAACAAAGTATGCTTCCGGTGGGAATCGAACCCACCACCCCCGGGTCGAAGGCGAACGCATTAACCACTGGACCACGGACGCAGTTGGTTGATTTGTCAAAAGGCATAATGATATGTATCAAGTAGCAAAATGTATGACGATTTAAAATATTTTTCTTTATATATTGACTGCATTAAAATTTTTCGCAGCTGACTGGTTTTAGGATCAGACCCTTTGAAAAAAAAAACTGGCACATGAGAATAAACCAGACTTACGCATAGAATTCCTTATAACGTGCACGCCTAGGTAAAGCAACGCATGTGTAGAAAAGGGCACCTCCAGTAAAACTCAACGCAAATGCTTGTGCTAGAATTTTCTTAGTCTGAGTCCAATGGAGGCCACGCATGATAGGCTTTGACCTGCAAGGGGGCGCTGGGGGCGGTGGTGGGCAAACTTGGGGGCAAACTGGGCCAGCAGGAGGGGGGCAAGCTTGGGCACTCATGTTTTGCTGGTGGAAAAATTAAAGATGACCATGTATCCATAAAAGCTGCCGATTTATGGCCAGCGCAGACCAAAGAGAGTGCAATGGAGAAGATTATAGATTTTCGAGTGCCTCAAAAATCCTCTCCGCTGCGTTCCTCTAGATTTGCTTTGACTCTTAGGTAGCTTGTGTTCGGCAGTTGATTAGATAGCCAATTAGATGAAAATCGTTTCGGAGACTCACAAGGACTTTACCACTTGGCTACTGACGCTGCCATAACAAAAATATTTATAACGAAATAAAGCCTTAGTAACCAAGGGAATATTATCATTCAATCAAATAAAAAGTTACGTTCGGCTTTTAAAGTTATTCAAGTAGATCTCTACTTGATTATTAAATGCTTGGAAATAAAGTGCAAAATACTCACTTTGCGCAATATTGCCAAAGGAGGTGTGAATCTATTAATTTTATTCCCCATAATTAATATTTTTCTAAAAATCTACTTCTTCAGCTTCTCTAGTATTCGGTTTTTCGTCTCATTACAATGAGTGATGAATTTTTTCAACATGACATATTTTTAAATTGATAAGGGTGGAATGATGTATTATAGAAAAAAAGCCATGGTTATTCAAACTTTTTTTGAAATTATGAATTTACCAGAGGTAGGTACATACTACTACCATTATTTTTAATTTATTGAGTAACAGTGCACAACAATATCTAGAAGCTAACTTTAGTTAAGAAAATTATCAAAAATGGTAAAAGAGGAACCAAACCATATCGGTATAATAGGGATGACATTATATTCGTTTCAACTTAATCGATGTAAAATATATTTAGTTTATAAAAATAATCATGTATTTAAAATGTAGTAATTTAAAAAAAAAATATCTGAAGAGTCAGGAGATACGATAAGATAGAGATAAGATGTCAGGAGTACCCGTAATCAACGAGCGTGTATGACGAGAGTGATGAGCGTAGAAGAAGCGAGGGAAGTCTGTAAGGATCGTAGCAAATGGAAATCCGTAGTCTCTGCGTCCAACGGGAAAAAGGCGTGATGTATGTATATAAATAACTCTGAATGGAATCATTCAGCACCTTTTATTTCTCGCTAATCTGTACTGTAATTATTTTATTATGTATACTCGTATTGTAATGTATATGCGTACGCGCATTGTTTATTCGTAATCGAAGGTATTCGCATGTTTTATTTTGCATGCGTAAATAACGTGTTCAGTTATTAAAATGATTGACTCATGATCTCAAAGTGGATTGTTCTCCGCTGCTGATGCTATTATAATTAAATACACATTTACTATAACAAATGGTACTTATATGATTCTAAATATGATAAAAATATGTGAAGTCAGCACATATTTTTATCCCAAATACTTTACGAACATATATTTGAAGATATAACTAAACTATAAACTCGCCTTTATCAACACAAATATTTAAAGTTGTTGAAGACTTGGAGCTAGCTAGCTGGAGGCTGAGCCTAAATATACTTTTTTTTTCATAGCTTAGATTGCGATAGTTATGTTATATGTTTGTCCTTTTTAATAATTAATAATGTTTATCCGCAGATAAAATTACGCTAAAGATGTTTTTACTATAACCTAATCCATGGTCACCTCAACGTCTCAGAATCCATCAAACTTGTATCTTAAAGCACAGACAAGACTTGTTTCACGTTGAGGGCAACAAAACGAAAGCTTAGAACTTTAGAGCTTTACGCAAAGCTTACTGATGATGACTTAGAAGTTGTAAATGGCTTTCTTTCTAAGTGGGAATGTGCTCATTTACAACATTTCTTAATGACCACTTTCATGTAGAACTTTAAATAAGTACACGCATTATTTTATACAGTTTATTATAAATGTTTTAATTGAAAAGGCCGGGGCGTACACATACATGCACAATATTTTGTCAAAAGTAAAAGTATATTATGTTTTTTTTTTGTTTGGAAGATTTGTTATTGGAAGGTTATGTATATGCTGATTATTAAGTAAGCCATCTTCGTGATACTAAAATAAATATAACATTAAAGTGTTCTTTTATAAAAATAACATTATTTTTAAATCAATGTACATATTTAAGTCCAAGTTTAAGACTTGTAGTGCCCCACGGCTTTTATATTATCTATTTCTATATTAATTAATAAAATTTTAAGGCATATAAAAATGTATTTTTTTATTTATTTAAGTATGTATTTTTTGCTATTTTTAGTAAAATTTATTTTTTCAGTTTTCAATTTAATATAATTTTTGAAGTTTGTTATTGTGGATTTAGAGGTGTATAAATTAATGTCATTACTTTAATCTTTAACATTCGGCGAGGTGATCATATCTCCGTGACTTATTTTGAAGTCGTGAGATACTCATCGGAAAACTTGATATTTTGTCGAATATGGTTTCTGAGATTTGTGAGATAAAACAACGTTGAAGACCTTAATAAACTATGTCATACCGAAACCTGTGATGAGGCAGTCATAAACGCAATAATATTTTTGCAGTAGTGTTAATTTAATATAGTGATAAATACGTTTATTGTTTACAGCAAGTGTAAGGCATAACATACATGTATTTGTAATGTTCTATCAGACAAGTTCTTTAGATATTCACAAGCGAAAACATGTAAATGGTCAATTGTTTCTTATTAGTTGTAAAAATAGAAAATTAAGACTGTTTGTTTTCCAAAGAAATGAAAATTTGTATTGGTTTTAACTATGTGCTTCTTTTGTTTGTAAATGGTGCAATAAAGTGTTCATTCATTTATTCATTCAATAAAATAAAATAAATAAATAAAATATTTATGATTATTTTAATTTATGCTCTTTATGTAATAAAATGTAATACACATTTCAGGAAATATAACCATGTTACACAAGGACTTAGAGTTAGATCTGTTTGAGTTAGTTTAAGGCGACTTAATGATTAAATGGTAAATGCTAATTAACCTTAAGGTCTTAGGTTCGATACACAGCAGTTATTATTTTTAATAACGTTTTTACGATTGAGTAGGCAGAAAGGCCTTCAAGCTATCTGTTGGAATGTGGTTACCGCAGACAAGATAATAATATCGCCAGGCTTTTCTTAAGAAAGTCTTAAACCATTTTATTGTTTAATATGAAAAACGATACCGACGCTTTGTAAGGTTCGTATAAAGCCAATGCGCGACTTTGGGAGTGCTATTTTTAAAAATTGTGACTCACTTTCGTTTGATGTCAAAGGATTTTTGTTCCATATCGATCGATTTTCATTCGACATATATGTCACACATTATAAAAATGGGGCTCCAAGTTGGTTTTATATGTCGGTCTAATAAACCTATATATATATAGATGAAAATATATCTAGTACCTACTTAAAATAAAAATAATGTTATCCATAAAATGTCAATAAATAAACAGGACGATACTTTTAGGTCTGAAGTTTTATCGACGCTAATAATGGAGGGTTTTATACCACGGGTTTAGACAGAGGTTTAGACAGCTTTACTTTACATAAATGTATTTATTAGTGCATGATAAGTGTCTTTTTCGAGATAATGTAAGTACTTTGACTGAGCACGGGATCGTCCCACGAACGATTCATTATCGTCATCATCAGCTTCCCACAACCCCTGCTGGGCATAAACCTCCCTCTGTCTGCGCCAATTATCTTTGTCCTGAGCCATCCCAATCCAGTTGTTGCTAACTATTTTCCTGATATCGTCGACCAACACAATAACACCCGCGGTCGATTACTTAACATGAATTATCAGATACCATTTCTTTCCGAAATTCAAAGAATTTTTAATCTGCATTTACTTATTTTTGGAAGACGGTTAACAATTGGTCTGAATATAAGATTAATCAAGTTTAGATTAAACAGTGAAGTGAAGGTAAAAAAAATAGTTACATGTGACTAATAATGTTTTATACATTTGTTCTATCAAAGTATTTACGGATCTAGGAAAAATACATAAAATAAAGAATTGCTCCTCTCTTGAAAAAATCTTGTTATTTTTATATTAATAATACTAAAGATATTCATCATTCCATAAAAATTTCAACAAAATACTTAAACTTTTAGTGAGTTATTATGATCGGTCTTATTCCACATAAATAATTAGAATTTTCCAGAATCATCACTAGACCTCTGACATGGTTAACTAGCTACTGGAATCTTAATTACTTACTATTGGATTGTTATAATATACCCAGTTCGTTATCCATACCTGAAAAAATAAGAAAAATATGTATCAATAGATGATTTCTGAAATAAGTCTATATTCACATCATCCTAGTGCCCTTTACATTCCGTAAAATTTGGTATTGAAATTTGCATAATTTAATTAATGGATAGGCTAGTGCCCAGGGTCAAAAGACGAACAATATTTTAATTAGTCCGTCATTTAGGGAATCAAAATATAGTGACGTATTTTTTCTTTTGTCAATTGAGCGATAAATTATAAAGATATAACGCATCAAAGTGTAGGAGTGGGGGCTCGTGACGTCACATATTGCGGAAAAGTGTAGCACACTGTGACGTCACACGGAACTTTAAAGCGCCATATCTTTACCATTCTTTGTTTAATTTTCAAAAGAAAAAATACGTCTCCAATATATTTTGATTATCTAACTGACGGACTAATTATATTTTTTTTAGGAAACTAGCCTATTGTATAAAAAAAAATTATGACACATTTTTAATTAATTAATCACTTGATTGTCTGATAATAATGATTCCGTGCTTCGAGAGGCACGTTAATCCGTTGGACCCGGCTGTAATTTGGTGGTCGTTGAAGGAACCACGTCAAAAGCCGAAAGGCAGTTACGAAAATCTCTGACAGCAGGCTGTACTGGGTCGATTGACCATATAACCCACTCGAAATGAATGAATGCACTAAAATATTGTCCCTATTTAGATAGGTTGACATGCTAGTTGATTGTACGTGCAGCTAGATTGAAAAGCAAGTAATTAGCAAAAGATACTTCGGCGATATCACCTTAGAACTCGTTTGGTTGGTCGTTAACATTCCCCGATTGGTCCCGGCACGAACAACACCGAATATTAAATTTTGTGCAAGATTATACATTTAGTATTATAGGTCTATCTCTCTCTAGTGTGGTAGCTCTTTTCTGGTCGCGTCTTCAGCTGGTTTCATCGGCATTTCTACTTCTTCTCCTATATTTAGACTGTTTTAAAGTAACGCTTTTTTTTTTGCATTCAGAACTTTTTTAATAAATGTTCATTTTGTTTTTTATCGTTTCCATGGTAATAAATGTCAATAGGTATGACGAATAATTTTCGATTTCATGTTTAAATGAAAAACCTCACTATAATAGGACCATGGAAAAAAAAAACAGGTCGATCAAACTTAAACTAACTGAAATATGAGGAAGTTAAACTCACGTGAATTTTGGACAACACCAAACGCTCCATACTAATGGATATCTAGCGGTGACGTCACGCCTAGGTAATTTGCAAGGGTGAGACTAAATTTATTCGACAATTACCTTAAATATTGCATTTATGTTAATAGTTCCTTAATGAAACTTACTTTATTTTTTATGTGTTCATCAATTATAATATATGTTTTTAGTAATTTTATATTTTCAAAATGGACTTTCCAATCGATTTTTAAATTGTTATAAAAAATAGCCTGTGCAAAATTTTTAAGTGAAAATTTCAACAATGAAAACACATGTATGCTATGATGTCATTACATTACTTTTGCAATATTTGAACCTTATCGTCTACCCAATTATAAAGATTATGTCACATTAATGGAGAAATAATATGATATACGATCCTGGATAACATACGCTGAAATAAAGAATAGATTATACTATTCTCGCTAACAAGCCACTCTTAAACATCACTAGCCATTTATTCGTATAAATAAAAACGAGCAAACATGTGCAAAACAACTGACATCGGAGCGAAAGCAGCTATCCTTCGTGTTAATTACGAAATATAAAGTTCGTAAGGGGTGCGTAGGTTGCTCTATCGAAAACTATTATCATTTTTTTTGTATCACATTGAACTTTATTCCATTGGAATAGAGTGTAGTGAATTAAAAAATAAACAAGTGATATTTACCACTAGCCCACGTTATATTCTTGTAGCGAGCAATGTAAAAGCAAGAGTGGGCGCAGCCTACACGATTAAAAAAATGACCTAGCTAACAGCTATATTTGATGTGACGTAACATTCGAAATTTTAAAACAAAAGATCCAATATTCACTGTGAAAAAGCCACAGAAGTAGATAAAATAAGGATTCTGAGCAAAATCGCAAAAAATTCGCCACAAAGCTAACTAACAAAATTTTGGTTTCGCTATAAACTTTAAGTTCAGATAAAACTACTTTTACAACTTAAAACTTACGAAGGTGAAATTTGCGGCGGGTATTTTTAAATTAGTAGCGCTATCATGTCCTTATCTTTTTTCAAGCAAAAATCATGTATGTATTTTAAACCGCCAGATCAGAAAAGTTACTAAGACCTAATCTAGTCATTATTTTCTAACTAATTTGATTGTAGAAAAATAGCTAAAGCGTAATATTTATCCATAAGTAACGAACATCAATAAAGCAACATAAATATATAGGCCACTATGACAACATTGGCATAGTAACTAACATGCAATTTTCACATAAACATGGCCCTGTTTACTTCGACCTTCTGCTTCCCATGTCCTATTTACGAATTTATATATCTCAAGGCCAAAGATCGATCCACGAAACCACAACGACATCGTTGTCAATCGATTTACAAATAAATCGATTATGTCAACATTTTTATCGACTGAGAGGAAACCGAAGAGGATGTAACATGTGTTTGCATACGATTATTGGGTTTATATTCCGGAGTATAAGGTAAGGTCAGACGAAATGTAAACATGCATTTTAGTAGGATATTTTTTTTTTGGGACAAGTTTAAATATGTAGATTGGTGTAAAATATGGCAGAAAAGACTGAAATGAAAATTTATTTGTAAGTTTTAAAGACATGTTATTATTCTTACAAAATATAATAGAAAAAATGCTGGGGTCACGATAAATCGAATGGTGATTGAATTCAATTGCAGAAATGGGAACAAAGAGGAAATCCAGATTTTCCCTACCAGCTGGCTGATGTTTATCCTATTTCTCTCTCCCGAAGTAACACTGAAAGCATAAAGAAAGGAATGCTTTACTCCTTCGATGCTCTTTGCCTGAAAGAGATAGCTTTTGGGACATCTTTTTGCAGACATTTTTTTTTTTTTTTTTTATGTTGCTTTAAAGAGGCAATTCCCTCCCTGGATGTCTGGGTGCCGGCTTCTCCTTTTTTCTTACAAGTGACATCGCAAGGTGGACCATGATTGCATGCCATGACATGCCTCACTGAACACCATTTGAACTAGAACTGTAGTATTAAGTAAACTGAACAGCATCACAGATCAATAACTTGTGGTTTCCGTTTCGTACTTACAGTATTCGAAAAAGTTGTACTTACTTACCTACCAATAACGAGTAATTAAACAATGTTTTAAATAAAGTTCGCTAATCAGAACTTCAGAAATCAGATGAATCTCTTACTAATGGCCGGACGTAGTATCGGAGCGTGGGTGACTCGACCCCTTTGCATTTTTATTACACAAGTATCTATGACATTTCCTGTTTTTATGCATCTATTCAGGTGGGCATGAGCCACTGCTTCCGTAGATGTTGAGATATAGTACAGATCCTGGCACAGATCTTGAAATGATGGAAATGTTGAGTAGACGATCGTTGAGCATAAGAAATATTAATATTTTTCTTTATTGTAGCGTTTTCCCATTTATACCCTCAGCTTTTTACGTCGCGTCGGAGCCTAGACAAGTATTACTAAAGAAATAAAAAAAATACATACTCTTCAGCTACAATGTCGGGGAAAAATTAATAAATATATTGGAGTCCCTAAGGACACACCACATAGGTTAAAATAGCCCCGAAGTAAGTTTGAAAGTCGTTTTATAAAATGAGTAAAAATACAAAGAATAAAGATTCGATCAGTATTCTACGATAAAGTTGTTTTGCAGCTTACATTCGCCCATGAAAGGATTTAACAATAATTAAGAGGTTATTTTATTACGAGGACGTGGGCCACTTCCAACTAGTCAATTTGGAAATCTTACGAGAGGGCTATATCCAGCAGTGGACTGACTGTGGGTAAATGATGAAGAGGTTATTTTTCTGAGTAAAGAGAAAAATATTTAAATAAAAGTATCCCGGTCCCTATAGATATGCGGTATTCGTTTAATATCAGCCCAGTCCAGTAGTATTCAGTTGTCAACGGGTTTTTGTGACGTATGGTTTGGTTTAGGCTGAACAAAGGGCTCACCTCGAAGCCCGTTGCACACTTTGCCCAGCGTAGGCGACTAGACCATGGTCCAAGACATAGTATGAGCGGGAAATATTTAAAAAAAAAATGCAAAAAACAGGCTTCTCTAATTAACAAGGAAATAGCTTAAATCGCTTTAAACCGCACTGATCGCAACTGTAGTTACACCATGACATAGTACATACATGAATGTTTTCAATATAATCTTTTTTAGCAGACTTACGGAATCTTTCTGTGTCCAGTTAATGCGTGGTTTGTTACGGTTTTAAGTTTATCGACCTAAAATGTAGATTTATTTTTATTGTTCCACAAGTAAAAAAACACTTATAACAATTGGCGGACTTAATGCTTTCTCTACTAATCAACCATTAGGAGAATCAAAGAGACAATTCGGCACAAACAAGTTATATTTATTTGTTTTTAAGTTACAGTTGTTAGTCCATTTTGGTAAATTAATATGTTTAACAGCGGGGCTAGGGCTATTATCAAACTGACAACACCGATTTCACCAAACTCGCTCTCACTTCTGATTTGGACTCCTTATTTACTTAATCCCTGATCGGGAGGGGTCAGAGGGGGGTCAGGTTATAAATTTTGTAAAGAAAGCACCGTGGGTCGGCGCGTGCCATGTTACGAAATACAACAAATGGGATGCTTACCTTACGATAAAAAGAGAAAAACAATATTGAATGTCGCCGGCCGAAGATATCTGTAAATTTATGACATGTTTTAATGAAGTATTCTCGGTTTAGGACTATTTACACCCACATGTTATTTCCCCACAGCATTGATACCCATTTTGATTGAACACATGTTAAGTTGCAACTTAGAGAAATGGAGCAAGCAAAAAGCTTGTGGTACCTCAGGAATGACTCAAGTAAAAGTGACATCCACTAACCAGATGAAAATATCAAATCAGCAAAAAGCTAGGTCTTTATTGGACAAGAGTCGCTACTCACAGAAAACAAAACAATGGAAACTAGGTAGAGGACTATATCATGAGGCTCGCCGAATTTAAGATAATAAAATATACTGTGGAAATGAAGTTCTAAACCTTAGATTAGACCATTGTTTAATAGGAAATGATCAACTTCAGTATTCATAAAGCTATGAAGTAGTCTTTAGCTCTACCTTTTAGAGAGAATGGAAGAGGATCCGACAGTCAAAAAAGAACAATTAGATAAGAAATGAACTGGATAGAACCAGATGCCGCTGGGGACATTAAGTACGAAGACCTGGGATTAAAACCCACATAGAGTCTACTGTGTAAAAAGTGTAGTAGAAAAGGTAGGTAAAGCTATCTTTGGATTGTTAAGTTAACGCAGTAAGATTTTAACCATATGATGATTAAAGGTTTTAAGTATGATGTGCCGCCCTTAACTTTGCTATTACAGCAGTTAAACACAGTTAATGTCACTAGCTGTTTCCCGCAGCTCCGCCTGCGGCATATAGCCTATGTTACTCAGGCTGAATGTAGCTTTCCAATGGTGAAAGAATTTTAGAAATCGGCACAGTAGTTTTTGAGTTTATTCATTAAAAACAAATACACAAAAATTATAAATCTTTCCTCTTTATAATATTAGTGTAGATTAGATTGCTAGGAAATAAAGATAAATTTGAAATTCATTCTTATCGAGTGGGTTGCGAGGTCTATCAACCCTGTAAACCCTGATGTCAGAGCCAAATGCATTTATTTAATACCAAATTGGTATACTATATACCTACTAGTAAAACTATTTACTTAAGTTGAATTTTTATGTAATGATCAAAGAATTTTACCTTATACAACGATTTAACTGAACTTTTATATAAATGCAGAATCTGTCTGTTGCACAGTCTTATTAAGTCGGTTTATCATTAAATAGTAAGGTAATTATTTCGTTAAATCAAGATTTAGAACGGAAAAATACTTCTTTAATAGGTACAACTTTAATCTAAGAGCTTTCCTTGTTCAATAACGCTTCCCCATTAATTTCGGATGTTACGAACGAATCGTGTCAGCCTTTGACATACTTTAACAATATAAAAGCGATATCGCCCCCGCTTGCCAGCCAAAAAGCCTTTAAATATTGAATAAATACACCTACATAGATACTCATGCAACGCGAACAAAACGCCAAGATTGATAGAACACCATTACTCGAAGAGGTGGAACTTAGATACGACTTTTTGAATGTGTCGGTTTATATTGCATTGCTCAATCGCGGTAGTGTAGGCTGTAGATGGGCGATCTTCGGGCCTAGTTAACTATTCCTTGCATCCGTCCAATTTGAACTTTAATGATTATTAATACGATTCAAAATTGGAATAGAAATGACCGAGTTGAAAAGGTAAGCGCTGTCGCAATCGACGCGTGCCGCACTCCGAAAATCAAAAATGGTTATTAATTCAAATATATTGTAAAATAGATTTTAAGACGTTACACTACAGTATAAAATCGAATGTAGTAATGTTGATGACTTACCAAGCGAATTGAATGCAAGTGTGTGGCAGTTTGTTGCCACGTGGGAAGAATTGACGTCATGAGTAACATAAAGCCTTTCAACGAAATTCATATTTATGATTTGAATGATTGAATAAACTAAGATATGCATTTATCCTTATATATTCAAATGCAAAACTCTCTTAAAGTTGACATAAAATTACAAAAAGTAGGTAGTGGAGAGACGTCTGTAAAGTGAAAAAATATATTTAGTATAATTATATATAATACTAGCTGTTTCCCGCAGCTCCGCCTGCGGTATATGTATAGCCTATGTTACTCAGGGTGAATGTAGATTTCCAATGGTGAAATAATTTTTGAAATCGGCATAGTAGTTTTTGAGTTTATTCATTACAAACATGCACACAAAAATACAAATCTTTACTCTTTATAATATTAGTGTAGATATATTACGTTTATTAAAATACCTACGCTAGTAAGGATTTTCAGAATGAACTTAAACAAATACATGCAATTTTCATAAATATATTAAATGCTATTTACGTAATATCTTTAATATAATATCTTTGAAACTATGAAAAGACGCGCAAGATGGTATTGAGATTTAGTCTTACAGCTATCTAGTCTCATAAACTACTGATCTTATTGATTTATAGTAAATAAAAAAAAATCTTCCAACCCATTACAAACAAGTTCGAAACAAAAGTTGAACCTTCTGAAAAGCACTAAACCATTTGTTCTGAAGGCGGGAACAGTAAACAAAGTCCGCAATTTGAAGTCTCTTAAATTAAATTTATGACTGTATTGTGTAACACAGTACCTGTAAGTTCTTTAACTGTAGGGTTAAATTTCAGGATGAAATATTTACCTAATAGCCGGAATACTAACACCTTTTTTGACTGGGACCGTAATAGGATTTTACCTTATTTAAAGTTTAGTAAACTAGATCTATGAAGATGATTTTAAATTTATGATAGTTTAAACAATTTATTTACAAACTTTATTGTTCCACAATAAATAAAAAATAGAGTATTCTCTACCAATCAACCATTGGGCAAAACAGAATGGTAGTTCGGCGCAAAAATTTATATTTATTTGTTTTTAGTTCATATTGGTAAATAAGATAGTTAAAACAATAATTAAAGTAAATGTTTTTTTTTTTAATTTTCGTATTTATTTTCTAAACATAAAACATATAAAATGGCCGCCGATGGAAACCGCGGACCTTTAACGTGCATAGTCTAATGTACGACCGACTTGAAGGCAATCCACTATTCCGTCCTTTTCTACCTCGTCTTCACCATATATAGCTATCCCTCTTACTCGCATGGAAACCTCCAGGAGAGTTTCTTAGAAGTCTCAACGTTCCCTGGATAGATTATATCAGCATGAGGTTGTTTTATGTGTAAACTTACTGTTTTCTTTTTTACAAATTCGTGTAAATCCTTCTAGGGTTTAATTTTTACGACTTTTACGTTAATGTACCAAATGGGCGACTCTAATTTATACTTTTGTTGTTTATTGGTCCCTTAGTCGCCTTTTACGATGTCCACTATGAGAATTTTTTTGTGTTCATGAAGGTATTCAGCTATTCTTCTATACATCTACACTAATATGATAAAGCTGATTGTTTGTTAGCTTATTCGTTTGAAAGCTTGAAACTTTGAAACTAATGGATTTACAAAATCATCAATCCATGCTAATTTTATAAGCGCAAAAGTCTGTTTTTCTGTCTATCTGTCTGTCTGTTATCTTATCGCAGTATAACCGCTAAACGGATATTAATGAAATTTGGTATGAATATAGTTAAAGACCCGGCGTCAAACAAAGATTACTTTTTGAGGCAGGTGGAGCTGCGGTAAACAGCTAGTTATTTATATATTTATTATTAAATTAATTTACTTACTTATATTGTAAATCTACAGGACAGATGAACACATATTGGTCGGCTATAAACCCAGCCACAGCTAGTTTCATAAAAGATCAAAAGCATTTCAATTCTCTTAAAAATCGTTAAAATTTAAACACTTAACCATATTTACATAGTCAACAAGTACCCACGTAATGACCCAAAACTATGTTTAAACTACGGTTTATGTGTGATAACTGGACGAAGATTACGAGTCGTTGACATTGATAACGTAAGCCCTACAGACTGTAAGTGTTGCAAAAGTTTGTATAAAGATAATCAGGATAAGTTTTAATTAGCAACATACTAAAGAAAAATGCTTTGAATCATACATCATTCATACTCCTTTTCATTCCTTCCTTCATATTCATCATTCAGGCTCCTAATAAACACGATATATTTCAAAAGTTTGTTAACGGATAACTAGCTGTTTCCCGCAGCTCCACCTGCCACTAATATTCATATTAGTATAAATATATTTTAATCAATAATTGTTGTAAGCTAACTCGTATTTAACACGCATAGTATTTTACATTTATTTCAAGTGGACATTGTTAATCGACCATATACATACAATCTGATGTCAGAGATTTTAGCGAGTGACAGTCTCGAATGTATTTGTTCAAAATTAAAGGCCAATTCATTGATTTAAATATTCATATAAATATAGAATTTGGAAATTGGGTTCGCGTGCAGTAAATGACTAAGTTAGAACATTCGGAAAGGTATATTTGGCCCGTGCCAAATCGCCGAAGGCTAATCATTATAATACGATAGGCTTCAAATTAAATGAAAACTTTCAAAGTTCGTAAACCTCGCTTGTGGTATACATATTTTTGAATTTTTAAAGTTATCTATCTACTCTTCTTCACTCTTACCTCAAGCCTATAGTAATTTGGATAGATTCAGTATGAGGAAAAGTTTGCTTTTTGCCGTGATATGGATAGATTACCATGCTGGTGAAGCCAAAAGCTAGATATATAAATTAATTCATAGCTTCAGGAGTTAGAAGAGAAAGGAGTATCTATATTATATCAAGCTACGTCAAAAAACAATAATGAATATCTATATTTTTAAGCTCGGCAAAAGTGTGAGGAAGGCCCACTCTGGCCTGCGTGGCATTTTAGACTAATTCCACTTTTATCTATAAACAAACGACTCAATAAACGTTTTATTTTACACGATTTCTTAAAACATTTGAAGCTACGAAATATAACATAACGACCGTACTTATATCAATTTTAATAGAGCAAGTAAGTATATTTCTAAGAAACGTAAACTAGAATAGAATGTACGGATCCAGCGGTGTGAAACTGGTTTTAAAACATTAAAATTGTAGAAAATTATTTAGCTACACTTCTAGTTTCAGTGCATTCGAAGAAATAAGTCGAGAACATTCCGCGAACTAGTTTCTGACCACTCAATACTTAGTTGATACCGTCTAAAGCAATGTATGCTTTTCAAATAGCTGTTAGATTGTAAAACTAACATAAGTACGTATTTTATTAGAATATTTTGTATTTGCTTAAAAATTTCCATTATACTTACAGCAAAAATATTTATTTTTATTTATTGTTAGGGAGATCAACAGATTTCTCTACATACTAGGAATTAGGATAGATATTATAGATATCTATCTACATATTGGTTAGGTATTTAGGATAAAAAATATCTTACTTTTGAAGAAATATATTGGAATCAGATAAATAATATTTCAAATAACAATACAATAAAACAATTACTCTATTATAGACAAAATAGAAGTTCCGTTCTTTTATTTATTCCTTTTTTACTAAAGTTAAAGCCTTAATTTAATATTAACATTTTACTGGTTGCTCTTTTTTAATTTCTGTTTTAATAAGTTTAAAGTATTCACATTTTATTCTTTTATTTTTAACATGACTCTAATGGATTTCTACTATTTATTGTTTTGTTTCATTAAGTTGAACTTACATAACAACTTTATAGCAGACTTCTTTATTAATATATTATTAATAAGTGTTATCTATTTAATTTTTATGTTAGTAAATATCTAACATGTAAAGTTAAATTTTGAATTGTCCGTTATTTTTTAATTTTTTTAGTTTCAAGCACTAAACAAGCGTGGCGGTGGCGGAAGCAAGCAAATTAATTTCGCAAGTGCTTAGATGTAATTTTAAATTCGATTCTTTTCTGAGTACAAAGTTGCGGCCAGAAGCTATATAGTATACGAATAATAATATTGATAAAATATAGATTTCTCGGTAAAAAAGACGGGAGCAGTATTTGTACAATGATAATAGATCGAAATGTTTGAATCTTCGTATCTACCGGGCAGACACTGGCCAATAATGTTTAAATGTCGGTAACGGCGCCAGATAACTTAAGTTTTCGTCCATCTATAGATATGATTTGAATTTACATGTATCTCTATTGTGACCCTTTGAACTCTCTCAATATCATTTAATAGCGTCGTTTACGCTATGTTTAATTATTTCTTCATCATTAATTAATTAATATCGAGTAGGCCGATTGACCATAAAGGTCAAATCGACCCTGCACGCCCTGGCGTCAGAGTTTTTCGAAATGGCAGCGATCATCATCATTTCAGTTTACTTAATTCTCCTGGTTGAATTAAATAAATCATCATTTGCTTTGTCATTTAGTTTTATATTTAAGCCAAAATTTCGCCGAAAATTACTCGAAAGGTAAGACTATAAGAAATTTTATACAGATTTCTATACACAATAATTTTAATATGTTTTGATCCGACATTCCTACAGGAGTAAAACCCTTCTATAGAGTCGATAAAATGTACAATTCCGACAATTCAAATATCATTTGATGCGTTGGTCAAACGATTGCAAAATGTGTAAGTATTTATTTATTTATTTATTTAAACTTTATTGCACAATACAAAAATTTGTACAAATGGTGGACTTAATGCCAAGTGGCATTCTCTACCAGTCAACCAAAAGTCAGTATTGTGTTACGTGTATCTATTTATGTGGTTACAATTATTTCAGTTCGTTGAGAACTAATTTAATATAACAGTTGTTTATAGGAAATTGCAAACTTTATGTATAACAAGCTTTAAATTTTCGGGATTGGCAGTCGCTTCATCAATGTTATAAATTACCAAAAACTAAAAATCAAGATACTACTCACACGATGGAATGAGGAATAGATTTAAATTCCAATAAAGCCTATTATTTTTTTGCTGGTAGGAATAAAGTTCCTTATTGGTTACCGGAAAAATATCAGATTTTTTAATCGGCTATTAATTAATAAAAATTATAATTTTGTTATCCTGAAAAATTACCATGTCCGTCCGAATGGTTTATTCCTTTGCCTCCTTTAATCATGGCATAAGAATTAAAAAAAACTAATATCCAATTTGAAATGACATTAGTATCTTTTTATTCTGATCAAATGTAACTTTCATCTATTCTCTATTCTTAAGAATGAGGTATCCCAATAACACGCTAAGATTACGACATTCTTATATTATAGCTTTTAGTGTACTCATGGCTAACGGCTCCTATGTTCTGCATATTTGCATAAGCTAAGTGATACCTGAATGTTTATCTACAGATAAAAATGTCGGCGTCGAGGAAAACACGACTTTATAAACACTTGATTTACATAAATACCGCTTCTAAATAAATCCTCAGTATACGTAGCAACGAATATAAATAAGTTACAAACGTTTCGAAAATTTAAAATGGCGCTTTGATTGATGTAAATTGACATTTTTGAGCATTGATGCATGTTTACAAGATTAAATATTTAATATTATTTAAATGTAGGTCCTGTGGTTTCTGTTTTAAGAGTAGACCTCACAATTTAGGCTATGGTCCTATTTTATCATACACTCGTAAGCGGCGTCCGACTTTAGCGCAAACGTTCGGCTGTACTTTGGTAATTTTGGAGAAATGTGCATAGGGAATATGTAGGATCAATTGCCTCTACCATAAGATTTAAATAAAAACGCAGTTGCAATCGACTGCCTTAGAATTTTGTATGGAAGTCCTTACTCTACTATTCGCACGGGGCGCTGTACAATTTGTTGTACAAAATAGCTAACACGAACTTTTGGCGGGAAGTTGTGAAGAGCCGTGATTGGCGCTGAATTTTATTTTTCAAAATTTGTGTCTTTTTTAGTGTTAGTTAGTGCATAATAATGGTGGATTATTATTTGCAAAGTGTTCAAGAATAAGTGTGAGTGTTGGGAAGTAATATATATATATTATGTGATTTTCTTGATTATTGCCAAAAACTCCTGGAAATCGCTAACTGCAGTTTTTCTACCACTTCACTTAGCATAATACTTCTAACTCGACTTGACTTAACTATTGACTTGTCTTTTAGACTTGCTTGAATAAATTTTGATATAATTCTTGCTATGTTACTGGCGAAAAACGTCTAGTAAAAGCCTTAGTAAATAAAATCGCGAACGCGCACGCTAGCGCCTCCGTTTGAAATATCTCATAGTAGATGCACAGTTCTCGTTTTAAAGAGCATGTACCTACACACACACACTCTAAAACACAGGAAGTTCACGGTCGTACAGCAGAACCAGTTAACATAATATTTCTCACTTTCTATCATTGTCCCGTGTGCCGCGGATCCGGAAATGCCCACCTACACATTCGCTGTTTGCTATAATGATGTCATCGTATTTCTAAATATATATGGTATAACATCGTTTTGCAATATTACAGAAAGATTTTTCCTAAGTTTCAACTTAAGACACTAAAAAAGTTAGTTGAAATTCGAATTTGGAAATAATTGAGTACCTATATCTGTTTTTTCATGGTAGGTCATTCGATGGTTCTTTTTTAATTCGTTTGTAAATAGACTGTATATCAAATTTTAAAAAAGAAACGCGAGAGCGGGACGATAGTATTGAGATAGCGCGGTCGTGGCCGCCCGCCGTCGTGCGCCTGCGCATGGTATCGGCGCATCTCTCTTGCTCGAAGAGCACGACTCACAAACCATGATGATTGTTCAGAACAACGAATCTATGTTGTTTTATCGTATAAACTATATCTCTTTTCAAAAATTCTACTTACCTTTTTATAACAAATAAACAGCAGACAGGTATCTTGGAATAGATAGGAGGCTACTATGAATGTCCTTTTTTTGTACAGAAATCATAAGATGTTGACGTATACCTAGAACCCATTTCTAAATGTTTTTTTTTTACCGTCAGAATTGAATTTAGCCCATATTAAAGAGCTATGTAATCATCGAGGATAGAGTATAAGTAGATTGAAATATCTAATAGGGTGATAAATAAATAACACATAGAAGATTTTGGACATTTTCATATTGTACATTTGTGTTTGAAGTATTAAGATGAAGGCCCGTCCTGTCCGAGACCAGCTCATTACTCGTCTAATTAGGGCTCTCATACTAATCGACCGGACTTTGTTTCTCATTCTCAAACCCAAGTGAAATTCCATAGGCATTTGACGCGGACGGGTTAGTTAGCGCGGCACGAGCGAGCCTTGCCATGGCGTTGCTAAGTTGTCTATGGATCTCTTAAGATATTAGTATAACTAGAAGTGCCCTTACCACGGGGAGCGCGTGCCTTCCGTTGGGTAAAACAAATGGCGGATGGGAATTAAAAAAACCTTCATTTCAGTTCATCTTGCCTTTTGTGCCATAATTATAACTTTATAAGATTCTCGCATGTTTTTTTTTTTAAGTAAATGGTTTGGTAATTCTTCATTTAGCTATTCTATTTAAGTATAGTAAAACTTTATTACAGGCGTCTCATTATACACTGGGATAGTTATTCTAAGGGTTAAGTTTAGCCACGTTTTGTAACCAACTACCTTCAACATTCCTCATAACCATAATTTCGAATAAATTTATTACCTACATGAAATAGAACGGGTTAGGCTGTAAGAGGCAAGTGAACTTTAACGATTGCCAATTTGCGACTATCACAAAAAGAGCGATATGAAATGTGCTTTAGTCATCAGAGAAAAAAACTTACATAAATAGCCTAAATGATTTTCATGCTGTATTGTACGCAAAAAAATCTAATCTGATTATTATCTCGATGAAATGTCTTCAAAACATCTTTTAATAACCACACTGTTTCTTTCTTCGATAAAAAATAAAGAAAAATGTTGAATATTCGATTCTAGATTTATGGTCTGTATTTTTGGTGGATAAGGTTTATAATTTCGTAAAAAAATAGTAGAACAATGAAAGGACCTTTTGTTCGAACCGTTATTAGTAATTATTATATACCGCTATTATTCGAATTAAAGGATTGGAATCAACGTCCACGATTGGTCACGTCACGAGTAGTAGAGTAAGATTATTATAGAGCGTGCAAAACTGGCTAGAATGTCAACCATATAGTTTCCAGAAAAGATGTGTAAAGCAATGTAGGAATATCTATTGTACCAAATAGTAAACATAGATTGTGATATTTTCAGGAAATGCTTATTATCTACGCATTCGCCGTATCGAGTTCTAATTTTTCTTAAGACATTTATTTTTGGTTTTCTAGGCCTTATTTATGTATGTAACTATTTATTATTGAAGTGACCTAATTACTAATTAGGGTACATTGAGGAGGAGCTCGTTAGTCGAGTGGGACCCGCGTGACGCAACCACTATTGGACTGGTCGCAATTTTAGTGGCATTTTCTATCTAGAGCTTCTCCGTGCTTTGGAACAACCGGGACCAACGGCACGTTAAGTCCGGTGGTCCCGGTTGTTATCGATAGATAGCAGTCGTGAGGCTGTGTCAGATGCCTTAGGGCAGCCTGAAAATTCTGAGTTGGTCTGGTTTTCCTGTACAAAGGGTTACGGAGGTCAGATGACAGTCGCTCCATTGTAATATCCAGTTTCACAAAATCTAGGTCCAAAATTTACAGCGCACCCTAGGCCCCGAAGCGTATGCTGACGACGCAACTAGGAATACACGCTAGGATGTTGATAATTACCTAATTAGTTATTATTTTTACATAAAAATATACTCATAGATTACTTACGCGCTCTACTATATTTAAAAGAGTATTCTACATTTGATATACATTCCCTATAATTTGAATACCAAAGAGTCTGATAATTTACTCACAGCAAGATACTGGCTAATTAAATGTTAGGAATGTTCTTCGTAATTGCCAGTGGGGGTCCACACTCCGAGAAATCTCGACGGGTTTTAGTCCAAATTAATACCACAATTAGGTATTAAAAAGGTGTCGGATAACTTCGGCATGTCAAACTTCAGTGCTAAATTGTTAATGAAGTATCCAACTGTGTGATTTTGTTGGAAAAATCATCTTATAGGTAGAAGTATTTATAATATACTTTGTGCAGGATTAATGATGTGTCAAATTGCTAATTAGGGGTAAAATTTTAGTAATCTGTATTAATCATACTAGATGTTTTTTGCATATCCATTTGCTTGGGATTTTACATAGTTTTGTCTGCGAATGAATTGATATCAAATTAAAATATTTACTTTTAAAACTTCGATTACTACCACGTACATGGGAATTAGCTGCAACATAAAATGTTTTTTCATGAAAAGGAAAAATATACAAACTACTATTCATTTAGTACTATTTTCTTCGATTACGTTATGATGACTTCATGTCCTAATTTATATCTGTAGCGAATTAGAATTTAAGTGTACATAACACTCTTGCGCGCACTCTACCTTAAAAAATCTTTGTAAATATATAATAGTAATAGAAGTTACTTTTACAATCTATATTAATCAGTCGCCATTTTTACACATAATTGATAATCTACCAAAAAACGGGCACTATTAATAATGGTAAGAGGAAAACTGCGGAGCCCTCAGGGTCCGGTACAAGCAACCTTTTATTTTTACGGCCACCTCGCCGGTACAAATTGGTAATGACCGAACATGGCCCTCGCTCACGCATGCCCATCTTTTTTTTGTTCATTTTCTTGTGGAACGACCTCGGGAGCTCGGACGGACCACGGTGAAGGTCGCTCTATGTTCACTCTTCTCTTTTTAACCGTCTCTCTATGTGATGTTTCACATCTGTAATTCTAAAATAATAAATGTGTTATACCGTTTCATAGATGGTGTGTATGTTAAATCACAGATTAAAAAACAGATACATGCTAGATCTATAAATATTGACATTCAACCGTCATACATTGAAATGCGCCAACTTTCTTGGTTACTTCTGAGTACGCTTATACAAAATCATAGTTTCGCCATCTATCAAAATCATGAGAAGTTGTCTACCTTAATTTATAATTGTTGAAATGTAGCACTAATTCAACTTGTAATAGAATTTGGGGTACGTAAAAAATAGTGTTTTGAAAATTCTGTTCCTTATTTCGCTAAAAAAACTAAATCAGTGCTTAATTTAATTTTCTTTGTTTCGAAGCGCCACCTAATATCAGAAAGGAGATCTAATTATTTTTCTCAGGCAATTCTATAAGCTACAGATTTCCGAAAGAGTATAACATATATTATTTAATGCATAAACTAAATATAGTGTCAGATAAGTAGATCTGAAGATTACCTCATACAAACTTTATAACACCTTCCTCTTTATTGTTTGTATAGAGTATTAATAGATTTTGGTATATAGTATAGAGATCAGAATCCCTAATTTTTGAAATGTGTGACATATGTCGAACAAAAATCCTTCGTTATCGAACAAAAATAAATCATTCGTTATAGAACAAACAATATTCGACTCACCGATTTTGCGTGATTCATACTTTTTAAAAATAGCACTCCCTACTGAGTATGGACTGAGGATGTAACAGAAAAGACGTTAAGATTACTACGCATGGCTGTTTATCTTACTAAAAAGTAATGTATTTTGAATAATAACCAATTTCTTTTTAGTTTGAATTGTAAATTAATAAAAAAAAAACAAATGTAATCGGTAGAGACATGACTAAGGATAATGGGTACTGTCTTTTTTTGCAAAATAAATAAATAAATGTGTTCAAATATCTTAGCTACTCAGCTCTTAAGTGGAGCTTTTATCAGTATTTGAGTACATCAAAAGGTATGTTCGATAAACGATTTATGGTTTTAACGAACGGGCCACTGCGAATAGCATTTTATATTTATATTTTACTTATGTACTATCAGAAACAAATTAGGATTTCGATAAAACCTTTTTTAAAGATTTTCTAAGTTCACTTTTTGAATAAGTTAGCTCTCATAAAATGTAAGATACCTTAGCATTGGTCAACTTAAAGCCGTAAATGTGCAGCAAGTATAAGCATAGATTAATTACTGTACAGATGTTGAATCCCTTGACTTGTAGTATCCTATTAGTTTATTATAGAGTACCTTTTTCAAACAAAGACCCTTTAACGCCATCTATTGATTCATTGAGACATTGTCATTCTAAATTCGATAATATATTAACAGAACCAACTTCGCTTGTGGTTAGATCGACATCCTACTCCTACTTAAACACAAATATTTTGCAATTAAGACTTTTTATATCAGAAATAAGCAGGATCAATATCAATCTATGAAACTGTTTCTTGTAGCGCCATCTATTAGCATAAAATATAATAAATTGTTTTCTGGAAACAAATACTTTTGAACATCTGTATTTTACTGGTATTTTTTAATCTGTGATGGTTTGTATGTTCACATTTACCATTTTAGCTAGATCCCTTGTAATACTCTGCTACATATCAACAGGGTTTTAGTACAAAATGATCTTTAGATTAGGGACAAAAGGAAATTACAGGCTTACGACAGGAAAATGTTATTTAGAGTTACGTTTCGAAATAATTCGTATACGAAAAATAAATAGAGTTATTACGTTGCGTGATAAGACCCCCAACGAAGCATAACAAACAAACGTTTCCATAAGTAGAAAGTATTTTATTATACATTTTTAATATAATATTAAATTATATTGTCCTAGTGTACATGAGTGAAGTAAATGAAAACTAATATTATTGATTGTATTCATCACATATTTATAATTTTATTTAGTTTTTATATTTTGTAGAGTTCTGTAGATCCTTAGCTGAACAAGCTGAAACACTATCATTGCTCTGAAGTTTTGCTTACCCTTGATGCCCTAAAAATAGAGTAAAAATGCAAAGAGAATTTCTAAAATCCGAAGGTATCTAGTGTCGGAAAATAGAGCCTTCAATCAATCGAACTCTTCAGCTCTATTATTGTTAGTACCTGTGTATGGCATCGACTTTCATAGATGAAGAATAACTTTATTGTTATAAAATAAAACATAAAAGCGTCGTTGGGTTGCCCCAATTAACAAGATGGCGCGTAAAATTTTCCCGCGCTGCATGCAAAAGCAGCGCCTTCAACGCTTCAGAAGAAATAAAGCCTACTTGGCGTACGTACCATACGATAGTCGCGTACAAAACTTATTTGATCGGTCGTTCAACCATGTCGATGCTGCGTCCCTCTTTCTCACATACACGCGTCTCTCTCTCTCGTACCGTTAAGGTGGTATGTCTGAGTTATGGCATTCCAAAGTTACCACCACTACTCAGGAGGCTGCGCTGACCCGAACGTAATGGCATGAGTTACATTACATGTGGTTTAGCCTTCCTTATTCTTCGAATATGTTTCTTATTAGGTGTGAACGCCCTCTAGGATTAGAAAATTAATTGAAGAGTTTGGGTTGCTGCCCGCAGCAGCAGAATGGAATGTAATGGAACTTTTTTTAGGTTTTCGTAAGGCGTTTTTGCCCGGTAGATTCCTCAAGCGATTTTTAATAGCCGATATGATTTGACCGTTGAAAATTCCTCTGAAATCTTCGCAATAATATAATGATTAGTGATGGTAACTTGCGTGGAGTGAAGTGATTTCGCATAGGTTGTTCAGGGTATTTCGTTGTAAGGATTAATTGATTGGTTTTAAGAAAACAGGTACATCATTTTATATCATTGACACGAAACTTTGAATACCTATATTCCACAATGGTTGTAAAATAATTGTATTGTAATATGCTCATCGTGATTCGAGAAGTCTTGTGCATAAAAGTGGTCCATGTTAGTTTATCTTGGCTCTGGTATCAAAATATTGAAAAATTATGAGACATTATCTAGGATAACTATTCATTATTTCGATGTAGAGGCGTATTTCTAATAAGGACAGTCAGTTTGTCAGCACGTTATAGCGTCAGTTGTAAGATGGACAATCTTCCTTGGAGGAGATAAAACGCAGTCACTCCTGTGCCCAAAATTTGATTGAATTAGGGAAAGGCATAAGGAAAACGAGGAGAAAGGGCACATAACTAAGTATGATGAGATTTATTTTCTCTGCGCCATCTTATGGTAGAGTGGTAGAAAAACTTTCGGCTTTAAAATTCCGCCCTTTACATTATTGTAATGAAGTTATAAATAAATAAGAGCACCCAAATGACATGATATTGAAATGTAGGTAAATATTGTGTTTATGCCCATATAAGGTCAGAGTTAACTTCTTACTATACAAGTTAGTCATATACCAAGGCGCCTATTGACTTAAGTATTTGATTTAAATCATGCAAAACCAAAGGAATAGATTTTAAATCTTAAGAGCTTGGTTATTGAATCTGTAATAAGTTTGCCTCATTCGGCCGTAGTTATGGAGGTTGCAGCTATGCAAATGATGTCATAGATATTACGGTACACGTTCTATGCATGTCATGTTTAAAGTATAAGACAATTTTCTTTTTCGACATCTTGTCTATGAATAGACATAGAAGAATTGTAATACTTTCTTACTTAGATGCTAAGTTTGTAAAAAATAAAAAAGGTACCTCCTTTGTTATCGATTGGAAATGACATTTACCTATCCTATCCTACTTTCTTATGTTAGATCGGCTAACTTCGTTAGCTCCTTTATAAGTTCTATGCTACTGGTAACTTATTAGTCTAATTTATTCCTAAATTAATAAATTAAATTTCTTCACATAATGTGCTTCAAACTTTAAACAGTGTTAATTTTCTGAAGTAGGTAGAGTAGGGTAAATCCTTTAGCTTTAAGTGACATGTTTGTTTAATTATATACAATTAAACTTTTCATGTCCTTTTAAATTAAATAAAGGATCTCATCTCAGACACATTATACAAAAACAAAGTTAAAATTTGATAAAGTTTTCAATTAAATTATTCCGGAAATAATATCTCTAGCTCCATCTTGTACAAATTTTAAACATTATATGTGGTTCAATACGCCATCTAGCGGAGGAAGATGAAACTAAGAAGTATACATCAACACATCGCCATAGAATGTTCAAGTTTCAAGCTCAATAACTAGATGGCGCTGGCAGCTTACGATAATTGATGCAGGTCCGTATTAGTTATCTCTGAATACAGCAGATGGCGCTACTAGTCTAAAGTTGGAACATTAAAGGCGTGGAGCGTCTGGCGGATTCTTAAGTTGTAATAAATGTATTTTACCGCTATATCGTTCTTTAAATTGTTGAAAATTGCCATTTTAGCTCTGGTTAAGAGGCTACCCCTTCTCAATGACCTTGAGCGTTTAGTCTTCCCCACACCCCACCTACCCGTACTTCACCTGATTAGTATTACGTAAAAGTCATTAAACTTAGCCATCTACCGGCTCAAGCTTGTACTACTAGGACACGCGATGGGACATAGGTATTACGAAAAAGTCATTAAACTTAGCCATCTACCGGCTCAAGCTTGTACTATTAGGACACACGAATTTTAAAATCACCTTATAATATAGTCCAGGAGCTTACGTCTGTTGGATCATCATCATCAAACCATCGAGAGATAGATTCACACTGACGTATTTATTGATAACAAGGGCGGTGGACGCAGTTACACACACATACATGCAACATACTTAACAATTATTATTTAATTATTTTTCTTGTCGTGTTGAACGTTTAGGCTCCAAATTATATTAATTTTGACCAGTAGGTACTTTATGTGTGAATGAAACAAAATATATTTGTATATTATCAATTATCTTTTATTTACTCATAAAAAACTGTTGTTAAACTTCATGATTAACACAAACAACTCTACCACTGTTTATTGGATTTTACTGCCGTCTCTTCATCCGTTGACATCTGATTTTTCATCGAATGGACACCGATTCTTCATTATAATGTATGAATGAAAGTAATGAAGATGTAGTCAGATTATAAATAGTTTAAGTTTACTCGAACAGAGATGACATTTGACATGGGTGACAAGTACATGAAGCGCCTAATTAGCGCTACCAAACAAAAAATATTTATTCACTACCCTGTGCAAAAATATTTGAAAGCCGAAAGCTGTCCGGCTACGTCACATGGTAACCTTGCTACGAAATGAAAATCATTGGGTTTTCTGCGATTTACTTAAAAAATAGTTGCTTATCTAAAGATCTGATTAATGTAATCTGTTCCCTAAGCCTATTCCTCGAAATGGTTCACGAATTAGACATTTTCATGAAAAAGTTTACTAGTCAATTAGTGCGCGCAAGTACTCGTACATGGAGTGACAAGAGGTCTGATGAGATGATTATTATATAACATTTATGAGATCGTTATGGCAAAATAATTTTATAAAATTAAACAAATTAAATTATTTATTCGATTTTTTGTTAACCATTTTTGTTTTCTGTTTTTTATTTTCTTTTTTTATGTAGTCCGGATCTCGTATTTGCAAA
Organism: Euzophera pinguis; assembly: GCA_947363495.1. Classification (NCBI taxonomy): domain Eukaryota; kingdom Metazoa; phylum Arthropoda; class Insecta; order Lepidoptera; family Pyralidae; genus Euzophera; species Euzophera pinguis. Next base: position 4,813,863 of record OX376154.1, read on the forward strand.
TTTCGTGGATGGCGAGGGTCAACCAACTCTGGAAGCAAGCAGTCCATGTAAAAAGTCGTCAACTTTTCTTCCATTTTTTGTTTCCAAAAATTATCATCTCTTTCGACAATCTCAACTCTCAAACATTCGTTTTCATTAGCCCAAACAGCAAATATACAATTTTTTCGTTGCGTTATATGTAATTGGCCTTGGATTTGGTAGAACCAATTATGAGTTTTGTTGACTTCTATTTCGCCGTGTTTATTAGTTTACCAAAAAGTAACTTTTTTTTGTTCAATTGCTTCGTTTAGCCCCATTTTATAAGCCGTTATTGGGCACTTGACTTCCACAACTGAGTCGTCACCATACAGCCCATCGGGTGTGGCACCAAGGAAAGGAAGATTCCTGTCGATAAAAAGTCCACATCGTTCGATTTCTTGATTTAGTTGAGTGCTCAGTTGAATGATGGCCTTTCTTTCATTTTCTCGGCCATGTTTGATCGATGCCACGTGATCCAAATTTCCTTTATACAAAAATTCATTCACGGTATTTACGCAACTTGTATTTGGTCTTCGCTTTATAATTTTTCCGAAGTTTGAGGCAGTAAGTAGAGAGCGTCGAAGCTCGAGCCACTCACCACTGTCGCTTTGGAGTATTGTGTTTTTTTGTATTTTGTCCATTTCTTCATCTGTTTTCTTCAAATTATTTAAAAAAGCTTCTTTAACTTTATTATAAGTTTTCTCGTCCATGTCCGGTTTGATGCACCCTTCTCCATACTCTTTGTCTGTTTTTCCTGATCCTGAAGCTCGAAATAAACGCTTTCTTGGTTTTTGCCTTTTTTTAATTTTGTTGTAAGCGTTTTTCTTAATTCTCTTCTCTTCGAATTTTTGTAGTTTTCCTGTAGGGCTCTTACCACCATTTATCGATTTGTAAAGCCTTGATATTGTCTTTTTTGCATTAAAGGCTACTGCCGCCGCATGGACTCGTAATGAATAAGAATTCTTTTTGGAAAAATTAATTCTTTTCCCCCCAACATACTTGGCGACAACACTGTGAAAATTTTCGACGCGGTTACTGTCAACGTCATGGATTAAGCTCCGTGAATGCGCAGCTACGCTTTGCACAATGAAATTTATGCGCTGCCACAGAGCACTTGTGAAAAAGCCATCTGACACTTTATTTTTGTCCACCTCTCCAACTTTAGTGCAAAAATATGCCTTGCATTTAGTATGGTCACCAAATGCATGCGTATGGCACCGTAAAATATCGTCAAAAAGAAGTTCGACATCAGAATTAATTTTATGTTGCTTAATTGTCTTTACTATACTGCAACGGATTGCCAATATCGCCTTCTTTGTTACGGATTTACGATGCTTTAACAGATATTTTGTTTCTGTTGATAGTGCTTGCAGCTTGTTGCATAAGTTGCGTAAGAGGTGATTTCGGCATTCTATTTTTTCGACGGTTTTATTTTGGTAAGGCCGTGCTTCTAAAATTTTTGAGTATGTGCTTGCGTCCCCGTCAGAAATCAATCTGCCATATATAAGGCCATGTTGTTCAACAGATTTTTTGAAACCTTCTACAAGAATCGTACTCTCCATTGCTGTAGATGGCCCACTATAATTTTTAAAGCAAATGTGCTCTTTAGGCTCTTGATCTGTTGATGTTGTTGCACAGACTTGACAAAATTTATTTTTTATGCCTATATATAAAATCTCACCGGTATTTTTACCAATAATGGCAGCAGCACCAGAAAGAGCCGAATAATTTTTTTTATAGGATCTTTTGCTCCAACACCCGTCAACTATGACGTCCCCGTAACCATCTTCGGTTACTTTTCCCTCTGCTGTAGCTATTTCTTTTTCACGTTGTCCAGCTTCTTTCATATTTTGAATTAATACTTTCTCCCAATGTTTGCCTATTAATTCGTGATTTAGGTCATAAACATGTTCGGTTAAGGAAGGCATATCCATAGCCGAAAAAAATTCTTCCATTTGCGAACGACCGCAACCTGTAGCAACAGTACCCGCAACTGCACAGACATTTAAGTTTAAACTATTGTCTTCGCAGTTGTCGTTATTTATAATAAAATCTGTATTACACATTTTACATCTAAATGAAAATTTTGACATTAGACCATTTTGTTTTTCGCCTGTTAATATAATCTCATTTGCTGAGCATCCCAAAGGACCGTGGTTACACAATTCAAGTAATTTATTTGTAAAGTGAGATACGTTTATGATTCTCCTTCCAATGTATTTTTCTTCAATATTCTTTTCTTCTTCAGTAGTTATCAATAACTAAAACAGAAAAATAAAAAAATCATTTTTTGTGAAGTTAATAATACCATTGAGAAAAGAAGACCGGGATTTAAGTGATTTCCTATATAACTGAATAAGCACCTCATCCTGATTGTCAGATTCTTCTGTGTTAACCATGTTGATAACAATTTCATTTGGTTGCACTCGCAGTTCTTGGTAAATATCTCTGAAAATCAATACATAAAATTTTATTAAAAAGCAACTGTATTACAACAGAACTAACGTATTATTTTTTTCCTAAAAATCCTGAAAGTCATAGAAACAACTTATTTAGTTTCATAAATATAACCTACCAGTCATTTTGCGTCATTTACTAACAGGTCGTATAATTTACTGGAAATTATTACTTTTTGTAATAGTAACAAACAAGGAATGATTGAAAAAAAAGACATGGGCTCCTAGTCTATAAATCAACTTCGAAGTGGTGATAAAATAATGATACTAAAAATTGTTATAAAATAATTGAAAAATTAAACGACATGTACTATTTTCTCACTTACCTCGAAACGGGATCTGCACAGAACTTCAAGGGTTCAACTGGAAGATCTAAATTTTGTAGTTCATTTTCCAAGTTTTGATGAATTTCAACTAATGCGGAACGACCTAATTGCTTTCTGAAAGAAAAAAAATAATAGAATAATAAATGCAGAAAATGAAGGTGGGCTCGAATCAAAGAGGAGTCTAGGTATTTTACTTACTTAGCAACAGGATAAACCCGGAGCACCGAGTTTTGATCTGAATTTTCGCTTTTATTATCATGATCAAATTTGCGCGGTCTCCTGAAAAAAAAATGTGATTAACATTAAAGTGAATAATAATGATAATTAAAAATATTATAAAAATAGAAGAAAAAAAAATGGCGACTGTCCGGAATCGAACTTGGTGAGGCGTGTTCGAAAACCTGACGTACTCCGGGTGCGCCACTTAGCACTCGCTTTGATGTTGCAAATTAGTGTACTGCTTTTGTGGACACATTGACCGAAAAGTCAAACATTAGTTAGAAATAATATTTTTATTGACTGGGTACTCACCGGCAATCTTTCAAGTATGTTGCCCAATGGTTTTGACGAACTCTCTTTGATTTTGATACCTTAGGCATGATGATAATTTTATTTATAACGTACAATGCACACTGACACACGACAAATAAAACTAATGATGTGTCCTGTCACGAATAACCTAAAATACGTATTTGCGCTTATTTTAATCAATAATTATCACTAAAAATGTGTCCTGTTACTGTTATTTTCCGCACTAACACTAAATAATAAAAAACAAAAAACTAAACTAGATAAACAACAGATATTCCAATGATAAAAGATTAAATAAATTTGCGCGTAAGCGGGAGCGGCGAACGATCGCGACCGACACAGGTTCACCGTACAAAGGCCTCTGGCCGTCTGCCGCCCGTCGCCCGCACACAGACCCGCGAACCAGGAATTATATTTCTACGATTTTCTAATAAAATACTGCACATAATAAAAAAAATCCTCTGTCAAATTATTAAGTACATAATTCTTAACGAATATAAAAATGTTTCACTACTGTAAGTAGTAAAATTAGGAATCCTATACGATTTTTGTACGCGAAAAGGGGTCTAAGTAAATAATTATTTTTCTTTATTTAGAAAGTTTTATCTATTTATCTTACAGTCACATTTATAAACTGAAACCAAGTTACAACATATATTTAATTGATATTTTTTACGTAAAAAATACATTAAGGCATACTACTTTATAAAACATGAAAACGGCCGAATTTTTCTGAGATCCCCTTAATATTAAAACACTTGTTTATCAGTTGATTCATGTAAATATCTTTTTTAAATAAAAACTTATTACCTAGATAGGTCAACCACTACAACCTAATAAACTTTAAATGGATTTTTTCAATCGTATATTTCACAAGGTGACAAACGGACTCACCGAACCGACCAACTTTTTATATGGACGTAAGTACCTATGTTAAAATAAATTACGTGCTGTAATTTTTTAATGAATCGAGTTAGCAACGAAGCTTATCACCCCACCTGCTATTTTAAGTCACAGAATTATCACAGAATGGAATAAATTTTATATGTTACTTAGTAGTACGATTTTATTCACAAAGTTCTTACTTGTGTTATTATTTCCCTCCAGCAGAAATTCGAGTGAGTCTAATTAATTACAAAGAAGGTAGGAATTAAAAAAACATTTTGCTAAAAACACGGGTTTAAATAAGTATAATAGGATACTCCTTGTACGTTCCTTAAAGGCCAAAATGCCCCCGAAATGTTGTATAAATATATGTCACTTAGCATAGTATAAATAGACTTACTTATGATATTTATTATTGGCACATAGAATTATTTTTTATTTTAAAAGTCGGATAAGGATTAGGAAGTCCGTCACGCCCCATCCGATTCTGTGCGAAAAAAAACAATACTTATGCAACCTACTACTACTACTACCTACCTATTTTAATACTGTTATAATGGCGTTAATTGACATGGCTGTAAGGATTTTTTTCTCACACCTTAGTACGTCTTTATTCGTATTTTTCATACAAACGTTTACCGCTTTTAAATCCTACAATAAAATATAAAAATTCACAAAAGTTTATAGTAGTAAACATCCGTTGAAAATGGTTAAAAAACTAGTTTTTTACCATTTTGGTACATACCAATACCAGAGTTTTTAACAGATTCCTCGCGAGAAAATCTCCACAGTGAGAAATTTACAAATTTTGTCTGCAGTTTAGATCTGCCTTAGATTCACCTGTATTTAAGTGCATGTCTGTCTCTTTGTTCCCTCATAGTAAAAAAATTGCTAAACCTATTTTTACAATCAGTAAGTCTAAATTGCAGATTTTGGTGGGAATAATCAGTTCCGCCAAATACGCCAAATCTAGGATCATGCTTACAGAGTACCCGAGGCTCCGAAGTGTAAGCTGACGACGCAACCAGGAATACACGCTAGGGTGATGATGAGGTTTTGGCTTAAATCTATCGGGTGTGTAATGAAAATAAAGGTGATTTCAAAAATAAAAACATTACTTTGAGTAGAAGTATAAAAACATTACATTACTTAGTTTTTCGGTAGTTTTGCGAAATGAAACTTTTAATGTTTTATCTCGCAGTGGGGTTGTTTTTGATTAAAAGAGTTTGTTTTCACTACAAATTTACTGTTTTCAGATTTATTCCTCTATAAATACTGTTAATACATTGTCTCTTATCAATTTTCGTGACTGTAAATCAACAAGAGGTACCACAGAGCTGAAATCGCGACAAATGCTAAGATTTGCAACATTTATGATCATAAGTGCTATTTTTGAAAAATATGACTCAAGCAAAATCAGTGACTCGAATGATTATCGTTCGATATCGAATAATTTAACTCGTCATAATTCGAACGTTTTTAATTCGACATTATGAGTCATACATTTAAAAATAGGGCTCCATATATTTTGATCCCAATGACCTACAATTTTGATTATTATATAGCCGAAAGAGATCACAGGCTTGAGTACTTAAATGGTAAAAAAAATCAACTTAATTCTCTCATATAGTCCTGAGAAAACAGACGTCTAATCATGATCATGTAAGGGTTTTTTTGTAAGGGATTTTACCTTAAGGTACGGAATCCTAAAAATGCATGTATGGGTTGAATCGAGTAAGTTTTGTGAATGCAGTGTACTCCTAATACTCCTATACCCCTAAACAAAATCGAGTTCATGCAGTAGGGTCGTTCGTCTGTAATCAAATATCTACCAAGTGATGCATGAAATTGTGCCTGCGTTCATTGCCCCGGCTGAGCTGAGACGTGCCTGGGCACACTTTAATTGGAATTTTGTTAACAACGAGAAGGCTACGTGGCCGAAGGTCTGGAGACTGCTGTGTCATGTAAATTGGTTTTTTTTTAGCTTAGTATTGACGTTCATTTACAGGTTTTAGGTCTGTGATATGTTGATAATGGAGAAAAGTCGTCGCGTCGGTTGTAGTAGAAGTTTGAGGTAGAGAATCTACAAACAAAGATGAACCATGTTAGATTTTTATTTATCTAGAGTATATAGAATATCTGTCATAGTGGGATATAGAAGACATGTTTCTCGTGATCCTATTAATTAAAAGGTTGTCAATGATGACCGATGGCCGCTAAAACTGTGCGCGCTCATTGGTGAAATCAAATAGCAAATCCCTAAGTTTCTGATATATATTTTGGTCAGTTTTCTAGGGGGCGACATAGTTATCACCCCCGCATAGAGCCTCGCAAGTAAAGGTTGGTAGAGCATAGGTCTCCATCGTTATTTTGTCAAGGTTGTCGTCATAGAGAAATAAGTCCTTAATATAAATATATAGAATTTTGTTTCAAAATGAAGAAATAATGTGTACAATTTGTAGTATACTTCCCGGCTGTTCTCGATACATGGCAGTCGTTAGGCAGTGTCATATACCTTCAGGAAACCTGAAAACTTTAAGAGTTGGCCACTGACAACTCGTCTGTTTCTCTGTGAATTGTGTTACGGAGGTAGACGGCAATCGTTTGGATAACGCCAAATCCAGGACCCATATTAAAAGTGTATTGTAGACTCTGAAGCGTAAGCTGACGACTGGGAAACACGCTCGGACGACGCCAGAATAGGTTCCTATTCTGGCGTTGTCTGCTGCACTTGAAATATTAGCCCAAATATACAATTGGTTCAAACAAATATCATACATTTATCGGTCAGCCGGGCGTAGGCCCGTATGCTGTTCATTTAATTACCGCGGCCCCTGCAGTCTTCGTATTTGTGTTTACTTCGTAAATGCTTTGAACTACTAAATTTGTATGAAACCATGCAGTAAGAATTGTAGTATCCTCGGAACCCCTGGTGGATCTAAGTGGAATGAGGGTTGTTTGTATGGTTTGTAAGAAATGCTAATATTGTAGCTGTATTTTACACTTACTCAGTTTGTATAGGTACTATCGAAAATACTGCAGTGGAGTTTGTCTGGGGCCGCATCATCTCCATTGCGCTTTGGATGGTGGTGTAATTTTGCCAATAATAAATGATATCAATATCCTAAATTGACAATAAACGATTTAATTTCATACAAAAAAGGATTAAGTAGCGATACAAATATTACTATATGTAAAGTGTCCAAAATTGGGCTCCCACAGCCAACAAGTGGCGACTTTATATTGTGAAGTCTCTGATAGAGAAAAAGGGGTAAAGGTCCTGCGCGGCAATAAGAAATTATTAGTATTTTTTGTGTCCTTAGGTACGAGCTTAACTTTAATGTTGGGAGCCAATTACGGAAAATTCAGACGATTAAAACTAAATAGTGGACCTTTGCCTAGCTAGGTCAAAAAAAAGACCAAAATTCCCTTTTCATTTAACAAAAAGCTACAGACTCGCTTCAACCGATCGAAGTTGCAAAAAGAAACCTCATTAAGCAGCGTTAGCCTGTACCTGCTTGTTCACATGAATGAACACAAGTTTATGAAAATGATGCTCAAATGAAACGAACATAAGCTCGTTTTATTTGTACGAAACCAGTTTTATCAAAGCCTCTGCGGCTTGCAAGAGACGGGAATGAACTGCAAATGAACCGGGGAATATTAATTTAAATGTCAATCTCTTTAAAAATGTTGAACCGATTTTAATGCCAATTAGTATTTCAAAAATAGTCTTTTTGTTCCCATTTTGTTTGTTGCGGCTCAAAATGGATAATATTTTTTTTCTTTTGTCTTGCCTGAAGACAGGTTTGCATGTGCATCTTTCACCACTAACATAAAAATACTATTTTAACATTTTAAATATATATTCCAAACCTCAAATAAAAACAAGGGTCGGCTTGAGATGAGATTTATAGAAAAAGAAGCAAAGAGAGAAACATGAAAAATCGCTGTGACTAGATAATATCTAGTTTAAATTAACACCTAACATTGCCAAAAGCTAGTGAGCAATGTAGAAATAGCCTTTAGTGTAAGTGTTATATGGTTTACATTTCTATCCAACAGTCCAACACCATACCAAAATAACTTTTTATTTCAAAATTTCAGGATGTGAAAAGAAATTTTGTGAAAAAGTTCGGATATCCTCCTCCGAGGCGAATAGCAACATGTGTCCGGCGACTTAAAATTTCGGGATGAAGTAAAGAAAAAAAATATTTTTTCTTAACTTCATCCCGAAGATACAGCATCTGTTCTGGATATTGGGTGACCTGAGATCTCACGCGCGATTGGCGCGTATAATGTGACGACACAGTGTTGATACTTGACAGTTGTATCTTAAGGAATGTTCTATTTATTTATTTATTCAATCATAAACTATTTTTACATTGTGTTTGATATCCTAACGACAATTAACTACTTTTATCGATTTAAGATTGTAAATTACTGATGAATACAGTAAAGAAAAGAAAAATAAAACCACTCTTTTTTTGTAACTCGGATAAAAAAGAGGAGTTTTCTAATTATGTGGATCATATCCAAAGAGAAATATTTTAGCACTTTCAATTATCTTGAAATACGAGTACCTTAAGTTGTATAAATACAATGGAGTTAATGTCATATAACATAATTTAATATTTAGATTAAACAAAAATTAATTAGTTTGAAATGATAAAACAATATAAATTATTAACACTTCAAAAAACTGTATTGTTTTATCAATAAAACAACCCATTATGGTTGGGACTCAGTAGACTCTACCAAATAATCATAATGTAAAAGTTAAATCATTCGGTAGCATGTACATATCTGGGTACGTAAATTCTGATAAAGTAATTTTATAAAATACCTGTATCTTGTGATTTTTCAACCGAATGCTGTTAAATTGTGGACAATTTACCTGAAACAAAAATGCAAGTTCTTTATATTCTACAAAAAAAAATAATATATATTTAATTTATACAAAAATGAATTTGTTTTCATTAAGCTTAATGATATCTCCCTTCTGCTGAAATCGCAACATATTTCAAGTATCAAAACGAGTGGTCCGCACTTCAACAACTTGCACTCAGCTCCGGTTCACACACTCACCCCCACTCGGGGTTTTTTGAACAGGTTCATTGAGCGTGTGTGTGTAAAACACATGCACAGGCAGGTTGATGAGCTGGTGTGCGTGAGACCGCCTACGAATTGCCAGTAGAAAAGTTATGAATGGGAATTGTAGACTCCATTTTGTTACGTCACTGTAGTAAAACCAAAGAAACAGCCGTAGTAGGAAATCCGTCGTCTAGATGTTTTGGCTAATTTTACTTAAATGTTTCTTCTTGTTATGTGAGTAAAGTGATTTTACGCGCCAAATGAGATGATGTGTCGTAAGATATTTTTGGTCAAAAGCTGATGAAAAGCTTACCTTCCATGTGTAATATCATAGCAATTTCTTGCAAATTAAAAATAAATAGGATATAAATCTAGATCAGAGAGGACACCATATTGTTTTTAAATTCCGAATTCCGAAATAATTATTTTTCTTACAGTTTAATGTAAAATAATGTAAACATACTAACTAGCTAGGTGTGAACGAGACACTATTCGAAAACCTATTTTAAACTAGACCTTTCTTTTCCAAACGAGAATTTACAAATCATAGATTAATAATTAGTCTCGGGCGCGCTCGACTAGATACCGCGCTATGAAGAAAAATCAGTTTCCAGAATGCGGCAACTTTATATTGTAGTGTGTGTAAAACAATGTGCAAAGACGAAACAAGAAAGAGTTATTTCTTGTACGATTATTCTTACATAGTTTTAATACGCAAACTGGCATTTTGCTTCTGTTTTTTAACTAAAATTTTAAATTTATTCCGACGTCCAACTCACTTATCGGTTGCGGCGTGACTGACGCGGGTATGCCGCAAGTACGTCGAATTCGCGTAGTTTTAGTTGCAGCATTTGTCTAGTACCTACGCCGCGTCGAGCGCGCGCGAGACCAATTATTAATATATGTTCCAAATCCTCAACTAATTACAATTATTACCTATATTATCTGTAAGTAAAGGTTTTCCCAGGAATTTATTCTGGGCCCACTGCTTTATTTAATATTTCTTGCTTTATGAACATGCAAAGTTTGCCAATTGGAAATACTCAAACCATCCAAAATCACTAAATTTGATAATTTTATTTTCATAAGCTAACCTCATAGGGATATTACCTAAAACGAGCCTCAGCATGTTAACAGTCGTTACAGCCGCAGTCAGTCCACTGCTGGACTTGGGCCTCCCCGTTAATTGAGGGTTGTTGCCATACTCGCCACGCTTGGCAGGCGGTTTGGCGAGCGCAGTTTCAGCGGCTTATCGTTCTTCCGATGCTGCTGCCCATCGGAAGTATTCTTAAGCTAAGGAAGGGTGGGAAGTGTTTGAGTTTAGGGAAAGGATGAGGTACTAGGATGCTACTGACGCGGATGGACATGGGTTGACTCAGTAGCAGCTTGGGTAAGTCGGGCTCGTGTACCCGTGTGCTATGTATCCAAGCCATCGGACAGATGCTTGGAAATAACACCCCTGACTTAAGAGCCTTATTGTTGAACTCATAATGTCAAATGAAAATGGTAAGACTCACCGATTATGATGACAGAAAATCATTCGATACTCACTGATTATGCGTGAGTATTTTTCAAAAATAGTACTCCCTCTATTTTTTACATGTATGACTAGATGTCGAAAACGGATCGACATCGAACAAAATTATTTGACTCTTTTCTATATCTCGACTTGATTCTATACATAGCACTCCTAAATAAAATTTATGTATGTACTTAGTTGAAAACTCACGTTAAGCGTTTGTAATGTGAACCAGCCCTCAATCGTAGGTACTTGTAAGACATAAGACCCCGAAGCTCAGCGGATGTTATACAGTAAGTATAATTGTAATGCAGTGCCAGCGAAATTACAATCGTGTCATGTTGCGACACGTATCCATTGGTTTCCGTTACGTCTGCAACTGATTTGGTGATGATTTGGAATTAAATGTTAGGAATTTTTGAAAAATTTGACTTAGGCAAAATAGGCGACTCACCGTCGAACGATTTTCATTCGACTTATGAGCGAAGGGGTCAACCAATTATGAAAATATATCTAACTAGCTGTTTCCCGTTATGTTTGACCCCGGGTCTTCAACTATATCCATACCAAACTTCATCAAAATCCGTTCAGCGGTTTGACAGACAGACATACTTTCGCATTTATAATATTAAGTATGGATTAGTTAAATCACGAATATCATCAGGTACCTTACACCTTGTATTGTGCCATCTCGTTCATTGAATCGTTTTTGCCCTGCGTTTAGAGGTGGTAAGGGCCCAGGGGCCTTAGTAAACGAGATGGCGCCTTACAGCTTGTATTGCGCCATTTCGTTCACTCACTCGTTTCTGCCCTGCTATTAGAAGTGATGGTAAGGGCCCAGGCCTGTTTCCCGCAGGAGTAGGCAGTGACTACTGATTTGAATTTGCTACGGTATTTACAGACCTTCCTCTTTGCCTCTCTTATTAGTTCTTATTAATTTGATAATTATCTATGTATATTATGTATTTGTTTTAAATTATACTTATTATCGTTGAGTGAGTATCCCTTAACATAAGTCTTGAACTGAATTTGGGGCTAACTGAAAAATATAGTTTTTTGAATTTATCTAAGTAATTAGTGTGTAATATACAAAATTAAAGTAAGTAGTAAAATTATAAGTAAAATTGTAATGAAATTAACGATTGATTGAACTCTATAATATTTATTTATCCATACTAATATTATAAATGTGAAAGTGTGTTTGTTTGTCCTTCTTTCACGTTAAAATGGAGCAACGGATTGATGTGATTTTTTGTGTGGAAATAGTTGGAGACCTGGAGAGTGACATAGGTTACTTTTTTCCGTGACACTAACGGAATTCCACGCGGGGGAAGCCGCGGGCACAGCTAGTTCATTATAATAGTGTATTATCATACAATTCTAACCATTAAGATATCAAAATAAATCCAAACACTGACCTATATAAATCTGGCCTTGGCTACCTTGGGCAGGTAGCAGCAGACCTTGACACTGAGCCTCCTACGCCGCCCCCGCGCGGAGTAGCGTGGCCGTATTTGGAGGCATCACGAGGGGTTTCCTCGTTAGGGCGATGAACGGAATGCTAGACTAATGGGCTGTTACACTAGGATTTTATGCTAGCAAGTACCTAGTTAGTAGTATCGCGCTCGCCGCTATTGTATGGAGTGTTCGGGATATTGCGCTAAGATTTTTAGCCGTATTTGAAGGAACCGCAACTTGACGGGGTTCCTCGTGATGGCGATGAACGAATGCTAGGCTAATGGACTGTTACACTGAGATTTTATGTTAGCACAGTCAATAACGTTAAATAGGTAAGTTTAAGATGTTTTACCATGTACATACTAATCCATACTTAATGTTACATTATTAAGTGCGAAAGTCTGTCTGTCTGTTACGCTTTCAGGGCCAAACCGCTAAACGGATTTTGATGAAATATATTTGAAGACCCGTGGTCAAAAATAGGCTACTTTTTAACGCGGGCGAAGCTGCGGGAATCAACTAGTAATACAATATACAATCTCACATCGAGGAAGTGTATCTGTGTATAGGTAATAACTTAGATCGTAGTTCTGTTCGCAGCATGTACTAAAATAAGGAATGTATAGACATGTAACCACAAATAACATGGGTTCATGACCATAATGAAGAGCGTCTTTGTTTATGTGCACTAAGATGGATCTAATTTTCAAAAGATGGCGGTTAAAGCATTGCACAATCTATAAAATATCGACAGGTAAGTATAGCACCTAACAATTTATTTTTGGTACACGTTTTTGAAATGCATTCGTCTTAAACAAATCTATGTTTCTATGAAGTCAACGTGACGTAATAATTAATGTATACTTTATGATACATCTATCAATGACAGGTTTATTTCTGTCTCTGGGTTTTTAATTCGGGCCACGCAGCCACACTCCGTTTCCCATAGTGTCATCTCCGCGTATTTGACTATTTCCTTAGATATTATCTGATGTGACAATTCTACGATCTCCTTAATTTACAACATTATACCTCTAGAAACAGCAATATAAATTCTCAAACTGGTTTAATTAAAACTTATCAGCTTACGCCATGCCTCCGGATGTTCTTAGGTTCGTTACCAGCCTGATACCAACTTATTTATGCGTAGAAATCATTCTTATTCGACTTTATACTGAAGGTGAATGGCCGGCTTGACAACTTCTAGATTATAAAGTAGGTAAGTCAAAAATTGCAATTTTATATATTTTTTGCAATTAATTGAAATTGTTTAACATAGCATCTATAGGGTTTAAGAAAAATATTATTACTTTGTATAGAAAATCTTGCATTTCTTGACCTCTAACTCCTGCGTTCTTGTCTTATTTATCAATTTTGATCAAGGCCGCGCTCTATAGATTAAATTTTTTTTCTGTATATGGATTTAAATTCTCATTGGCAGTTTGCCACTGACTATTCCATTTTAGACAAAGAAAACTTCCATGCAGGTGCAGTTTAGTGCCATAATGTCATTTAAATATACATACATGTTTTGTTCACGAGATGTGTGCAGTATAAGAGAAATAAGGTTCTAGTTTTCATTTTAAAAAAAAAAAAAACGTTGGCGTCTTGCATATTATTTTATTATTAATACGTGTCGACCCATAAGAAAATAATTTCATAAATAATGAGTAAATAAGTTAATAAAAGTTATACCCCCAAAATGGATAAAGTGAAATTTTAGACTTATCCGTTTTTAGCCTCGTCCTATATGGAAGTTCATCAGTTAGGAAACTTGATTAACTATTACTTTTATCAATCACTGACATAACAGCAAGTTACTCATAACCAACTTTAAATGAATGAAGAGTACTAAGAATTGGACTTATTGTCTGAATCGAATGAAAAGTTTTCATAACAAAAGTGTAGGTTTTTAAGTGTAGAAACTGTCGCATGTTATACGAGGCACTACTAAGAAATGGCTATTGTTGCTTCGGACAATGTTTACATTCGCCAAACAGTTCATTTGGTACCTGATATCGTATGAATGACTTCGTAGAATCCTTTGATGGCAATGTACTACGTATCGTCAGTTTATTAGATACTGATATCCATATATTATAAATGCTAAAGTCTGTCTGTCTGTAAAGCTTTCACGGCCGAACCGCTAAACGGATTTTGATAAAATTTGGTATGAATATAGTTGAAGGCCTGGGGTCAAACATAGGCTACTTTTTAACGCAGGCGGAGCTGCGGGAAACCGCTAGTTAAATATATGTAGATTAAATTTCAAGGCTTACAGGCATAGACAAAATATATGCGTACGTCTTAAAACTTAATTGAAATTAATTCATTTTAATCGGTTTTACTCATGGCCGTGCTTATAAATTCCTAAATTTGAAATACAATAGGGCTGTAATTTCTAATATTTTAGTTTATAATATTTTAGGTAATAAAAATATATCTACTTAATTATGCCTAACATCTTCAGCTTTATTAAAATAGTATCTACAGTTATATATAATGTTTGTATTTTTTCAGGTTTCGGCTAAAAGAGAAGTTATTTCTATCCCAAAAATTATCTAAGGAAAAGCCTGAAAAACATTGTCAATAAAATAAAATAAAATAATATTAGTATTTATGTTACCGGTACGTACTTATTACTTCCGTGGTTAAATCCACGGAGTAATAACAAAGAGGAGATGGCATATCGAGAGCTTCCTTACAAAAACTTTGTGAGGCTGCGCGGGGCGGAAGGCAGACGTAAGGGGAGCTCGGTTTGTCCGTGGCTCCGCCCCTATTCTCTACTTACCAATGGATGTCGCTAGGAAACCGAAGATTTCAACATAAAATATAAATTTATGTTTCTTTATATTACAGATATTTTGAACATTAAAACAGACATATTTGTAACACTAAATCAATCAAATTAATTCGAAAATATTTTATATACCGTTTATTGTGATATTAATATTCTAAGTTGTAACGAAATGTAAATAAGAAAAAGAAAAGAGCTCCACGTCACGCATCGTTTACAGTTGAGCGAAAATTGACTTAAGCTCCACCCACTTTCGACGTCACTGCGCCAATGACCGTAACGGTGCACCAGTCGATACGCCGCCGTCTCCTCTTTGTATTTGCTCCATGGTTATAACTAAGAGTCGGAGATTCATGAACATAGACTTGATGCTTTTTAATGAACAAAGTGTAATCTGAGTGGATGTGAGAGTCAGAATCATTAAATCATCATAACTCGTGAATGGCAAGAATGGCATTCTGTCACAAAAGACATCATCAGACGACCTTTGTAAAAAAAAAAACATTAAAGAACAGAATCTTAAGTTCAAATTTAAAAAGGGAAACGACCAAACCGTTTTTATGTGCATTCTAGTTTAGTAACGGTGTCGAGGGAGATGGAACGATGGGTGCGACAGGGAAGGCTTTATTTTTTTGCTATAAAGCGTTCAGTGATTGTATGCAGGCTCGAATTTTGTCAGGCAGGTTTGAGATCAAGTGGGTTATTCTTATCATTTTCTCCAGAAATCGATAGAAGACGTTCGCAATATGGAATTACAAGTTTTAAAACAATTTATTATTTGCGGTCATCTAACTGTATTGTACAAATTATAAACTTTGAAGCAATTGTGCTTTTAAGCATTATCTAACAGTCAACCGCTGTGTAAAGCAGAGAGCTTGAATGTGGGTGTACTGAAAGAATGACAGGAACGGCTAGTAAATTTACAATAACCTATTCTATACACCGTGAAATTTTAGTCGTTTTGGACCCATCGTCCAGTGACTCCATTCATGCAACTGAACAATTTTCCCCAAGATGCATGGGTCGAAATATGGAGTAAATTTTTGGACCTCCCATACAAAATGTCTCATCACGTGACCTAACTTACTATGGGAAGTCCAAATTTGTTTTTCATGTTTCGAGCTATGTTCCTTGGAGAAATTTGCTCGGTTGCATAAATGGAGTCACTGGACGATGGGTCCAAAACGACTAAAATTTCACGGTGTATAAGTACCTATTAATGAAAATACTCCATGTCATTTAAGTACAAAGTTAAAAACATCCCGCCATATTGTTATTATTATTTATTTATTTATTTAAACTTTATTGTACAATTTTAAAGCACAATAGGTGGACTTAATGCTAAAAGCATTACGAGAGTCAATCTTTGGGTCAAGCAGAGAGCTTTATGTGGTTCTATAATTAATATTTTTTATGCTACTATTATTTTTACCTTATCATCATTCATCATTTCAGCCGCAGTCAGTACACTGCTGGACATAGGCCTCTCCAATGATTTGTAAGCAGCCTGCGACCTTTTTCAGGTCGACCATCTGGTCAGTGGATGTCTAACGCTGCGCTTGCCGATTCGTGGTCGCCATTCTAGAACCTTTCTGCCTCATCGGCCATTGGTTCTGCGCGCTATTTTTACTTTATAAATTCGGATCAATTGATGTTTAGACATAAGGAAGATTACTCAAATCCTTTTTAAAGTAGGTTCAAACCCTTGATTGTTAAGCACTGTAGTTCAAACTGATAAACCTTACAGAGATAACCCGTTGACCCCTCTGAAGCTATATAGGCTGTCATAAACATAAAGGTTCAAATAGACTCAGTATAATGTTATCATCATAGCTTATCGCTTATCTGTATATTGATAACGATAATAATTAACAATTGGATGTTTGAAAACTTGGATTTTAATGTTTTGCTCAACTATACTTCTTTACTACATATAATACTAGCTTTTCCCTGCAGCTCCGCCTGCGTTAAAAAGTAGCCTATGTTTGACGGGTCTTTAACTACATTCGTACCAAATTTCATCAAAATCCGTTCAGCGGTTTGGCCGTGAAAGCGTAACAGAAAGACAGACAGACAGACAGACTGACAGACAGACAGACAGACAGACAGAAAGACCGACAGACAGACCCACTTTCGCATTTATAATATTAGTATGGAGTTATACGAGTATTTTATATAATAAACCTGAAGGGTTTGTTTGTTTGTTTAAACGCGCTAATCTCAGGAACTACTGATCCGATTTGAAAATTTCTTTCAGTGTTGGATAGCCTATTTACCGTGGAAGGCTACAGGCCTGGGCGAAGTCGGAACGGGCTGCCAGTATTTCATAAATGTGTATCGTATCGTTGAGTTAGTATCCCCATAACACAAGTCTCGGACTTTGGGGTTCAATCTGTGTGATTTGTACCTATATTTATTTATTTATTCACATTTTTAGGTTGATTGACAGACTTATATTTTACTAATAGTGTGATATGGAGAAGGCGATGTTTTTTTAATTAAAAAATTTAGATAAGCAACGTGTATCTTTTATTAAAAATATGTGTGTTACTTGTACTGACACTTGGATCAAATATTTTTAATTTTGTTAAATAGATTCATTTTTTTTTTTTAAATATTTTGATGATTTTTATTTTTATTTCACGAACAAGTACGATCTATTAGGTATTCAAATAATTAAAAAATACGATAATATAATAAATCATAATATCGAATCACTGTGGAATACACCACTAGGGTGCACATGGTCGACAGACAATGTAATCTGCACGAAATGATGATGATGACTGTGGAATAAAAATTATCTTATTCTCTATAGATTATACGAACTTTAACTTAAGTAAAGAAAACCTAACTTGATAAGCGCAATCTATTAGAACTACAAAATGTGCATGAAATACGAGTATGTTACTAGCGGCCCGGTACGTGCTTCGCTACGTTTAAAGTGATAAACGAAGAACCGCTCGACCGATTTTGTGCAAACTTCACATAAACCATCTACTAAATTGTCCGAACAAAGCCTAAACATTTGGTTTGGATAGGTGAGCCCGTTCTTGAATTATAAAATTACAACGAAAAGTGGCATTGATTTATATATATATATAGATTTATGTATGCGTCATAGTTTTAGATTAGCCGATGATAATGATGATGATGATGAAGAGAAAAATACTTACGTTACATAAACCAATTCAGTTTTATCTTATTATTGTCCGAGTATTGCAGATATGTTAAAATGTGATATGCCTTTAAAATATGTCTATCTACAAATGTTATGTATAAACCACTATGAATTCAACTGTAATATTTAGTATCTGTCTACCATGCACGATTATATATTCATCTAACTTTATATGGCAAACAATTTTTCCAGAAGTGTGCACTAGTCTACAGGCTTGGATTTTGTTATTTAAAGTTAATAGAATACTGATATCAGAAACCACAACAATGTAAATGACTGCCCCTGAATCATACTATAAATATGATCTGGCGCCATTTGTAGGTATAGGAAAATGCCTCGTATATAGGTAGTACAGTAGCATACAGATATCGTGACAATCTTACCATATCCACCGTAATGGCTGAGGGGTCAGGCTAATCTATATTCGACTGTACTTTATTACCCAATGCCAAATGGCACTAACTTTATTTTTTTTAAAACTAGGTTAAGCACTTTTGTTACTAACCAAATGGATTAAACGTCTGAAATAAAGTGATTATTTATGTTTTTCGAGAGTATGTATGTACGTGCCTACGTATGAGAGATTTTTTGAATGGGGGAAAAATGTGGGTAAAGGCGGAAAAGTTTGCTGTTTACTTATTTCTAATCGGATCCTTTCAAAACTTGGCACACATGTTCATGAGTTATTTAAAAAAATTGTCGCAAGTTTTAATATTTTTTATATAACTCAATGCACATACCTGTATCTAAAGACATTTCATTCTCAAAAACCAGTTATGTAGGCTAATTAATAATCAAAACATTCACAACCTTTTAACTCACCATATACATATCTATTGCTTATTAAAAATATAATGTTTTTAAATATATTTAGGTCATTTACATTGCAGTTGGATTTATTGTGAACTAGCTATTTCCCTCAGCTCCTCCGTCAAATAGTAGCCTATGTTTGACTCCTGGTCTTCAACTATATTAATACCAAATTTCATCAAAATCCGTTCAGCGGTTTGGCCGTGAAAGCGTAACAGACAGACAGACAGACAGACTTTCGCATTTATAATATTAGTATGGAAGTATGGAAGTCAGTACAATCAGTCAGAGTAGTTATACATATTAGAACACCTAAAATTAAACAAAGATGTATATTTATAGATATTTTAATTTTAGGGTTTGACTATTGGATCAAAAGCCTTAAATTTATGTTGCCCATGCGGGGAGCGGGGTAAAAGCCATTATGGTCGGATTTTAACGGCAAGATGCCGTAAATTAATCAATTTACTAAAATACATTCGTAAAATAATACATTTCAACTACAGTTTATTATTTTCCGATAGCTGGTCAACTAACTCGTAAATTGATTAACATACGATTCTTGTTATTTTCCGGTGACTGATATAATTGCCATCTTAAATTATTTAATTTGCAATGATTTCTTTGTGTTCTCGAGTACCAACGCTTGGTTATGGCGAACAATGCCGAATGTTTTAAAAATCCTTAACTATATCACTGTATATTATATTTATATAACTTATTTATATGTATGAATGAATATCATTAAAGCTACCGTTGTTGTCATTCAAAGAGATGCCAAAAATAGATTTATTGATGATCGCTGTCCTAGAAATGGCTGTGTATGATAAATATTCGTAACTTTGTGTTTAGTATTATTAGACGATCTATTATTAATAAAAACAAATTGGTTTAATTTTACTACGATACAGACTTACAATAATTGTGAAGAAACATTCAGGAAATAGACAACATTATGTTGTGTACTATTTTTTATGGTCTTTGTGTGTATGACATATTGAAAATGTAACAGATAGGCAATGTTCAGTTACTTATCTAATCAATAAGGTAGGTGTCGTGATCAAACATTTAGTGTGTATCAGTCTAGGTGTGTCAATTCGGCAACAATCGATTGCGCAATTTTGACAGTGAAAGTTTGAAGGACCGTCCCGCCAGTGGCGCGGGATTCGCGTCAGTTTGAACGGTCCTTAATTTTGTTGAGGTTGTGCGACATCTTTGTCAAGTTGAGGTTTGGCCTAAATGTAGAATACTTTATAGGTCGCTAAATCAAGGACCATGATGTACAGCGTACCCTAGGCTCTGAGGCGGAAGCTGAGTATGAACCAGGAAAGTACGATTGGACTAAGAAGACTAATTTTTAGGTCGTAGGTTAAGCCAAAATTAAAACGGATGTTATAAATTTGCATATGAATGATATGACTTAAACGAGTATACAAGCTATATGCGGAAAATGGAGTAAAGCTAAGGCAAAAATAAGCAGTAAAGATTAATCCTGCACTACTTTGCTGTAATAAGAGATCTATGGTGCTAAAATTTGACCTATTTGAATGACAAAAATTACTTTACTTTTGAATTTACGGGTCAATATGACTTTCAGATTCTATAACGACTGTTATTTTGTTATAAAAGGCAGGTTCAACAGTTTTAAGTGCTCGAAACATGAAGGAACCCATGACATAATTTTCTCAACGGTCGTAATGGTACAGAAAAGATTTAGCACCGACGTACGTCGTAGAGAATAAGTCTCTTAAAGTACTTCAAGCTATGTTTTATACAATTCCCGCTATCTCAAACTGCTTACAGCACAATTAAAAAATGCCTTCATCCATAGACGTTATACAGGGTTTCTGTAGAACGGTAACTATCATACATACTCTAGGAACGCCGTCATCCGTTTAAGGTCCATCTAGTTTTTTCCCATGTAACGGTACTGTAATTTGCTGTAGGACCAGATCTCAGCGTAGGATTAAAATATAATGACAAGTACAGTTTGTTTTATGGAAAAGACTACCTTTGTAAGTGTGAGGGCAAGATGGTATACTTTTTTATTCGGGCCACTGTACATCAAAAAGATATTTTGTACGGTCAGATAATATTGAGTCGCTCGTTTTTCTGTTTATGCCGTAAGTATATTATTTTTTTTCAATTGAGTATTAGATTTACAGAAAAATTAGTTTATCCAGCTAAAGTTTTAATCCACTATATATATAAGCTCATTAAATTCAAATAAAAAATCTTTATTAGAGGGCGAATTTTTAAATTTACCTACACTTGGGATTCACTGGTTGCCCCGGTCCTTTGAGAGGCTTGTGCGGGGATATGGATACAACACATAGAGGCCCTTTGGAGAAGTTGATCATCTGGTGCTCATGCCAAAACCCGTCCTCGGCTATATCAATAGATGACCTTTCCATGAACGGATCTGGGCAGGAGGAGGAACTATTGCTAATGAGTGAAAAGAATAAAACGGGTTATGGTTATGAAGTTTGGATGGATTTAAACTAGGCTTTTGCAATAGAAATCGGACACCTGCCATACTCAGATTTACTAAAGAAACTTCTTAGGATAGATTTTAAAACTCTCTCTCTATGAGAGATATTATTTATTTGAGTCAGCTAATCACTAGATTTGTATAAGAGGTGCATTTTTTGTCGGATTTTTTTATTGTGGTTAGTTTTACTCATATACTAAAATATACTGTTAATAAAAATATCCTGTTTTACTTAAATAAAGACACTGTAAAAATCTGGCCAGTAATTTCAAAATGTTAATAATCTTCTCAGAGCTACCAATAATTCATTATTTAATGATGCCATTTTCTGACAGACGAAGCCGATGTTATCGTGAAGCTCATGGAACATTCCATTGCTATGTGAGAACTGTGTGTATTGCAACTGTCCAATTCCGGGTAAGTACCTACGACTGTATTTATAGTAAAACACATATATTGAAATATAAAATACACCCAAAAATATTAAAAGATATTGAAGAACTTCTTTTAAATAATCCACATTTGTTTAGTTCCACTAACTAGTTCCACTAACACTAATAGTATTTCAGTAAGTTATATTATAATATGTTAGTTAAGTTAGTTTTAAAATAGTACATTTGTAAATACATCCATAACATATGGCCAAATCTCAGAATTTATATATGCTATAAGCTAAAAAAATTGACATCATGCCAGAATTTTCGTTCTCGTCAAATTGCACGGTAAAATGATTTTACTTGTTGTCCCTAGACAAAAAAAATATTTAATGTTTTAATATAAGGAAATCCTATAACCCATTGACGGTTGGTTTTTGAAAAAAATCATATCCATACTAATATTATAAATGCGAAAGTCTGTTACGCTTTCACGGCTAAACCTCTGAACCGATTTTGATGAGACTAGGTGTGAAGACCCGGGGTCAAACAAAGGCTAATTTATGATGCGGGCAGAGCCGCGGGAAACAGCTATAAGTGTTACCTATATTTGACCCTTGTGTTTAATTATATCCACAGAAAAAAAATCCTTGAAAACCTATCCAGCAGCCGTAAAAGCGTAACAGACTGACTTTCGCATACGAGTATTACAATATTTTTGCCACTATTATTGTAAAAATCTGTTATGTAGCCTAGTTAACTATACTAATATTAAAAAGCTGAAGAGTTTGTTTGTTTGAACGCGCTAATCTCAGGAACTACTGGTTCGAATTGAAAAATTATTTTTGTGTTTGATAGATCATTTATCGAGGAAGGCTTTAGGCTATATAACATCATGTTGCGACTAATAAAAGCAAAGAAACAGTCGAAAATGTGGAAAAAACGGGGAATTTTTTTCATCTTTGAAGGCTTCCGTTGCGTGCGCTGCGAAAACCGTTAGAGATACTCAAAAAATATGCATGAAAGAATTATTCCTCTTTAAATTATCTAAAAAATGTCCGCGACAGTATGTCTATCTTTTAAGACTAACTCACAATAACCGTTTTTATGAAAATCAAATTTGGTCGAAATTAATGCATTATTACAAATTATTTGTCAGTGACTTCATTTGGTGCCAAAGAAATTCGCGAGGGAAACTTTATGCCCACTTTTAATAAGCTGAGGAGGGTAGGTTTGTAAATAAAAAATAAATATGATTCCCAAAATAACTATTCCACGCGGACGAAGTCGCGGGCACAGCTAGTTGGTGTAATAAAATATAATCAAAATTTTATTCGGAACCTTATCATTTAGGTATACTTAATACGATATTGCACTTCACAAACCTGCTTATATTTGCTACATCCGTCACATCTATTTCCTCGTAAGTTAAGCAGGAAAAAGTTTGTTTTGTGATAATGCCGTTTAACTTTATTGTTAATCTGTTTTATGAATCGCTTGGAATTCTGTATACATATATTTCATTTAGTACAAAAACGCGTCAGCAAAAAGTTTACTAGAAAATTATTATTATTGTTATTTTTATACAACTATGTAGGCAAACAGGCGTACGGCCCACCTGATGGTAAGTGGTTACCGTAGCCTAAGAACGCCTCACGCCTGCAACGCCGGAGATGTCACGAGCGCGTTGCCGACCCTGAGATAATTTTTTCACGCCCTTTTTGAAGGCTCTCATGTTATAGTCACTAGGAAAAACCATGGCAGGGAGTTTATTTCATAATCGCAGTGAGTATTTTTGGATAACATAAAGAAAAAGAAATATTTTTGTTAAATACTATTATTTAGTTATAACCATAGGTGACATAGACAACAGAAAAACATACCGAAAGAAGTCTCCGCTCAGCATAGATATTTTTCGTAGCTCAAGGCCAATCCTAACTAACAACATAATAATATAAATGCAAAAGTGAGTAAGTATATATTGTTACCTCTTCTCTCTTTGTCTACTCCTCTTCTCTCTTTGTCTACTCAATCCTGCCAAAATTTCGCATACTCAAAGTACTGAGAAGGCTACAAGGTCCGTTTTATCCTGGAACAAAATACTGGACCTCTATTTTTAAAAGATATGACACAAGCAGAATCAATGAGGCGAATTAAAATCGGTCGACTCACCGATAATTCGAGCGAATATCATTCGATATCGAAAGAAAATCATTTATTATTTTTTCATTCAGTATTGCGGAAGACATACTTTTCAAAAATTTATCCTGTTCTCGTATGCGAAGATGCTGAAGGATAAAAGCTTACAACACTCCCACACTACTGCACTATGGTACACTATAGTATTACATACAGCCGCTATGAGACAGTTACTACGATACGAGTACCAACATTAACCTTTTCTACATCACCGACGTCGACCGTTACTACTCGCTTCACTTTTTTTTATTCTCAGATAGATTGTGCACTCTCGCATTATCTCACGAGTACCGTTCAGAGGAATTGTCGTAGTGATTTCAACTTGTATGGTCAATGGAATAATTATTTATTTATAAATTCAGATCAGTCTAGAATGATCTAAACCAATGATATTAGTAAAGCGTACTTTAAACTTTAGATATAAACACTTAAGGGTCACTTTTGTCCTACTTCTCCCCTACTGGGTCTGTTGTTCTAGGTTGGGATTTCAATAAAGGAATTATAGTCTAGATTTTTTACTTGCATCAAATACCTAGTTCAAATCTGCAGCTATGATCTGATTTCTCTGTAAAGAGGGTAACAGAAGTCCGACACTATACTGTCAATGGATAGCTAGAAATAATCTAGGTAATCTTCTCTACTGTCGATAAGTTAATAAAGCTAGTCTTTTTGATAAAATTACTTACTTACCCACTTCGTGTTAACGAGAATTTGCTACCGTAATGGGTGTTACCAACATCAAGATTCCATTCAATGCCTGTTTACGTCGTGATCCTAAAATAAGTAAAACATTCTAAATGCAGACCATAAAGGGCCATAGCCAATATAGTATTCCATGGGTGCTCAGCTACAAGCGTTCAAGAGCGTGCATGGAATTCCATACCACTTACACAGAACAACATTACGAAAACCTTATATTATTTACACGATTATCTACTTTATTGTAACAGTATATAGAGCTCAAATTTGTAAAAGCACAAACAAATTGGCGGGAAGATGTGGAAGCCAATCAGATTAAAGGATATGTAAATGTCAACCAATCAGAATCCGTGGAATCTTGTGTAGCCTATAATTTTGTCGATCTGTACAAATCCCAGAGCTGAGACAGTGGGTCTCCAGTCGTTGCATACCGATATTACTATTATTCTAAGTAAGTTCGCGATTGTCTAGAATGTAAATGTCCTTTTGCAGTAACAAATATGCAAATTATATTAAAGTTGTACGAAGTAGTATTATTTTCGTAGAAGATTATTATATTGGTAATTTGTAAAATGTTATTTTATGGAATCCTGATTAGCATATTCGCATTTTAATGAGTAACAAAATCGACACGAAATGAGTAACAGTCTCGATTTTATTAAGTCAGGTATTATTTGCCGTTTTAAAATATACTTCAAAATGACAATTTCTAGAATGCAGTAAATATACTTACGATATTAAATTTTCTTCATTTGCCATATTTACTGAAATTCCTGAAACTTACCTGAAAGAAAAAAAAAAAGTTAAAATTGTTACAAGAGTTCAGAAAAGTACCTACACAATATTGGCACTTCATTTATTTAAGTGGGAGGCTTAACAGAAAAGACATAATAAATCAAGAATAGACAATTGCGAATTTTAACTACACATTACAAGAACCGAAAGTTTTCTTAAAGAATTTCTATAAAAAGTAAACGTAATGCTATATCCCAATTCAATTTAGAAGGTACAGCAAGAGTCTTACGATGACAGCGGTCATTCAATAGAATTAATTTTTAATAAGCTTATGCAGCAGACATCGCCTTGCCAGTTAACTTGACCCAGCTGCGGCGTGCGTGTCGTCCATCTCACAAGATTATAGTACATTGCACCTCTGATCCCAGTACTATGAATGAAAGTGCTGCAATGCATTTATTATTACCTTCGGAAGTCTTCAGCATTGTGAACAGCGGACTTCCGCGACTCTACATTCATACTATTCAAGTGTTAATAGCAGCTACAGATAATTGTGTCAGTTCATGAGGTCATTTAGTTTAAACACGAAATATAAGTATTGATTTAATAACGTCCGAGTTTACTTTCCTGGTTCCAGGAAATCTTAAAGAAGGTCAAAACTTCCTTTGTCGATTAAACATAACTTTCACATGTACAAAACGAATAAGTAATAAAAAATAATCGGTCTCTTATGAATTCAACTGAACAAAAAGTCGCGGCTGAAAATGGTCGCCCCTGCAGCCGCATGATGGCGATTCTTCCCACGCGCGCGCTATGTGAACCGCGCATCGCTTGCACATGTTCGTAAGCGCGGGAAAACTTTTTTTTTTATAAACTAAAACCATGTCAAGTACATACAAGCGGGTTGGTGTAAACATACGTCAAATTGTGTTTAACATTGTTTATTATTAATCATTTTATTAAAACTGAAAGGCAAATACTTTGCTAGTTCGTTCATTTACTGAAAACATACTGAAAACTAGATCTTTTAGGTGGTTGGGCTATTCAAGCTAGTAGATAATAATTTGGTAAAGTACGCAATCGTTGAATTTAATTTACAATTCAGTAGTTTCCAAGGATTCTGAGTGAGGGTATTGTAATACAATTTCAATAGAAAGTATGGTTGGCGGTTACTACCAGCTTAGGATTCAGTCATCAAAATATCATTTGAAGCTCAGCAGAAGACTGCAAAACCCTTGGACACTATGAGCCAATACTGCGTTAATTGGAAACATTTCCAATAAAAACATGTATGCGGTAGTTTTGTGTTCTTATGACATCACCGACAAATGTCAACCAACTCTACATACATGAACTCTGTAAAGTATTCGAAACGTAAGGTGGTAATAATTACTTATGAAAAAAAAAAGCTATGATAAAAAGAATTAAACGCTTTATCCCATAAAATGTATAAAATAATCACATAAAAAAAATTAAAACTTCAAAAATATATAGCATAAATTGAGAAAACTTACTTTAAAACTCTTCTAATTTTATACTTCGAAACATCGTGATAGAATTTCAGAATTCCCACAGATAAGCGAGGAGAGTTGACAAAAACAAAAACGGATGAAAATTATTTTTAAATTAAAAGAGGCAAAGAAGTTATACTCGCAGCCAAAATTGAGTAATGGTGGGACTCTACATGATTTAAAAAAAAGTTTTTCTCAAGGGATCTAAGAGCATAATGGATCTAAGGGCTTGTGCATTAACAAAAAATAATGGTAACACGTGGTGGCCCGCATGTGTCCTCATTTCGGAGATTTAATATCATACATGTGTTGTGGGCGGGATAGGGCTTATCGTATTTTATAGGAATCACAAGGGATCATTAAAAGTGGTTTGCGAAGCTTGTAATAGTGCCATGACAATTTGTTAACTAACGGTACTGAAGAGACAGAAGATAAAACGTACTTATATTTTTTTTTTTTATAATGTACATTTAGTAAATTTATTAATTGGTTACTTTCATATGTACCTATAGCACAGCGGACAAGGCACAAATAGAAAAACTATCGCCGAAAGTTTAAGTTTTCTCGAAGTATCAAACTGTACAAAAAAATATAAAATTTAAGAAACTAGGTGTTATCTGCGGCAAAAAGTATATTTTATATGCCTTTCATGTAAACTTTCAATGGAGAGACCATTTCAATCCCTTGAGGGTTAATTTTTGAAAAAAGGTCTAATTAGACCTCCAGTCCTCAACTATATCCCTACCAAATTTCATCAAAATTTGGTATGGTTTTGGTATCCCTGCGGTTACGCTTTACGGACAGATTTTCGAGTTGATAATATTAACAGTAAGTATGGATAGTAGGATAGGATGGATGTGATAGTCAATTAGGTAATTAATTTCTAAAGATTTTAATCGCTACATTTGAATAATCATCATCATCATTTCGTGTAGGTTGCATTGTCAATTGACCGTGTACCCCCTGGTGTCAGAGTTGAGCGGAACCGTATCTCGGCCTCTGACTGGTTCCTTTAACGACCACCGAATGGCAACCAACGGCTTAACGTGCCTTCCGAAGCAAGGAATCATCTTTATTATTATACAATCAGGTGATTCAAGCCTGCAATGTCCTAACCAAACTGGCAACAACTAAACAAAGTATGCTTCCCGTGGGAATAGAACCCACGACCCCCTGGCCGCAGGCGAACGTCTTAACCACTGGACCACGGATACAGTTTGATTAATATTCTAATGCCACGAAATATAGTTCAAAAGTAGATAGATATTTCAATTGACTGTGATTATTAAATTAGTAACTTTTATTTAATCCATTTATCTCATTATTTATTATTATAGTGCGCCGTTTCTTCAATTCAGCCGCCTGTTCATGTCCCCATACATTGAACATATTCTCCGACATAATCCGACCAAATTCAAGAGTATTTTTCTACAGTCCTCTAAGGAACAGAGTGGATATCTTTAATTTGTCTGCTTTCAGTGTTAGGGTCAATACTAATTAACCTTAGCAGCTGCCATGCGGCACGAATGCTTTCAAAACGTTTAATAAAGAAATAATGTATTTATTCACCATTACACTTGTTTCTGGTTACGTGAACTTTTTAATAATTCTGGTATTGTATTTTAATCTTCTAGAATAATTGTTCATCTCTATCTTAACCATTGTTTGTCTCTATGTTAACCACGAATTTTATTAATTAGGCGTACAAAATTACATTTTTTTTAATGTTTACTTAAATGTAATCTTGCCAATTTAACGTTAAAATTGCCACGGTATACACGCGGTAAATTTTTGATTTCTAAAAAGATTGTAAATATTCATTTGCTGGTCGTTTTTTAATACTTAAGTAGTTTAATCTAGAACCAATTCAGAAATAAATAAATACACAGAAGACATTCTTCTCTAATAAAATAATTATTCAATTGTAAGGACCAGCACACAAACAAACGGATCCAGCGCCAGCGATAACTAGAGCGATCCGCTTAGATCCGAATCGATAAATGTCTGTAATTATTGGGAGAACGTTTTTGAATCATCACTTCAATTGATCATGACTGAGAGTGCGTCACCGGAAGCTGATCATACGAAAGACTAAAAAATTGGTGGTGTGAGGCCTCGTACATCGCACGGGGCGCAGACCGTGACGGCGGGGCCACGGACACCGCTAAAGTTGGTGTAAATACGACAACGCAATAAAAATAAAATTATTTAATATAAAACTGAGTTTGATATTAATACTTGTATCCGTACTTAAGTCGTAAAGGTGGTTTGTTTGTATTTTCTTGTTGAGTCGAGACGATGAAACTGAGTTGATTTTTTAAATTTTTTTTTTAATATAGATATTATTATAGAGAGAACGATTTTCATATGAAAATACGATAGACATTTAAAAAAATTTAAAGCAAAAGAAGTTTATGAAGAACATAGAGCATTGAAAAAAGTAAAACGTTCCTATCCGAATAGTTAAGAGACATCTTTCTAACATTTCATTACATTTTTGCAGACTATAATATTATAAATGGAAAATAACATGGTAGGTTACATACTAATTGAATAAAAGTAATAATTATAACTAGCTCCATTATGCCAATATAAAAAAAAGTCGCTGGGAATATTTTTTATGGTATGCAACTGGCTGGTGAAGTTCTAGATCTTATTGTAATCCCAAATTTGGAATAACGAGTATGGCTGGGTCTGGCGGTAAGGTGAGAGTACCATTTTAGGAACAAAGCGAAGCTACTTGAATATTCTATATCTTAGGGATATTTATTATTATCTAGACTGTTATTTAAATGCAATTTTAAGAAACGGTCTGAAGATTAAAAAATATACCAAATAAAGTTCAAAGAAATTTTTATTTGATATTTCCTTTAAAAAAATTAAATAAATATGAAACCTTGTTAACACTATTCGTAAAACTATAAAATGTGGACAAAACCAGCATCCAATAATAGCTAACATTTGTTTATTTACAGTAATCGTAATCATATTTATGAAAAAAGTTGACCGCCCGCCAGTTCAGTTGCTGACCAATCAGCAACTCATCCCCATTTGTTAAAACAATCTGAATCCCATACAGATGGTCGCATAACAAATGTGATTACATTAATATAACACATTCCCAACCCTATAATGATCAAAATAAAGTTGAAATTACTTTGACATAACAGCGGTCGTCCATATTTTGATTAATATGGTTGCTACAAGTGATGGTATTACAGAATTGTGATACAAACATGACCTCCCACATGGCTGCTAATAATATTGTCCGTGTTTTGTTGCCTAACTATCCAACTTTAGGCCAATGCTAAAAACGTTCATTTGTCCTGCTGTTGCCATATTTTTTGTGAAAATGAAATCTTTGGTGTGTATATGTAATATTAACGCTGGTGTAAAAGGTTACAAAATGCACAGAATCTACGTACATTCAAACCAATTGTTAAAATAAAAATTATTATAAAGAAACAGCATGAAACAGTTGATGGCGCCAATTTCTGTAAATTATGAAGCAAAAATACTTAATATAATATTTACCTAGAAATACGTACTACAAGACATTATCAAAATTTTCGAAGGAAGACAGATTGAGACTTAAAAAACCCTTCATTAGGACATTAGATTGATACATTGAGATTTAGCATTTCCCTCCATAACTTATTCATTGTCATACAATAAAACTCCATGAACATTTCATCTACAGGTTTTTTTATTCTTGTCTTTCAGAAGCGTTTTTCTATCAAACTCGATGTTTACGAGTGGACATCGACCATACAAGGTCAAGCTTCAAGTGACGAAAAACAAAAAGCAATCCAATTATTTTATTTCTATAGACTTTGTTGAGTGCCTGTCGATGGCTGAAGGTCTTATGGCAAAATTGCTATGATCATATGAAAAAAAGGAGAAAAAACAAAAAAATTTAAATAATTTGTGGGGATAGGTAAGTTTTATCTATTTATGCTCTACATTTCAATCTAACAAATAAATTGTGAGATATATAATGAAAAAAATGTATAATATAATATAACGCGTTGATGTGTTTTTTTAAAGTTTACTATTTTAGTAAAAGGTATCCCGAATTCAATTCATAATTTTTATATATCTTTACGAAATCATTCTCGTTGCAAGCTGAAACTAGTCCCGATAAACTGTAACTAGTGTCATATGAAGTAAGTATATCATTTAAATAATAATTTTACTGAAATATTAACTGTTTTCTGTTTATCTCGTTAGATTTTCATTATGGAAAAGTAAGGGAATAACAAAAGTTTCAATAGATTTGTATCCGACTGGTGGTGGATATAACAGAAAGCAATATTTTGCCATACAATCATTGAGGGAAAATCGCTCTTTTTAGCGAAACCGGGCTCCGAAGTAAGCTTCGGATAAGGCATCCAAGTTAACGTCATCATAACTAATCATCATCATAGCGTTATATCAGTAGCATTCTCAGCAGAGAATTTGATTTAGTTTGCATTTAAATCCAGGGCCTATTTTCCTATTTATCATACATAACTAGTACACAATTACAAAACAATGACGTTTCAATATTGAGATGGTTAGTACCGTCAGAATATGACAAACGTCTGATACCAGGTGTTAGATGATACGTGTGCCTGCTTATTAGAGTCGCTACGATGACTCTGGTTGCGTTGCCATCTTCGGAATAAGGGTCGGATTCACTCAGCCGAGGCATGTCAACGTTAGGGCTGTCATACTGTAATTTTGTTAAGTTTAAGTTCTTTAAAACCTTTATATTTGGCCTCAATGCGATGTTTTCGTAACTAGTTTTTCATGCATTGATATGGGCATTCCCAAGTCGTTCTACCTATAGTAAAATACATAAATTTGGAAATGTTCATATTTATATACATCTGTAATCGTGTAGTAGCTTTTAAAGAATTTGTTGAATTGTAATTTACAAGCAAAATAAAAAAAAAAAAAAAAAACAAAATTTACAAGTGATAAATAGTGAATTACAAAATTTATGTCAAACAAATTAGGGCTGTCATTAGTTAAGATAAAAGATTTTGAAAAGATGGGTTCACTAAGATACCTCTTTTACGTAAACATTTTTCATCATGGTAGTTTGATTTTTTCAAACAACAAAAAAACAAGCCAGATTATTCTATCACACAAAATAATTGTCTTCATATCGAACAAATAATCCAACTATAGTACGTATAGTGTAGTCACTAGCCAATGCTAGACCATGAGGTTCATAATTAAAATGGCACGACGAATACGCAATCTCTAGGCATTCTAATCTAGGTATGCTAGGATCATTATAACAGACATTTAAGAACGTCTGGTAACCGGGTCTAATATTCTATGAACTACCGTCTATTCCTCATAAAAAATCTGCTAAAATTGGCGTTAGCTTATTTTTTCAACGATTTTTTATTTGGATACTTGACTTGTACATGTACAAAGACCCTAGTGGAAAGGTCAAACTTGGCCCACTGTATTAAGTTATGGGGAAATATAATTAAATATATAATATAATCTTATGTTCTGTGGATGGCAAAAGGCATGGCCTATATGGTATATTCTTAAGCCGGAAACTGTAAGTGTACTTGAGTGCGTTTCATTCAAAGTATTGGGATGATATTTCTAATGCATGTACTTCAATAGATCTCCGACATCAAATTTTAATATTAAAATAGATTCAATCTCTTTATAATGCACTAGCTGTGCCCGCGACTTCGTCCGCGTGGAATAGTTATTTTGGGAATCATGGGCGAGCGCTCATCATGCGGCGCGTGTGAATTTTGTTTCAGAGTAATTTAAAAATTGTATTATCTTATAAGATGTTTATTGAAATAAGGTGATGTCAAAGACAATTTTGTTCATAGTTAAATACTCTTAATCAATAACACATTTATTCGGATAAAGATTAATATTAATAAGTTGATACAACTCTTACAAATAATTTGTAATAATGCATTAATTTCGACCAAATTTGATTATCATAAAAACGGTTATTGTGAGTTAATCTTTAAAGATACACATATACTGTCGTGGACATTTTTTTAGATAATTTAAAGAGGAATAATTCTTTCATACATATTTTTTGGGTATCTCGAACGGTTTTCGCAGCGCACGCAACGGAAGCCCTCAAAGATGAATTATTTTCCCCGTTTTTTCCACATTTTCGGCTGTTTTTTCGCTCCTATTAGTCGCAACGTGATGTTATATAGCCTAAAGCCTTCCTCGATAAATGATCTATCCAACACAAAAATAATTTTTCAATTCGAACCAGTAGTTCCTGAGATTAGCGCGTTCAAACAAACAAACAAACTCTTCAGCTTTATAATATTATATAGTATATATAGTATAGATTCCTATTTTTACCGGCTACGACAAAGCCAAAAAGAAGTGTTATGTTCATGTAAGATTTCCATTAACTAACATAGGTAACGTGTGTATTATAACACAGTATAGTGGTGGCCAACCACAGATTGATTTATTTTCAAACTAACGCTCATTTGATGGTTTTAAGTGTTATATGTAAAGCCAATAATTCATGTCTAATACTACTTATTGCCGTGAATTTACATATTAAGTTTACTACCACTTCCAAAGCGCAAGTGGAAAAGAAGCGGCGCCACAAGCTCTACTTAGTACATTATAGTACCTATTTCGATTTTGTATACACAGTGGTACCCATGGGTATGGGATGGCATCACACTACATCGTGAGTAGAAGTCGGTCGCGGTCGGGCGGTTGTCACGGCTCGCCGAACCCCTCCTACCTTCGGGAACTCTCGCCGGTCTTCGGAAACCTTCGGAGCTCGTGGCCATCCCAATTCCTTGGGTGCACGATGACTCAACTTATTATTGTCACTGTAATATTGTAAATTGTAATTGGCGTTCATCAGTTGGAATGAGGTGCTCGGGCCTGCTCGTTTTACTATAACCTCAGAATTAATTTATATAGGTTTTTTTTTTAAAATAGCTAATACTCTGATACTTTAAAGAAAATAAAAATATAGGTACTGCGATATAAAAACTAATAAAAAAAAACTGCAAACCGACAAAAAAAATTCAACCTCCCGTTCAAGATCAGTTGCCAGGATTTTCTACTGGAGGGCAAAAGCCTTTTATGGGTTTTATTTTAGTGGCTTAGTTTCACGTAGTTCAAATAGTCCTATGTAGGCTATGTTTTCTAAATTATTCTGAAATCACGAAAAACGGTGAAATAATATATTCGTAGTACCTTTCTATGTTTTTTGAACTGCCAAAAATCCGAATTAATAGTAGTTTTAATAGTAGCGGTTTTGGAGCTAATAAAACTAGAAGCGGTTAGTCATCTATTGTTGCTTTGGGAACAGCTGACAATTATCTACACTTCAATGTTTCACCATGTTATGTAGTAAACTACCTACATGGCGCCATTGACC
Source organism: Euzophera pinguis (assembly GCA_947363495.1). Taxonomy (NCBI): domain Eukaryota; kingdom Metazoa; phylum Arthropoda; class Insecta; order Lepidoptera; family Pyralidae; genus Euzophera; species Euzophera pinguis. The sequence goes on from OX376154.1 coordinate 4,848,346, forward strand.
TTAACAATTTAGTCATATCGTGTTTTATAGTAGAATTCAACTAGTAGGGTCAGTTCCACGGCAGTTTAGTTCTAATATTTCTAGTATATATACCGCTAGCTGTTCTCGCAGCTCCGCCTACGCCAAAAGAAAACCTATGTTTGACCACGGGTCTTCAACTACATTCATATCAAATTTCATAAAATTCCAAAAAGTCTATGTTTTTATGTATTTAACTATATTCATACCAAATTTCAGTAACAGCGGGTGCGGTGTACGATTCAGACCCTAGTGGGGTACTGCTAGGCTCTGAATCGTAAGCTGAGGACGCAACTGTGAAATACACTTGACGAAGACAATATATACTAACGTGTAGCTTTACTTACAATATTTTTAAAGTACGATGTGATCGAGAAAATTCTGTGTAAAGAGTTTGGAAGTTTTTGTTATGATTAAAATTAACTCAAACAGACATAACTAACCAGACAACGTAATAAGAATTTTAGTAATCTCATGCGCGGCACCCATAAAACAATGATGTTTGTCCAGGTAAACCTAGTCACACTGAGCGAGTTAAATGGCAAGTAAAAAATACTACTAAAATATTTGACTTACGCAGGACCGGTGAGTCAAACGATTATTATTTCAGTGTTAGATAGCACATTTATGGAGCAAGGCTATAGGCCCGGACGAAGTCAGGACTGGCATTGGGAATGAAAATGTCCTACTAGTTCTATGCACAAAACTACTCAACAGAACTAGTGGAATAAGGGGCTGCTGCTAGTTATAGCCCGACCAGGAAAATAGCAACCTTCGCCGTATTGATGAAAAATATTAAAAAATTATTCTTTTACTGGCAACTAAGCATTCCTGTAACATTCCGTAATCTCAATGTTGTGATATTTTCCTACGATTTATTTAACAAAATAGCAAAAATAATTTATAGTAATGAGGGAAAAGTGATACAAAAGATGTTATTGATATTTAACGTGAATTGAAACGAAGTTTTGTTTTATGTCAATTTTGTTCTTGACATGACACTAAAACATGTTGCCATATAATGGTGATCAGTAGAGACGCCAATGCAGGGCTTTTTTTTTTTTTTGATGGGCTACTATAGTTATATATTAGTAGCAGTGACTCGTCCAGTGTGATAAAGTAGTTGGAATGAAATTGTGTTCTAGTCAAAGAACCAAACATTGTCGCACCTAAATATTCTAATGTGGTCACAAGGTTTCGTATTTTGAAACAAAGTCAAGCCCTCGTCCATTGTATTTGTAAACGAGACAATGCACTCACAGACATAGATTTATAATAATATTATTAGTTGTGAACGCCGCCGTCTAAATAAAGGATTATTGGATCGTGTGATTGTGTCTAGGTCGAACGACAATTTTAGTTTGACCAGATTACAACAAATGTATTAAAATTTTCTAATTTCGATCTTCTGTACAGTCCTATTGTATTTATTATACTTTTTTCAGTGCTATATTTTCCTAAAGAATTTCAGGTTGGTACAAAGTCTGGTAAACGAAACTATCTCTTTAATTCAGCCATATTGATACGAGCCGGCGGATATCCGCCAAACAGCAACAGTTAGCGTCCAAACCTGTTGAACAACATTCAAACAAAAATTCAACGATAATAGGGCTGACAATTATGAGATATAGACTTTTAAAACCATCATATTCGTAGTATATTTTCTAGTTGCATCTTCAACTATATGCATTAGAACCAAGAGTACGTCTTAATCATGGGAGTGGGCCAAGATTTGGAGATGGTTAGTACGCATGGTTAAAAGCAACTGCTGCTCTGATCTCCATCAACCATTGAGAAAGGAACGTCATTTGTTCGTCAACCATTTTCAAGGAAACTGGTGCTGCATTTTTTGTCGTGCCTCTTCTGTCCTGTGAGCTGCACAAAACAAGACCTCATGTCAAGAAACAAAATTTAAAATGTCTTTGAGCTAAAAACACGAAAGGAACAAGAAGATAAAATTTTATAACCCCATGTTATAATTTAAAAATAAAAATACTTATGAGACAGTTGAATATTATAGTTTGTAGATATCTACGGTATATTTATAAGGGAAATTTATAGAAAATAAAATGTAAAAAATCGCTCAAGTGCGAGTCGAACTCGCGCACGAAGGGTTCCGTACTAAAAAACTGCAAAAATATGTCTGTTGTATAGGATTGCCCCTTAAATATTTGTTTTATTTTAATATAATTATTTATATTTAAAGTGAATATATAACTAAATATTCTGTGAATATATTGCAAAAAACACGCAAAAAAAAAAAAGAAAAAAAATATGTGCTATAAAACACTGCTTCGTGCCAAATTTCAAGATTCTAGGTCGACTGGAAGTACGCTTTAGGTTTAGATTCCCGAGCAGTTACGAGTTTGAAAATATGCGGCTTAAATTGCTGTTTCCTTTGATTGCGTTGACATAGAAGTTTGATTTTGATACAGTCACAGAAGTTATAGACCTGAGTATTTGGTATGAATTTCAATTTAATACCTCTACGCGTTAACGAGGAAAGGGGTAGTAAGTATAAAATTATTAAAAATATTTTTATTAAATGGTGTAACTAAAAATTATTCTATTTTTCCTTTATCTGTGCTATAAGACGTTGCTTCGTATCAAATTTCAAGATTCTAAGTTCACGGGAAGTACCCTGTAGGTTTTGATTCACTTGCGAGTTTTGAAAGTTTGTGGAAATTTGCGGCATAAACGGCTGGCTGTCTTTTGATTGCGTTGACTTAGAAGATTGATTTTTTTCACAGCTCCAAGGGACAGTAGACCTGAGTATTTGATATAAATTCCAGCTTGATACCTCCACGCGTTCCTGAGAAAAAGTGTCTTGACAGACAGATGGACGGACAACAAAATGATCCTATAAGGGATCCGTTCCTTTCGAGGTACGGAACTCTAAAAATTGACAACTGTAAAACAAATAAACAATCAGACACAGCCTAAACGACTGTCTAGCCATCAACAGCTCCGAAGTAGCCAACAAAGGATGCTAACGGGAAAACGCTCAAACGAGAGTAAGATTTAATGACAGCCCTGGAAAGTGTAAAGATTGGCTGGACACTCAACAACTGTAAACATCTTTGTTAATAAAGTTTTAAATAGCAACTCATTTCGTATGAGCATGTTAGTTATGATTAATATCAAATCACGTCCGGTCAAATTTGGCAATGCTATAAGGTTTTTTAACCGATGTTATTGGATATAGACTTGTTAAAAAGTGTACCTGGAGATTAATCGAAGATGCTATGATAAGTATGACTTTGTTTGGATATGACGGATCTATACACTCCGGGATTTTAAGAGGCTAGCGCGGGAATATTGACCCAACATATCACCTTTATTTCGGGGAAATTGATGTGGTTTTTGTGATATTCCTTCCAAATTATCGACTATATCAATTGAGAATATATTTTAAAAACGTATTCATACATCACAACAGGATAAATCAAATAATACTCAGAATTCTATGGCTATAATAAAAAAAACGACACTTTCATTAAATTATTACTTACGTAGTTAAATTATTTAAGCACAGTTTGAAAGTGGTTAACAGGGTTTTATATGGTTTTTTTCTTAAATTTCCTTTGTTTCTTATTTATTTTACACCGAACGTTTCAAACGCTTAACAGCCTTAATATGTAAAATAACTTTCTGGAATTAGTAATAATTTTATCAGAATAAAACCATATTAAAGTATTAATTATGTTCATATCACCATATTTACTATAACAAATACACAGAAAAATTAATATATATATGATTCCTAACAGTACTTATATGATATGCAAAAGAGTGGAGCATTAGCTAAATACTCATTAATAAAATACGAGGTGTTACAAATGAACCTTTACGCTGAGTTAATTGGTGCCTCCGTGCCGTGGGACAAACATACTAGTATATATACATTTTTGCTGACTTTTAACCGACTTCACAAAAGAGAGGTTTTATACTGTTTATTTCGTATCTTGTTATTTTTTATCCGTTTCGGTACATGCGTCCTATGTCCTCTGATTGAGTATTCTAAAAATTCCCACTTTCCAAAATACCTACTTATCTTTTACTCATTTCCTATCATCACTACTGCCTATAAGTGGGATTTCCTAATTTTCTAAGTATAGCTGGAAGAAGCATAAACAGGACAACTATAATTCAACGGAAATAAATCAGCTTTATAGAAAAAATAACGCAGACAGAAACAAGATATTTTTTCTTTATCTTTGTACGCGTACGTGTATATTTTTTTGGTATAGATAAAAGGATGTGATTAGAACTATAAATAGTAAAAATATTTTTCAGTCTATTCATGCTAAGTCTTTAGATCTACTATTAAAAGGGCCTGACCACACAATAATAAAAAAACGTGATAACTTAAACGAGTCTTATCATTTTATAGCCAAGGTAAATCGTGACGTCATCCCTGAGCTAGAATTATAGTAACTTGCATGAGGCACTACAATTTGTGTAGTTACTGGAAAATAATCCTGTGATCATAAATTTCATAACTAGATAACTCGGCTATAACTTTTGAATAAACGGGTACTGTATGTAACTGTACTGTACTAAAAAACGCCGTTCAAGTTTCCCAAAAATTCGAGTTTAAAAAAAATCATGATTCCAAAGACAAATTTAAAAACTAGGATATCGACATAAATAATTACGACTCGAGGTAATGTGTTTGTAAAGTTGTGAATATTTGAAGTGTCGAACTTATTTTAGTCGAATATACGTTCAGTCGAAGCGATGTGTAGTCGACTTTTTCTGTGTCGTTATAATGAACAGTCGAAATTCAGAAGACATTCCGATACTAGCTACCTACGCTGTTTTATTTATGTAAGTACATCGTATTCAGTGTAGAATGTTAATAGTTTAATTGGTATGGCCATGGGAGCGCCGCGGTTTGACATAGGTACCGATACTTCGTGTGAAATGACATCGCTATAACTGTATTAACTAGGTTTATAAATTATTTATCGGTAACAAAATATTTAAAAATAAATATAATAAATATTTTGTCAGTGATTTTTTTTTTTTGCTTTATTCCTATCTTTAACAATTTTATATGTCAGCAAAATGTATATCAAAAATATATAATCATCGAATCGAATATTTTGATCGATACATTGGTGTGGTATCTCTGTAAAAAGGATTTGGTTGCTTACATAATTTGTTTATTTCTTGCAAACTTGGAAAAAATAAGTAAATTATGAATCATGATGACAAAGACTTATTATTAGACAAATTCTCCTAGGAGGTTCATGATTGAAATTGAAAGCAACTTTTTTCTATTTTACAGGAATAGCGGATCACTAGACCACAGAAGTAGTTTCTTCTTTACTTACGAAACCTAAAAGTAAATTGATTACTTATTATGTCTCGTAATTTTAACCGTACAGGCTAGTAGGCATCATCTTACCGACATATGGCGAATGCTCCCGGTACATGGGCCATAAGACCTGTTTGGCTGCCGTATTAGGGCTGCGTCGTACTCCCGCTTATTACATTTAAATTTTACGGAAAACGAAATAAAAAATTGTAACTCCCGAGGGAAAACTTGGGCAATGTATTTTATCTAATCTCATACTAAAATATAAAGATTAAAAAAAATATTTTAGAATTTAAAGGTCGGTCATTTGATATGATACAGCTCTTGTATGAACAACTTACACTTTCAACAGTTGACTCCACACTAGGCTGGGCCTGAATCGTGGGCATCAACGGACAAAATACAGTTACTATTATGTGCCAGTTAAGTAAACGCGACGATTACGAACTGAAAAGGAGAAGGTATTTTATATTTTTATTAAGTAGGATTAGATAAAGTAGTGTATAAAACTGCACATAATTAGGGTCTTACAATACTAGTGTAATGCTATAAAAAAACTCGTCTACCAGTTTCATAAACTACTATTTCATAACTTAATTTTAAACTGGAAGAGATTGCACTGAATACATAATGCAAGGATGGAAAAATGACCATGGAGATCTGGCCCATCTTGCACAGAGAAAAATTGCGTATTGTCAGAGAATTATTAAAACTTAGTATTGCACCATTAGTATTTTGTTTTCTGCAAGTTCTGATAGGAGCAATGAATATCATAAATAGTACTACAAGCGACAATACACTAAATCTCTTTTCCTGAATTTTTTCCTACAAAAGAGATTGCTATTGCGATAAGGCCGCCATTGCATATTATTATGTCTACATGTATGTGTCCCTAAATTGTATGTTCCTGGTGCAATAAAGTGTTTTATATCATTATTATTAATTCATAACCGCTCACAATAATTAGACAGTAATGAACTCACTAAACCTTAAATCAAACTTTAATACTGTGTATTCATACAAAATACCTACATGTAATGACGACCTCTATGCTGTGCCGGGTTCGATCCCGGTAAAATTATTTAAGTCTTGAATGTTTATCTATCTATGTTGAGTTTGCAAAACACAAGTGTCAAACTTTGGGGCTAGCTCAATCTGTGTTATTTGTCCCTATATATTTATTTATTCTTGGAGCACATGGTCGATTGACCTTGCCACACGACAGCAACTTATCAATCTCACTACAGCCGCCATGTTGTCCTTAGCACGTCCTATCATCGTCAACCCTGGGTGTCTCCTATTGTTCGCCACAATCAAAGAACTGTCAGATGCTATCGGCTATGGGAAGGCCGAGATACGGCGTCACAGCGTTGTGCTCATATCATAGATTTATTTACTATGCTAATGTAATGTATCTTTAGTCTTAACATTGCCGTTTCTTGATGGTTCATATAAAAAGGATGAATCTAAACTCGAATAAGTAAAAACTTTTTATTGCACCAAGAAATTACAAAATAAATATAATAATGTTTGGGACAGGATGTTCTTAAGGCGGCCTCATCGCAAAAGCAATCTCTTTCAGGCTACCTTAGAGTAGAGAAATAAAACAAAAATGAGACAAACTAGCTTTAGACCTAAAAATTGTAGGTTTATTAAAAAAAAATATTTGGAAGTACTCGTAGTACTACGCAAGGAAAACCCACGCATACGAAAGTAGTAGGTGTAAAATAAGCAATATTACCTTTAAAGTGACTGGAAATAATTGATTGTGCAATAAAAGATTAGATTTTTAATTCAATTAACACATTCCATATAATAGTGATGGTAACATTCCGTACATTACTATTACGCCAGTTTGTAAATATAGTAATACCAACATGGAGATTCGATTATAGGTCCCAAATGGGAACGTCTGTAAGACAGAAGGAGGAGGAATATATTTTTCAGGGTTAGGTTAGGTTAGGTTATTTACCAGATTATTTTTCAGACCATACATTTTACACCGATTTCGGTACCGCTCAACCGGTATTAACCCAAAAATAACGGTCTTGACCGGGTATTAAGTATCCTAAAATCGAAAATACCGGTTTTCATTACGAATCTTACAATTCTTGTCGGATCAAGGTATTTCCAATGGAGAATCAAGGGCCAGGGAGAAATGGCAATTATTCGTAATAAAAAATTCAGGCTTTGAAATCAAGTAACTAAGTTAAATTTAAGCACAATGGTAATGTTAAAAATATGTTTATATCACTGCTGAAAAGAATACACCAAAAGAAATATTATGAAAATATGCTATTAAATTAACATATTATGAAAAAAGCGTATGATAAATAAAAACAATGACTTTAAACAACAGCCAATTTTTACAGTGTGTTTAGGATAGACGCAAAATTAACGAAAGTCTTAAACATGAAGAATAAGTGTATTATGAAACTTGTGTAAATTCATAAATCAGTCGCATTATTTATGTGTATTTTTTGCTGTAAATAGCACTTAAATGGCTGCCAGATAATGTTTAAATAATTACTTAGTACAAGGCCGCTGTAGAGTGATACATATCTGCGACCTAGTCGGCTCAACAATATAATATATTAGTATCTCCTTCTGTCTAATAACCTGGGATTTCAAAATCGAACCTTAATTTTTATTACATAAACAGCCAGGAACTTATAATTTAAGTATAGATATTTTTATAATTGGTCATTACCATAGAGTTAAGAAAATTTCAGACTTCGTTTCCTTTTTTGTTTCGTTTTTTTTTTTGTTATGACAAATAAACAGTCAACGACGGGCTTTTGGCGGTAAGCTGTGAAGAGCAGTATCGGCGCTGTATTTTATTTTCCGTAATTTGTGTTTTTTTGATAGTTAAATGTTTAAAAGCTCCTAGTAATCGCTAAGTGCATTTTTTCTACCACTTCACTTAGCCTGATTCTTCTGACTGGACTTGACTACCGACTAGACTTGACTAGAACTTGTCGAAACCACACTGTAGGACTGAAATAAGAGGGGCTATAAAGGACTTGTATCCATGGCCGTAAAACCCATTACTAAAAAAACAGGTAACGACAATACTCTCTAATGGACCAAATAAAACTTACAGATAGATAATATTAAGGGCAAAATTTATTACAAATTATGCATGCCCTTTTTTTTCTGACTGTACTTATAGAGTTAAATAGCTGTTTGAATCTCTTAAAGGACTTTTGGCGGGAAGTTAAAAAGAGCAGTATAAGCGCTGTATAATATTTTTCAAAAATTGTTTTTTTTTAGTGTTTTTGCATAAATTATTATATGTGGATAGGTATGTAAAAGCCTATATAAATTTTAAAAAATCTCTTAAGGCTGATCAGAATTGCCAATAAAATCTTGAGGCATAGTTCACATAATTAAAACTAAACATTCTAGATAATGTTTTTTCACCCTTGTTGTTCATATATATCACTGTCAATGTTGTAAAGTACTTAAGGAAAATGTGTCTGTAAAATTGACAAAAGCAGATAATGAATGATAAATTCGCCATGCCAGATTTCGCTTTGCTTTCAAAATTAACTTCGCTGTATAAAGAGCGTCTAAATGTTTTAGACAAATTACAATCTATTGTTTTCTTACGTATTGCCGATGCTCTTTCCTACTTAATTTTCCACTTCATAAGGTGAGAACTCGTTAGGAGAATCGGCAAGCAAAGAAGAAGATAGGGAGAGAACACAGAGTCTCAAAATGTGACGAATCAGTTTTCAGCCCACGGCTTACACCCTTGCTCACTTTTTCTGGCTTTGCGAGTGTGTTATAGCTACTCGTAATTCATATCCATATTTAATATTATAAGTGCGAAAGTCTGTCTGTCTGTTACGCTTTCACGGCCAAACCGCTGAATGGATTTTGATGGAAGGTATGAATATAGCTGAAGACACGGGGTCAAACGTAGGCTACTTTTTGACGCAGGCGCTGCGGGAAACTTCTAGTTTTATAAAAAAAGTAAATCGAAATGTAATAATAATAGGTATTATAACATTTCTTTTAAATAAGTTATAAAATAATAATGCGCATAGGTAATGTAAAAGACAGCATAAAAATTGCTCAACTGTGGTAAATTACAATATGTATGTAGTCTTACAATGAAGTATATAATTTCAATTTGATTATAATAAGCAGAAAACACACGTTTTTGTAAACACGATATTGATCATGACAAATAGGCTCGTTATAAGATTCTTGTGTTAATGATGATAACATGGAAACCATTCGTAGTAAAAATATAGTGGTTAAACAAAGTTTGAATGGATTTTAGGAATCGTAGTATGACGGTTCCCTTTCTTAGTTTTTCTTTGACTTGGCGAAAATACTACCGTACTCCTAGATTAATTTCGCGGATCTAGCAATAATGCTTATAATTATGATGGCATTTGGTTTAAGTAAAGGAACTTAGGTGTGGCACGACTTTGACTTTGTAAAAAATAGACCTCGCGCTATATGGATGTCATTTTATAATTTTGACGTAAAACTCTGGATATTTTAGAACATATCTTTAGGAAAGCCTTACCCAGGCATTGATTCAGTACTCTAGTAATCTAGCGTTTGTATACATTTGAGTCCCGACTTTAAACATGACTTGAATCACCTGATTGTCTAATAGCGATCATTATTTTCTTCGAGTAGCACGTTAAGATGTTGAACGAGGTGCCATCTGGCGGTTTTAAAATTCCCTGTCTCTAAGATGTCGTATATGTAACGACAAAATGACCTACAATAAGAATCATCAAAGGACTCTCTTACTATTAAATATGAACTGCATTTATTCTGTTAAACAATGCACAAACAGCTGAAATAAACAACAAAGACTTTCTGGATCTAAACACCTGTTTGGTACAGTCGAGCGTAGAAAAACGTGACGCGTACCTTACCTTCCGCAATGGCCAAAGAATCAGATTTATCTGTTTCCGACTGTATGTTCAAACTGGAATAAAATTTTGATTTGAGAGAATAAAACCTTTAGATACTGAACCAACGCACACATACTTTTTTGTAATAGGATCTGCACATGTGGCCATAAGCTATATATCAGATGTCTCCCAGCTAGTTATCGCTATACAATGTGTAAAATAAAGAGCATTGGCTAAACAAAGGCGTTTATCGGTTGAGAACAATGCGCCCGCCATATTGGAATTGGACTGTTCAATAGACGTTATAGAAATATTTTTTGATACTTTTTGGCAATATGAGTAAGATATTTGAGATCTGTAAAAAATAAATGGCGTTTTCAGCTAAGAACGAATACTGAGATATAGAATGGGGGGAAAACGGATAAGTATTTTTCTGGTCAAAAAGATATTAACCAGTTTTGCTTCATGCTTCCCATAAAATAAAAGTTACTTTTTGCTCACTTAAAATATTCAAAGAATATTTACTTATTTATTCAAATAATAGATAAATAAATTAAATTAAAACATATATTTAAGGAATCTCCCTTACAACTAACGTGAGTATTTAAGGTATTTTAGATAATGGTGCGGGACCCTACGTGAGGGCACTTGACCGCGGTATTTAAAAATTTGTTAACGCAGTCACCAGCGTCATGTTAGTGGCACTGTTCGCAAGGTCTATTGTCCACAGAACTACAAATTTTATTTTAATTATATTTATTTCAATTTTTCCTCAATATTCACTCTTATTACTCTAATGGAAGTTTATAAGAATAATGACATAGTACCTACATGTATTTATAATATCTACTCTCATATAAAACGCTGACGAGTAAATGAAGTCATCAGAACAGCTCTGAGAGTGGCAAAGACAAACCAAAGTGTGTAATCCAAATATAGAACATATTATAACGTGTCAAAGTACATATTTGGATGACATATCACTATGAATTACGTTCCATTTTTGTGCCTGTGTGTTACTGTGATAACTAGAAGCAAAACAATCATGTACCTTTGTTAGAATTGAATTTGAAATGTATTATTTTATTAATTATGTATTTTTGCACACCTTTTACAAAGGTAAAATGTATTTGGGTACCTATTTATATTGTAAAATCATTGTAAAACCTACATTTTATGCAAATAAATATTTGATTGATTGATTGATTATTATGTATCAAGAAACATCACAATGTGAAGATAGATAAGTCTACTTGTAAATGGTCCATGACGGTTACTGGTTGTCGGCTACACTATTTGTAGAGATTTAAAAAAATATATATTGAATTATACTTATTAAACTTAGGGCCGATTTCGCCAATATCGTTCTTATCCAAGAGTAAACTAATCTAGGCATAAGAATTGGATGGCAGACGTTTTTATTTTGGAGTGAGAGTCCTTATACCTAAATTATACGTGGACTAACAGTATATTCTCGAGTTAACTGTGTGATGTAATGTAAACTTCATTATACAATAGTAAATTGCGTCATTATCATTGGAATAAAACTTATCCGACTTTGGCAAAATCGGCCCTTAATAACAGCGTTTTTTTAAAACATTCGAATATTTGAAAGGAATATTTACTCTACAATGAAAATAAATGAAGAGTCCAGTACGAAATTTAAAAAATGTACAAATTGCTCATCATAAATATTGTATCAAGTTAAACACAATACCTACATTCATTATCAAGAAAATTTATGCAATTTATAAATTTATTTAAATATTTTTTTTTTGTTGATGTTATTTATAATAATTATTGACATAAATAATAATCGTTATAACCTAACAAACAAAATTCTATAGAAACAAAAATTACATAACCTAAAATAAATAAATCTAAACTAACATAAAAAGCCCCCCGAGGCATTTCCCCCGCGGAATCGTGCCCTGAACACTGGCAGCATTACCTCGCTGTATAGTAAGACTAATATGTTGTGCGAGATAGCTGCCAGCCCTCAGGTCACCCAATTCGTAGACCAGTCGTGCCGAAATAGTTGTAATAATTTTTTTCATGTCTGAAGACCACGGCCCCATAGCCTCCACTGCTAGCGCCGCAAACTCGTTATTTGCGGCGCTTAAGTGCCTGGGCATTTTCTGCTGCAGCTCCGGCACTGATAGCAGTCTACCGGACGTGGGACGCTGCAAGCGTGTTGGCACAGGTCACGTCCCATACTAAAGTTTTCCCCAATGACCACGGCACTAGGGTACACCGTTTGGTCTCTTGCCATCGTCTGTGCTTATACCATTGGGTTCGAGAATGGCAGGGACAGAGACGGTGGCAAGGGACCGACGTACCAGGTCATTGAGGGCACTGTGCCGATATGCTCGTCCGGCACTTCTGGGACAAGAGAAGCCGTGTCGTCCAAGCAGGTCCACTTCTCGGACGCAGGAGCAACGATGTGGCTCAACCACTGTCGCGCCTAACCGCAAAGTAACGGCTATGCGGAGAGTGGACGAGTCTAATACCGTGCCAATAAAATTGAAGGCTAGTTCTTGAAACCAGTGTTCCGACTCATTTACAGACACTGCAAGTAATCTTGAGCGGTCAATCGCCGGAACACTGAAATGTAGTCTGAAATGATATATTGTCAGACTACACTTCAAACTACTACGATTTTTCCTAATGCTTCATTAATTTATAAATAATAATTATTCATTAATTGAATAAATGATAGATAGTAGAAATGAAGAGCTCAAGTCATTTTTTAAAATCATCCTTCAATCAGTTTTAGAAAATTTTCAAAATCAAAAAATATTTTTTTTCCGCGAGGCGTCGTTATTGGCGCGAACTGTGTATTTCCTTTTTTCGTGTTTTTTTAAAAATACTTTTTGGATTGGTATATATTCACAGGCCCACATTATTTTTTTAAACTTTATTGAAATAATTATACAACAGTATAAAAAAATTTGTGTCGTTAAAAATTCTGATACCACGTCACCACACTGACGGATATGCCAAAATATCACTTTCAAGTTTTCAACCCTCTCAGTAGGGGTGCCATCCTGCCAGGGTTCGAACCATGGAACACTTGTGAACAAATCACAACCCGGGATGCACTGGGGTATCTTTTAATATTTTTTTTTAACAAACTTCCGTTCCATTGAGACGGCGGATATGGTACTTATATTTTTTCTGACAAAGACTACACCATTGATTCAGAAATATATTCTTTTTTTAAACCATTGACATTAAGCTTTATCTGATTATTTGGCATTTGGTTTATTTAATTATGGTCTTTAAATAGAACATGTTTTCGAGTTTCGTTAAAAAAAATATCAGGTACAAGTTTTGTACAAAATCATATATTCCTCCTCCTCCCTCATTAGTATCTGTAGATGACATTCGAACTTAACCTTCAAAATAATTAACTAAAAATTGTCACAACTTTATTAACTACTACTAGCTGTTTCCCGCAGCTCCACCTGCAGTATATAGCCTATGTTACTCAGGGTGAATGTAGCTTTCCAATGGTGAAAGAATTTTTGAAATCGGCTCAGTAGTTTTTGAGTTTATTCATTACAAACATACACACAAAAATACAAATCTTTCCTCTTTATAATATAAGTGTAGACTAGCTGCTTCCCGCAGCTCCGCCTGCGTCAAAATTCAGCCTATGTTTGGTCCCGGGTCTTCAACTATATTCATACAAAAATTCTTGAAAATCCGTTCAGTTGTTGGGCCGTGAAAGCTTAACAGACAGATAGACATTCGCACTTATAATATTATAATATGGGTATACTCCAATCAGGTAAATACAAGGATATGCATGAGAGTAACATTAGGTGCGTCCGTTTATAAGCTTAACATAAGTATCCTTTTCTATACTTCCACAGCATTCATTAGTCCCTATTACTAAGTTATCTATGACACCGGCTGTAAGAATCAAGTTTTTCGCGTTTTCTCTTCCGCCGCTATCTTACCTGGTAGTAATTGCGAACGGCTTTTACCAGTCTTGTATAGCCAGGCGAGTCTCTCTGTCTCTACCTAAGATGCTTATAGGGTTGTCACATTAATAAAAGTATCCGGAGAAAATCTAATGGTATCCTGCTTAAGTAATCCTGCTACGGGAAGTGTCCTCTTTTCGGATTCTGTTCTTCCGGAAGAGAGGACTCTTCCAGTGGATGTTGTATGCGAACGGACAAAGATCTAAAACATTCCTGTATCATTTGTTCAGTGGATTTCAACTAAAGTTGTAGAATGAGATTACGACTTCGCGAGTAAATGGAATAGGAAGCAAAATATTACTAAAAACTTCCTAATATTTTAGATAATGGAAGATGACTTTTGATGAAATGGAAGAACAGAATAAGTGCCGCTTTTCAGTAACATCCTAAGCCCGCCATGACATCCCTGAGAATCGTTTGGTATTACAATAATTACTTTGTCACGCAATGCTGTGCCATGCTGTAGGTCAACACTAGCTTTTATCATCTCTAACACTGTTTACTTTAGGACATTGAATTGGCCAGTTCACTCGCAAGTGACTCTTGAGTTTGAAACAAGTATGCGAGTGAAATAACATACAAGTCAATTGGTTTCTAGATATTAATCAATCAAACGATCGACAATATCATAGAGACGTTTAAACAAAAAGCGACTAGCGAGCGAGTATAAAAACTTGAATCAAGAAAAAGGTGACGCTATATTAATTTCCTAGGCTAAGCAACCCAATTCTTAAGGCATCAGGTATCTAAATTCAAATTACTTGTTTTACAGTGAGTGAACTCGCCCAATGAGAACGAAGTATGAGTGATTGCAAGTACAGCTGCTAATGTACGAGCAAGTCAGTGTAATTAAGGTTTTTTATCGCGTCTTAGTGGCAAATCTTAGCTGCAAAAGCTAAAAACTCATTACAGTCATTCCTTTTCTTATCAAAAAAATACATAGGACGACTTTTTAATCACCAACAAAATTTTTACTGTGTATTCAGTACGTGAAACTTAGGTACTTTCTATAAAAAAATATGTGAAAACCGAAAAAATATCAGCCTCTTACAAATCTGGCAGCTGAACAGTTCACTTACATTTTTTTTTGATAACGTCGGAAGTATGAAGGTATTTTACGCGCTTAATTAAAATATACATAGAAAGTAAATTTTTTTTATGTCGAATTTTTTTCATCGTACAATATAAATTTTTGAATATTTTTTTTTTAAATATTGTTTTTATTTTTATAAATATATGTTCGCCTTCGCGCAGCAGTGGGACAAAATAAGTTAATAGAAAAAATATACTATTAAAAAAATTTTGAAAATAAATAACAAAAGATCCTTTTTAGCGTTACATGTAGAGGTAGACAATGTCCACATTCTATTTTCTATTGACTGCTTAGAAAATAAGGAAACACAATACGTGCGGTACAGTGTTGTTTATTTTTAGAGCGACCACAAACTTATTACGCTACTGTACATCGTCTAATGGGTAAGTTCAGGTATTACGTTGGCTGGTTAACATGGTAAATCTTAACCTAATCTAACCCCCTTAAAATCCAGACGTTTGTTAAGAATGTTTTAACTAAAATGTCTTTCTTTCACGTCAAATCCATATTCATACTTAATATTATAAGTATATCGTCTGTCTATCTGTTACTCATTCACGACCAAACAGCTAAACAGATTTTGATGAAATTCGGTATGAACATAGACCTGGGTCCAACATAGGCTACTTTTTGGTACAGGCGGAACTGCGGGAAACAGCTAGTTATTAATAAAGTTATGACAATTTTTAGTAAATTTTTTAAAGGGTTAAGTTCGACTGCCATCTTTAATATTTTTAAGATGTTTTTTGTAGTATCGAATTTGTACCAATTATATTTTTAAGAATAAAATTGTTGTAAGAAAATAAAGTCCTAAAAACAAATTAGAAATAGATTTTTTGCGTAAATAAGAATAACGTCATTTAATGAAAATAAGTTATTATAAAGCAACGATCAACGGTATCTCTTAGATAAAACAAAGGATTGATAAATTAGTGCATCAGTGTCTTTTACTAAACTACTAAATATACTTAGTAAGTTGGCGATAGTAAGAAACATATTTTTTCAGTTTAACATATATAATAACTAGCTTTTTCCCGCAGCTTCGCCTGCGTCAAAAAGTAGCCTATGTTTGACACCGGATCTTCAACTATATTCATACAAAATTTCATCAAAATCCGTTCAGCGGTTTGGCCGTGAAAGCGTAACAGACAGACTTTCGCATTTATAATATTAGTATGGATACATCTTGTGGTACATTTCATATGTCCAATAAGACAGTAAATTACACAAAAATAAAAACAAAGGTGTAAAAAGAAATATTGCAAAAGACGGTAGTTTTTGAGTAGGTTAAAGTTAACTTAGAACTTCGGTCTTGAGAAACTTTAACAACAAAAACTAGTGAGTGTTTGATACATACATTAGATGCGCTTTAGATACTTATTAAATACTTAATTGGTGAGTAAATATTACTCAAGACTTATGTATCTCTGACTTGAGAATAGTATAGTTAAGTTATTGTTACTCCATGCTGACACTTTCTAGTATTGTTTTTGTTTGACAAAGAGTTCTTTTCGTCTGAACTGTGACCCCGTCCCCGCCTCCTTCCTCTAAGTTTTCCTATCAAAATAAACAAAACGCATGAACAATGTACTTTTGAATAAGTTACTAGTAAACCATAGAAGTGGTAACAAAACAGAGTCGACACAGTACTAAGAACAAGCTCAAGGTTTGAGGTCATTACTTTTGCAACTAAAAGCCTTATTAAAAATCATTGACAGAAGATTTTGTAACGCGAAGAACGTTCGAGTTAACACTAAGCTTGAGACGGCGGCATTTAGATCCCATGACTAGTCAATTAATCGAATTCACCGTCAATATTAATTTTATCGTCCAATTAAGGTTTGTTATGTAAACATTTTTGTAGCTAAGTTGGAACTTTTTTTGATTCTCACCTCTTTCTTGGATATCCGCTCGGGCCGCGACCGAAGTCACCAGCACAAGAAGTATCTCACACCACATTGTCAAAGCTTCAGGTTCACAGTACAGGACATGCTACACAGTTTGAATTTGAACACATGGACACAGCACAGCCGCACACACGACCGCTTGCTCCGACAGCGCTGACGGTTTATACAACGGCGCACACGCAGCATAGTGAAGTGGTCAAAGAGTAGAATACAGAGAGCCCGCTTATAATGCCTATTTCATAAAGCCTGTTATGATGATGACAGTTTTAGTTACATTGTGATATATTTTGCATTAAGCCAAGCCGATCATAAACTGTTTTAAATTAGTTTTTTTGATTGAGAGGTCGAAAATATGCGCAAATGGCGGCTTTACTTTGCTGATAAAAGTAATAAAAGTTTGTAGAGACCAAATTGAACGTGAGTTCAAATCAATAAGAGAAAAAAATGCGTAGCATGCTTGAAATGAAAAGGGCCTAATAAACGTTTATAAGACTTTGTAAAACTTTTTATCCTGTTCGAGCTGGAAATAATCTAATCGAATTTATCAATTTATTTATGAAAATCATACCTCGGTTGAAGCCAGACGAGCGTATTTTTTGTGTCCTAAGTAGCATAATTTCTGCTGCATTCGGTTTAATAGAAAAGCCCTTTTTTAAAAACGCTCGTCTGGCTTCACTCTTACTCAGTTAGACAAATGATCGTGATTCTATGACGTCACTAAAATCCACATTCCTCCATGACTCTTCTGCGTTTATAATCTTTGACTGCATAGTAGCGGTTTCTGAGGCTATATCTTGCCGTCGCAAGCGCACAGCGCAGGTAAGCCTCCGGCGCGATTATTCCGGAGTGGAGAATAGGGAGGGGGGGGGGGGTAGACAAGGGAGGGATGCTCAATGCACCCGGCGGGATGAAAGGCGCAATGTTTCTGCTCTATTCATAAACTATGGAGAGATACTAGCGTATGCTCTAAAAAACCCGTGCGAAAGCCGAGGCGCAGGCGCAGGTAGATGCTCATTTAATTTTTGGTAAATTATATGCTACGAGAGGTTCAATTGATGAATATGATAATAGTTTGAAGGGTCTGGACTGAAGGTGAGTTTCAAAGACGGTTTTAATTCAAAAAATTGTATGGTCAAATAACAGTCAGGTGATCTGCCAAGAGCGTACATTGCTGTGATAATTGTTATTACACTGGATGCGTAGACTATTGTAATGTTCTTTCTCTGGAAAAAAGTGAACTAAGTGTAACTACTTAGCACGTAATAAATTAATAAGAGCTCATAAATGAGGTGTTTAAATTGAGATAGGTCACCATCAGGAGAGCAGTCCCGCTAACTTTAAAGAAATTAACAAATTTACCCAACTCACTTTGGAGCCAAATAAAGATCTCTTAAATACGCTACGTTATCCTACTCCCTAAGGATAAGTTTTATTCCGAGAATAATGACGCAATTTACTCTCATATAATGAAGTTTACATTTCACCAAACAGTTAACCGGAGAATATACTGTTAATCCACGTATAATTCCGGTACAAGGACTCTATAATAAAATTGTCTCTAGAATGAAATTATCTACCATCCATGTATTATTTTTAGACTAGTTACTTTTGAATCTTGGTGAAATCGGCCCTTAGTGAATTAAATAATATTTTGGCAAACTTTAGACAACTGCATCAAAATTATTTTTGTAACACATTTTTGGGCGTCGTTTGATTTTGGCGCGATTGCCCTTCAGCTCCAATAAAGCCTCTACATAGCTTCCTTTGTGTGCAGTTTCGGAACTTTATACCCGTTTTCCCTTCGATATCCATATGCATTCATACTAATATTATAAGGGCGAAAGTCTGTCTGTCTATCTGTCTGCCTGTCTGTTACGCCTTTACGGCCATACCGCTGAACGGATTTTAATAAAATTTTGTATGAATATAGTTGAAGACCCCCTGGTCAAACATAGCCTCCTTTTTGTCGCAGGCAGACCTACGGGAAATAGCTATTTTCTTATAATTAGTTGTTGATCGCCTTTTATATTTATTAACTCGCACAAAGATTATAATCTATTTATATAAAAATGAATTGTAAATGTTAGGCACGTAAAAACTCGGGAACGGCTGGACAGGTTTAGCTAATTTTAGTGTTGAAATATTTGTAGAAACTAGCAGAAGGTTAAAATGGATAGAAAATATTAAGAAATTGCAAGAAAACAACAAATTGCATGTACAATAGATTTTTTTACGAGATTTACGGACCTGGACACGAGTTCTATAAGGTATTTGTTATTTTTCTTCAGGGAAGAAATACGGACCTACATGGCACGTCCTATAATTTTATCTTTTTTTATTTTTAATTACGGTTTTCTTATGCTGCGTCCGGAAATTAATTTGACATTTTACCCGACTTTCTAAAAGAGTAGGATAAGTAACTCGGCTGTATTTTTTTTTTAAGTTTAACAGTAATATGGAATTCGTCATTTTAGGAGCATTTGATTGTCCAACTCTGCGTTCAGAAAATGTCTCCTTTATTTTTAACCGACTTTATTACGAGATTATTAGGTTCTTAGCTCGGGTGTATTTTTAAATATTGTTACCGCTTAATGTCCGTTATTTATGAATGAATGAATGAATGAATTATTTATTTATTTAAGTAACAATGACTCATATTTGTTAGTAATACTTATGATTATGTTAGTATTGTGTTATAAAAAAAATAAACAAATATAAACCACCAGTGACTCACATAGGCCACTCCCGTACCATCCCCCCGGATATGGCACAGCAATGGTTTATGTGGAGGCTGTCTAGTCTATTTATGGAGCTATTTAGTTTTTTTTTGCGGCAAGCGAGAAGTAACTAGATTTTTTATACGTTTTACGGCCATGAATCCTTCAAGGCCTTCTTTATTGATAAATGTTCTTTAAGTAGTTTTTAAACAAATAGAAGTACCTAGCGGCCCACCTGATAGTAACTGGTCACAGCACCCATGGACGCCACCGGGAGCTTTGACGATCCTTCAGAAATACTTTCACGACCTTTTTGATAAATCCCATATTGTAGTCTCTCGGTAAAACAGTGAGATGGAGCACATTACTGCACGCAATCATCTGTATTATGATGAAATCCCTGTCGATGACGAGAAGTGGGAAGCTAGAAGTCTGAAATAATAAAAATGTATTGTTGTCAAACTCTGCGTTTATAAATTAATATAGATAATTAAACCGACTTTCTAAAATGTATGGTTAGATAATTCTGATGTATTTACTTTAGCTTCCTACAATTAATTGAATTGTGATTTATTTGATGACTCCGTCAATTTGTGATCAATTTATTATTCCAAAGTATTACTGAACAATCGTTAATATTGTTTAAAAATGGTACACTAGAAAGGTGTACTATTTTCACTGTAGTAGGTACTGTATCGAAATTCGAGGTGAAAATAGTTTTATTTTTACAACAACTATTTAGTAGGCGAACGAGTATTTGGCGTTCTGATGGTAAGCGGTAACCGTAGCGTTCCGTCTGTAACGTCAGATAATTTTTCCTCATCGATGGCGAGGGTTGCTGTGATAGAAGATTATATTACTATGGAACTTTTATTGACGGCGGTACGAAGTTTGCCGGGTCAGCTAGTTACATAATAAGAATGCTAAACATGCTCAGTAAGTACATATTTAACTGGATAGAATGAAAATGGGTGCCGTACAAAAAATACAACCAAGAAATCGCTATGACATAGCGAGAGAGATTCCGCTATCTAATTTTTTATACTCGTATTACCATTTCGGTTTAAATTAAGGATGTTAATCGAGCTTCATAACTGTTCCTTAAATTTTCGTGTCAGGAGTGATATTTATGAAAAGTTTGATTCACGCAAAATCGACGAGTCGCATAATTTTTGTTCGATAACAATTTTCATTTATGTCTTACATATCAAAAATAGCGGTCCTGATAATTTCGAATATAAGTAGAGTCTAAATGAAACATTTTACGATATGCGGAGTTCCGCGTATCGTAACATGTTTCTATGGCTAACTAGCCATAAAATGCTAACCACTCGAAATCTATTAACCATTACATATTGGAAGTCGTAAAGTTTTCTGAAATTTACTAAACATTAAACGTTAGATAACTTTAATAGGCAGCCTGAAAAATATGACAGTCTTCCATTTAGTTTCTCTGTAAAAAGGGTTACTATACTTACAGAGCCGCATGTGTAAAATTTATCTTTCTCGAGCCCTATTTTTAAATGTATGCCGAACAAAAATCGTTTGATATCGAACAAAATTTCTTTAATATCGAACGAACGAATACGAGCAAAAATTATTCGTCTCGCCAATTTTGCGTGAGTCACACTTTTCAAAAATAGTACTCCTGAAGGGCCGGCAGACAATGTTACGGATACACATTTGGATGAAGACGAGGAAAGATTTTGGTCATTTTTACAGCACGTAAAATCCTTTAGACAATATTTGGAAATTCTTTAGAAATTAACTGTTTGTTTACGAAAGGCTAAACTAATTTTCATAAATATATACAGATTGCGGTGAAATCAGTTTTAGTATAAATATTTTAAATTTTATGTCCAAATTGGAATAATGTGCTGCCACATTTCAAGGTTCGTTTTTTATCAGTATTAATACATCTTCTTCTTCTTCAGCCTAAATCTTCCACTGCAGGACATTAGGCTTTCTCTAATGTACGCCAGTCATCCCGGTCTTATGCATGTCTTCTCCATAGCGGACCCGCCACTCTGGTGATGTCGGCCCTCCAACGAGTGATTGGTCTGCCACGATTTCTGTGGCTTTACCATGGTTTCCATTAATACGTTCGATGCCATATTTGTTTATAATTTTTTTTTCCTAAATTTTGAAGGGGCCTAAAAGAGTAGTATTGAATTAATTAATAAACTGTAGACTCTACATCAGTAGAGCTTAAATACGCTTTATCATGTGGTGCCATCTAGTGAGACAATCGCGAACTAATAAGTAGCGGCTGTAGATCGTTTACAATGCTGCTTCGTCAGCGTGAACCGTGAACCATAGCTGTAGTTTTAATTATCATACATGTTTAGGAGATGTCGCTTTTGGTAAAATGTAAAAGGCTACGCTAGTTTTTGACGCAAATAATTCTAGGAATGCTATTTTTGAAAGTGTGACTCGTAAAATCGGCTTGTCGAATATTTTTTGTTTAATATCGAACAATTTTCATTCGACATATGTCATATCTTTCAAAAATAGGGCTCTAGAACTTATGTCATCTTATGGAGATAACGGAAAAAGAAAAGCATTGAGAAAGGAACATTTCGATGCTTTATGCAGAAAAGCTATTAACGAAATATTACCAACCCTTGTATTAAAAAAAGCTTGTTAAGCTGATGTTAGCTACAATGTTTTGCGTCTCGTTTCTTCACGCTAAATATCGAATAGGAAAGAAAGGGACGAAACATTAATAAATTATTTGTAATACGAAGGTAAATGTTAAGCGTAAACGTATACGTTTTTTTGTGGCACATTATCTCGCACAATCATCATCATCATTTCGTGTAGGTTACATTGTCAATAAACCATGTACACCCTGGTGTCAGAGTTGTGCGGAACCGCCTCTCGGCCTCTGACGCTGTTCCTTCAACAGTAGGCATTATAGTTAGATACCAATAAGTTGCACAGAATGTAGAGTTAGATTTATTTTTCAGCATTAATATTCTCAAGTTCTTAGGTAATATTATATATTGAACTTACCAAACTAAATAGGGTTTTATTTGGTTATTTTTTTTTTACAATTTACTATAATTTATGAAAACTTACTCATCGTCCTCTTCATAAATTTGATTCGTCTTCCTACCTAGTAACCAATAAACTTTTCCTGAATTTATAATAAATATATTGTATTTTCGATAAATATTTACATTATAATATATTATAGTTCGTTATATATTGCACTCGATTTCTCTTCTGCTGCGGTCGATTCGAAATAAATACGATTTTCGTCAACAAATTGGTCGGTGTTGTATATTTTCTGAAACTCGCATTTCAACACTCATCCAATTACTCTCTTTTTCGTAATTTTTCTTTTTTATTACATAAATACTTTACTTTTTTGTAAATATAGGTAAGCAACATAAACATATGTGAATCAATCAAACATATTATATGCATTCGTTTATATGACTGCCAAGCAGTTGCAATATATTAAAGCAGTAAGATGATTCACGCCGCGATAAATTTATATAAATAGATGTTTATTCATGGACGTAGAAACCACTGAAATAGATCAGTCTAATACAAAGACTTCACTTTCATTTGATAGTCAAGAATTTGATAGGGAAATTCCTATGGTGTTTTTAATTTTATTACGGAAAAGGTAAAACGAGCTTTGGTTTATAATCTTTGTTGTGTGAAAGCTTCTGTTTAGGCATTTGCCTTATGATAGGTAGTCTTTTATAGTAAATAGCTTTATTAGGATCTAACAAATATATGTTTTTTGCTTTTGCTTTTTTTATCTTTTAAGAAAGATAAATTTTGAATATTGAGCAAGAGAGAGAAGATCCTTGCAGACCTTTTACCTTCTCCTACTTTGTATTATTGCAACTATTAATATTTTCCTTTCAGAACATTTTAAGTAAGTTAGTAAAAACACTTTATGGCACCATAGAAAATTACATACAAAGATATGTTGTCTGGAACAAAGATATTTTCAAAAATCAAAATCTAATCATTTATTTGCATAAAATAGGCTAAGTTTACAATGCAATAGGTGGTACATAAATATAAGTAGCAATCCTATTTAGCCATTTTGAACAGCATGCAAATTTATTTCGCAAGTCATTTAAATTATTAGC
This sequence comes from Euzophera pinguis, assembly GCA_947363495.1. Taxonomy (NCBI): domain Eukaryota; kingdom Metazoa; phylum Arthropoda; class Insecta; order Lepidoptera; family Pyralidae; genus Euzophera; species Euzophera pinguis. The sequence continues at coordinate 4,872,391 of OX376154.1, forward strand.
ACTGCATGATTCTCTTTACGAGGTGTGTAAACCAGATCTGATATAGTTAGATGATTTGAAAGAAAATTTCGTACATGTCGAAAGCGCATCCTTGAATGTAAAAGGTACCTATTGACATGTAGAGGCATAGAAAAGAATCGTATTCTTCAATATTAAGTTTCAAGGAATTGGGTGCTATCTCGAACAGAGAATCAGCATCGCCATCCAACGTGGCAATGTTGCCAAGCTTCTGGACACGTTGCCGCACGATGTTACGATTGCAGGGACTTGTCAATAGTGATATATAAATTTGAAAAGACTATCATTTTGAAGGTATAAAAAAGTTTCAAATAGGTATTTGTTTCATATTTTTAAATTGTAGGATCAGGCGCCAACAGTTTTATATAAATCATTTAATTTCGGACTATTCTCAATCAACAATATCTATTTAAATTTAAAAGTATGTGTCACTCAGTTTTTCATTGAAACGTAGTGTTTTCACGAGAGATGACTACACTGACCTTATTTCCGAACATCAGTCTACTTCCCCATTTTTCTAGCCGCAACTAAAGATATCTGCCAGAATGTTAACCATCCTTAAAAACATTTGTCCCACGCTATGTGTGCCAAAGTGTTTTCTTAAAAATAAAGTGTTATCTAAAATGTCAGTGGGCATCGAAAAGTGGTTTTTATTATTCTTCTATATCTATATTTGTTTACACATTTCACATTATTGTTTGTAGGATTCAATATTTTTATAGTATACGTAGTTGCGTTAGACATCAATAAATGAGTAGTAATATATTAATAAACTAGCTATTACCAGCGGCTTCGCCCACGTGATCAAGGAAAATTTCCAATTAAACCTTCTTCGGCCAAGCATGTTTCGCAAAAGATTAAGATTTCGGAGCCCTATTTTTGAAATGTATGACTCATATGTTCAAAGTAGTTCGTCTCACCGATTCAGCTCACGAATGATATATATTCGATATAAAACGAAAATCATTCGACCCGCGGTTCTTTCGTTAGTCATACTTTTTAATAAAAAAGCACCAGAGCCGAGGACATGATGATGGAACGACTGCCGTCACGTAACCCTTTCTATCAGATCAACAGAAACATTACCCGAAATGTGTTATTGGCCATCACTGTAACATTTTCAGACTGCTCACAGTCTAACAACTGCCATATATCGATAACAACCAGGATCAACGGCTTAAAGTGCCTTCCTAAGCTTGAGATAGAAAATGCCACTAAGAATAGGTATTGGATAGTTAGCAAGGATAATGATTAGGATAAGGATAAGCATATCTCGTGCTCAGCGCACGTTGAGGACTCCCTGTGAAAAACGCTCGGTCGTAGAAAAAGACCTGACCAGGTCGTAGAGAAGATTCTGAACACAGAACATCTGATTAGGAAATTGGTTAGATTTTTTTTTTATTCTGGGCTTTAATCGTACTATGTCAATATTGGATTTCTATCGGTATATGTGATGTGGCAATGAGAGAACTGATAAGTAGATAGGTAAAATATGTGAGATTAACAGCTGCATTCACAGTAAGCACTTAAGAAAATTCTTCAAACTCAAAAAAGAAATTCTGCCTCAAACATTTTTTTAATGCCCCTCTGTGGTCCAGTGTTTAAGGTGTTTGCCTTCAGTCCGGATGAGAATGATTGGATTCCCGTGGGAAGCATCCTTCGATTAGTTATTGACAGTTTGGCTAGGACATTGCAGACTTGGAGCACCTGGTCTTCTTCATAGCTAGTCGACTCTGGCACTTATGTGTCTTGCCATTGAGTCGTAGTGGAAGGATCGGCCAGTCTGCGTTACCGACTTACCGTCCTCGCAGATTGTTGCCCAGGGTGTGCCGGGCGCTATGTTTGCATTAATGCGTCACGCGGGGGAGTACCTAATTATCAGATATTATAATGATTCCGTGCCCGGCTGCCATCTAGTGGTTGTTAAAAGAAACACTGTGTGTGTTGGGATTGGAAGGGCATTATTCATTATGAGCTGTTACCATCAGGCAGGACCATCGATTCTGAACTCTACTGCGAACAATTGATGAGATTAAAGCAAGAAGTTGAAAGAAAGCGGCCAGAATTAATCAACAGAAAGGGTGTGGTTTTTCATCATGATAACGTTAGACCTCACACATCTTTAGCCACTCAATAAAAAATAAGAGAGTTTGGCTGGGAGGTGTTAATGCATCCGCCGTATAGTCATGACCTTGCACCTTCAGATTTTCCCCTGTTTTGGTCTCTTCAGAATTCTTTAGGCAGTGTCAGGTTAACAACACGAGAAGACTGCCAAAACTACTTGTATTATTTTGCGGTATTTTGATCAGAAGCCTCAAAATTTCTATAGCAATGGGATCGTGTCCCTACCTACAAGATGGCAAAAAGTAACAGAACAAAATAGCACCGACATAAGTACTTAAGTTAAATGAAAATAAAGTATATTAAAAAATGTTTTGAATTTTCTTAAAAAATGCGAAGAAACTTGTTCTCCGACCTATTATAATATCGCGGACTTTTTTGTAGATATTGACGTCCTCTATAAATCTGTAGTACATCACTTTGCTCTATTGTCAATAGTTTCAGCGGTGTACGTAATTTAAGGATATTTTTTATATTTTCGTATGGATCCCTATTTTTTCGCAATAATATATCTTTCCTATGGTGAAAGAATTTTTGAAATCGGTCCAGTACTTTTTGAGTTATTTCGTTACAAATCTTTTCTCTTTATAATATTAGTGTAGAAGTGTAGATTCATATACACTATGAATGGGATTCATAATTAAAAATGAGACGTCAAATGGAGACGACATTTTGTTATTTTGTGAGGTCACTATCAACGGGAATAACCTCGCCGACATCGACAATAGAACTGAAAATAATCTCTAGTTGACCTTCAAACACCACTGAAATTCCTGCTTCATACTCGTATATTTTGTTACTTGTATCTCACTAATTTGTATTGTTATATACCTTAGCTCACAGATTAAAGAAATTACTACAGATAGAGTCATTGAACATTTTCGTGTGCGTCACATTGTATGCTAAAAGAGAATTCAAAGTAAGAGATTTTATTCAATTAAGACTTTAATGTTTTGGTTATGAGTGAAAAGTGATTTAAATATGTTATTTGACTCGCCCAGTAAAATATTTGCATGTAAGAAATACACAGGATATTCCAATATGCCTTTTTGGACAAATGAATTCCATCGGTGCGGCTGCAGACTTACATTACATGTAACACTACTTATTTAGTTTCTGCCTTTCTTTTGTACTTAAATACTAGTAAGATTTATAAGTTGTAATAAACCACTTATTAACATTTAATTATTGTCATTTTTACCAAAGTTACATCTTATCATTACGTAGATTAAACCAACAATGTATTGTAATGAATTGTTTTAACTAGACTAACAATTTGGCACAAAGTCTCATACGGAATGTCTACAAATAAACAATCCTTATTTACCACGACCAAAGTACTGTACATTTCTATCATCTGACAATCAAATTTTATATGCTTAGGTACTTGAGAATATCATATCTTTGTAAAAACCTCGCCTGATCTTTGCAAGGCCGGAGCGGCGCTTGGTTGCGAAACACGAATATAGAGCAAGCTAATTATATCCACGTGGTCTCGTGCTGCGCCGTCTTCTACCTCCTTGCAACTAATGGGATCCTGGTACTAGCACAGGTATTTCCATCTTTATCAAAGTGGATTTCACTTTACACTACTACATTTTCTTGCTGTTGATAGATCTTTATGATGGATCTTTCGAATAGCTACTTGCCTGCTTCGTAGTTACAGAATATCAAAAATTCGTATTCGCAGCCGTGTTACTACTTGCTACTGATGAATTTCTGGTACTTGAACTGTTATTTCAATATATATTTGCAGTTAACTAAGCACAGTGCATAGTTAAAATATTTAAAGATTTCGCTGGAAGTACGGAATTGTAGAAATGCTGAGCCAGTCATTTTTTAACCACGGCCGTTGTAACATGGTTGAAACGTTGGAAGTACTAGTACATCACACATCTAGACGGCTAAGAGTAATGTCGGTACAGTCTAAGCAGTCAGAACCAGGTATAAATAACGATTATTTTTGTTTGGCACATTATTTAATTGGTGTTAATTACAAAAACACAGTTACACACTTTCCTTCCTATCTTTGCTGTTTACTTAAATGAATTCTATTCATGTTTTTTTTAATCTTGATAAAATATGATAATTTCAATTGAAGAAGTAGGAAAAAAAACTATATTATACGAGTACATGCGATACATCTTTGCGAAGCTAGGGAATGTAAAATAAATAAATGGGATATGTTTGGATTCTTCCTTGTTAAAACAATACAATTAGGTCCAATAATCGAGCTATCAGAGAGTGACATACATAGGCTACGAGGACAAAGCCACAGGCATAAATAATATTATAAAAAATACCATTTTTTGTTTTTCTGCGTAGATAAAAACAGGAAACGCGATTTGTTTTAAACTGCAACTGAAACTTTAGACTCACATTTCGTAACTGACATTGGCTAATGACTATTTGGTTGCCAAAACACTCGACATTAGTTCGTTGTCGGTACTGAATTGCTGTGGACTAACTAAATACGTTTTTGGGGTTCCGTGTCATATGGGTGCAGATGAAAACATGTTAATAAGCTTGATACTTTGTTTTTTTTTTGCTTTGTGTTTGTACTCATTTATTTTAATGATAAGTGGATTCAGTGCTGTATTTTTTTCTTGTATGTAAATGGTGCAATAAATTATAAATTCATTCATAACCTCTCGGTCTTAAGGGATGGCCTTTTAGGTAACCTCTTCAGTCAGCAATATCATTTGGCAATCGATACATAAAACACTATTTCCGCTACGACATTAGTTTTGGACTAAATATGTTTGGAGCTAGCGGAACGGGGGTTCCTTACCAGCAGAGGATACTTATCGCTAGGATAATGAAGAAAAAGGGGAAAAAATCAAAGTTGATTCCTTTTTCAAAGATAGAATTATATAATGTATGCTAGCATTGTTGCATTTTGGGTTTTTATCGGGCGTTATTCCTATGGAATTTTTCATAGAGAATATAGAGAGATTTTTAAAAGAGTACCAGTAACTGGACACACTCTGAAGCAGCCGAAAGGACGCAACGGAGAAAGCATCAAAACTGAAACTTTTCAGTGGAATCACGGACTCACTGCCCTTAAGATTCATTTGACGATAAAAACTAAGCTAACTTATGACATTTTTTGTTTGACTTGTCTAAAATCCAGGTCATCCAGTGCCTATAAAATAATTTTAGCGACTTGCTTCCAGCGTCTAAATAGCAGAGGTAATCGGCCGCCTACGCTCGTCTATTTCAGACCATCGGCATGCTAACACCTCACCTGGAGACGCCGCATGATATTCATTTGTCTTCTTACTAGCATCCTGTCCCTGCTTCGCCTGACCACTGTATGGTAATGGGTACTATAAAATAAGATAGCATAGGTATTATTACCAGTTTTTATTCTGAAAAACTTTGTTGAAAAGAAGAAAGAAATAAGACTTATAGTGTTTGGACAAAAAAATATCTATGTTTGCAGTACGTTAGTTTAAAAGTTAATATCTAGGTGTGATTGAACAGTCCGAATTTGCAATCGGAAAAGGAATTCAACAGTCGACAATTGCTCAAAGTTCAGATTTGTGGTTGAATAGTGAGGAATATTTACGTCCTCACTGCTCAAGTTCACAGTTGACTACTTACGCATGGATTGGGCAGTGAGAAAAAAATTAACTTTTGGTATGATTTAATCATCGAATAGTACGGTCCGAGATGTGAGATTTTGGATAACAATTTATAATATATAATTTAATTACCTAGAGTGGTCTTATGTATTAATTATTTCTTTGTTTTTTTTTCTCTTTTATTTTATTTTTATGATAATACTAAAAACTTAAATAGTGAGTGAATAAATGAGTTTTTATTAACCAACAATAAAGAGCATTACCTATATAATTTTACTAGATATTGTCCGCGGCTTCGCCCGCCTGATCAAAAGGGATTTCCAATGAGATTTGAATCACTTAGATTATAATTATGTGTATTATCCCCATATCAAAAGTCATTGAGATATCAGTGAACGTTAAGTTTTTGCTCTTTCAGACTGTTCCCCCTTTAGAGGTTGAATTCTGAAATATCCTGAAACACGTGTTTAATCATTTTTTAAAAGCAATAATCTTGTGAAGTTTCTTCTAACTAATCTCCTTTCCCATACATAGCTTGGACCCCATTTGACCCCCTTAGGGGGTGAATTTTGGAAATAACCTTTCTTATCTGAGCACTATGTAATAACCTTAAACTTCTGTCTAAATTTCACGTTTATAGCTTAAATGGTTTAGGCTGGGCGTTGATGAATCAGTCACCCTTGTTCTTTTATATATAATACTAGCTGACCCAGCAAACTTCGTACGGCCTCCGAATATATTCACCTTTCAATTTAAACCCTTCCTGGTCTTCCACAAATAATTCAAAAAACGAACAGCAATTGATTTTTATTTATATAGATATAGATTTTTGCTTTTTGCTTAGAAACTTAATCTATGTAACGTGATTGCCCGCTATTATTATTGCTGATATAAATTATATTAACCTCAGAAACCTAGGCATGATTCACCAAGCGATTTAGTTTCACGTAACAAAACTTCAATATGCCGAACGTAGTGACTGTTTGGTTACACTAAATGTATTTTTGGATGTTTACAAATTCTGCCTCGAAATATTTCTTAATCATTTGCAAGTTCTTAGCAAACTCAAGGGATAATAAATGCACTGTTCTTGAACTAAATTTATAGGAATATGAATGTAATTTGTCGCTAATCGGCTTTGCACATCCTGGTGTCTGAGTTTTTTGGAACCGCTTTTCGGCTACTGACTTAACCATCCTTAAACCACCGCAGATGGGACCAACAGCTTGACGTGTCCGAAGTGAAATACTTTTTACATAGATGCAGTAAAAAGTTTTAAGAAATATTATGAAAACATTTTGGTACCCTGGTACACGATTAAAGTTTGAGTCAAACACACAAATATTCCTTAAGTCGCAAAACTTTGAAATAAATTTCTGAATAAAGTAGAAACGACGGCTTTCGTTAACAGTGTCTTAAATATTTGATTTTACGTTCAGTACATACAGTTCCGGAGTTCCAAGGTATAAACAAACTAACAAACTCTCAACAATATCACACGCCAGAAGGCAGAGGCGCCAAAAGACACTTTGGCATCACAACGATCCGTTAAAGTTGAAATTATTTGTTTATTAAGATAAAAATACGCTGTAGCTAAATTAAGTTTGCTAGTTATATATATTTAATGACCATAAAATATATGGCAATCCAAAAATAACATTGTTTCAGTTTTTGTCTTTGGTTCCCCTCACTGGTTTATATAACTTTTTCGGTACCTTGAATTTTGAATATACCTAAAGGTGGGTCGAAGAGGAGAGAAAATTATCTTCGGATATTCTGGTGGATCGTAAGGGTAGATCTAAATGAAATGAAGGGTCACAAGTACTTAATTATCTAATAATCTATGATGTGCCAACATGTTATTTTTAATTTTTAATAATGTTCTTACGATTTGGATAAAAAGCTGTTATCCACCTGATAGAAAGATGTTATTCCAGGTCATACTTATTCTAGCCATTAGTAGAAAACCCTGGGCTCCGAGGCGATCAGCTGAGGACGCAATCGGGAAGGCGCTAAGATGAGACTACCGTTCACAAAATGTCAGCCGCATCTATTCATTCTTGAGTTATAAATGGTGAAACTGACACGGCTTCATCTTATATATTATTCTTAAAGTAGATATATAGACAGTCTTACTAGCGACCGCACAGAGCTCCTGTTCCATTCCCATGGGAATCCCTAGAAAATAATTCGTATTCTAATTTATTAAAATTTTCATCTTCATTGGTTCTAACTATACTACACAAGAAAAATCAACACTTTATAAGTTTTGTAGCGGTTAATCTGCGAAATTATCTGGATTAATAGTCTTACTGTTTGGGAAGGTTAAAAGCTAAATAAAATTCACATTACAGGCAGATGAAACCGCAGGGAGCTAGTCAGTTATATTTTATTAATGATTGACTTCAGGGTCTTATGGAATACTAGCTGTTACCCGCGGCTTCGCCCACGTGATCAAGGAAAAGTGCCAATGAAACCTTCGACCAAGCGTGTTTGTTTTCCAGTTGCGTCCTAAGCATGATGCGCATGCAGGGCACATGCTGATTGAACGACATCTGATGTCCGTAACCCTTTTTACAGGGAAATCAGACCAACAGGAACATGACCCGACGTTTGTAGGTGACCATCACTGACACATTTTTTAGACTGACTAAAGACATCCGTCACAGCCTAAGGACTGCCAACTACCTATATCAAATATCTTGAGATAGAGAATGTCACAAAGGTCTTGGATAGGTAAGTATCTAGTATTTTAGAATATTTAATTGGTATTGAATCACGTCCTCTGTACTGTCCTCTCTCCTCGCCTACATTATTTTGGTTTGTGATGAGAAGCAGCCGCTTATGAATCATTCCTGTTTATTTCGAGTGATTCATATTTACAACAGCGCACATTTTATTATATTGCTTTGCGGAGAATGCTTTACGACTTTTTAACACAAGTTTAATCAGAAAATTTCATCAAAGAATTTGTTTAAAGAGATAACGAAAAATAAAGGAAATCTCATAGATTCCTAATTTAATTAATTAATTTAACTATATTGTGCCACAAGTAACTTAGTTACTAACAACTAGTGGACTTAATGCTAACAGCATATATCTCTATTATTCGCAAAAACAAAACTCAACAGACTTAATTAAGATTGAATACCCAGAATTTTTTTTCAATGTTATTGCTCAATATTACCTATTTTGTTGCTCAAACCGACTTAGATTGGCCGCCACTAGTAGCATTTCTGTCTTGTAGGTCTAGACAATCATCAGACGCACAGATTAATATAATTAATTGACCATAGATTCAGGAACTTTTTGCATAACTATAGCCACCATATCTAGGACCTTGATTTAAACGCTCTAAACCGTAAGCTGAAGATGAAACTATGAAAAAAGCTTTTTCTAAACATTGTCCATTCTTGTAAAGCTCAGTCATTTGTTTTGCATTCAATTATAGAAAATGTCCAACTTTCCAACGCAATTCTGGAGCTTTCCTTCTTACGTCACGTCTATTCCCGACTGGACTTATTCACGGGGAACGGACGATGAATTTTTAACGCCAATTTTAAGACGCCTCGAACATTTCATATAAAGTGGTTAACGTGGTCAGATCGCAGCGGTATCTACAGTGAATGTGATATAGCTGATTCATATCATTCATATGTTATGATGAATTACTGTAGATGCTCTCCGCACATGGTGTAGAAGATACTGTTATTGGAATTGATTTAATATCCTATAATGTATTACCTATCCAAAATTGAAACATTTTAGATATATTCGATTTTCTGTTTACAGAAAAAAAGGTTTCTTTTAAAATCAGTTTATTTTAACAATTTATGAAGAGTTATTATGTAGTACCTATTATTCAACCATAACATCATAAAAAAAATTAACCATTTCGGAAAAGGAGTTTGAAACATAACATTTTTATTTTGCAGTGTTTTTTTTTTTTGTTTAATTTGCTTTAAATTAAGAGCAAAATGAATAACACATTATAGGGTGGGTTAGTTATAGTTCGGGTCCAAGTAACAGGGCCCTTACTATCACCTCTAAACGCAGGGCAGAAACGACTGAGTGAATGAGATGGCGCAATACAAGGTGTAAGGCGACATCTCGTTCACTCACTCGTTTCTGCCCTGCTTAATAGCAGGGCAGCCTCTAATGAGGTAATATAAGGGCTCAGTACCTACAACTCCCTGAGACTAAAGCATCTAATTACCAGAGAGATGCGGTAACGTTACAGATGTACATTTTTTTACGGTATAATAAGTATGTAAATCTTTACTGCTTTCTTTAAAATAATAAAATGCAAAAAAAAATTGTATAATGGATGGTAGTTTATTTTTAATTTTTTAATAGAGAAAGTAAATGAGTTTTTTTTTTGCAAAGGTGACTTGGCAGAGAAACTCGTTACTAGCATAACCAAAATAATTATTGGTCAAATTGACCTACTATCTGTCATCGTAAGTAATAGGGTGCTATCCACTCTGTCTGTTATCAATAAGTCAATGCCACACTGGATGTTACATAGATACGCTCATTAGTTAGGTTTGTACTAATCAATCTTTATCTAACTAATCAATTTTATGAACGCGATTAGCCAATCTGAAATTTAAGGCCATACTCTCCTTCATTGATGATCAATTCCTTTCTCAATGATATGATTAATGAATAAGTGCGAAAATACTTCTATACTATAATAAGTGCAGAAGTCTGTCTGTCTACCTCTCTGTCAGTCTGTCTGTTAAGCTTTCAAGGCCAAACCGCATAACGGATTTTGATGAAATTTGGTATGAATATAGTTGAACTGCTTTACTCCGCTTGCGATAAAATTACTTTTTATCGCAAGCGGAGCTGCGGAAAACAGCTAGTTTAATATATTTGCTTTGGGTCCTTGACGATGGGTTAATGTGTCAAATTTATTTTTAAATCTTGTTTTACTCTACTTGAATCCAGCTCTCTGTGCTAATTATATATGCTTCTAACTAAGCAGTGCATTGACTAGAGGTAGGCTTTTGTCACAGAACTAATAATAGCACCTTTTGTACAGAGGCCTTCTGTTCGGATAGCTGCTCATCGCATCATCATCATTTCAGCCACTGCTGGACTTAGGCCTCTCCTAATATTTCAGTCTCGTCTACTTCTTCAAATTAAATATTAAATTTCATTTATTTATTTGCCAGGCATGGGTTACTAAAGATGCTAAAATGTATACAGAATATTCTACATTTTTAAGTACACCTAAAATCTTGATTAAAAAGGACAGCATTAAAATCATTGACTATTGTAATATTATGTCAATAATTTTTGGGAAAGAGTGTAAGAATGCAATAAAATTTAACAATAGGTTAGCTATATTCGCTACATATATGCATTTTATATTATCACATAGCTTTCTTATAGGGTGATCGCGCTCCCATCTTTCACGGGCCGTATGCGTAATTACCAATATAATCTTACGAAAAGAAAAGGAAGAAGAGTTGCCTCACTATTTAAGCACAAGTTCTCGTCTTCACACACTATAAAGTTTATTTTTATTTTACACCCGAAACCGTCGTAAAGGAATCACCGATTGCTGCCAACATTTCGGTATATTTCTCTCGGCAAGTTTACATGCATTCTACATGCCACCGTTTTATAGAGTTCGTAAAATCTATGAATAATATTGAGGACCTATTTATAATTCAACTGAACTGACTTGGCCAACACCAACTGGTAGAGCTCATTAGGACTATTTCGTTGAAAAAATAGTTAAATTAGTAAATCCTTTAAATTACAAACTAGGAAAACCAAAAAAATAAAATTTAGCAAGCTCCAGGGCCCTTAAGACGCAAATTACACTGTCTCTATGCTGTATGACCTGGGTTCGATTTTTAGGTGAAGCATACTTTGTTTAGTAGTTTCCAGTCTGTATGGGCATTGCATGATTGTCTCATTATTATAAAGATTATTTCGTGATTTAGTAGAGCGGGTCATGACCATATAGACGTGTTAACCTGTGTCTTAGGTCTACGGTAGTATCTTAGGAAAAAGTAATTAGCCACCATACCACTGGATATATGGTCGGTGGGACGGTAGGTCGGAAGGAGCGTTAGCTAAAAAATGCAGCTGCCCCGATGAAAAACGTTAAACGACAGTGAATCAGTAGCCTGTAGTATCGCCGTCAAGAGGCCGATCGCGCTAATTATAACATTATTACTATTACCAAAACTGTGTAAAATCGCACTCAAAAACTGTGATTCGAATGACATTTTTCGATGAGTCGAAAGTTATTTTTATGGTCGCTAAATGACCCGCGTCAGAGCCTGAGCGCCGTAAGGTGATTCCAAAAACCTCTGATACCACAGTGACCAGGATCGATTACTCTACTCGATAATGCCTGCATTAAGTCAACCTTTTATATTTTGTTGTATAAAGTGCAATAAAGATTAATAAATAAAGAAGATTGAATGATTACAAATTCAGTGTCCCAGTTCAAGAAAAAAATATTTAGCAATTGTTGGCAACATGATTCCGATAAATGTCGTTTTGTTTGTGTGACTCACTGGAAGAGTGGGACGAAAGGCCAGGCACGGGGGACGCGGAAAGCATTCGGCCCACTTCGCGCAGGTACCAATATAACCGAATATTTTCCACCTGCCGGCTGAGAAAACGGGACACGGACAGTCGACGACAAAAGTGAAATTTGGTTTTCCATTTTATTTTTATGAATGCATGAGAAATAATCATATTGGACGAAATTTGACTATAAAAAATAACTTAATTAAACCAACCAAAAATAAATTGAATGAATTGTTTATTTATTGAAACGTTATTGTACCACAAGTAAACATACTTATATAATAGGAGGACTTAATGCTAAAGGCATTCTCTACCAGCCAAATATATGGGGAAACAGAAGCACTCCTTCTTTCAGCCTTCTAGCCAGGATAGCGGACTAACAACTGAGCTCAAACATTCCTCTTCTTACCCGTGATGACACTTTGAAGCCTTTTTATTTTACAATAAAATATACCTATTGATGATAGTACAAAATTGTTAACTACAAACAATTTGTAAAATACTGCTCAAATCAGTTTTCTATAATTAATACCTAATACATGAATACATAAAATACAATATTAATAAAGTATAATAAAATTGAGGGCAACCGATTCATGGACCAGTCGTGCTGTAATAGTTTTAATAATTTTTTTCACGTCTGAAGACCACGGCCCCATTGTCTTCACTGATAGCGCCCCAAACTCGTAATTATTATTTATGTTACAGTATTTGCGGCGCTTTAGTGCCTGAGCATTTTCTGCAGCAACTCCGGCACTAGTGGCAGTCTGCCGGAAGTGTGGGCATGGTTCACGTCCCATATTAAAGTTTTTCCAAATCACCACGGCACTAGGGTTACACAGCCTGGTCTCTTGTCATCGTCTTGGCTTAAAACATTGGGTTCGAAAATTGCAGGGACAGAGACATTATAGATGCCAAATAATTTGAATTATTATATTTATTTGATTTATATATATATATATATATATATATATATATTTATATATATATTTATTATTTATTTATATATATATATATATATATATATATATATATATATATATATAAGAGCTGAATACATCATAACTTTTCTTCACGAATGTACCACCAAAATAAAGTGATGATTAATTTTGAGACTGGATGGGAAATACAAGAAATATCTTGACATTTTTCCTCTCAGTTATTACAGGTAGACATCTATATGCAGATGCATTACGAAATGAGACTGAATGTATGTGTGTCCTGTGTTTTCCGGTTTAAAAACATGCGGCTCGAGCTTTGAAATCTACCACATTTGTGGCCATACATATATACTACCTCTCTGGCGGTCTAGTGATTTGCCTGAAGATCTGTAGGGTGTGGATTCGATTCTAAGGGTAAACATACTTTACGGGCAAACCGTTGCGCTGACCGGTTCGTAATCGCCATTCGAGAATCTTCTTCGCGCTGTGTGTTTTATTGACGTTGTTTTAAGTCAATTTTATAATAACACTATACACACACAAATACACTATATTTTAATTCTCTAGACATAAATAACTGAGCTTTGGAATAAACTACCTCTCTCTCTTGCTTTTTTCTCTTACCTCTCTCTGTGGTTTTACAGATATGACGACCTACAGTCGACGAGACGTGGGTTTTACTCATGGGAAGCATACACAATAAAGTAATTAAGTCATCATTATCATCATTTCGTGTAGATTTCATTGTTAATCGATCATGTACCCGATCACCTGATAATAAAGATGATTCTCTGAACTATTGTTGTTGTCAATTAACCTAAATGAGTGAAAATTATAAAACTTTCTCATGTGGTATCTTTGGAGCACATGGTTCGCTACTGACAATTTTTTTTCTTAAACATGCGCGGAAATATTGTCATTACTTTTGAATAAAGAACATGCGAAGTAACATATTTACGTAGACTGAAAATCAAATTCACTTCCCGGCGCGTTCTTTGAATTTGGAACGAAGAGCGCGCCGGCAATGTTGTATGAAACGGTGTGCTGTTTGAATTTAGAACTTTTTCATCTATCGTACACATTGCGTTCTCATGGCTGTATCTGAAAATCCAAAATTACTTCCCGACGCGTTCTTTGAATTTGGAACGAGGAGCGCGCCGGCAATGTTGTATGAAACGGTGTGCTGTTTGAATTTAGAACTCTTTTATCTATCGTACACATTGCGTTCTCGTGGCTGTATAGCCACAGATGCGTTTAACTTTCGGCACAAATAGTAAAATAAATTAAATTTATTATGTAAAAGGCCCTTTTTTATTTCCTTGCATTTTTTAAGAAAAGCACTATATATGCCTCGGCCGAAATGGCAATTGCCTGTCTCGTTTCATTCTACTACCCTACTAACTCATACTCGACCTGCAATTGCCTATTTCGCTGCCTTTGCAATAATGTACTATAGTTAGATTTCTTTTTTAATCGTATGTCGGTTAATAGGGATATGTAGTCGAATACATTTTATTATTTTCATAAGTCAACATTCAGTCCTCTTAGCCAATTATAGCTGCGTTTAAAGTAAGGCAGTAAATGTCTTCTATAAATCCCGGGTATAAATATATTAGACATCGCTGCATATTATGATCTATATAGTTTTGGGCTTTTCCCCACTGCTCACAATATTGAGAAGTGGGAAAAGCCCAAACCATTTTTGAAATTAGAATCAAACAAAACTAGTTATAGGTTTTATAAGAAATGTATACATAACCTGAAATCTTTTTATTTGTTCGTTCTTGCTCGGACACTGAAAGCCACTAATACGCCTTCATTATGATTCTTGATCACTGGAAGGCAATTGCGGTATTTTAAATGACGCGAACGTTCGAACTAAAACCAATTTCCTATATAAACCAATAGTCAGCAGTCACTCCATCCATAATCGGCAGTCGCTCCATCTGAAGTCGGCAGTCGCTCCATCCATATTCGGCAGCCGCTCCATGGTCGGCAGTCGCTCCATCCATAATCGGCAGTCGCTCCATGGTTGGCAGTCGCTCCATCCAAAGTCGGCAGTCACTCCATCTATAGTCGGCACGGCAGTCGCTCTATCCATAGTCGGCAGTCGCTGCATCCATAGTCGGCAGTCGCTCCATCCATAGTCGGCAGACGCTCCCTCATTTTATTTATATTCATTTTAGTTTAGGATGTCTTATCAAATCATTGGACCGATAGAGATACAATGTCATCTAACTAAATACATAACGTTTATGATCCAACATCCACGAAACTGATTTTCCGACCATTCGGAAACATCTCAACTTGCGGTACAAACGTCTCAGCGAAATTAGATTTAATTAATGTTTGTAAACAGGCCAGTTCCACGGACTGCTAGGGTTAATTTAAAGAAGAAAGAAGTTCATTGTGAAGTTCAGCTGATAGTGGCATTTAGCGCCTGCCAGGGAGCGACAGGAATCCGCCATGAAGATGGACCTGGCCTCAGCGCCGCGTGGGCGACTCACCGACTGCGCCCTCGCCCGCCGCTTTTACTTACAAGCTTTTAGGACGTAAAGGGATTCGCCAAAATTTTGGGCAAAACAAATAAAAGAGTACCGCGACGGCGTCAAGGCGGGCGTGTCTATAAAAGGCTGAGAGGGGGGTGCGCGGGGGTGGTAACACGATCCGCGAGCTCCAGCCGGCCGGCCGCCCTGGAGCCGCCGCGGGCGGGGGGCGAGGGGGCGAGGGGCCGTGGGGGAGGGGGCGCCGGTTGGTGCGCGCGCGCCGCCCGCTCCCGCTCTCACTAGTCGAACGGTGCCCGACCGGTAACGTAGCGCCGACTGCCGATCGAGAGACGAACAGCGACAATGTCCGCCGTGGCGAAGACTTCAAAGTACACCTACCGCAGCAGCGGCGGCGGCACCACCGACGTCAACATCGAGTACAGTGCCGACCTGAGTGCTCTCTCCAGACTGGAGGTACCGGCCGTCCGATATCAGTGCAGTGTTTGTGAAGTGCTTGCGGACACATGATAGAGTATGTTGTATTTTTCAGGACAAGATTCGTCTCCTCCATGATGATCTGGAATCCGAAAGGGAGCTGCGTCAGAGGGTAAGCTCCTATGCGAAATGTGATATGCCTCGGGCGGGCGGCCATAGCGGGCGCGCGCCAGGTGTAGGCGGGGCGCGCTTCTCTACACCTCTATTAATATCGCCGCTCGATTACCGCTTCTGTTCGCACCCTTTAAGTGGAAAGTGAACCGAGGCCACCCCGGCAGCCTTCAGTGCAAATGTGTGTGAATTAACGTGCCTAACAATGTCAGGATATTTCAGTGTTCCGCTTTTAACACTAAAATGGTTTTCAATGCATAATTTGAAAATAGTAATAATAACATCTGGAGAATTAGGTTTTGGAAAAATCTAATTTGTTTAAATTTTCAATGAAATTGTGTTTTATATGTAACAATGTAAATTCATATTCACTACGACTTGTGAAGTTCAATAACAGCAATTTGTGTTCAATCCTGAAAATCAGTGAAATCATGAGATTGATAGGGGTCTATTTCCGTACGGCGCACATCGTCGTAGCTCGTCGTAGCACGCCGCGCGCTCGTAGCGGCCGCCGCGCGCGCTCTACGTCGCCGCTGCGCGCGCGCAGGCCGCCCGATATATTTAGCCGCGTAGCAAAAGCATTCTCTGAAATCTCAACTTCTCGCTCTCCGGTCTCACTTTTGAAACTGGGCCAAATGATGCTCGTTCCCGTTGAGAATGCCACAATATTGAAATATAATAATAGCCCGCGGTATGAGTGGCGAAAATATCCGAGTTAGTCACAGCCGCCGTGAGATGTGAACCGATTCTTATTTTAGACGGGCACAATGTAGAAATATGTGAAGGACGTCGTTACCGTATACGCGGCATTGCATAATAGCAAATTATGACGATACATTTATTTTCTGACAGGTATAATGAATTCTGATCTTTAAAGATCCTTAGATAAGTTCATTAAGAGCTAGATAGACAATCATATAAACAAACAACTTTATATTTCGTGGTGAAGAAGGTTTGCTGTGTTGATTAACACAATGACTTGAATATCGTACATAGTTTTAATAAAAATAGTGACAGACCAGATGAACTAATAATATTAATATTTCAGATCGAGAGGGAAAAGGCAGATTTGAGCGTGCAAGTTATCCAGCTCTCTGAGAGGCTCGAGGAAGCTGAAGGCGGAGCTGAAAGTCAGGTAACTACACAAATTTATTACCTCTTTTTACAAAACACAAATACAGATAAAAATAAGGTGAAATGAAAATAAACAATGAAATAGAAACAGAAGATGAATCTGAAGAAGCTGCTATGAAGAATACGATAGAAGAATAAATATCAACATAAAAATCATACGGAATCGACAATGATTTTGGACAAGTTTTAAAGACCACAATTCTCAATTTCTAGTTAGTATTAGACTAACTAGAAATTGAGAGTTCAAGGCAAAGAAGAAAGGAGACAAGAAGACAAAACAATATCAACATAAGAATTTAAAAATAAATTAATAAGAAGCAAAGAAGATTAACTTCATGAATTAAATACTTTAAATGATTATTTGTATTGCTATGCGAATTTGTTAATTTAGAGCTAATGCGAACTGCACTGCGATGTTTTGATTATTATTTGTACTTTCAATTTCAGAATCAAAACTTTCAAGAAATTTATATTTCATAGTACTTTTTGAAATTAATTGCCATCAACTTGTTATTTGTAATATTCCATAAGATAAATAAAATATAAAAAATATTCCGCGAGTGTACTTTGAGTGCACTTGGGGCGTTTTTTGAAATACTTTCATATATTTTTCAGTTCGAGATCAACAGGAAACGCGACACCGAACTCACCAAGCTCCGCAAACTACTGGAAGATGTCCATCTGGAGTCCGAGGAGACCACCCACCTGCTCAAGAAGAAGCACCAAGAGATCGTCAATGACTTCCAGGAACAAATCGACCAGCTTTCCAAGAGCAAAGCGAGGTGAGAACACGAATACTCCAACTAATGTATCTCACATAAATTCCCCATTGTCTACTAACAGTGTGAAATTTTTTATGTTAAGAATAAGCTGTGCGAATTTTTATATAATTTTGATACAATATGCTGTGCGTTTTCACCACCAATGCAATCAAATCTTACCCACTGTTATCATCACTTTTGTGATTCCATATGATTGCACAAGCTGTTTCATTGTCTGCAGGAGTGAGAAGGAAAAGTCCAAGTTCCAAGCTGAGGTTTACGAGTTGTTGGCCCAAGTGGAGAACGTGACCAAGGAGAAGATTACCATCTCCAAAACAGTTGAGAGGCTCGAGATCAACATCAGTGAACTGCACATTAAGATTGAGGAGCTGAACCGCACCATTGTTGACATCACCTCCCACAAGCAACGCCTGTCTCAGGAAAATGTTGAGCTCATCAAGGAAGTTCAGGACCTGAAGGTAACATTCAGTTATTAATATCACCAGGTCAAAGGCCGAAAGGCATTTCCGAAAAACTCTGACACCAGGGAGTACAGGTTCGGTTGACCATGTAACCCATCGATATGATGATGATGTGTTATTAATGTCAAAATTTTTGAGAACACATTCTTAGTCTAACTACATTCAGAAATTTTTAAACGTGTCTATGACTTCTTAAATTCTAAATGAGTATCATCAGCATAATATAGGTACTTTATAGGTTCAAAAGAGTTATACATGCTTGCACTATTTCAGTGTTGAAAATTAACATACTGTACTACATGGCCAACATTTTGAAAATAAATAGTTTTAGTCACAGAATTATTAGTAATACTTTGTCCAAACATATCTCACACCTATTTATTCTTGATATAAATGGAATATGTTATCCAAAGCGTTTGGTTGATTTCGAAACAAAATCTAAATATACTATTAACAATGCCTCGAAATGGGCTAAGATTTAACCCAAAAAAGTCCCAAGGTTGATGATGAATTCCTTGACAATGAATGGCAAGAGGTGAGATAATAAAAAGCTGTTTTCAAATGAAAAATATTATACAGACATAAGCATAAAGTAAATATCTATTTTGATAACAGGTGAACATCGAAAATGTGATATACCTCAAGAGCCAGCTCGTCAGCCAGCTTGAGGACTCCCGCCGCAGGCTTGAGGATGAAGACAGGAGGCGCTCTCTGCTGGAGGCTTCTCTTCACCAGGTAAAATTATTGCAACATCTTGTGGAAGATCTGATCTTTTAATTATAATCATAGTAAACAAATTTTTTTCTTTAGATGTTTTATTGTCATGAACTATCTCAATAATTTAATGTTAATTTTCTCTTAGTGCTACAACAACAACAGATTTTTATTTTGCTCAGAGAACAGAACTAATTTCTTCAGTCGCTAGTATACTTTATTTCAATTTAGGTTTATTTTTATAAAAAACATAATGCTTCAAATGTTTTTATAAAAATAAATCTTTCATTTCATTAAAAGTGGTATTTTTCAACTTGGTATCGACATTTTGTTTGTTTATACAGACAGTACTACAATGATTACGTTTTTCCTTACAAAATTTTCTTTCCATCAGGTTGAAATCGACCTGGAGTCCGTTCGCGTCCAGCTTGAGGAAGAATCCGAAGCCCGTTTGGACTTGGAACGCCAGTTGGTCAAGGCCAGCGGCGAGGTCCAACACTGGAGGTCCAAGTTCGAAGCCGAGGCTGCTGCTAGGGCTGAAGAAATCGAGGAAATCCGTCGCAAATACTCAGTCCGTATCCAGGAGCAGGAGGAACAGATCGAGACCCTCATTGCCAAGATCAGCAACATTGAGAAGCAGAAGTCTCGTCTGCAGAGCGAGGTAATTTTTCTTCAAGAATATATTTTATGTTCAAATTGACTCATCGAGGATTGACAATTTCATTACAAAGAAACATTAAAATCTTCGTTTTTATGAAAATTTTGACAAGTTGAAGACAAGAGTCAACAGGCTCAGGACTCTATTAAGAATTAAGCAAGCAAGCTCTACCTAAGACCACATCTACATTTAGATGTTCAAACTAATTTAACATTAAGAGGGATCGAGGTTGATCGCTGTACATCATTAATATGTTTAAAAATAATATGAAACATATTCCTTTCACGCTAGCATCACCTCAAAGCAGGCTCTAAAAATCAAAAGAGGCGCAGATATAGGTACGAGTACTAACCGGGTACTAGGTATATCTGCGCTATTACGGCATGGGAGGTCACTTATATCTGACTGTTCCAAGATGTTCCACAAGTTTCCTAAATTTTAACTATCCAGAACTTGGTGTCAATTGAATAAATATATTATAGGTTGAGGTCCTCATCATCGACCTGGAGAAGGCCAACGGAACAGCTCGGGAGCTGCAGAAGAGGACTGAACAATTGGAGCGCGTGAACATTGAGATCAAGTCTCGCTTGGAAGAGACGGTGCAGCTGTACGAGGTGTCCCAGAGGGATCTCCGCAACAAGCAGACTGAGCTGCAACGCGTTAGCCATGAGCTCGACAAGACTCGTGAACAGAAGGACGCCCTTAGCCGCGAGAACAAGAAACTGGGTGGTAAGTGGTTTCTCTCATACCGACAATTTCTACCATTGCCAAAGTTGGGATAGTTACACCATTAAAAACTCGGAAATGTCTAAACTGCTTCTGCTTAATGGGTGTGGTATGACCAAGAATAATGTACTTTTGTCTCAAAAAAATACAATAACATAAATCCACGGCCGAAAGGTAGTAAAGTAATATAAAGAAAACTAAATCGTGGATTTAAATTCTATTGGAATCGTTTGATAATACAGGTGTTATCACCCTGGTGTCAGTATAGAAATCAATCAATCAATCGGTTTCGTTGCTTAATTTCTAAATCATTATCTTTAACAAAAGTCCACAACTGGACACAGTTCAACACATTCTCTGGATACATCATCGTTCCTTCTTCAAGGCATAGTTGTCTAATATTACTGCCTCTTTCAGATGAATTGCACGACACCCGTGCCAACCTCACGGAGTTGACCCGCCGTCTTCACGAGCTCGAGATCGAGCTGCGCCGTCTTGAGAACGAGCGAGAGGAACTCACTGCCGCCTACAAGGAGGCTGAGGCCGTATGTATTACTCTTATAAACCCATGAGATCCCAAAAAATATATTTCTCTCTCTCACACACCTTTTCCGTAGCTTTCAGAAAATTGCCGTGTAGTGAAATCTAGGGTCTGGTTTCCTGCTTTTTCTCCTACATTTCACCAGTAATTGGTAACTTTGGTTGTGTGACGTCGAGTAGTCTATATAGGAATTCTAAGTCGTCAGGATGTAATGTAGTTCAAGTAAATTTCAGAATATAATCCTGTAAGTAGTGATTATTCGTTCTCATCAATAACAAAACAAATTTTTAATTAGCCATTTTATCATAGAGTGTTGTTTGGAATAATTGATTTCTTTTTTAAAGTAATGTATTCTAATGTATAAGTATGTATGTCTAATGGGAAAAGTATTCTTTCAAAATCATTTAATTATTGATTAGTATAGGCGTAGATCAAATATTTTAAAAAAATGTATGAACTTTTGTACTTTTTAGAAATGCAGTAGTTAACACGATATTTAGTAATGTTTTCTTATGTTTTCGCGATTGTTATTCATTAAATTAAACTATTTTAATACGGTTTTATCGCGTTTATTACTTATTTATTTACACCTGACGTTTCAAACACTTTACAGCGTTCATGGTCGCAGTTTAATTTAACGATATTTAGTAGTTTAGACTTTCAGGTAAACTGCAGTACAAAACAAACATTGACAAAGGCAGGAGCGTGAAATTGAAATTCGATATATCTTATAAATAACTATAATTTAAAATACATGCCAACAATAAATTTGCATTAAATTAAATTAAACTATTTTAATACGGTTTTATCGCGTTTATTACTTATTTATTTACACCTGACGTTTCAAACACTTTACAGCGTTCATGGTCGCAGGCAGACTAAGTTAACATTTGTCTTTGATGTCATAAGATTACAAAACTACCGCCTGAAATTTTTATTGGGAACTATTCCGATTCACGCAGTATTGGCTCACAGTATCTAAGGGTCTTGCAGTCTGCTTCCGAGTTTGCAATTTTATTAAGTTAATGACTGGGTCCCAAGCTGGCGGTACCTGCCATCCATCCTCTCTATTGAAATTAGGATGTTTTTTAATTTCAATAGCTTCACGTAACATCCTTGGAATGAATCTGTTTTCCTTTGCAAGGACTTGAGGATTATCAAAACGCATATAGTGGTTGGGTTTGTCTAGAGCATGTTCACAGACTGCAGACTTGGTTGAGCGTCTATTTTTCATGTCAGCAATATGTTCTTTTATACGAGTATTAATGCTTCTCTTTGTTTGCCCAATGTATGATAAACCACAGTCACAGTCAATTTTATAAACTCCAGCATCTTGCAATGGGATATTGGATTTTACAGGTCTTAAAAATTGGTTTATTTTCTTATGCGGCTTGTAATAGGTCTTGATTGAAGCTCGCCTAAGTATGTTACCAATCTTGTCCGTGACTCCCTTTATGTATGGTAAGATGGCAGGAAAACGATCAACTGTGTGTGGCTTGGGTCGACTTCTGTGACAAATGTGTGGGAGGCTGAGATTGTTGCTTCTTAAGACAGACTTGACTCGTTGAAGCTCCTCCTTAAGATGGTGGGTGTCACAGATGCCGTGTGCTCTCTGTAACAAAGATTTGCCTACGGTAGCTAACTGACATGGATGATGGTGAGATTTACCATTGAGATATTTGTCTGTGTGGGTGGGCTTTCTGTACACAGTGTGACTGATACTATTGTCAAGATTTCTAGTTATTAAAACATCAAGAAAGGCTAATGAATTATTGATCTCAGGTTCCATAGTGAATTTAATTTTACTATTAATGGATATTGATATTGTCAAGAGAAGGCTTGAGGACCACCATCTACCTCAAGAGTATGCAGAGTTACTTGAGCATTGCTTAACATCAGGCTATCTCTTCTGGGAAAACAAATTCTACATGCAAATTGACGGTGTAGCTATGGGGTCTCCAGTCTCTCCCATTGTTGCCGACATTTTCATGGAAGACCTTGAGGAGAAGGCTCTTTCAAGCACCCTGGCTATGCCGAAGATGTTCAAACGGTACGTAGATGATACTTTTGTTGTACTCCCCAAAACTCAAGTCTCTGTTTTGTTAGATCATTTAAATTCCATTAATAGTAAAATTAAATTCACTATGGAACCTGAGATCAATAATTCATTAGCCTTTCTTGATGTTTTAATAACTAGAAATCTTGACAATAGTATCAGTCACACTGTGTACAGAAAGCCCACCCACACAGACAAATATCTCAATGGTAAATCTCACCATCATCCATGTCAGTTAGCTACCGTAGGCAAATCTTTGTTACAGAGAGCACACGGCATCTGTGACACCCACCATCTTAAGGAGGAGCTTCAACGAGTCAAGTCTGTCTTAAGAAGCAACAATCTCAGCCTCCCACACATTTGTCACAGAAGTCGACCCAAGCCACACACAGTTGATCGTTTTCCTGCCATCTTACCATACATAAAGGGAGTCACGGACAAGATTGGTAACATACTTAGGCGAGCTTCAATCAAGACCTATTACAAGCCGCATAAGAAAATAAACCAATTTTTAAGACCTGTAAAATCCAATATCCCATTGCAAGATGCTGGAGTTTATAAAATTGACTGTGACTGTGGTTTATCATACATTGGGCAAACAAAGAGAAGCATTAATACTCGTATAAAAGAACATATTGCTGACATGAAAAATAGACGCTCAACCAAGTCTGCAGTCTGTGAACATGCTCTAGACAAACCCAACCACTATATGCGTTTTGATAATCCTCAAGTCCTTGCAAAGGAAAACAGATTCATTCCAAGGATGTTACGTGAAGCTATTGAAATTAAAAAACATCCTAATTTCAATAGAGAGGATGGATGGCAGGTACCGCCAGCTTGGGACCCAGTCATTAACTTAATAAAATTGCAAACTCGGAAGCAGACTGCAAGACCCTTAGATACTGTGAGCCAATACTGCGTGAATCGGAATAGTTCCCAATAAAAATTTCAGGCGGTAGTTTTGTAATCTTATGACATCAAAGACAAATGTTAACTTAGTCTGCCTGCGACCATGAACGCTGTAAAGTGTTTGAAACGTCAGGTGTAAATAAATAAGTAATAAACGCGATAAAACCGTATTAAAATAGTTTAATTTAATGAATAACAATCGCGAAAACATAAGAAAACAATAAATTTGCAATTTGTAAATTGTAATTAACATTGACAATAACTTGGTACACATTCAGTTACTGATTATCGAGCTAACCAATTTATACTCGTAAGGTCATCAAACTGTATTAATCCAAAACTAAAAATTTTAGTTGTTCATATACTCGTATTAATGCGCCTCCCATTACTATAGATATTAAAATATCCACAATAATTGTCCAAGACAAACCAACCTGTCTTTATAAGACGTCCATTATTGGTTTTTACAAAGTTTTCATCATCCCTTCGCTCTATGCAATTTATAAAACAATGATCTCATCAACACCTGTAAATTGGCAAAGAAGTATAATAAGGATGGATTGCCTTCAGACGTATTTAAAGATTGGCGTAGATACAAATTCAAATCCATATTAACTATTCAAACGGGACAAAAAATTACGAGTTATAGCCATGCATATTTATTGAAATTAACTTCGCTTAGCATCAATGCTGATGATAAGTTATAAAATATACAAACCACAGAAATATCATAGAGCAATTAAGTTATTAAAGTCAAATAAAAAATGGACAATATGGACATGTTACAATATAACAATATAAAACCCATGCAACATTGCGTAAGCATTTAACAAAAGCAAAACAATAAACATGCACAAAATAGAACAACAATCAATTCACCAAGAAGAACACAAAACAGGAAGAAGGAATGCACCTTAAAAACTCAGTTTATCTATCCATAACATTATTACTCCTGCGTAGATCAACAGACTGATACAACAACTTCATATCAACGAAACAACAATTATTAAATTTACCAAAATTTTTAAATTATCTTTCATTATTTATCATATTTTTTCGACCAGGGCCGCAAAGCTGAGGAGCAGCGTGCGCAGAGGCTGACAGCCGAACTGGGTCAGTTCCGCCACGAGGCCGAACGCCGTCTCCAGGAGAAGGAAGAAGAAATTGAAGCCATCCGGTAAGTAGGACTCATGACTCCATGTCCAATTTAAAAAAAAAGATACTTAGTCAAGTAAAAAGTTATAACTGTATCTTAAAAAACTTCAACATTTCTTTCAAATCCTTTAAACTTGTTACCAAACTCACCTACAGAATTATTTTACTGACTATCAAACGAATATAAATGACACAATGCACTAGACCAGACTAAATGCACTGCACTTGCCGATACTCCACTCGGAACTACAACTAAGTGCGTCTTTCAACACTGCCCCGCCATCCTTCCCCTACACCCGCAGAGTGATGAGTGTCACAAAAGCATGCCACTGACAGGCCTCAACAATCACAACCATGACACACATCCATCAATGGGAACCAAGCCAAATCAATTATAACACCAATAAATTTATACATCAAATATGTCACTGTACTTATCATATTATATATGTCACACGGATCTGCGCAGATTTCCTTCAAAATCCAACTATCAGATCATGACGTTATTAACTTGCGCAAACTTCGTTAAATCTATCCAATCGAAGAGCAAAATAATTATATCCATCTCAAATTATTGGCACAGCGTCCATTTATATATAACCGCTCATCTGATTGGTGAATATTAACGGTGATCACATATAAATGTTGGCACCTAAGTGCTCCTGAAAATGTACAAAAGACGGGTGGTAGTTTCGCCGCTAGCCCAATTACGCAACCTCGGTCCCTTGCATTACTTGTATTACTTGTTAGAGAAACCGATAATATCGAACGATCGAAATTAATTGCCATCAGTAAATCTTTCAACGACTTCGAAATGGCACCGGTTAATGTGCCGAACTACAATAGGTGGCACAGGCCTCCCACCTCAGTTTACGAAGACAATTATGGCTACGGGATCAACTTTTATCAACCAATGATTGACTACATTTCGGAGAAAGATAAGGGACGCGCTGGCAAGCCGCCTCATTTGCCGTGGAATAACGAAAGAGGATTAAATAAGTATAAATACGACAAAGTGCAGACGTACACTGAACAAGAAGTGGTAAAACTTTCTCGTGAGGCGGCAGAACAAGCTAAACGTGATCTCAATAACTTCACAGTCTCTAAAAGGACTCCATTTTCAGTGATTGCTACAGCTGCAGCAGCGAACGTTACCAAACACGTTGGTGTAGAAAGTGTTACAACAAAAGCTAAAAAGAAAAGAATTGATAGAGAGAAAATCAAAGCTGAGAGGCAGAAAAAGAGAATGGATGAAATTGAAAAAGAACTAGAGTTGTACGAAAAGGAAGCAAATGTTGGTGCTGAATTGAGAGGTAAAGCTTTTATGTACAGAGGAAAATCAGCAAAAGCTATTGCACAGACACTACTGGAAGAAAGTAGAAAGAATGTTGCTCAAGGCAAAATAAGGAAAATGGATTTGGAAGTCCGAAAAAAGGCAGTCGATCGTAACTATGCAGCATTATCAGAAAAAATAGCTTCACAGACAATACATAAATTTTCGTCTACCTCAGAAAATAAAATGTCTGAAGCAATATCTGAAACCATAAGGGCAGTGCGTGAACATTCACCAACTACATGTATAGTTAGAATCAAAACAGAAGCCCCAATAATTGTAGAAGATACATATTTGCAGCCATTACAAGACTTGAAAGAAACTATTAAGCAATTTGAAAATATTAGTACTAATATAATGATAGACAAAAGGTAAAGGTTTTCTGAGTGTATACTCAATAAAGTATATGTGATATTTAAGTTTCACTCTGCGACTAATTGTATCAAATCTGTTGTCAACAGCAAGCAGACCAGCATAGAAATCGAGCAGCTCAATGCTCGCGTGGTTGAGGCTGAGACCAAGCTGAAGACCGAGGTGACCCGCATCAAGAAGAAGCTGCAGATCCAGATCACCGAGCTCGAGCTCTCTCTTGACGTCGCCAACAAGACCAACATTGATTTACAAAAGACCATTAAGAAGCAGTCTCTACAGGTAAAAATCAAAAACTCTAAAGATTTTATTGATGAATTATAAGTTCCCTTTCAAGATGTAGATAAATTCCATGTTTTCCAAAAATATGTTAACTACTCTAATCGAATTTGTGAGAAAATTGACATAAAATATGGTCTTTCCGCAGCTGACTGAGATCCAGACCCACTACGATGAGGTTCAACGCCAGCTCCAGGTGACCCTCGACCAGTATGGAGTCGCCCAGCGCAGAATACAGTCTCTCACCGGCGAAGTCGAAGAGATCCGTGGCAATTACGAACAGGTCAGTGTAAAAACTTATTTCAGTAGACATTAAACTTTAATAACAGCATTAGATAAGCAAAGATAAAACAAAATAAAATGTATTTCTCACAGAAGACTAGCTGCCCTCACTATTCGCTTTAAAATTAAACTATTACCTGTATTACTGTTTTTTAAATCCATTATTATTTTTCCTTCGTTAACAATAAAATGTATTTCTA